>JARCFY010000013.1:47125017-48511017 GCA_029233225.1 Lepidodactylus listeri | reverse complement strand
CAATAATAAAACAGTTATGCAAATACAAGTTTATTCTCTTGCCATCTTAAGAATGTAGTTCTCCAAGAAAACTGGAACATTGCAATGGAAAATAGATTGCATGGCATGTTAAAAGGAATTGTGTTTAGTGGTAATTTCAGGACCAGCTTCCTGAATTGGCAGGAATGTGTGATAATTTTTTTTCCCCCTTCCTTGGATTGTATCATTTCCAGTTTTGAGCAGGAGGGAATGTTTTGGCTTTCTCCCTCACATGCCTAGTATCTCAGAAAGAAAAAAAAAAGTGTTCAGTCAAGAAAACTAATACGGAGAGCAGTGGGTTTTTCATGGGGTATTATTCAAACATGCTGTCCCAGGTACCACACAGGCAGACAATTTTGTTTCCTACTTTGCAAAGAAAGCTGGCAAAAAATTAGGAATGATTTCAATCTTCTGTTCTGAGCTAGTTCAGCCCCAATGTCGCTGTTTCAGTTTCACTTTCTCCTTGTGCAAAGTGAACCAAGGAGGTTTTGTTTTCGTTCAATTTCCTGTTTCTGCTTCGAATTTCTTTGCATAAAATGCACATTTCCAAACCCTATCTGTGCATCAGCAAATCAGCATTATATGTTATATGCACATTATCAGTGTAAGTGTTGAACACTGTACATATTATTTGCTAGTAAATACTACACCAGTACATGACACAAACTGATGAGGAAAACCAACAGCAAAAAGCGGAGATGTGAAACTACTTTAAAAAATCGAAATGATTATAAAAAGGAATGGAACAGGGAATGAGTTCTGCTGTGAAGCATGGTGAACTTTGGATCTTCTTGTCAGTTCCCATTGCATTGAATCTGTGTTTAGTAGTTTAATGCATGTGTGGAGGTCGGGATGCTCTTGCAAAGAGTACGCTAAACCAACTACCCCTTGCATTCTAATTGAGCTTTTTTTTTATTTTAGAAAATCCACAGCAGAAATTAAAGAACTTAGACTACAAGGAAGATACAAGAATTAGGGAAGTGAGCAAGGCACATTCACTTTTTAAGTGTAAATTTACAAGTGTTTAAATGGGGTTGAGATGTTATTGGCATGGTTGCAAAAGGATGTATTTACGTTTTTATTTTACTTCATTTATACTCCACTCTTCTCCTGAATGGGGACCCAAAGTGGTTGCCCGTCTCCATTTTATCCTCACAACAACCATGTGAGGTAGGTTAGTCTGAGTCTATGTCAGTGGTCCAAGATCATCCAGCAAGCTGCCATGGCAGAATGGGATTTTGAACCTGGGTGTCCCAGATCCTGTTGGATCTTCTAGAACCTGATGGGATGATTGTACATATGATTGCCTCAAAACTCTTTTTGTGCAGGGTGTTACTAATGCACATGTGCACTCTTTTTAAAAATAATTATTTTTATTAGCTTTCCAATCGTAAGCAGATATCAATGACATTGTACATAAAGTGTTGTGTAAATTTGGTAACGCATCAAGAATAAGATTACATAGCTAACATATGAGAATCAATTTTATCTAATACTATCCAAAACCATCTGGAAAATTACAGGTATATCACTTCCTTTAACACCCTAACTGTACCTGTTAGATCTGTGGCAAGACTCAGAAATCTTACCAGTTCTTCAGGAACTTATTTCAGTTTTCTTCACAGCCGCTAAAACAGTTATAGCAAATACCTGGAAAGGAAATAGACCACTAACATTAGCCCATTGGTATACTAAACTATGGGAATATTACTCTATGGACAAACTTTCTGACAAAATTTCAACGTGTCAAACTTTTTCACTCCGTAGTTCTTTACAAAAAAAATGGCGTTCATTCATAGAACATGCTTTCAACAATGAAAAAATAACAATGCCTAGTATCTCTTCTAAACTTTATGATGTAATCCATACTATGTAACCCAATTGTATATTTAAACATAATGTCAAGGATACTGTTGTGAATTATTTTGATTGTTTTACTTTTTACGACTTGACTATATAAACCTTGAAAATTTATAATGTATATTTTATTATATTTTTTCTGTATATATGATTAGTTGACATTGATTGTTTGTTTTCTTATATTTGAAAAAAAACTAAATAAAAATTATTTTAAAAAGTAATATGAAGAGTATTTCATTTTTATCAGAAAGGTTATAGAAAAAACTAGAGCTAGAATGTAGTTGTTCTTATTAGTTCCAGAAGTAATATAACAGCAACACATTAGGCTAGGTGTTGTGAAGCTTAGCAATATAACAAAGTTTGCTGTGTAGGATTGTGTGGTTGTAGGTTTGAGGCAGAAAGAAATTCCATGAAAGGGAACCACTTCCCTACAGAGTTGGAAGGTTTAGGATATATTTCCAATTGCCAAAGGCGATCTGTGATTTTCTCCAAGATTAGGTGATCCCAGACTTTATTAAACCAACCAGAAAGTGTGCGGGCCTTATCAGTTTTTAATCTTATTAGATTAAAACAAATAGCCCAAAGAAAACTAATCCTGTTAATTTCAAAACAACAATCACAACAATGATCCCAGTCTAACAGCCAGAAAACCAACAATACATCAACAGAGAGAATATTACAAAACAACATACAAGACAGCCCAAAGCATCATGAAACAAGGCAAAAAAGTGTTTAAACAGCCAATTAAAAGTAGGGTGCCAGCACTGAATGAACAAATGCCCTGAATTTTTTTGAGGATGGTGCCTGGGGAGGGTGGAATTTGGGGAGGAAGTGATGTCACTTTCAGATGTTGTTTTAGGGATTTCCTCGATAGACATCATAGAGACATGGGAAAATTCAAAGAGCATTGTATAGTGTCCATTTTTTCTCCTGCTCCTCAATTTCTTGAGGGCAGGGAATTTGGACTGAGGATAGGGTTAAGCCCACCACAGGTAGGCAAATGGCAAGCCTAATTAAAAGGACACAATGTGGGCAACAAGTGTGTTTTAATTGTCAACAGAGAAAACTTCAAGGCGTCATTAGGGAGAGAGCGTTCCAGGATGCCACAACTGAAAAAGCCTTGTTTCTAGTGACCGCCCACTTTACCAGTGCACTTGTGCACGACAGTAACACACAAAGGAAAAGAGAATATGGACTGAAAGCCATTGCAGACTGGATAAACAGTGTTCTGTACAAAATTTGGAATGAAAAAAAAAATAAGCAAAATATAATTCAGCAATAAGCAAATGTTCCATATTTCATTTTTTTCATATTCGTAATTTTGTCAGTCTTTATGGCTCTCTGCTTTTTTATTTTCTACTTTCATGTGTATAATGTATGTATAATTCCAATTTATTGGTGTAAAATGATGTTGAAAATTGCATGTATTTTATGGGGAAACTTTGGTGAAAAAAGAAAATGGTGTGAAATTAAGAATCATGGGCTCAATTCCTACAAGGGAGAAGCAAAATTGAAATGAGGGTCCTGGGGCTGTTGAAACAGCAGGGATGAGGAACTTGAAATGATCCCCAGGAGCATTCCAGATGCATCTGTTTGCCTTTAGAAACAAAATCAGATAAGAAGCACTTCAAACTCCAGAGAGAAATGTTGATAAGGAAAAGCTTGGAGCCACCCATAACTAAAAAGGTTTCTTGTTCAAGTGTGGCCAGAACACTTAGTTCACCTGAATCACCCCAATCACTGAAAGTTTTGTTCAAAATATTTGATTGGCCATGACACATGCAAGCACTAATTTTGGTAGCCTGGCTTCTTTACAGTGATTGCCCTTACACAGAACCTTCATCATTCTGACTCAGAGGAAGGTTATTCAGAAAATGGCACTCAATTAGGGATGCTCAAACACTCGCCAGCTTACCTTACTCCATGCCAGTTGTGAGCAGGGAACCAACATCTCAACAGGCCATTTGGCTGCTTGAAGGGCCTGACCCTGTTCATTGGGGAGGCCTCTCCTGTCCCTAGTGTTGCCAACCTCCAGATATGGCCTGGAGATCTTCTTGAATTGCTACCAATCTCCAGAGTACAGAGATAAGTTTCCCCAGAAAAAAAATGGCTGCTTTGGATGATGGACTGTACCACATTATGCCCAGATGAGGTTCTTCCTCTCACCAAATTCCACCTCCCTAGGCTCCACCCTCAAATATCCAGGGATTTCCAAACTCGCAGTTGCCAACCATACCTCTGTCTCACAGACCCATGTCACCACTGTGCAACAACCCCCCTGTGTGCCTTCCCCCTCTCCTGTAAATTGTCTAATCTGTGTCTAATATTGTGACCTGGCACTGAGTGCCACAGTGTAAGCTGCCCTGAGCCCGTTTGCGGGGAAAGCGGGGTAAAAATGTGAAATAATAAAATAAATAAATAAATAAATAAATAAATAATCTGTACATTGTTTTAAATTGTAATGGCTAATGGCTACACAATAAATTTTACTAACTACTACTCCCTCTCCTGTAGACCTCTACTACAGCTGCTGCTGCTCATCCAGGACTACTGCCACCGCTACTCCCCATTATTGAGGCGGGAAGATCCAAGGTTCCACCTGTGTGTGGTCACAAAGTTGAGCATGGTGTGCTCACCTGCCAGACCTCCCAGCCATTTGGTTCTCAGCATCCCAAATGCTAATTTGCAGTATTGCTGAACTGGAGCAGTTTGTACACCAATTTGTCTCACAGAATTCAGTGACATCACTAATTAAACATGAAGTCAGTATTGTTAAACAGGCATCACATTTTCACAAGCATGCCTTAATTGGGGTTGGGATAACCTGATGAGAAGTAAGGGATGAAAACCAGGTTGGAAGAGGATGCCATTATATCATGGCAAGATAAGAGGAGACTCATAATCCAGCTATCCTCCTGAGCAGAACAAGCCATTTTCTTCAGAACAACTTGCACTTCAAATCAAAGGTAACTGTTCGCTGTCAGCAATGGAGGACTATTTTCCCCACCCTTCGAAATTATTACAGTATTATAACCTGACATTACCACTCTTCACAAAGAACAGAGTAACTGGAGGGCTTCTCCTCAGTGTTTTAACTGAAAAGCCAACAATAGTTTTCTATCGTTTTTTGTCTAAATGAGAAGACAAGGGACACATTGGCCACCTGTATGTACATCTTCAAGATTTAAGTGAGACATTCCAGCATGATGGTGACTGGATGTACAAATGAAACTGTGCCAACCTTTCTCCCTGTGGGTCAGCATCTCTTTCATTGCTTTGGGGGGGGGTACTCAGTATGAGCTTGTTTCTTATTATAATTGAAGTCTTACCTAGGATGAAGGAAGCTTCATCTAGAGAAAAAAGAAAATGTGGTGCCTCAAGTAATTTAGTAGATGGGCTTTGACGAGGCAGACCTGGGCACAGATCTTGGTTCACCCATTAAACCTCATGAATGCCCTGTGAGAAGACACCACTTCACAATATTGTTGCAATGATTTGCAGCTGCCAAGACCTTATTTCCCAAGTGTAAAGGTAAAAGTTTCCCTTGCTCGAAAGCCAGTCGAATACAACTCTAGGGATGCGGTGCTCATCTCCAAGCCGAAGAGCCAGCACTGTCCAAAGATGTTTCTGTGGTCATGTGGCTGGCATGACTAGACATCGAGGTGCATGGAATGTTGTTACCTTCCCACCAAAGTGGTACCTATTTAGCTACTTGCAACGTCTTGCTTTTGAACTGCTAGGTTGGCAGGAGCTGGGGCCAGAGACGGGAGCTCACTCCGTCATGCAGCACTTGGGTCTTAAACACTGCAGCCCTGATTTCCCAAGTGTTATGGGATCTAATTCAGGGAGACTGAAGGGACTGGTGAGCTATTGAGGTATGGAGGAGGAGAAGAGTTGGATTTATACCCCACCCTTCACTTGGAGTCTCAGAGCGGTTTACAATCACCTTTCCTTCCTTTCCCCACAACAGACACCCTGCCACACCTGGTGGGGCTGAGAGAGCTCTGAGAGAACTGTTCTTGAGAGAAGAGCTCTGAGAGTACTGTGACTGGCCCAAGGTCACCCAGCAGGCTTCTGTGGAGGAGTGGGGAATAAGATTGGGAGAACCAGATTTGATTCCTCACTCTTCCACAGAAGCCTGCTGGGTGACCTTGGGCCAGTCACATTACTCTCAGAACTTTCTCAGCCCCACCTACCTCACAAAGTGACTGTTGTGGTGAGAGGAAGGGAAGGAGATTGTAAGCTCCTTTGAGACTCCTTAAGGTAGAGAAAAGTGGGGTATAAAAACCTACTCTTCTTCTTCTTCAGACTCCCCCTACACTTCTTCAGACTACCCCCACACTTTTCCCAACTTGAAATGACCCTGCAGGTGTTATTTGCCCAACTGAGGTGTTATATATCCCACCCACTGGATCAGCTTACATTATGTTGACTAGTCATGATCAGGCTCTTTTGGTTTCATTGTTGTTTTGGTTTTGGATAGACATGTTTGTGGCTGTTCGGCAGGCTGCTTCAACTTCTTCCTCCTACCATTACCAGCGCAATTGGCTTCTCATATGTGAGCATTCTCAGTCACCCAGCCTGATTGAGTTCTACTCCTCATGTCCTTTCCGTGTCACCATTTCACTGGGCAGGCAGTTGTTTAACTAGACCCTTATATCAGTCACAGCTCTTATCAATTAATCATAAACAAATATTGTATTAAAACAATATATATATATATAATTCAGGGTCCACTTGAGTAGACCTTAGCAGTGTTCCCTCTACGCTGAGTTAGGGTGAGCTAGCTCACAGTTTTTTAGCCTCCGGCTCACACATTTTTGTCTTAGCTCAGGAAGGATGGCTTCAGAGCAAACTAATTTATGCAGTAGCCAAATCGCTTGCTCACAGCTTTAATGCCAGTAGCTTACAAGGTATATATATATTTTTTTGCTCACAAGACTCCACAGCTTAGAGAGAGCATTGGACCTTAGCAACATGAAAGGCTGCAGTTCTGTTTGGACTGGAAATATTTTAGCATGTGTCCAGTTTTGCAAAACAAGCCTGTTTGGCTGGCTTTCAAGATGTTCAGTATGGAACAGAACAGACCCAGTGAATGGTCTTTTTGCCACAGTTGAATACAGCATGATCAGCATTAAACCATCGTGTCCTTTGCAAACAATTCTGATAACTATATCAGTCATTTATATAAGATGTATATATATATAAGTCATTTATATATGATATAGTATATCTTCAGAAAAGTAGTTTATACAATCATATCATCCTTTTCATGGTCTTTTATAACTGCACAAACAGGATTGCTGAATACATCGATTCTGGTCGGGAATGCCTAACTGTGGGGAGAAATTCAGCTGAAGAGAATCTTAAGGCATCTCTAAAGCCGGCTTTTTGTCTTGGATACCAGTGAGCATGTGGATACAGAATTTAGGGAGGACAAGAGAGAATTTTTTTTATGATGGGTAAGACCTATTCAAAAGAGTCCTCTAAGTTTTCATCAGCTACACATTCTCTGTCAAATCAGCTTATGTCTTATCAGCTTAACTCTTTACTAGGCTTATGCCCCCTTTTGATTTCCTAATGTCTGTTTGCCTAGATGCAGAACAGGAAGGCAAAATACACCACTTAATGGCAGTAGCTTCTGACCCCCGCCCTCCCTTCTTCTTGATACCTGGGAATAATGACATGCAAAGTAGGTAAACAACATATGCTGGCTACCTTTGCCAGATTTAAAACTGGCACCAGGGGAGAAGCAACTCCAAGGCGGAGTTGCTGCTGTGTTGATTATCCATTCTAATCAATTGCCCACCAGAGCCAGATAACAGTCCTGTTTAAATCCTTGACAAGTTTTCCCTCTCCTGTTTTCAAGACAGGATACAATCAATCCTGAGGATTCTTTGTTTTGTATTTAAAGTCATTCAAGGGATCTAGGTAAGCCAGCCAACAAAGGGAGACTGAGTAATTTACTTCATTTAGGCATTTACTCATGTTTGTTCATGATCCCATGCCGTCTCCAAGGAGCTCAGAATAATATTTTAGCCTTCTACCATCTACGTGAAGTAGATAAGAGTTGGGTTGCACATCACTTGTGCATCACTTCATTTCTTACAGGCTGGTGCCTCATGCCATGATGATTTCATACATGTGTGAACCAGTCATAGCTTCCATGTGCATCACTGAGTGAGTGGAATGTCAAACAGGGATTTCTGCATCCTGATGATCAAATGCAGATGGCAGATAGCCTCCCATGATCTCCACATTACGTTTTGCACAAGAGGCGCATTCACACATTCAGCAATGAATCATCGAAAGGCTAGTTCACACATGCAGGTACATCACTTCATTTGTCTACGTGTGTGTGTGTGTGTGTGTATGTTGTGTGAACCAGCCTTTAGTGACTCATCCAAGACTCTGGAGGATTCCATTGCCGAGCAGGGCTGTGATTATAGAGTTCAAAGTCCAATGTTCTATCTGTTTGTCCCACACTGAATCACCAGTGTTCTCAGGGCTGACTGTGTTAGAGGATTCTTGAATCATCCCCCAGGAAAAAGTAACAGAGCTATTTTTGGAGGAGTCTTGGATGTTGTTGCTTTTGCAACCAGAGGAAGAGAGACATTGGCGTAATTGTAATGATAAGTGAAAATAGAATTTAATTAGCTTTGCATGTACAGATGCCGACCAAAGCCCCAGCTGGGTGAGCTTCTGAAGTCTCGACATGTCAAACTGTAGGAGATGCTTCTGTGTTAAATTGGGTAAAAACAGCCAATAATTAATGGAGACTAACCACCACTACTTGCTAAATCGGTTGCAATAATGTCCTTTCCTACAATAGGATACCTCTTCTGTTTAACGGTTTAGCTATGCAATTGATCACACTATTATACTGAATAAGGTAATATTGTATTATATATTCAGAGACATAAAATAGTTGTCTTAAGGACTATTATAAAGAATTAACGTGAGCTAAGGACTATGAAATATAACAACAGTTTGAAAAGGGAGCCACAAAGCATTAGAAATAGATGAAATGGAAGTACGCTCCCAACATTTAACAAAGGCATAGACAAGACTGGGTTTTGTCCTCCCTTAATCTATCACTGTGTATTGAGAAAAGATTGAAATGAGATGATGATGAGCCATTACATTATCTATACTCCAAGGAGTCCATGGAAGCATATCTGGTTCATCTCTCCTCCATCTAATCCCACAGCAGCCTACGTGGTAGGCTAAGGTTGAAAACCCTAAGGTTCCCCAATGAGCTTCAGAGCTGAGTAGGGGTTTGATGGGGGACTACCAAGGAAATCCAGGGTTGCTACACAGAGGCAAGCAATGGCAAACCGCCTCTGTCTTGTCTTGAAAACCCTATGGAGTCACAATAAGTTAGCTGCAAATTGACAGCAGTTTCCACCACCATGTGAATGTTGATATAGCACAGCAACCCTCCTCTTTCCACGATTGGTTTGGGTGACTATAAATAAGACAGGTCTGTAATTACCTAGAGAAAGATCTATACTTACATAAATACCTCCTGGAGGAAAACTCAAAGTAGTTTTCCTGATGATTTCTGCTGTTAAGAGTTAAGACAGGTGTCTCACCAGTTCAATAAACCAGATGGCTCTGCCAAGATGGTTTGCTGAAAGCTGATGTGGTGTAGTGGATAGAATGTCATGCAGAATGCCTACAGGGCTTTCATGGCAAAATTCAAACTGAGGTGACTTGTCATTGCCTACTTCTGCATAGCAGCCCTGGACTTCTTTGGTGGTCTCTCATCCAAATTCTAGCCAGGGCTGGCCCTGCTTAGCTTCTGAGGTCTGGATGTGAGGGCAATCTGGCTGCAACATCTGTCACCCCAGTGATCACCAGGGCTGATTCAGCTTCTGAGGTCTGATGAGATCAGGCTAACCTGGGTCATCCAGGGAGGGCAGGGTCCAGGTTCGTATAGCAATACCAAATTAGAATTTCCACAATGAAGAGGCTACACCAATGAGAAGGTGAAGATGATGCTGGACTAAGTCAGCTGTTACATGCCTGAGCAGCTTGTTCTTCTAAAACATCTCCTCAAACCTGTGACTGTTCTGTTGGAAGTATATTGGAAGAGTAACATACAGAGATGGTAAGGTGCAGAAGTAGTTACACTTTTTCCCCCCTTTTCTTTTCCTGTCTTCTGTTGCTTTGATGACTCCATCCTGGCCTGATCATGCTTTATGCATCAAAGAATGGCTCCAACAGCAGATAGGACCGCAAGTTCCCACATTTCAACTAGGGCACAATTAATTTGATGCTCCATGGAAGCTGTTCCATAGAAATTTGTAATGCAACCCTTGTGCTTCTTGCATCTGCTGATCTAGGCAGCGGTCATTAAAAAAAAAAATTAAAGGAGCATCAGAGACTGCTTGATGTTCATTTGATCTGTGAGCGCCACACAACTGATGATTAACAAATGTAACTCCCTTATTCCAAAGAGGACTTGATCTGTATTTGGTTTCTTATGTGCTTAAATTGGACATGAAAGAAATGTGTCTTGAAGGAGTACATAATCCCATTTAATATATATCTATATATATATTTTTTAAAAAATCAAATGGGTCTTATCAGTCACCATTCAGCGCACTTGCCTGTGCATCATGTGTCTTTTTGTGCTCTTCTGCTTTCCAGTCTGTTTCTCCATCTGCACTTATTTTGTGGGTATGTTGAGAGGATTAAAAACCCTCTTGCCTGAGCTGGCATTCACAAAACTTGCACGATGAAAATAGCTGGGGAAACCAAAGTAAAATGAGGATCATTAAAAGCTAAACATGTGCATCTACTTAACATAAATCATATTGATTATCATAATCATACACAGCTAAAGACCAGTTTATCTTGCTTTAAGGATTAGATGTGTCAAGGAATTAGTGGTGCAACAAAAGAACTTTTAAAAAGCACCGCATGTTAGTAACCTTTTAATAATACTTTTCCAACCCCAACCAGCCACCCATGCTCCATTTGCAACCAGTGAAAGGCAGTCAGGCTTGGATGTGAGTTTGTTTGTTCTTTTATTTATTTGTTTTATTTTGAATGGATTCTCGGCTCAGAGAAGTAATAGGGTGATTTCCTAAAACAAGATGGAAAGAAAATAGATCATGGTGGTAGAAAGTGCTGTAAAGTTGCAGCTGACTTACGGCAACCCCATAGGGTTTTCAGGTAGTGTTGTCAAACTCCAGGGGGTGGCTGGGATCTCCTGGGATTACATCTGATCTGCAGGCAACAGAGATCAGTTCAACTTGGAGAAAATGGCTGCTTTGGAAGATGAACTCTATGGCATTATACCCAATTGAATTCCCTCCCTTCCCTAAACCCCAATCTCCTCAGGCTCCACCCCCAAAATCTCCAGGTATTTCCTAACCTGGAGCTGGTAATGTTATTTTCAAGGCATAAGATAAACAGAGTTGGGTTGCAATTGCCTGCCTCTGTGTAGTGACCCTGGACTTCCTTGGTGGTCTCCCATCCAGATTTTAACCAGGGCTGACCCTCCTTAGTTTCCAAGATCTGGTGAGACTGGGCTAGCCTGGGCCATCCAGATCAGGGTATAGATCATTGACTGTCGACCTAACTCTTTGGGAACTCTCCCCCTGAAAGACTGATGTAACCTTTTCATTTGGATAGTTTACTGGAAATGTATCACTTCCCCATAAAATAGGTCCCAGAGAAGGTTTTGAAGGGTGGGCTTGAAGGCATTTGTTGAAGGTATTATTGAGGAAACTCAGCACATTTGTGTTTGGTTGGTACCTGCTTAGAACATTGCCCGGGAACCCTCTGCAAATGGTCATCAGTTCCACAGAACATAAGCTGGATATAATGGAAGAGATTCACAGAATTAAATATCTCTCTCATCTCTTTGGCTATCTGAGATCCTCGTTTGTGCAGTGATTGTTTCCCCAATAACTGGCTCCAGGATCAAGTGGATTAAAATCCAAATTAAACACATGACACCCCCTTGTTATTTTTTCTAAGTGTAGTGGCAGAAAAAGGTTTTATTCCTACTAGCTTCCATTACATTTTTCTGTAACGATTCTTACTTGTGATTGATATGTGCCAAGTGGGATAATAAGTGGCTTGAGTTAACTTTAAATGTTAAATTTCTTCATTGCAAGCAATTAATGAATGGTGTGTGTGTGCGTGCGTGTGTGTATGTGTGATTTTTGCTTCTAGTGACTGCGTTTGAGTTCACCTTGGGAAACTAATAAACCAGTCCATTTCTTTCTCAAGGTTGATAGTAACTGTCATCATAATTGCACAGTGGCATTAACAATTATTGTAAGACTAGCACTGTCAGAGGCTCTTCACAGTGCAGTTTAAGAGTATTTAACACGGAAAGAGATTTGACTTGGCAAAACTTTAACCCCAGAAATGCTCTCATAATGGCAAGACATTTCTTGCAGGAAAAAACAACAACAATAACAACAACTTGTGATTACTTTGGGTGGATCTTGCAACAGAAAAGTTCATGCAAAGGAATTATCCAGTGATATAATGGCTAGAACGAGATGCTACAGTCATGCACGTGGAACGGCCCCATGAATGTCCAATTCTCATTCTAATATGAGCCTAAGGGAATGTCTGGTGAAATCAGAATCCTGCTTCTTCTTTGTCTCCCATTTGTTGGAATTACTACATTTTTTTTTTCAATTGAGGATTAACAGAGGAGGGAAATGGGCTTTCTGAGCATTCTACTCTACAGCCTCCCAGTAAAATAAACTGAAGGTAAATAGCTTGTATCCCTGAAGGTGAATGCTCACTTCAGCTAAGTTTTCCAAATACAGACATCAGTTGTGATGTCCTTCTTACTGGGGAGACTGTTTTTCTTGTAAAACACACTATGTTCACATAAACTTGGAAGATCATTGCTGCCACCAGGCATTAAGAATTCCAAATTTCTCTATTATGGTAGAATGACCCTGTGTCTGGGCACTTCAGAGGACTATGTGGCTCTGAGGAAGGACTGTTCTGACTGCTGGGATAAGTTTAAACAAATAATGATTTATTTATAAAATAATAAAATATGTTTCTAGGTATTTTGAACTGTTGAAGAAAGGAACTTATAAATATAACTGATAAAGCTGGGTGTCACACACTGTCTCTCAAAATACCAAAACTCCACTTTGACAGCCTTAGTCACTCAGGCTAAACTCTGCCTCTCTTAGCCACACAGGCTAAACAGTTTGTCTTAGCCACACAGGATAAACTCAAACTGCTTCTTCTGCCATACAGGCTAAAAACTCCATCCCCTCATCTCTCGAAAACAAAGAATCTCCTCCGAGACACCCCTCCTCCCACATTCTCTGTCATCAGCCAATCACATCACACGCATCTCCCTCTATAACTCTCCTTACATTACTGCAGTCAAACTAAACATTTAAAGAAACACACACACCAAAACATGAAATCATTACATCAGTACTGTGTAAATTGTTTTACAGTAAATCCGTCTCAAGAGCTGTTATATTGTCTGTCTGTTGCTACCCATGATCTAGGCATAAAGGTATAACTTTTTTAAAAGATGTATGTCTAACTTTTTTCCTTATGGAGATATGAAGGGAAATGTGCTAAAGAGGAAGGCTCTGGGACCAGCTGCTGTCCTGAGTCAGTTAACCCCTTATAGATGGACTTCATTCTCATATGTTCTGTTCCATAATGTTGTTTGTTTGTTCCCTCCTCTTCTTCCTTGCCTGCTTCCTTTCCCTTTTGACATATAAAGTGAAAAGTGAGATGACAAGGCAAAAAAGAATGAACAAGATCTATATTATTTTGAGGCTGTCCCATCTGTACACAGTGGGGAATTTGCCAAGAGTATGTTAGACATGGCAGGGTAGAGAAAAACAAGTGCCCAGTTTCAGACTGGCATTTGTGCTGAAGTCTTGGTCACACGCTGGGGCCTAACTTCACCCTCCTTCCCACTCCATAGGGTGCAGGATTGTGGCTTTGAAGATTAGTTTTTCGAACTGTACCCATAGACTTGCTAATGGATTAATTACAACAGTATTAAAAAATAGCATAATACATCTGTTCCCTTAAGCCCCGAATGTTATTCAACCATTATTTGCAAGACCAAAGCAGGGTTCTTAAAAATAACCTTGTCAAGTAAGACATTACTGAAGAACATGTGGCAATATGTTTTCCCCCTTTCAATTCAAAGTAGAGAGTTAACAAATGCCACCTGTGTTGCTAAAGAAAGACCACTTTTTGAAACAGTGAAGACTAGGTAGGAACAAAGGTTCAGGTTGCATATAATTGCTCATCGTTGACTCTGTCATGCATTATCTAGCTCACTTTGAACATAAGCAGTTGGACCCAGATGGCATGTGCCACCATACTCAGTGTAAAACGGAGCGTGGGTGCTCCACAAGGGCATGGTATATGAGTACGTGATCAAATTGCACAATTCTTTCCAGCAGAGGCTCTTTTTAAAGATACAATGCCTGAGCAGGGAACTATGCAGAGAGACAGCTACCAACCTCCTCTGTGGGTTGATACTTCTGGCTCAAAAAGCCTTTCTTTAATTTTTCAAGGTGACATACATTAACTTTTCTTGCAGCTAGGGATGGATACACATGGCCTTTTTTACAGTTCAGTTCAGTACCTTTATTGGCATAGATTGAAAGCATAACAAGAACCACAATTTTAATATACAAAAGACCATAATCGCTCTAGAGCTTTAACATTATCTATATATCTATTTGTCAACAGCCCCCTCTGCATGCAGATACTTATTTCCACAAACAGAGGGCACACTCTCCCCCAACAGGTTTTTCTACAGACTCCGTGGGTCTCCAGGGAAATCCAAAAAGTTTTTTAAAAACAAACAAACAAACCCTTGGGGAAGGTTGAATTTCCCCCAATACCTTTTGAAACAGCCACCACAGGAATCTATTCCAGGCCCTGCCACATCAACAATAAGAGACTGGCTGATAGCCAGAGAGAGACGAGTGGGGGAAGAGGGCAGGAAGCAAAAGCAGAACTGGAGCTGGGATTGGGGAGGATTCCTCCTGCAGTATGAATGGCTAAATAGCAGGGGGTGTTGGGTTAAAAGACAGAGAGAGAGGGGCGCAGGGAACTTTCCAGGCCTATTTTGGAGCCAGGCCTGGGACTAGGATTGCCAGTTCCAGGTTGGGAAATTCCTGGAGATTTTGTGGTGAAGTCTGAGGAGTGCAGAGTTTGGGGAGGGGAAAGGCTTCAGCTGGATATAATGCTACAGAGTCCACCCATTTTCTCCAGGAGGACAGATCTCTGTTGTTTGGAGTTCAGTTGTCATTCTGGGGGATCTCCAGATCCCACCTGAAGGCTGGCAAACCTAGGCTAAGCAGCACCCTCTGGGTGCCTTGATACCACCTGATGTGCATGATTCAACTAAGCCTGGCTGCTTGCTACTGTTCAACAGCAGCTGCCCTATGAAAGTCAGGTCCCTTCCACATGAGCAAGATAACCCGGAGGGGAATCGAGGCTTTTTTGCTCTGGAGAAATTTGCCCCACAGTTGCGTGATCACACAGCTCCATGGACCGGCCAGGGCAAACCGCTGCTGTGTGATCAGACGCAACCGCGGGTGAGTGTTTTCTTTTTTTGTGTGTGGTGGGTTTCCAAGGTGCTTAAATGGGGGATTGATGAATCACTGCAAGGGGTAAAGGGGGAATTGATGCTTTGCTTCTCCCCCCCCAAGGGCTTTTGATGATGTGCACATGGAGAAGGGGGAAAAAAACAGCATCGGGATAATGTGTGATCACGCTATCTGCGACACCACACTTCCGCACTGGCATGATCACATAGGGAAACTCTGGCTGTGAGCTGCAGCAAACCATTTTCTACTGGAGTTTCACTAGTAGTTTTTTACTACAATTCCCCACCAGATCAAAATGGTTTCCAATGGCTTGATGATGGTTGTGGGACGCTTCCCAGATGTGCTGGTGTGATCGTGCCAGTTTGATCTGTTGATGAAGCATCCCTCTAGTGTGGCAAATAGGTGCGTGTGGAAGGGACCTCAGTGTAGTATAATGGTCAGAGCTTCAGAATAGCGTTTGCAAGACCCAGGTTTAGATTCTCATCTTGCTGTGGAAGCTCACTGGGTGATTTTGGACCAGTCACATACTTTCAGCCTAACCTACCTCATAGGGTTGTTGTGTGGATAAAAAGGAGGAGAGAATAATGTAAACCACTTTAGTCCCCATTGTGGGGAAAGACCATAGTTTTCCTCAGTAGAAGCTGCAGGGGGAAAGGAGATGGAATCTTGAAGACAGAGGGGCAGATAAAGGTAGATTAACTGTTGAGTGGGAAGGAGATATGCCAACTCCAGGTTGGGAAATTCCTGGATATTTGAGGGGTGGAGCCTGGGGATGGTGGGGTTTGAAGTTGGGAGGGACTTCAGACAGATATAGTGCCATAGACTCCATCCTCTAAAGCAGTCATTTCCTCCAGGGGAACTAATGTTGCCCTCCAGGTGAGGGTCTCTAGGTGACAGAGATCAGTACCCCCAGAGAAAATGGCTGCTTTGAAGGGTGGAGTTGGTGGTATTATACCCTGCTGAGGTCACTTCCAAGCTCAAACCTCATCCTCCTAGGGCTCCACCCCCAAATCTCCAGGGATTTCCTAATATGGAGCTGGCAACCCTAAGAGGAACTGATCTCTGTATTTGTGCAATCCATTGTGATTCCTGGAGATTGGCTGTTGCTGGTTGTGCTGTGTGTGGGGGGGGGGGGGGAGAGGAAGTAGGTGGGTGACCAAGACAGTGACAGGGGAAGAAGGAATGATGTGGTGGGGGCAGAAAGGAAGTGACAGGCATGGAGGGGAGAGAGAGTAAGAAAAGGGGTGGCAGGAAGGAGAAAGCATATGAGGGAAGTAGGGGGAGAGGAGAAAAAGCAGAAGGGGGGGCAGTGGGATAGCAGCTCCCACAAGCTTCATGCGAGTCCCCAGTTGTCCCTAATCCTTATAACAATCAAGAAATATCTCACTATTGAGAAGATAGTATGGGGGCACTGGTCCGATAAAAGGAAGGAGACAAGCCTCTCTTTTGGATAGCTATGCCTGTTATGCAAAAGGGGACTAATTAAAACATCCCATATTTTAACATAAAATTCAAAGCAGAGCAAAATGTGAGCAATCAATTCTTTACCTCAAGGAAAGCTATTCCATACTTCAATGGATTCCCAAGGTATAGGTGGGAGGAATGCAATGCACCAACCTTACTGAAGCCTTTCTCCCCAGTTTGGACCCAAAGCAGATTGCCACATTGTTTTTCCCTCCTCCATTTTATACTTACAGCAATCACCCTGTGAGGCAGATTAGGCTGTGAACGGCTGGTTTAAGTATCCACAGTAGAGTGAACGTTCAAATGTAGGTCTCGGTTTCACCTTCTCTAACCACTACTAACACCTCTGACTCCACTGTTTCAATAAAAGTTTGATATTCACAGAGGCTGGAGCTTGCTCATCATTCATCTCCAGCACTGACAAATCCATTTAATATATACTCTTCAAATAAAGGACATATCAGGCATTGAACTGGAAAGAACAGATACTGAAAACAGATTCAGAGAGCCAGTTTGGTGTAGTGGTTAAGAGCGGCAGACTCTAATTTGGATTTGATTTCCCACTCCTTCTCCATATGAAGCCAGCTGGGTGACCTTGGGGGAGTCCTAGTTCTCTCAGAGCTGTTCTCTTAAGAGCATTTCTCTAAGCCCCACCTACCTCACAGGGTGTCTGCTGTGGGGAGGGGAGGGGAAGGGAAGGAGACTGTAAGCTGCTCTGAGACTCCAAGTGAAGGGCAGGGTATAAATCCAACTCTCCTCCTCCTCACACAGAAGCTAAAAGTGAACTGAGTTCCATGTAAGATAGGGAAGATGTTAGTGTTGTAAGCATAACTTGCTTGGTGCAGGATTGTAGCCCATGCCTAGGAAATCTATTACAGAGCATTTTTTTACAGAAATATTTCACTTTGATTGATGCTTTTCAAGAGGTAACAGTTTTTCTCATGCCAGACGTGCCTTTTCTCTGCAAAAGGAAGGGGAGGAGCCACCCCTTTCAGAAACAGCAAATGTCCGCCATGAACTAAATATTAGTTTATAATTTCTCCCCAAAAACTTTTTGGACTTCTGAAATTTGAAAGCTATACACCCCACTGTTTCTAAAGCTACTGAGTGTAATTAAGAGCAATGTGATTTATACACCTGCAGATAAAAGCCATAAAAGAATCTCATTATCAAGCCAATATATCTTGTAATTAATTTCATTTTTAGTTCCATAATTAATTAGTTCCTGTAACTAATGCTGGGGTGGAAATCAGGGTCCCACTATGGGAGGGGGGGTTGTGAGGGAGATAATGGAACACAAGTCCGTGAGTGATTATTGAAAGCTCTCCCTGTGTTGAGATTTGTATATGGCAAGGCTGTATGTGTTCCATGCTCCACCTAAAATGTCATCTTGGTGTGGTGTTCATTCAGCCTGTGAAATTAGGCTTTTGAAATGAAAAAGCTGGAAAGGGGTGTATTTTCAATCCTGGAGTGATCTTGTCTTGCTGTAGGACACCCATTGCACTAGTGGCTCAGTTATTCTGCACACATATAAACAATGGTGGACTCACACTGGCATCAGTCCAGCAAGTGTCTGGGCAAGAAGGGACCATCTGCTCCGCTTTTAGGCTTAAATACTGAAAACTGGAATTGATGTGGAATAAATGGCATGTCTTTTGAGAAAAATTTCAATGTTTCAATGGGAAGTCCTGCTGACAAACAGGGACCTTGCTATGCATAATGGTTGTATCTCTGTGTGTTTGTATAACAGTCTCTTGTATACTGTCAGTTGACCTACAACTGTGGATCATCTGGGTTCTGAATTCATACCAAGAAATCCTACATGATTGGGTGGCTTAAAAGTAGATGGCCCCAGGTCTTCTAGTGGTAGGTGGGGAGGGAGGATAGAGGGGACACTTTGACATCGTGCCAGTGTGCAGTGTCACTTTTAGAACAAAACTAGAAATGAAGGCATTGTTTTGTGGAGATTGTGAGAGACAAGCTAGGTTCCGTTTCTTCTTAACTGTGGCCAATGAAAGCTGGTGGAATGTTGGGGAGAAAGTTGGGAAAACAGCAGTTAAGAATAAGAGCCAGTTTGGTGTAGTGGTTAGGAGCATGGACTCTAATCTGGGAGAACGGGGTTTGATTCCCCACTCCTCCACATGCAGCTGCTTGTATGACTGTGGGTCAGACACAAGTTCTGTCAGAGATGTTTTCTCAAGGGCAGTCCTCAAGAGAAGTCTCTCAGCCCCACCTACCTCACAGGGTGTCTTTTGTGAGTAGAGGAAGGAAAAAGGATTGTAAGCTGCTCTGAGACTCCTTCAGTTAGTGAAGGGTGGGGTATAAACCCAATCTCTTCTTTTCTTCTTCTGGGCTATCCTGTCTGTACAAGCTTCAGGGAGTGAGAGAGAGGACCTGAGGTATGAAATGGTCATGGCTCTCTGTATATTTTAAAAGAAACAAGAAGGGTAGTAAATGTGATGTCCTGACCTACTTGTAACCTCTAAACTAAGAGCAGTTGTAGAGGGTGGTAGGCACTCTCTCTCTGAGTGGAAAGAGGCATCACAACAATGCTGTAGGATTCAGCAAAAATTCTGTATTTTAAGACACCTCCACCCCCAAATTCTCACACTGGGTTGCCAGCTGTAGCTTGGAAGAAAAATGAGAGACTTAGAAAAAAAAGATAGGAGACTGTTCAAGAGTTTTAAACAACTTTAGGCCACTAGCAGAGGAACCTTCGGGACTCTAAATTAGAGTCAGAGAAGAGGCCTCCCACTCTTTTTTTTTTTTTTTAAGTCAGGGGTCCATATGCTGTGATGTCACTTCTGGGGAAAACCGGGAAGTGACAGCGGGTAGCTCTGGGAATTGGTTTTTCCTCAGAAGTAATATCACAGGGCACTTTGATGCCATGTGCCCTCCATGTCCCTGCCCCAGGCCCATAGTGGTAGTGGGGCAGGATAGAACCACGCCCCCTAACTAAGAGCCATGCCCCACAAGCCAGGCTGCCAGAGACCAGTATTTTTGTACTCCTCTGTGAAGGCAGAGCTGCAACGTGAAAAGCACTAGGGAGGAGCCTGCCTTGCCAGCCACAAGGCAGGATCAAGGGCTACCATCGCTTGTGGAGACACCCAATTTACCCCTCCTTGCCCCTAGGCCTTGGCTTGGCTTCCCATATCTGCTCCACAACAGTTAAAAACCTGCCAACTCGGGGGTGGGGATGTTTCCAGCCTCAAGGGGTCTCCTCCCACCCCCATGTCACCACCACATGTGACATGGGTGGAGATCTGGCTGTTTCTCTTGCAGCAGTCCCATCGAAGGAAAGCAAAGGCATGGCAGATCAAAGGATAGCTCTTCTGGCACCTTTGCTGGGCACCCTGCTCTGCACGGGGGGGAAGGGCTGCTGTGAAATACATGACATGCGTCTCTAGCCTTCGAAGAACTCTTCCTTCGAAGAAACGGCAGGTGTGTGCTTTTCTAGTACCATGTGGAGCAAACTGGCCTTCCTCTGGCTTCTTTCATTCTGTTTCGCATTGTGCTCTTTCCTTTGTTCCTTTGCCATGTCAATCAGTTGCAGGAGACAGGATGGGATGGCTGTTGGGGGGGGATTTCTTTACTGTCTCCTCCTTAGTCTAAACATCAGGGCTGCCAAGAGCCAACAGAGAACCCCCCCCCCCCTTTCAGGCATGTGTGCAAAAGGTTCTCCCCCCTCTCTTTCCCTAACCCCGGATTTCCCAGTGCCCCACCAACCCAAATTTCCTGGCTATGCCCCTGCCATGCCCCCCAACTCCCCACCCCAAAAGCACAACAAGAGCTGGTGGGAGAAGATTCAATAAGCTCTCAACAGCAGAGAGCATGTATTACAGTTCCCCTGAGCATTTGAGTGGACTGTACATGCCCTGTATCAGTCTTTACATGGATCAGATTGCTCACACGCTGTCACTTCTTGCCAAGTTCCTGCTGGGGATGTGGGATCTCCCACAACAACAACAACAACAACAACAAAAACCTTCAGTTGTTTGCTGACTTTGCCTAAATGCTTCTCTGTGTAATATATTACATACTTGTACAGACCAGGCTGCATTGTTATCCCAGCCTCCTCCTAGGAATCCGAGGGCAATATACAAGGTTCTACTTTGTCCATTTTATCTACTCATAGCTAGTAATGTCATCACCCAGTGGGGATCTGAACTTGGGTCTCAGTCTTATTGTATGCCTTTCGACAACACCCTGGTTATGAATGAACATCCATGATGCTAACACAGTATGATATCAATGCACAGTATTATTACTATGATGCACTAAGGAAATGAAGTTTTAAAGTCTGGTTGGAAGCCCCCCCCCTTTATTTGTTTGTTTGTTTTCAGTAACTGCATCCAGATTTTAGGGAAGATTATCTTTGAGCCATTTAAGCGGGATCTGTGAGTCGTGACTTCATCTGAAAGTTAAGTCCATGCTGAGTTGCTTTCAGACTCCCCAGGGGGAGAGAGCTCTGCTAGATGAATACCAAAAAAAACCTGGAGGTTATGCTATAAAAGAGCCTACATAATACTCTGAATTTCAGCAGGGAAGTTACGTAAGAATCACTTAAAGGATTTCTAAGAGTACTTTTACAAAAAAAAAATCTGATAGTTACGAAGTCTAAGACTAGTCGGTTGAAACAGGAAAGGCGAAATAACATCCATTTAAAGGCTACACCTGTTACTCTAATTGCACAGGGCAGCCTGGGTCACTTTTACCTGCCGGAAAAAAAAACTTTAGAACGGTCAGTTGCCTAAAAAGCTTGTTAGCTTTACTCGCAAGCACACAGAGGCTTTTTTCCTTCGCCAATATTAAGTCATTCAATTAATAACCATGATTTTGTTCTATAAGCTCATCAGTAGGACTGTAGCTTCCAGCAGCAGTTAATTTGGAAGATTCTCTTTTGGAACGCCGACTGCCATTTTGGTCTGCTTGCCATTTCAAGATGACCTTTTTTATTCCCTCTCTCTTTCTCTCTCTCCCCCCCCCACTCCTCTAACCGTTCAGCACACTTTCTTTCCCATTAGCATTTTCTGTGCAAGCTAGATTTTGTATATCAAAAAGGCAGGCAATGCTAAGGTTATGGCCCAGGTACATTAGCAAATCCCTCTTTAACCTCACTTTCACGGATGATTTAGGCTACTGAATGTCAGAACTCCTTTGTGAGTCACATCAGAAGGAGGCTTAACCCTGTGCAATATTTGGTGGCTGCCTTTGAAAGCCCCACATTTCTGGGAGAATCATAGACTCCGAGGTAAAGAGCTTTCACTGACCCAAAGACTGCCAAGGACTATGCTTGTTTAGCTGGAGCAGCTTTTCAGCTGAGGGCCGGTTCAAGCAATTTGGTCAGGATGGACGTCATTTTTCTTATGTCTTTGGGGGGGGGGGCAGATGTTGCCATTGTGAATAATATCAGTCCACTTGTCATTTGCTGGCACTGGTTGTTTGTTTTCCTTATGGATGTCCTATGGATTTTTTAAATGCTATGTATACCATACTATGAGGCTGTGCTGATCTATTGTTTACTCAGATCACTTTGAATGGTGTGTACATATTAGAGGGGAAAAATCAGTGTGAGAAAATAGAAAATGGTGTGAAAATAAAGCATGTCTAAGCTCAGGTAGTACAAAGGGGAAGCAAAATTGAAGTACAGGTTTTCAGGTTGAGCCAGGAAGGCTGAGAAATTTAGTACCATCCATACTATTTTGCTAGCCTTGGCAATGATGCACTGCTCCGCTCTTCACCCTATAACTAGCATCATATGCAAACAGGCTGTTTTGTTCCCTTGGCAAGTATTCCACAGAAGTGATTAGGGAGAAAAGAGGTGGCTGAATTAAACAAAAGCAGGGTGGGAGAAGACAAAGTCAGTGAAGGGATTAAGTACTTTATATATTAAAACTTTTCTTTATAACTTTTCTCTAACTAAGGAACATGCCGAACCCTGTGCTTATTCTCTCCCCAAATTCCATTTAAATTGTCACTTTCCCTTACTCTAGCCTCAGATTCGCACTTACATACTGTTGCTTGTTATTGCTCTGAAGTGTTCTTTCTGGTCAGGCTATTCCTTGACTCTTTTGTATACTGAAGACAGTATTCTTCCTAGGCTACTAATTGTCCTCAGCTAGGGACTGTTAACTAAACTAGGCACTGGAACAGGAACAGCCAGGCACCTTTCCTGTAAATCCAAATTGCTTCCTTGGCTAATGTTCTCAGGATCTTCTTTCTCCAGCTTCTTCTCAGTCCCACTTCCAGACCACAGGCTTCTTTCTTCAGACCGCTCTTCTGAAGATCAACTGATCAGCCGTAAACGTTATCTGTGTTAAGCAATGCATTTGAATGCCTCATTCCCAGAATAGTTGGAGTCTCTGAAATTCTCATACACTGAACCATTTTATTGGTTTCAGTAACTAATGGATAGATTCAGGCGGGCAGCCATGCTGGTCTGAAGCAGCAGAACAAAGTTTGAGTCCAGTGGCACCTTCAAGACCAACAAAATGTTATAACTAATGGAGATACACTGTTTCGCAGGCTGACCAGAGGTCCACAGCTTAGCAATGGCTTATGGGGGAGTGTCCCAGCCTCCATAGCTGGCTGCTGATGGAAGATGAGGCAGGGTCCTTACAGATGGGGATTAGGAGGCAGTGATGAAGCTGCTTGGGGCCACGGCTGCGGCATAATGCAGTTGTTGGAGACTGTCTCTTGCAGAAAGCCAGCTTCTGCAGTGAATACCTTCTCATATCATTAGGTTATGAATAGGTTTGTTTGAAAATCTGCCAGTCTCACTCATGCCCTGCTTGCTGGCATGAGCAAGGAGCTGGTAGATCAGCAGATTGTTTAGATCACTTCTTGCAGCTGTTTCTTGAAGAGGCACTGCTGACTGCACTGATATAAAAAGCATGAAAAGAATTTTATCCTGTGTCAGTCATTTAAATGATGTATCTGAAGGCAGTGGTGCAAAGAGGGGACAGGCTTCAAGGGATTCCGTGCTTTAGAGAAGCTGGTGAGTTTAATGACCTGGATGACCAGGACATCATGAGTACCACCTCTTCTCTGATAAATGAGATTATTTAGTTCTTGGACTGGGCAAAAGCAAATGCTGGTTGCAATAGCCAGACTGCTACTGTGCAGACCCAAAACTTCACTAGAGAGCACAGGGGGGATTCAGTCTGGAGCTCACCTCACCTTTAACTGAGTTCAAACAAGCATGTGGGCCTGACATGCATATTTAGTGTGAAATTCTCAGCATGCCTAGTTCTGAATGTGTATATGTGTGAGTCACTGATTCAAAGTTGGTGCTTCCTTTTGCACTGAAATGGACAGAAAACCTTTGTGGCAGTAGCACCAGATATGTCCTTGTGAATCCCTGTGCTTGAAAGAAGTCAGAGGATTTTACAACAAGAGTACATACAAGCATACAAGAGCCAGGTTTATATACCCAACAGAGATGAAAGCTATGTGTTTCATATATTGTGTTCTTAATAAATGACTATGTTTAAGCCCTCCCCCTTTGCTCAATGGCTGGAGAAAAGCACCAGTTGCTGCAGAGATAACAAGGAAAGGGGATAAGGACAGTTGACCAGTTCTGCTTCATTCTGGCACAGATCTGCCCTTGCTGTGGGTGAAGGCACTGGGAAAGGCAAAGAAGGCAAAACTGCCCGGTGCTCTTCAGCCCTTAAAATGCCTGTAAAGACATAATGCAGGGGAGAAGTGCATTCCCTCTTTTAGAATTCAATACTGGCCTATGGATTTTGGCTCACACATGGTCATTTGTTGAGAGTAATGTGGAAACTGGCAGCAAGTACTATGTATCCATGCTCTTGGGTTTGGTGTAGTAGTTAAGAGTGTGGACTCTAATCTGGGAGGACTGGTTTTCATTCCCCACTCCTCCACATGCAGCTGCTGGTGTGACCTTGGTTCAGTTACAAATTCTTTCAGAGCTGTTCTCTCAAGTGCATTTCTTGAGAGAGCTCTCTCAGCCCTGCCTACCTCACAGGGTGTCTGTTGTGGGGAGGGGACGGGAAAGGCAATTGTAAGCTGCTCCGAGACTCCTTCGGGTAGTGAAGGGCGGGGTATAAATCCAGCCTCTTCTCTTCTGTTAACAAATACATCTATTTCATTTTTATCCCTTCTTTTATGGAGTCAAATTATTTAGGGGCCATTTATTAAATATGTAGTCTTTGTGTCTAGAATAATCACTGCACATACTTTTGTGAATCAGGCCCAAGGGATGGCTTGCACATATAGATGGGAAGTCAAAGAACTTTATCACTTGGTCAGACCACCTCAAATGAAACATTTACAACTTATTACAGGCATTTAGCTAGTAGTCTCTAAGTGTATAGTAATTAGACTTGCTGCGAATTTTGACACAAACAGAACCACCAGGGGACTTTACCTTGCTCAGCTCCACTGATCGGCTGTGAAACAAGTTTGTGACTGACTGAGTGGCAATGTTCCCTCTCAGCCGAATCAGCGTGAGGTCGCTCACAGTTTTTTAGCCTCTGGCACACACGTTTTTGTCTCAGCTCAGGAAGGGTGGCTCCAGAGCAAACTAATTTATGCAGTGGCCAAATCGCTCACTCACAACTTGAATGCCAGTAGCTCACAAAGTAGAATTTTTGCTCACAAGACTCCACAGCTTAGAGGGAGCATTGCACAGTAGTCATTATCAAAGTTTGTGTTGAGTAGCTTTGTGCCTGTACAGTAACCATTTGGTCTGAAGGCCCAGGTCTTTGTAGTTCCAGTTACCAGCTTATAAACTATTTGCTGTAGTCACCTTTTTTTTAAAAAATGTACTATTACACTATTTTGGCCATTATGTAATATTTCCGGCATGATAGTATAATACTATCAGTCCAAGGGTCTCCAGAGGCACGTGTCTCAGTACAGAACCAAATAAAAAAAGATGGCATCTTTCTGTTAATGTAAGTTGGAGTGTTAGGTGGGGTACTAGAATGGCAAGAAATTATTTGCATGGGGGCTTCTAAGAGATGTTTTACAGAAAGAAAAGTAACAGAAGTGAGCAGTTGCCAGTAATCCAGGTATGAGCCATGCACAGATTTATGTCAGCACACTAAAACAATACCAAAGGGTGCTCCTGTGTACAATATATTTATTACTTATTGTGAGACCTCAGTTGTGCGATTTCACCATAAAGTCTCACAACAGCCAGTATTTGTGCTGCTGAAGCTTTATGGAATATTAATCAACATGTTCATTGCCAGTAAGTTATATAATGTTCAGTTATGCAAATAGATTTTCTTCTACTGACTCTTTGTTGTTCTCTCACTGTAAATTTTGATGTTGCTTGGCTCTTTAATTCTAAAAGGTTGCTGAGCTGTGGGCTAATCAGACCAAACTGAAAGAAAAAAAAAATTGAGGTACACCTCTGCTGACATCAGTAAACAGAGGAGGAAACAGATAAGAAAACAGATTGATGAACATAACAAGGAGACACAAAAAGCACACTGAAACAACCAAATAGTAAGCCTCATTTCAAATGGACCCCCCCCCCACTTTGTGCCTTTTAAAATTGGAGGTGGCGACCAGTGAGTGATGATGAGGGGGACATGAAAAAACACAGTAGATGTATGACAAGGCAATATAATAATGTGAAACAATCATATCTGATTGTTCAGACACATCAAACATTTTTGCTGAACTATCAACTCCCTGCCTGCAACCAGCTAGCAGGAGGTTAACCAAACTGGCAGGTGCTCGAGCATGCTGAACAGTAATTAGTGTTGGCAAAGCTCACAAATAACAGGCTTGCAATAATTTTCTGTGTTCATAATACTTGTTATTATTACAAGTTAAGCACCCTTACCTTGCAACTCTTGCTCTGAATACGATTAATCATGGTGTGTTTTCAGCTGATATCTTTCTTTTCCTCCGTACATCACTGTTCATCACACCAGGCAGCTAAAGCTAGTAACTACGATATGCAAAACTTGATTGCATTCACCCTACATTTGGTTCTGATTGGAGATGTTACCGAATTCCATTGCAAATTGTAGAAATTAATATTTCTTTTATGATTTCTCCACACTCAGAGACAAAAAAATGGGGTCATTATTTTCCCTGACCAAATTAATGATTTTTTTAAAAAAATATTAAAATTGATAATTTTTTTCTGCATCAGCTTATTCATTAAAGTGATGATTTGCCTTCCTTTGGAAAGTAGGACCCAAGGTGGCTATAAATTGTTTTGTAAATTGTGCATAATGAAAAACATAATAAAAGAAACAAACAAATATGGGAAATTTTCTGAAGAAAACAGGCCAGATGAAAACAATCTTCTCATCTATGCACAAAAATTAAAAGTAATTTTTTAAAAACCATGTTCATATATCCATCATCCCATATTCATAAGAACATGAGAGAAGCCAATGTTGGATCAGACCAGTGGCCCATCCAGTCCAACACTTTGTCACACAGTGGCAAAAAACACCAGGTGCCATCAGGAGGTCCACCAGTGGGGCCAGTTCACTAGAAACCCTCCCACTGTTGCCCCCCCAGCACCAAAAATACAGAGCATCACTTGCCCCAGACTGAGAGTTCCTATCTATACGTTGTGGCTAATAGCTACTGATGGACCTCTGCTCCATATGTTTATCCAATTCCCTCTTGAAGCTGTCCATGCTTGTAGCTGCCACCACCTCCTGTGACAGTGAATTCCATGTGCCAATCACTCTTTGGGTGAAGAAATACCTCCTTTTATCCGTTCTAACCCGACTGCTCAGCAATTTCATGGAGTGCCCACAAGGAGTTCTTGTATTGTGAGAAAGGGAGAAAAGTACCTCTTTCTCTACCTGCTCTATCCCATGTATAATTTTGTAAACTTCTATCATGTCACCCCTCATTTGTTGTATCTCCCAATTCCAAATCATTAATGAACAAGTTAAAAAGCATCAGACCGAGTACTGATCCCTGTGGTACCCTACAGCTTACCACCCCCCACTGAGAAAATTGCCCATTTATACTCGCTGTTTCCTATTCATTAGCCAGTTTTTGATCCACAAAAAAGACTTGTCCTTTTATCCCATGACTATTGAACTTACTTAGGAGCCTTTGATGAGGAACTTTTATCAAAAGCTTTCTTAGTAGTAGACATTGACTTCAAGGTGGTGTTGTTATTTTTGAAATGGTATTGTACTCTGCATCCTGATCTAGATAGCCTAGATACTCCATGCTAACCTGATCTCATCAGATCTCAGAAGCTAAGTAGGGTCAGCCATTGTTAGTACATGGATGTGAGACCACCAGGATTGCCACAGGCAGGCAATGACAAACCACCTCTGAACATCGCTTGCCTTGAAAACTGTACAGGGTTGCCTTAAGTTGACTGTGACTGAACAGCAAAAAAAAAAAGTAATTTGCAGAAGAGTGGCATGGCTCCTCCTAGAGTCCTCCATCATGGAAGCATTGTGTGATTGCTTAGGCAATGTGATGCTACCTCCCTATCACCAGCTATACTTCTTGAATGGCACTGAGGCAGCATATATGCATTACAAATCATTACAAACATTACAAATCAATGCAGACCTTTTGGAAAAAAACCCTGTTCATAGAGGAAGCTCATCATCAGTGTCCGCCCTTCACTAACAATAATTAAGTGTCGAGAATTCAGACAGAGTACACACACATGTGAAATGGTTGCTCATGTACCTATCAGTCTCTCCTGCTCTTTTTACTTTGCCCTTAAGTGATCCAAAACAAATACTTCAGAATGGAAGACATAATGCAGGTTGCCAGAAATCAAGAAGGACTTCCAAAGACTTTTGTCTTTATTTTGACATGTGGATTGAAGAGTTTGGAGTTTCATTAGCTGAGCCAATAGAAATGCTAAGGAGTTAGTTATCTTGCTGGAGAAATGGAATTGTTCAATAATGTGACCATTACTTGCCAATGGAAAATAATTGCTTTATGGACCTCCTGCACAGTTTGAAGAAGACTAATAAATGACAGACCTTCTGTTAATAGCAAACACATACGCTTCCTGGCTTTAAAAAAAGCAAAATTTAAAAACTTTTACTCTCACAACCAAGTCTTTTTATTTCGTGTTTTTATGAAGCTGTAAATCCCGAAGAAAAACTTGCTAAGAATGTCAGTTTAATAATAATAAAAAAACCCTTACAGGAATGTAAGCTACAAGAGTTTTGAGTGAATGGAAAACATAACAAAGAAATAAAGGTTGGCAGAATGAGCTTCTAAGCATAGTTTGGCTTTCTGTGTGCTGCACACAGCTTTGATGGCAAGGACTGAAACCAGAGGATTGTCTAGGTCACTGGTCTGTATGTTGGCATCTCCTGCAATGAACCACTCAAGTTTACCCTTGGGAGGGAACAAAGGCAAAACTCCAGTCTGACTCCACCAGATTCTAATGTAGCTCTTTCCCTTTCAGAGTACTGCACATAGCTTCAAAACTCCAGCATGGCTTTATCGCCAAGATGTTTAATTGGTTCTCACTAATCTGGCTTAGATTCCCAGCATGGTTCAATGATGGCAGTGTCGCACTGGGATCCATGACCAAAAAAAAAGTTTGAATCCCTAGTCTGCTATGGAAGCTTTCAGAGTGACCCTGGGTTGGTCACAACTTTATGGGGTTGTTATTGAATGGATGAAATGGAGAAGGGAAAACAATGTTGTAAGCCAGGGTAAGTCCTTATCGGGGAGAAAAACCAGGTATAAACAAATAAATGCTTCCAATTCCAGCAAAAGTCTTTGCCTCATTTGATCCTTAACTGTCTGGCTCACTACTCTTGGTCTGCCCATCCAGTCCTTTCTCCATCTTAACCTCTTCAGAGAGACATGATGATTTTGCCTTGGGCAACCCCTTTCTACCCAGTGTTCTAGGCTATTAATAGCTTCTGGAGGTCCTCATCAACTGTGGCTTCCAATCTTTCAGCACCTCAAGCTTAGCTCTGTCGTGGCTGTCTTCAGTCCAGATTTCAATAGGCTTTAAGAGATTTCAGCAGATTCCAACAATTAGGTCTTATCTGGTATGCTTTTCCCACAGCACACAGAAGTGCCATTCTGTATTGATGAACTATGGTGCCATTTTCTTTATGACCTCTACTTGAGGACCTGGAAAGCTTCTAGCAGACAGAGTAGACTTGCTGACCTTGATATACGAAGGGTCTGATTCAGTATAAGGTCATTTCATATATCCAGTTTACTGGACAATCTTGGGCTAGCCATTCTTTCTGTTTTTGCCATGTGTAACCTTAATGGATAGCACATAAATACAGACCATACTTCCCTTTTATCAAGCCAAACAAACCCAGATAAAAACATGCAGCACAGGTCACCTCAGAACTAAATATAGACTTCTGAGGGCACCTGTACTGGATTTTGTGTACTTGTATCTATTAGGTGTGAACCAAGGCAAGTGGGTTTTGGGCTTCCTTATGGAATACCTATAAAAGCTGACTTACACCAGACCATTGGTTCCTCTGGTTCTATTTTGTCTATTCTGACTGGCAGTAGCTCTCTGGGACTTCAGGTAGAGTGAGATCTTTCTGAATGCCTTCTTTCCCAGGGTCTGAAATTCCAGGGACTGAATCTCAGACAGCCTGCGTATTAAAAACATGCAGAACAAACCATAACCTCACTCCAAAGGTTCAATCACCCCCTCAATCTTGAACAGAGCTTGTAGCAGAACTTGAGGCAGCAGCCCCAGTATTAGAGATAAGGATAAGGAGATAAGGAAGAAAATTCCCAAATGACGTTATGCCTGCTGTAGTGTGAGATGCTGTTTTCCCAGTCACTACCTTCAAATCCTTTAAAGGGGCACAGGTCAAATTTTAAATGCCTATTTCCTTCAGAAATGATGAGCACCATACCTGAATACAAATCATAAAGTGAGAGCTGTCCTTTAGGCAGCTCAGGGAGACTGTTTGGGTACTGATAGGAGCATGGAAGGAGGGATTTTTTTTTCCAGAAGAGGTCATGATCAGCTATAGCCTGTGTGTCTTTTGTTCAAGCTACAGTGTTGCACTGTGTACCTAATGGGTGCGCAAATCATCAGAGCCGCATTGATAACAGACAACTGTCGTTAGCCATGTCAAGCACTAGATGGCAATGTTCCATTAAAAACAACAACCATGGCATTGTTAAGCCTTAATGGAGTATAGATATTTTAGTTTAGGGAAATGATAGAATTTGGAGCAGCCGAGTATGTTGTTAAATTAAGGGATACAAGTTTGATCAGAGTGGTTAATGGAATCAGCTGATAGCTTTAAATTTTACAGTCCAACTTGATGAAACTGTCTTCCAACTTTAGTCTTAACTCTTGCACTAGATTTTTTTTTTAAAAAAAAAAATAGAAGCTGATCATTGGAATCAGCCTGAGACTTCAAAGAGATACTGCACCCTGTCTTTAAGAGCAGATAATGAAAGGATTGTTCCTTTCTTTGTTAGAGTAATGGTTCTTGTTGCAATGCCCTATACAAGTTCAGCTGATGCTCACAGAGTTGCTGAATGAGGTAATAAATTGGGAGCTGTGGAGAAGCTATTGAAACAGAGGACAGCAGATGTCAAGGTAACAGACAATCAGTCAGCATCTTCAGGACCAAGGAGAGCTCCTAAAGTGTACAAAAGGTACTCCAGCAACAAATTATGTATAGGAGAGAAAGCCCAAGGACTACTTAACATAACGTTTGAGATGGGCTATCTTAAATGGGGGGAAAATGCTAGTTCCACTTGGCCGGTAGATAAGGGATAATCATTGCCATTCTCAGGCTGGTGCCTACAGGGGGGAGGTGCTGTGGACAAATATATTGACAGGATTGTGGCATCAGACTCTGAGGCTGAGAGGTCCAAGTAATTGTCCTTGGAGGAAAAACAGGTACATTTGTCAAGGTACTTGGAAAACCTTCTAATTCTATTCTTCATATTCCAGGTGAGTTCATGCTCTCTCTTCCTCTAGCACATTAGTTGCCCACAGGGTCCTTTCATATCCCTAAGTATGGACTGAGCCATGATTAAACATCATCCTGTCAATGAACAAGGAAGGGTCCTCATGTAATTAACCAAAGCAAGCCCTCCCAAATATAATAACAAGCTCATTGGAGCACTTCAGAAAACTTATCAGTTAACAGATGATGATCTGTATGCAATTATCATTCAAACATCTTAAGTAATAGAAAGAACAAGTGAGGAATCTGCAAGGACGTGGGTGGCATTTCATTTTCCCTCCCCCACCATTTCCTCTTTCTCTTCCCTAAAAGCCCCGGTAGCCTCTACCCTCTTCCTGCTTCCTTTTCTCCTTCCCAGCACCAGCCAACCCACTTTTATTTGCTCCATCTTCAGCTTTCCCTCTCCCAGCAGCCTTTATCTGGGAAAACTATGGCCAAGTCCCCCAGTGCTCGCTACTGGTGAACCCACAAGGACTTGCAGGGCATACATCACTTCCCCATATAACACTCTCCTCACATTATTTCCTCTCCCCCACCCCGTAACTTCCAAAGCTTCACTTCTCCCTTCTTCCTTCTCTCCTTCCCACACACCAACCAATCACCTTTGACCCCCCCATCTCCATCTGTATTTATTATTTCAGTTATACTAATGAGTTTCAGGGAGGAAGGGAAAGGGCTTACTGTCATTTTCTCCTCATACAGTTTTCTTGGGGCAACAGAGTCTAGGGAAATGTCCAGTTAAAAACTGATTAGAACTTTGTACAAAATCTTGTTGATGAACATGGAAAATCGATCCTCTCCTTGCTTAACTGTTTTCCCCTTTGCCATGATAACAGGAGCACAAAACAGAAAAGACTTAATTCATTCACTCACATCAGCACCTGTTCCTGTGAATATACTAAGAGAAATCAATAGGAGCAATTGATAGAGGAAAGAATAAACACAGACATGAGACAAGAGAGGTGTCAATTTAAAGTAGCTGTTTTGCTTATGTGCGGTGGGTGCCTTCAAGATGCCTTTGCACATAGTACCATCATGTTTTGGGGTTGTGGGGTTTTTTTGCAATTGTGTATTTTATTTGTTTATTATTTATATATTAAATTTAATTTTTTAGGTTGCCCTCCCCCCATGGGACAGGGCTCAGGGCGGTTTATATCAAAAAGTGTTACATAATTGTAAATAAAAGTTTAAAAGTTAAAATCTGCCAAATTATGCCACTACCTCATGGGGGGAGGCCGGAGAAGAAGGAGTACTGACCAGATGGAAAACCGTCACTGTTTTCAACCAAACACCTGGTGGAACATCTGCATTAAGTCCCACAGGGCATGGATGTCACTCAGCAGAGAGTTCCACCAGAACTGAGCTCCTGGATGCCCGGCCATGCCGATGGCGCCCGGGTGCTGCTTTGCCGCACCGCAGGAGGGCGGGGCAGCAACAGGAAGGACACGCAGTGTCCTGCAGCCGGTGGGGCGGGGCCGGCCTGTTAAAAGGCCGAGCCCTGCTCTCGCTTATCCTCTTGGGTCCATGTGCTTGCCCACCCGCCCGCCCTGTTCTTAGTGTAGGCACTGGCTGGTCACCTATGGGGCCAGGTAGGAATTTTTCACCTCTTCCACAATTGGCCGTACGGGGGAGATGTTTTTGCCTACCTTGCACTGAGGAGACAGTAGATTAAGGGTTATAGGTGGTGGTCGGGGGTTTAATTAGGTCACTTGGCAGGTTGTGCAAGCAAGTAAACGGAACTGGTGAGCACCTTATGGCATATCCCGCTAGGGAACAGGAGGTCATCAGGAACTGCCTTTGGGTTTTAAGGTCCAGGGTAGGGAATGATGATCACCTCTGGGAACCTCTTAGGTCAGCACCTCCCTGCAAGTTGTAAGGCTTCAGGGGTAGGCGCTCCTACGTGGCAACCAGCTTGCCAGGCTGCCGGGCACGAGCTAGATCGATGGCTCAAGACTGGAGCTGGGGGTGACCCGCCCTACAAGGGCAAGGAGGCAGGTCAGGGAATGACGCCTGCCTTGCCTGTTCCAGGCTTGCTTATGTTTTGTTTTGTCCCATTGCTGCAATGTTTTGTAAGTTAATAAAGTGGCCCTTGTTTAATTCCAAGACTGTTGTCTGTCTCGTTATTCCTGCTGGGGTGGCAAAATGCCCTGGCCCTAGTCAAGGACAACTGGATGTCTCTTGGGCTGAGGACCACCAGCAAGTTCTTATCAGCTGACCATAACACCCTTCATGGGATATACCAGAAGAAGTGGTCCCAAAGATATACAGGTCCTTGACTGTTCAGGGCCTTAAAAGTTAATACCATAACCTTGAACCTGATCTGGTAGTCCACCAGATGCCAGTGCAGCTCATGGAGCACAGGGCTGATATGTGCAGTATGCAGAGTCCCCATAAAGACTTGTGCTGCCTCATTCTTGATCAGTTGGAATTTCTGGGTCAGATGCAAGGGTAGCCCTGCATAGAGTGAGTTACAGTAGTCCAATCTGGAGGTGATTGTTACATGGCTAAGTCAGGGCAAGACAGGTAGTGGGCCAGTTGCCAAACCTGGTGAAGCTGGAAAAAACACCAGTTTGGCAACTCTTGCAATCTGGGCCTTCATTAACAAGGAGATGTCCAGAATCACACCCAGGCTCTTGACACTTGATACCAGTGTCAAGAACACTCTGTCAAGAGCCAGGAGACAGCACCCTCCCCAGCCACAGAACCTCCAGCTTAGTCAGACATCTAAAGAAAGTTAAAACACAAATGCATTACCTACATCAAATCTGTAGGAAAGAAAGACTAATTTTTATTACGGCATTGAAAATTTTTATCCATGCGCACAGTATTTAGTTAATTCCTGGTATCTATGCATGAAATAAAATGGTATATTATTGTTAGGAATCACTGCACTGGACTACAAAACTTGATTCCAAGGCAGATCAGGATGATGAACTTTGAAAGTATCTATTGAACCCATTATGATGGCTGTCTCACAAGCTACATAAGCAAATGCCAACAAGTCACAAGTATTTATGGTGATCCCAGCAACAGGCTTTCAAGGCAAGTGAAAAGAAGAGATGGTTTGCCACTGCCTCCCTCTACAGATTCTTCCTTGGTGATCTCCCAACCAAGGTCTCAGTAGCTATTGAGCCACAAATGCATTCCTTATTACATATTTGATTTCATAAGTGCCCCCAAACCCCCAGCCCTTCCACCACTAGCAATTTTGGGCAGTTGCTGCAAATATGTCTCTTGTGCAAATATGTAATTGTATTTTGATGTTATTCTTTGTGGCTACCATTTCCCTCCACTTTCTTTGCCCTGACAGTCCTGGCCTCATCTGCCCATATTGCCCTGTAATGGTCATGGTGATGTGAGATTTTGCCATTGACACCATGGCACTTCAACATTATGAAATTAAGGACCCTTGTCAACAAGTCATGTGGGATGCCATAGCCGATCAAGTTAAAGAGCAGTGGCAGCAAATCAAACCAGAGTCTGTGAAGGCAAATAATTAAACAGAAGTAATCAGCAGCAGAGATGGAAACAACAACAGCAGAAACCCTGAGCAGAATCAAACCAATCCATATATTGATTAAAGTTCATGAAGGGCTAGATGTAGTGCCCCCCATGTACTGATTAAAAGGGCCACTGTCATATAAATCCAAACTTTAGGAGATGACTCAGCATGGGTTCTGTAAGGGAAGATCTTGTCTCACTGAACAGTTAGTGTTCTTTGAGGGAGTAAACAAACATGTGGACTAGGGGGACCCAATAGATGTTGTTTACCTTGACTTCCAGAAAGCTTTTGATAAAGATCCACATCAAAGGCTCCTAAGTAAGCTCAATAGTCATGGGATAAAAGGACAAGTCCTTTTGTGGATCAAAAACTGGCTAATTAAAAGGAAACAGAGAGTGAGTATAAATGGGAAATTTTCTCAGTGGAGGGAGGTAAGCAGTGGGGTACTGCAGGGATCAGTACTCGGTCCGATGCTTTTTAACTTGTTTATTAATGATTTGGAGTTGGGAGTAAGCAGTGAAGTGGCTAAATTTGCAGATGACATGAAGTTGTTCAGGGTGGTGAGAACCAGGGAGGATTGTGAGGCACTCCAAAGGGATCTGTCGAGGATGGGTGAGTGGGCATCAATGTGGCAAATGGGGTTTAATGGGGCCAAGTGCAAAGTGAAGCACATTGGAGCCAAAAATCCTAACTATAAATGCACATTGATGGGGTCCGAACTGGCGGAGACTGACCAAGAGAGAGATCTTGGAGTCGTAGTAGATAACTCAATGAAAATGTCAAGACAGTGTGTGACTGCAATGAAAAAGGCCAGTGCTATGCTGGGGGTTATTAGGAAGGGAATAGATAACAAATCAGACAGTATCATAATGCCCCTGTATAAATCAATGGTGCGACCTCATTTGGAGTACTGTGTACAGTTCTGGTCACCACACCTCAAGAAAGATATTATCGCATTGGAAAAAGTGCAGAAAAGGGCAACTAAAATGATAAAAGGGTTGGAACACTTCTCCTAAGAAGAAAGGTTGAAGCGCTTGGGGCTCTTTAGCTTGGAGAAATGACGGTTGAGGGGTGACATGATCGAGGTTTATAAGATTATGCATAGGATAGAGCAGGTAGAGAAAGAAGTCATTTTCTCCCTTTCTCACAATACAAGAACTTGTGGGTACTCCATGAAATTGCTGAGCAGTCGGGTTAGAACAGATAAAAGGAAGTACTTCTTCACCCAAAGAGTGATTAACATGTATAGTTCGCTGCCACAGGGGGTGGTGGTGGCTACAAGCATGGACGGCTTCAAGAAAGAATTAGATAAACATATGGAGCAGAAGTCCACCAGTGGCTATTAGCCACTAGTATAGATAGGAACTCTCAGTCTGGGGCAAGTGATGTTCTGTAATCTTGGTGTTTGAGGGGGCAACAGTGGGAGGGCTTCCTGCCCCCACTGCTGGACCTTCTGAGGGCACCTGGTGTTTTTGGCCACTGTGTAACAGAGTGTTGGACTGGATGGGCCATTGGCCTGATCCAACATTGGCTTTTCTTATGTTCTTATGAACATGCATGAAGCTTCTCCCAACTGTGCTGCATGTGTACTTACTGAACTGAATATAGTGGGAGTCTCTCTGGAGGATTCACCAGTCAAGGTTGACCCTATTATGATTGTGAAGATTATTCCTGCAAATATTCATAGAATCTTGACAGATCTAACCATGGGCTCATGTTCCAGCAGGTAGTGCTCTGCAATCTACCTGGGAATCCCAGTCCATGGGTTGAGGAACATTAGCCTAAAGTACCAAGAGTGTTCTCTTTATGAGAGATTCTATGAAACAAAAGCATTTAAGTCAGTGTGTTCTACTGCCAGACATTAAGCTCAATGTTGTAACCGGTGTTGCCAGCCAGGTGAGATTCCTCACAGATGAGTAAGTAATCCAAGGTGTCAATAGGAAGTAATATCCCACTTGCTGCCATCTTGCATATTTTGTTCAAGAATCTAACTCATTTCCTGGTGCTGCCCCATACCTGTTTAATTTAATTTCTCTCTCCCCCCTCACCTTTTTTCTCTTTGAAGTCACAGCACTACTCAGGAAGGAGAACAACTGGTGGAAAGTGTAACATCTGGAGCTCCTGTGCAACACAGAGTTTGTATTATGTGACCACATGAAGCTGCCTTACTGAATCAGACCATTGGTCTATCAAGTATTAAATACTCTGACAGGCAACAGCTCTCTGTGGTCTCAGGTAGGGGACTTTCACATCACCTACTCTGATGTTCTTTTAACTGGAGACCAGTAGGATTGAACCTTGCAACATGCTCTTTCACTGAGGCATGACCCAAACCTAAAATTCTTCTGGTAACAGAAAACTAGTTTCCTGAAAAACAGGGGTCACTTTAACTGCAGCGTAAGATGACTGTGTAAATTAGCCTGTGACTAAATGTCCTGCATCCCATGGTTTCAGTCAAATGGGTATGCACTTTACCTATATTCCGAGGTTACTAGGTGTCTTTTACTAGGGAACAGAACAGGGGAAGTGAGGGAGGGGTATGGGATTTCTAGTCAAAGAGACATCCAGCTCCTTTGAAATGCAGATGACCTAGTCAAAAAGAACAAAGGAGAAACCGGTCACACCTCAGTTTGAAAGGGGCTTGAAAGACTAGATTACTTCCCCTTGAGAACAGGAAAGGCGACAGGTTTACTACCAGGGAGGGGGAAGAAGGGAAGATTATATAGGGAGGGTTTTTTGTTGCTACTGCTTTGCCATCCTACCTTCAACTTGAAGTTATCAGAGTACAGCTCAGTTGGACTGGCTGTCCTAAGCTCTTGTTGCTAAACAAAGGGAAGGAAGCCCAGAAACATAGTTATGAACCTCTGAATGCTTGTAACTCCAAGAAAATGAACCTATCCTCATTTTAAAAGCTTAGGGATGAGTGGGAAGAAGGGTAGAGAATCTGCAGTTAAACTGCTTTTCATCTGAATCCTTGCTCAGATTTGTTGTGTAAATAGGCATGCATGCTCTTCTATTCCTTTATTAAACTCCTTTATAATTTAGGGGTCACTGTACTGAGCTTTGTAATCATTTTACACCCAGTTTGGACACATGTACCTGGGAGAAGCAAGAGTAAGGGACAGAAAATGATCCTTCCCTTCCCAGAGCATGGATGAGCATTAGTCCGCACAGCAGTTAGAGAGAGAACCAAGGGGGGATACAATCCCAGAGTACAGCCTCATAATGGCAAAGCTATGAACAGTGCTAATCGAGCTCCCGGGCGCCCAGCAAGGCTGTGGCGCCCGATTGGGTGCTCCTTTGCCTCCCCGTTGCCGGGAGAGGCAGCAACGGCGGCACGCCTTTGCGCGCATCCGGGACCTTCTGGGGGGCGTGGCTTGCCTGCTAGAGGCAGGAGCCTCGCCCCCAGACTGGCAGTTGCTCCACGTGCTCTCCCACCCGCCCGCCCCGTTTGCAGTGTAGGCTTTTGCTGGTTGCCTATTGGGACCAGGTAGGAATTTTTATGCCTTCACCTGATTGGCTGTTTTGGAGGAGGTATTTTTTGCCTACCTTACACTGTGATAGGGGTTTAAGGGCATAGATGGCGGAGAGAGTTAAATAGAATGGTCACTTGGCAGGTTTGTGCAAGCAGAAATGGAACTGGTGAGCGCCTTACGGCATATCCCGATTGGGAACAGGAGGTCATCAGGAACCGCTCTAGGGCAGTGCGGTCCGGGGCGGGGAATGGTGCCTCCTCTGGGAACCTCTCAGGCTAGGCTCCTCCCTGAAGTTCCGTGTGGTCTCAGGGGTAGGCGCACCTGGGGGGGGATGCCAGTATGCTGGGCTGCCGGTTACAAGCCAGAATTGGCTGGCTTCAGACCGGAGCTAGGTGTCCCGCCCATGCTAAAGGCAAGGAGGACGTGTCTAGGAAAGACGCCTGCCTTGCCTGTTCCTGTGCTTGCGTAGTTTTCCCGTTGCTGCAATTTCCTGTAAATAGTTAATAAAGTGGCCCTTGTTTAATTCCAACCTGTTGTCTGTCTCTTCTTTGTGTCTGGGGGGGCAAAGTGCTATCCTTTCAGCAGGAAATGCTCTTTTAAGGATTGATGCAGTGATAAGAGAAAAGTGGAGCACAGAAAGGGAGGGAGCAGGGCTAGATGGAGTTTCAGGAGAGCTGATTAGCTTTTTCTCTCCCATGGGCTCAGAAACGGAGCTTCCTTGAGATGCAGGGCCATAGCCAGGATTTTTGACTTTGGGGGGCATTTAAATAAGTTGGGGGACACCCCTGCACACACCTCCAAGCTGTGTCAGAAGCAATGAAAGAGTAAAAGTGGTTCTTTTTTTAGAGAGAAGGGGGCAGGACACAGCAAAGGATCGACTGTGGCACGCAAGCAAAATAAAATAAAATAAACCGGCTGGATGGGAAGTCATGAGGCCTGGGCAGTAAGTTCGAGGGCCTGGCCTCAAGATGCCCCACTGTAGCTATGGGCCTGTTGGGATGTTATGCCACAAAGCCAGTGAACACCACAGAGCAGGGACTGAGAACAAAGGTACATGTGAAGCTGCCTCACACTGAGTTGGACCATTGATCTCTCCAGGTCAGTATTGTCTACCCTGACTGGCAGCAGCTCTCCACGGTCTCACATCACCAACTACCTGATCCTTTTAACTGGCAGTTCCAGAGATTCAATTTCGGTCCTTCTGAATGAAGAACAGATGTTCTGCCAATGCCCCCATATTGCCATGAAGCTAATTTCATGACCTCTCATCCTATCCTACTTGAGGCGGCTGCTGTGAAGATAAGAAGGGGAAGGGAGAACCATGTATACATTATATGTTTTAATGATATTTATTGTAATGTTTTAACTGATTTTATAGGTCAATGTAGTAATCAGGCCACAGGCCCATGTAAGCCGCCCTGAGCCCGCTTGTGGGGAGTGCGGGATATAAATGTGAAAAATAAATAAATAAATAAATAAAATGTATACCATGTTGTGCTGCTTGGAAGAGGGATCAGGTTAATATATATATATATATATATATATATATATATATATATATATATATATATCAGATAGACAACATGTTAGATTTCTATTGCTTGTTGACAGCAGGTGTGATCAGTGCAGATCTTTCACATGGCACTGGCAGCAAAATGCTTTTTTTTAATCACTCCTTCCACTTTGGACCATGGAGGATGATATTGCTGTCTCCCCCCACCCCCTTGATTTGAGTGTCTGCATTTCTCTGCTTTCTTCTCATTTGAATCCAGGAACAGCTGGGAAGAATCATTTTGAAGCTCCTCTTATTGTTAGCCTTTTTTGGGCACACTCTATCATCAAACGTCATTGGTTTTGAGAAAGAAATGCAACAGGGTAGAGAAAAACCACAGACAGTTGGTGCCAAGCATTTTATCTGATGAAAAACAAAACCCACAAATGGTATTACTTTGTAATTTCACATTGCAAGCCATCACACAACTGTGTGAATGTTTCATAAGACCTGCAAGACTCTTGCAAAATTCTGGTTAGCTGTCAGTTCAAGGCATCTCATAGTTTTCTGTTGCTGCTTTCAAATGCATGTGGCTTGGTTTCAATATTTTTTATTTGCTGGTTATATTGATATCCTGCTTTTCCTCATGGTGGGCTCAAAGTTGCCATCGTGGGTTGATTGTTGGAATTCTGCAGTGGCAAATAGACAAGAACTCAGCCCCCTTTCTGCCCTCTAAACAGCTTTGTTGTTTGTCTCAGGGCCAAACTAGACATGACAGTCTCCTCAGGGCCACCACGAATCTGCCACCACCCCTTTAAAAATACCATAAGGGCCTAGTCCTGATGGGGGCCTGCAGTGTGGTGGGCCTTATCAAGTGCTGAAACAACCGCACACCCCAATCTGTGGCTGTTATACCACTTGAAAAGGCAGGGGAGCAACAACTGTTCTATATTGTGGGCTCAAGCAAGGTCAGGACCTTTAAGCATGTTTAAATCACTTTAAAATGGTTGTGGTGTCTTCGTGGTGGCCACAAGGATGTCATCATGTCTAGTTTGGCCTCCCAGAGTACGGCTCTCAGGCTTGGTTCATTCTTCTCTCTCTTACTTCCTGCCAACCTTCTCTTTTTCTTTCTGATAGTATAACTTTTCTACAATGACAGGTTCTTGTGTTCTCTTTAGCTGCAACAAACCTCCAGTGCATTTCTTTATGGAGAAAGAAAGACCTTAGCTCTGCCAGTGTTCCCCACCAATCTCTCATCCAGCTACTGATGAGTCCTCATTGGCTTTGCTCCAGCAATAATGCAGACCTCTACACCTGCAGAGTGTGCCTGTAAGACTACTGGATGCCAGACTTGGTGAATCATAGGAAAAGATTCAAAACAGAAAATGGTATGTTTTTTTTCAGTTTGTTTTAAGTCAGTTATTCTATGTTGAATCCCCATTGTAGTGGTCAACAAATAATTCTTGAGATAAACAAGGCTTGAAGGGTTTGTATCATTAGCTCTTCCTGTTAGGCTCACTTCTCATATGGGAGCCAAGCTGGAAGAAAATGTTTCAAACAATGGAACACAACAAGTTAATGAGATTGGGGGAGGGCTAGGTCATCTGACCGTCACTATCATTTTTTTAAAGAATACATATTATTGGTTTTTTGTTTTATATATATATATATATATATATATGGGAAACAGTGGGGATATAGAAAAGAAAAGGGAAAGAAAAAAAGGGTTATACAGCATAATTGTATTTGTCAAGGATAATCATGTATTACAGAATGTATATGACAGAAAATATTTTCCCTTACAACATCTTCTTCATGATAATCTTTAAGGTATTGTATATAAAATACAATAGTTCTTACTTCTGTTGGGGTACAATTATATTCAACATTTTAGGTTTCAAACTTCTTTAGTAATCTATTTTGCAATGACATCATTAGTTTCATCATCACTATGTATTTAGTATTACATGTTTTCGCCACTTCTACATATTCATTAGAACCTTTAACAGACAAGTAATATATCAAGGTGCAAAGGAAGGTCTATTATATATCTCATAACAAGAAAATAGAAGATATCACTACTCAGAATCCACTTCAAAAAGATGTTCTCCCCAAACTTCACTTTCCTACACCCATTTGTATTTGAGATATTACATATAAAACAGATTTTAATTCTTCTACTATCTCATTACCACACACTCGTATGTAATAACTTAGACTGCTTCTCATTCTAAATGTATCTCTTGCTATCATAGTACACATAAGACATTATCGCTCCTCAAAGTTCATAATTGACCTGTTTCTCAAATTGACCTGTTTTCTATTACTGCATATTCAGCAAGTTTATTTTCCCATTCTTCTAAGTATGGACAGATGTCGATTTTCCATTTTGCTGCATAAATAGTTCTAGCCACTGTCACCATGTCTTTGAATATCTCTTCAAATTTTTTGGTAACTTGTTAGGCAAAATACCTAATAGCGTGCTCTTGGCTTCCATTGGGAATTTAAACTTTAATATGTTCTGCATTTTTGGTGTATTTCCTTCCAATATCTTGTTTTGCTTTTTCACAAGTCCACCTCATATGAAAGAAGGTTCCATTTATGTCTTGGCATTTCCATCATATTCCTTTGTAGTTTTTATCTGCTTTCTCAATGTCCTTTGGAGTTATATACCAGCTACAAAAAATTGTACCAGTTTTCTCTTAATGTCTGGCTGGCTGTAAATTTGATATCTTTTCCCCATAGTCATTCATATTGTTGCATAGATATCTGTTCTTTAAAGTTTTGCATCCACTTAATCATACATTTTTTCACTTGTTCATCTTCTGTTTCTAGCTGGAGTAAAATCTTATATGTTCATCACAGTAAATGCTCCTTTTTAAAAAAAAAACTCCACTCTCAATGCTCATGATCTCCTTTAATCTTGAGGCTGAGTGGTGATATAGCTGCCATTTAATGTTCATGCTTTCATCTTTGACATCTTGCCAAGACTTGATTTTCCCAAGTACTTATCATCATGTCATATGTTAGAAAATCATTTTTTTTTATTTCTTGTGTTCTTATCATGGTAAGCTTTTATTGGGGACATAAACAGAGAGTTAGAGGGGCTCAATAAATTCTCACATGTGAGCCATATTCTGAAAAATGTCTTCACCATCACAGAAAAAGCAGATAGTATTAAATAATCACAGCAAACTAAACATATGTATCAAATCAGGACATAAAGTAGCATGTAGTATCTCAGACACCCCTGGGCAACAAGTGAATGTCAGACAGGTGAATAATTGCATGTAGATCTCCCCCCTTTACCCTGGGTCATATCTTGTTTGACCCTGAAGGAAATAAGGGAATGATTCTCCTAAAGGCTCTGCTGCTGTTCGAAAGCATGGGTGGCTTAGCGATTCTGGTGCCCTGGGCAAAAATCTGGGATGGGGCCACAGAATCACTGCCACAGCTCATTAGGGCCCTCTGCCATTCCCCCCATCAGAGCCAAGCAAGGGGTGGCTCTTCCTCTGTGTGAGGTAGGCAGTAGCAGTCTCCAGATGCTGGTTGCCTGAGCCCTAGATGGTGCAGGTGCAAGTGGCTATAACTGAGCTGGCTTCCCAAGCTCCAGACAGGGTGGATGTGAGTGGTTTTTGCTGTTAGTGGGAGGCTCAACCCCCTGATAGGATGGGTGTGAGTGGTGGCAATGGGGCTCTATTTTCTTCTTTCCCCTCCTCTGTTTGGGGGGGGGATGTGGATTGGCATTGCCACCATAAAATATTGGGGGGGGGGGGGGGCAGCTTCCTTCGACCAGACCACCCCTGCCTGAAGTAGTCATTGGACCCCTTTGCCTCAGTTTTGGTCCTGGCAGGAGAAAGGTCCCAAGAATGTCTCAGTCCTTGGGACTATGTTAGAGACCATTCAGTGGTCTATGCTGGATATTCTCCCAAACTTCAGAGAAGGGAGCTTCCACATCTGGAAACTGTTTGTCTTCCCTAATCCAATAAATGGTACTGCGGGAATTTTTTTTTCCTCCCTGAAAAGATAAAACCTGTAGGGTTATACACAGACTTATGGTTCCCAGGCCATATCCAGGTTTGCCATTTGCTCCCATGGCTGCCTGCTGCTTGGTTTGCAGCACTGAAATTGCTCTTGGCTTCCAGAGAAAGCGCTTTTGAGATGACAGAGCATTACTGACAAGCTGTATAAAGAGAAATTGCATTGTCTACTTAGCAGGGGCTTCTTCTGACAGCAGAAAATAAATATCTACTGCCTTTAGAAGGAAAAGCATTGTTAACTTCAAATATAAAACCTCTCATGCAGTTTATACTTCTGGGTTCCATTTGTGGCTGTGGAGCAAATCTGGGAGAGGGAAATGGGGAGAGGGTTTTTTGCCCTTAAATCTGATTATTTAAACAGCACCCCTGCCCCTGTGATTGAGTCCCCCTAAATACACATGGGATGCCAATTCCATGATTCAGAAGCTTCGGAGAGACATATATTCTGTTCTAGTCCATAAGTTTGCATGCAGGTTTGTATAGCCCTTGGCTGTGTCTTACTTTGTGGTGGAATGTGGGCTCAGTCCCTGTCCCACTTCCCATAAATTGCCAGCTTGAAACCTACTGAGGCCTTTGCCCCAGATGCATGAGGGTATTTGTGGGTAAACTTCAATAGAACAATTAGAAGTAACAAATTGTTTCACAACTGGAATGTTTCTATTAAAGTTCTCTTCTTACTAGGGGTGCTTCCACACAGAGATTTTCTCTCAGGGAGAATGCCCTTGCTTTATTGGAGAGCTTCCACTTCTTTCCGAGTATGGCTTGTGGGGCTTCCAGAGCTTTCTCTTTTAAGATGGGGCAAAGAAAAATCTCCTTCACTCTGACTTAAAGGGGAAATGGGGCAGAATTTCAGACAGATAGGAAAAAGGATCCCTTTATGGGAGCTTTTTTGGGGTGTTTGTGTGTGTGTTTTTATGTATGTGAGCGTATGTGCACCTGGAAGTCATGGTGACCTCGGGTGACTGACCCCTACTGGGGGCCTGGAGGATATTCAGAAAGGTGGCTGAGTAAAGCTGAAGCCTGCCCCCACCTCCTGACTCTGGTATTCCAAGGAAGTCTCCCATCCAAATACTTGCCAGAGTGAACCCTGCTTAGCTTCTGAGATCTGATGAGATTGGGCTTGCCTGGGCTATCTATGTCGGGGCAACAGCTAACATTAACCAGAAACCAAGCTTGTCATTCTTTTTACTGTCTGATGACGTGCATGCACATGAAAGCTCACACCTTGAATAAAACTTTGCTGGTCTTAAAGGTGCCACTGGACTCAGACTTTGTTCTATTTTCATTTGCAGAGTGAGTTCAGAGGCATTACAGTACTGGAAGGTGAGTGCTTCTTCTTTCCTGGGACCCTGAAACAGTTGAGAGGGGATGTTTTTTTTTAAAGAAAACCAGATTACACAGACAGACCAAATCCTCCATCCACACATTATTTCACTGTACCCAGTTGACTTCAACATTTTGTTCCTATCCTTGCTGATCGCTGGTGTGAATGCCACCCTGAAAAAAAAAAAAGGGGTGTAATGCACCAGGAAAAGACTTGGGAGAGGTCAGGACTTGGCTTACCTTATCTCCACATTATGAATTTATTTGATAAAAGATCCCTCCCATCATAACTTTCTTTACATGTGAATGGAAGCTTGCTTGTTTATTTCCCCCCTTGAGCACTAACAGCATGGAGGGTACCGGAGGAAAAAAGTACAGCTGCTCTTCCATGAAATTAAAGATGTCAAGAGATCTCAGAAATCTGATTGTTATTGATCTGTCATTTAGAGAGAGTCCACAGAAAGCTTATGCTGGAATAAAGTTTTATTTAGTCCTTAAAATGCCACTGTGTCATGGATAAATGCCAATCCAGCGACCTTTGCTGTCCTTTTTAGAGATCACCGATCATTCCCTCATCACAGAACTTCACTCAGGTTTGGTCCTGCATTTTGTGGTTAGGGAAACATTTGACTCTGTTCCACTCCCAGCAGCAAGCCTTTGTGCCTCGTCCCCTTGTCCCCTTTCAGAATAGCTCCCTATAATTGTACCTGGCCAGGCAAGGTCAAATGGAGGGCGATGTAGCCTCTGCCTCTGTTCTGTAGCATCTATTTTTAAACTGTATGGAGCAAAACATTTGACCTTAGGCCAGCAGGTAGGCAAGTATGATCCCAAAACAGCTAATTGAACCCCCCCACCCCCAGAATAAAGAAAGCATAATATCAGCTAGTGGGACAGTGCAATGAGTGGCTGAAAGGGAACAGAAATGCCTATTGAGACAATTACCTTTGGCAGAAACATCTGCTAATTTTCTGGTTCGGAATATCTCCCTGTCAATTAAATTATTAGCCACATTGCTCTCTTCCCTCTCTTCCCCTCCTGCTTCTCTTCCCCCAGTTTGTGTAGTTGAGAAAAGTGGACAGGAAGGCAGGCAGAGTATCAGCCATTTCCAGAGATTCACAGCAATTACCAAATGTCATTCCCCCCCCCCCCCCAGCGAGCAGGTTAGTTATATTTGTTAAAGATATTAAGCAACAGAGCACACTCGGATTTTGATTAGTTAATTTCTGAATGCATATCTCGGGATGACAGCCATGAACGCGCAGAAATTGGGAAGGCCCCTGCGGGTGTGTTTCTGAATACCCAACTTTAGGCATTCTGCAGGGTGCAAGTGTTGTTCAACAACTACTGATTTTTTTTAAAAAAACAACAACATTCAGATACAAAAGCTCCTTAATTTAACAGTCACTACACTTTGAGATGGGTCTCTGGCCTGCATTGATTAAAGAAAAAGCCCCCATGAACCAGAGCTCATTCAATGTATGATTTAATCCAAACAGGCGGAGAATTAAGCCTTGCACTGGATTGCATATTGATCAGCAAAGAAGCTTACTTTGCCATATCTGCCAATCCTAATTTTAATCACTTTTCAGGGCAATCACTCTTCTTTGCAGCATGCATGGCAACAAATTGCCGGGCTCCACATGTACCCCCCCATCAACCTTTTGATATGCGGTGGGTGAACGGGTCACTGCTGCTTTCTTATGGACTACAGGAAATAACATCACATTAAGGGCAGGTTTAGAAAAGAGATGGGTTTTAAGCAAATATTGCCAGCATTTAAAGTTGTTTAATTTACATCAAATTTTCCCAGCTGAGCAATACATAAATATTCATGATTCTACCACAGTAGTTTACATTACAAGATGTCACCAGAGATATGAGGGAAAGCGAACGAGAGAAGAGAAAAGATCTGGCATAAATATTTTAAAAAGCCTCTCAATATACAGTACTTAATTTGACTCTGATCACGTATTCGAAATCATATTAACCGAGGAAAACTTGATTGTAAAAGTTTTATTAGTGGAGGTAATGACTTGGGCAATTGAAAGGGATTTAGCGTTGAATGATCTGGCACTGCAGGAAAGGCTACATCTGCTGAGTTCCATTGGAACTCTTCACATGCACGTTTGAAACAAGCAGGATCAACAGAATGGGAGTGAGCTTGACATTTCGTTGCCGTTGGCATGAGGTTGCTTATTGTTCTTACGTGAGCTACCTGAAAGTCTCTTCATATGTTAATTTGTTCAGATGTTCGTATCAGATTTGAAGTGTACACTTTAAAATATGTCAAGTGTGGAAATGGCCAGAGGTGACTGGAAACAAGTTGACTGTGCAGGTACACTAGGTGAGAATGGTTTATCCTCATTCCATTCCAGTCTTCTGGAAGACCACTCTGTACTGTGCTCCATTGCTCCTTAATATGTATTTAACTCTGAGATTACAAATGGTTCCCAACCTCTCAATCCTGCTGCTTCAAACCAAAAGCTGTCATTTCTGTATTGCATCTCTGTGGTGAAAATCGAGCCCATAATTAACAGCACTATATCAACTCTCATGAAATTCTGTCCAGAAAACATGAGCAATTTCAAGAATGTGTTTCAATAAATTAGAATCATACTTTTATGTATAGTATACATATAGATGTATATGATACATATACTTCACAGTTTATCAAGCTGTGGTGTGGTTTTTGGACTAATTTGAATGAAACACAAGGCTCTTCTTGGTCGAAGGTTGGACCATGTGTTCCTCATGCAGTACCATCAATGGAGAATTGGGTTGCTTGGTCCCCCCCGGCCACCAGTGGGGAATGGGGGGATAGGGTTGCCAGATTCAAGTTAGGAAACTCCTGGAGACTTGGAGACAGAGCCTGGTGAGGACAGGGACCTCAGTGGAGTACAATGCCATGGAGTCCACCCTCCAAACCATCCATTTCTCCAGAGGGACTTTTCTCTGTAGTTTAGAGATGTGCTGCAATTTCGGGGGATCCCCAGGAGTTGAGAGCAGCTATTTAAGTTGCCTTTGCTTTTCTTTGGCAGGCTTTGATATACATTGACCTACCCAGCCACACTCTTTGATACTATGAGATTATCTGGTCACAGTTTTGGGAATGAGCTGGAATTTTGGGAGCTTCCATAAGGTTGTTATTGAATGGGTCTTGTTTTAACCTGCTCTACCTTGTTCAAGCACTGGTGAATAGCTAAATTCAGTCTGGGCTTGGACTGGTGTTGGCACAGAAAGGCACTTTGAGGGCTCTTATGAATTGTGATATTCATAACTAGGGCTTCCAAGTCCCCCGGTAGGGCGGGGGAAACACTGATTTTTAGTGCTTACCTTCCGCTTTTCCAAAGATGGCCACTGGGGGGACAAAATGGCTGCCTTAAAAGGGAAATGTCTGCAGAGAGCCTGCCCTGCAGTAAAAAGCCTCGCCAGACATTTCCCCTTTAAGAAGTCAGCAAGAGAGCTTCCACAGCAAGAGAGGTCCGCCCAGAGATTAAGGAGGGACTGAAGGAGCTGCTTTTGCATGTGGCTGGCAAGGTGAGTTTCTCTTCCAGCTCTTTTCATTCTCTCTCCCTCTTTCTTTTTTCTGTCTGTCTGTCTGTCTGTCTGTCTCTCTCTCTCTCTCTCTGTCCCCATCCAGCAGAGGTCTATCAGTGGCTATTATAGCCACAAGGTCTAAATGGAAGTAAGTGTCTCTGCCAGTTTTTTTCCCTTCTCTCTCTCCCTCTTTCTTTTTCTGTCTGTCTGTCTGTCTCTCTCTGTCCCCATCCAGCAGAGGTCTATCAGTGGCTATTATTAGCCACAAGGTCTAAATGGAACCCTTTGTCTGGGGCAGTGAGGCTCTGAATTCTTGGTGCTTGGGGGGCAACAGTGGGAGGGCTTCTGGAGTTCTGGCCCTGCTGCTGGACCTCCTGAGGGCACCTGGTATTTTTGGCCACTGTTGTGACACAGAGTGTGGTACTGGATGGGCTGTACTGGATGGGCCGATCCACTGTGGCTTCTCTCCTGTTCTAATGATATGAAAATCATATTCAGCACTTGTGTAGCACTTAGTGCTTCATATTCTGCCGAGATGAGGAAGGATTCAGTAGGGCCGTTGCTCAGTGATAGAGCATCTGCTTGACATGCAGGAGGTATCAGCCTCTTCAGCTAAAAAAGGATCAGGTAATAGGTGACATTAAAGATCTCAGCCTGAGACCCTGGAGAGCCACTACCAGTCTGAGTAGTCAATACTGACCTTGATGGACCAATGGCCAGATTCAGTATTAGGAAACTTCATGAGTTCATGTGTCAGCATGTGGAAGCAACATCACAGGATGTGACATCACAAAATGATGTCACTTCCTTTCTCCTGGCTCCACCCCCAAAGTCTCCTGGCTCCCCCCCAAAGTCCCCAGATATTTCCCAAGTTGGACTTGGCAGCCCTATTCATAACCCTGAACTTTGGGCTGCCTTGAATGGAAGGGCCATGTGCTTTCTTCATAATAGGAGCCAGCTCCAGCCCACACCAGGAGGCTGACACCCTAGATAAGTTCACCAGAGACAAAGGACTCCTCTTGCCATGAGGTTTCTTTCTGTTTCAGAGATCTGCTGGCCAGCACCCCTGCCCCCTCTCCCACACATCTGGATAGTTATGCTAACTACGCTGCCTAGCAACTAATGTGCCAGACATTAACCAACAGGCCAAAGTCATTGATTAACAATGGAATTGGCCAGGTGAGTCATCGGACCCCAGACCCAGTGTCTGTTTCCTGATGAGATCATGCTCTTGCAACACTGCCCAACCCCTGGACCTCCTCCCTTTGTTCACCTTTAACCTATGGAAAGGTCCAAGAGGGACGGACCACCTAGCAGGTGTGTTAGTGGGTTGTGGTCTGCAAAGCCCGCCCCAAGACCCCCAATAAAAGTCCAAACCGAGAGTCACTCGGCCTCTTGAGCCGTCGCCCTCTATCTAATCTATTGACCCTTCAATCCAGCTTTCTGTCCCCAACCCTTGCCTCCATCTTTAAACCCCATTTTTCTCTCTCTGGAAATGCGTTCCAGGAGAACCACGTGGTTTTGCTGGTTCAAGCCTCGTGGCCCCATAGCTTTCATACCTTTCTCCCCATCCAACTCATCCTGACATCGGACAATGCATCTAAGGTACTGTGCTTTCCCCACCAACGATACCTGCTCATGCAAAAGTGCTATTTTCTCTCTTTATTTTTATTAGGCCTGTAAGATTGTGTGTGTGATTATGTTTTTGGTATGCTTGACAACATTATCCAGTAAACAACATTGAACTTGGAATCTGCCTCACATGCCTCTTTCCTTGAGAACTCCCGGGAGGGGTGGGACCCTGGTATAGTTGGCAAGAACCCGTGTATTTTGCTGATTGCTAAACTGTAAATTAAAGCAATTCGGCTAACACTGGTTCAGCCATTATTATGGTTGGGAGGAATAGTGAGTGTTGCTATGGTATAGACAGGGCAATTAGGAATTGTGTTGAGATATCTAAAGATGAAAGGTCATTCCCAGGTTGACCCATTATTGATCTGAGCATCAGCCAAGCCTTTAGTTGTCTAAGGCCGATTCCGCACAAGTGCTTTGCTTCCCTTTCCTCCCAGGTTTAATCAGTCTGAATCAGTGTGCGCGTTTCTGCATTACATGAATCTGACCCAGATTGATGCCAATTCTTCATTTCCGCATCTGTCCTTGCCCCGAATCTTGAGCCCCCACCCGTCTCCCCACCTTTTTTAATGTAGGCAGAGTTGTGTTATGACGTTGTGATGCAACAAAGCCATGATTGGCCATCTGAGCTTCCAAGCCCGCAAAAATCATCTGTGTAAGAAAAAAAAAAACTTGTGCCAGAGTTGAAGGGGAAATGGAGGGTGGGAAAGGGATGGGAAATGGAGGGGGAACATGCAACACTAACACATGTAACCCCTGCAAAAATTGTGTCCACACCACCACACCACCTGCAATACATTGGCCCCACAAAAAATGTTAACCATACAACGATGGATCAATGTCATGTCGTGTTGTTGTAATGTGACGGGGGGGACAGCTCACGCTGCACCTCAAAGCCTCAAAATACATATTTTTGTAGTGTTGGCCAGCAAGGCACCCTTAGGTGCTCTTATGGATTTTTATCCATAAGTTTGAACTCTGTGTCGCCAGCAGTGGAAGGGACTTGCGCTTTCTTCTTCACATAGGAGCCAGCTCCAGCCCAAGCCAGGAGGCTGACACCCCAAGCAGTTCACCCAAGACAAAGACAAAGGATTCCTCTTGTCATGAGATTTCCTTATGTCAGACATCCGCTGGTTAACCCCCACTCCCCATTATACATCTGAATAAGTTATGCTAACTAGACTGCCTAGCAACTAATGTGCCAGCCATCAGATACTTGGCTAAAACCATCAACTGACAATGGGTATGGCCAGGTGAGTCATCGGACCCCAGACTCAGTGTCTGTTTCCTGGTGAAGTCATACTTTTGCAACACTGACCAAACCCCTGGACCTCCTCCCTTTGTTCACCTGTAACCTATAGCAAGGTCCAACAGGGACGGACCGCCTAGTAGGTGTGTTAGGGGGTTGTGGTCTGCAAAGCCCGCCCCAAGACCCCCAATAAAAGTCCAAACCCAGAGTCACTCAGTCTCTTGAGCCATCGCCCTCTATCCTACCTATTGACCCTTCAGTCCAGCTTTCTGTCCCCAACCCTTGCCTCCATCTTTAAACCCTTTTTCTCTCTCTGGACTCGCGATCCAGGAGAACCACGTGGTCTTGCCGGTTCAAGCCTCGTGGCCCCATAGCTTTTATACCTTTCCTCCCAAATCCAATTCATCTGGACATCGGACAACGCATCTAAGGTAACGTGCTTTCCCCACCAACGAAACCTGCTCATGCAAAAGTGCTATTTTCTCTCTTTATTTTATTAGGCCTGTAAGATTGTTTGTGTGATTACGATTTTTGTATGCTTGATTACATGATCCAGTAAACAACATTGAACTTGGAACTCGCCTCACGTGCCTCTTTCCTTGAGATCTCCCGGGAGGGGTGGGACCCTGGTATAGTTGGCAAGAACCCGTGTATTTTGCCAGTTGCTAAGTGTAAATTAAAGCAATTCGGCTAACAGAATTGGGGGCTCAGTCCGGGATTGCCCTGAGGGTTAAACTTCACGCCATAGTCGACAGGCGTGTCTTTAACCCACAGACGTAAGGGAAAAACCACTTCCGGAGCTCTTGGAGAGGCTGTATGATTGGTTTCTGTCAGCGTGCCTGGCTCTAGTGAGCAACCTATCGTGGGTGGCTTCCCCCTCTCTCTCTCTCTCTTATCCCAGGTCAAACTGTGTGACCGTCCACGCGTCTATCTTGTGGGAAGGGATCCAAAGAAGACCAGAGTAGGGCGCTAGGCCAGTTGCACCAACACTACATACACTACATACACACGCTGAGTCCGAAAAAGAACTTTTCCCTTGAACACATCCTTGCTCTTCCCTTGCCTTACTTCGCTCAGCGAAGTGGAAATAAGTAATTTAGGTTCGGGGTTACCCTGAGAGGCATATTGTCTGGAAACCCTACTGGCTAGAGAAAGTCCAGTGCTCAGTGAGTCCGCCATAGCTCACTATTTTCCGAGTCCGCCATAGCTCGTAGTTGTGTTGAGCCCGCCATAGCTCAGTGAGTCCGCCATAGCTCACTATAGACTGAGTCCGCCATAGCTCAGGTCTGTGGTTAAAGGTAATCCAGAGAGGCTAGGAGAAGCCTAGAAACCTTATAATACGGGTTAGGAGGTAATCCCGTCAGAGAAGCGAGGCTTGGCCACCCCGTTCTCGAAACCCCAAAGTTAAGAGGTAGAGGAACCTCGGAGACAAAGGAGTCTCTTTGGGTTGGAGGCACCCGGAGTATGAAGGAACGGATATTCCTCAGCTTCAAACGCCAGGTTTTTGGGTTAAAAAGTAATCCCTGAGTGTCGCGGGGTGAGAGTCCCCCGGCCCTAAAAACTGCATAGAAAGTGTGCTAATTAATAAGTAACGTTAGCCTCCTTGTGCTAACAAAAAGCAGCTTTACAATCTAAAAGAAGCGGAAGAGACAACTTCCCAGGCTTTGCCCCTGTTGTAAGTGAAAACAGGAGAATCCCTACAAAGATGTTTCGTACCAAGGAGGACGAACCTAAGCTAGAAAAATGGCTGGTGAAAAAGGGTAAGTCTCCTTGGAAGGAAGGATCTTTCAAGGGCCCCAATCCATTAGAAATAGCCCGGAGTGCTTTCCAGGATTATTGCACAACCCAGAAACCTAGTTCTACTGCCAAGGACATAGCCGCTAGTTGGGCTTTATACACGGCTTTGCAGGATGCTGCTGCCGTCATTAAACGCCTACAAGCGGATGTGGACCGACAGGAGGAACTCGTAAGAGACAGGGACCAACAATTGGAGGAACTTGTAAAAGAAAGCAACCAAAAATTCGAGTTGCTAGTCCAAGAGGCTAACCAAAAATTAGAGGAAACCAATAAGGAGAGTAATCAGAAGCAAGAGACCATAGTCAAAGAGTATCAGCAAAGGCTGGAAGAACTAAACGTTCAAAATAAGGCAGCAGTGGATAGAGAGGTGGCCAGATTCGACAGATTAGAATCTAAGTTCGAGGCCACCAAAGAGGAATTAATAGAAATAAAAAGTAAACATGAACAAGATCTCACGTTCCAACGTACAAATTATGAGGAATTTATGGCCAATAAGCAAGATGAGCTAGAACAAGAGATTAACCAGCTGAAAGTAGCCCACGAGGACGAGGAGCATAGGCTGAGGACCGAGAAACTAAATGTAATTCTGGCAAACCAGAGTCTTACTATTGCTGTCCAAGATGCTAATAAAAAGATCGAGGGCCTAAACCGTAAAGTAGAACTGACAGAGAGCGCATTGACTCAATCGAGAGAAGAGATAAATACTTCTACGGCTGCGGCAAAATTCCTAGTGGAACAGAACCAAATTAAAATACAGCAAGCTAACCATGAGGCTTGCCAAAGGGAAATCGCCACCCTAAAGAAGCAAGTGGGATTACAGAATGCAGTGATCTCCACTGTACACCCCGGAGGCATGCTAAACCTCTCCGAAATCTCGGCCATTGAACCCAGCGCCCCTATGCACCCCATTAGCACGAAACATACGGTGATCACAGAAGGCGATGATACATCTACCCAGGTTGTGACCGAGACCAGGCTCTGGAAACCTGATGAGGTTAAAGCAGTAGCTGAACAATTGGGCCCTCTCACTAGGGAGAATTCCGTACAATGGATGGCCAATGTAGACATGATTTACAACTCCGCTAGCGGAGAAGACCTCACATTGGTAGCCCGTCAGTGTGTAGCAGCTCCCCAGCTTCCAACTCTTAATGCAGCCATTGCGAGTGGCAACTTAACAGCAGCTTCAAAGACGAAGTGGATGCAGGACGTCCTTAAATATCTAAATCCCAACACTACTTTACTTGCTCTCTATGTGTTGGAAAGACAGAGCCCCAATGAAGATCCAGAGACATATATGGCTAGGAAACAACTATTAGCTGTCCTAGCAGACCAAGTTGCTGTAAAACCTACCACTGGTTCGCCTGACTATGAGGAGGACGATTTCAAGGAAGCACTTGTAAGTGGACTCCAAACCCAAGCCCAACTGTCTTTAAACATAGCAGATGGTGCATCAACTACTTGGACAGATCTGGAGAAAAAGATCAAAAGAATAGCCTCTCTTCTCCGAGGTGCTGGAGCTCTAAAACCCCATAAAGTCAAGAAATTGAAGGATAGGGATGATGACGAACCCATACAGGCGATAACTTACGCCAACCATGGGCCCCATTCACAATTCCAACCGTCTGGAAAGTATGAGCCCAAAAACGACCGGTACCCTAGACAGGACCGATATGAGAGAGGCAAACCTTGGCAGAACAATTATCAGAGAGGAGGAGGAAATTACAGAGGAAAAAGGGAGTATCGAGACTACCGCAGCAATCCTGCCCAAGCCCACCTCCAGCCTTCCGCACCACCTCCTCAAAACTATCAGGGCCCCCCTCAAGGCCAATACGGGCAGCCGCAAGGCCAAGCAAACCAGTCGCAGGCGTATCAGCCGTCGGCACCTGAACCGCACCCAGGCTATCAGCCTCCGGAGGCGTCCGATACCTTTAGGAGGCAGATATGGATGCAGCTTAAGGAAAGGGGCTACGAAATGGAAAGATTCCACAAGCAGCCTAATAGTGTTCTGCTTCGTGCCTTGGCTGAGAGTGAGGAGAAGGCACAGACACCAGGTCAGCCCATCTACCCGGTGCTTAGTAAAGAACTGTCAGAACTAACAAAGTACAGCTAGGGCTGCCCGGAGTCCCGGGCTCTCCCCAATGGCGTTGTGGCTCCTTTGAAGCCCGATACATGGGGGAGACCGACTGTGAAAGCAGGGGTCGGGACTCCAGGGAACAGTAAACCTGCTACCCTTCTCATCGACACCGGAGCCGCTCTTAATGTACTAAGTCCATATCTAGCTGCCCACGGTCAACCCACTCAGGAGGCCATTATGCTCGCCGGTTTTGCTGGAGGCGCACACAGAGCCACGGTCTGGAAAGACGTTCCTTTAACCGTAGGAACTCTTTCTACCCTCGTGTCTGCCTGCGACAATCAAGGTGAGGATGCTGGCATCCTAGGGGTCCCCTTTTTCCAAGCACATGGCTTGACTATTGATCTAGCAAATGGCTTCCTCTGGCAAATTCCAGAGGGCCCTCGCGAAATCAGTGCAATCCATAGATGCGCTGCCCTCAAAGCTCCCCTCCCTCTGGCCCCAATTGAGCCTAGTGATCCCTGGATCCGAGATTTTCCTGAGGTCTGGATCAAGGACAAGGCAGAATGTGGAACGGTGAAAGATGCCTGTGTTCTCATAGAAGGCCAAGATCCTCCACCTCAGAAACAATATAAATACCCTGCAGAAGCTGAAAATGGAATAGCCAAAACCATAGAAGGCCTTTTACAGTGGGACGTAATCCTCCCCATGCAGTCTATATGCAATGCCCCTCTGTGGCCAGTCCTAAAAGCTGACGGTGTAACCTGGAGAATGACTGTGGATTTCCGAGCTCTGAATGCTGTAACCCCACCAGTAGCGCCTGTAGTAGCCAAATACCACGAGATCCTTGCAGCCATTGCTGCCGGATCTCGCTACTATAGTGTGATTGATTTGGCTAATGCGTTCCACTCGATCAAGCTACACGAGTCTTGCTGGTATAAATTCGCGTTCACTTTTCGCGGCCAGCAATATGCATTCAAAAGAACACCACAAGGCTTCCATTCTAGTCCCAGCATTTGCCACGCACATGTGGTCCGTATGTGGGATCGTCTCGGCCCCTCCTCCAAGGAACACGTGTTGTCGTATGTGGACGACATCTTGGTCCACGCCACCACTGAGGAAGAAACCATGGAAGTCACTAGGGAAGTCCTCCACCTTCTAAAAGCTGATGGCTTCAAGGCCAGTAGGGACAAGGCACAGCTGGTTCAAACCAACGTAAAATACCTCGGCCTAGCACTAGGACCCGACGGCAGGACGCCCGACTCACAGAGAATGGCCGTAATCGCCAAGCTCCCCGCCCCAACAGATGTGCCTTCCCTCCGTGCTCTCCTAGGAACCTTCAATTTTTCCAGGGATTTCGTGGAGGGGTTTGCTGACAAAGCCCGGCCACTCTATGCTCTCCTTAAGAGGGACGCTCCATGGGTCTGGGGACCTGACCAACAATATGCATTTGCCAGTCTTAAGCAAGCGCTTGCCTCAGCTCCTGCCTTAGCTCACCCGGACCCAACAAAACCCTTTTACATTCAGTTGGCCCACACAGAGAAAAGCATCGGGGCCACGCTCATCCAGCATCATGCCGGGGCCCCCAGGATTGTAGCCTATGCCTCCAGGAATCTTTCTTCAGTCGAAATAAAGTTCACCCCTTGTGAAAAGATATGTCTAGCCCTAGTCTGGAGCCTTACGCATTGGGAGTTTATAATCGGGGGAGCCAAAGTCATTGTGCAAACAACACACACTCCCCTTAAGTATATCCTCTCAGGAAAGATCCAGGACGGTCAGGTATCCAATGCCCGCATTGCCCAGTGGACGCTTGCCCTGGTCAATAAGGGGATTGAATATAAGAAAGAACAAAAGGAGCAACCTGCCCCATACGGTCTGCTCATCACTGGGGACGAGCATGAATGCCCACTTCCAGACGTGGAACACCTGCCTTGGCCTGCTATATGGGGAGTGCCATTGGAAGAAGCCAAGCAAAAAGGTTTTAATTGCTGGTTCTGTGATGGATCGTCCTTCCATATAGCTGGCACCCCACATACAGGATATGGCGCGGTCAGGGTCCACGACAATTACATCCTGCAAGCGGCTGTCCGTCCCCACTCTAGTCAAGCCGCAGAGGTCGCTGCCCTTAAGGCTGTTCTTGAGTTTGAACCTTCAGACTGCCCCGTAGCCATCTTCACGGACTCGGACTGGACGGCCAAGGCCGCCACCGTCTGGCTCCCACACTGGGAAAGACAGCAATGGGTCAATGCGGAAGGGAAGCCAGTAGCTCATTTAATATTATGGAGAGAAGTCGTGCGGCTCCTCCATAAACGCTCAGCAGAGACACAAATTTCCCATGTCAAAGGTCACCAAAAGGCAGACACCGAAGTGGCTTATTGGAATGATCAAGCCGATCTCTTAGCCAAGGAAGCAGCACGTTTTAACTCCTCTTCGGATCAACCCGCTTGCCCGGTAAACCCAGTAGTGACTAGAAGCAAGGCAAAAACCTTACACGACCGTCCTGCCATTCCCCCTGTATTTATAGATCTCGAGGAACTCCAAGCAAATGATGCCGATGTTCAGGATCTCCTCTCCAAGGGCAAAGATCCCACTGGGAGATACACCATCAGGGAAGAAGAGGGAGTTATTTGGGCTTTTGACACCACAGGGACCCGACACTGGGTTGTCCCTGTCGAAGTCCGGGCCGATTTAATTCAATTTATCCATGAGCAAGGACACCGGGGTAAAGAACCAACTCTAGAACGGGTCAGGGACGCGGGCTGGTGGCCAAGCATCCGCAAAGACGTGGCACAATGGGTGGATAATTGCCTATCATGTGCCATGGTTAACGCGGACTCTTCAGGTCCCAAGGCCCCCATTCAGCACCAGAGGGTAGAAGGACCCTGGGCTCGGGTTCAAATTGATTTTATTGGACCTCTGCCTAAGACTCGCAGAGGGAACAAATATTGCTTAACAGTGATTGATCCATTCTCGAAATGGATCGAAGCATTCCCCTGCCACAATAACACGGCCTCCACTACGGCCCAACTGCTTTTTAATAACCTTTTTTCCCGCTGGGGTATCCCTAAGATCATCGATTCCGACCGCAGACCCCACTTTTTAGGTGAGGTCACCCAGGAGCTCTGTAAGGCTCTCAGAATTAAGCAGCGGTTCCACGTTGCCGCTCACCCTCAGTCTTCAGGGGCAATTGAACGCACAAACCGCACCCTTAAGGAAGCCCTGGCCAAGATAGTCACTTCCACAGGTTGCACCTGGGACGAAAAACTGCCCATAGTTCTCATGGCAATACGAGGGACTACAGCCCGACATGGCTACTCCCCTCATATGGTCATGACCGGGAGAAAGATGCGCATGCCTGAAGCCTTCTGGCTCCAACATGACATGCCAGGCGATCTGGAAACACAAGTGGCACACGATATCTGGGTTAAGACTCTTATCCGGGACCTACTGGTTATTCACCTCCAAGTGGCTAACGAGTTAGGGCAGAGCCAACTGGCAGTGGATAAAAAGCTCGGCTGGGTGCGCAATCCTCAGCTTTGGGAACCCGGACAGCAGGTTCTATACCAGAAATTTAGCAGGAATCAGCATGCTCTCATGGCTAAATGGGCTGGCCCGGTCCCCATTGTGGATCGCGTAAGCCCTGCGGTCTACAAGCTTGCCATTCCCAGGAAACATGGTCAGACGTGGTACAAGTTCTTCCATTCCTCTCAGCTCAAGCTGTGGAAGGGGAATCCAGTTCCACAACCTCCTAACCTCACTCCGGATCCCGGGGGAACTTCGCAGCCTATTGCCGCTGTTACCTTCGGACCTCACTTGCCCACAGACATTTTTGATCTTGTGCCTCTTTTCTCTCTTGGAGAGACCTGCCTTGCCTTTTAAATGCTTCCTCACGGCTTTGGTCGCCTTTTCGGAAGCAAGGGGGGGAGACCATGGTGTATAAACAGTGTTCCCTTTTAAGAGAAGCCGCGGGAGCGTGCAGTAAAAATCGCACCGGGCTTACGCATGGGAACCACTACACTCACCCCCAGCCTTAGGTAAAGGGAACCATACTGTGACTGCTTGGGTATGTCGACCACAGTATGGAAGCTCAGGAATTTCACTCACACACCCCTCAAACATTATATTACAGAATGCATCCAGGATCTTCCACCCCAGCAGCAGACAAATTGGTAAGACCATTAAAACTTGTATTCTTATTTGGATTGTCCTTGTTTTGTTGTACCTCAGCAACACAAATAGCCAACCATACAGTAGTCTTGACCAAATGGAGATGCGTGGGAATAAACATGCCTTTTAGAATTTTTACCTGTGTAACAGGACGGCATGACAGAGCAGTCACACTTACACCTATAGATCGATGTCCACCACAGCAGCTCACACATTGTATCCACAGTCGCACCGGAGAAAAGGTGACTCTATGCACCTCCGGGAAATATTCTATGGATGAAATGGAAGTGGTCCTGTGTAAACAGTCACAAGCCAAAACCAACACCTCCACCATCGAATATACTGCTCCTACCCCCATCTCCCTATACACAGACATAGCTGTAATATCAGCTGCCGTATGGGACATTGGCGATCCTTTAAAAGTAATTATTCCCATTGGCTCCCGACACTTCCATAACGACACAGAGGTCCCAATAACGCTCACGGACCCATTCGGCGAAGACATAGACCTAGAGCCACTGGCATGGGGCAAGCTCAATTGGCATTTTAACTGCTCTGCGTTAAAGCAGCAAGGTCCCCCAGACTGGACCCTACTTTTAAACACGTCTGTCTGCCTCAATGCCACCGATACTGTAAATCTTACAGCTATCGGAACAACAATTCTACAGCTCACTCATCAGGAAGGAAATTATACTTTAATAATTGGTGATGCAAATCACACACTAAATTTGGACCCACTTATCCAAAATGTAGATGCACTGGCCTCATTGACCTACCCGGTAGTGGGAGCACACACTTTAAAATTTAATCATCAAGAAACAGTCTTGATGCAGCCGCAAATATCAGTCAAAAGAGTCAATGTCAGCTTAAATGGGCTCGGCACTTCTTTCAGCCATGCCCTCTGTGACTCTTACTTACACACGACCCAGCAAGGTTGGGACAATTGGATCCTAATGTGGCGTAAAGGGGAGCTCTCTAGAAGGACTAAACGCGATCTTTCTGATTGGGTCGCACCCGTAGGAGCGGGCATGGCAGCCATAGATGCTGCAAACATAGAAGTGATAGCGAATAAAGCCTCCAAGGTTTCATTCGACATCTCTCAAATGAGCCTCCCTCTCACGCAATCATTGGATTCCCTTGCCCACGTGGAACGCTCCACCAATCCCCTGCTGGTTACTTGGGAACAAATCATGGAGAAGGATTTTAATAACCTCCTTGGTGACATTCAGTCGTTACAAAACAATATTTCATTGGCTCTTGCTTGCACTCAAGCACAAACTCTTAATGTAGTCACTGCCATGACTATAATCAAACAAGCTATGGCTGGAATTATACCCTTAGAGATAAGGGAATTGATTAAAAGAAATCTCACTGCCAGTGAAATCTCGCTCGAGCACTGGTGGTTGTTGGCAAACGCCTCTTTTGATGCAGTAACCCAGACCTTGCAATTGATTATAACCACAGTGACCGCTAAAGAAATTTTCCACATCTATCCAGTGGTTCCGCTGGGTATTCAGGTTAATTCGGACACCGTATTATATGCCAGGAACAGTGATCGATGGGCTAAAGTAAGCTCATCCAGCTGGCATATGATCAATCTAGACGGATGTACCCATAAGGAAAACTTAGGCTTCATCTGTGATGACGAAGCCCTAGAAAAACATCACCCATGCCTAGTTCCCAAGAAACACGCCATATCTCACTGTCAATTTGACGCAGTCAGTGAGACCGGATCTATTATTATATATATAGGCAGAGCTTGTGTCTGTCTCAGAACTACCTGCGAACACATTCACCTCAATACACTATACTACCAACAAATGTTGCCTGGAATAAACAGATGCTTTTGTAATGTTACCTCCATCAGAGGGTGTGATTTTTATTTTGAAACCCCCATTTGGACACAACAAGAAATGGCCCTATTCCCAGAATTATATGACTCTATTGCTCCAGTGCCTTTGGGGTTAGGACTGGAAGCCCTACGGAAATTGCTCTCTCACCCGGACCTCCAAGAACGCCTGGCTCAGCTAAAGAAAGCGGGAGACAAAGCCGCCTTAAACGTTTCCCATAATGGTGCCAGGATTAAGGAACTGGCTGTGGAAATAAAAGAGGCTGGCAAACATAGCTGGTGGGAATCTCTTCTTGGTTGGTCGCCGACAACGACGGGATATTTAAATTTAATGCTCCACCCCATAGTCGTCATTTTGGCCTTCCAAATTATTTTAATAGTGGCGCTACTTACATTGACTTGTTGGGTGAGAAGACAAATCCACAAATTGGAAGCTCAATCTAAAGCCACGGATTTCCAAGCCTTGATGCACGTTGCATCTAAGGTTTCGAATTCCTAACCCTCCTTTCCGACCTCTGACATACCTTAACTGTTGCCCTTTTCCTATGCTTGTCTGTCTCCCTCCATTTTCAGACCCTTATGTGTGTTTATATTTGTGTTTCTATTCTTTAACCGTTATTGGGTGGGTCTCTTAGAAGAGACCCATGAGGTAGGAAAATTGGTCTTTAGCAGCAGTCTATCGAACCCAAGGGAACATCAGCGAGACTACAAATGCAGCCGAAAGCGGTTCAGTCTCCTGCACATACTCAGAAGACCTCAATCTTGCTGCCTTTTTGATTCCTCTGTAGCATCGCTGGCACCAAAAAAACCATATTGTCAGGTCGCCAAGAAGCCAGTGGAGCTTTCTCAGGATGACTGAGATCCATTGTGGCAATATGGTCACGCTTTGAGGCCAGCGCGACGGAGCAGGCCAAGAAAGGAAGTGCAAATGTGCAGGTCCTACTGGAAAACCAGCGGGAGAAATGCAATCCTTTCAAAAAGGTTAAGGCAAGCCCTGATCTTTTTGTGCGAGCTCTCCCCTGGCAAGGACTTTTTCGATCATAGGACATCAAAGTATTGAATCATTTTTACCTTTGGGTTCCCAATTTGAAACCTCCTAAAGTATTTTTAATTATAACATTGGCACTTTTCAAAATAACAACTTATTAAACAAAAATTCAGTCTTCGGAAATTGAGAACCGGCGTGCTTTGCGGCAGCTCTATTTTGCATATACCCAGACACGTGGATCTTACAATTAGTCCTCTCAAAACGTGTGCTATTACTTTGTATATCTTTTAACCGTTCCAATCCATGGCCCGGAATTCTTTATTTTTGGTTTCACTTTTGCAAAAGTCTTCCACCAACGTTTTTACACCCTTTTTACGGTTCATAACCAACCACATCTTAGGATCACCACAAGCCTCTGCTTGTTCCCAAGAATTTTCCTTTTTTTTTCTATTCTTTAACCAGTATTGGGCGGGCCGAAGCCCTAACGAACCATAGGGAGCAATGAGAGAAAGAAAAGGGAGATAGGGGGTGGGAGGACCGAAAGCATTTCTTCATGGGAGATCAGAAGAGCCGAGGGCGCATCCAAAGATGCTGTCGACAAAAGCTCCGTAGTTACATTTGTGGCTAGCACGAATGTCAAGCTGAGTAGGCGGCTTCTCCCGGTGGTGCGTGCAGAAGTTGGGTTCGGAAGTTACTCCGATTCCCCACCTCTCTCGCCCCATCTCCACCAGGCGTGCAATCCGATCGCCACTCGAGGCAGCGACGGGTGCCTGGGGAAAGGCCCCAAGGTTAGCCCGCTCCAGCCAGAAACTCCCCGGCCACATATTTCTGCATCTCTCTATGTTAGTGTGACCTCCTCCCTAACTATCTGCCCAAGCAATCCTCAACCCCAAAACACTCGGCCATCTCGGGGCGAGCCTCTTATTCGACCCTTGCGTTTCTAAAATATATTTTGCTCACGATATCTTTTCTCCCAGCATGCCCTTACTGACGCCCAATCTGCATAATCTGTCAATCATCATTAGCTTATTTAGTCTTCATATGTACTTTCCTTTATTTATTTATTTTTATGAGCATGTAGCCTTGTCCACAAACTTTTTCAGTGTGCACGGTTTTGTTTTTGTCTCCGCCTCTTTGTTTTTGTGCACTCTACGGGCAAGAAATAAACCGTTTGCTTGCAAACCAAGTCTTCGGTTCGCAAAACAAAACCGGTTGCTTGCCAAAACATTTTTTTTTGTTTTGTGCTTGCTTTTCTATTCTTTACCAGTGTTGGGAGGGCCGAGGCCCAGACGAACCGTGAGGAATCATTAGTGAGCAGGACAACAAGAACAAGGGGGACATGGAAGCCCGAGAGACGGCTCAGGAGGAAGAAGTAGGACAAACGAATCCTTTGTATCTCTCTGCCATGCAGCCCCTCCAAGCCGAAATGATCTGGAGGACATGCAGAAGTTGGGTTCGGAATTTATATCCGGCCCATGCTCTCTTTCACCAGGCGTGCAAGCTCTCCCTGCACGAAGCAGTGGAGAGTGCCTGGGAAGGACTCCCCGGTTAGGTCAGAACCCCAGACAAAGACCCCTGTCCCCTCTTTTTAACATCTTTCTAAGTTAAAGGGAGATTTTCGCCAGCTCTTTCCCTGAAGTGCCTGCAAGCTAAAACGTATCCTCGCTCCAACACTGGTGTCCAATTCGATTGTTTTTGATTTTTAATAAATTTATTTATCTCGAAATGCTTGTGTATCCCAGAATGCCCAAACAATCCTCTCATTTGCATACGCAACAACCTCCAGCCGTAACATATACAGCCAAGTCCAAAACACGCGACCTTTGAGGGGTTCTGCCTCGTGACTAGCTGCCCAGTCCGCCCCTCATTGGGTATGGGACGGTACCACTGGGATCAGGCTTAAGGGGGAAAGATTGTTCTATTTTTGTACAGTATTAGGGGAGGGCCCCCCGAAGGGAGCCCTCCAAGCTAAAACGGGTACGCAGCTAATGGCGTCCCCGCGGAGCCACCCGGCTCCAGATAAAAGGTCAGAGTCGACCGGACGCAACTCCCGAACCCAGCTTTTGCATGCCCTGCCTGTGCGTGTGTGCGTCTGTCTCTCTCAGGCACACATCTCACAAATGCTCCCCAGGGTTCGGGAGGCGTGCCCGGAGACTCCGCCAACCCCGAAGGGTGAATACCTGGCCTGTGATTATTCCAGCCAGGACCCCAAGATGATGTGTCTTTCATAATACAATGATTCCAGATGTCTGACCTGTTTTGACCTTTTCCGTATTTCTTGAATGCCTTCAGACACTCTGCTTGCAAAATCGTTAAACTATGTTTTATTTTAATATCCTTTTTTCTTAATCTGAGTAGGTACCCATGATGCTTTTAGATAGCAAGGGGGGGCGACTCCTCAATATGCAAACCGGCCTCCTCCTTCCCGGCCGAACTGACTCGTGTCCGTGCCGAGAAGCGACGGGCGCAGCCGAGAGCTTCATGAGCTATTGATTAAGACCCGAGTGGCTTCCGAAGAGCCGAAGACATACGAGTCCTGGTATTCCATTAGATACAATGTAAAGCGCGCCTCTCTCCTGTTCAAACAGCACCAGTTGCCTTGTTCCAACAGAAAAGCCTTGCCGCTCAGGAGGGATGGACGAAGAATTGTTTGTAACCATTTTATTTCCTTGTACATTCCTTGTGGAGTATTTTTATTGATACAAATGTGTGCACTTCCGCTATAAGTATTAAATGCTTTATGTATAGATAATACCCTTATAAGAAATTTACAATGCTTCTATAAGGCTTTTTACAATGAATTTAAAGTAAACAATTTTTAGAATTACTTTTAATATTTCAGTTAAGGATGATTCTGCTATTTAGAGACCTAAATATTTCTACATAGGCTCCCTTGGTGGTCTAATGCACAAAGCCTTGTTTTTATGTCCGCCCCAGCAACAATTTGGCATTTTTATTGCGATAGATTTTTGTCATCTTCTGGGTCCGTCCCTTGCCACCTCTTTCTTCCAGGATCGCCATCATGCAGTCTGTCTCAGTTTTCATCATCGTATCGCTCAAATTCGGAGACCTTCACCTGACGCCTTCAGGTCTCCGAGGGGGGGAAATGTTGGCCAGCAAGGCACCCTTAGGTGCTCTTATGGATTTTTATCCATAAGTTTGAACTCTGTGTCGCCAGCAGTGGAAGGGACTTGCGCTTTCTTCTTCACATAGGAGCCAGCTCCAGCCCAAGCCAGGAGGCTGACACCCCAAGCAGTTCACCCAAGACAAAGACAAAGGATTCCTCTTGTCATGAGATTTCCTTATGTCAGACATCCGCTGGTTAACCCCCACTCCCCATTATACATCTGAATAAGTTATGCTAACTAGACTGCCTAGCAACTAATGTGCCAGCCATCAGATACTTGGCTAAAACCATCAACTGACAATGGGTATGGCCAGGTGAGTCATCGGACCCCAGACTCAGTGTCTGTTTCCTGGTGAAGTCATACTTTTGCAACACTGACCAAACCCCTGGACCTCCTCCCTTTGTTCACCTGTAACCTATAGCAAGGTCCAACAGGGACGGACCGCCTAGTAGGTGTGTTAGGGGGTTGTGGTCTGCAAAGCCCGCCCCAAGACCCCCAATAAAAGTCCAAACCCAGAGTCACTCAGTCTCTTGAGCCATCGCCCTCTATCCTACCTATTGACCCTTCAGTCCAGCTTTCTGTCCCCAACCCTTGCCTCCATCTTTAAACCCTTTTTCTCTCTCTGGACTCGCGATCCAGGAGAACCACGTGGTCTTGCCGGTTCAAGCCTCGTGGCCCCATAGCTTTTATACCTTTCCTCCCAAATCCAATTCATCTGGACATCGGACAACGCATCTAAGGTAACGTGCTTTCCCCACCAACGAAACCTGCTCATGCAAAAGTGCTATTTTCTCTCTTTATTTTATTAGGCCTGTAAGATTGTGTGTGTGATTACGATTTTTGTATGCTTGATTACATGATCCAGTAAACAACATTGAACTTGGAACTCGCCTCACGTGCCTCTTTCCTTGAGATCTCCCGGGAGGGGTGGGACCCTGGTATAGTTGGCAAGAACCCGTGTATTTTGCCAGTTGCTAAGTGTAAATTAAAGCAATTCGGCTAACAGTAGTGGCATGACTCAGGCATGACTTTTGTGCAAAAGATGCAACACAGAAATGTGCAGACATCAACAACAAAAGTACATTTTTAAAAAGACATTTAAATGCCAGTCAATGGTGGATCAATGTCGTGTCGTGTTGTTGTAACACAACAAAGCAGGGAACAAAAAAAACCCCGCTTGCGCCAGGGCAGGAAAGGGGAGGGAAAGAGGAGAGAAAGAAGCAGAGGTGCGTTAAAGGGGTGGAGCAAAACCCCCCGATTTCGGAGTTCCCCACTGGAATGCCCCGACTTCACTCCCGTAGCAAACCCCCCCCCCCTGAAAATCCCAGAAACGGAAGATCCGGGGAAAACGATGATTACATTCGGGCCAACTGCAGACCCGGAGCAACAAGTGGGGAACTGTTGCTCTACCCCGGATTTTATCGGGGAGTGATGCTGGGGCAACAACTAGTGCGGAATCGGCCTGAATCAGAAGAGGAGAAGGGAGATGGCACTTAACCCTCAGCACCATTTTATGTGCAGTAGAGCATATACAAAGCCAGCAGGAACACTGTCCAAGGTTGGAACCAGGGTGGGTTTATCCAAAACACTGGCAGCCATGGTAGGCAGCTTGTTGGATAGCTAAGCCCACTCAGAGTTAGGGCAGTGTTTTTGTGAATATAGATCAGCCCTTTAAAATGTATCATTTAACTTATGCACTTGGTATCATGTGTTTTCACTCTGGGCACTGTCAAAAATACCATAAAATTGAAATCATAGACAGAAGAGGTGAAATCCCATCCCCAGTGGCTTTTCAGCTGCACAGATTCTCCAGCCCTATTTTTTCAGACTCATAAGCAATTGCAAGGGGAATGGGGAGGTGAGGCATATCCACCTCTGCCAATGTTTGCACTGGTACTGTATATCATTTAGCCCAGTATTTCCTAGAGTCTACTGAACTATTTGATATGCCCAGAATGCAGGGGAGAGGAAGGAGGAAGAAGGAAATCAGAGAGACTCTTTTCATTCTCTGGGCTGTTTCTTATCTCTTTTCCTCACCATCTCTGTTGAGCGGGAGATGGGAGAAGTGGTGGAAAGTCCATAGCATTCTTCATAATGTTGTCTCAAATGCTATTGAGGGTAACGGCTTGCATGCTGTATAAAACTGCCAGGAAAGAAATACACACTTGAGTCAGTCAACTACAGAAGTACTTTTAGTTGAAACACCTGCATTTTAACCAATTGATTAATCCAATAAAGTGAAATGCTGAAGGAAATATCTAGGAAAGCAGACACACCAAACTGAACCATACAAGACCATGGAAGATCTTGATTACATGTTTAGCATATTGTTTTTACTTTGTTAACAGAAGCTGTAGGATACCCCAGTCCATTTATAACCATGGGGAAGGGGAGGTTAACTGTTACCCTGTGCCATTTCACTGCCCTCAAATGTCCCCACTGTAACTGATGTTTTCCCCATAAGATGAAGCCAAACAGGATGTCCATATGCTGCTTTTTAAGATTTCTCCAGAGGAGTCAACTATTAGCTCTTGAGGTGTTGCCCAGATTGGTCATCTATTGATTAATTGGGGAACTTAGCTTTACAAGAGGTAGGTAACTGTGATCTCCACTTATGTATACCAGGATTTTTCCTTAGAGAATTCTCAAAATAAACCAGGCTGAAGTTCAACCAAAAAAGTGTTTTATTGCAAAAATAACATAAGGTAAAAAGATAAAACACATAGCACACAGGGAACACACAAGCTAACTAAGAGGAAGATCTAAAGGGAGTAGTGGGGAAAAGCAATTCAGGAAAGGTGACAGTTACTAGTCCAGAAGCTCGAGTTCCGTGGTGGAATGAAAGGACCAGTGTTTCATGGAGAAAAGGAGGCAGTCCACATGCAAGTGGGGGTATATGGAAGATCCAACACACAAACACACACACAGAGACGGCTGGCTGTACACTCCAGATATATGGCAAAATGCTGCCTGAGACAAGCTGATGTGCTTGCCCCAAAATGATACCTTGATTGCTTTTCTGGGGATGAACAGGTATTCGGGCAAAACCTTGATGAGATTGCTCAATGCTAACTAAAAGTGTTAATGTTGATGACCCTTGAGTACAGGATGGGAGAGGCTATCAGATTTTATGAATGGTTGCTAAGTGTTGCTAATTGGGGTAGAAGGGGAAAGGGAAGGCATGACCAGGTGTGGATGAGGTTAATCTGTGAGGCCCTGTTTTCTTGGGAGACCCACTGTTGTCAAGTTATGCATCTCTTTAGGGTGGAGAGGAGGGTGGTTAGTGAGTCAGCCATTCTGCTTCACCTACCAAAATATTTTCCCAGGCTTGTCTCTGCCCAGCATCCATTTTGTTTGTACCAGCTCTATCTTGGTTTCACTCTTAGGCCAGGCAGTACCCTGAACATATGATTTTGGAGTTGTTATTAAAGAAGAGTGTTCTCCTTTCTCTTGGATGCAACTACCCTTCTGCAAGAGGAGGGGTCTGACTGCTAACACAGGGGCCAAGTCTATTTGAAAAAAAATGGAATGGCATGGATCTCAAACAGATGTAGTCCACTTTTGATTGTTCCATTTCCTACATAAAACAGGGGAACAGACCATGAAATCTGAGCCAAACCATGTTTGATTTTAAACACAGGATGACCAGGATGCCAAGGAGGTCAGAGTACATCCTCCTGCTCCCAACCATACCCAAGGAAGCAAGCCCAGTGAAATCAGTGGGCTTAGAATGGTGTAACTCTGTTCAGGATTGCATTGTATATCATCCAGTTTGGCGCATGATCAATTTCCCAGCTGGGCTGGAAAAAAGAACCATAACAGCAACTCATCCTTGAGTCTTCTTTATGAGATCATATTAAAATGGACAGACAACAATGTATCAACCCGAAGATACGAAAGCCTTCTTCTGAAGGTCTGGGAGAGAATGATGTTATTGGAATGAATTGGATATCCCATGGCAACTTGCTATAATTTCTTTATCAATTATGATACTTAATGTAGAAGAAATGACATTGCTGCGTGTTTGACTCTTGTTGTCCTGGCAAAGCTAATTGCTCCTCAAGAGATGCCAACCTTGGCTGTGCTGGGAGTAGGAAAAAGAATAAGAGCTGATTTTAGTGTCTTATTTTCCAGTGAGTTAACATTTTTTTTCATGTAATTAGCCCCGCAGTTCTCCCCAGATTAACAGATCAACTAATAATAAGCTATGCTTTTAAATTCTAAGACGATGAGGGACCCTAACAAGGAATAGATTCAAAGTGTGCAATCTCATTATGCTGACAGCAGTGATAAATATAAACAGTTAACCTTGAACCCTTCACAGTCATATTTACATTTCACTCTTATGACAAATTTTATTTTTGGCAGAGGGAGTTTCCAAGGCAGGGGAGTTCCCTCTCCTTTCCTTTTGCTTGGTACAAAGTCTACTAGCCTGAATGTTCTGATCCTCCATCACACCCTGGAGATATAAGACTCTTTCATTCATTGCATTGAACTTGTCGGAGATTCTGTGGATTGATCCAGCTATTTTACTTCCTTTCTTATTTGATTTACACCCTGGTCTATCCCATGGGCTCCAAGCAGTTTATAACAGGCTTCCCCCCCCCCAAAAAAAAACCCCAAACAGTTTTGTCCCCACTGGGCTCATAATCTAAATAATTAAAGAGTTTGTGGGATCATAAAGGCCAAGCAGAATTTTTTTAAAAAAAATAAACAACATTTTACATATTCTAAATAAATTTCAGATTTTTAAAAAAGCACATACCCATGGACATTGTTTTCTTCAGGCAGCATATGCCTAATGAATGGCTACTTGCTGAAGAAAGGCTGCAGAATGGAATGAGATGAATGGGAAATGTAGCTTAGTCCTACAATTGTGATGGTATCTCTGGAGCTTCACCTAGCATACAATTACAGCTTTACTTCTGAATCCCAAAATACCCCTTCTCCCAATCATCAGTGCCAACTATCAGTAGGACCTGTCTAAAAAGATGCTGCAAATTGGGATGTGATAGGTGAGGATGTGGAGTAAATTTCAAGTGTGGTGGTCATGATGTCTCCGGAGCTCAGACCAGGAGGCAGTTGGATCTCCACTCTCAGGTCTTGGAATGCCTTTCCTCTACAGTTTCTGAGGTATAAAACTGTTGTAGTTTGCTTGTATGGACTGTGTTATTGTCAAGCCTCAGAGCCTTCTTCATATCCAGAGGGAATTAGGAACAGAAGGGAGTAAGAGTGGGCAATATATGTGTCCTGTCTTGGAAGGTCCGGACCTGGCCCCTAACCCCTTGGTGCCCTGTCCTTACTCCCCCTGACAGACCTCTTGCGGAAATCCAGCCCAAACCAATTGCCATGGGACATGGCAGAAGAGGACGCTTTCCAGCACTTGCAATGAAGCCTATCGCAAGGCCCCATCCTCCGTAACCCAGACTTCGCAAAACCCTTCATCTTGCACACAGATGCATCCGGAACTGGACTTGGTGCCATGTTGGCACAGAAATACGAGGACGGAATACACCCCATCCTGTTCATCAGCCATAAACTACAGGTGGCTGAGAGAAATTACACCACGGTGGAGAAGGAAGCCTTAGCTGTGAAGTGGGCAGTCGGAGCCCTGCAGTACTACCTGACGAACAACCCGTTCTGGCTAGTAGTGGACCACGCGCCCCTTCTATGGCTTGCTTGTATGAAGGATTCAAACCCATGGATTTTGCAGTGGTACCTCTCACTTCTCCCCTTTCCTTTTACAGTACAGCACCAAGCTGGACGGGACAACCATGTGGCCGACTATCTCTCTCAACTGTTCAAAGACAATCGCCCATCTCCAGGCTCGAGGGGAGGAGTGTGTCCTGTCTCAGGAGGTCTGGGCCTGACCCCCAACCCCTCAGCACCCCGTCCATACTCACCTGCAGCCCTGACGTCAGCCCTCCTCCCTGCGGCAACGCCAGCATGGGAGACGACCCCCATGGGGGGTCACGACCGGACACCGACAAGAGCAGGATCCCTGCCACCATGATGACCCCACAACCACCACATGGCCGGCCCGCCCGTCACTCACTGAGGCTTGGCTTCCCGACCTGGCTAGAGCCCACGGTGGGTCTCTGCAGCCCCAGCATCTCACTCATGGCACCAGAAGGGACCTTGGGGCGAGGAGAGGCAGAGGCAAAGCATGAAGTGCAGACCGGATGGGAGGTGTCCTCCCAGAGCTCGTGGATGTGGCAGCAGCAGGGCGGAACCACACTGACAGTGTCAGTGCAGCGTCCAAGCCTAAGAAGGGAGGCGGGGCCAGGAGGGAAGGAGACAGCCAAATGAGGGAATGGTCCTGATGGGGAGGTGGAGGGGATAAAAGGCAGCCCATTGTGCAGGGCCAGGGAGGAGAAGCCGGAGGTGGAGCTTGCCCAAGGCTGAGAGAGAGAGAGGACTGAGTTGAGAGAGGCAAAAAGGAGCTCACCAACGGAGGTCGGGAGGCAGTAGAGGGTGTGGTAAACCCCTGCCCCCAGCCCATCTGAGGCCCTCATTGCCTTTGAAAGGCCCCACCTCCCCTCGAGACCATCACAAGGTGCTTCAGCAATATGGCCACCGGGGGCCCACCTGGGGCGGACAAGGCGGAGCACAACAATATGCTTCATTTGTTTCTCTATTTATGAGAGATGGTCCCTGTTTTCTTGGACCTGCCCTTGGTAAATTGTTGTTCAGTCACACAGTCGAGTCCAACTCTTTGCGACCCCATGGACCACATCACGCCAGGCCCTCCTGTCTTCCATCATTCTCTGGAGTTTATTCAACTTCATGTTTGTTGTAAATTACAGGTCCTATTTTTGTTCTTTTTTTGTGCCTTTAGGAAATGTCATCTTAAAATCTTAGGGAGATCCATTAGAGTTTTCATTCTTCTAGAGCAGGGGTGGGCAATTGTTTTGGCTCGGGGGCCACTTTGTGGGAGCGGAGGTTAGCGGAGGGCCGCACCTTTTAAAATGATTGCATTCATTAGTTAACTTTGCATTTCAGAAAAGGTATAAATTGTATCATAAAAATCAGTAAGTATAAATTAAATAAAATAGTGGTAGTTTTATTCAATTTATTTATTGTGCTAATTTCATATCATCTATAGCTGCAAGCATATTTAATTTTAGAATCAGTTTAATGAGACAAATGTACCCTATCTCACCATGTGTCTTGGTGGGCCGCAAAAAACTCTGTGGCGGGCCGCATGTGGCCCCCGGGCCGCTATTTGCCCACCCCTGTTCTAGAGCTCTGCAAGGTCCCTACCAGTTAAAATCTCAGAACGAGAACTGGATACATCATGTCTGTTACCAGTGCATAGATGCATGAATGCTACAGCACTATGTCATAAGAACATAAGAGAAGAAGAAGAAGAAGAAGAGATTGGATTTATACCCCGCCCTCCACTCCCCAAGGGAGTCTCAGAGCGGCTTACAAACTCCTTTCCCTTCCCCTCCCCACAACAGACACCCTGTGAGGTAGGTGGGGCTGAGAGAGCTCTTTCCCAAGCTGTCCTTGAGGGAACAGCTGGTACAGAGCTATGGCTTGCCCAAGGTCATCCAGCCAGGTGCAAGTGGAGGAGTGGGGAATCAAACCCAGTTCTCCCAGATTAGAGTCCGCGCACTTAACCACTACACCAAACTGGCCAATGTTGGATCAGGCCAGTGGCCCATCCAGTCCAACACTCTGTCACACAGAGTCTGATGTAGTCTGATCTTGAATGCTTTGAGATACTAGGCTGAGGAAGGGTTACTGGCCCCAGATCAATCAACCAGTGTGCTTCATGACAGAATGGGGATTTGAATCCAAGACTCCCTAGTTCTAAAGCAACAATCAAACCACTGAATACTGTAGTAAATTAATATAGAGGTCAGAGAAGTGACCCTTCAGGAATATGTAGCCATAATAGAAAAGCTCAGAAACTCATGGAATGAGAACTGGGAAGTTACAAAAATGTCCCAATTTGCATCAATGAAATATTGAAGGGTACCGAAGCTGCTGGTTTATCTGGATCTAATATCAATAGTTGGAACTTGACTTTCTACCTTTATCTGGTCAACAAAACATGATTTTCTGTTCATTTTATTTGATGTTACAAATGCCAGCTGAAGATATTGACCTAAACCAACCAGACCATAAAGAACCAACATCTAAGTCTAGATTTAGGTATAGACAACAAAGACTTTGTCTTGACCCTTACTGTGCCACAGACAAAATTATTATTATCATTTTATTGTATTCATATCAAGGATCTCAAGTCAGTTCATAAACTATTACAAAAATATTTTGGAGGTCATACTGGGGCACAGCAGGAGAGCAGAGGTGTGAAAGTTGTGCTCCGTGAACAGAAATCCCTACCACCTGTGGAAATGCTTGGTGGGATCAAAGTCACTGTTGCTGGCCAAATAACAACACCAGCAGCAGCGGGGTGGGTGTATGAATGGCTTACACCTCTGTTTCTTGTTGCATAGTGTCTCTTCTCATGGAATTCCTTGCCACAGAATTTCTCCGATTAACTTGGTCTGTACATTCTCCAGGATAGCGCATCAAAGTCTTTACTTTCTTTTCCACTTCCTTCCTTTCATTGCCTACAGAAAGGTGAAGTAATACAGTATTCACATATTATATGTACCCAAATGGAAGATGGCCCTGAATGTAAGATAACCCCCTAAAAAATTTATACACAAAATGTGTTCTATATCAAACATACTTGTAACTTGTATGCAATGTTAGATGACCCCCCTCTTTTTCTTGATGGCACACATCTTGGGGGGGGGGGGGTACAGTAAGTCTTCCTTTTGGGTAAAGGGAGACTTTGCAGAGGAAGGCAATGACAAACCACCTCTGCTTCTCACTTGCCTAGAAAGCCCCTTCTTGGGGTCACCATAAATCAGTTGCAACTTGACTGCACTTACACACACACACTGTAAAGTTGCAGCTAGCTATGCCTCCTCACTTTCAAGTTGTTTTGGTTTACTACCCACAAATCATGCACATGAGTTTTGATGTTGACACAATTACTTGTTTTCAAGTCATCTGAAATGTTTATGAAGATGTCATAAAACTACAGTCAATGCGAGGAAATCTGGAATACATTGTAAGGATCTGAAGAATAGAATTCTTCCTGAATATACTGTGCTTCTGAATTTCATTTTGTCTTCTGTGCAGATGATAGTGGTTTTCCCCCTCAAATGTTATATATTTGAATGAATCACCGTTACAGAATCTGGACATTATTGAAATAAAAGAAATCCAGGCATGATCCATGATCTGTAAAATATATATTGTCCTGTATGAGTCCATTTCCACAACAGACCATAGTTTTGAAGAAAGTCTTTATAAAAACCTGCTTTGTGAAGGTTCAACTCATTGTGCAATGCATATCACATGACATCTTAACCCTAGCTAACACAAAAATCAAGAGTAATTGGGACCATCAATCTGTGCAGATTGCATCCTTAATGTTTCAAAGGGCTTCAGAATATTGGATTAAGACAACAGATTGTCTTTCTATTCCATCCTTTTTGTTAAACTGACAGCACAGGCAATGATTTCTTTTCAGTTTGCTGTGGAATGTTAGATGACTCTCAATTAAAGAAGAAAATAAATTTGAAAAGTAAAGCGTCCAAAAGATGAAAGATCAATTGCTTACTAGTCTAACTGACAAGCTATTATTATGTTCTCAGCAAGATTAGCTTTGGTATAGTATCTGCAAGATAAATAAGCAAGAAAAGGGGGGAGATTTCTAAAACCTGAGCCTATGGTCGCTTCCTTTTCCTCAGCCCTGTTCAGTTCTCCTCCTTGATCTCTGGTCACACTCTTGTCTTTCCCATATTTAATAATGCTGACAAACCGTGAAAGGAGAGCTCAAAAAGCATCTTTCCTGGCTTTTCAAGTTTGAAACACATTTGAATTTGAATGGACTCATCAAATGGCTATCCAGACACCCCCTGAGCCACAGATCTTATCTTTGTTATGGGTGTGTATGTTTGGGGGAAGAATATGTTACTAGCTGCAGGGACTTCTCCTGAAGAGCAAGGGTAGACCTATCTTTCCTGCAAATTAGAGTTCACAAATTTCTCAGGCCTGGCCCTGGTGACGAAAGCCCTGGTGAGGTGGAGTGGATGGCATCTCTTCAGATGGCAGGTGTTGGATTCCAGCTTTCATTGCTTGTTGGCATACTGAACTCCAGACCAATGGAAAATTAGCAGAGCAGGAAGCAAAGTTTTATCCAGTCTCCTTGACTGCTGGGCTCGTATTGTATTCGTAGGAACTTTACTTGGACAAGCCTCCCAAAATGTGAGCTTGCATGACCCTCGGATGGCAGTCTGTTATCACTACAATTTGTTCTACCACTTCAGGTCTTTTATATCGCATCCCTTGCATGTGTCAGAGGAGTAAGCTTACCAACATTCAGGTGGGGCCTGGAGATCTCCCAGGATTATGATTCTTCTCCAAACTACAGAGGGCAGTTCTCCTGGATAAAATGGTAGTTTAGAGTTGCCAGGTCCCTCCTGGCAACTGGTGGGGATTGGGGAGGGTCTTACCAGTAGAAAGAGGGAGGCCTAGGCCATGTTGCCACCAATGCAGTGATGTCACCAAGGTCATGGCAATACTCTGGTATTTGGGAAAAATTCTATGATAATTGACTTCTACCATAAAGTTTTTGCATAAATGCCAGACTATCACCATGACACCACAGATTCAAGACATCACCTCCAGCACACTCTAGAAGTGATATCACCACTTCACCAGCCACAGTAGCCTACTCCTTCCTTCCCTGCCAGCTGATTGGCAGCCAGAAGAGGGGCCTGGGAGCAGAGGATCCCTAATTCCCAGCAGGGGTCTGGTAGCTCTAGGTGGGCTGTATGACCTCACATCCCAACTGAAGTCCCTTCCCCCCCCCCCCCAAAACTCTGCCTTGCCTGGGTTCCATCCCCAAATGTCCAGGAATTTCCCACCCTAGAATTTTCCATCCTACAAGGGAGGTTTGCCATGAAACATGCTATGGTGACCTTGTCCTCTTCCCTCTGTCACACACAGGATTTCCCCTCCATTTTTTCTTCCTTCCCTTTCTGACTGAGCAGCCCCTTTGTCTATTTTCTTCTTATTTTAAGGTTTATGCTGCTGTCCCATCTTTTTATTATATTTTGATACCAGCTCAACCCAGGGACTTGAGGGAAGAGACAAGATCACCCCCTTAGCTTATACTTCTGAAAATGGCACACAAGAAAAATAAACAAAATATTTTATTCAACGTAAAGCAGAAAAGGTCAGGTGAAATCAATAATAACTCTGAGGTAACTTAATAATTTCACAAACTCCAGTTAATATGTTTTCAGCAAGTAAAAAAAAATAAGCTTTTCATAAAGACTTAGAATCCTTGAGATGAGAGGCTTCTGTTTCAGTGCCTGCTAGACTCCAGTATAAGTTCTTGAGTTTAACTAGACTCTTCAAGATTCAGAAGGCAGGGATACACTGCCAAATTCCCCAATTCCTTCTCTAAACAAACCAGGGATCACTCTTTTCTTTAGAGCTATCTCCATTTTCAACTGGGCAGGGAATTACTTCTGTAAACTAGAAGCTCTGTCCCTTTTCCTGGCCCAAATGGTGATCCTCCCATTCCTCCTTGCCACCTTCCCAGTCTTCAGTCAGTGCTAAACTGAATTCTCTTCAGCAGTCACTTTCCAACTCTTTCTTCTCAACTGACTCTAACCAATGAATTCTTTTTGAGCAGCCTGTCACTCATAGGTTCTCTGGCTGTATGAGGCATTAATCCTTCACAGTCCATCACATGTTTCTACAGCACTTATGAGTTTTCAAAGCACAGTCCATCACAGATGTCTTATGTCTTCTTTGGTCATATATGCAGGTGAATGAGGTGGTCGAACTCTATGGCGATAAAATGGACTGCATGACTTCGGGCTGCAAGTGGTGGATTCCTTGCAAATGAAAAAAAATGGCATAATTAGAAGAAAGGTTCTTTGCTAGTTGCACTGGTTTTAGATTTGCAGGGAGTTCTTAGCATCAGGAAACAGTCTAATATGTGATCCCCTGTGATTTCCACCTGTAGTATGAAGTGGGGCAGTACTACCCCCTAAAGTTCACCTGCATGAGCAAATCAAGCCCAAGTTGAGCTTGAACTTCAACTGAATGGGGCCATCCTCAACAGCAAGGGTAGGCATAAGGCAAACTGCACAGACTAGTCTGTGGGTCATGGGGAATCACATTTTGGACTGTTTGTCCATGTTAAGTGAATCATTGATCAGTTTTCAGTGGGTGAACTATTATTTGCTGGTGTTGGGGTTCTATCAAAGAATCTGCACCAGGAGGACCACTGTGATTTTGCTGAGGACTTTTTATGTTAAGAAAAAATACCTACTCAGGAGCACTGAACATAGATAACTTTGGCCTTGTGTTCCACAGGAAAAGAGAAGGGACATATGCATCTGCGAGGCAGCTGTTCAAGAGGAACACTTAATTTTGTTGTAACTATAACATGCTCAGAATTGTGGTATAGAGGCCAAAATGGGAGGATCCATTCGGAAATATCAATAGGCCCCTGTAAATAATTCTGGCTTGAGATGTATTCATTTATGTTGCTGGAAAACAAGTCATAAAAATGGATTTTTCACACTACGGTGTGGTATCCGAGATACCGTTACGATGATTAGGAGAGAATTGTTCATGCCAGAATTACAGCCAAACTTGCAGGAGTTCCTAGACTAAAATACTTCTTTTACTGAGAAATGCTCCTTTGAGTTGTTCATTGGGGAAGCAAAAATTATAAGAGATTAATTAGGCATGAGCTATTTACTAGCCACAGACTGGCTATAGAGTGTTGGAAGAGTCACAAAACTGTTGCACTCCTGGAAAGTTGATGCAGAGGGGCCTGGATCACCGCTAACAATAATTATTTCAGTGTTCTTTGCTAGGTAAAATGCCATTGCATAAAAATCTCTCTCTCTCTCTCTCTAAATCTGCAAGCTTCTTTTTTAATAATACGGCTTCTCTTCCATAAAATAAATTATATAGCAATTTTAAAAATGCATTATTTAAAAAAGTATCTTTTTTCTAAGCCAATTGCAAAATAAGCAATACACACAGATGTAATCCATAATTGATGTTTTGTGTTCAAATTAGCATTTAAAAGCATTCTGCATTATTGGCAATTAAAGCACCATACAATTTGGCTGGGAAATGTAGAAAATAGGCAAGACATGTTTCGTCCAGTTTCCTACCATTTCACAGAGGGAGGGGGCATGCAAATCTTATCACCAAATGTCTGCTAAAAAAATTTGAAGCAAATCTTGATGCTGAATTGCAACCTTTCATGGGGTTGTGGTGGCATTGCCAATGCTAGCTTGGGAAATTTTTGGATATTTGGAGGTGGAGTCTGGGAAGAGTGGGTTTGGAGAGGAGACCACTCTCCAAAGCAGCCATTTTCTCTGGGGGAACTGATCTCTGTTGTCTGGAGATCAGTGGTGATTCTGGAAGGTCATCATACCCCACCTGGAGATTAGCAATCCTTGGTTGTGAGGTTTTAGACATTCTTAGGTTAAACTTTGGGAACTTCAGCCATTTACTGAAAATGTACATGGCTGAGACAGGGAAACTGCAGGTGGCTTGTAGCACTCACAAGACCATAGGAAACCAGAATGGATAAGTATGTTATGTACTCACTTCTCAGAAGGCCAGACATCAAATCTCTGATTTCATACAAGGAGAACAGCAGGCTTTTCAAGCCAGGAGGATACGGTGTCCATGGGTAGAATCCTCTTGCTTCTTATAATTGGTTGATAGAGGGAAGCCATTTATGGGACATTTCCTGCTCTATGGCTTCCAGATCTGCTGTTTGTCCTCTGTCTGGGCAGCTTGTTTATAAGGACATCCACTGGTCTTACCCCTATGTGCTTTCAAACTGTTTCCCTGCCTGCCTTTGGTCTCCCCAACTACTGACCATCAGCATAAACACATGGACTTTCCTTCAGGCATTTGTCTTCTCTTGTTTTCCACTTTCCCTGTGGTTTTTTTGAGGCATATAGTAGCTGTTGAGAGAGGGCCTAAATGACTTCTGCTTTGTGGTTTCAGATATCTTCAGAAATGTTCCATTATAGCAGGTGTTACCACAGCCATATGTATATCCCCAGGTTATGACACTATGAACAGTGTCTCTAGCTTGCACAGGACCCATTCTATACACTTCTGAACCTCCTGAACCTGTGCCTCTCATTTCTCCAGAAAGCACTTTCCTGGGGGTACCTTCATTGGGGGGGGGGGGCATAAAATACTTACCAGACCTTGAGGGCAGGTAGAGGAGACTCAGCTAGAGATCTTCAGGCTGTGGTCAGACATGCAGTTCAGTCCACTTTTGCCCCACCTCTAACTGATCCAGGTTATTTTATAACAGAGATTCATGATCAGACTCACCCCTTTTAGCACTTTCCAAAGTGCTTTTACTCTTGATTGATCAGACATAGCAGTGAGGGTGTTTTCTACATTTGAACATGTTTGTCATCTGAGCATGCCCACAAGCACTGATGAGACTGCTGGGATATGGAGTTCATGGGGCTGTCGGCCATTTTTTTTTTAAAAAGTTTGTCCTCTGAGCAAGCGCACAAGCACTTGCTGAGACTGCTGGAATATGGAGTTCACTGCTATCCTCCCTGTAATGTTTTCAATTTACACCTTCCCCAAAGCACAGGAAAAAGCTGAAGAGCAGAGGAGTCTTTCTTTGAGAGTTTTAAAAAAGAAAACAAAGTTCTGAGCACCCCCCCCCCACCCAGGCATATGCAGTTTAGCACACATTGCCAACTAGTTAAAAAAAATGGCAGCTGGCAAACAAGAGACCAGTCATACCTGCCTGACGGCTTCAGTGCACAATAGATCAGCCTTGGGTGGTGTATGTGTGTGCATATATGCAGTTATGAACACATCACCAACTAGTAAAAAAAATGGCAGCTGGAAAACAAGAGACCAGTGATACCTGCTTGATGGCTTGGGTGCGCAACAGAGCAATCAGACAACTGGAAATCCATTTTGGAACCAGCTCAGACCAACAGGACCAGACTTTCTCAGGTATCAAAGAAACACACAGCAAAGGGGAGGGGGGCTCAGACAACTGAGGCACAACAGACAGATGTTGCTGTCTGATCATGCAGTTTAAATCCATGAGGGAACAGCAATGGCAATGGATCAAACTGCATGTCTGATCACAGCCTCAGTGAGTTTGGTGTCTTGCTTGCATAGGATCCATTTTATATACTCCTGAACCTGTGCCTGTCAAAATGACTACCTGTTATTTCCCCAAAAAGCACTTTCCTGGGAGCACGTGGGGGGGGCATAACTTAGACCCCATAAAGCCAATCCTCACCAAACATGGATGGCAGGTAGAGGAGCATCAGCCAGAGAACCCCTGCAAGTTTGGTGTCACTACCACATCACAAACCTCAGAAACCAAACCAAACCACATTTTCCCTGTTTGTGCCCATCCCTAAAGAGTACACTGCATTGTATCTAATGTATACTGCACAGAGTGTAACCTGTATAGCCTAAAGGCCCATTTTATTTTTAATGAACTATTTGAATGTGCTGTAACATTAAAGATATTTTGTTTTATCTTTTTATATATGCTTGTACCCTCAACCGTTTAGGTATCTAAATGCAGTCTCACAACCATGCACATACACATAACTGTGCTCTCATGTATAAATGATAACAAAAACCATAAAAGTGAAGGTAGTATGAACAAGGGCAATCCTGGTCTCTATTACTCATGTTCATTCTTCCCAGAGTGAAGTCTGTGAGCAGGCCTGTAGTAGGAAGCAGGCTTTGGTGCTGTGTGTAAAATCACCCTCAGGGAGGGAATCAAATATGTACAAATGGCATCTCAAATATGGAAGACTGGATTATTTTGGGTCCAGTTTCTGCTGTTATTCAGTAATTCCATTATGCCTTACCCTCCACTCCAGTTGTCTTCTAGCAAGACAGGAGATTTCAGAAAGTCTGTAATTTTGGGTTTTGTGTAACAAAAAAAAAATTACTCTGTTGATCTATATAATTGGCTTTCTGTGAGAAAGTATTTGATTTATTTTTGTTGCCTTTCCACAACAGTACCACATGGCCCCTGCTCTCTCTACAAATACAATAAAACTAACCCTCCAAACTGACTACACTGTGCCCTTATGTGAAATAAAAACAGAAAGAAGAGTTACAGAAAGTGTCCAGTAAAACTTGGTGTGTGTTGGGGGGGCGGGCAGTTGAACACACAAGGAGTTTGTTTTGAAGGGATCTCTTTTGTTTTACGGATTTTTAATCTAAGAATGCCACTGTTGGTTTTATTCCATGTTTCTTATTCAAACGTTTTTATGTAAAATGACTGAGTATGCTGGTCGCTGACCATAACAATAAATCTGATCTGATCTATTTTGTTTTATTGTTTTGTTTTTATGTTTCACAAAAGGGTCATTCAAAATAACCGTTTTAGGGGGAGGATTTTCAGTTCAATTTTTAGTTTTCCTTCTTTTTTATCTGTATTGCTAGAAGAAGAATCCTAATCAGGAGAGAAATTTGGCAGACAAGAACTTATACATAGCTGGAGGTGTGTTGTTGGCCACGAGCATCATCCCAAGATTAAAATGTCATAGTGGGATCTGTGAAACCTGTGCTCAAATATCAATTCTCCCATGAAGCTTGCTGGGTGACCCTGAGCCAGTCAATATCTCTCTACTTAACCTACCCACCAGGGCTTTTTCTGAGGACAAATTTGGGAAGACCCATGTATATTAAGCTCTGTGGAGGAAGGTTGAGATAACAATGTATTAGGTACAAAGAATGTCAATACTATTAAACTGGATCAGTCCCTGAGCTTCAGTTAATCAATGAGTTCATCGTGCATGGGAGCAGTGGATTTCGGCTACAATGCTCGGGTAGCAAGTTACGGCAGCTTTGCAGAGTGATTCAGGGTGGCTCTAAATATAGTCGTCATTGCTGCTATTAGGACATTTGAAAAGTGGCCGTGTGACACTCAGGGCATCAGTCATGACGAAACATCCCGTCACAAATCAACGTTTGACCTTCTAAAGCTATTTTTATGTTATGCACTGTGTTTTTATAGGGTTTTATGTAGTATCATGGCCTTTAAATCGCAAGAGGCTATGAAACCTTGTAACCAAGATTACCATCTCATGGAGGTTGTTAATTTTACAAATGCTTGTAGACGGTAATGACATTCTAAAACTATGCAGCAGAAGAGGAGTGGATGTGTGCAGACTTTATTAAAATGCATCTGTGAACTTTTCTAGCAATTTAAAACCCAGGTTCCACAGTCAGATTTCACACATGGAAGTTCTCAATAAAAGCTATATGGCAACTTTTCAAAAGCATATTAAGATATATATAGTTTTCCCCATATGAGGAGGAGGAGGAGGAGAAGGAACATCAGCCACCATCAGGTCACAACTGACTCATGGTGAGCCCTGACTCATGGTGCCTCTCTTCAAGGCAAGAGATGAGCAGAGGTGGTTTGCCATTGCCTTTGTCCATGTAGCAACAACAGGAATTTGAAATCCCTGAATAGTAAGACTTGCTAATTTTGCTAAGCAGTAGGAAATGTGAGATGGCTTAGCTGGGGATTGATAGGAAATAAACCATATAAAGAGAGGCAAGTGGCCCTGTTTGCAAAAATTTGTCCTTGTAAGGATGGGTATGTTATGTCACGGCAGGGCAAGCTGAGGCCGAGGACAGACTGGCAGTCTGGCCCGCTCTGCCTCCGCTTTAAAAGCAGAGGCAGAGCGGCCGTTCAGACTGCCGCATCTGCCTGGAGGAGGAGGCCTAGACGCAATGTGTCCGGCGCGCGCTCCTCCTGCAGCAGCTGGGCACCACTTCAAAGTGGTGTCCCGGCTGCTGCGGCGTGTGTTCCACCCGTTTCCAGCGGGTGTGAATGCGCGCTGGGCAGGGGAGCTGTGCGGCGTTCGGACGCTGCCGCCAGGAACGAACGCCGCACGGCGGGGCAATTTTCCCCGCCTTGTTCTGCCACACTGCGGAGGCGCAGCAGAATACCAGTATGTCCTCGGCCTATGTTTCTCCCATTTTCTACATGTACCCACTTCCAACTTTGGCATAGATTGTTCCCCTTCTTCACCCCCCTGATGCTTTACTTTTCCACCTTTGACTACTTCCTGTGCCTGCTATGTTTATTTATTTCATTGGGTGGTCCCAGCTAGCTTATTAGCTCAATCTCCCCCAATTCTCATTTTTATTATAGCCTCAGTTATAGTTGTTAGGACTTTTGTCCAATAATCAGAAAAATCAGAGTAATGAATCTTGCTTTTCTGGAAAGAAGAGATTGCTTCTTTTGGTTTAAAAGAAGTTTATTACTAAAGGGAAAAGGTAAACAGGATTAGCTACAAATAAACAAAACATGCTTTCTAAGGAGCTGCATCGTGCTCCGTCTTCACACTAAGACATACTGATAGAGAGTGAGAGATTGTAATGGAGGATCTCTCCTTCTTCTTGACCCCTGAAAGGAAACACCTGATATCATTGACCAATTAGCAAGACAGTACACCTTCAGTTTTCCCGGGTTTACAGATAATTGGCCAGCTGCCAGGTATCACTTCCAGGCTAACATAGGTAAACAAACAAGTTGCATAGTTAACCCTATAATGACTGAATTTCTCAGGCCTTGCATTACATGCTCATTTCTCCAACACCCCTTCTCAAGACCTGAAATGCAAGTCATTATACATGCATACACAAAACATTATCCAGCATTAGCATCAAGCATATTCAACATTTCACGAAGTCTTTCAAACTTGTCTTTGGTCAGTGGCTTAGTCAGAATATCAGCCACCATCTCTTCTGTACGACAATGCTTAATCTCTATCAACCTTTTCTGGTACAAATCTTTAACTAATGCACATTTAATACCAATAGATCTACTTCTAGCAGTCGTGCTCTCTTCCTTACATATAGTTATACAAGCTTGATTATCCTCTAACATAAGTATAGGTACAGGTTCAATTATTCCAAAATCTTTCAACATCTCAAAGATCCATTCAAGTCTGCTGCAGGCACTTGCTGCTGAAATGCACTCAGCTTCTGCTGTGGATTGCGCTACAACAGTCTGTTTTCTACTAGTCCAGTCTATCAGTCCATCTCCATAAAAGAATAGGTATCCACTGGTAGACTTGTAGTTGTTCATCTCTTCTCCCCAACTGGCATCCATGTAGCCAACTAGTCTTGGTTGTTCAGTTGGTGCAATTTTTAGTTTTAAGTCCATTGTTCCTCTTAGGTAACGTGCCATCTTCTTTATTGCGCTCCAATCATGATGATTTGGCGAACTTACTTTTCTGCTTAGAAATCCAACTGCCGCTGTAATATCTGGACGCGTTGATTTGCTCAGGTACAAGAGCTTTCCGACAGCCTCTCTGTATCCTCCTATGTCCTTTAGTGGTGTGCCGTCCTTCTCCTTCAGATATCCAGGTTCAAGTGGGATTGTTGAAGCTTTGCAGTTCTTCATGCCAACAGATTCTATAAAGTCCATAATCTTTCTTTTCTGGCATAAAAGAAAAGTTCCATCCTTGAGTCTCTCAATTTGCATTCCGAGATATTGTTGAACATCTCCTAGCTGTTTGACTTCCACTTCCTTATTCAGTCCATCAGCTATTGCTTTGATGTCTCCTCTGTTTTGACAAGCCACGATCAAGTCGTCAACGTAAACAAGAACATACTGGTATCGTCCATTTCTGATTCTAGTGTACAGACAAGGTTCAGCTTTCCCTTGCTTGAAGCCTTGCTTCTTTAAAAGTTCAGTAAGTTTGTCATACCAGGCCTTTGCGCCTTGCTTTAGGCCATAGAGTCCTTTATTAAGTTTGTAGACTAAGTTTTCTTGACCTTTGACCTTGAAACCTTCAGGTTGTTCCATGTAGATTTCCTCAGATAGTTCTCCATTGAGAAAAGCAGTCTTTACATCAAGATGCTCTACTATCATGTTCCTAGATGCTGCAACACTTAGAAGTGTTCTGAATGTTGCTTGGTCAGTAACTGGAGCAAAAGTTTCAAAATAGTCAGTCCCATATTGCTGTGAGTAGCCTTTAGCTACTAGGCGTGCTTTGTATAGCTCCACAGTTCCATCTCCCTTGTGCTTAATTTTGAAGACCCATTTACATCCAACAGGGTTTCTGCCTTGAGGTAGTTGAGTGAGAGTCCAGGCCTCTTTTTCGCTAATGGATAGCAGCTCTTGTTCCATTGCTTCAAGCCATCTGCCTCTTTCACTCGCAGGTAAGTTGCAAACTTCCTTCCAGTTCTTGGGTTCCTTTGCAGGTTGCACAAGTTCACAAAATCCATACTTCATTGGAGGTTGTCCCTTAGTGCTCCTTTCTGATCGCCTCACACCGGGTGTGGGTTCTGCTGTGGGTTCTGCCGTGGGTTCAGCCGCTTCCTCTGGTGTGGCCCCTGCTTCCCCTTCTGTTTCAGTAGTTTCCTCAGAAGGTGGACCTGCTGCTTCACTTGCCAGTTCCCCGGCCAGTTCACCAGCAGTCACTACAGGTAGCCAAGCAACGAACTCATCAGGTGCAGTCCCAGGCATCTTTGGATCAGCTGCAGTGGAAACACTAGGCAATACAGTCTCATCAATAAAAACAACATTGCGTTCTTCTACTGTGTGGGTTTGGGGATTGTATATCCTGTACCCTTTCCCACCAACAGGATAGCCTACAATAAGTCCAGTTTCAGATCTGGAATCAAGCTTTCCCCTCTTTTCCTTTGGTATGTGTGCATACCCTTTTGCGCTAAAAGCTTTGATATGCCTTAGACCAGGCTGTCTTCCAAACCAAGCCTGAAAAGGGGAGGTTCCAATAATCTTTGAGGGTAATCTGTTGTGTAAGTACACTGCTGTGTTCAGGGCTTCTGCCCATAAACCGTTTGGCAGTCCAGAATGCATCAGCATAGCTCTGCACATCCCCTGCAGTGTTCTATTTAATCTCTCAGAAGCTCCATTTTGCTGGGGTGAATAGGCAATGGATACTTTATGTTGAATTCCTTGCTCTTGTAGAAATTGTTTGAATTCAGCATTACAATATTCACCACCTCCATCTGTGAGTAAGCTTTGAGGTGCTTTGCCAAATTTATTTTTAACAATAGCCACATAATTTTTAAATCTACGCAGTGTTTCATCCTTACTTCTCAGCATATACACATAAGTGTATTTTGTTTTATTCTCTGTGAAAGTCACAAAATATTTGTTCCCACCTAGGGATGCAGGTAAAGGCCCAACAAGATCACTGTATACAGTTTCCAAAAATTCTTGATTTTGCGCTGGAGTTTTCCCAGAATAACTTGGGGCATCTCCCTTTGCTCTGAGGCATGTCTCACATCTAGTTTCACTCTTTTCACAATGCACAACAGGTATTCCACATTGCTTTAACAATTGCTCAACAGATTTCAAATTTCTATGTCCCATTTTAATATGCCACGAAAATAAACATTTTTCATGTTTACAAGTATCATCACAAGCATCCTTAGTCTGGCAAATCTGTTCCTTATCATCAACAGTCTCTATTTCCTCATCAGGATCAACATCAAAAGTTTCTGTCTCCTTATCATCACAAGCTACAAAGTAATGAAAGCCATTTTTCTCTTCCACTTTAAATTCAAGCTCTCCATCCTTGGTAGAGACCTTGCTTCCTTGCTCTGGTTTGAGCACTACAATATGGCCAGTATTCATAAGGCTTTTTGTTGAAATTAAGTTCTCAACAGCTTCAGGCACATAAGCTGTATTTTGCAATTCAACTTCAATTAATTGATTATCTGTAGTGGACAATCGCAATTTTACAGTCCCAACGCCTTGTACATTCAATAATTGCCTGTTAGCTTGGTAAATTCTTGGTTTGTTTTCAACATCTATGTTACTAAACCAGGCTTTTTCTCTACACACATGTGTACAAGTGCCAGAATCGATTAAAAATATTTTCTTATCATCTGTGTTAAAATCATCAGTGATCCTAAAAGCATTGCCTTTGCTCTGTGTCTGTGCTGCAAACTTCTTTCCTCTGTGCTGTGTGTGTGAAACGTGACCTCTGCTCCTCCCATAATGGCTTCCCCTTCCACTGGCTGGTTCTTTGTTACTGGAACCATGTGCTCCTGTGGCTCTTTGTTCTTGGGGCTCATCATTAGGTGCATTCATAGAAGAGCAGTACTTTGCAAGATGATTTTCCCCACATATAAAACACTCTGTTTTCCTTTTAAATCTCTGTCCGTGCGTTAGACTCAAAACAGACAATTCATCAGACAAACTTTCTTTCAAATTTCTAGAATCATATTCCTCAGTTAGTGCAGACAAAAGACCTTCTAGAGTCAGATCATCTTTCAGTCTAATCATACTGGTTAGACTTATAGGAGCCAGGCAGACCCTTGAGAATTGAAGAAATCATATCTGTATCAGAGGGTGCTTCATTCAGGTCTTTAAGCTGTGTGTAAATGCCCATTAATTTGTCCATCTCTTTGGGAAGGCAGTCTCCCTCCTTCATCCTGAAATCAAAAATCTTTCCCTTGAGGGAATAGATTTTACTCTTGCTGTGCTTATCAAATTTATCCTTTAACTTTTGAAGCATCAATCTGGACGTGGCGAGCCCTCTTAATCCTGGTACCTCTGTGTAGGAAATACTCCCTAAAATCAGGGCTTTAGCAAAACCATCCATCATAAGGAATTGTGTCTTATCAGGGTCAGTTTCTGGAGGATTTTCAGTTGTTAATACTTGAAGGGCATTGTGAGTCTGCAGGCGACTCTTCAAATACTCCTCCCACCACTGATAGTTAGCCTTTGTAAGTCTGAGGTTTGGCATTTCTTGGGATGGGGCATTAAAAGCCATTTTCTTTTTTTTACTCACGTCCCTTTGGATTTGAGGTAGAAGCACAGGTTCTGGCTCAGTCATCTACTTCTCCAGGAGCTGGCAGGGTTAATCTTTCCTTTCTCTGCAGCAGAAGCAGCAGCGCGAAGTTCAAAAGCTCCTTTGCCTCGCCTTCCTTTGTACTCCCGGCAGCAGCGTCTCTCAGGTGCTCCAAGGCTCAGCTCCACTTACAGCAGGCAAAAATTAATCCAGTCAAAAAAGATCCTTTGCTCCTGGCAAACTACAATCCAGCATAGGTTTTCCCCTGATCAGCAAGGAAACAGGGTTGGGCCTTTCTGGCTGCAAGATTGCTCTGAGAGCAGGAAGGAAAAAAAGTGGTCGTTTTAAAAATCCAAGCCTCTAGCTCTTATTCCCTATTTCTCTTTCTCAATCAATCCAGAAAGCTTTTTAGAAGAGAAACCATGTTTTAAGAACCATCCTCTGCTACCATTTTGTTAGGACTTTTGTCCAATAATCAGAAAAATCAGAGTAATGAATCTTGCTTTTCTGGAAAGAAGAGATTGCTTCTTTTGGTTTAAAAGAAGTTTATTACTAAAGGGAAAAGGTAAACAGGATTAGCTACAAATAAACAAAACATGCTTTCTAAGGAGCTGCATCGTGCTCCGTCTTCACACTAAGACATACTGATAGAGAGTGAGAGATTGTAATGGAGAATCTCTCCTTCTTCTTGACCCCTGAAAGGAAACACCTGATATCATTGACCAATTAGCAAGACAGTACACCTTCAGTTTTCCCGGGTTTACAGATAATTGGCCAGCTGCCAGGTATCACTTCCAGGCTAACATAGGTAAACAAACAAGTTGCATAGTTAACCCTATAATGACTGAATTTCTCAGGCCTTGCATTACATGCTCATTTCTCCAACAATAGTGGTACTATAGCCATGTGGCTTTTTGTCGGTGCTGGGACCATGATTGCCTTGGAGGGTGGGGGTGGGGGGGAGATCACAAGGGATCACCAAGAGCAGTTTGCCAACCAAATTCAAAAGGATTTTGCATCTGTGTAGAACAGAAGCTAAGAAGCTCCCAGCATAACACTAAATTATATCAAGAAGCTGACACCTTTGAAGATAATAGAATTATCCCTGAAGAAGACTGGGATGAAATGAGCCTATATTCCAAGTGCTCATTGAGATGGATGGACTGGGATGAAATGAACCTATATCTGGGTGCTCACTGAGATGGATGGACTTTGCCTTGTAGTATTATAAATAATTATGTTCATAATGTAATATAGTAATTATTCATATTGTAGTATAATGTTTAACATGCAAAGATTACAATCTGTCTTAAGCCATCACATCACAGTGGTTGTTTGGTTGCATTTCCTGTGACCATGATTGCCAGCATACTACTTTGGATGGCCGAAGAGGACTCCTGCCTCTCTTTTTTACCAGCCCAAAAGCTGATTGGAGCCAACCCATTGGTTATTTTTTACCTCTTTTAACAAAAAAGGTGATTAGATTTCAGCTGCCATTGCTGAGGGCATCAGATTTCATAGGGGAAGCTGTCGTCTTTCTCTCCATCTTGCCTGGACTGGACACAATGCAAGCAGAAGATCTCTCCTTCCAGCTGCCACTAGTGAGCCCACTGAGGGGAGGGGAAAGGGTGCAGCCAGAATCTCCATCATATGTTCACAGAGGAAGAAGCCTCATTCCCAAAGAGGCTGAAGCTATCTGGATGCCAAGTGTTAACTTGGCAACTTATGTTCGAAAGGGGGTTATTTTACCATTACCATCACATCCTGGAAAAGGAACATCTGCCAAAGCAGCAATGGCAGGAAGAACTTGAAGACTTTGGAGACAACACTGAAACATCTGTCTGCCAGCTGTTGCTAATTTATCACATTTTGATGGATTTGTAAAGCTGCTTTGAGGTCCGTCCATGTATGGTGGAAAAGCAAGGTTAAAAAAAATCTTTGTAAAGACTTCTGTTAAAATGGGGATACAGGGTTGAGGTAGCTTTGTGATTTTTTTTTTTTTTACAACGGCCAAGTGAATTATGTGTGTCTGAACACAGCCTAGAGAAAGACATAGAAAAATGAGCAACCCAGATTTGACCTCTAAATGGTCTGTGCTGATGGGAATCTAGGTTAAGAGGGTTGGACTGGGCCTGGGAGGGTCTTTATCCTCCCACTGGGAAATTCCAACAATGATCAGACGGTGGTAGCAGGCTACCCAAGAGTGGGAGACTTAAACCTGGGCCTCTGGTTCAAGTGTCCACTCAGCCATGAAGCTCATTGGATGACCTTGGGCTAGTCACTTCTTCTCAGCCTAAACATGTGCTGTTCCCTTTTACTTGCAGCCCATGACTATGGAACTCACTCCTTTTCCTGCTCTTAGGTTCACACAGCAGAGGTGGGTGTGATCAAAACAACATCTACTTTGCATTCAGAAGGACAGTTTATCTTTTCATTTCATTGCTCTGGCATCCTGTGGCAGAACATGCCTGCTCTGGCCAGCAGGCCCTATTCCACCCTGCTGTCCTAGGGGTTCCCAACTCCCTGGAGGGGCTTTTCTTCCACTCTTGGGTAGCTTGCTGCCACCACCAGTTCGTGGCTGGGATTTCCCACTGGGAGGATCAGGACTCCCAGCTTCCTTTCTCAGTTCTGAGGCCTTGTCTGAGGTTTCTGTGTCTCCTCCTGCACAGCACCTGGTCACCCCGGGGACAGTTTACTACCTTGCATGCCCCTGGAGGAACAGCTGCTTGCCAACTGCCTTCCTTTCTCCCTGGCACCCCTTTTCAAATAGCTCGTCCAAGAACTTCTGAAAAGAAGTCACTTTTTTGGCAAAAATTTGTTATTTCTAAATTGGCAGGCTGTGAAAGGGTTTAACTGTAAGCAAAAGCACTGATCTCAAGGCGAAGATCAGCGAAACTCCCCAATCTCAATTTTTCACAACACCAAAGGCCATTTCTGTCATTAGTCCCAAACATTGTGCGACTCCAGACATCCCTCCCAAGCATTCAAGGGCAGCCCCTTCATCTGATTTCTAAGAAACCCCAGTATTTTGCCGCCTTCCTGTAATGATAAAGGAAAAGTGGGTTCCTTTCTAGCCATCAAAATGTACTTCTCTTTGGGACATAGCAGTTCGCCATCCCATTAAATACTTCCACTGAATAAATGCAAGGAAACCTTTTACAGATATTGGCAAGGAAATATATAAGGGCACTTACTCAAGTATGCCTGGAGCTTATCCCTCATCAAACTGCCACAATATAATTGAAATGGGAAGACTGGATAGTTACTCTGCTACGACCCTCTTAGCACTTCTTTCCTCTTTGAAATGTACTTTCCCTCTGGGCCTCCATTCCCCCCACCCCAATAATTTATTATAATTTGTTGAATACACTACTAGAAGCAAATGGTGACATTAATCTGCTCTTCAGCATAGACTATCAACAAGCGTGCATTTTTCTTTATCAATTGGGAGTTGTTCAGGAGTCTGGATTTTCTTCTTGCTGACACGATAAAACAACAGACACTCCAGATAAAAGCCCTTTTATAAAACAGATGCAATCAGGAGTGGGAGGTAGGTGTTCATGCAATGTTTTTTGGAGAGTGACACCAGTCAGTGACAAAGGGACACATCCAATGAGTAATAATGGTCTAATTATTCTATCGAAACCAAAATGTCCTTCTTCATTTCCTCTCATTTTCCCATGGTGTCATTGTGACCCTTTTTGATTTGGCCATTTCCATTTGCTACTGATAGATTTGTTCCTTTTAGGCCATTTTTATGCATTTGCATCATTTTTATGCTATTTATCCAATGATACATCATTTATACAGCTGACACAAAAATAAGCCTAAAGGCTGTGCAAATTTAAGGGGAAGTATTTGGTGTGGGGAACTGTAAAAACTGTGTGAAAAAATAAAGATGTATATGTTGAATTTGCACAAGAGGTAACAAAATCCTGTAGCATTTTAGGCTACAGGGGCCTTCAAGATCTTGCATAAATTCCACCCCCTGCACAGAACCCCCCCCCCCCGAATTAATTATGCAAAATAATAAACGTAGCTGAAAATCAATAGTACAGTCGTAAACACACCCTCCAGATCCATTGACTTCAATAGACTTAAAAGGGTTCAATCTGCTTAAAACTGCAGAACTATTAAGACATTATTGACATTTATTCTTCTTACTTGTTTGTTGTTCCATATTTCGATTTCCAAATTGGGTCCTAAAACATTGGGATATATATATATATATTTTAAAAAATCCAAATTACAGTAAAATTCAAAAGAATTGTTTTGTGGGAGTGAATCTCTCAAGCGGAATTGGATCAGACACAATGAAGTAGTGGCTCTTTGCTTCCTGGTCTGACACAGATGGCCCTATCAGTGGCAGCTGGATAGTGACTGGAGAAAGACTCTCCACTGAAGCTAATTCTAGGAGTGTGAGAGAAGGTTGCCGGGCTGTTTCCTGTCCCTTCCTAATATATACAGGTCGCATTCTAGCCCAGGCACTCTAAATTGAAAACACGGGATATGGGTTAAACAAGGCGTATTAGGGGCCGGTTTACTTTTTAAATTAAGCATTTCCATTTATTGTGGTTTACCCCAAGAGGCAATCCTGGTGGCTGAGACCATTTATGGACAATACCACTGTGGCTCCAAACTCAGCTGGTGTGGCTTCAGGCATGAGGTGCTAAGACTCTTCTCCTCCCCTGACATGCCTGTAAAGCTGCCAGTGCAATCCTTAGCAGAGTAACATCTTTACTAACCTGCTGAGACCAGTGTAACTGCTCAGGACTGCACTGTAAAAGTTTGACTGATGGGACTCAGGCTGAAGACAGACTGGAAAACTGGAGCGCAGTGCGAGCGGGCGAAAAAGCCCCGGGGCCATCCCGTCCCATGGCTGCCTGTTCGCACTGGCTCCAGTGCTGCGGGACCTCACCGATAAGGAGGTGGACCGGCGCATCCACTCTTCCTCCGGTGGTCCCTGGAGCCTCCAGTGCTGCGGCGGCCGGCGCGTGGCTGTTCCGGTGAGGCAGGGCCGGGACAGCCATTCAGACTTCCAGCCCCGCTCTGTGATGCATCCAGACTGCCAGGAAGCAGCAGGGACGCGCGCGCAGGCGGCCGGAGACCCCCTCCAAGAGGTCTCCGGCTGCCGCGCATGGAGAGCGCCCCGCAGGCAGGTATGCATGGGCCGCCCACGGGGGACAGATGTGGCAATCTGTACACCCTCTCTGCCTCCGCTTTAGAAGCGGAGGCAGAGCGGGGCAGATTGCCAGTCTGTCCACGGCCTCAGTTAAGGTTGCCAGGTCCAGGTTGGGGGATGGGGGGTAGGATTGCCAGATCCAAGTCAGGAAACTCCTGGAGGTTTGGGGATGGAGCCTCAGGAGAACAGAGACATCAGTGAGATACAATGCCATATAGTGCACCCTCCAAAGCATCCACGTTCTCCAGGGAAATTGATCTTTGTAGTCTGGAGATGAGCTGCAATTGCAGGGGATCCCCAGGCCCTGCCTGGAGGCTGGCATCATGATGTTCAGTACCAAGGTAATCTCTGCCCTCCTCTAGCCACACAGTCAATGACTGGCTAGCTTGTAAAAACCTTCCTTCATCTTTAGACTGTGCTCATAAATCATCACTAGCTGCATGCTGGTAACCCACAGTTACCATAGATAACCCAACCATAGTTAGAGATCACCTGATTAAAATACCAGGCCTATTTTTTTAAGAGCCATTCCAACTCACAATATGAAGGAAGCAAAAAGAGCCCATTTCCAAGCCAATTAGAATGAGAACCTGTCATGCCCCACCTCCTTCCCTGTCGGGGCACCCCCTGTGGTGCGGGCTCCTCCGTTGACAGCCCTGGGGTCGAGGAAAGGGTTTCCAAGGCAAGCGGAGGGGCCTCAGAATGGCAGGGGATGGGGTTGACGTCACCCTTGGTCGTTCACCTGCCTCCAGGATGTCCACTCTCTCTCTCTCTTGCTTTGCAGCAGCTCTGGGACACTTCCAACTCATCCTCCCCAGCCCCTCCTCAGCTCCTTCCTTTTATTCCCTCTTCCTTCCCCCAGAATCTCCTGGGGCTGACCAGTCCCTCCTTCCTCTCTGCCCCCTCCCCCTGATAAGCCAGGATGCTTTCCCAGCATCCTGAAAGAGGTCATACCATCCCTTCCAGCCACTGGCAGTGCTCACCCAGCCGCCTCCATCGGGCTGGAATCCCAGTCGTTGCGTTGCTTGCAGCTGCCACTGTGGCACAGGGCACTTGGTTGCAGCGGTGGGCCCGCTGTGGCAGTCTGCTGGATGTGTTGGGCCCCCTACCCCTTCCTCGCCCAGCTCTCACAACAGGCCATCGTGCGTGGGCTGTTGCGCCTCCCTTCCGGTTGTCTCTGCTGCAGGTGAGGGGGGACTGCTGCTGTCACCACCGAGGGGGAGCAATCCTGGGTGGCCCGACCTGGGACAGAACCCCAGAATTCTTTCTTGTCCCCAAAGCAACCAGCAAATCCTGCATTATAAAATTAGACTGGGTGGATAGGTAAGCGGAACAGTAGCTGCAATAGCTGCTGGAGGTGGGCCTGACTTAAATATTTGCTCCTTCACCTCCAATGATTGGATTGACTACAGGAACATCTGTCCTGTCCATGGGGCATACTCCATTTCATTCATTCATTCATTCATTCATTCAAAATATGTATATCCTGGTTATTTCCTTGGACTCATGGCAATAAACAATGCAACAACAAGCTACAAAGATGCAACATAAGAGTCCATTACAACATAAAAACACAGAGCTTAAAAAACACAGAGCCAAATCTACCAAAACTGTTCACCATCTACTAGATGCCTTTCAGAAAGAAAACACTATTGCATGCCTCCCTAATTGCAGCCAGTAAAGGAACACCCATTCTTCTAATACACTATTCCAGAGGACTGTACCTACAACAGAGAAAGCCTGTGAAATAGCTGTTCCTTTACTTACAGTCCCAAGAGAGTGCATCTCAAGCAGAAGGATCTCTGAGGCACTTAGATGGTGTATGGGAGCATACTGGGAGGTATTGTACAATAAGCATGAGAGCCCAAGGCCATAAAGGGCTTTAAAGGTACTAATCAGGGTACCAGGCTTCTCGCTATGGCGGGAGGTCTCCCACAAGCACCTCTAGTTGCCCACCACTGTGCCATGTGGTGGCAGGGGAAGCTACACTGATACATCACTTTTGGGGAAAATCTAGAAGTGATAGAGGGTTGCTGTAGGACTCATTGGAAACTCTATGGTTTTATCATAGTTTTTTTTGGGGGGGGGCAATTCCTAGAGCTATCCTATGTCACTTCCAATTTTTCCTAGAAAGTGATGTAGTGGTGCAGCTGACATAATGCCCCCTTCCATGTCCCTGCTGTCAGCCCTCGCATGGCCTGGCAATGTAATAACAAGCCTTTTGAGTGGGACCTACAGAAAATTAGGTAAGTGCTACAATTGGCATAGCACTGGAGTGATAGGTTCTGAGAGGCTGACCCTGATAGTAATTTGGCTATCACATTTTGTAGCAATTGAAACTTTTGAGATGCCTTCAAGGGCATCCTGATGTACAAGATGTTACAAGGGGGTGAGGGGGAAGAACAGTGTCCTCCCCAGTTTGTGCATCTGGGAACATTATTAGTGCAGAATTTAAATCACCAGAGTATGTAAATAACTTTGTAGTATGGAGTATACATGACTCAGACTTTCATTTTTCTCTGGCATACTGCGTTACAGGCATTTTCTTGCATGATTCCAGTATTTTATGTCCAACTCTTATTTAAAGTATATTGAGAAGATGGTCTTTGTGTGTGTGTGGTTTGGTGGGGTAGCTCCTTTCAAATGATTATTGCATGGAAGAGATGAATATTGATGGCTGTATTATATGGCTGCACAGCTGTGCAGGCTGCCTCCAACATTTTATGTTTGCACATACAGATGTGTTGAATTTTACCAGGCTCAGCACTACTCCAAACTCTCTTGGGGAACTGCTAAACTGCTTGTTCCATATTCAGATGTCCCTTTGGCAGATTATAATAAAGAGCCTTGGAAAACATATTGTTTTACTGGCAATAAAGAGGCAATAACAACTTAATACAATCAGAAAGAATAACTTAGCAGTCTAAATGTCTGAAGTAAAGGGATAATTGAAATTACTTTGGGTATAAGCCTCAGCAGTTTCCTGCCTGGTGATATTTCAGGTGATCATTTATACTTAATGAAATGCAATGAAACAATAGAATGTTATTGATTTAGGACGTGAAAAAAAGTTTTGCTCAAGTCGGCTGCAGACCTCCTTGCTACTTCTCATGTTGGTGGAAGAAACAAATCACCTGCATTATATCTCATTATAGTCACTCGAAATCAATAACTTGCCTGCATTGGCACATATATCTCTTCTAGCCATACAAACCATTTTTGATGTACACTGGATTAACAACAAAGCCCATTTGATGCCTGCAGCTATCTTGGTGTATCAATCTATCCATCAATCTATGGCCTTTTCACTTACTGGGGATGTTCCAATGGGTTGCTACCTTGGAGGGCTACTGGCAGCCAGCTTCAAGCAAAGCCAGAGTCCAGGTGCAATGACAACAGTGCAAGGAGTCATCCAGCTCAGACCTGATCAGTGACAACATCAGATGTTCTCAGTATGGGAGGAGGTGATGGGTGAGCATTGGTGTCACTGCTTGCCAGGTCTGAGATAAGCAGCCCACAAAGAAGCCAATCAGCATAGCTTGTTACTGGCCCATTTCAATGATGCCATCCATCCATCCATCCATCCATCCATCCATCCATCCATCCATCCTTGTTAGAGGTAAAACTACTTTGGGAAGAGGGCAGTTTGGTGGACTGGAACCTAACAGGGGCTCTACAAATACACACATCCTTTTGTTTCTTTTTGTGTTCATGTGTTATAATTGTAAATCTTTTAATTTTGCCCATTTCAGGGGATATTTATATATCTTGGCATGCCATTTTTACACCATGATGCACAACTCTTTTCAAAATATGCTAAATATTCTGTACATTTAACTGGGAACATCTGGTGTGAAGAAACAGAACATAGCATTAAAGTCTCGTGAATTCCATTCACACCAAGGAACACTGAAATTAAAATAATTTTTCAGGTCAAAACAGTGGATGTAAAATTAGATGGCACCCTTGCAGTGCTATCTGAAGGAGAGCCTATACTTTTTTAGTTCCATTGAAACCAATGGACTTAAAGGGTGTTTACTCTGGTTATGAGACAACAAGTGTATGAGTCTAACTAGGTTTCTATTCTTGACTGAGCTGTATCAATAAAACATCAATAAGGTATCACCTACTTTTAAGAGCAGATTGTGGCTAACAGGTAGCCTCTAATGGACATATTTCCTCCCTTGCTCCATATTCCACCAACGTTACCTGCAACTTTACTTATCCTGGTCTGTATATCCAAACAGTGCTGGAGGAATTAAGCCTCGTCTCCCACCCCACCCCACATGCTGCTCAAGCAGCTAAGGTCTTGGTTGACATCGTTTGGCACCAAGGGTGTCCCCTCCATGCAGCCGCTCCAATCAATGATGTATAACTTGGGAAAGGCCCTTCATCCATCAATGTGTCAGGGTGCTGTTCACCAAACAGCCCTATGTGTTCTTACCAGCCCTAGGTATGACCTAACTAATCAAAGATCAGGCCTAATTATACTGCATCTGAAGTCAGTGAACAATGAGGAGCAGAAGAAAAAAGGCCTCCCCACCCCCACCAATATGGAGGGAGCCCCCCAAATGTCCTACTTGGCCCCATCAGCTAACTCATTAATCCCACATTATTTAAAATGGGTGGCTGGGACAGTTTGCCGCAGAAAAAACCTCACCTAGAAAAGTGAAGGTATAAAAGGTTTCTCAAAAATCCTCCAGGGGTTGTTTGGGCTGCACAAGGATTGACAGCTCAATAGGAGCCTTGCCCTGCCGGAAAGTGAGGAAAGAACCTATAGCCAAGTCTTGATTTGAACGATAGAAAAAAAAAACAATTCTGAAAAGCTCACACAGTTCATCTCCCTTCCTCCCTCCTTGTGCCCAGCTGAGTAATAAAAGACTTCAAGATTAATGGCAAACCATAGTTTGCTGTGCTGTGGTTTCTGCTCTTCCAAACAGACCAGTAGTCCAGGTCAGGATTAAAGGTTTTTAACCCTGGTTTGGAGAGAAGAGAATTTGTGAATCAAACATAATGCAAACTGTGCATTATTGCATTTTTTTTTTCAAATTTCTACCCAGCCAGGCCCAGCTCAGGGCGGCTTACCTAAAACAGGTAAGTGACAATAAAAACATAAATTGCAATTAAAACAATTCTAAAACCATAACAAAGTGCTAGTAGTCGTTGTTGTTGTTCATATGATGGTAACAGCCATTATTCAGTGTTCTCAGCTTGCAGTCAGCTCACAGTGATTCATTTTGATTGTCCTTGCAGTGCTTGATGTTCAGGGATTCCTTTGTAAATGAGATGGAAGGGAGGAGAAGGGAAGGAGTCTGCAGGTTTATTCCTGGGATACCCCCACCAATGCTGACTTGATCAGGTTGTGCCTGTAACACTGATACTGTAAAAAAACAAACAAACACCCCAACCTACAATGATGGCTGATCAGTGTGGCAGGAGGCTGGAGAAACAATGGTAATCAATACAATTCGGGGGCAGGATGAATTCTGCACAGTGTAGAGTATGAGAAGGGGATATGTGTTTGGTATCCCTGTTAATGTAAAAATAGAAATGAACAAAAAGTCAGAGCTTGCTATTATCAGTTTGAAAGTGGCAGATTTTACTTTAAAATGTGGATTGGATTGGGGGCACAGAATAGGATGGGGGGGTTGAGATGAGAACAGACACTCCTTTGCTTGAGCACAAATGTTTCCTTTGACTCTGCATAGGAGTAAAGATGCCCAGGCAACCTGTGGTCCTGTGAACATGCAAAGAGATGGAAGAGACACTTTGCACCAGGTGAGAGCTGCTATTCTGAAGCATGGCATCTTGGAGACAGGTTGCAGCCACCCAACTCCTACGCAGCTCATCGGAGCCAGCTGGAGGGTTCTGTAGTGGATTTATTCCCCTTGAGCCTTAATGTTCAGCTGTTCCACCAAAATAGAAAGCCAGGCAAGCAGTGGGGGGAAAGGGGAAAAAAAACAGCAAACAAACCTCCCCAATCAGGTCTGCCACGCTTTTCAAGGAGAAAGCAAACATTTTTTGTTTGCTCTCTACAACCAGTGTTTGTTGTAGATACCTTTTTCTGACATTGTTTTCAACAACTTGCTGGTTCCAAGGAAGCTGCTTTTTGAAGTCTCTCTGTTAAAAAAAAAGTTGTGGGTTTCAGACTCTTGGTGCTCCTTCTGGCGGATCAGATGAATTCTCACCTCTTTTGGTTGAGAAGAAGAATAGAAAAACGGATTGTAAGCTAATACGCTGCGGCGTCAAAGGGCTCTTTCTGACAGTATTTTTATTCAATTCAATGTCCTTTGCACTCAACGCATTACGCATTATCTTCAGTGTGCATTTGCTGCTGAGAACCACTGCTGTATATCTAGCTCTTTCCTCCCTTTTTCTGTATCACCTAGTTAAGGAAATGTACTTTGTATCTAGAGACGATTTTAAAATTGTCATCCCTGCTGTGTCAACATTGAAATCAAATGTCAATTGTCCTTGCACAAATTGAGCCCTTTGTTTTCAAGTCATTTTCTATTTTCTTACCTATATTTTTACCATTAAAGTATGCATTTTCAGTGTTATTTGTGCATGCATAAATCACTATTTGACACTATACATGCATTTATATAAACCATACATATTTTTCATATCAATTATGTCTAAAAACCATGCAACACATGGGCAGTGTTCCCTCTAAGCTGAGTTAATGTGAGCTAGCTCACAGTTTTTCAACCTCCAGCTCACACATTTTTGTCTTCGCTCAGGAAGGATGGCTCCAAAGCAAAGTAATTTACGCAGTAGCCACAGCGCTCACTCACAACTCTAATGCCAGTAGCTCACAAAGCAGAGTTTTTGCTTACAAGACTTCACAGCTTGGAGGGAACATTGCACATGGGCTCTGTCCAGGGGGGAAATGTATAGGGTTGGTGAAGCCAATCTTTTCCTGCAATCCCCACTTCCTCAGGTATCCTGATATTTGCTCTAAAAATCCTCCCAGAGGATCAGGAGAGCCTTGCAAACAAAATGCAGTACACGGGTAAGGGTGAACTAAAAATCATGAGCCATCAGAAAGGAACACATGGACCTTGGAAAGTTCCCCATGGACAGGTGGCACCTGATTAGGAAACAGAGCCAACACTATAGTTAGTTATATTTACACTGACATGGTGTAGTGGTTAAGAGCAGTGGACTCTAACCAGGAGAGTTGGGTTCAGTGTCCCCTCTAAGCTGAGTTAGTATGAGCCAGCTCATTTTTTTACCCTCCAGCTCACACATTTTTGCCTTAGCTCAGGACGGATGGCTCCAGAGCAAACTAATTTATGCAGTGGCCAAATAGCTTGCTCACAACTTTAATGCCAGTAGTTCACAAAGTAGAATTTTTGCTCACAACTCCACAGCTTAGAGGGAGCATTGGTCGGGTTTGATTCCCCACGCCTCCACATGAAGCCTGCTGGATGACCTTGGGCCAGTCACAGCTCTTTCAAAACTCTCTCAGCCGCACCTTACCACAAAAGGTGCCTGTTGTGGGGAGAGGAAGGGAAGGCGATTGTAAGCCACTTTGAGACTTCTTAGGGTAGAGAAAAGCAGGGTATAAAAACCAACTCTTCTTCATTTAAATTGTAGTAATTATGTGCAAGTGGGAGACAAGGTGGCATTGTACAACTTAGTCTCTTCAGATCTTGGAATCTAAGCAGCGTCAGTACTTGGAGGGGATCGCCATAAGTTGGCTGCCATTTGATGGCACTTTACACACACAATTATGTGTAAATCTGCATCTGTGAATGTAAATTAGCATATGCATATTTTGTGGTTTTTAGGAACATAAGAGAAGCCAATGTTGGATCAAGCCAATGGCCCATCCAGTCCAACACTCTGTCACACAGTGGCCAAAAACACCAGGTGCCCTCAGGAGGTCCATCAGTGGGGCCACTGTGCTCTAAACATCCTGAACACTGCAGAGAATTGTGGATCTTGGTCTGGGAAATTCATGCATTCTAAGCAGGGCTTTGGCCAACATTCCTATTGCTCCAGTACTTCATTAGGCCCCGAAGCATTATCTAAAGAAGTTCCCAGCCAGGGTTTACATCAGCACATCCTGAGGTAGGGTAGCTGTCAGGACCAAGGGCTTCTGGTAGTATCCATTTTCACAGACCTCACTGTGATTAACTGACCTCCAAAACCAGGATGCTTAGTGCATCAAAAGCAGACAGCTGGAAGATTAGGGGTTAATGCCTCACTGTAAAGCACAGTTTGATTGACAGGCTGCTGACTGCATGCACCCCCTTCTCTCTGACTGGTCAGTGCCCCTGAGGAGAGCTTTCAGAAGTCTTGTCAGTCTTGTCAGAGGGAGTCAGTCGGTTTGGACTCTGACTTGGCGGTAGCCAGTCAGGACGAGTGTGTGTGTCAGTCTGAGGGAAGCAGACGTGTTCACTCAGGAAGTATAGGGACACAGTTCCTTGCCCTTACTGTGTACCATCACATCTGAGAAAAAGTTCAGAAATTAGAACTTAAAGTCTGAGTGTCAGCCTTAGCTGAATTCCATTTATTCACAGTATCCAGAACTGAGGTTTAGGTTTGACAGAAGAGACTGAACAGTAGGTTGAAACTGCCAGTCTAGCCAAACCAGAGGGGGGGGGGGAGGATTATTGCTCCTAGAAAAAAGAGGATATGTCTTACCCAGTTATTCAGTGGGTTCAACTCAAAAGGGACCCCTGGTTTGTATGAAAAGGGGAATGGTCTTAGACTCCCCAAGTGTCAAAAGGGAAGCTGTAATCCCACAAGGGAACTATTTAAATACAGGAAAAAAAGTACTAACTTTCCAGGAAACTAAGACATTTATATGAAACTTTATTAAGACACATTGTTACTGAATGAAATCTCCAAGACCAATAAACCTCTCACAGTTAAGAACTGAGTCTCTAAGAAAATAAGCTTCAGCTATACTCTGTTGCCTGTTCAAAATATTATTTGTATAAATGGACTTCCGGTTTTCGGTGGTTCAATGGCGGGTGCATATCTCCACAGCTGTGGGAAATGCAACCAGGTCTCAGTGGTTTAGAGGGGGATTTGAACTGGATTCGGACCCCCAGAGACCCCTGAAGGGGGACTCTGCCTGAGGCACATGAGGGAGTCTCTCTCTGGGATGGTGATCCCGAGATCGAGGAGGTTGGCAACGCTAGGCCTAGGATGTGCCTTGGTCCATGCATGACTGCCCCAGGGCACAGTGGCTCAGGACAAGACAACTCTGTGTGCACCCAGGCCATAGAAGGAGGGGGTGCCTGGCTAGTGACTAGCCTAAAGGTAAAGGTTTCCCTTGCTCAAAAGCCAGTTGAATCTGACTCTAGGGGTTGGTGCTCATCTCCATTTCCAAGCCAAAGAGCCAGCACTGTCCAAAGATGTTTCTGTGGTCATGTGGCCAGCATAACTAAATTTCAAGGCACATGGAACACTGTTACCTTCCCACTGAAGTGGTACCTATTTATCTACTTGCAATTTCTTGCTTTTGAACTGCTAGATTGGCAGGAACTGGGACCGGAGACAGCAGCTCACTCCGTCATGTGGCACTCAGGTCTCGAACTGCTGAACTACTGATCTTCCAGTCTACAGTTCAGCATCTTAACCTCTGAGCCACCGCAATTTACCCAGTGACTAACCTAGAGTGCCACAAATCCTTGGCCCAGCCCTTCCTCTGAAACTTTCAGGAAGTCACAAGTCTCAGGAAACTTCACAGTGGGGAATTCCTGTTGACAAGTCTTTGGGGCTTAGCAAAGCCCTAAAGGACAGCCCTCTCTTTTGGCCTCCTCAGTGCTGTTGCTGAAAGGAAAGTTTTAGGGAAAGGCCCAAGACAAACCAACATTTAAAAAGATTTTGGCTTTTTTTTACCCCCCCCCCTCATTTCTATTTCTGAGTGGAGGCAGGGAGACTGAATTTGACAGCCACTGGTCTAGCCCTGTGACTTCCCTTCCCTTGATGAGTTAGTTTTGTATGTTTCATATTTGTTTCATGCTCAGATCTCAATGTGACTCTTTCTTGTTTTGTACGGGAAATCAATATTCCTCGACATGGATTAGACAGTGCACATAATGTTCTAGGCCAGCAAAATATTTACTCAAGCATCAGTCACGACCATCTTCCTTTGGAGCATTATAAAACACCAGGATGTGCACAGAATTTCTGGGAGAAAAAAAATATATAACACGACTTGCTGTGCAAATAGATTGACACTATAGGAAGGTGTATGCATAGCTGATTAATTGTAACGGCTTTGAAGGATGGGATGAATATTTCAACAGCCTGTTTCCTCATTCTTTTTAATTACTGGCTCAAAGGTGTTTAGTTGTATTTTATGAAATTAGACAATCCTGATGCAGATATGCATAAACAAATAGAAAAAGTAAGTTGCAGCCAAACACCAGACTCTAGAGTATGGGGCCCCCTGGGCACGCAAGCTGTCCTGTTTACTTTAATGATGGGGCAGCTCTGTGCATGAACTCCTCTCCTGCATACATTTGCATTCACTGAAGCGAATGGGGCAGTGGCCTCAGGCAAGGTGGAGCTAGGTTTTGATCTCAGCTCTTGCTTGCACAAAGGGGTCAGGGGATATGGGCAAAAGAACGAGATCAAGACACTAAAGCCAGATTGTGCTAGACCAAATGTTTCTGCACATGGACTCTTTGTTGTTGTTTAGTCGCACAGTTGAGTCTGATTCTCCGCGACCCCATGGACTGCATTACACCAGGCCAGGGGCGTAGACTTTTCAAATCCCAGGTATGGGCGGGGGCTCTCTCGTGCGCACGCGCACAGGACCATGTCCCCGCCGCTCCTCCCCCCCCCCCCGCCCCAGGGAGGCAGGCACAGTCTCGGCGGCAGCAGCAGCCAGCTGGTCAGCTGACTGCCCCGCGCATGAGCGGGACCATGTCCCCGCCGCTCCTCCCCCCCGCCCCAGGGAGGCAGGCACAGTCTCGGCGGCGGTGGCAGCCAGCTGGCCAGCTGACTGCCCCACACACAAGCGGGACAATGTCCCCGCCGCCTCTCTCCCCCCCCCCCGCCCCAGGGAGGCAGGCGCAGTTGCGGCGGCAGCCAGCTGACTGCCCCGTGCACGAGCGGGACCATGTCCCCGCCGCCTCTCTCCCCCCCCCCCACCCCAGGGAGGCAGGAGGGCAGGCCGGGGGTGGGGGGGAAGGAGAGGCGGCGACGGCCAGCTGGTCGGCGGGCGCTCCCGGCGGGCGCTCCATTTTGTCGGGGGGGGGGGGCTGAGCCCCCCCGGGAAATTTTGGGGGAGGCTCAAGCCCCCCCGTAGTTGACGCCCATGCACCAGGCCATCCTATCCTCCACCGCCCTCTGGAGCCTGCTGAACTCCATGTCAGTCGCATTGATAACACTGTCTAATCATCTCATCTTTGGCCATCCCCTTCTTCTTTTACCTTCAATCTTTCCTGACATCATGGTCTTCTCCAATGATTGCTCCCTTCTCATTTTCAAATGTTAGCTCCTCACACTCATTCTAGAGTTTCTGTACAACACTCAGGTCAGAATTCAGGACAAGAGTAGGAAAGGGTCTTGAAAAGCTGTAGGACATGCATGGAAGCTTTCCACATAATCCTACTCTATATTGTTAAAATGGCAATGAGCTGCAACACATTTGAACTTAATAATAGGACTAATAAGCTGCATTCAGATTCTTGATAAATTTGGTAAAGGAACTCGGCAACTAAGAAACCACCATCACCAGCAAATCAAAGTGTATCTCCCACTGGATGAATTTGCACATCTAGCACTATACACCTGCACTGCTGTTTAGAAGTTCTACAAGTGGAGACCTGCAAGAAACTTGCAGGATGGTTATCCCATTCCTCATACCTTGGCTTCCTCCCTTCTCCCCCTACCTTGATCACACTCTTTCTCCCTTCTGCCCCCCTTTATTTCGCTCTCTCCTCCATGTATGCTACTTCCTCTCTCTTTCTGACCTGCCAACATTCTCTTAGTTTTTCTGCCTCCCCACCTCATCACTCTTGCTCTCTCTTCCCCCCCCCCCACTCCATCACTCTTTCTGCCCCCATCACTCTTCCAGCCTCCTGCCTGCTTCCTCTCCCCCCACAGCAGCAGTGGCAGTGCTCTGGGAATCACAACGGATCTCCCAGCTGCAGAGATCAATTCACCTTAGGGCTGCCATCTACAGGTTGGGAAATTATGGAGATTTGGGGGTGGAGCCTTGGGACAGTGAGGCTTGGGGAGGCAAGCAGCCTCAGCAACCCTCCAAAGCAGACATTTTATCCAGGGGAACTGATCTCTGTCACCTGGACAACAGTTGTAATTCTGAGTGCTCTGCAGCCCTTGTCTGGAGAGCAGCAGTGGTAGTTTAAGTGAAGGAAATGGCTGGTTTGGAGGGTAGAGTCCATGGCATTATACTGGTTTGTAGTCCCTCCTCAAATCCCACCCTCCCCAGACTCCACCTCTCAAATATCCAGGGATTTTCCAACCTGGAGTTGGCAACCCTATTTTTTCCCACCCAACAGCCAACCTACCTTTATCTATCTTCAGCTTTTCCTCTCCACCCCCTCCCCCGCAGCCTCTCTCTAGGAAAATTATAGTCTTTCTCCACAATGGGGACTAAAGTAGCTTACATTATTATTTCCTCCTTGTTATCTGCACAACAACCCTGTGAGGCTGGTTAGGCTGAAAGTATGTGACTGGTCCAAAATCTCCCAGTCAGCTTCTACTGCAAGATGGGGATCTGAACCTGGGTCTCGCAGATCCCAGTCTGAAGCTCTAACTGTTACATCACAGTGGCTTTCATAGGGTGGCTGCTGATGAACAGTTGCAAAGCAGCTGGATCTAATTTTTTAAGTCATGCAAATCAGGTGGTAACAAGTCACCCAGAGGGTGCTGCCTAGTACCATCTGCGATGAGGGCTGGCCCTGAAGGAAGCCCGGACCTGGCAGCCACGGAAGGCCGAACTATGACTCTAGTCTTTGGCACGAGGGGATCTTACAGGACGCCATCTTATTGGCTACATATCATCACTGCAAGCACTTTATTTGCAAATTTCTATTGCAAACTGGTTATATTATGGTTGTTGTATTTTATAATGTTTTAAACTGTTTCTTACTGATGAAGCACCGTGTGCCATATTGTAAGCCGCCCTGAGCCCGTTTGTGGGGAGGGTGAGGTAAAAGTGTGAAAAATAAATAAATACAAATAAATAAATAAATAAATAAATAGAGATGCCAGCCTCTAGGGGATCTCCTGGAATTACTGCTTATCTCCAGACTACAGAGAGAACTTTCCATGGAGAAAATGGATGTGTTGGAGGGTGGAGTTTATGGCATTGTACCTCACTGAGGTCCCTGTCCTCCCCAGGCTTCAACCCCAAATCTCCAGGCGTTTCCCAGCCTGGATCTGGATCTGCTGCCAGTGGCTGGGGGGGGGGATACTTGGCAACCGTAGACAGCTGCCAGTAAAAACCCTGCCCTTTACTGACAGAAACAGTTAGAAACCTGCCCCCCTGAACATTCTAATCTCCCACAGTTGATGCCTGGAGTTGATGCCACTTCAAAAGGTATTGGGGAAAATTCAACAGCTTCTGAAGGGTTTTTTTTTTTAACTTTTTGGATTTTTCTGCAGCCAAGAAAGGCCCCTGACTATGTAGGAAAAGCTGTTGGGGGAGAGAGAGCTCTCTTTTGGCAGATATAAGTATCCACACAGGGAAAAAAATTCTGGGAATCAGTATATAGATGAAGTTGCTGCATCTCCTGCTACACTCCAACAAATTAGTGCAGGGAAAATCAGAGGCTGGCACATACGCCCAGTGACAAGGGCATGCTTGGCCACTATTCTCCCTGCCTGTGTGGCTTGCCTGGGCTATGAAACCTTGTGGCACAGCACAGACATGCTGGAAGCCAATGGGGCTCCCAGTGCTGGCAGAGATGATGGTGAATGGGCCACCAGCGGCTGCAGTGGCTGAATGGTGACCTGGGAGGGCCAAAATAGGCCAATACAGACTTGGGACTGAAGGTGGCACCAGAGGGCTCTCATTCTCAACCCAAGCCACACAAGAGGATCTCACAAGGCAAGGAACCAAATATGGAAAGCAACCAGGGCTATGGAGCTTTGAAGGGACCATCTGGGCTGTTTAAGACAAGCCAGTCCTGGGCTGGGGACTGCTCCCAGGGTGCAAGGTTTCCCAGAGAGAAAAGAAGGAAGTTTGGAGCAGGTCCTGGAGTGTTAGGGAGGACTGGAGTGACTTGAATCCTCTTCCTCTCCTGTTCTGAGGCTCAAGGAAGCAGTCCAGGATTTTAATCCAGCTAACAACAAACCCCAACAAAGGGACTAAGGACACTTGTTTCCAGGTAAGTGGAGCAGGCTCCTGTTATCCCTGACAGACAGCACTTTCACAATTTTGAGCTGTTGAACTCAGGGGAGATTGAACATACTCATGGCCCCTCCCCTGTTACTGCACTTTAGGTAGCAAAACTGAACAATCATGGTATGTTTGCATGGACTGTGCTTTGAGCACTTCAGATACAAGGAAGTTTAATAAATGAAATAAAAGCAAATATTAAACAAATTTATGTAAGAAGAAAAATAAAATACACAATCTGTTCAAGCATCAAGCTTAGCAAGAATACGAAGAAAAGGTAAAAATTTACAGTCCTCTCACTCTGCACTCAGTACTTCTCCCAATTTATGTTTAATTAAGAACAGGCTGGTATTTCTTAAAATTGCAATATTTTTAAAAAGTCTGTTCTTACTTTAGTTCTCAGAATCGGGACTTTGTCTTTTGTGACTTGTGCCCATCCAGGGAGAGGAGCAAGGTGGAAGAGGCCTTCTTTCCCATGTCTGGGGAATTTATAATCTCCCCTTGGGAGTGGGTCTTCTTTTGGGTGTCATTCTGATCTCCCTCCCTCTAGCCATTTGGCTGTCTATGACTCTTTCTCTTGAGGTATGACATTCTAGCAATGTGTGAGATGGCAAACCCTTTGTTTTTCCCTGGCCCACCGTTTGCATAACTGGTTCTCTGGGTGATGGATGGATCCTTACTGGTTGTGTATTCTCTCTGGCAGCTTCAGATTTTCAGAGGGGCTCCTGTAACATGGGTACAGCACTTCCCCTGGTTGAATACTAAGGGAGAAGGGATTTCCCACATGCAATGCAATCCTAAACATAATTTCCTGGGAGTAAACCCCATTGAATTGACATGAGAAGGACCTGCTTAGGATTGTTCTGATAATGTCACACTGATTTTGTTTTTAAGGCAGACAGAAGTTAATGCAGTCCACCAGAGGAAAGCTGATCAGTTTCCAGTGGGTCCCTTAGCATATGTTGGTCAAGGGAGGTCTTCCTAGTTCTAGCCCCGTTCTAGGGGGTTTTTGGATAACTTTTTGTAATGGTGATACCAAACCACCATTATCACATTGATTTAAATGAGCAATCATGATCTTCCAGAAGCTCAATGTAAATACTGGAGTGGTTACAACAACATGGAATAAAATTCACCATGTCTCCTTTTTTTCCCAAACAAGAGAAAGGTCGGTTGTGTTCCAGATTCCAAAAATTGGAATAAAAAAGTGGAAAGCAAATGCTCAGCAGTATATACATAATTCTTTGTGAGCAACAGAGTTGTCCACCAAAGTAAATGTCAGGAAGGAACAGTCCTTGAGAACACCAGAGCTCCATACATGTATGGAAATTTCATAATGAAGCTCTACAAACCAATGACATGTAAATTGTGAACAAAGAAGAACTATAATGCCAAGCATAGAAGAATGAAATGTTGGAGAGCCAGGCTTTGGTATTAACATACAAATATTTGAAAAGTTCAGTGTTCCAGGCTGCTGTAAATTCAGGCTGCTGTAAATTCATACAAATGTGTATGTTTGTTTTGTGAAAAGTTGTTTATAGAGGATCATAGAATGTTAGAGTTGGAAGGGATCTTGCAGGTCATCTAGTCCAACCCCCCACAATTTGCAGGAGCATAGCCGAAAGATAGCTCTACAACATACTCAAAAGATGGTCGTCCGGCCTCTGCTTGAAAATGCCCAGCAAAGGAGCATCCACCACCTCCAAAGGCAGCCTGTTACACAGCTTAACCACTCTTACAGCTAGGAAGTTTTTCCTGATATTTGGCCGGTATCGACTCCCTTGTAATTTCCACCCATTAGATCTAGTCTTGCAGTCCAGAGCAAGAGAGAATAGATCTGCTCCATCTTCTACATGACATCCCCTCAGACTAAACATACCCAGCTCTTTCAGCCTTGTCTCATAAGAGTTGGATCCCAACCCTCTCACCATCCTGGTTGCCCTCTTCTGGACACACTCAAGCTCTGGACTCACACTTCTGGACTAACACTTCTGGACACACTCAAGCTTGTCAACATCCTTTCTAAAATGTGGTGCCCAAAACTGGACACAGTATTCCAGGTGAGGCCTGACCATAGCAGAATAGAGCGGAACTACCACCTCCTATGATCTGGACACAATGCTTCTGTTAATGTATCCTGAGATTGCATTAGCTTTCTTCGCAGTCACATCGCACTACAGGTTCATGTTTAGCTTGAGATGAACCAGAATACCTAGATCCCTTTCACATGTGCTGCTGTCAAGCCAAGTCCCTCCCTTTGATTTTTTTTTTTGTACCTAAGTGTAGGACTTTGCACTTATCTCTACTGAAATTCATTTTATTTGTCTCAGCCCACTGTTCCAGCCTATCTAGATCATTTTGAATTCTGACTCTGTCTTCTTCAGAGAGCTCATCTTTTTTCTCTACAAAAATGTAAAATCATGTTTGCTGCTACACACAGCATGAGCGGATACAGTGCAAAAAAATTTTCAGAATGCTTGTCAGCTTGCACCTGTTGTGTTAACCATTCCTGTCAGTCAGTCCTACCAAATGGCAGAGTCGTTTTACAGGATGACCCAAGAGTCTGAAGTGTCCAAGATTACCATCAGCAAATTCATTTGACTTGTACCCAGCAATAATGATGGCCACAATCAATAAGTCATTGCAGACTTCCTGTAGCACTTCTAGGCTTAGAGACTGAATTGCAATAAGGAAATACCAAAGTTAGGCTGATTCTTATTTGCTGTCCAATTATCCTGATTTCTTGCCTTCCCCCCACACACACACACATTTAAGGATGTGCATTGAAAATAAACTTGAATAATTCCGTGAGCGCACCGGTATAACTTTGAAGTAATATGGTCAAACAAAGCAAAGAAATGAAATGTTAATTTTCTCTCCAAAATATATTCCCTTCATTTCCCACAAGTGGCCTCGGTGCATTCTAAATAATCTGTTTCAATAATTATATGCAACATGAATATTAACACTAAAGTGCTTGGTATGTTTCATTTTTTTAAAAACAACACTACTGACTTTTAAAATTGCCAGACATATAAAGATATTTCCTAATGGAAATTTCTGTGCAAATTCTTTTATGTCTAAGTTGTAATAAAAAAGACCAAATAGCTAATTTACTTTCTTTTAGTATCACGTACTAGAATCAAATCCCTAGGCTACCCAGTTCACCTACTCATTGGCTGGGAGTTTTAGGGCTCTCCCAAGATCCAGGGCAGAATTGTTGCTATATTATACAGATATGCTTAGCTCTGATTATCAGCACTGGCTACCTATCTGTTTCCAGGTACAATTCAAAGTGGTGTTTTTTACCATTAAGGCTCCGAAGGACTTGGAAGGGCAGGGTCCCTTAAGGATATCCTCCTCCCACACTAGCCTGCCCTCCACTTAAGATTTGCCTACTAAACCATGTACCCGTGCTATCAAAGGTGGGCATTCCAAAGGTAAGGTGCTACCAGTAAAAATACCCCACGTGTAGTTGCCACCTCTCTCACTTCCGAGGAGCGTGCCATACATTCTTTTAGGTGCCAAGCCAAAACATTTCTTTATGGGTGTGACTTTGGCACAGAACTTACCAGCAGACCCTGGGAGGGAAAAAGAAAGCACAGCCCCTCCGTCACAGAGAATAGCACAAGTCTCAGCCCTTGCTCTCAGATAAATGTAGTTAAGACAGAGTTCAGGCTCAGCAGGAGGCTGGGCACATGCTCCCCTTCTCCTGGTGGGGCTGTCATCACTGGGATGGCCTTTTTCAGGAGCCACAGCCAGCACTCCCACTGGTGATGGGCAGGAGCCGCCAGATAAAGTTAGGGTTGCCAACTCTGGATTGGGAAATTCCTGGGAATTTGGGGGGAAATGGCTTTGGTTAAGGGGAGGACCTCAGCTGGGTATAATGCCATAGAATTCACCCTCTGCAGCTGCCATTTTCTCCTGGGGAACTGATCTCTTTAGTCCAGAGATAAGCTGGAATTCTGGGGGATCTTCAGATTCTACCTGGAAGTTGGCAATTCTAGATGAAGCTACTGAGGGGATGGGACAGGCCGGTAAGGCAGTTTCTGACATTTTCAGCCCCCCTTGAGGACTGCCTTTCCTCACAAAGTGGAGATGGACCTTGCTGGGCAGGCTAACACTCAAAGGCTGGCCTTCAAAAAGCCTTCAGATATGTCATGGAGGAGATGGGGAGGATTGACTCCAGAGAACTTGGGAGAGACAGGCTTGGTAGGTAGAAGAGGCAGGCAAGAGTGATGGTCGACCCCTGCCCTTCCCCACATTCTGAGGCCAGCCAGTGGCATTTGAAGGTGGAGCTCTGAAAGGCATGCTAGCCTGAGTCCCGAAGCTGATGTCCTAGTAAGGTTGCCAGCTGTGGGTTGGGAAATACTTGGATATTTTGGGGTGGAGCCTGGAGAGGGTGGGATTTGGGGAGGAAAAAGACCTCAGCATGGTACAATGTCATACAGTCCACCCTCCAGAGCACCATTTTCTCCAGGGGAACTGATCTCTGTAGTCTGGAGATCAGCTGTAAAAGTGGGAGATTCCCAGGTCCCACCTGGAGGTTATGCAAAAATACACAGCACTGTGTATAATAGCTGTATGTTCAAGATAGATCAATTTTGTGCTTTTTCTTTTTTTTCTTTTTCTATACTGTTATATAAATTTGTATCAAATATTCTCAAAAAATAGGTTTTACCGAAACAAAACATCAAAGTGCAGGTTTACAGTCTGTTCAAATAATCAGACAGTACCTTGTCAATATCACCATCAGTAGTCCCACCGGACTCTAGTAATTTACCCATTTTGAATACAGTCTTTTTCAAGGACCATGATATATATAAAGGTACAATAATTTATCTTTGTAAGCACAAAACCTCTTAAGGTAGCAGCATATTTTCTAGAGTCCCATCAGAACTGAAATAAACAAAAATATTAATACTTCAACAGAATTTCACCCATCCTTATTTATAATTATGAAAATTATTAAAAGAGCTCACCCACCCCTTGCAGCAGACATAATAACCTATCTCAGATAGAACTTGAGAGATATGCTATCAGGTAGCTGCATGGAGGATGCATGGAATGTACAAGACACTGTGGCAGATTTGCAAAGATTCCTTTGGCAGTAAGTCAGTGCTGTACAGGTTTTCACAAAGGCAAGACATTTTTTTAAAAAAAACACTGTTGGAGGCCCTGAGCATGGAAGGAACAATTGGTTCAAAATCAACGCTAGTATTTTTTATGGCAGAAACCAGTGCTATGGTGTTCCAGGGATTTTGCAGCACTGTGAGCCAGCAAAAGATATATTGCTTTCAGGTGTCACCCAGTTGCTGCTTTCATCTAAAGGATGTATGAAAAAACACATTTTCTCCTGGGAGGTTGGCAATGAACAGAGCCTCCACTTTGCACTTTAACAGGTTTTTCTTCTCTAGGCAGAGGTGGAAGTCAATTCACTTGTACCTCAGCCCACCTTCATACAAATGCTAATGGGTCTAGACAAAAGGAATGGTCAACCTTTCCCCTTCTCCCTCCCTTCTTCAGGCAGGGAACAGAGAGTTGGGGGTGTCAAATTCTAGAGAGGCTTGAGGAAGGATTTTTTTGGGGGGGGAGATTACAGGAATATCTTCCTTGACCTAGGCTGACCAGAATCAAGGGGGTGGAGTACCAGAGAACATAAATAAATCCTCCACCCATTCCTGGTCATGTGTTTCCTTTCCCTCAAATGACCACCAACTCTTTCCTTCTTTCCTGCTGTTTCTAGAGCAAGCATGTTCTGCTGCAGGATGCCAGAGCAATGAACTGAAAAGATAAACTGGCCTTCTGAATGCAAAGCAGATGCTCTGCCACTCAGCCATACCTCCTCCAGTACAGACTCACTGCATGCTAACTTTTGCCAGAGCATGATGGTCACAGGTGCTTTTTGTTGGGGGGGGGGGTATGTGGACATATGTGGACTCAGACTGGTATGACTGATATGACCTAATGTTAACTACTTTCCCTAGTGGAGAGTTACAGGCTGTTCCCGTAATATTGTCACTGATTCTGTTTTGTTTTGTTTTTTTGTTGGGGAAGTTTCCTTAAATAGGTTAATCCTTGAAAACGCTCAGTAGGCTGTTTATAGCTAATTAATATTTTGTAATAAGCCAATTGCCCTCTGTCTTTCTAATGTTTATGGATACGGATGACTCATAACTGCAAATGGGTTGAGTTACCTAATTGCCGTAAATTGCAGCGATCAACTTTTCTAGGAAAAAGACTTTAGTTTGACATTTCAGCGCAGTCAAGCTCTCTTTAGAGAAACAGAAGATGTTTTTCAAGTTTCTCACTTCCTTTGTGAGTGAAGCAGTTGAAACAAGAGCTTGTGTAGTGTAATGGCTAGAGGATTGGGTTCAGAAGTGAAGGGACCACATTCGCAGCTGGCTATTTTGCTACTGGAATGCTTAAGACCCTCAATTAATTACAAATGAGCAGGAGCAGATTGTTAACCTGTGTTGGGTCAGTGAATCGTTAATTATTTTAAATACACAAAATTTAAACTACAAATGATTTTGAATTTCTCATCCTGTTGTTTTGACCCCAGAGTCTTGATTTCATTTTTCCCTTGTGTGAACTGAGCCCTTAATTATTTTTGCACTATTTTCTGCTGCTTGTACTAAATTCTTCCGGGTGCATTATTGCACACACACCCTCCAGTATTTGGGGACTGTGTTTTGATCAGCATCTCTTGGTGTATTATGGTGTGTTAGTGGTGAACAGTTTGGAATGGCCAAGTATCAGTTCCAAAGTCAGAGCCAGGGTGGATCTACACTAGTGGTGTTGATCCCTTTTAGGGAACCTACACCAAAGGAAGGGGAATGAGTTAATCAGTTGCACTTCAGCTGAAAAGGTTTAACCCATATTTGGATATCTGCTGTCTTTCTTTTTGTGGTGTTAGAACAAATACAACAATATTAAATAGCCAACATTCACTCAGCCTTACAAGGAACACAACAAAATTTCCAATTTTAATAATGATCAACAAGAACATAAATAAATCCTCCACCCATTCCTGGTCATGTGTTTCCTTTCCCTCAATATGACCACCAACTCTTTCCTTCTTTCCTGCTGTTTCTTTCTTTGCTGTTCCACAAATGCTAAATCTCTCCCATCTGTAATGTTCTGGAGTAGGCATTGTGCTTCCTTTGTCAAATCCAATAGTCCTAAATCAGCTGTAACGTATGATAACTGGTTCCATCAAAGAGAGCTAGACTTCCCCTTTCTGAACAAAATGCTCATCCATCCTTTGAATTAGGCTCAGTGAGGGTCCTCATGATGCAGACAGGATGTACAACTGGACCAAAAAACACTCATTTAGATATGCCTTTGGCCATTGTCAGAAGCTCAGTGGGTAATAGTTCTAGAGTTGAGTCACTTCTTGTGGGGAACTAAAGCCACCAGTCTTAGGAAGGGACCATCATGGATCATGTCAGTTTACAAATATTCATGAAGTCTGTCTCCAATGCTGTAGTATCTCTGCAGAATCCCTTGCTCCATTGGATGTAGCTGAGAACACTCTTCCTTGTTGATCTCCATGAGGATCCTTGGTCCCTGTTTAGGTTCTTCTCACATTGAGGCTTCCCATTTCACTTGCTTCTCCAGGGACACAAGCAGCTGCTATGATGGATCTCTGCCATTGGCTTCCCTCAGTTCACTTCTATTACCTACATCTTTCTCCCCTCTGGCAGATCCTGAACTATTTAATGCAGCTCTGAGCTCAAATCTGCCCCTCCACCTTTTGGTGGGGAGGTCATGTAAAGTCTCCTGGCTCAATACTAGAGCATTCTGGCCTGGCTGAGGTGATATAACAAAATTTCCAACTTGGTCTTTAAACAAATATTGGGCCAGTGATGGCTTGAAACCAACCAGCAGCCCAGATCTAGGCAGACCTTGACACCTGTATTTTGCAACATGGTGTCTGTACATTTTTGCAGAATAAAGAATGGTTTATGATGGGGTGCATATAAATTAATGTAATGCTGCCAAGGAATAGCTCTCAAGAATAATTTATTATTTACCCATGATTAAGTCTTATTGCACTTCCTCATACATGGCAAATGTAATTTGCTTTAAATTTTGGTATTTTGTTTTTAATTGTTCCTCCTAGCTAAAGTAAGCCTACATCAGTAACCCGACAGGAATGCTAATAGACAAAAAATAATTTAAAAGCTTTATTAAGTTCAATTAATTGGTTCTCACAGTCTGATTTTGTCATGCTTTGGTAGCCAGTATATTGTAAGTAATTTTCATGATTTTCAATTCAGTTTGTGCAAACAAGCTCGGGAACAAAAGCAAAAATAAATAAATAAAAATTGAGTTGTTTGGATAATTATTAAAAAAAAAACTCTTTGGCCTGTTTTGCTGTTTGTGATAAATGGGTTAATTAGCTTCATTTTTTTTATTGCATCTCAACTTTTACTGCAGCAGAACAACCGTAATTTATCCAGGAGTGAACACTGACAGATTTAAATCTCTGTATTTTTGATGGTTAAGAAGATTTCTTACAGGAGTTCTGCTCAAAATGACAGTCCGTCATCTTAGGGCTGTTGATGCGCTATGAAATAGCTCAGAAGATTTCAGTGAAGAATTTATATTTTCTCTGCCCAACATTAAAAAAAAGACTGAAGATCCCCAAGGCAAATAAATGCAGCAATTCATCTCAATTAGAGCTCTCCCCATACTATTAAAAAAAATAGAAAGAAAACTGTTTTCAGGGGGAAACAAATCTATTTTGGCAGTTCATATGGACCAACAGTTACAATACATTTTGAGATAATACGAACATCTTCTGAGGCATGTCTATGTGAGGTATATGTCTTCCCATTCTGCACTTTTGGGGCATTGCCACACATTTGTTTTGAGGTGTGTGTTGTTGTTTTTTTCCATTTGTGAGTTTTGCCAAAATGCATAGTGTTTTAGTCCTGTAGTTGTGCAATTACATGTGTGAACCAGTATGGTGCAGCAGTTAAGAGGGTCAGACTAGGCTTGAATCCCTGCCCTTCCATAGAAGCTTGCTGGGTAACTTTGGGTCAGTCACACACTCTCACCCTAAACTACCTCAGAGAATTTCTGTAAGCATAAAATGGATGAGAGAATTATGCAAGCCACTTTGGGTCCCCACTGGGAGAAAGGCAGGATATACATGAAGGAAATAAATTCATTGCAGCAATTCTGCTGCTTACTGTTCTGACTCTTCTTTTAGACTGGGGTCATTTTAGCCTTCTCTGTGGTTTCATGTCCATTTTGAACAGATGCACTTTTTGCAGATGCTGCACCATAATTTGTTTGTTAGGATACTACTTGGTCACCATTCCAAACATTGTCCACATTCCATGAATGATTGGTAAATAGAGCATGCAAATCCACATTGAAGGGCAAATTGTCAGACCAGCATGCCACACAACCAAGTATAGACAACCAAAGAATAAATGGGGCTCATCTCAGAATTCATAGTTAGTTAGAAGCTACTATGAATTCTTATATGAGAAGGTCTCTTTAGAGTTACCTTGAACATGATCTCTGTATCTTGATGAAATATTTGGAGTTGTTGGACTAGCCTGACTACACTGAAAGAAATTCCATACAATGTATTTGTGTGCAGTTACCTATTGGTCCCATTCTGAGGAAGACTTTGGAAATGAACATGTTTCCCGGACACTTCGTTATGATGTCATGATTGGACCTTTTGTATCATTGTATTGTGCTATGAGATTGTATTTTTGTATTTGGAATAAAATTGCAATATAGTATATTCCCATATGGTTTAGTGTTACACACAGCCCCATTTATTCTTTGGTTGTCTCTTTAAATCTGGCAGCTGTGGTTCTTCTCTTTGCTTTACACAACCAGGTATATCACATAAACAGACAGAATGGATGATTCCCATGTAATTCATTGTGTGAGGACCAGCCATGTGTTTTTTATGCACGCATGAACATGCCTTCTACTGAGTCAGACTATCAAGGCCAACATTGCTCTGATGGAGCAGCAGCTCTCTAAAAGTCTTTCACTTGACTTAGTACTTGATCCATTTACCTGGAGATGTAAGGATTAAACTTGGAACTTTCTGCATCCCTAACAGATGCTTTAGCACTGAATCATGACCCCTCCCAGTGGCTTAAGCGAACCTTTGTCCTCTCCATCGTTATTTAAGAACATGATGAAAAATACTAACAAATGTATACATCAGTATTGTTCATGTCCTGACTCGTTAGGGCCAGCAAAAGATGGTGGACAGCTGTATCAAATTCCAAGCCTAGAGTTACTGCTTTGCTTTCAAATCCAAAGTTTCCAGTGTCTATTGCTGTAACTTGAGGCTATAGCTGGAACTATAGCTGGAACCACAAATGCAGCAGACACCAAAATGCTGCTCTATTGATCAAGCCATGAAAAAAAGACCAGTGCCTCTACAGTGCAATCCTAAACAGAGTTAAACCCTCAGGACTATACTTCTAATTATCATCAGCCCAGGCCATATTACATAGGTATCATACAGCCTGCCAAAGGAAGTGATACTGCATATCCAATATCTATCTACGCCTCTTCAGGCATAGTACTGGCTGAGATGTTCCACTCTTAGCATTTAAGATATTTGGGGAAAGCCTTCTTCACAACACTCATAGTATTGGCGATGCCTTATTTCAGTGGCCTATGTGGGTCTTTTGCATTAACATGTTGGTGCCTACTTTGCTGTTTATGGTGTGATCTGTGCAAGGACAACAGAGTGAGAATAAAGGGAAGATAAATGGTTGGTTTTGCTATTAAATCATTTTGCTTTATGTATTCATAGGTTTTTCAATATGTCAGGGTCACTGAGCTCTAAGGATACTTCTGAGTCCCTTCCTGATAGAAATTCTCCCCAAAATATGCCATTTTGAGACAAGCTGTTCATACAAGCAGAAGAATGCATGTGTGTCCTTTTCTCCAATTATTATTTTTTATTTGTATGTCCTGTTTTGTTTTGTTTGTTTGTTTTGGATGTGTGGAGAAGAAACTCTAGATATAATTTTTTTGGGGGGGGATGTTGGTGAGTATTGTGTGTATATGTGTGTGTGTGTGTGTGGGTATGTATGTGCTTGTGAGCCTGGAAGTCATGGTGACTTCTGGTGACCCCTAGTGGGGCTTGGATGTTTCAGAGAAGTGGCTTCCTCTGTGTCCTGGCCCTAGTATTCCTTGGAGGTCACCCTTCCAAGTACTTGACAGGGTCAGCCCTGCTTAGCTTCTGAGATCTGACAAGATCGGGCTTGCCTGGGCTATTCAGGTCAGGGCAATATACTTTGGATACGTATTGCCTTTATGGTAGTATGGGTATTATATACATACCAAAATGTGCATGTTGTGTGGGCATCCACAAAAAAAGAGAGAGAGAGAAAATCATTGTGGATTATTGGAAGGACACAACTGAGCACCCGACTCAGCAAATGCAACAACGCTGGGGAAAAAGTGTGGAATAGATAGAGAGGCCCTTATGCAACTCTGCTCAGCTTTCATTAAAGACATGGTATTACAGCACTGCCTTCAGCACAACATGCAGATGTTTCAAAGGAATGTCATCTTGCTGAGACGAGGTAGAGTAAAGGTGCCAACCTCCATCTGGGGCTTGGAGATCTCCTGGAATTAAACTGATCTTCAGACTACAGAGATCAGTAACCCTGCAGAAAATGGCAGCTTTGGTGGATGGAATCTATGGTCTTATATCCTGCAGAGGTCCCTCTCCAGGATTTGCCAGGGATTTCCCAACCCAGAGCCGGCAACCCCAAGGTGGAGCTTGCTTGCAATGTATCCATTCCTATGATATCAATGACCATTCTGTTGGGTTCTTGATAATATTCCCAGAATTCAAATATTCTTTCTTTATTTTTTTAAAAAAAACTTCCCATCAAGCTCTTTATTAAAATATCCTCATTAAAATGAGTTATGGATATTACAGTTAATGGACTGGATTGGTATATGTTGATGAATCTTCTAAGGACTTGGTTAGCATTTGTCTAAAATGTATTTTATTTAAATGCAAAAAACAACAACATTTCAGTTAGACTGTAGTGTTATGTCTGAAGAGTAGCACTGGTTAACACACACATTCCAGCTATTGCAAATTGCCATTTTTCCAAATGTAGTTCTAAATTTGGATGAAGCATTTCCAAGCTTCTGTTTGGAGGCCAAAGAATCTACAAGGTCCAGCTGTCACTTGGAGGTCAAACACCACAGGGTATTCCATATAAACATTCTGGTTTTGATATTTGTTATAATTGTATTCTGCCCTTGGAATGACAGTCTCAAAGCCAACAGCCTTCTGCTGTTATTCCAATGCAAGCTGGACTGAGGAATGCTGAGAACAGATGAGCTGCATTGATGGAGGACGAGGATTTACTGGCAGCATTGGACCGGACAAGAATCAGCGGAATTTTTTAAACAAAAAATTAGGTGAGTATCTGTCCCGAAGAAATTAGGGCAATATGTTTAATGGGAGAAGTTGTTGCTTTCCCCCTTTATAATTCATCTGATGTTCCCAAAAGATACAAAAAAATCTGTCTTACCTGGCAGGGGAGACATCATGATCACGAAGGTGGTTTTCCCAGGGTGAGGCTCATCCATTGCACTCCGGGTGCTGACCCCTGCGATTTCCCCAAATGCGGGAAACTCGACTGCATAATTTGTGGATGTTGTAGCTAACCTAACCCTTGCAGTGCTACAGTACATTTTTAGCTATTATTCTAATGCTGTGAATATATCAACATATGAAGCTCTCTTATACCGAATCGGACCATTGGACCCTCAAAGGCTGTGGTCACACTGAAGGCTTGGTGTCATCTGGCAGTGCCTTCATCTGTGGTGGTTTAAATTGTCGCAGGAAGAGGTGACCAGACAGCATACCCTGAAGCAGCTCCTCTGTATGCCTGTCCTGCAACGAAGCATCCACATTACTGGTGCCTCAAGCACGGAGTACGGCTCTTGATGGCAATGGGGGTCACTTACACTCGTACATGCTTATGCGCACTTATGTAAGCCACTCTGAGACTCCCTTGGGTAGTGAAGGGTGGAATATAAATCCAACTCTTCTTCTTCTTCAGCAGGATGCTCCCTCACCAGCCTAGCCCAAGGACCTGCTCCCCTTTTCCTCCATGGTTAGTGGCTCAAAAAACCAGCACGGGGTCTCAAGCATTTTGTCCTTTTCTGGTGACTATGGCAGGCCATACCTCTCAGCATACTTCTCCTATCCACCATGGAAAAAAAAAGGGGAGACTTACTTCTAAGTAAATAAGCATTGTGTACTATCATCTTATCGAAAAGTGCTTGAGCACCAGGCTGTAGCACTGGGCATGTAGAAGTTACCCTGCAAAGCATACAGTCTTGGGAGTAAGCCCACTCGAGCCCTGACCTGGACAGTTTTGTTGTATAGGGGAGGAGGGTGTTAAAAAATTATCTTTTCTGGGTGTCAAAATATGCTAGGTATGCCATTACCTATGACACCTTCTAACTGGAGGTGCTGGGGATTGAACACAGGACCTTCTGTGTGCCAAGCAGATGTTCTACCACTAAGCCACTGCCCCTCTCCTCTGCGGTTTGCATTCCCCCCAAAGCAGCAGAATGCCTCACTCCAGGACTTTATTCCAAAATGCAGTGATGTCCTTAGATAGCCTTAAAAGGGATTAGACAAATTCATGGAAGATAGGCCCATCAGTGACCTCCTTGTTAGCTGCAGTGTATCTCTGGAGACAAGTTCTTGGGGGGCATTAACAGGGACAGACTTTGGCCTCTGTGCTTGTGATTGCAGGGCTTCTAGCTGCAGCGGGCTGGACACAGGATGCTGGACTAGACAGACCTTTGGTCTGATTCTTGCAGAACTTTTCTTTATATTTATTTATATACTGGATATGTGAATCACCCAATCCCTGCGAACACAAGGCTCTGGGTGATGTACAGCAGTTAAAAACAATGTTAAGATCAATCAGTCAAAATCCATCTTATGTTTCTCCATTGTTTCCAACATACAAAATTCAAAAATTAAGCTGCCACATAACATAGATCAGCAGGATGCCTTGACGTAGTATGGAACAGAGAAGAAAAATTCTCAGAGCTCAGTCCTCAACATATTTCCTTGAACGCAGTTTTCATGTCGCTGACTCTTAAGCAAATACTTGTAAGACTGTAAACAATCCCTTGCACAGTTAGACCTCCTACTTGACAGTAAGGCTGCTCTTAGTTGGCTATACTGGAGGTAGGACTGCTGCCTTTCCAATAAAGCCTCTGTGTAACTATGCCTTCAACGGCAGCTTGGTATACAGCCATTAGCAGTGATATCCTTTTTCTCCATGCTGTGAAAGGCTTCAACATGTTGATGCCTGTACATTGAGGAGTTGTTAAAGATCCAAGAATAGGCCAGGTCATTCTCCTCCTGGGCCAATGGCAACCTTAATGAGGCACAAATACGAACATATCAGCACGTTAGCCTGTTAGTTCCTCTAAATCAGGATTGTCTACTCTGAAGGGCAGCAGGTGCTCCCAATGTCAGGCAGAGAAACATCAACACCTGCTATTTGAGGTCCTTTACTGGAAGATGCCAGTGACTGCATAGGAGAGCTTCTGGGGGAAAGCCACTGAACTACATCCCCAACTAGGCAGAGTCAGATTATGACAGTGTATTCAGGAAAGACTCTAAAACAGGGATTTAGATTGAGGAGAACACAGCCAAAGATTCTGGCAAAAGCGTTGCGACGGATAACTCCTGTAGCACAGAAAGTAGAATTGCATCAGATACTTTTCTATGCCACAGTATTGCAGTCCTTGTTTGTGTCATGTCTGTGTTCTTCAGTGAAACGTTTAAAGGTACCAGCAACATTGGTGCATATTTACCAAACCTACTCTGAGTTTTCTGGGAACTGGAGTTAGAGAAAGCCAATATCACTGTGGATTTTGGAGGGGAGGAGTGGAGAGATTTGGGGCTTTTAAATATACTACCTGTCTATCTATCTAGTACAGCTCATACGGCTATCACCTTAAGATTTTTAAATATTTATTTATGTAAGGAATGTATATGATGTGAGGTGGCTTACAAAGTTCTACAAATGCAAGCAAATCACAAAAGCAGTGTAAAACTTCAGCCTAATATGAAACCCACCCTCTCCTCAAAAATCTTCAGAGTAGAAGCAGAAAATTAAAATCAGCTTCCAAAAATGTGGCTCCTTAGTTACGAGCCTGGGTTAAAAACAAAGTGGTGACTTGGGGCCTAAAAGTCAGCCATGTAGGTGCCAGGCGACCATTAAGAAGGAGGGCATTTCAAAGGAGAGGTGCCACCACTGAAAAGCCCTGCTTTTGATCACTATCTTTGTAGGCAGGGGGCCAAACAGTGCTGGGGAAGAGGATCTAAAATGAAAACAGAGGTTATAGCTTGTGAAGTCTATCTTGACCTACAGATCATGTATTCTAGAGTGAAAATGTTTGCTGGTATACCTTTAAGCAAAAGAACATATGCCCTCTTGGCTTTTAAGTCTACAGCATGGATTACAGTTGAAGGGGGGAAAAAAGAATATAATATTTATCAGCATAACTGCAGCCAGCAGTCGGGCACAGGGGGCGGCACTCCATTTTCAATCTTAGTGCCCCCACCTGCCTTCCTTCTATGTAGCACAGGCTGAATTCCCTACTCTGGGTTATTTCCTTCTGAAACCACCCCAAATCCGCCTCTGATGAGAAGAGCGGGCAGCTCTCCCAGCAAGAGGAGGGGCCGTTCTCTCACTCCAATAGGACAAGCTTACTGCCAGCTGGGAGTCGGGGAGGCACAGCCAAGCACTCACCAGTTGGGTTGGGGGCAAAGAAAAAAAATGAAGACAGAAAAAGAAGCAAAGCGGGCCAACTGAGGGAGCTGTGTTGGAGTTGGCAGCAGTGCTGACTGTGCCTCCTCCTCTTTCCCTCCTCTCTTTACACAGCCATAGCCTTCAAGCAAACCACAGTGACCCCTTCCTCTCAGCTCTGTCTGCCTCTAGACACACCATGGAGGAGAAGTGGACAGGAGAACAGATGAGACCACTACTCACAATGGTCTCCCACCCCCATACTAGAGAAATGAAGTGGGTAAGGGACTGGGGAGGTGAAAGGCCTACCTTTTACCTCCATGCTGGGGCTGCTGTTCCTCTTTGTGGGGACAGAACAGGATTTTCTCACTTGCTTTCTCCCCCTTCTGTCCTGAGGCGGATAAGTGAGCGGAAGGAAGGAAAGTTAGCTAATTAAATTAAACTTCCTTCAATTGCTGGAGCTAATTTTACTAGCACCATTAATTTAATTTAATTATCCCTGGCACCCCCACCCAGGAAAAAAAAATCCTGGCTACAGGGCTGTTTATCAGGCAGAGAAGCTCACTTTTTCTGTATGCTGGGAGAAAGAAGTTGAGACAAGCTCTTTGGTGTGAGAACTGATCTATTGCCAGTGTGAGTGCCCCCTATTTTAATCTGTGAAATGCTGGAGGATATATAGCCCAAATGTTTCCTTATCACAGCTTGGGGTGCCAACAGTCCTGGAGGAAAATATCCCATCCCTTTTAACATAGGTTTAATGCAAGAAAATGGGCAGCTGAAGCTTTTCATGGCATGGGAGTAAATAACATCAGCAGGTAATTAACATCCTGTTAAATGTCTGTTCATTGAATGTAGTTATACACCTCCTTTCTTTCCTATGGGGACCTAAAGCACCTTGCATTGTTATTATATCATCCATTTTATCCATTAAAGAGACAGGACTTTTTTTTTCCCGTCAGGCAATTGGCCGCCTAACCATAGTAAGCATGTTCCCTATGTTGCAATGCCAGAAAGAGTGTCCTAATTCATGTGAAAATGTGTTTTGAATGCACAGCTGTTCCTTGAAAGCAATTTGTCAACCCTCCTTTATACTTGTTGTGTTGGAATATGCAAGGTCTATCATGCATAGATAAAGAAGATGACAAGAACATCCTGTAGGGGGCAGCAGAGAGAACAGCTAGTTAGCATAGTGAGATTAGGGACTACCTTTTTCAGATCTCCTTCCTGTCTCCTGATTGGCTCAATTGTGGTTTTCCCTGCTCCTGCTGAGCACTGTTAAGTTACTGACTCCCTCATAGCTAGTTAGACTTTTCTTTCCTCTTTCTTACAAAGTTTGTTTTGTTCTTACTAAACTGATTTTATTCTTGAAACAGTTTGTGCTCCTCTTTACTGCATATCTAAACTCTGCCAACATGTTACTGTTGCAGATGGAGATGATTCTAGCTTGTATGCTCCACCCCGATTACATAGACAATGATTAAAAAATTGAAAATAAGTTTCTTGTCATCCATCTATATTCCACCTTTCCCTACAGTGGAATATTACCTTGAAATTTGCTTGCAGTTTTTACCTTGACATAACAAGCTCAGTTTCAATGACTGGCATGAGGGAGTTTTCTTTCTTTTGTCTGTTTTTGCACAAGGAAATCTGACAGCGGCAGGTTAGAATAATTTATTTGACTGCAGAGTGTTTTGGAAGGAGGGAGAAAATAAGCAAGGCTTCAGAAGACTGAAGATAGGAATAGTACGGAGAGCACACACATCATCCTCCAAGCACATTCTTTATACTTGAATTGGGGATAGCAGTAGGTATTTGCAGGGTAAAGGCCTTAAATAATGACTCACAGGGGCCTCTTTTCATGCCTGGATGTTGGCTGAAGAGAATCCTTCCTGTCTAAGGCTTAAAGCCTCACAGACAGCTGCTCTTCACACAATGGAGTGTGTGTGTTTAAAAAACAACTGATAAAAATGTTAGTTAGTGTGATGATATGAGTTTTTTGTATATTTGTTTTTCCCCCATAAATCCTGAGGGAAGTTTTCCTTGAAGAGAAATCTAGGTGCTTGGAAAATGCTAGAAAGCTCTTAACAGGTGGAAAGGTAAGAATAATTATGACTTCACACCTATGTTCCCTTTGGCTCGACCATCTGCTCTGAAGCAGGTTTCCTTAGAACTGTTCTGATTTATTTATTTTGTTAAACAGTTCCTTTCTGGGTATCTCTGCCTTGTGAACCTTAGAATGTTTAAGACTTGTGTAGGCTACCTCTGTGATACCTAAAGGCATATAGATCTGCAATTCTACATGCTAACATAGAGTATCCATGAGGCTGGTTTAGAACTATATATATGTATGTACTGTTTGATCTGTTTGTTCTTATGGACCCTCATAGGGCAGCTGCTCTGGTCCCTTGATAATTTTGGTTGGTCTTTTCTGCACCTTTTCAAACTCTGCAATATCCTTTCTCAGATGCAGTGATTGTAACTGTATGCAGTATTCCAACTGTGGTCTCACTATAGATTTATATAAGGGCAGTATGATAACAGCAGTTTTATTCTCTATTCCAGTTCTAATTATGGCCAGCATGGAATTTGCCTTTTTCACAGCAGCTGCATACTGGGTTGACATTTTCATTGAGCTATCCACTACCACCCAAAGATCCTTTTCTTGGTCTGTTGCTGACAGCTCAGATCACACCAGTGTATATGTGAAGTTGAGAGTATTTGGCCAAATATACATCACTTTGCTCATTTTAATGTCCATTCCCCCAGTTTGAAGAGATCCTTTTGAAGTTCTTTACAATCCTTTTTTGTCTTAACTACTCTAAATAGTTGGGTGTTGTCTGTAAAGTAGGCCACCTCACTACTCACTCCTAACTTCAGGTCATTTATGAACAACTTGAAAAGCACTGGTCCCATTAAAGATCCCTGAGGGACCCTGCTGCTCACATCCCTCCATTGTGAGAACTGACAATTTAGTCCTACTCTCTGCTTCTTGTTTTTTAGCTAATTTTCAATCCATAAGAGGATTTGTCCTTTTATCCCATGACTTTGAAGTTTGCTCAGGTATCTATGGTGAGGGATTTTATTTGGATTTCCAGAAGGCTTTTAACAGTCAATGTTCACATGTTTACTGATACTTTCAAAGAACTCCAAAAGGTTAGTGAGACAGGGCTATCTTTGCAGAAGCCATGTTTATTTATTTATTTTATTTATTTATTTAATTTCATTTCTAGGCCGCTCTCCCCGCACAGCAGGCTCAGAGCGGCTTACACATTTTAGTGGACCAAGTCCACAATAAAACAATAAACATTAAAACTTACATCATTAAAATACAGTACAATACAATACTCAAGTATTGTCTAAAGTGCTCACAATATCAATGGCGTACTGCCTTATGTTGAGTGCATGCTGGGGTCGTTGGCAGTCAGATGGTGGCACCTGGTGCACATTACTAGTTGATGGTAATTAGTGGTGGTTGGTAGTGGGGGGGGTACACAGAGGCAGCGGTCCCTATTCATATGCCTGGCGGAAGAGTTCCATCTTACAGGCCCTGCGGAACTGCATCAAATCCCGCAGGGCCCTGATCTCCTCAGGGAGCTCATTCCACCAGCGAGGGGCCGCTACCGAGAATGCCCTCCCCCTAGTGGCAGTGAGCCTGGCTTCTCTAGAGCCAGGTACGACCAGACGATGTTGGGCCCCAGACCGAAGTGCTCTCTGGGGTAAGTACAGGGAAAGGCGGTCCCTTAGGTAGGTCGGACCCAGGCCATTTAGGGCTTTAAAGGCAAGCACCAGCACCTTGAAGCGAATTCGGTACACTACTGGTAGCCAGTGCAGTGCCTCCAGCGCTGGTTGTATGTGCTCCCGATAAGGGAGACACATCAGCAACCTCGCTGCGGCATTCTGCACCAGCTGGAGCCTCCGGATTTGCACCAAGGGCAGCCCCATGTAGAGAGCGTTACAATAGTCTAGCCTCGAGGTGACTGTTGCGTGGATCACTGTGGCCAGGTCCGTGCGGTCCAGGAAGGGAACCAACTGCCTCACCAGCCTCAGATGATAAAAGGCCGATTTAGCAGTGGCCGCTACCTGGGCCTCCATTGACAAGGAGGGATCCAGGAGCACTCCCAAACTCCTAACCACCGGTGAAGGCACCAATGGTGCCCCGTCGAAGGTCGGGAGAGGGAGCCCCAACCATGGACCGCCCCAACCCAGGCACAGGACCTCCGTCTTCGCCGGGTTCAGCTTCAGCCTGCTCAACCTGAGCCAACCAGCCACGGCGTGCAATGCCCGGTCCAAATCGTCCGGCCCCGAGCCAGACCGGCCGCCCAACATCAGATAGAGCTGGGTGTCATCAGCATACTGGTGACAACCCAGCCCTGCCCTCCGGACAAGGATGTTGGTTTTTATTCAGCAGGGCTTGTTCTTCTATATGCTTGACAATTTTAATATTTTCTATCTATTTACCTTAAACAGACATTAAACTAATCAGCCTATAATTTTCTGGATCCTTTTTTTTTTTTTTTTAAATGGGGGTTTTATTGATCACTCTCCAGTCCTTTGGTACAGAGGCTGATCTTAGGGACATGTTTCATATCTTAAAAAATCAACAATTTCACATTTGAGTTCTTTAAGAACTTTAGGATGAGTACCATTTGGTCCTGGTGATTTGTTAGTTTGCGATTTGTCTATAAATTTGAGAACTTCCTGTATTGTCACTGCTGTTTGCCCAAGCTCCATATCCTCTGCTCCTGAAAACATTCATTCAGGAAGAGGCAAACACCTTATAACATAAGCAGTGAAGACAGATGAGAAGAATTAGCTTCTCAGTAATCACCTTATCATCCTTTAGTACTCTTTAATTCTGTTGTCATCCAATGGTCCAACTGCTTTTTTAGCTAGTTTCCTGTTCCTAATGTATTTAAAGAATTATTTATTGTTGGTCTTTATGCTTTTATTGATATGTTCCTCAAAACCCTTTGTTGCATCTTTAAATTGTCTATTTGCATTTCCTTTGCGGAAGTTTTTTTTTGGGGGGGGGGGGTTCATTTACCTCGTTTGGGTAAGCCTTCCAGTTTCTGAAGGAAGTCTTTTTCACTCTGATAGCTTCCCTCACTCTGCTTGTTAGCCATTCTGTAGACCTCTTAGACTTTGTACTACCTTTCTTGACTTGCAGTATACATTAGCCTCTAATACTGAGGTTTTGAGTAACCCCCAAGTAGGGCTGCCAAGTCCAACTTGGGAAATATCTGGGGACTTTGGGGGTGGAGCCAGGAGACTTTGGGGGTGGAGCCAGGAGAAAGGAAGTGACATCATTTTGTGATGTCACATCCTGTGATGTTGCTTCCACATGCTGACACATGAACTCATGAAGTTTCCTAATACTGAATCAGGCCATTGGTCCATCAAGGTCAGTATTGACTACTCAGACTGGTAGTGGCTCTCCAGGGTCTCAGGCTGAGATCTTTAATGTCACCTATTACCTGATCCTTTTTTAGCTGAAGAGGCTGATACCTCCTGCATGTCAAGCAGATGCTCTATCACTGAGCAATGGCCCTACTGAATCCTTCCTCATCTCGGCAGAATATGAAGCCCTAAGTGCTACACAAGTGCTAAATATGATTTTCATATCATAAGAACAGGAGAGAAGCCACAGTGGATCGGCCCATCCAGTACAACACTCTGTGTCACAACAGTGGCCAAAAATACCAGGTGCCCTCAGGAGGTCCAGCAGCGGGGCCAGAACTCCAGAAGCCCTCCCACGGTTGCCCCCCAAGCACCAAGAATTCAGAGCATCACTGCCCCAGACAAAGGGTTCCATTTAGACCTTGTGGCTAATAATAGCCACTGATAGACCTCTGCTGGATGGGGACAGAGAGAGAGAGAGAGAGAGAGACAGACAGCTTTTTCACTTACTCTTGCCCAATTCCCAGGCTTTATTTCTGGCCCTTGTTTCACCCAGCTGTTGTCCATGTAAGTCCCATAACTTCTCCCCCCCCCCCAGCATAGGCTTTTTGGTGGCTAAAGAGGACCTTTGTCCTCCCCTTTTCGCCAGCAGAAAAGCTAGTTGGATCCATCCCTAACTTAAAATACCGGTTACTTGATGTACAAATGCTTTTAAAAATGCAGATTTTTACTGCCGGGGGGGGGGGGGGGGGGACATGGTTGAAAGAAACAGAAAACTGGCATAAAAATGAGGAATCCCAACTTTTATTTGCAGAAGGGAAATGAGGACTGGGGGGACCCAAACAGCCACGACAAGACATTTTAAACAATCCCACTCCCAGACCTTCTACAGGCAACCTCTCCTTGTGATGTTTACCTCTTTGGAAGTGACAGTTTATTCCTTTGACAAAACCACAGTGGACAGACAGACAGAAAAAAAGAAAGAGGGGGAGAGACAGAGAAGGAAAAGAGCTCGCAGACCCCAGCAGCTTACCCCAGCAGTTTACTCAGCAGCAACCTTGCACGCAGTAGAAAGAGCTTAGTCCCTCCTTAATCTCTGGGCAGGGCTCTCTTGCTGGCTCAGCTCTTAAAGGGGAAATTTCCCTTTTAAGAAGTTCAAGAGGCCAGCAGGGCAGGCTCCGAGGTTCCCCTGCTGGCAGCCATTTTGTCCCCCCAGTGGCCAATTTTGAAAAAGCGGGGGAAAGCTTTAAAAATCGGTGTTTTCCCCGCTCTACCGGGGGACTTGGCAGCCCTACCCCCAAGCCTTTTCAAGAGATTTGACCTTCTTGACTGTTCCTTTCAATGTCTTTTTTTTAACCAGATTTCCCATCTCTCAGATTTCCTCTTTTGAAGTCAATCTCTCAATTTGAAGTCCCATCTCTCAGATTTCCTCTTTTGAAGTCAAATATGACCATGTTGGAGTTCCCTGGCACTTTTCCACATGCATTTGAATTAAATCTGATGCCTTGATTTGATCCCTTCCATTGTCACAGTTTGTGTGGGATCCAGTCATACTGTGTACGTGTTCCTTGTTCTAATGTTATGGTTTCTCACAGGTGGCCAGTGATATTGGAGGCCTCTCCAGATATCTACTTTAGGGAGCTCACAAAGTACAAACAATACAATTAAATAATAAAGACAATGATGTAGAAATAAGGTTTTGGGTTTTGTTTTGTTTTTTAAAGCTGGGTCAGCCTCAAGCGGGGGATTCTAAGGGCCAAGTGCCACTACTGAAATAGCCCTATTTCTGCTTGTCAGCTCTGCAGATGGGGGCACACAGAACACTGTTTAGGAGGAGGATCTTAGCTGCTAGGCTGTATAGTACTGAAGGTAGTGATTTTTCAAGTACCCCAGCCCCAAGTCACTTATGGCTTTAAGATCAGAACCAGCATCCCAAGCTGTGGATCTTTTCCCTAGGGATGTAGTGAGTGCTACTGGTCTCCTTTAAATTTCAGCCTATGTAGGCTGATTTTTTAAGTCAGGAAAATAATTGCAGAAGTACACATCATGTGTACTTCTTCTGAAAGTCCTGTCTTTTTTAAGCATCCCATGTATTGTTCCCTAATGGTTGCAATCTGCTTCTTGTAGAGAATACCTTTTAATATTATTCTCCTGGCAGATAGTTTTCCCTGCATTTGAGAACATCTCAGAATTGCCCAATTTTCTCACATTTGCCAATTGTGTTCACTTTAGAAGCTTCTTAATTTCACAATCATTTTTGTTCTAAATATGAGTACAGTACTTGGCATAAAGATATCTCTGTGTGGGGAGAATTCATTGAAATGCCATCCATTTAATTATTAACTAAGACGTGAGGAAGTAGTTGGAGTAAAGTAGTTTTTTTTAGATATGTGTACATCATTCTACATATAGTGCACATGTACACATATATGGAGGGTTTTTTTAATTTGATCGTATATTAAAAATTGTGGAACACATATCTAGTATATTCTCAGGTAAAATTCTGGCCAAATGGGTTATCAACAGATTTTTTTAAAATACCCCTTCACGGAGATACATAGTGTTATGTACATAGTTTTCCTTTTCTCATTATTTTAATCCTCATGACAACCTTTTGAGGTAGCCAAGTTTATGGGGAAATCAGCAGCAGAATCTGGGGTGTGGTCGGAGGTGGACTTGATGGGTTCTTTAGCTAAGTTATCTTCTATCATCTTTAGCACAGCAGCTTAAACTCCAAGATTTCATTCTGTTAAGAATTGAATACAGGGACTCTGTACTCTTCTCAGGCTGTTGACTCCTCAGTAATAGTGTTTGCTTGTATTGGATATTTGTTTTAGTTTTTCTCTTTACAATTCCTGGTACTGCATTAAAAATCAAGCCTGTTGAAGCGGCTAGAGGCCTCTGCTGTTTTTTTTTTTTTTCCTAGCCATGTTAACTTGCAGCTCTTATGGCTTTTAACAGTTATTCCTCATTAGGTGGTCAACAGAATGACATGGGGGATTTAAGAGTCTGCTGCTCTTTCTTGTGTCTGATGCCCATGGTTGAGTAACCTTCTGAAGAAAGGTTCTTCTGTATCCATAGCATAATTGCATCTACTACTTTATAAACTGCTCTGTTCCCCTTTTGGCTCTCAGTTACCCAGAGTGGAACACAGAAATGTCTGCATCTAGTTCTCCTGCAATAGCAATTATTGCTCAAAGAAATCGTATTTACTGACTCTTGCCCTCCTAGTGCTTAAATACCACAAAGTACTGCATATTCCATAACAATGGCAATCACAGTTTATTAGGTAAATTACTAAATCTAATAGTAAAGGGAATTGTACCATTTCCCATCACAAAAGCCGCATGACTAGCCCATCCACAGATGAGGCTCTATATACTTAGGGTAGGGTTGCCATCTCTGGGCTGGGAAATACCTAGAGATTTGGGAGTGGAGCCTGGGGAGGGTGGTGTTTGGGAAGGAGAGGAGCCTCAGCAAGGAACAATGCCATAGAGTCCCACCTTCCAAAGCAGCCATTTTCTTCAGAGGGACTGATCTCTGTCATCTGGAGATCAGCTGTAATTTTGGATGATCTTCAGACCCCCCCCATGTTGGCAACCATAACTCAGGGTATGCAAAAAATATGACTTAGCAAATTAGTTACAAGGAAGAAATAGTGGCCTGATAAGGACTGAATGTTCTCTCAAAGGCACAGAATTCTAGCAGCAGTTGAGAGTGAGTTGAAAGAACAAAGCCTCCTGCACCATCCCCTGAGAGTAATGTTGGCAACTCCAGCTTGGGCAATTCCTGGGCATTTAGAGGTCATGGCTGGGGAGGGCAAAGTTTGTGTGATCTCAATGGCACCGATGAATCAGCCCTCTGAAGCTGCCATTTCTTCTAAGGGAACTGATCTCTGTAGTCTGGAGGTCAGTTGTAATTCTGGGAGAATTCCAGGCCCCACCTGGTGGTTAGTAACTTTACCTGATAGCTCAGAGAATTCCAGAAGGGGATGTTACCTCACATGGCCTACAAATATGTGACTCCCCCAGCACTTGGAGTGTTCCCCAGGCCCAGGTCACACATACAGCCAGGCAGGCATTTTTCCATCTACGCCAAGCCCAGCAGCTGGCCCTATTTCTGTCGTGCTCTGACCTGGCCACAGTAATCCACGAGACAGTCACCTCCAGGCTAGACTTCTATAACTTGCTGTACACTGGTCTGCCCCTGAGACTGACCTGGAAGCTCCAACTGATCAAGAATGCGGCAGCACGTGTCCCAACAGGAACATCATGGACTGCTCACATCCGTCCTGTGCTTCGCCAGCTGCTCTGGCTTCCAGTGGAGCACTGAGTCAGGTTCAAGGTTTTGGCTTTGACCTTAAAGGCCTTGATCGGTCTAGAAGCGACATATCTGTGGGACTGCCTCTTCCGTTACACCCCTGGGAGAACATTACATTCTTCACATAACAACTTGCAGGTGATCCCTGGCCCTAGCGAGATCTGGCTGTCTTCAACCAGGGCCAGGGCTTTTTCGGCCCTGCCCCCAATCTTGTGGAACTCTCTGCCAAATAACATCAGGGCCCAGCGGGATCTTATGCAATTCTGCAGGGCCTTAGAGGCAGAGATGTTCTGTCAGGCATTCGGTTGAGGACAGCAATGGTTAACATCATAGCTGGCAGCACCCTTCTGGGACCCTCATCCCTTATAGAACTTACTCCCCCCCGAACATGTGAAGCACTCACATACCAGATATGGCATGAATCTACAAAATTTTGCCACCTGTTTTTAATTATTGTATGTTGTTGGGCATAGTTTTTTGTCTTTTATGTTTTTAGAACTTTGTATATCGCTTAGAGACCCACAATTGTGGGGATAGGCAGTTAATAAATGGAATTAAGCAAACAAATAAAATAAACCCTAGGCAACCTAACACCTAAGCAACAAACGCACCCAATAAAGGGGGGGCAAATGGAAACATACCAGCCTATCTGAGGCAATGAGGGTATCCCAAGTGGAAGGAGAGTGAAAAAGGAAGAAGTAGGGCAGAGATCAGGGCTGGCTCCAAATCTCTGAGTGTCTCGTGTGCAGGGGCAGTAATGAGAAAGTTCAGGGGGATGGCTGCTGCCAAGGTTTGGGTGTGTGTGTGAGAGAGACTATATTTACCCTATAAAAATGCTGGAAGGTGAACAGCAAGTGGGTACTGAAACCAGAATTGGTTTAGAGCCAAAAAGTTTGAATCATACTGGCCAAATTTATTTTAACTGCCAGTTTGGAAAATTAAAGATGCCAAAGCGACACACCAAAAGAGACGAGTAACTGGTGACTTGGATCTTACTGACCAGTTTGATTCTAACTGCTGGGTGGGGAAATAATAGATCCCAAAGTGATGCACCAAAAGAGGTGCGTGACTGGTGAACTATCTGTAGGATGGATAAAGAACTAAGTGTAAACAGATGGTCATACCCTGGGGCAACGATAGGCTTAAGATAGGGATAATTGCCAATTGGATCCTTTCATGCATTAAGAGTGTGTTATAGCCAATAATTGAGATGTCTCCTACATAGTGGTGGGTCACCCTACTATGAGTGACCGCAAAGAGCACTTACACAGAACTTCAAACTACATCCACCAGATTCAGTAATAAGAGGTGACAAACTACATCCACCAGATTCAGTAATAAGAGGATGAGCACATACCACCAGTGATTCTATCATTTTTGCTGTCTTTGTGTAGCTCATGACTGACTAAGCTGCTTATAGGACTGCTGGGAAGCTGAAAGAGAACAGAATTATAAAGCACTTTGTACACTGATAAGAAATATACATGTATTTCTAGTAATTTTGTGATGAGGCAGCTAAATAACTTTGCTGTCCAGTCTATAATTGCAATGCAGAGAGATCATTTTGCTCCAATACAAAGACTGGAGGGCTAATGTATTCATTCCTTCCCTTAGCACATCGTGTTCCAATCTGCATATAGCGGCACTCATCACTTTAATATGCAATAATATGAATTTTATTTTTCTTCTGGGCTTTTGTATGAAGATGGTGAATAAATTCCTTAAAAATACATCTAATAATCCCTGGCAAATTGAGCTGAACAAGACATGTCCATGTTTAAAAGAGGAGAGACATGGGTAAAAAAAATCTACCTGATACTTTTTCCATAACTTATAACTAACAGGGAAATAACAATTTCATACCTTTAATATTCAGCAGATAGCCAGTCTGAGAATTGACATGCATGAATTGGGAGGTTTAATCAGTTCTGAAACTTATTCTTGTACCCATTAGAATGTGTGAAATACCCAAGGTCTGGATCAGACCAAAGGTCCACCCAGACCAGCATTTTTTTTAACCAACGGTGGGCCACATTCTGTAGTTTTGCTGTATCAAGTATTTGATTCCATATCCATCTGATATTCCCCTAGGAATCTAAACTTCATGTGCTTTAATTTCACTGCATATTTTATGTGTTTAATACATGGCTTCAGCCATGAATAACATGTATCCACAGAGATATCTCCAGTAAAATAGGGAAAGAAAGGGATGAACAAAAACTTAACCCCCCAAAATGAATGAAGAACCTGCAAGGTTAAGTGAATACAAATTAGGGGGTCCAATGTTAAAAATTAAATATATATATATATAAATATTACAAATGATCAAAAATGCATGTATTCATTACAAATTAGTTTTAAAACAATTATAGGCTCAAGTATAGCCTCAATAAGATTTACAAATTGTACAATATGCACAATTGGGACCTTATGCGACCCTAAAACACATGTTTCAGTTTACTGGTCTCCTTCAGGAGTCAAGCATAAGTGTTGCACATAGGCTCAAATATTGCAATACTAATATTAACCAGTATAGGACCAAGTGAAAATTATGTTCTGATAAATAGTGACACGAGGCAAGGATATACTGTATAAGCCTTGTGCCCAAATCAGGTACATATGACCAAAATTATATTTCAATTGTGTAGCCTCCTATTTTGGTCCAGGAGATTCAATTCCAAAAGCAAACATAGAGTCAATGTGTCAATTAGCGTGTATGGTTTAGAGTACAGTTTCTACTTACCATCTTGCGTTCAGAGTATAGTGGCTATGTCTCAGCATTTCACCTCGGGCTTTATGAATATGCTGGTTTTCATTCTTCTTCTTCTTCTTTTTTTCCTTTTGTATCTTGTGAGCCTTTTCCTTTCATCCGTGTTTCATGGTAAATGTTCCCGGACCAGTTTGTTCATAACATTGCACATTGTGTAAATTGAATGGGAAAGAGTCATCAGTGAGAATGCTGCAAGATTAAATGAGGGGTCCAGGGAAAGTAAAAAGGAAAGTGGGGATTTTGAGATGAAATGAAAGGCCTGGGAAATTTGGTAGCATTGCCTATTTCAGGCAGGCCCACGGCCAGGATTTCTTAAGGGGGGGCTTTAAATAAGTTGGGAGGCACTGAAATTTAAAAAGGGTGTTTTTCTAAGCCCTGGAAGCCTAGCTCCACAGAGCTGGTCTCTGCCAGCAATCCAAGTGGGCACCCAGGTACAGAGAGAAGAGAAGGCACAGGAAGAAGGAGAGGCATAACAAAGAAGAGGAAGAGGCACCCTGGCCTGGCCCCGCCAGCTTCTGAGCACCGACAAAAGTTCCTGCTGGCCCCACCTTGCCTGCCAGCCTGCCCAGTTGCCTCCTGCTGCTTCCTCACCTGGAAGCCCCATGCCACCACCAGCTGTTGTACCCACCCCTCCCCCAATGTGCCCTGAAAGCTGGACACCATGGAGCTGGCCTCCGCTGGCACTCCAGCTGGGCACCCAGGCACAGGAGGAGGAGGCGGAAGAGGAGGAGGTGCCCCAGCCCAGACCCACCAGTCTTTGAGCTTCATCAAAAGTCCCTGCCAGCCCCACCTCGCCAGCCTGCCTGCCTTCCTCATGCCGATTCCTCACTGGGAGTCCCATGCCACCAGCTCAGAACCCACAGCCCCTCCCTCCAACTGCCAGCATGGGATTGAGTGCCAGGGCTGCTGGCAGGAAGGAAAGGAGCAGCAGTGGTGGTGCCGGGAGTCTTCAGGATGGCCCAAATCGTGGGGGGGGGGGACTGGGATGGAGCCGCCAGGGCTGCTGGCATGCAGGGAAGAGGCAGTGGTGGTGGTGGTGTGGGGAGTCTTCAGAACAGCCCAAAGAGTTGGGGAGGCTGGGCTAGATAGCAATGTGTGGGGCCCTGGCAGAAAGTCAGGGGGCCAGGCTCCAGGGGGCCAACTGTAGCTACAGGCCTGATTTCAGCCCCAGTTTGGTGTAGTGGTTAAGTGCGCAAACTCTAATCTGGGAGAACCGGGTTTGATTCCCCACTCCTCCACTTGCACCTGCTGGATGACCTTGGGCAAGCCATAGTTCTGGCACAGCTGTTCTTGAAAAAGAGCAGTTTCTGTCAGAGCTCTCTCAGCCCCACCTACCGCACAGGGTGTCTGTTGTGGGGAGGGGAAGAGAGAAGTTTGTAAGCCGCTCTGAGACTCCTTCAGGTAGTGAAGGGTGGGGTATTAATCCAATTTCCTCTTCCTCTCCTCCTCCTCCTCCACCTTTTCAGGGTTTATAGGGGCAGGAATAAAATCTTAAGGAGAGGGTCCAGAATCAAAGGCAGGTTATCTTGTACTGTACTTGGCCTGAGGGTTTCTACTGTATGCTCCATCCCAATGCCCTTTAATCTCTGCTCAGAAGATATAGCCAGACTCTTCCATTCATCCATAAGGTGCCATTCTCAGCTCCCACCAGCTCCATTCCCTGAGATGTCAGATGTCATTATTTAGTTCTGCCTCTTGGGTACTGGTGTCCAGGGCTCCGTTGGGGCCGGGGCGCGCCGGAGCGCTGCTCTGGGAGAGAGGGGGGTGGGGGGCGGGGACTTAACAAAGCCCCGCCCCCCGCTCACTTCTCCCGGCAGCGGCAGGCCGCTGCCGGCCCTGCAAAAAGCCTCTCCCCTCCCCGCCGGCGGCCCTGGGACAGCCGCCCCCTTCCCTCCCCCCTCCCCCCTCACACAAACCTCCGGGGCCGCGGCAAGCTCCGCCAGCCCCGGGACAGCCGCCCCTGTCCCTCCCCGCCCTCCCCTCCGCACACAAACCTCCAGGGCCGCGGCAAGCACCGCCGGCCCCAGTACCAGCCTCCTCCTTCCCTCCCCGCCCTAAAACTCCCAGGGCCGCGGAAAGCGCCGCTGCCCTGGGAGAAGCCTCCTCCTTCCCTCCCTCCCCCACTCACTGCTCCCGGGCCCCAGAGGCCTGAAGCCCCTGAGGCCCAAGCAAGAGGGGGGAGGAAGGGAAACGCTGGCCCCAGTGTGGGGGAGAAGCGCCCCCCTTCCTTTCTTCCTTCTCTCTCTCTCTCTCTCTCTCCACACCTACCTATCTACCTTCCTGTTCCTTCCTTTCCCCTTCCTTCCTCTCTCCCTTCCTTTCTTCTCTCTCTCTCCCCCACCTACCTACCTTCCTGTTCCTTCCTTCCTTCCTTCCTTCCTTCCTTCCTTCCTTCCTTCCTTCCTTCTCTCTCTCTTTCCCCCACCTACCTACCTGTTCCTTCCTTCCTTCCTTCTCTCTCTCTTTCCCCCACCTACCTACCTTCCCGTTCCTTCCTTCCTTCCTTCCTTCCTTCCTTCCTTCTCTCTCTCTCTCACCCACCTACCTGTTCCTTCCTTCCTTCCTTCTCTCTCTCTCTCCCCCACCTACCTACCTACCTGTTCCTTCCTTCCTTCCTTCCTTCTCTCTCCCCCCCACCTACCTACCTACCTTACTGTTCCTTTCTTTCTTCCTTCCTTCCCCCCTTCCTCCCTCCTTCCTTCCTTTCTTCTCTCTCTCTCCCCCACCTACCTACCTACCTTCCTTCCTGTTCCTTTCCTTCCTTCCCCCTCCCTCCCTCCCTCCCTTCTTGCCTTCTGACACACTGCCGATGATGTCAGGGATGTATGGCCTTTTGACACTTCCGGTGACGTCAGAGGGTGTGGCATATGCAAATAAGTTATGCTAATGAGCTCCTGCACCTCTTTTTTTATGAAAGGAACCCTGCTGGTGTCTAACCATCAGGAAAACTGGCAACTTTAGCTCAGCACATGGAGATCTCCAGTCCTAAATATCATATGCAGAGGCATTTCCCTTCTTCACAACTGTCTCCCAATCATCTGCAGGCTGGAGTAAAGGCTTCCCACATGAAGAGGGTGACTTCTGACAGATGGGACTTAACAATACCTTTTATTTTACTAATTAATTTCTGGAAGGAAGATGGAGGGGGGATGCCCTCCCTAGCGGTTCCAACTTCTCTCAATGTCTTTGTCACCTTTCCAGTCTTGCAACTTTTTGCAGGGATTATTCGGGGTGTTCTTAAGCTCTTTCTGCCTGAAGCCCCTTCAGTCCTGTTGTTTGTAGATCATCAATTTTTGAGCGGCTTTCTGCTCTTGGACTCCTATCAGGCAGTGCAGGCACATCCTGGTAATCTCCAAAACCAGCAAAGTGCTGTCTGGCAATCAATAGCCGCCTGCCCTCTTTATTTGCTTTCCTTTGCTTGCATATTTTAAGGAAAACGAAGTGGCCCCTCCAATTTTTTCTCTGTGCGCAATACAAACTGATGGCTTACAGAAATATACATAATTGCTATCTCTCCCTGCACCTCCTCAGCTTGCTGATGCCATCTCCTTCTCTGATCCTTTTGTTTGCCTTTTGATTACTCAGGAGAATTCACCTGTTTGCTCTCCAATAGGGCTGTCAGGCAGGGAAGCCGACCTGCTGCAAGTCTAATGTGAGTTGGAAGAGGCAAAATTTAGGTCTTCAGAGGAAAATGCAAGCACCTGCAAGTATACGTCTTATAAACTGGCAGAGTGGGTGGGGTGGAGGCTGCATTGACAATCCGAAAACAATACTTGGTTTCCTGAATGAGAATGGTTTGTTTTGTTCAAAGCAGCTATGGTTAGGGATGGGCATAAAATGGGAACATTGCACTAGTTCTGCTGAGCTTCCCCCCCCCCCCCTTGTTTGGATTTGTTGTGGAGCTGGCATTGCCACAATGGCAATGGGCTCTGTGAGGCACTCCATGATTGCACTGGTACTGCTGGGCACTCTGTGCATTAATAAATAATAAATTGTACTAGTTCTGCTGAACTTGCGAAAATGCCCCCCCTTCAGTTTCTACTGCAGAGATTATCTGGGACTTTGATTCCATTCTTCTGGGCTTCTATTGCCCTTGCTTTTTTTGCTATATTTTCCCCTCCGTTGGGAAAAATGGAGGATAGGCACACCTTCTTTGGGGGCCCATAGAATTGAACCCTCTGGTCCAATCTTTTTGAAAATTTGGGGTTCTTCTGAAGAAAGGCACCAGTACCTATGCTGCAAATTTTGTGCCTCTATTTTAACCCCCCCCCAAACCCTCAAATACGCCTAGATAGATTTCCCATTGAGTATAATGGTCCCCATAGAGTAGAATGGAACCAGAAAAAAAATGGGATTCCTGAAAAATCCTGAATTCAAATACCATACTGATATTGGGATTCAGGAATATTGGAAAATACTGTTTTTTGGGGGGGTCCAATATATTTTTTAAAAATCAAAAAGATTTTTTTTTTGCGCACCCCTAGCTGGCATGGTATTTGAAAGGGCCAGCACATGGATTTTGGTCATATTAGTGTATACATGCTACACCAAACCTTGATTTTTCATGAGTACTGAAGTTGAAAATCTGTGCATTCTTCCACTCAGGCATCATGGCAATCTTGTGTTTTGGAAGGATTTCTTCATGGCTGCTGGCCTCCTGGTACAGAGGATAGTATTTTTCTATAGCTCTCTTCAGACACATGTTAAGCAAAAGCCTAAAGCTGCAGTTCTAAGAACACTTAGCTGGCAGTAAGTACCATTGAATTAAATGAGATGGATTTTTGAATATATGTGCATATTATTCTGAATAAATATGCAAATGTATAAGACCAAGCTGAGAATTGTGGGCCCCAGTTCAATTTATACTTTGGCAGTGAACTCACTGCTTACCTCTTGACAAGCCATTATCTCAGCCTCAGTTTCCAATGCATTGTGGGTAGGGTTGCTAAGTCTGGGTTGGGAAATTCTTGGTGATTTGGGGGTAGAACCTGAAGAGGGGAGGGCTTGGGGAGGGGAGGGACCTCAGTCCACAGAAGCCACTTTATCTGTAGTCTGGAGATCAGTTGTTATTCTGGGAGATCTCCAGGCCCCACGTGGAAGTTGGCAACTCTAAGTATCATTTTGGCCGTACTCACAGGATTGCAAGACTGTCAAAGGAGTAAGGCCCTTGCCATGTAAATGCTGAGTATTATTATTTGTGGAGTGAGATGGGAAGCTGTTGGATAACCATGTTTTCCAACCTGCCCAGCAGAAATGATTGTTATATATATATTTTCAATTTGTGTCAGTGCTTAACACTTCTGTCTGAGAAACAGTTGTAACCAGCAGCAAAGACCCAGCATCTGGGGTGGTCTTTCCCGTGAGTGAGACACCCCAAAGCGACCTCTGAACCTCCATAAGCCATGCCTTATGAAGCCAGGCTTGGCTTAAACAGTGGCTTTTGCTGGGAGGCTAGAAGAACCACATTTTGGCTGAGAAAACTCAGGCCAAAGAGAATTCTCCATGCAAGCAATCCCCCTTACACACTCTTCTCTCCTGTCAGCTTAGTCCAAAAAGGACTAAGAAGGGGCAAGTCTCTGCCCTTGCCTCAGGCATCTTCTCCTGACCAAATGGCTAGTCTTTTGTCTGTCAAATGTATAGGCAGGCAGGGACAAAAAGCCTCTGGTCTGTGCTATTGTCATGAATGAAGTGCATTGCATGTTTCCACCCCCCTCTCCTGTTTCACCCTTGTCAGGAAGTATCTTTGGAATAATCCTCTCATCCCTGTCTCCATATATTTGTCAAAGATATCTGCATTCTTACACCTATGCCAGACCCATCAAGGTAAACATTAACTCTCCATGTATCGTGAATGGTCACCCATTTGGGATCATTCTGCCACACATTAAGAAACATAACTCCTTTCGTCTGGCACCAGGGAAACACCAGACCACTCTATTGTTCCACAATGGACACCCCCAGCACAGTCATCCAACACCTGGCTTGTATTGTCAAAGGCTGACTCTACCCCCCCCCCCCCCGGGGAGCTCATTGGCCACATCTAGGCCTTGCCCATCCTGATGCCATGCACCCCTGGGACCCCGGGCTGGCCCAGGTAATCTTTTGTTCTCACCTGAGACCAGCCCTCAAGACCTACCATTGGTCTGCATTGTTTTCCAACGCCTATATCTGTGATCACTTGGGTTTCAGACCGTGTGTTTTCTGCCTAATGCCAACAGGCAGGCCACCCCTTTACCCTCTGGGTTTAGGCCATAATTCTTTCTTCATGGACCTCTGCACATCTGGACAGGTAGTATCACCCCATAACCCCTCCATTAGCTATCAATCACCTCTGCTTCCTTAGTTCTGTATTGTGTGTATGAATGTTTGATTATTGTTTATAAGTTTAAGACTCCTTCAGTAAAGAAATCACTGTTTTTGTAATCTAGTCTTTGTGTCTATTTCTGTAACCTAGATAAGGTGGGACTCTGGTATACAAAGGCCATGATCCTGTAGTTATGCCAACTGGACGTTAACATCATAATTCTCCAACCTTTTATTAAAGCAAATAGAGCAATTTGGCTAACACAGTGCACATGCTGAGTGGAGGAAGAGTCATCCCTAAGAATGGAACATGCAGGGGTCCTTTCGAGCAGGAGCTCGGGGGAGCGCAGCTCTGGGAGTTGGTGCCAGTCCCCCCCCCCCCCCCCCGTGGTGGAATGCCTGCTTGTGTCATGGCTGCAGCAAAATGACCCCTTCCCCTGGAAAGGTCCTCGTTCCTCTGACCAGCCTTCTGAAGGCTTCAGCCACCACTGAAGCTATCCTCCCAAAATAGTGGTATTTCTAAGGCTAGAACTGGTAGCTTGGATTGAGAGCCAGTCTGGTGTAGTGGTTAAGTGCGCGGACTCTAATCTGGGAGAACCAGGTTTGATTCCCCACTCCTCCACTTGCACCTGGCTGGATGACCTTGGGCAAGCCATAGCTCTGTACCAGCTGTTCCCTCAAGGACAGCTTGGGAAAGAGTTCTCTCAGCCCCACCTACCTCACAGGGTGTCTGTTGTGGGGAGGGGAGGGAAAAGGAGTTTGTAAGCCACTCTGAGACTCTTAAGTGAGTGAAGGGCGGGATATAAATCCAATCTCTTCTTCTTCTTCTTCCCCTCTCTTTCTCTCTTTCTTTCTTTCTTTCTTTCTTTCTTTCTTTCTTTCTTTCTTTCTTTCTTTCTTTCTTTCTTTTCTCTCTCTCTCTTCTTTCTTCCTTGCCTTCTGACATACTTCTGGTGATGTCAGGTGGTGTAGCACATGCAAATAAGTTATGCTAATGAGTTATGCTAATAAGCTCCGGCACCTCTTTTTCTATAGAATGACCCCTGGGAACATGGATGCAATGTCTGCTGAAGGTACAATTCTGCAGAGGTAATGCTGTAGTGGAGCACATCACTGAAATGTTCTGGTGGCATATTCCTGCTAGGGGTGTAAAAAAAATTCCTACACTCTAAGGGTAGTCTAGAATCGTTTGTCCTGATTGACATCAGGTATTTTGTTTGCTCTTTGTAGAACCAGTTTGGTGTAGTGGATAACTGTGCGGACTCTAATCTGGGAGAGCCGGGTTTGATTCCCCACTCCTCCACTTGCACCTGCTGGATAACCTTGGGCAAGCCGTTGTTCTGGCACAGCTGTTCTTGAAAAAGAGCAATTTCTGTCAGAACTCTCTCAGCCCCACCTACCTTACAGGGTGTCTGTTGTGGGGAGGGGGAGGGAAAGGAGTTTGTAAGCTGCTCTGAGACTCCCCTGGATAGTGAAGGGTGGGGTATGAATCCAATCTCAACCACCTCCTCCTCCTCCTTCGTAACTGGTTGTATGGATCTTCCTTTAATGTTAATATGATTCAAATAATATGCCCATTTGGGCTGTGGTCACACACACCAAATAATCCACTTTCAATCCACTTTCAGTGCATGTTCCAACTGGATTTTGCCAGTTCACACAGTAAAAATCCAGTTGGGAAGTGCACTGAAAGTGGATTATTTAGTGTGTGTGACCACCGCCTTGGTGTTATGGAGGCAGTTCTTTACTGTGACTTTGAGCAGGGTCAGCCTGACCAGAAAGCAGAATGCAGCAGCTATTTCAGGTGGCATATTTTGGGGCCAAGGAAACTGTTCCTAAATACACACTCTAAATACATGATTCTATACATAAGAAACAGCATGAAACTAAGAAAGGTAAATGAGACCTACCATAGTCCTTCACAGCAGCTTGCCAACCAATACAGAGCTATAAGTGGTAGGCTTACCAGGCAGAGCCTGACAACTGTTGGGAGAGTTGTGGGTGGAGCTATGGGGGGGCACTGCAGCATTGTGTGTGGCACTATGTCACTTCCAGGGGAAAAAAAGTGATAAAGGGTAGCTCTAGAAATCACTGGAAACTCTATGATTTACCATAGAGTTTCCAGCAATTCCTAGAACTACCCCTTGTCGCTTTTGGTAAGGACTTTTAAAAAACTTTTATTTTTTCTTCCCCTACTGCTCAGACCAGCAGCAGGCACCAGGACCTGGGACTTGGCAGCCATTGTGTAGAGCCTGGCCTGGAGCTACTCTGTGTTCTGGTACACTAGAGATTTTTATTGAATGTCACATACAACCACTTTTGATCAGCCACCAAACCAAGAAAAGGCTTATGTTTAACTTTACCACATTTTATTTCCCTTCTAAGAGTCTTTTAAAAAAAAAATTAAAACATCCTCTGTTGGTTTTCTGAAGTGTATCTTTTCTCATTGCTCATATTTCTCTCTTCTTAAGAGTGGTCTAAAAATTTAATGCAGTGTGTTAATGTAAATTGCCTCGAGCCCCAATCGGTACGAAGGGGGCTCTCTGTATAACTAAAACAGTTATTGCTTCTGCAACAAAATATACAAGCAACATGCTCCAATATTAAATTAGGCCCAGTATTGCTTGTCGAAGAATAGCATACCAATAAGGTACCTGATATTTGTTCTTTCAGCATTTTTTTAAAAGTCTTCAATCAGAACAGAAATTGCAAGCTGCCTACACAGCATGTATGCCAGTATTTTTGATAAGGCATGAAGAACTGTGATAGTCCTGTTTTAATTTTTAGCAAAGGATATGAAACGTTTCACTTGGCTGCACCTTTATTAAGAATCTAGGGAGAAAAGGTGCATCTTCTTGCATGTTTTTTTTTTAAACTCCCTTTTATATTCTGTCATTATTTGGTATGAATAAAACTAGTGACATTCTGCCTAAGCAAAGTGTGTTTGTATCATGCAACTGCCACTATCAATACCACCTTTAGCAGAAGTCCCTTCAGTTGTGATTTGCTAATCGACTGATCCCCTCTGTGGGTATCCAGTGATAGTTTCACCTAAAACAGGATCTGGAATAGGGTTACAACTCTGGCTTGGGAAATTAACTGGTGATTTGGGACTGGAGCCTGGAGAGGGAAGAGTTGTTGTTGTTTTTTTTGGGGGGGGGGGGGCTCAGCAAGGATGCAGTTCTGTGGAGTCCACTCTCTGAAACGGCCTACCTAAATGCAGAACTTTACATTTATCCCCTCTGAAATTCATTTTATTTGTTTTAGCCCAGTTTTCCATCCTGTCAAGATCATCCTGTATCCTGACTCTGTCTTCTACCATATTTGCTACCCATCCCAATTTAGTATCATCTGCAAATTTAATAAGCATTCCTCTACTCCTTCATCCAAATCATTTATAAAGATGTTGGACAAAACAGGTTCCAGGACAGATCCTTGAAGCCCTCCACTTGTCACTTCTCTCCAAGATGATGAAGAATCATTAACAAGCACTCGTTGGGTGCAATCTGTCAACCAGTTACAGATCCACCTAGCAGTCATAGGATCCAAACCACATTTTATCAATTTGTTAACAAGAATATTATGTGGAATTTTATCAAAAGTCTTATTGAAATTAAGATAAACTATGTCTAAAGTATTCCCCTGATCCAGTAAGGTATTTATTTATTTATTTATTTATTTTAATTTATATTCCGCCTTGCCAGCAGGGCCGGCTCAAGGCGGCTAACAATACAAGATACCATAAAGGTTCACAATAAAACCATAAAACCCAGGTTAAAATTACAACATTACAAAATTACCAAAATTGCAAAAGTTACAAAAGTTACAAAAGTTATAAAAGATGGCGACTTCAGAGATTTTTCCAGCAGACCGAGGCGACAGGGGTGCAACCAGCCGGACCAGGGCGATGTTATTAATCAGTTCTCCACCCGATGGCGGCTCCTATTTGAAAGCCTGGTGGAAGAGCTCCGTCTTACAGGCCCTGCGGAACTGCATTAAGTCCCGCAGGGCCCTGATGTCATCCGGGAGCTCGTTCCACCAGTAAGGAGCCGCCACCGAGAAAGCCCTGGCCCTAGTGCAAGTCAGCCAGGCGCCTTTTGGACCGGGGCAAGTCAGGCGGTTTTGAGTGTTCGACCTCAGTGACCTCTGGGGCCGGTATGGGGAAAGGCGGTCCCTCAAGTAGACAGGCCCCTGACCATAAAGAGCTTTAAAGGTTAACACCAGCACCTTGAACCTGATCCGGTACGCAATAGGCAGCCTGTGCAGCAACTGTAGCACAGGCCGGACGTGATCCCGCAAAGAGAGACCCATCAGCAGCCTGGCCGCCGCGTTCTGCACCGGCTGCAGCCTCCGGATCTGGCACAAGGGCAGCCCTAAGTAGAGAGCATTACAGTGGTCAAGATGAGAGGTGACCATAGTGTGGATCACTGTAGCTAGGTCTTCGCGTTCGAGGAAGGGGGCCAACTGCCTAATCAGCCGTAGGTGGAAAAAGGCTGCTTTGGCAGTGGCTGCTACCTGGGCCTCCATCGACAAAGAGGAGTCCAGGAGCACACCCAAACTCCTGACCCTCAGAGCTGGCACCAATGGCGCCCCACCGAAGGGCGGAAGTGGATGCCCCAACCCCGACCCGGTCTGACTCAAGCACAGGACCTCCGTCTTCGAAGGATTCAATTTTAGTCGACTCAGTCTAAGCCAGCCCGCAACCTCCTGCAGCGCCCGCTCCAGGTCATCTGGGGTAGAGCCGGACCGGCCGCCCAACAACAGATAGAGCTGGGTGTCATCCGCATATTGATGACACCCTAGCCCATGCCTCCGGACAATCAGGTAGCTGCCGTTTCCTCCAAAGTAACTGATCTGTGTAGTCTGAGGTTCAGATGTAATTCCTGGAGAACTCCAGCCTCCATTTAGAGAGTGGCAACCCTAATTTTGAAGGTTCTGACAAAATGGTTGGAGACTTGCAGGAAGCCTAAGGAGTTCCAGGAAGGCCATGGTAACCCCTTTTGAGAGTGGTTCATATCAGAATTGCCAGTTTGTGCCTGGCAACTGGTGGGAGCTTGGTGGTGGGGACGTGCCCCCCTGTGTTGTGTGTATGATGACATCACTTCCAGAAAACCCTGGAAAACCATAGAGTTTCAAGTTTTTCTGAGAGCAACATGGCATCACTGCAGGGATTCCCTGCCAGTGATGTCACACTGCACATAGCACTAGCTTTATTTTTTTTTCTTTCTCTATTGTTCAGAGTGGTGGTGGACAACTGAGGTTGCTGGCGGGAGGTCTCCCACCATATCAGAAGACCTGGAAACCCTAGTTCATACACCTTTGAGTTCCCAGTTAAGTCTTCATTGAACAATTTGAGGTAGATTTTAGAGGTAAGGGTAAAATATAAGAGAACCTTTGAGGGAATACGGCCTTACCAGGTGGCAACCCTTTAGAATGGAGGGCCTCCTTTGCCTCCATGGAAGGAGCACAAGACTGATTGGCCAATTCTTACCCATATGGGTATGGAGGGGCGGAGCCTTTGGTTTAATTTGCTGTTCCTGCCCCTCTACTGGGCAGTCTTTGCATTTCAGTCAGCCCACCCACCTTCCCTTCTACTGAGTTACAGTTCATTCACTTAAAGTTAAATTTAATAAAGCTGCCCTCTATTTATACCAACACACCTGTGTGAGTCTCTTTATTCCAACTATGGGGGCAAATACATGGTGTCCATACAAAATAGTCACATTTCTCAGAGTTCTTGCACTTGCATATGGTATCAACAGATTGTTTGCCGTAAAGTTAAATTAATGAGATTGTTTTCCAAAGCGCCTACAGGTGACTACTATGGGTTCTTCCACAGCAGGCAGAAAGGCAGGACCTCACCAGCCACTCTGTTTGAACAAAAGGCTTCTTTTGAGCTTACAGTCTTCCAGAGGAGCCTTTCAAACAATTCAGTAGTCAGGCTCTGGTAACCTTGAGGGTTGGATTTTTCATTTTCAACTAGCCCATGTACTTGGTGGCTTCCTTTAAGACTTCTGTGGATATCTGCTTGTGGGAATCACTGCATGGTTAGAGTGGAAACAAGAGGAATTAAATCTGGCACTAGTGGTTAAACTGCATTTTATATTGAGCATATTGTTGATGTTTATTTCTATTGTTGTGTGTGGCACATAGTCCATCTCTTTAAAGCCCAAGTTTACAGATATCAGATAGTATCCTTCCTAGTGGCGTGTGGAGGTTCTACTACTCATTACTACTTACCAATGCAACACCCACCCACCCTCCATGTTTAGAATGTTGGGGATCTGGCAACGCTGGTTAAGAATAGTAAAGTTAGTTCCCGTAAACACACTCTTCCATTTTGTAAGTTGCTTTGAGCACATTTTGAGTTGAAAGGAGACTTAATTGGCAGTCCAAGGGTATGTGGACTAGAGTATTCAGGTCTCCTGATGTGGTGGGAGACCTCCCCCAGCATCCTCGGTTGCCCACTGCCACTCTGAACAATTGACTACAGTGGTTTTTAAACAGTGTTCCAGGTTTGTTTGGGTAGATGTTAGGAAAAATTCATTTTTTAAAAAAAAAATCAGTTTTAGAGGGCAGGCTTTCTTGATAGATCTGATTATCTTCTTCAGTGTGCAAATTTAGGTGGGAGGAGAATATGTTTTTGGTTCTGCCTGCAGTTCACATGGGTCGGTGGTAGGTTAGGTGAATAGAATGACATCACCAGGACTGCCATCATTGCATCACTGTTGATGTTGTAGCATTCACACAAATGGATGAATGTTAGTGTGTCCCAACATGACGTCACTCCTGGGACATGCCAGAAGTGACATAATAGCATCAGGATGCTGCTTATTGCCCCCCACCATTCTCCCCAGTTTTTTTTTCCTCTGCCACACTGAGATGGGCAGTGGCAGGAGGGCCAACAGGAGGCAGGAAGTTTTCCACCAAATCAGGAGACCTGGCAAGCCTGATTGGTGGTGAAGTTTAACATGCCTAGCCAGTATCCTGCTTGCTCACAGTGGGTGTCCTAGAATCTTCATCATCTGTGTGTTCTGTGGTGGTGGTAGGGGCTCTTTCGGCAGACTAGTTAAAAATGTTAGTGTGAAAGATTTTGATCTTCTAGCTCATTGCAAGTACTCTGACTGTCTCCCACTCTCTTCCCTGCTGTTAATTTCTGCTCTATGGGAAACAATTAATATATGTGCACATACTGCTCTTCAGATGCTGTCTTGGTCTGTCTTCAGAAGAATGGCTGTGATTCATTAAATTAACTTCTCCTTTGACCATCCCCCCCCTTCCCAGCCTTTTCCCCCACAAGCATATAAAGCTTTGAACTGTTTCCTGTGATACTTCCAATTTGTTTTTCTATGAGCTGGAAGGTGCAGCAGGATAGTGTGCTGTTAATGAGCTTAATTGATATATAACCCTAATTTGCTTTTCTATATTAGGCCACCAGTGCATCTTGTGGTCACTTTTTCTCTGAGGCCATCATATTAAAGTCTGTGAAGGCTGGGTGGGAGAGCTGAGCTGAGTAAGACAAGTGGTTCCTCCCTCGTTGATTATATTTTAATGTATTTAAACAGATTCATCAAAGCGCAGTGTGTGTTTCAGACTTCGAAATGTGACTATTCGCTCTCTTGTTTCTTTTTATATCCCTTTTTGTCCAGAGTTTTGATGCTCAGCTTTTCAGTGTATGTATTGTAGATCACATTATGGTTGTATAGTTGTTGCTGCTGTTGTTTTGCAATGTATATGGCATGGAATACCTTTTGTCTGGGCCAACCGAAACAACACAAAGCAGCGTGCAAGCTTCTGAGTGCACATCAAATAGGATCTGGGGGTGGGGTGGGGGGAGATGTCGCAAGCTTCATCATCTGAAGTCCCTTCTATTGTAGAATGCCAGGCTGATTGGAATGCTCCCTCCAGAGGTTCCCAAACTTATTCAGCCTACTGCCCCCTTTTCAGAAAAAAAAACCCTCAGCCCCCCCCCCCCCCCCCGGAAATCTACCTTCAAGAAGTGGACAAGAAGATGAAGGTAGAGTCCACCTCGATACACACAGGCAGGCAGGCCAAGGCAGGCACAGGGCAGCAGCAGCAGCTGAAGGCCTGAAGCCAGAAGCCAGCAGCAGCCACCATACAAGAGCCCAGCAGCAACATCAGCCTTAAAAGGGTGCACATGCATTTGCAGTTTGCAAATGCATGGCTGTGATTGGCTGTGGGGACCCCTCTTCATCTCCCGCTCCCTCCCTGATCCCAGGGAAGATGAGAAGGCAGGAAAAAACTGCTTTAGGTAGGTCCTGGACTCTTCTTTCTTTATGCTTCCACCACCCCCTTATTTTTATCCAACACCCCCCAATTGCACCCGAAGCTCCCACTGCCCACCTGGATCGTTCCAGCACCCCCAGGAGGCGGTATTGCCCTCTTTGAGAACCAGTGGCTCCCTCTAAGCTGTGGAGTCTTGTGAGCAAAAATTCTGCTTTGTGAGCTACTGTCATTAAAGTTGTGAGTGAGCCATTTGGCTACTGCATAAATTAGTTTGTTCTGGAGCCATCCTTCCTGAGTGAAGCCAAAATGTGTGAGCCAGAGGCTAAAAAAACTGTGAGCTAGCTCACACCAACTCAGCTTAGAGGGAACACTGGTAAATGAGTTGTTTGTCAGGTTGCACCTTGTTTGGAGAATGGCAGCCTGCAACAGGAAATAAAACTGCATTTTTTAAAAGAAAAATTAATACATTTTATGGCTAGATGGGCTATGTCTTCTGTTATTTGGGTAACTCCACCCCGGCTCCAAACTTGGCTTTGTTTTTCCCTGACTGCACACTAACTGCCCCAAGAGCTTCCTCTTCCAGTGAACCTCCCAGATGGCTAAAGATTTGGTTGATGTTGCTCAGCGGCACACCCTCCTACTCCTCCCCACTGTACAATGAATAGTGGGCTTTTGTGGGAATGGCACTTCCTTCCCAATTCTCCTTACCTAACATGAGCAACTTGCCTGCTGTCCTTAGTTATGGCATAGCCAGTTCAAAGATCTGTTCCTCCTGTGACTACGTGAAGCAGGCAAAAAATGTTCCCCTAAAATATTTTCTTCTTTTTTTGATTTTTGATTTTTTTTTTTTACAAACAGAAAAAAAATATGATTATGCCTATAATATAGACAGTCGTCTTACATAGACACAAACACAAACATAGGCATGGACACAGACAATCATCTATTGGTCATCTACTTTATCTATGATATCTAATTCATATATAAACTACATTACTACACTAATCTATTTGTTACAATTGTCAATCAAAGCTTACTTGATTGCATAAGATTTATTTATATATACTCTAAATTTTCGCTTCTGTTTTATCCTTATTCTATATTTTCTTCATTGCTTCAAATCTAACAGTTCATTATTACAAACATGTATTTCCAGACTCTGTCTCTCTAGCTCTTAAAATATTTTTTGAGTCCCTAAGTGGCCAGCTAGTCCAATGTTAGCACTAATGATGGTTGGTGGTGCAGCAGCACATCACAGATGCCTGCATGGGGAAGGTGGGAAGCCCCCTGTAATATATATATATATATGTATATATATATGTATATATATATATATAGTGTTAAAACAAAATGATGTTTAACAGAAGACAGTAGAACTTTAAGTGGAATACAAGCCTGGAAGAAGATAGTGCACCCTATTAAGAAATCACCCAGTCTTTAGACAAAATGAAAAAGGGAAGTTGGCATATGTTAATTTCCAAGTAAATTCCAAGTAAATTCAAACCAAATGTCATGATATTTCTCCGTTCTTAAAAATATTTTCAATCATATGCTGCCATTCTTCCATATCATTCCCAGAACCTGAAAGCTTGATGAATGCCATAAGTCATTTCAATTGGTCCAAATAAAAGGTATAACCTGCCTTTTTATTATTTTATGTTCTGTCCATTGTGATTAGCTGCATGTTTATATGTGAAATATATGTTTAATATAGAACTTTGGTTGACAAAACTACAAATGATCAAAACGTGTAGATTCTGCAAGAAAAATCAGTACAGGGAAACAGAAGATAATTCCATTCGCTCTGAAGGAGGAAACCAAAAGTGGGATTTGGGAGGCAAAGCAGCAGGGACAAAAATAAAACCAAATACTGATGTTACAAAGTATGAGAAACAAAAAAAGCATGTTCCTGCAAGATGAAAAACCACAATTTACCTATATTTAATGCACATATGAAGATATATACTTTTCTTGTGCTGATTCAGACCTTTGATCTCAGTATTGTAGTTCTCTAATTTGCAGCAAGTTCTTCATCCAGGCAAAGGTCCTTCCTGCCTGAGAACACTTAAAGTGGAAATGCTGAAGAACTGGAGAGTAAATAATGAATAAACTAGGGACCCTGGGGCATACAGAACATATGCTGTGATGGTTGGCTTTAGGACACTCACTCATTTCAGCTGGTGATTAACCAACCATCCACTAAAAGAGGTAGGTTTTTAAATCTGGGTCTGAGGAAAGAGAAGGAGATGGCACCACATAAGTGTTCTGAGAAAGGAGTTCCAGACTTAGGGGGGAGATCATTCTAAGAGAACTGGGTCCATTCCTGGGGTGGAATTAGAGGTTGAAAGTCACAAAGGATACACTGAGAAATGCCTGTGCAGGTGGTGGTACTTCTTCTTTAAAAATATATATATTGTTTAACAATGGAGGTGCCATATAGATGCCTTGTGTCCAAGAATCTTGTAAGCTTTCAACATTTAAACTGCTAACATGCATTCTTTTTGTAATACAAAACTTTGTTCCATATGTTATTTTGAGAAACCAACATGGCTACAATCTTCTGGGTACCTGAACCACAACCAATAAATCTATTATATGCCTGCTTGAATAAGTCTTTGAATATCTCCAGATAGCAGGCCTTCTATCTGGAATGTATTCATGTTTGTCTTTCTGTTGGAGGAAGTCATAAATAAATCTGAGGAAATATTTCAAAATGGAGATATTTGCATTGTTTTGAGATGGTTTCATTGGCCTTGTCTCCACTGACGTTCTAAATAGCCACGTAAAAGTAATAGTGTTTATTGTAATGGAAACAGCTGTGCAAACAAGAGCTCAGGATAAAGAGGTACCCACCCGCTGCAACGTTTTCTTTTAACAGAGTGATTTGTGTTCTCACAAATTTGTATAGTCATTTTTCACTACCTTTTTTTGTAGCTTTATCTCTCCTCAAACATGAAGCTGTGTTTTCTGTTCTGAAACCAGTATTATAAGTTATAGTTTCGGGGGCTGGGAAGTGATTGCTGTATCTGGACGTATAAAAAATGATCTTACTGCTTCATCTCAAATGTCTATCTAGTCTAGCCCTGTGTTCCATCTCTACTAATAGCCAGCCAGATTCTTCTGGAAGTTCACAAGCACTGAGGCTTTGAAGGTGTTGTCTATAACCTTGTACTGGAAGACATCTTGCTTGTGGACATGAATGTTCCATTTACCTATTGTGGCTAATATCCACTGATAAATGTGTGCTTACTGAACATCTTAGTAGGGCTTAAGAAAGTTTTTGACCTTCTCTTAACTCCTGCCCATTGAAAGTACAAAAATCTTCACTGTAATTATCAGTTGGACTGAGCTATTTATCAGGCTGTAGTTCCACAATGGGATTCAAATCTGTGTTTCTCAAACCAGGCTAATATATATATATTGCTGCCATATAAGTCTTGTAGAGTAGAGAGCTGCAGAAATAGCAGACATGTTGTCAGCTCTTCCTTAAAACACAGACAGCTGGGATGGGGTATGTCACCCTCCCTCTACAACAGCATTCTCAGTGCTTTGTTATTATGCTCATTCTTTACCATTTATTTTTGTTCCTGCATCCGAAAAGGAAGACTCAGACACCAAGACTGGGCTAAACTAAGGTTTTGTTAATTATTTAAGAGGCTGAAGTGCAGTAGGCAAACCATTTGCTCTATTAGTGTGGGCACCATAAGAGGCCACCTTGACAGCTTCATCAGCATTTGGCCATTCTTACCTGGCTCCGAACCCTGAATGCTACAGGGGTGCTTGTCCTTGCCTGTGCTTGCTTGTCCTTGCCTGTGCTTTAAAGCTGTACAGACAGTTGCTGCTGATCACTGCCAGTTCCCTATGCTAGTCAGTACGAAGATTCAGTTGTTAACCACCAGCATCCAGGCAGTTCCCACCCCCAGGCACTTAGACAGCAGCAGCCAGCAGGTCCCTCCCCAGGCTAACCCTGCCATCTTATTTATATTTATTATTCATTATTTATTTTTTTATTATTTATTAATTTAATTTATATCCTGCCCTCCCCACTAAAGCAGGCCCAGGGCGGCTCACATCAAAAGATAAAATACATTAAAACAGGATATAATTCAATAAAACTTATAACATACACATATTTCATCACAGATAAAAAACCAAAAAGTGCTGATAAAGTGCTGATAGCATGCAGGTGATAATAGTGTTCTGCTAGACCACAGTGGTGTAATACTCAGAAATATTTCCGGCCATGATGTCAATAAGGGCTACAGTTGTTATTGATGTTATTGGTGGTACCGGTGGTGGTTCCTACTCAAAGGCTGGTGGAAGAGCTTCATTTCACAGACCCTGCAGACCTGTAAAAGGTCCTGCAGGGCCCTGATGTCTTCTGGGAGCTCATTCCACCAGTGTGGAGCCACCAATGAAAACGCCCTGGCCGTGGTAGAGGCCAGTCAGGTGTCTTTTGTTCTAGGTAGGGCCAGACTGTTCTGTGACCCTGACCTCAGTGCTCTCTGGGGAACACATGGGGAAAGGCAGTCCTTCAGGTAGGCAGGCCCCAGACCATATAGGTCTTAGTTAGAGTCTACTCTGATCAGGCCTGTTTTATTCCAAATAAAACACAATTAAAACAGATTTTTTTAAAAAAAAAAAAACCCCATCAAAGTACGTTAAAAAGTGAACAGTTCATTTAGGACCTCTAAAGCTCAAGAGTGTTTAATTAAATGTGCTTTTGAAACAAAGCACTCTTCTGAAGGTAGTTTTGCAACTTTTTTTCAAAAAGACACAAGAAAGGGGTTCTCCTTAGCTCCATTGGCTGCCCATTCCAGATCATCAGCACCATGGACAGAGAACAATATGGGATGAACTGAGGCTGCGCATACATCATGGAAGAAGGGATTGCCAGGAGAGTGCTGTGCAGAGACCTGGCACATGGGAACAGACTGGGAGAGAATGACAATGGGTATGAAGTAGGTGGAGTTTTCTGCTTGCTCGGTGGTGGCCACAGTTGAATTTTTATTAGATAGGTTTGGAGAAAATGTCAATACTAACAGTTATTTCTGATCTGAGATACAGCAATAGCTACATACACATGTCTATTCATGCTACCATGGTTAAGTGGCGCTGGCATGCACAGAGGCAGTATACTTTGGAACACCAGGCATTAAAGATAAACTGTGATGGGCTGTTTCCTTTGTCTCCAACTTGTGAGCTTGATGGGGTATCTGGTTAGGTACAATCAGCCAAAAAAAAACAACTGTACTGCAGTGATTGATCCACCAGAAAAGTTCTTAACGTTCTTTCTAACTTCTGCTTACAAGAGTTAGGGCCAAACCACATGAGATGTGCACCTGATTTTGCTCCAAGAATGTGCCTTCATTTTACAGAGTGGTTTTCCCACTGGGGGACTCCTTTTAACAGCATGGTGGAATCTGATTCTGCTCAGGATCACTATGGCATGGGGTGGGGAGTGAATCCTGCCTCCCCCCCACCCCATGCAATTTGTTCAATTCAACCAAGAGCAATCCTAACTGATTATACACAGGTCTGTTCAGTTGAGCTTACTGCCGGGAAGGCATTCTTGGGATTGCATTGTAAGTCTTAAAATGTTTATTCTTGAAATATTGATCATTTAGACACTACTAGTTAGGTATTGTTAATTTCTTAAACAACAGACTGATGCAATTTGGGGCTATAGAGAGAGAGTGGGGGGTGGGGGTGGGGGTGGGGAGCAGGTTGTTGACCCTGACCTAGATGGCCCAGGAGCTAAGCAGGGTTGGCCCTGGTTAGCATTGGGATGGGAGATCACCAAGGAAGTCCAGGGTTGCTACACAGAGGCAGGCAATGGCAAACCACCTCTGAAGGTCTCTTGCCTTGAAAACCGTATGGGGTCATCATAAGTCAGCTGAGGATGGCAGAAAAAGAGGCAATTGACACATAACTTAACATGGAAAAGCAGCAGAATAGTCACACTCTAGATAATGTGATAGCAATCAAATGGACATGTTTGAGCATTTTGCTTTGCAGTGTCTGTCTCATTCAAATGCAGATAGTGTTAATATACACCAGGGTTCTTTTTCTCCCCCCCTCCCCCGTACTCTCTCTAAATCAATACCAAAAAAAATTATTCTGGTTATACCTGGGGAAACATGAGCCTATATGCAAAGGTCACATTCTTTATTACAAGCCATTTAAAAATAAATCAAAAAGGTGATGTGAAGTGGTGGGAAGGGGAGGAGATTGAGCTGAAAATGTTAATTCATTTCTTTACTGAAATAAGAAACCCCTAGATGAATGTATAAGCAAATGCAAGTCTGGGCCGATAAAATTGCTTGACAAATTGAAGAACATAAGAATTGTCATACTGGATCAGGCCAAGGCGGCCTCGCTTCTAGGATTTTGTTTCAAATGCCGCCCAAGTCAAAATATTGCAAGCAATTGAAACATCATAGTAAAGGTTTTGAATTTTCCACAGCTCTTTGTTGTTGTGCCATTTTCTGTTTCTTCACACTGGATTTTCCTGATGAAATGGGCCCCTTTTTCAGAGTTGTTTGGGTGTCAAAAATAAACACAATAAACCATAACTGTTATAGGAATGGATGATGTACACTGTACGTATGGTATAGTTGTGTATAAAATGGGTATGACATGCAGGCATACACAGGTCACACACAATACAAAGCCAACACTTAAAAGCAAAAAATCTAAACTCTTGACCAAAAATATGGTGCTACGAAAAGGAGGAAATTAATCTCTTTCCCTAATAAGCTCCCCTCCCCCACCACCCCAACTTTATGTCTTAATAGATACTACTCAGATCTGCATTGTGAAATTATGGGATTTTCATAAACTGACTGAGCTAGGAAAGCTGGGAGGGAAGGCCTGATACACTGCTGAACCTATTGTTGAACTGGCAACTACTGAAGCCTAAAACTAAGAATGTAAGAAGAAACCTTCTGGACTGGGCCATCTACTGCAGCATACTGTTCACAATGCAGCCAACCAGAGGACCAAACAGGGCCTAGGAGCCTAGATCTTCCCCTGAAACTGCCTCCTCACACCGGTATGCAGAAGTTTGCTGCCTCTGTAGATGGAGGCTCCCTTCAGTCACCATGACTAGTAGCTATTGATCGGCCTCTTCTCCATGAATCTGTCTAATCTTCTTTCAAAGCTATCTATACTTGTGGCCATCGCTCCTTTCACTGGCAGTGGATTCCTCCATTTAATTACTTCTTAAGTAAAGAAGTATTCCCTTTTGTCTGTCCTGTACTTATTGCCTATCTACTTCATTGGGCACCCCAGAATTCTAGTATTATGGAAGAGTGAGAAAAAAAGTTCCTTCAGTCCACATTCTTCACTCCATGCATAATTTTATAAACTTTTATGATGTCTCCCCCTAGCTGTCTTCCCCCCCCCAGACTGAAATAGCCCAGATTCTCCATCCATTCTTCATAGAGAAGGTGCTCCACCCCCCTATAATCTTGATGCTCTCCACTGTATTTTTTTCTAGCTCTTCAATATCCTTTTGGAGATCTGGTGACCAAAACTGTGCACAGTCTTCCAAATGAGGCCACACCATTATGCAAAGGCATTACAATGCTGGTCATTTATTTTTAGTCCTTTTCCTAATAATCTCTAGCATAGAGTTTGACTTTTTTCACTGCTGCCACATGCTGGGTCCTGAGACTTGTATGCAAATATAAGATGACCTCCCTCTTTTCTTTATGACATACCTGGGGAAAATCTAGTCTTGTGATAGAGTAAATACTGTAAAGTGTCTTGAGCAAAAAAACTCCTGTGCATTGCAGTCTTTTGCTTTCAGCAGTAACTTTGCTCTGTCTGTTGTGGTTTAAAAATGTGTGAATATTCCCTGTCTTCTGTCTTTTTTGATATTCATTTATATTTTCATCACTGGTTTTGGTTCTCCGCTCTGCAGAACTGGTTTTGCAAATTTGTTTGCACATGTTGTGCAGATTTAATGTGAGAAGTATTTAGGATGCACGCATATAATGTGCATCATGTATATGCCATTTTATTCATGCACAGATGTTGTAGAACAGTAGGGAGGGCCTGTGACTCAGTGACAGAACATCTGCCATGCACTCAGGTTCCATCCCTGTCATCTCCCCTGAAAAGGATCAGATGGCAAGTGAAAGACCTCTACCTGAGATCCTGCAGACCTGCTACCAGACACAGTAGGCAAGGCAACAGTGGCCTTGATAGATCAATGGCCTAATTCTGTATCCCTGTGTAGATGACCTACTGTGCATTGACTTACCACATGGGACAGGGAGCAGGCATGAGATGGCTGGCCCTGACCCCCACTTCCACATGGTTGTCAAGTTCATCAGCATGGTGTAAATGTACAGGGGGAAAGTACCTGTGTACATCCCGCCCCCATATTGCTGATCACAGGCAGGGGGCGTGCACAGAGGCACCTTCTCCACATGCTCACACTGTGCAGGCGGCTCAGTGATCATGTGGGGGTGGGGTCAGTGTATGCATGCCCACTCTCCCTCCCTGCACAGTGAGTCAACATGACGAAGGAAGAAGAGAGAAGAGATTGGATTTATACCCCACCCTTCACTACCCAAGGGAGTCTCAGAGCAGCTTACAAACTCCTTTCCCTTCCCCTCCCCACAACAGACACCTTGTGAGGTAGGTGGGGCTGAGAGAGCTCTGATAGAAACTGCTGTTTTTCAAGAACAGCTGTGCCAGAACTAGGGCTTGCCCAAGCTCATCCAGCAGGTGCAAGTGGAGGAGTGGGGAATCAAACCCGGTTCTCCCAGATTAGAACCAAATCCAGTTCTCAGACCCTGTTCCCCCAGATTAGAGTCTGCACACTTAATCACTACACCAAACTGGCTCTCTGCACAAGGCTAGTATAAAGTAGCTTCATGGGTTCCATGCGGAAATGTTATGGCAAAGTTTAGATTAGAGGAGGCTGAAAATGGAAAAGAAGTCAAGAATTGTGGATTTGATATGGATAACAGGGAAGAGAAGTCTGTGCATTTTGAGGAGTAAATACTAGTGATAGGGAATTCAGCTTGTGCATTTCTTCAAGCAGCTTCCTTCTACTCTCTCTATTTCTGACTTTCTTTAGCATCCACCCACACCTTTATAACAAAGGAGGGTTCTTTCATATCTTGAGAACCATCATTCTGAACTGAGAGGCTAGCAACACATTATTGCTTCTGCTAAACTCCTCTTTACAGAGCTCTTCAAGGGGAAGAAGATCAGGCATAATAACAATAGTCACGGCCACTTGTGTTTCTGCAGTAATGTTTTAAAAAGTCTAATTATGAAGAAGGAGGCCACAAGAGTTATTTAGCTTTCCTAGTGCCATCTGGTGTCTGAAGTACAAATAACATATTTTTAGCATGTTTAGCAAAAGGAAAGTACCAGTTAGCCTGGAGATATTTGCTAGGAAATTGCCAAAGGCTAATTTGCATGTTGGAAATTGGTTTTATTATAGCTGCAAGTATAATAAAAATTTACTGCTTGAACGTCATGCAGCTCAGCGTGCATGGTGTATAAAACTGTGCACATTATGCACACTTTCTGCCTCCATCCTCCCTTCTTTCTGCAGGTCTCGCTTTGATCATTTCTTTCTCCTCCCACACTCTTGGCTGCACATCTATTCTGCCATTCCTAACTTCACCAGTCAGACCCACCAGGATCTAAGCTGGTCTGCTCAGAAGTGAGTTCCAGTGTTGTCAGTGGGGCTTCCTCCCAGGAAAGAGTTTGGAGCCCAAGGTGCTCTTTTCCATTGCCCTAGAATTGTTCAGCATAAGGCTGCTTTGAAGTAAGGCAAGCATTGTAGCCACAACCCTGGCAAGATGAAAAAGCAGGAGTCTGAAGGGACTGACTTGCAATTAAGGAGGCAAAAACATTAGGCTGAGAGACCACAAGAGCAAACTTTATGTAATTTGGGTTGCCTAGGAGCATGTTCATAGAGCTGTTTGGAGCAGTTCAATGAGACACTTAGCAACTTGCAAATCTAGTTGGAAGATAACATTCAGACAAATATGCTGCACCAGTATTCCCTCTAAGCTAAGTTAGTGTGAGTTAGCTCACAGTTTTCTAGCCTCCAGAGCAAACTAATTTATCCAGTAGCCAAATCACACACACAACTTTAATGCCAGTAGCTCACCATGTGGAATTTTTGCTTACAAGACTAGAAAGAGCATTGGTTGCAACAATTTTTGTTGGAATGATGGTGTTGGAATTTGCTCAAAGTTATCCCCCACCCCACCCCCGCCACCATTCTTGGTCCCATCCAACAGTGATGAGCAAACACAAGAAAGGAACAGGGAGATAGCTGCTCATCCCTAGTCACAATGCTATTGGTCACCTTTCTAACCTTTGCCAGCTATGATTATCTCCTGCAATCCACCTTGGAATGATCTCTGTGTAGGTCATGCTGTCTGACCCTACCCTTGACATGAAAAGGAGCCCCTCAGTTGGGAGAGTGGACTGGGCAGAGCAGGCCTCAGGGGTGCTGGGCATTTACAAGCAACAATTGAATTTCAAGCTGTTTTCTCCTTTGAGCTGAGCACAAAACCTTGTCTCACCGGCCTGTCTGAAGACCTTTACGTATACTTTTGCCAGCATCTTTAGTTTTCCTTGAAGCTTAAAGATTCTACTTGCGCCCAGAGATTAAATTTTGAGCCTGTGGTGTTAACTGGCTCATCTCTCGATGGACTTTGTTCACAGCAGTATACCGAAACATGAAAGCAACTCCGGCTTTTAAATATATATAAAAGCAATCCCAGACTCCGGTGTCATCTTTAAGAAGGATTATGGGCACTTTATTTTCTGCAACAACTATTATGGTTTTCATTTAAAAAAAAAAAAAATAATAATAGACCAGGGAACTTTGGTCAGTGTAACAAGTCAGAGAGAGATGCGCTCGTTCAGGGCCAAACCAACTGTTCAGTGGCAGACCTGAGTTTGGGAAAGTGACTGTCCGCTGTACATTTCCAAAATTGTCCCTCATTGGTTATGTTAGAATTCCAAATGATCTGGTCTTTCATTTGTAACCAAAAGAACGCATTAGATATTTTCTATTGTTCTGTTGTTTTGTTTTTTTAAAAAATGCATACAGTACTATACACGCATGGTTTTCCAGTGCTTTCAGTGCATTCAGTGCAATTTGTTTGTCTCTCTCCCTCATTGTTACCCATGTGCACTGATAAAAACCTGCAAAAAATATTGATGTAATCATGTTTATGAATGCATCAAGTTTCCTTCGCTACAGCAATTTAGCAGTCCGCAGGAATGGACATGTGAATCAATAGAACATTGCACAAAAAAAGAACTTTGATGCAATTGTATGTCATTTGGCAAAACTGATCTTTTTGCAGTGTTAATCAGTGGGGGTAGGGAAGAGGAAGAGTGAAACAGAGTGAAGTTCTAAGATGATTTTGCTTGGCTCTGCTAAACATCAGCAGAGGGGACAATACGTTCTGGAAAGGAGAAACGGTGGTTGGTTGTCCCCCCCCCCCACACACACACACTCTGGTCAATTTTTCCTTGGACTGCCAGCCCCTGAAGTGGCATTCATAGTCATAGGTTCAATTTGGCTGGGGTCAACAATGAGCCAGTGATGGCTTGGTCTATGGGAGTGAATGAGACCATGTCCCATGTCCACCATGTCTAAGACTGATCAACGGGCATGAGGGATTCATTTGAGCTTGGCCTGGCTCCCGGGGGGTGGGAATCACTTGGATGGACAAGCAAGGAATGAAGTGGGATGCCCTTCTCCATAAGGTGTGGTCCCATTTAGTTAATCATGGGCCTTCAGATGTATTGATGATACAACTCAGTAAGAACGACTTGGGGCCCTGTTCTGGCATTGATTTGGCATACTGGACCATGGTAGACCTGCATATACTGAGCTATGAACTCCCAGCTGTGACCCTTTTTCTGGCCTGATTAGCTGCAGTGCCACTGTCGGCAAGGAACACGGTATCCAGACAGGGTTGAATTTGGCAAGGCAGAAGGTGACCAAGAGGCTGGGTAGGACTGCAGAGGCTATGGAGGGGCTTACTGGATTCACCATCTGAACATTTCACTACACCTAGATGCCATTTCACCCTGATGAGGTTCAGTTTGGTGCAGTGGTTACGTGTGCAGACTCTAATCTGGGAGAACTGGGTTTGATTCCCCACTCCTCCACTTGCACCTGCTGGATGACCTTGGGTAAGTTATAGTTCTGTCCCAGCTGTTTTCTCAAGGACAGCTTTGGAAAGAGCTCTCTCAGCCTCATAGGGTGTCTGTTGTGGGGAGGGGAAGGGGAAGGAGTTTGTATGCCGCTCTGAGACTCCTTCAGGTAGTGAAGGGAGGGGTATAAATCCAATCTCTTCTCTTCTTCATATCTCACTGAGAACTAGATATCTGGCTGCATAGCATTAGGGATGGCCTATACACTTGGCTACAGCTGTAGGAGCATTGGGAGGAGCCGGGCATCAGGATGCCTGGCTCTTGTGGCAGTTACCAGTATGGGGCCAGATCCATTCTCAGGAAAGCCAGCCTGCATGTTCATTTTCCTGAGTATGAGGATCCCCTTAAGGAGTCTTGGTGTGAGAGTCAAGTGGTACGCCCAGCCTGGGGGCACGGCCAGGGATTACCCTCACACTCAGGTGGCAGGGGAGACCACTTTGGGGTGACCACTCTTGTGGGATCCAGAGACCAGTCATCCCAAGGTTTCCAGCAGATCATCAATTGGAAGGCAGGTCAGTCAATGAACAGGATCTGGTATCCCATGCTGTGCCAAGGCATACTACAGCCGTATCCAGTAAAGTTGTGGCCAATTTTATTCCACTTTTCTGAAAGAAATAACTCTCTCTCTCTCTTTCTGTGTCTCTGTGTTATTTCAAATGAATCTGTAAATGGGGTTAGTAGTTGGGTATAGTGGAACACTTTGCCTTTGGCGCCTGCCTTGCCTCTCCCCTTGGCACTGGGGCTGCACATGTTTCTGGAACATCTTCAACATGCAGTTGTCATCTTCTGTAGTGCATAAGGGAGGAGGACTGGGGACAAAGCCTGAATAAAGTAACTCTGCCTACCATGGACCCTCCACCCCAAAAGTCCCAGTTGGATCCAGTCACCACTAGAGCGAGAACAAGAGAGATACTAAACATGGAGAAAAGTATAAAAATTCAAAACTAAAAAAAAAAGACGAAGAAAAGTAACTCTGTTTGAGTCCTATCCTCTTACACTTTTAAAATGTTCTTTAAAAATTCAGGCTACCATCTGCTGACAGATACCCTGAACACATGACTCTGCCTCACACTGAATCAGATCCTCAGTCCATCAAGGTCAGTATTGTCTACTCACATCAGCAGCAGCTCTCCAGGATCTCAGGTCTTTCAACTCCTACCTGATCCTTTTAACTGGAGATGCCAAGGTTTAAACCTGGAACCTTCTGCATCCCAAGCAGATGTTCTATCACTGAGCCATGGACCTTTGTGCTGTACATTTTGATTCTGCAGCGGAACCAGATTTCCCCCCATCAGAGTTACCATCTGCATTGTACATCACCCAAGATCAAAAATGGAAACTATGGAAGTGTATCTTCTTTCTACACTTGCAAATATCATGTGAAAGGTCAGTTCACATATTTGTACCCTCTATTTCAAAGCCACCCTTTTTTGGCATTGTTGACATATGAGTATGTGCAGCAAGATCACATCATGACAGGCTACAGCTTTTCTTGAACTGTGCTGCAGTAGACTCTGTTGGGGAAGGTTCTGATATTGGAATGTTTTCCTGTGGAAAAACAAAACAGCTGTGCCCAGAAAGAAATAATACATTATGACAAAAGCTGGCTTGGATTCCTCTTCTTTTGAGGTTTCTATGTTTAGGTAGGGTTTTTTTGGAGAGGTACTAATCAGCTACGAGAACTTATCCCAGGCTGCACTGCACATGTGTACAAATCTGCTACTTCTTTTCAGCCCATCCATAATTCTATGCATTTTGCTTTTCTTGCTGACTAGCTGTTAAAGATGTGTTTAAAGACTAAGGGTTTAGGATGTATACATATTTCTCCCTTCTCTTTCGTTTTCGGTCCTTTGTTAGAGGAAAGGAATTCAGTACTGCAATTTTTTCATTACTCGGAAAATGCTTCTAATATTGGGGGGAAAGCGGAGACATCTAGTGATGTAAACAAAGGTTACACAATTAAGGTGAAAATGCTAAGCAAAGGTTAAGCAATTAGGATGAAGACAAAGTGTCATCTTATTGCTACTTCATCTTGCCTTTCTACAATTGGGATATAAACCATTTCTTGAAACATTTCAGAGGAGTTTTTTTCTACATGTGACTTGCCAAAAGAGGGCAGCAGAAGATTACGATCCAAAGTCAGTGGACAAAATCTGAACGAATAATTATCCACCAAGTAGCAATTAGATATCATGGAAGGCATGTTGCTTTCATCCCTGCAGTATGAAATGAATCTTTAAAGGACACATACATAAAGTTATGAACCAATATAAAAAAAAATAGTTGTTCAGAGGTAGTTTCTCAGTGTTTATGTTTAACTTTCCTTTTTTGGATAATACAAAGTAGTCCCCTTCAGTCTGTTTCACACTGCCCTTTCATCACTGGCTGAGTTCACCTATACCACTTAAAAGCCACATTTCAGACCTTTCCTGCTGTTGAAATTGTATTCTAAATGCATGACTATTAGGTTTGTTTGTGACATGTGGAAAAACAGGCAGACTTACATGTATTTGGACTGCATTCCTGAGCTGACGGATGGTCATGCAGGAAGGCTGATTTGCCATCACATCTCAACCTCTCTGCACTCTATCATGTGAGATTTTGGACTAAGACTAAAGTTGACTTTCAACATGACACATAAATTAATGGTCAGTGCAATTAATTTGCACAAGCTAGGGTGATGCTTACTTAATCAAGATAAAAATTACTGAAGCTGGAGCCAGTAATATATTTCTAAGGAAAGAGATGACAACTTCACTTCTAAAAACCCTTCTCCCTAATATCTGGTGTGTGTAAACTGTTGATAATATATTTATTAATTGAATTTATTAACTGCCCTCCCCAGTAGTACCAGGCTCAGGGTGGTGTACAACATAATCAGATAAAACATTGCACAAAACAATTTAGATCAGGCTAAAACAGTAAAACCAAAGGCGAAAAAAAGGGGGGGACTCAACCCAACAAATAGCTGCGAACTGAGTAAAACATCATAAACCAATCTGATCAATCCAGTAATCTAATTAACTATAGATGGTGCTAAAATCCTAACAGTGCTGGTGTCTAACAGGGGAAGGGGAAGGGGGGGAGGAGGATGGGAATGTTAAGACAGAACCATCATTGTCCTCAACCAAGCACCTAGTGGAATGTCTCTGCCTTGCACGCTCTGTGGAATTGTAGCATATCCTGCAGGGCATGGATGCTACTCAGCAGAGAGTTCCGCCAGGTTGGAGCCCTGGCTCTGGTCAAAGACAGCTGGACATCTTTTGGGCTGGGGACCATCAATAAATTCTGATCTCTGGAATGTAATGGTCTTCTGGGGGATATGCAAGGAGAGGCAGTCCTGAAGTTATTGTACACTAAGGATGTTGCATGTTACAGGTGCTCAGAGACAACTTCAAATGTTCTTAGTACACTCTAGGATTCATTCTTGGCACTGAAAAGGATACTAGGCCCAGAGTTTGCACTAGTTCAGACCAGTTTACATGAATGTTCCACCTAATACTCTCAACTCTGACTGTGATGAATATTGATAACCAGCTTCAACATCCTTAAGGAAATATCCCCCCCCCCCGATTAATGCTTAAAATCAAGGGCAAACATCTTTTTCTACTTGCAAGCAGACCCTTTTTTATGTGTGTGCAAATGTAGGGGCCTCTTAGATATACTCAGGACTGGGGACAAGGCAACTTGGGACCTTTTAAGAATGCATGCAAGAGGATTGGACTCTAGGCATCCATGCTCTGATTTCATCCAGACAAAGTTACTGCAGTGCACTCGTCATGGGGAAGCATTTGCAGACAGTTCAGATGTTTCAGCTGCTTCAAAATGCAGCAGCAAGAGTGTCTGGTATAAATTACAGAATGTATATTTCATCTTTCTGAAGGATTTACAGTGGTTACTAGGGATGTGCACCTAAAAAACCTGGGTTTTTAAAAATCCAGATATTAGGGAACTCAAAAATATCAGTATTCCAGGTTATCTGAGCTCCAAATGCTGGCTTGGTTATTAAGATTCAGGGTTATTTCCCAGAGTTTGGATAATATCCAGCTCCATTATTCCCTATCTTTTCAGAGGGCTGGAGGGGCTATTGAGTAAATGGCACCAAAATTGCTGCAGAGCTCCTGATGCCTGTCCATTAAATAACTGCCATATTTCAAGTGAATTAGACCAAGAGGCCAGTTCTATGGGCCCCTGAAGAAGGTATCCTAGCCATCCTAGGCTGAAGACAGACTGGAAAACTGGAGCGCAGTGCGAGCGGGCGAAAAAGCCCCGGGGCCAACCCATCCCATGGTTGCCGTTCGCACTGGCTCCAGTGCTGCAGGACCTTACCGGAGAGGAGGCAGAGCGGCGCGTCCACACCACCCGCCGTCCTCTGGAGCCTCCTGTGCTGCGGCGAGCGGCTGCTGGCCGGTCCGGGGACGCGCGCCTGTGCACAGCGCGTCCAAACTTCCGCCGTCGCTTCCTGTGTGCCATAGAGGCGTCCACACCGGCAGGAAGCGGCAGCAATGTGCGCCGAGACAGCTGGAGACCAGTTCGAAGAGGTCTCCGGCTGCAGCGCTTGGAGAGCAGCCCGCATGCAGGTGAGTGCGGGCCGCCGACGGGGGACAGCTGCGGCAATCTGGCCGCCCTTTCTGCCTCCGCTTTAGAAGCGGAGGCAGAGCGGGGCAGATTGCCAATCTGTCCACAGCCCTACATTGTTTCCTATGGGTGAAAAAAAAATCCATGCTTTCTCCAGAACAAAAAATAGCCAAAGACACAAGAGCAAGCAAAGCAAGCCTCTCAGTGTAGACAGAACCAACAATCCCAAAGAACCAATGCAAAACCAGGGAACTGCAGCAGAAGCATGGGGCAATGTGGGAAGCCCAACAAACCCAATTGTACAACTCAAGAATCCAACCTATTGTCAACCCAGAGAATCTTCTAATAGGAACACTGTTGCAAGCCCAACAAATGTAAAATCAGAGAACCCAGGCCAATGTACAATGCAATAATCAAAGGCAATATCAAACCCAAGAATCCAGCAAAAACCAAACACAAACCAACTCAAGCAAACAACACAAGTTGCAAGACTTCCACACGAGTGAGATAATCCGGAGGGGAAGCGAGGCTTTTTTTGCTCCAGAGCAATTTGCCCCACAGTTGCATGATCACACAGGTCTGTGGACCTGCCGGGGCAACTTGCCACTACGTGATCAGACGCAACCGCGGGCAAGTTGGTTTTTTTGTGTGTGTGGTTGGTTTCTGAGGTGCTTAAATGGGGGAATTGATGAATCACCTCCCCACCCTAAGGGCTTTTGATGATGAGCACATGGAGAAGGGGAAAAAACAACAACAATGTGGCATCAGGATAGCATGTGATCACGCTATCCGCAATGCCACACTTCGGCGCTGGAGTGATCACAGGGGGAAACTCCGGCTTTGAACCGCAGCAAACCATTTGATACTGGAGTTTCACTAGTAGCTTTTTACCACGATTCCCCACTGGATCAAAATGGTTTGCGACGGTTTGATGACGGTTGCAGGATGCTTCCCAGATGTGCTGGTGTGATCAAACCGCTTTGATCCAGTGGTGAATCATCCCTCTTCTGTGGCAAATGGGTGCATATGATCATGCCCTAACAGAAGCAATTCCAAAGGACAGAATCAAAGTTAAACTAACATGGCAAACTGATGACAAAAGGAAGAGATACTCCGGGATGGAGGGATAAAGAAAAAAAACAGTCCTGGGAGCCTTCAAATGCTGTTTTCGAATATTCCCAGTTACTTCCAAATATTTCTGGGATTTTTAGTATCCACTTCTTGGTATCCTAAAAAAAACCCAGAAACTATTTTTTTTAAAAAATAATTCTAAGAATTTTGGAGTGGTTTTATCAGACCAAACTAGTCAGCAGGAAGATTAAATGCAATATGGATTGATTATGATCACTGAGAAGGACTTACTCAGGAAAGTTGTTGGGACTTGGAGGTGTTTTCAATATTGAACTGACACCAGAGATATTTTATATAATATTCTTCATTCAGACTGGAACATTTAATAAAAATGTACAAGTTATTTTTATAAATTCTTCGTTATTATATTCACGAGTTTCTGGTCTTTTGTTAGTTTTCCCATACCATGAATCTCTACTTTTTGCCATGTTAAAAGACTGGCTACAGCAGCATCAAATATTATCTGTCATTTCTTTTATTAATCTGGAGCTCATTATACCCCAGCTGTCATTAAGCTGTTGAACACCAATGTGGCTGCACAGAGTTTATATAGGGCTGGTATGCCGATTGATAAATAGGAGAATCCTCTGATCCAGTTCTTAAATGCCTACATTCTTTCTCTGGATTTCAGAATTTTGTAGTGGGAGTGGCCCTCTGAGACAAACTGGGACAATCATCTCTTGAAGCCCAGGCTTGGTTAAAGGCTATCTCTCTTAAAATTAAAATTATACATTTGGACCTCCAAGAGGGCTTGATCAGAGAAGTGTCTCATATTCCCCATTGGAATAAACTTGTAGAGCAATGACTTCAGCTCCTCAATCTTTCCTTGGATTCCATTTAGTCACCAGACAGGAAGCTGTGAGAATGATTAAGAAATGTTTATTTAGGTATGATTACAACAGTACAATCTGTGGAACACAACATGTTTGCTCTACTCAATTTGTTTGTATTCTTCCATCTGGCCAGCTTCCTCATTACTGTTCATATTTGTTTGTTCTTCAGTATAGGCATGTCTTTATGTTGGTGTACCTAAATGCCTTATCATCTAGAGTTTTGTATGGGAGGTATCTTCAGACCATAATCCGATAGAGTATGTGACTGTAGTGCAGGTACTGTAGACACTCTGTATTATGAGACTTTTAAATGTAATCATTTTTCTGAAATCTTTTAATCTTTCTAGAAATCTTTATTTTTTTCTAGAAATCTTTTAATTCTTCCTTTGCTCCAAAATATACATTATATAGAAACATTACCTCTTTTATTAGAACACAGTAGTAGACCTATCACTCTTTCAGTTGTGAAATTTTATGCTTTTGTGATAGGGTTTCACAGCTGTTCAAATGTGGTCTAGTTTTTTTTATATTTTAGTAATCTGCTTAAAACTAATAAGTTAAGAAGCAGTAGGAGGTAGAAGAATTTAATTAGTATAAGTAATCTTATTTTAATGCTGCTGTTTTGATATATGATTATCTCATAACAATATTTTTAATTGTTCATATGGTATAGCAAGTAGGATAGAAATGGTTAATGTAAATCAATAGTCCTCACCCCAACCCCGAAACCTTTCTTTGATGTTCCTGTAACATTAAGAACCATTTGAATAACCTGACCATAACCCCGGGGGATAGGCATCTCTTTTGAGGAAATTTAATCTGCCAATTGTAAAGGCACAAAAGGCAGAATTGTAAAAGCAAGCTGAGATGTAAGTTGTGTGTAGATTTTTTAAAAAAAATCACAGCACATCCTGAGCATGACCCTGATGTACAAGACCTACTGTGCAGGTGTAAAGCTGCTCAGCAAGGCATTCAAGAACATCAAACAGCAAAAATCTGGCAATCTGGCAAATGGGTTGTACTCACAGGTAACTGAGGTTATTCAAGGCAACTTCAGCTGACATTCATGCTGAACAGTGAATATACAGAAACTTTACTTCCCTGTGAGCCTGACCTCTAGGCTTCCATGACAGTTTCCCCTATTGTTGTCCCAGTCTCCCTTCCTTTCTCTTCAACTTAGCTTTCTTTCTGTCAAATGCCGCAAAGCAGCATGGGAGAATGCAGCCCTGAGTCTCTTTATTGGACTTTGGGGTCCTGGAGACTGTATTTCATATAAGCCCCGTGCTCTCCTGAGTTGCTGTGCATTTTTTGAAGGAGAATGACCTTTGAGGATGTGGCCGATGGCAGGTAACTAAATAATCCGCAGTTAGTGTAAATGGGAGTCAGGCTCAAATTTGAGTGGGCCTGGCTTGTCTTCAGTTGGGACAAACATTTATAAGAGGGGGAGGTTTTGTTTCATTTTGTTTTGGTTCTCCTCCCTATTCAAATATCCACAGCTACTTAAAATGGTATTTAAAATGCACTGGGAGACAGCCTATTGCAAAATTGGAGCCAATGTCAGGTTTCCTCTTGTGATGATTTAAAAAAAAAACAATCTGAAAGGTAACCAAAGAAGTTCCATGAAACTAGAAATGGAAAGGGTTGCCAAATCTGGGTTGAAAAATTCATGAAAATTTGGGAGTGGAGCTTGGGGAGGGCAGGGCTTGAGGAGAGGAATGATTTCAGTGGGGTGTAATGTGATAGATTCCATATTCCAAAGTAGTCTAGAGACCAGTTGAAATTCTTGGAGTTCTACAGGCCTCACCTGAAAGGTTGGCAGCCCTAGGAATAGATGGCAATGCCCTTGTGGGTTCCGAGGGTGGGTGAGTCTTTTCTGTATTTTGTCATTATAGTCAGTTTCTCTCTTATTTTCATTGGCACTGTGAACATTTTAATGCTAAACATTTTAATGCAATTTTTGTGGTACATCTACATCCATTATATGTACAGGAGTCCAGTGGCATCTAAGACACTAACAGAAGTTATTCCAACATAAACTTTTGTGATCCAGAGTGATGGTGAGGTGAGCTCCAACTTATGAAAGCTGACACTGGAATAAATGTTGTTTGTCTTCAAAGTGTCATTGGATTTATACTTGATTTTGCTGCTGCTAACACAGCTGCCCATCTAGAGCAGTATGTAGAATGTATAATGCTGGCTTATTGATATCCAAAAATCACTTTGAAAAATGTCTACATTTTGTGGGAAAATTCCACACAGTGAAAGAGATAATGGGTAAAAATATAGAGTCCTGGGTTTGATTTGCACAAGTGGGATAGAAAATTCAAATCTGAATTGAGGCAGCCAGGCTGCAAAATTTGAGAAGATCTCTAAAGATCACTTGCAGAATTTCTCAAGGGTGTTTCACACAAGGGCAGAAAAACAGAAAAGTGTTGCAAGTGAGATGTGTGTGTGTGTGTGTGTGTGTGTGTGTGTGTGTGTAGGGGGGTTGTACTTCCTGTAAAAGAAATCTTGCCTTGAGTGTGACTAGGATCATGTCTCCTGAATTCATCTGTTTACATCCATTGGGGAACACTTGATACCAGACTTTCCTAATTGGGGACTGGGGATAGCAAGTGGCAGAGCCCGAGGCAAAGTCTTAACCTCAGATGAGCTGCTTGTTGAGATTCAGCAAAGGTCTGTTTTGAGGAGTGAAAACCCTTCTCTGTATGACCACTTTGGTAGGAGGACATATCAATGATACCAAATTAAGGTCTAATTTTTTAAAAAAATAGCATTATGTCCCCCCAGTACATTTTTTTCTTGGTTGGACAATGCAGCAAGGTTATTTGGATTGTGAAGAAATGCATCCTATTTTTTTTTTTAAGTGCGGAGAGGGAGAACACACACACACACACACACTTCAGTCTAAATGAGTTTTTCCCCCCTCTCATTCTCTTTCATTGCAAAAAGCATCTCCCTACTATGTCTAGCCTATTTTATTTTTATATGTACATTAAATTGGGGGGGGGGGGATGCAGTGATACAACACTGCATTGTTTGTGCGTTAGTTATGTAGAAGGGGGGAAAGAATTTGCACAGAAAAAATCTTGATATAATCAAATGTACAGTCACACAAAGGGTTGGCAGTCACATAATGAGTCGGATAGTACAGATCCATTCTAGCAACACAGCATCAAAAAGAAGAGTGTCTTCTCTCTGTAGAAGATTACTTTTACTGGAGGAAAACACCACAGTTAATGGAATAGTTGCATTGAATTCAAGCCAAAGATTGCTTTCTGGTTTGTTTTGCACTGTTTTATCAATGTGCACATATCGTACTGGAGTTGAAAAAAGAAATACACAAATGACCCTGAAAGAACATGAAGTTCTGGCAATCTGTGCATGTTCTAATTCTGAGACTAATATTAACATTCTTCTAGTTTGGTCTGAACTAAGGAAGAGTTGGAATGCAGAGCAGATATCTCGATGGTTAAAACCCAGGGAGTGCTCAGCCCTAAAGGTCATGAGTATGACATCTGCCGTTTCATAACAAAGATCCTTGCCCAACCTCGAGTTAGGTATTGCTGGAGGATGTCTGGAATATGCTGTAGTCATGTACACTGCTGCAAGAGCACTGATTTAAATGCCATGGTTCTCTTGTTAAAAGCTATAATAGGAAAAAAAGATTGTCATCATATGCTGTTATGGTTCCAAATATACTTCTGCATCTGTTATACGTGGTTTGTAAAGTTAGAGGCTGTGTACTGCACAGTGCCTTAGTGTTCAAACACATGCATTTATAGGCATAAAACTTAGGGGTAAGATGCATCTATCCCTTGCTGTTCTTGAAAACTTCCATTTGCCAACCTTCAGTTGGCTTGGGTGTTCCCAGTTTCTTCCTCCTACATATTTATGGCAAGCCCAAACTGCCCCTTGTAAATTGGAACAGTTGACAAGTTAGGGCAAAACCGCATGTTATGTATACAAAACAGGGCTGTAGTCAGAAAATTTTGAGTGGTAAAGCATTAGGAAATCCAGGGGGTTGGGGGAGCAGGGGAGAGAGATGGGGGCAGGGGGAGGGGTGGGGGAGAGAGAGAGAGAGATCCCATTTGCAGCTGAAGTTGGCTGTGGAAACAGGAAGACCTCCCCCCATGTCTCTCTGACTGTAGGAGAGGTGCAGGCTCATTGGGTATTCTGCCTTCTTCTGCAGCTGAAGTTGGCTGTGGAAGCAGGAATAAGACCTTCCCCCTCACTTCTCCAACTGTTTGAGAGGTGTGGGCTCATTGGGTATTCTTCCTGTTTCCACAGCCAACTTCAGCTGCAGAAGCAGGAAGAGCCAGCAAGCCTGCACCTCTCCAACAACTGGAGATGTGCAGCAGCTCATGTGGGCCCCAGAGGGAGGGGGAGGGGGACCAGGAGGGATGAGAAGTGACAGGGCAGGGTTAATTTGGTGGGATGGCATCACCCAAAATTCCCCACCATGGCTATGGGCCTGATACACAATAATCAGTGCACAATAAACAGCTCCAACCTCGATGGGCTATTTTGGCTTAGGAAAATGGAGCAAGGGGTGAGATAGAAGCCCCCCACATTATGGTCCAGAGCCAAACTTGACCTCTGCAGATTTTAGAATGGCACTCCCCATTGTTGCTACGTGGCTGCAGGGAAAATGTGTCACTTGGACCTTAGAGCATGTGCTAAGCAAAAAAGATGGCCTTAACTATGATTACACACACACACACACACACACACACACACACACACACACACATATATGTATGTATGTATGTATGTATGTATGTCACCCCAAGATTCCTCAGGAAATCAGAATACATATTTTCAGCTACCATCCACAAAGTCTGCAAAAGGGGTGTGAAAGGGCAGTAATCTTATGACTAAGGAGATGCTTATGGTTAGCTAAAACAAGGTGTCTTAACTCCTATTATTTGCTATGTTATGGACTGGCTGTCCTCAGTCCTCAGTTTTAAAATGCAGGCGGAAAATATTATGCAGCTGAACTTGGGCGAAGATACCTTTTCCACCCACTAATCTCCATGTATGCTCAACAAAATATTGCATATTCATGTTTGGATTGAGCTCATCAGGAAAATACTAAATCCTTTTATGCCCTGCAAAATATTGAGAAGTCTGTGACTCATTAAAAAAGAGAAAGCAAGATGCCTAGGATAAGCCTAATATCAAAAGTGATACCCAAGGGGATCCGGGGGTAGGAGAGATTTATGGTATTAGCATTTCTAACTGGATTTTATAAATTGCACTGAGAAAGCTACAAGAGCTTGAATTATTTCATAAATTATTGAATGAGTGAGAGACCCCTTCAGCTCAAAAAGGGTTACAAACACAAATCTATTTGCCATGCAGAAGCCGTTGTGTTTCATGGGTACAGTACAGTCAGCTTTTCTCAGGTTGGAACACCTCTAAGGTTGGAACAGTTTCAAACTTCAAGGGTGCATGCTCAAAAGATCACACCAGTTGGATAACTGCCTCTTAATATATAGGAAGAGCATAGGAAGCTGTCTGATATTGAGATAGGTCACCGGTCTGCTTGGTGTAGTGGTTTAAGAGTGGCGGGCTCTAATCTGGAGTTTGATCCCCCACTCCTCCACATGAAGCCAGCTGGGTGACCTTGGATCAGTTCTCTCAGAACTCTCAGCCCCACCTACCTCACAGGGTGCCTGTTGTGGGGAAAGGAAGGGAAGGAGATTGTAAGCTACTCTGAGACTCCTTTGGGTAGTGAAGAGCGGGGTATAAAAACCAACTCCAACTCCTCCTCCTCCTCCTCTTCCTTCTTCTTCCAAGACTGGTTTTGTCTGCTGTGTCTGGCATTCGCTTTCCATGCTGAGATCTTTCCCAAAAGAACTTGTCTGTAATCTTTTTAACTGAAGATGTCAGAGACTGTATCCATAGCATTTCCTGACCCACTTTGACACAGTTGTTAGCCAGACTGTCTCAAGTTATTAATAATTTGTGGGAAATTATAAAAATAGGCAAATATGGGAGTGATCACATATGTATACAGGGGTCCCACTTTTTCCAGAAGCACCAGTAATAGATGCAGAGACCAATTTTAGAATGAAATGGTATTTCAACTGATGATTCTTCACAAGCATACAATAATTCAAACATACTCACAATTACACAGATCTAGGGCTGCCAAGTCCCCCGGTAGGGCGGGGGAAACACCGATTTTTCATGCTTCCCCCCCGCTTTTTCAAAACTGGCCACCGGGGGGAGGCAATGGCTGCCAACAGGAGGGGAACGTCGGAGCCTGCCGGGCCCTCTCCCTTCCAGGCCTCTTAAAGGGAAATGTCTGAAGAGCCTGCAGTGAAAAGCCTCACCAGACATTTCCCCTTTAAGAGTTAGCAAGAGAGCCCCGCCTAGAGATTAACGAGGGACTAAGCTCTTACTGAAGGGCCTGCTTTTGGATGCGGCTGGTGTAAGATTGAAAGGTTGCTGCTGCTAGGCCTGGGGTAAGTCCATCTGCCAGCTCTTTTCCTTCTCTCTCTCTCCCCCTCCCCCTTTCTTTCTTTTTTCTGTCTCTCTCTCTCTCTCTGTCCCCATCCAGCAGAGGTCTATCAGTGGCTATTATTAGCCACAAGGTCTAAATGGAAGTAAGTGCCTGTGCCAGCTCTTTTCCTTCTCTCTCTCTCCTTCTTTCTTTTTTCTGTCTGTCTGTCTGTCTGTCTCTCTCTCTCTGTCCCCATCCAGCAGAGGTCTGTCAGTGGCTATTATTAGCCACAAGGTCTAAATGGAACACTTTGTCTGGGGCAGTGATGCTCTGCATTCTTGGTGCTTGGGGGGCAACAGTGGGAGGGCTTCTGGAGTTCTGGCCCCGCTGCTGGACCTCCTGAGGGCACCTGGTATTTTTTGCCACTGTTGTGACACAGAGTGTTGTACTGGATGGGCTGTACTGGATGGGCCGATCCACTGTGGCTTCTCTCCTGTTCTTATGATATGAAAATCATATTCTGCCGAGATGAGGAAGGATTCAGTAGGGCCGTTGCTCAGTGATAGAGCATCTGCTTGACATGCAGGAGGTATCAGCCTCTTCAGCTAAAAAAGGATCAGGTAATAGGTGACATTAAAGATCTCAGCCTGAGACCCTGGAGAGCCACTACCAGTCTGAGTAGTCAGTACTGACCTTGATGGACCAATGGCCTGATTCAGTATTAGGAAACTTCATGAGTTCATGTGGAAGCATGTGGAAGCAACATCACAGGATGTGACTTCACAAAATGATGTCACTTCCTTTCTCCTGGCTCCACCCCCAAAGTCTCCTGGCTCCACCCCCAAAGTCCCCAGATATTTCCCAAGTTGGACTTGGCAGCCCTACACAGATCTAGGAAAATTAGAGAGAAAAGGACAATGACGTTTGCATTAGGTAGGATGTTTCATTGAGGGGCAATATTTACCTGTCCTCAGCATGATGAAGTGTTCCACTGGAAAAACAGAGGAGGCTAGAGGGAACTAGAGGTTGTGTACTGAACCAGCAGAACATGTGAAGACTCTGGCTGTGCAAACCAAGAGTCTTGAGGGTAGGGTGTCTAGAAGTCAGGAGAGAGAGAGAGCACATGGCAAGGTATCTTCTTTTAAAAACTGGCTTTGGAGGTGGGCTTTACTGGCCACATCCCCTGGCCCATCCTCCTTCTAGTTCGTCCCCAAAGCATGCTACCTGAAACTGGTTTCTGGGGGATGGGGCTTAGGAATTGGGCAATATTGAACTCTCCTTACTCTGTGTGCAGTGTTGCTTGAGAGGATTATGACTCATGCGACCATGTCTATTGTTATGGACAGTAGAGCTGGTCCATGTCAGTTTCTTCATTAACTTATGAATGGGAAGTCCTTTGTTAGATGATGCTGGATGGGCCGGGGGTTGCCTGCATGGTAAGGAAGGCCTTCCTCATGGAGTTTGGATTCCAAGTCTCTGGTATTCTTGCCTTGGCATGGCATTGTTTTAAGCAGCAATGTTATTAGCTTCTGGGTGCTTCATGTGGCTAGGGAGCTGGTACATCTTACTAGAGGTACAGGAACCATTGGCATATCATCTCAGGAGAAGGGTTTTTCCTCTGCTAGCATGTGTCTACAGCTGGCATCACATTTGGTTACCACACTGTTTAGTCCCTTTTAGCACATTGCTTGCACAGTCCATTTTAACACTTATGGATCATGACTCCATAAGAGCGTGATAGGCACCTTGCAGTGCAACGCAGTGCTCTCTTCTCTAATATAGGACCAACTGAAGCTGCATTACACTGATGCAGACCATGGGTCCCTAAAACTGAATGTTGTCTACTTTGATTGTCATTGGCTGTCTGAGGTCTCAGGCAGAGAAAAGTGTTTCCCAACACCATCTACAGGGGATTTTTCATTAGAGAATGAAAGAATGCATTTTGCCACACTGAGCCATGTCCCTTCTCAGTTAAACTTAGGTCCTGGTCACATAAGTGAGATAATCCGAGGGAGGGGAGTGAGGCTATTTGTTCCAGAGTAATTTGACTTGCAATTGCGCTATCACACAGTTATGTGAAGCTGCGGGCACAGCCCGCCACTGCATGATCAGACGTGATCACGGGTGAGTTGGAGGGTTTTTTGCCGTTTTTTCCTGATGTGTTTAAATGGAGGATCGATGGATCACATCTCCGCCCTGAGGGCTTCCTATGGCAGTATGTGATGATGTGCATACTGAGAAGAGGAAAAAAACAACAGCATGGCGTCAGGATAGCCTGATCAGACTATCCCCAACACCATGAGTGCACGCTGGAGCGATCACATGGGGAAAGTCCATCTGTGGCCTGTAGCAAACCTGTTTGATACTAGACTTTCCCTAGTATCTTTTAACTCCACTTCTTCGGCGGAGAGAAATGGGTTGCTGATGGGTGTGAGATGCTTGCCAGATGTTCTGGTGTGATCACGCCCTTAAAATCCACATGGCATTTGTGCCTATCATGCAGCTAATTCTGCGTGTGATCGGGGCCTTACTCTTCTTATGCGTGTCTATTGTGGTTAAAGAAAGGTGAAGCAGTGATTTAAAAAAATCTTCCTGCTCATATGAGTGGAATGCAGATTTATAAAAGATGACCTGAAAATTGAAACTGGTCCAGAATGTGCCTGCTCAATTACTGTCAGGGGCAACAAGAGAGGACATACGTTGCCCATTTTGAAACAACTTTATTGGCTGCCAGGTTGTCTCTTGAGTTTAATTCAAGGTCCTGGCTATAGCCTTTAAATAGGAATGCTTGAACATCTGGCAGTTCAAGTTACTTCCCATTCACCAGTGGTGATCAGGTGGCCAATTAACCAACAGGCTGTTTGGCTGTTCTCAACCTGTACAGCCAGCATATCTTAGCTAATGAGGGATCATCTGAGGATGGGCTACAGTTGTTCTGCTGGGAAATTTTCCTCTGTATCTACCAAAGGTTGTGGGGGGTGGAGATCAGAAGCTCACTCGAAGCTGATCAGCTGGAAGTACAGTTCATCCAGGAAACTTTGCTGCCTCTCAGCAAATTTGGGGTGAAAGCCCAGCAGGTTTCCCTTTTCTTCTCCTCACCCCAAACTGTCAACTTGGGCTCTTTCCTCTCTCCCTTGTATAATACAAAGTAGCACTGCATCTGCCACACATCGCCTCCAGCTTGGACAGGTGGAAAGAGCTCCCTTTTATGACTTCACTGTACAGTTATTTTGCTCCGTGGGCAAGTGGAGAAGAACTGGATTCCCAGCTGATCTCACAGGTAGCTGGGAGTGGGCTTTTGACCAACATGCAACTGCCAATGTGTTTGTCAGTTTTCCAGGTTTCTTGATTCAATCTGAACATAAATCAAACTGGCTCACATTCCAATTGTATGTTGAAATGTAGTAGTAGTAGTAGTAGTAGTAGTAGTAGTAGTAGTTACAGTCAGATATTTGACTGGTAGATGGTATTCTGCAGTTCAAGATCAAGCCAAGTTCTTGGGAACTGCAGAGGTATCTTCACAGGATTCTTGCTGTTCCAAGTAACACTGTCTCTCAGAGCTGAGCTGGTTTTATTTGCTCAGTGCCCAGAATATCCGAGTGGTTCTTAAGACTTCTAGGCACAGCTCCAAGGGCTCCAGTGATAACTGGAACAATGGTAACCTTCTTCTCCCAGAGGTGCTCTAAGTCTATTCATAAGTCTTATTTATTTATTTTATTTATTTATTCACATTTTTACCCCGCCCTCCCCACTAACGGGCTCAGGGCGGTTTACAAACGGCACACATAGTGCCTAGACAAAATAACAATTTAAAACAGTTTAAAATACATTTCAAAGTCTTGGTATTTCATTATCTTCTCCTGTTCCTTCTTTTCTATTCTGCTGTCTCCTGGGATTGCAATGTCAATTATCCAAAACCTATTTCTCATTTTTCCTACCACTGTATTATTAGGGATGTTATGCTCCAGGTATTTATCTGTTTGCAATCAGAAGTCCCAAAGAATCTTTGTTTCATCATTTCCCATGATCCTGTCTGGTTTGCTCTCCCCTGAATTTCTGGCTGATGGTAAGCCAATGCTTCCTGCAAAGATTCCAGTGCAACAGCTGCAACTGTATTGAAACATTTTTTACAGTTAGTTTGAGCAATTTTACTTCATTCTTTGACCATGTAGTCAACTGATTCATCCGTTGTTGTTGTTATTATTTATTCATTATTACTATTACTACTGCTACTATTACTACTACTATTATTTTTAACAACAACAATATGATTTTTACCTCACCTTCCTAATTCCATAGGACCACCAAGGCAGCTAACAAATTAAAGCATACAAATTAAAATAGTATCTTAAAAGCTATTAAAATCAACACAAAAATACATAATTAAAACAAGTTAAAGTTACAGCTTAAAATCAGTACAAAAGATAAAAACAAAAGATTGAAGCATTGGGGGGGAAGGATGGATCACTGAGGGAATGCCAAATAAAACCACAATGTTCTCACCTGCTTATGGAAAACAGTAACAAAACAGGACAACAAATCTTCCTAGGGAGAGAGTGCCAGTGTTTTAGTGCCCCTACTGTGTTGAAGGACTACTACTTGAAGCAGGCCCTCTGAAGAAGACCACAGTGGCCAGGCTCATAAGGCAGTAGGCATTCAGATATGTTGGTTCCAAACCACATAGGGCTATTAGTGTCAGCACTAGCATCTTGAATTGTGCCCAGAAACAAATTGGAAGGCAATGTAGATAGAACAAGACTGGACTGATATGGTCCCTGTGACCCACTCTAGTCAATAACCTGGCTGTGGCATTCTCAACCAACTGAGGTTTCCAAACACATTTCAAGGGTAGCTGATATAGAGCTCAATACAGTAATCTAATCTTCACGGCATTCATAACATTAAAGTATGGTGTACACATGAAACAATTTGTTACTCTGTTCAAACCACTAAACTAATCTTTGTTTATCTCTTTCTAAACTGGGATTAATTTAAAATTTAGAATCTTGATTTGGAGGGAAGAGAGCAAGCCTTAGTTTATAGTTTAGACATAACTGCAAACCACAGCTTGCTACAAACATAAATGTATTTTGTTGTTGACTCACACATGACAGGAGCAGCATGTGAGCTGCAAGATCGCCTGGCTTATTCTTATAACCATAGTTTGTTATGACAGAACTGTGTCGTTGCCACTTTCAACTGCTTCTGTCCATCTGTTCTTAATATTTTACAGTGTTGCTTTTTGATACCCAAGGTCATCTTGTTCTTAAACTGATTGGTTGTACATTGCACTCTTTTGCCCCCAAAGAGTCACCTTTAGAGTTTGCAGAAGTAAAACATTACTTCACCTCTAGGGGAGTACAGAGAGACAATAGGCATTCTTCTTTGAGAACAAGTGGCTTTAAGGAACCTTTAGTTATGTAATAAATTCATGTTTCATGGCACTCTAACAGCTCTCTCATGGCATACAGTTTGTGAGTTACTCACCTACAGAAAATTATCTGTGTGAGCCAAACTTAGGGTGATAAGCATCTTTCTGCCAATACTTTAGCTCCCATCTGACTGCCAGCCATCTGGCCATGTTGTCAGGGGCTGCCTTTGCTGCTGCAGAAGGAAGAGAAGTGGCAGGGTGCAGGGCATCCTGGTCCTGGGGTGGGAGGCAGAGCCAGCTCTTTCTAATGGCTAGCTCTGCCCCTGCCCAGTCAGTCTTCACCTCATGCTCAGCCCACCCTCCCACCTTCTAGGTGGTACGAGCATCATCTGGTCGCCCCCTTTTGGTGGGGGGCCAGGTAGGAATTTTTTCACCTTTTCCAGATTATTCTTTGGTGAGGGATTTTTTTTGCCTACCCTGTACTGTTTTCCAGTGGATTGTGGAACTGACTTGGGTGTGGCCGTTAATTAGGTTATGGGTTGGCAGGATTCTGTTTGGGGAGGGTTATGAGGCTTGGTGAGCACCATTTAGCACCCCTATTTTGAGGCCCAGGGGTCTTGCAAGATCACCCCCTGGGTTATGTGGTCTGCAGGTGAGGAATGCAGACTGCCTTGGGGATTGCCTGGATCAATCTTCCCCTACAGTTGTGTGGCTGGGGGGGGGGGGGGGTTGGAATTCTAGGGCACAATCTGCTTGCTGTGCCAGTTGGGTGTGAGCCATTATTGGATGGCTCTACCCAGGGGCAGGCTGGCTCACCCATTAGTTGGCAGAGGAGGGGTTTGAGTTTGACCCCTAGCCCTGGCCATGCCACTAGTTAAGTTGTTGCCCTTGCCATTCAAATATGTTTGGTTAGAATAAAGTGGCCCTTTTGTGTCTCACTCTTTGTTCAGACTATGGTGGCTTTATGGTATGTTAAGTGTGGTTTCCTGCAGAGCCTAGCGCTGCTGAGTTGTTGAACAACAATAATGGTCTGTTCATTCTCACCTGACTTACATGCCACTGACATGTTTTAAAAGCCTGACTATTTTATTACATGAGTTTCTTCCCCCCTGCCCTCTGCTAAGTGCTTCTCCTGGCCCTGGAGGTTGTCGCCAAAAGCGACTGAAGAAAGGATGGATTGAAAAGTGTCTACTAATAACTTTGCAAATAAGAGAAAGGAAATGGCTGACATTAATGTGCCAGAGTGATACTTGGCATTTTAAGTGTACGGTTGATCTGTGGAGGATCGGGGTTTTCTCCATTCCTTTCGTTAGTCCATACTGGAACCTTTCATCAGAAATGATGCCTGCTCAAGAGGCACTGAATGGTGCTTTCTGCCCTAAACCCCTATTTCAATTTTTGCTTCTCCTTTGTGCAAATCAAACCAGTGATTCATTATTATTGCATCATTTTCTGTTTTCTTTTTTTGAACTTTTCCCGTGCAAGACACACCTTTCCCAACATTATGTATGCACCCATACAGTGGCATTTTATAGTATGCGTGTATAAGCAAAGTGTGCTGTAGGTAAAAAAAAAAAAAAAACCATCTCTGTTGCATATAAAATCTCCACAAAGTGAATTTGCAATACAAATGGATCTACAGGACTAGCGTTAGAAAGCAGAGAACTGAAAACAGTTGACAAAAATAGAAAAGAATATAAAAAGAAATGGGGAACACGTAGTCCTTCACAGCTGGGATGAAACATTGACCTCATCTCTGCCATTTCCCAAGGGAAGAATACCTTCCTGGGTGTTTGCACTTAGGGCTATAAAAAGGCTAATCTGAGGGCCTCGTTACATGTCTCATGTCTCATGTCACAAGCCCTTAAATACATTTACTTGGGAATAAATCCGGGGCTATGTGCTTTGCAGTAAAAAGCAAATAAAACTCTGTGCCTAGTAAATCCAAATTCTGTCCCCCATCCTGTGCTTTCTGTACCCTGTGCAAATGAAAGACAATGCTCCAGGTAGGCACAGGGGATGCTTTTGATCCCACCCTCATGAAAGGATGGGAAATGAAGCACTGGGAATCAAGTGGTTGTAGGATGCTTCATATGTCTTGGCCAGGTGGGGCGAGATTGTCCTTACCTCCTTAGGGTAGCCCATTCAGGAGCATTTATGCAGCTACCCTGGAATGGCCTGCCACCATTACACCTTACAGGAATAGACAATAAAAAGGGCATGAGTCCATATAGGGGGAGGCAGTTTTTCAGCTATGTGAGTTTGTGGCTGAGAAGAGTGTTAATGGTTATAAACCAGCACCTTGAACTGGGATAAAAAAAATAAATTGGCAGACAAAGAGATGTTCTAAGACTAGAGTGAGGAAGGTCAGTGTAATTTGCACTAGCTTTGTTTCCAAGTAGTCTTCCAGGACAGCTCAATGTGAAGTACGTTACAATAATCTAGTCTTTAGGTTAGCCAGTTTGGTGTAGTGGTTACGTGCGCAAACACTAATCTGGGAGAACTGGGTTTGATTCCCCACTCCTCCATTTGCACCTGCTGGATGACCTTGGGCAAGCCGTAGTTCTGGCACAGCAGTTCTTGAAAAACAGCAGTTTCTGTCAGAGCTCTCTCAGCCCCACCTACCTCACAGGGTGTCTGTTGTGGGGAGGGGAAGGAAAAGGAGTTTGTAAGCTGCTCTGAGACTCCCTTGGATAGTGAAGGGTGGGGTACAAATCCAATCTCCTCCTCCTCCCCATAGGTAAATTATATGTGTGTGGTGTGAATATGTGCATTTTAAAATAAAACCTTGGACTTGCTTATTGTCTCTATGTGCCCAGGGCAGGGGTATGATCTGTAATAATAAAGTACCTATTGAAGGCAGTTGGGAATTTGTTCACGTTCTCCTGCTTAAGTGAGCAAGAATTCTGCAGTAATCTCTTGGGGCCAAGGAGTTTCATCTAGTGTTGTCTTCCATTCTTGATATTGGAAACTTAATTTCATCCAGGCAAGAATGAAACCTCTTACCTTTATAACTTTTGTTGTTGTTGTCGTTAAGTCACACAGTTGAGTCTGACTCTTTGTTACCCCACGGACCGCATCACACCAGGTCCTCCTGTCCTCCGTCGTCCTCTGGAGTTTGCTCAACTTCATGTTCGTTGCATCGATAACACTGTCTAACCATCTCATCCTTTGTTGTCTCCCTCTTCTTTTACCTTCACTCTTTCCCAGCATCAGAGTCTTCTCCAGTGAGTGCTCCCTTCTCATTTGGAGGCCAAAGTATTTGAGCTTCAGATTCAGTCAGGGTTGATTTATTTTAGAATTGACTGGTTTGATCTACTTGCAGTCCAAGGGACTCTCAAGAGTCTTCTCCAGCACCATAATTCAAAAGCATCTATTCTTTGGTGCTCGGCCTAACTTTTGATCCAACTCTTGCAGCCATACATTACTACTGGGAATACCATTGCTTTGACTATATGGACTTTTGTTGGCAGGGTGATGGCTCTGCTTTTAATTATGCTGTCCAGGCCATGCATTATTTCTCTTAGGAATCACAGTAAGGGGGGGGGGGAAGCTTTCTCAATGCACTATTAAGCATATTGTCAGTGGCAAATTTGGAGGTGAGAGGTTCAGAATACAAAGCCCATCCCTTCAGCATCCATGATCTGCTTCAAACAAGCTGCAACCACTCTGTGAAGTTTAGGTGTAGTTCCAGCCATCCCTCCTTGTGATTTCCAACTCCCAAGCAATGTTTTGTGAAGAGTGGGGGGGGGGGGGAGTTGTTTCCACTGGAGGGGGGGGAGTTGTTTCCCTGGAAAGTAGGATTGTCATTTTCCCATTGGGGAGTTCCATGCCCCAAGTGGGTCCTTCTCACCCCCATTCAGCTAGGTGGTAGGAGAAAAAAAGAAGTGAAATGGGGGAAATTGGTTAGGCTATAGAGTTTTGGCCAAATACTAGAGGGTCATCAGTGATGCAATGATGTCAGTTCTGAAAGTGACATCAGCATGTCACCAGTGACATAATGACATTTCCCATCAGTTGCCAACCTCATGCTGGCAACCCTACTGGACAGAGAAGCATGACTTCTCACAGGGAATTAGGCTAGAAGCAAGGTAGAGCTCTCCATGCACCCTGCAGGGAATGAAGCCTGAGAGCATACACAGGAGCATCCAGGTCTTAAGTGTGAGGTATTGTGAGATTGTCCCAAAAGATGCAGTCTGCAACAGGTCTTCTTAACCAGAAAGTCCTTTATTTGCAAAGAGGTTCTTATTGGTACAGTTACACTTTCTCTGTTAGAAATTACTTTATTGTAAACAGACAATTAGCATTATACTAGGCAACCAGAATTCCCTCATTATGTCTACACCAATCATAAAGCGTTAAAAGTGGCTCCAGCCCCCTGAACAGGTTTCTCACAGAAATGGCAGCAAGTATGTTATTGTGCCTTTTGTTCCCAGGGAACTTCTCCTAAACATTTTCAAAGGCAGCTGCAAAAAAGGAACAACACTGTAGGGAGGAATTATCCCAGACCTTGAGCAAGCTGGGAGCGAAGCAAGCAAAAGCCTTGAGCAAGCTGGGAGAGACACAAGCAAAAGTGGGGTGTGATAAGAACGCCAGACAGCTAAACAGCACATGAGCACATTCCTGCGGGTGGGGTCCCAGGTTGAGTCCCAACCCCCGGCCGGGAAACGGCAGCATAGCTGACAGGTATGTGTGTGGAAATCATAGCCGTGGGGTTTTCAAGGTAAGAGACATTCTGAGGTGGTTTGCCATTACTTGCCTCTGCATTGTAATCAATGCTCCCTCTAAGCTGTGGAGCCTTGTGAGCAAAAATTGTACTTTGTGAGCTACTGGCATTAAAGTTGTGAGTGAGCGACTGGGCTGCTGCATAAATCAGTTTGCTCTGGAGCCATTCTTCCTGAGCTAAGACAAAAATGTGTGAGCCATAGGCTAAAAAATTGTGAGCTAGCTCACACTAGCTCAGCTTAGAGGGAACACTGATTGTAATCCCAGTAGTCTTTAGTAGTTTCCCCTTCAAATACTAAACAAAGTTGACCCTGCTTAGCTTTTGAGATCTGATGAGATTGGGCTAGCCTGGGCTGTATTCACATATATACACACACACAAACACAGTGGTCACTAGGGTCATATGATGTGGATGGGAGGGATGATTACAAATCTGTCTGTGTGTATGTGAGAGAAAATGTATACTTCTCCATCTGCATCCTGTAGTAACCAGTGGGAGACGAGCCAAGCAAATGACAGTGTTTTTCCTCTTCACTCAAAACTTTCTCTGTCCAACAGGGAGAAACACTTTTTGAAAATATTCCTGTAACCACAAGGTGAAGTACCAAGAAGGGAGCTCTCAGACTTTGTCAACACTAATCCATTTATTCTTGTATGTTTCTCAGTCCCTCTCAAACACTACTTCATGCCTCAGGGTTGAGGTTTTCATTTCCAATACTGGCTTGGCTCTTCATTTTATTTTCCTGGAAATTTCTTAATATCTCAGAGGGGGGAAAAACAAGTTTTCCTCTTGGTCCAAGACTCTCTGTGACATCATGTGAAATCTGAAATGACATTGTTCAGTGCAGAGATTCATCTTGGTTTTGTTTTGCTCAATGACACTTATCACCCAATTACCTAAAGGCCCTTATTACACACTTGAGGAATTGTACACAGCAGCTCCATTTTCTTCCTGAAAGTCTCTTGCTGAATTCTTTCTTTGGCCAGCCACTGGTTGCCAGAGTTTTCTCTGATACTAGCAGTGAGATGCCTGGCAAATGGCAGAGATGTAGGGATATTTTAGTGGGATAATGCAAAGGAAAGAGTAGAAAGGATTGGTCTAGACTCTACTGTCTGGTGATGGACAAGTTCCTTCCCCCACCCACATTGTGGCCCTCATTACTAGTTGAGTTTTTTTCTCAGATAAATCCCAGTTCCTTCCATAGAGACAGTAAGACCATGGATATGTATTATATACTTTTTATGTGTATAGCTCATATGTGTTGTAATCTGTACTACTATAATGCATATCCAATGCAGACCACCACCACCACATCACCACCCCAAGTCCAAGACATGTTAAAGGAAGGTAAGCAAAAAGAAAACACATTTCAGCTATGATCTGAAATTGAGCATTCCAGGTAGTGTTCCTGTTGGGAAGGAATTTGGAAGTATCTTTTTGTTAATTTAGGCCAGAATTTGTTCTGTGTAGAGAAGTGGAATAGAATGGCAATAAGAAGTATTATTTTAGATCTGTCTGAACAGAAGTGGGGTGACATTTGATTCCATCCTTCCTGACTTCAAACACTGGTTGAATCTGTTGACCTCATCCATTTCAGTCCCTTGATTTCAGAACTTGTAATAGTGGTGCTAATATGAGCTGAAATGGAGTGATGTTGCGGTTAGACAGTCAGATTAGGACCTGGGAAACCAAGTTTTGAATTTCCACTCTGCCATGGAAGCTTGCTGGGTGACGTTGTATCAGTGAGTGTCTCTCAGTCTTTACCAGCCTCACATGATTTTTGTTGTGAAGCTTAAATGGAGAATGAAAAACCCTTGAGGACCCTGGAGGAATGGGATAATTTTTTAAAAAATTACTAGATAGGTAAGATACTAAGCACAAAGAAATATTTTTAAAGCTTTGTATGAGTTTCTATATGGCAGTAACTTGTATTTGTCATTCATAATTCTTGACTTTCAGAAGAACACAAACCATCTAATGGTAAATACTTACATAAAATAGGCATATCCCTCTCTCTGTACCTGCCTTCCACCAGACGCCTGTATCATAGCATTACTGCAATTCCATGTAAGTAGCGGAAGGTGATAATTGTGCAGCGAGCTTTTGTTAAATGTTTATCAGTGGGAAAACAGAAATGCCCAACGCTTTTAATTGCACGGTGATTTTATTATTCAGATGATGGAATTTGCCGAGAACAGCTGCATTTTGTAATCTAACCAGCTCTTTAATAGCGCTTCTGATTTGTGGGTATTATATTATTTGACTGCAGAAGGCTAACTGCACTGAAATTCTTGTGCGCATAGTAAGATTTTAAATTGGGGAGCTTGGCGATCAATACTGAAGCGTGTTTTTGAAAGAGGCCTTTGTGAAATTTAATGGCCACAACTGTATTTAGAAAACCAATTCCCAGCATTAAATCAAGCTTAATGTTTTACTCTTTCAGCACATAAGAATAGTGAGGCTTATCATGAAATTAGTTATAGCTTCACTATATTCTTTTTTTTTTAAAGGAAGAACATTCCCCCCCGCTCTCTTTACTGTCTTGGCTTTCAAGAAGTATGGTGATGCAGTCTTGCAATGAATGGGCATGCTGAATTAATGAACTACCTTGTAAGATATGCAAATGAGTTAAAATAGTACTAATGAGAAGCAATGATCATCATAACTTTGAACACACACATGAACCTGCCTTATACTGAATCGGACCTTTAGTCCATCAATGTCTTTGTCTACTCAGACTAGCAGCAGCTTGCCAGCATCTCAGACAGAGGTCCTCCACATCACCCATCATCTGATCCTCTTAACTGGACATCCTGGGGTTTGAACTTGGGATCTTCTGCATCAGGCCCATAGCCAGGATTTTTTTTTTATTTGGGGGGCCTTTAAATGTTGGGGGTACCCCCACACATACCCCCAAGCCTGGGAGTGTCCCACAGAACTCCCCGATCTCTCATACAAGCCGCCAAGGGAGAGGCATAGTGGATTGAGGCCCCCCCCCCCCACCATCACACAGCTTGAAATAGCACACTCCACCTAGCTCGGTGAAAAGTTGGTGGGCCTGGGTGTTAAGTTAGGGGAGGCAGCCCCAAGATGCTCCACTGTAGCTACAGGCCTGTTCTGCATGCCAAGCAGATGCTCTACCACTGAGCCACAGCTCGTCTGTGGACGTTAGAAATATTATTTATTATCAGTTGTATCCAAATGATCTTTTTTGCCAGTGGAAGGGCACTTTGTCCTGTGTAGTATAGGGTACTAGGACTAAGGCCCGTTGTGGAAATAAATACAATGGGCTCTAGAAAAAGGCTCTGGGAGAGTGCCTCGGCCTTGGGCACTCAGTGTCAATTTGCTGAGGTGACCTCAGCAGGGTATAATGACACAGAGTCCACCATTTTCTCCAGAGGAACTGATCTCTGCTACCTGAAGAGCAGTTGTAATTTTGAGTGATTGCTAGCCCTCACCTGGAGACTGACAACAATGGTTCCCCAGGAGGAAATGGCTGGTTTGGAGGGTGGAGTCTATGGCATTGTACCTGTCTGAGGTCCAAGCCCTCCTCAAACCCCACCGTCTCCAGGCTCCACCCCTCAAATCCCCAGAAATGCCCCAACCTGGAGCTGGCAACCCTAGTTAGGACTGGCCCCAATGAGTTCCTCACAAAGGCATGCGAAGGGTTTCCTTCCTTTGTCTGAACCAATCTTGGTTGCCTAATGTAGAAAATGGGCTCCAGTTTACAACTCAGCTGTTCACCTCCCACATCCTATGAGCATATCCAGGGGTCATTTCGAGCAGGAGCTCGGGGGAGCTCAGCTCCGAGAGTTGGTGCCAGCCCCCCTTCCCCTGCGGGGGAATGCCTGCTTGTATCATGGCTGCAGCTAAATGACCCCGTCCCCTGGAAAGGTCCTTGTTCCTCCGACCAGCCTTCTAAAGGCTTCAGCCACCACTGAAGCCATCCTCCCAGAAGAGTGGTATTTCTGAGGCTTGGATTAGTAGCTGTCCTCTCTCTGCCAGCTCTTCCTTCCTTCCTTCCTTCCTTCCTTCCTTTCCTTCCTTCCTTCCTTCCTTCCTTCCTTCCTTCTGACATACTTCTGGTGATGTCAGATAGTGTAACAGCATATGCAAACAAGTTATTTTAATGAGTTATGCTAATGAGCTCCTGCACCTCTTTTTCTACGAAATGACCCCTGGGCATATCTCACTCCTTAAGTTCCCTGCCACCACTCACTGAATTGTCACTGCCTTTTTAGAGGAACAGTGAGACTCTTGTGGCCAAATCTTCCTGTTTGGAGATGGAATCCCCAATCTTTGGGGGATCCCTGGAAAGCTGGGAACCCAAGGGTCTGGCCTTTCCTTGCTTCCCTGGGCTACCCCCTCCTTTTGGTATAGTGCAGAGTGGGGGAGACTATGGGGTCAGAGCACAAGACAGATTATTAGCCCAAATAGAAGAATTTATTTTACTATTTACACAATTATGGAGTACACACACAGTAAATGAATAAGGCACAACTGTAGGAGTGAGCACACACTATGAACCAACAGGGCATAAATCAACAGGGGTTAAACGCAATCCTTCCTGGATGGGCTGGAGTTTATATTGATGGTGCCCCACCCCTTGGGATGATCCCTCTTTTCCTGCACTTTTTGGCCTTGTGGCAGCTGGGAACTATAGGCCAGCAGACGAGGAAGCCCCATTCAACCCAGTGAGTGCTACTCCAGCAAGCCCCTCTCTGGAACTACAGCTCAATTGAACCTTATACTTATAGAGGAACATTTTAAACAAATCTCAGACTGCAACCATCTTATAAACACAGGTAACTGCCATTTCGTTACATCTACCAACAGCCACTGAGGTAACAGTTAGTCCCACTCAGGAGGGAAGCAGGAGTAGCGTCTTCGTCAAAAGAGAAAGCCGTCTGCCAGTAATTATGAGAGGGCACAGTGGCTGAAGGAGTGGACGGGGAAGAGGAGCAGACCCAGCACCCAGCCAATGGCACATGATTACTCACAGCCAGTGGATAGGAACAGTTTCTGATTGACAGGTCAGGGGACCAAAGGCTGGGGTGGTGTGTGGAATGTTGAGGACAGATTCACATGAACACTCAATTATATAGTAAGGAGAAATTCGTGGGTTCCTCCTACCTGCTGCAGGCCCCCTCATTATGTCCAGTGCTGTTTCCCTGAACCCAAGAACCAGTATTCCGAGGGAAGGGGGTTGTAGTGAAAAGCAAGAGGCAGGAAGGTACTGTTCCATGAGATGAGCTCCTTGAATGATTGGTTGGGCACAGCTCTGTATTTTTTTTTGCCTCCAATGGACACATGCGCCTGGCTTATACTGTGTCAAATACTTGATCTACCAAGTATTATCAGTACAGTCTACTCTGACTGGAAGAGGCTTTCACATTTTTATATCCTGATGCTTTAAACTGGAGATGCCAGGGAGTGAACCTGAAGAAGAGCAAATGCTATGCCACTGAAGCATGTTTCTTGTTTCATATTTGAGTTGGCTTGTAATAACCAGCACAAAGGTCATTGAGTCCCTCCTTCTTTCTCTTCCATCAGAAGAGCCAATTTACAGAGGGCACAGAAGATGTGATTTCACTGAGTTCCCCTCCTCCATGCAGCACTTCGACCTGTATGGCTATTACTCCATGTGCACCCTGAAATTAGGGTTGCCAGCTCTGAGTTTGGAAATTCCTGGAGATTTGGGGGTAGAGTCTGGGGAGGGTGGAATTTGGGGAGGGCAGGGATCTCAGCAGGGATGTGATGTCACTCTGGGACTTCAGTTTCTCCTAGACTATGGTATACCATAGAGCCAGCCCTCCAAATTTGCCATTTCCTTCAGGGAAACTAATATCTGAGGTCTGGAGATCAGTTGTAATTCCAGGAGACTTGCAGCCCCCACCTGGAGGTTGACAATCCTGACTGGAACACTACAGATGTGTTTTCCTGAGGGTTTGGAAGGAGCTGCAGGAACAGAGAGGAATGAGGGCAATTCAGCATTCTGTTGTAGCTTGGTTGGATCCAGGTCATTAAAGCATGTGATGGGGTGAATCCGTTCATTTGTAGTTCCATGAGAAGTAACCCCATCTTCTCTAGTTTCTAAAGAAAAAATGGAGGGGTACGAGTCTAAAAATAAAACAAAGGCAACACCACAAATTAATGTCTGCAAATTTGGATGAACTCAGTTTTTGAGAACTGGGGCATCTGAGGGTGACAAGAAGGTCTAGTTTTGTGTCCAGATCAACCAAAAGCAAACTTTGAAAAGAGGAGAGTTTCTATTTGCTCCTGTAATTTTCAACAGTAAGCATAAGATACTATTATACCATGTTCTCTTTTTTTTAATTAGAATGCTCTAATTGCACAAATATTTTCTCACAGAGGCAAAAAGTAATCAATTTGACATTAATTAGCTCTCTTCCCCCCCTTCCTTTGGCATTGAGGCCCTGTAAAACTCAACCCAATGCAGCACTCTGTGTGTAGAACTTTGCTAGTCAGTTGATTTGATGCTTAAAATGATAATTGGTATGAAAAGAGTGGAGCATCACTTGTGGGTAAGGAGATCACCCTAGGGAATGTGAAGCCAAAGCAGAACAATGATTTAACATTTCTGCTTTTGTTGAGTTTTCTTTGTCTGTGCAAGAGGCATAGACGGCAAATGCATGCTGTCATTTCAAATAGTCCAACAGCAAATGTCTAATGCGAAATGACAAATCTGTAAGCTGCCTAAACTCTTACACTACAGGAAGTAACCTACAACTGTAAGTAGTGTTGCTGAGTTCCCAATGGGGGCTGAAGGTCTCCCAGAATTACTACTGATTTCCAGACTACAGAGATCAGTTCCCTTGGAGGAAATGGCAGGTTTGGAGGGTGGACTGTATGACATCATATCCTTGCTGAGCTCCCTCCACTCCCCAAAATCTGCCCTCCCTAGGCTCTACCTTCAAATCTCCTGGAGCTTCTCCACCCACAGTGTGCAAGCCTAACTGTCAGGTGCCTGGGACTTTGTACCAAAGACTCTGGTTAGGAGACAGTATTGGTTTGTTATTGCCAGAATTACAGCTCCCAGAATTACAGCTGATCTCCAGACTACAGAGATGAGTTCCCATGGAGAAAATGCCTGTGCTTTATAGGGTGGAGCCTATGGCATCATACTCCACTGAGGTCCTTCCCTTCCCCAATCCCACCTTCCCCAGGTTCCACCCCCAATCTCCAGGAATTCCCCAATCCAGTGTTGGCAACTCTAAGCATTCCTTCTCTCAGCACTTCAGTGGACCGAAAAAGGCATTCGCCCCAGCCTTTCCCCTATGAAGCCTCACAACCCATTATCCATGGAGCACTGGCAAATTATGCCGGAAACAGTTAAGGTACGGGGAAAAAATCAGGATGCATGGAAGGCAGGACAGAGAAAACTAGGGATGGGCGTGGACCAGTAAAATCCAGTTCAGTTTGTGTTTCACAACATGCCCCATTCATGATCCGTGGGCCATCACATGATCCATGCCCCTCAAGAACTGATTCAGTTTGAGAAGTTTGTGGGGGAGTAGAACACACCCACACCAGTGTTCTAGAGACACCAAACTCACAGGGGACTCTGGCTGACTCTCCTCTACCCGCCCTCCAGATTTGGTGAGGATGCTCCCACGAAAGTGCTTACTGGAGAAATGACTAACTGTTTACAGAACTTCAAAGCAACAACTTGGAGGGCATGTAGAGGAGCATCTGGGAAAGGTCCCCATGACTTTGATGTCTCTAGCTTGCACAGGATCCATTCTATATGCTCCTGAACCTCGGTCATTTTGACAGGCAAAGGTTCAGGAGTGTATAGAATAGATCCTGTGCAAAATAGAGACACCAAACTCACAGTGGTCCTCCCCTGGATGCTCCTCCAGGCCCTCTAAGTTTGTTATCTCTAACTTGCACAGGATCTATTCTATACGCTCCTGAACCTGACCCTGTCAAAATGGCCACCCGTCATTTCCCTGGAAAGTACTTTTCTGGGGGCACCTTCTTGAGGGGGGGCATAACTTGGACCCCATAACTCCAATTCTCACCAAATGTGGGTGGGGGGCAGGTTGAGAAGAGTCAGCCAGAGATCCTCTGTCAGGTTGGTGTCTCTAGCTCCTATACATTCTTGGAACTGTGCCTGTCAAAATGACCAAGGTTCAGGAGTGTATAGAACCAATCCCATGCAAGCTAGAGGTATTAAAGTCACAGGGGACCTCCCCCAGGTGCTCCTCTACATGCCATCTAAGTTGTTGCTTTGAAGCTCTGTAAACATTTTGACTGAGTAGAGACAGTCTGTCTGGGAATGTCTCCACTCACAGACTGGCACAAACCTCCACAGACTGTCTGAAAGTTCATGAGAAGTTCATGCTGGGTGACCTGCCATGAACTTAACTTCACAAAGCACAAACCAGACACTATCTGGTTTATTATTTTGTGAGCCAGTTTGTGCCCATCCCTTGAGAAAACCCATGAAAGAATTACAGAGCAGAAGTGGGTGACATTCACTCATTTTAGCTCTGGGCACAGATATGGTAAACTTGTTAAATGACAAAGGCTATGGGTAAAAGCCAAAACTCCGTGGTGATCTAGCCACATAAGAAATTGACATATTAGGCCTTAGCTTGCCCTAACTTTTTTTGGGGGTGCACAGACATGTCCCTGTTAGCATGTCACTATGCTCCAGGTTGTTCAAATGGAAAGTAGTTTTTAATCATTTGGGTTTATTTTAACACATGGTACAATACTGATACAGATTTTGCTGTGATTTTGAAACCACATATAGAGGTGGGTGTATGCTAAGACCACGAAAACAGCCTTATCAGCTGAAACAGACGCTTCCTGCAAGGTAGACAGTTTTGTTACTAACTTTTCACCCCCTGACTGTCTGGTGTTATGGAACCGTCTGGAGAAATGAAGCAAAGCACTTCCTTCTTTTTATTGCTAACTTGCTAAATAAGATAAGAACAGTAACTCTTCACCCCCTCCCCTTGACCTTTTTACACCCCCTCCATAAATGGGGACAAAATGCTTTAAGCGATATTATAGGTAGATTGTGCGCTTTCCGCCGTAGCCCTATTGGGCAGAGAGACAGAGAGGATCTGACGCGTCGGTGCCTTAAATTGAGCTGTTTTGCAGAACAGACCCTCAGAGAAAAGACCTCTCCCTCTTTCAGAGCTTTTCTCTCCATATCTGCAGACATGTATTTTCAATAAACCTGCTTGCTTGCTAGCTGCCTGTGTTGGAGTGATCATTCTAAGGTAAAAGAATTGGTCCATTTCAATACTCATAGGCAACCAAATAAAAAATAAATAAACCCTTCTTTGAGATGGGTTCCAAATGATCATTATGAACCTTCATAAACAATCCATATGTCATTTTCCACAGAAATTATAATCTATTATGTTGCTCAAGTGGAATAATAATGCTGTAAAAAACTAAATTTATCCCAGGTGCCCCAGCAGGTTGATTCTTCATTATCCATTAATCGTTAATGGCAGCATTCCATGGAGTTCCTGCCAGTTCTACCCAGCTCAGCTTTCTAAAGTGATGTTTTAGCATTAAACATAGACAGTAATTAAAGTTAAAAACAAGACATTTTATCTCAGGCAAATAATCTGAAAAGTAGAAGCTGACTTGCTGTTGAATTGCTTATTTGGAGGACAAGATATATTTTTAAGATGTTGAAATTGTTATTTGTGCATGCCATTTTTTTCACCTTATTAGGGTTCAGAACCTTTCAGGGTGGTATTTTTGACTGGGGGAAGCTCTGCAGGGGAGGCAAAGAGCTGGACTCCCTGTTGCTGCTTCTTATCACTGAATAGCATGTTTAGAGTCCCAGTCAGTGAACTCCAGCATCACATGTATTTTTGGTTCTGAGTGTGGTGCTTTACTGATTGATGCACACATGTGCTCTTTGGCATTAGTAAAGTATGAACCTTTCTTTGCGTGGAATCATCTTTACTTTATTTTATTTTTATCATCTGCTTGTATCATTTATTGTTCACCTCTCTCATTGAGACTCAAGCTGGGTTGTAAACAAAATGCATTAAGGACCTGTGCAATAAAACTAGATTCTGTCATTAAAGACCAATGAAATAATAGCAGCATAATACATCCCACAAGCTGGATTTCACCATTAGAGCACAGTGATCCAATAAACTGGATTTCACAATTGGAACCATGAAATAGCAACAATATAATATATCCAATAAATAATGCAGTGGGGGGGGAGCATAGTGGAGTCTATATATAACTAAGTCTTGGATCAATGTGGCTATACCAGGAATAGATGCATTAGACAAACCAACTGGAGCTGGGCAAACTTAATCTGAGCCACAGTAGCCACCTGGTTTTCTAAGATGACTGCTGTGTCAAGCAGCTCTCCCAAGACAGGGGGGATCTGAAGTCCCTTGTGTGCCTTTCTAGTATGCCAGAGAATCTCTGACTCGACAAAATTATTTTTCAGCTTGTTCACCTTCATCCAGCCCATTACTGACTCTAAGCATTCATTCAGGATAACTAGCAGGGTCATGTTCCCCCTGTCTAGTCCTTGACAGAGATCATTAACTAAGGTGACCAAAGCAGTCTCTGTTCCAAATCCCAGCCTGAGCCCAAATTAAAAAGGATCCAGAAAATCAGTCTCTTCTAAGAATCCCTGGAGTTGAGAGGCTATAACCCACTCTAGCACCTTTCCCAAGAGTGGAAGACTGGAGACTGGCCAGAAATTTTCTAACACAGTAGTGCTCAGAGACATTTTTTTAACTGTTATATTCACTGCCTCCTTGAGGATGGGTGGCACACCTGCTCTCAAGGAAGCATTTATCACTTCCCTTATCCACTCAGACAGTCCCCCTTTGGCAGCTTTTATCAACCAGGAAGGGTAGGGTTTGAGAACACTGGTGATAGGTCTCACCTATCCAAGGATCTTATCCACATCCTCAAGATCCACAAGCTGAAAATTATCCATATAAATCGGAGAAGCAGGTATCAAGGATACATCATCTGGGCATGCATCAACACAAGCATCTAACCCAGAGGAGATGTAAGCAATTTTGACAGCAAAATGAATGGCAAATCGATCACAGTGAGCTATTGTGTGGTCAGAGCCCAAATCCTTGGGGCTAAGATGTAAAAGTCGCTGAACCACATGAATACATGCAGATGCAATGGTGTCGAAGAAATGTTGCCTTTTTGCCATCATCACTGTCACAGAATAGGCTCTAATATGGGCTGTATGCCATATTTGATCAGTTTTGCTCTGAGTTTTCTGCCAATGGCATTTAAGGGGCTGTCCCTCCCATTTCATTGCTATCAGCTCTCCAATCATGTCAAAGGCCACTGAGATGCAACAACAACAAAGAAGCATACACCATTCTCTACATTCAAATGGAAATCATAATCAAAAGCACCCAGTGCCATCTCTATCTCACAGTCTGTCCTGAAACCCTATTGAAAGGGGTCTAGATCAGATATGTCATCCAGAAAGACCTGTGATTGCTCCAACATGATACTCTGTTATTTTATCCGAAAATGGCAGATGAAAAACCATATGATAATTGGCTACAATATTATTTTCGGGTGATGGCTCCTTAAAGTATTGAATTAATAGTCAACAGGTTTGTGTGTGCCAGTTAAAAAAAATGGTATAATTTCGGATCTGGGCTTGAGGGGATTTTTACCATTATTGCTTATTTTCAGGTAGGACATTATGAGTTCAGGATTCAAACCTTTGTGCTTTTGGAGTTTGGAACCATTATTTTCAATGGAGAATGTATCAACAGATAGCACCAATAATGTGCATACAATTTCATTCATACATACATAGGCCGAGGACAGACTGGCAATCTGAAGCGGGGCAGGCATGCTTCGCAAACGGAGGAAAGGAGCCCGTTCAGACATGCGCATCTGCCCATCGGCTCCGTTGCGTACTTACCCGTCTCCCAGCCGCTTTCCTTCCGCTTTACCCGGACACCAGTTTTTCCCGGTGTTCAGGGGCCTTCCTCCGCATGCCTCCCGCTTCCAAACAGTGTGAACTGGAAGAAGCGGGAGGCATCCGGAGGAAGTGTGAACGCACGGCAAAAAGTTTTGCGCATATGCGCATATGCGCATATGCAAATATGCGCATATGCAAATGTGTGCATATGCGCATATGCAAAAAACATCAAAGGAAAACAAAAAAAAAGTGCAGCAGCACGCGCGAGCCCCGCGCGCTGGCTATGCGGCAGTCTGAACTCTCCGTGGCAGTCTGAATGCTCCGTATCGCCGCTGATCCGCATTGCTCTGGCCAGTGTGAACGGCCAGCTCCGTGAGTTTTTTCCCCCGCTCCAGTTCCCTCCGCTTTGCCTCCGCTTCAGATTGCCAGTCTGTCTTCGGCCATAGTTTATTACAGTCCACAATCAGCTAATAAACATATGTTAAAAACGTTCAATGTATAAGATGTCCCATACATAAAAACAGTCAGCAAGAAGTAGAGAAATATATAAATCATTAGATCTGCCTATGTATTTGGATGTAATTGGCTTGATATACATATTCTGAATGTCCTTGTAAAATGCACAGTCCAGAAGGACATGTTTGATTGTTTCAATCATACCAGACTGACAGAGACAGAGACTCTGTGCATATGGGGTTCATACATATCTCCATTCAAGAAGGACAGATGGGAAAACATTAAAATGGGTAAAGGTACTACATTAAAATGGGTAAAATGGGTAAAAGTTCTACAATATTTGGGGAATTCTAATATGTAGAGATAATTTGGTGGAGTAAAATTTTGGTCACTGTTTCCCATGACCAGAACAGAATAGGCCAGCGATCTGTCAGCTTGGAGGCCTATATACCATATTCTCTGTTTAAGCGTTGCTCTGGCTTCCACATACTCAAGATACAGTAAGACTAGATGGGTGAAACTATAGTAGTAATTTGTCCTCTACTGCTCTCACCCACCCAGAGTGAACATTATCTAAAACTTCATTAATCCAGGGTGGAAGAAGATTAACTAGAGCCAAAACCATATAGTTTGTAGCCAGGCACATGCTTGAGTGGGACCAACCTTGCTTCCACTCTAAACAGAGCATTAGGTACCCAGCAAGGTACTCTGGATAAGGATCTAAGAAATTTGGATTGAGTTGCTTCTAGTTTTCAGAAATCTCTGTACAGACATAACTACGAACCATACATATCACCTTGCCCTGGAAAACTTTTATTGTGTGGTATGTGAGAACCCCCTTTCATAAAAATAATCTTAAAGTTACTGTGGCCAGCCTTTGGACAGACCCAGTTGCATGGGAAAGTGGAACTCTTCATGACCCAGACAACTGGAACACTACTCCTAAATATTTGAACACTTTAACTGTTTGATCTCATGTCAATCTGCCATCTGTGTTTGGTGGGTCTTTATAGAAGACAAGAATTGTTAAGTGCTCCTGTTTTCAGTAAGCCATAAGCATCCGGAGGGCTCTTCTGAGCCCTGCTTCAGACTATGATAGAATGACTATATCATCCACATATAGTAATGTGGTGATTGGCCTATTTGCCAAGTTAGGCCAAGGTCAGAACTGGTTAAGGATTGCAGAATTTATATAGAATAGGGTTGCCAGCTTCCAGGTGGGGTCTGGGGATCCCCCACTTTTACAACTGATCTCCAGCTGAGAGAGATCAGCTCCCCTGGAGAAAATGGCTGCTTTGAAAGGTGGACTCTATGGCATTGTACCATGCTGAGGCTTCTCTCCTCCTCTAACCCCGTCCTCTCCTGGATCCGCCCCCAAAGTCTCCAGGTATTTTCCAACCCAGACTTGGCAACCCTAATATAGAATAATATAGAATATAGAATAATAATGGAAAGAAAATGCATCCTTGCTTCACACCTCTTCTAACTGGAACCGATGAATATGACAACCGACAATCTGTCACAGGAACATCTTCTACCCTGGGACATACCGGTTGGACATTGCCTACCGTTATCAGAAAATACACTGAATGCCGCCATCGTTTGCACTGCACTGTTGTACTGTTTTCAGCAGTACTTATGCTCTATATTGTATTTTTATATTGGATAATTTTAACATTTTATTATGTTTTATATTCCCAGGGGTCCGTTGGAGCGGGAGTGCACAGGAGTGCAGCTCTGGGAGTGAGGAGCCCAGGGGGTGGGCACATGACCAAGCCCCACCCCCTCCTTGGCTTCCCCGAGCAGTGCAGAGGTGCAGCGCCCTGGGGAAAGCCCTGCTAGGGTCTTTATTGTTTTTAATGTTTTGTTTTAATATTGAATAATTTTATCATTGTTCCTTTTATGACTGTGTGCTGCTTTTCCAGAGACTTGCTCAAGGTGGCATATAATTTTTCTAAGTATACCATTTTTTATCTGGGCACATGGCACATAAGTACTGGAGAAATTTCACCAACCCTTCAGCAGCTTCCACCTTATCAGCTTGGTGTAGTGGTCAGGAGTTGGACTCTAATCTGGGAGAACCAGGTTTGATTCCCCACTCCTCCACATGCAGCTGCCGCTGGTGCCTTCTGACACACTTCCGGCATGTTAGGGGGTGTGGCATATGCAAATGAGTTATGCTAATGAGCTCCTGCACCTCTTTTTCTACGAAATGACCCCTGTATATTCCAATTGTATGTATGCCACCTTGAGCCAGTTCGCCCAGCAAGGCAGAATATTAATAGAAACAAACAAACAAACAAACAAATAAACTTTATGGGATAGTTAACCTAGTAGATTACATCTCACTGACAAGTGATAGTTTTCATATAACGGACAAGCAATCTATGGTGTATTGTGGAAGCCTCTAGTTCTAACCATAATCTGTCTTGTGAGATGCTATCAGATGCCGTCTTATAGTCAACAAAGGCTGTGTAGAGTGCTTCACATGGCCTGGTGGTGTATTTCTCCAAAAATGATGCAAAATCAGGCACTAATCTATAGTGGAATGGCCATTTCCAAAATCTGTTCCTTGGATAAATATTCTCCCTACTGAGGCAAGCTCAGAGCTTCCAACATAGGTGTATAGTGTAGAGCTTGCTCACCACACTAAGCAGATTAATTGGGTGGTGATTAAAAGGCTTTGATTTCTCCCAATTTTTATATATAGGAATAATCATGGCCAGGCCCCACTTTCTGGGGATTTGTGCATTTGATCAAAGAATTTGAAGAGCATGGCAAGAAATGGTGCCCACCATTCAATGTCAGTTTTCATCAGCTCAAGTGGAATCAAATCTCTGGGGTCTCCCCCAACCTTAGCTGGGCTACAAGCCTCTTAATTTCTGCAAACTGAAACTGGGGGCCAGGGGAGACAGTTTTCCATGTTAATTTGGGGAGTGGCCACCTGACTGGGCTCTGCAGCATAGTGTGTATAGAAATGAGTCTCCAAATATACGATTTCATTCCTCAACTTGGATAACTGAGATCAAACCAACATGTTTCAGGGCAAATTCTTATTTGGTAACAATTTAGAAGCACCCCCATTGGGCAAAGAATTGGAGGAGAACTTTTTTCATATGGACTTTGAAATGAAAATAATATGAACGATTCCAAGCCTTTAGTTGTATGTTCAAAACATATACTTTTTAAAAAAAATCCTTCCTGTAAATATTTGCACAACAAGGTAATTAAATACCAGAGTATATGGTTTTCTGTTTTCAACAAAATGTGTCTGCAGAAAGTATTTACACAAGTGGTAAACTGGATTCCCAGTAATAAATCTTCTAATAAATATGCCCGGTGCATATAAGGGAAGTAAAGAATTAATGATGAATTTCTGACTTATTAAAACCTATTATTCTGAAAGGGGGGGGGGAAACTTGAAAAGAATGAGAGTTTAATATAAGGGGGAAAGTCTAGCTGTCTTCTCTCAAATTTTCCCTTGTGCTTTGGTTCTATTTTAGAATAAATTATGAGGGGGAGACAATAAAACTGACAAATTGAAACACATCTCATAGTTGTTTCTTAATATAAAAAGTGTCATCGCCTTGCACTCAGTTGAGCTTGTACATAACGCAAGAAAGTATCTTGCAATCTATTTGCATGCTCTTTACTTGTATTTCAAAATGTATCCAGAGTCATGAAAGACTGAAGTTAAAATAAAGCAAAGACTGAGTACTTGTTACATTTTTCCAGTGTGTTTCGTAGAAAAATAAACCTGCCAATCTGTGCCTGGTCCAGCTGCATGTCAGTTACTTCACTATTTTGTATTTAATTTAATTTAATAATTTATTCACTTCGATCCATGTTTTGCTTGTGAGTACACTGCATCATGGGATTTGCAGTACCAAAACAGAGACGATATGGTGTAGTATTTAAAGGACAAATAGTACCAGTCATCAGCATGATCTCACTTTCCTACCCTTTGATTTTTATTACCATTTGATCTGCTTTTAATATTTATTTTAGTTTTTGTTTTAATTATTTTTCTGAATTGCTCTTATATAGTGAAAGACTGCAGTTAAAGCTGTGAAGGACTAGAGTTAAAAACAGTAAAGACTAAGAAACTGTTATGTTTTCCCAGTGAATTTTATAGAAAGATCAGCCTGCCAATCTGTGCCTGTTCTAGTTGTACATCCAATTACTTCACCTATTTATATTTAATTTTTGAGTAATTCACTCATGGAGATCCATTTTGCTTATGCATACACTGCATCATGGGTTTTGCAATACCAAGATAGAGATGTTTTGGCATAGCATGATCCCTCCTTCCTGCCCTATGCTTTTTATTAACATTTTATTTGCTTTTAATATATATTTTAGTTTAGATTTCTTTTTTCTGAATTGTTCTTATGTTTTGTTTTAACAGTTAGTTTCCTCAGTGGCCCTCATTGATCAGAAAAGCAGCATACAAATTTTGTAAATAAATAAAATGCATGAAGTATGATTATTTCAAATGTTCTTCAGTTCACCTGTTGATCCCCCCCTGTTTCCTAAATAAGCTTTGGCAGGGGTCCTTTGGGGCCAGAGCGAGGCGGAGCAAAGCTCTGCCAGCTCAGGAGTGGCCACTAGGGCAGCCACGGGCCGAATCAGATTCTCTGATCTGATTCGGCCCGCTGCCAAATTGCCGCCGAAATTCGGCAGCAACTTTAAAAGCCACTGGAGGAGAGGGGTTTGAAGGAGAGGCTCCAAACTTGCAGGGTAGATGCTGGGGCCTCTCCTCAAAATACCCACCAAGTTTCAAGAAGATTGGACCAGGGGCTCCAATTCTACAGGCCCCCAAATACATTGCCCCCATTCCCTCCATTGTTGTCTATGGTAGGAAAAAAGTAACACTTTTTCCCACCATAGAGAACAATGGAGGGGATGGGACAACCTGTTTGGGGGCCCATAGAATTGGACCCCGTGGTCCAATATTCTTGAAACATGGTGGGTATTTATGGGAGAGGCCCCAGCAGCTACCCTGCAAGTTTGGAGCCTCTCCCTCAAACCCCCTCTCCTCCAACCCCTCATATACTCTATGAGTTTTTGCCATTGATTTCAATGGCCCATAGGGTATAATGGGGGTGAAACTGACATTCCCTTTCTGACACACTTCCGGTGATGTCAGGGGACGTGGCATATGCTAATGAGTTATGCTAATAAGCTCCTGCACCTCTTTTTCTACGAAAGGACCCCTGAGCATTGGTATATTTTTTTCTAGGGGGGAAATTGTAAGCTACCTTAAACCATGAGGGAAGGCAGGGTATAAATGTTTTAATAATGAAATAAATATCACTTGATTTCCCTGCACTCGTATATTGTACATCTGGGACACTTTCACATGTGCATAGTCATCACAGTGACTTCCAGCATAAAGGGTTGGACACACTTGCATGAATAGACATCATAGAGCAGACAGGACTTTCATGTACATTAGGACAAATGAATGGAGTTGGTTCACACTTGGCTATCCATCGTAAAATACACTGTCCCAAATCTTAATGGAAATGTTCAAGAAAGCATTTTCATAAAGGGGATTGAAATCTGCAGGAGGATACTTTCTGCAAAGGTAATAGTGTTGAAATTTTAATTGCCTCTGAAGAGTATTGGTAATTTTCTTTTTCTTCCACCTTCATACTGCATTGTTTATTGGATGTATTGTTCTGTCTTTATTCCTTTTTTCTCAGATTGTGAGATACAGTTTATTAGATCCAGTAATTTGTAAGCACCAGACTGCTGGATGCATTATACTGTTTTTATTTCATAGTTTTAAATGGTGTAATCCAATTTTATTGGGTTGTTCTTTGTGTGTATTATGCTGCTTCTTACTGCATTGTTCTTAACTCTGTAATCTGCCTGGAGTCTCAACAAGACAGGTGGACAATAAATTAAGGAAGTGAATAAATAACACTGCCTTTCTTGACAAATACAGCAATGGCATAACCCAACTAGGACTTGCGTCCTTCCTGGGCATTCCATCACTGAGTAGCATCTCAGCTCTTGTTTTTCCATCAGCCTTCCTCATGCTACTTGAGACCCTTTCCTAGCTTTTGACATTGTAGACTGGCCCTTGCTGGCGTATTTGCAACTGTTCTGTATAGCCAATTATCCCTCCCACTGCCTCCTTTCCAAGGGCCAGCGTTTGAAGAGTCCTGCCTGCTATTCTTTCCCTCATATGCCCTCCAGCTAAATCACTTGATATAGTAGCAACAGGAGACTTCTGTAGAGAAATAAGAGGTTGAAAGATTTCCAACACAGTTGCAGATAATCTGTGCCTGTCATGGGGGGTCTTGTTGCCAATAATCTTGCACTCAGCAAGTGACTGTTTATTTTCAGCCTTGTTGAAGGTGGGAGTATTTATCATCTAAAAAAATACTTCCATCCCAGCAGTCTTCTGCCATGGCTGTTTGTGAGCCTTGTCCCGTCTTGAAATGTGTCATGCATACTAAAGAGTTTGCAAAGATTCTGTAGCACAAAAGTGTTATTTGAACAATTCTCCCCCCATATAAGAATATCAAGAAGGTATGCAAACAACTAGAAGCTATTAAAACCTACATTATTGTCCAAATCAAATTGGTGGATTTATGGAACATCTCTCTTAATAGACATGCAATCTCTATTTTAGAGTCTTTTAACTTCAGAGGATCTCTTCCTTTTTCACTGAGTTCCTAATCTAGTGTAAATCAATGGGGTTTTTTTACACATCGTTAGCTTGTTCGGTAATCGATGGATAAAGATTTATGCAGCAATGTGTACCCATGCAAATGGGAATTGACTTTAAATCCAGCAACTAATAATTCCTAATATACATGTTTCTTCCAAGACACAAATGTAATTGTCTTTTCTACATCTGGCGAATCATATAGTCAAATGCCAAACATTCAGCGATTTAGACAAATCCTTTCCCAAAGACCTATGGTCAGAATTGGCTCTTCTGGCACAGTGCAAGACAAAGGCTACCTGTGGCAAAAAAGAGCAGGTATCTAATACTGGCTTGAACCTATTAGCACCAATGCAACCGCAAGCCAATCATTTCTACATTTTTATTATGCAGGGCCAGTAATGGTTTCTATGTTCAGTATCCTTACAAAAAAATCTGTACCTTTAAGTAGGGCTGGTATTAGCCCCATTCACAGATTACAGTGAATGCATGTATAACCTGCGTGTATATGTGTAACTCATTTGAAAGGAAAAGCCAACACGTTTTCCCTTAACAAATGAAACTGAGGACCAGTAGCTGGATATATGTGGGGTTTCAATCACAAGTTCAGCTGTGCATGCATTGAATGTAATGTGAGAATTACTCAATGCATGTATAAAGAATAATCTAGTGTACACTGTATCTGAGTTGTACATGAATTCAATGTAATGTGAACAGTACTATCGTAAGATATCTACCAAGATTCCAGCAGAGGGCCCAGCATCAAGCCTCAAAGACCTTCATCTTTTCTGATTCTCTGTCTCTATGTACCTGCTTCCTGCTTGTTTGATTTGAGTTTTAATAAAACTTTACTTTAATAAAAATACTGCCACAGGAGGTGGCGGTGACTACAAGCATAGACGGCTTCAAGTGGGAATTATATAAGTATATGGAGCAGAGGTCCATCAGTGGCTATTAGCCACAAAGTATAGATAGGAACTCTCAGTCTGGGGCAAGTGATGCTCTGTATTCTTGGTGCTGGGGGGGGGGAACAGTGGGAGGGCTTCTGGTGTCCTGGCCCCACTGCTGGACCTCCTGAGGGCACCTGGTGTTTTTGGCCACTGTGTGACACAGAGTGTTGGACTGGATGGGCCACTGGCCTAATCCAACATTGGCTTCTCTTATGTTCTTATGAGTGACCAAGCCATGGCAGGAGTGAGAAGGACCAGCTACCAACTATCAAAACGCCTTCATCCTCTGGGCAGCAGTGGGGATTTTGTGCCAAAGAGGGAGGTCAGGGGTTCCCCAAGATATAAATCTAGCACTGCATGTAAGAGTGGGATGATATATTTTCAATGAATGCAACTCCTTGTGGCATTGAAGGCAGGGAAAAGGCTGTTGTGATGGTGGGAAGTGCTATCAAGTCACAGCCAACTTATGGCGACCCCATGGGGTTTTCATGGAGAGAGATGTTCAGAGGTGGTTTGTCATTGCCTGTCTCTGCATAGCAACCCTGGACTTTCTTGGTGGTCTCCCATCCAAGTACTAGCCAGAGCTGACCCTGCATAGCTTCTGAGATCTGATGAGACCAGGCTAACCTGGACTATCCAGGTCAGGGCAAGGAAAAGGTAGATGAGTCTAAATTTACTGTATTTGTGTAAATATTTATATCCAGCTTTTCTCTTGTGGCTCAAGACAGTTTACAACCCCAAGATTAAAAACATAGAAAATACAATGGAGCCCCATTAATCTCCCTTAAGAAAACGTCTACCACTAAAGCGCCATAAAAAGAATCAACAGATAAAACAGATCTATGGTGCCACCTAAGAATTTACAGTGTCCCTTCACCTCTTCCAAGAGCCCATTCCATAAGGTGGGAGCAGCTATAGAGAAGGAATGAACTCTAATAGATGTCAAGTAGGCCCTCTTAAGGTAGCAGCCAGAAGACCATGTGTTGCTGACCATGTGATGCTGAATGGCAGGCTGAACAAAAAGGAAACTGAACAAAAGGAGAAAATCTTGTTTTTCCAAACTCCTTCCTGGTGCTGAGCTACAGATTTCATTGACAAGCAGGTGCTTATTTGAATTTCATTCCCTTAATGTTGCCTATCTGTTTTACCTCCTTGTGCAATATTGTAAATTCCCTGTTTAATGAAGAGGCCCCAGATGATGCCACACATGAGTATTCAGCTTGAAAACTTTACAAGTGGTTTGAAGAGAAGGAACTTCAGTATCATCAAGATTCATAAGAGCCATACTCTTCTGACATATGTTCTCACTGACTGAAATTCTGATGATGTTGTTAATGGTCCTCAAATGACCTTGCCTGTGAAGCAACCAAAGTTGCCTAAGGTACGGTTGCCAGCTCCAGTTTGGAAATTACTGGCAATCTGGGAGTAGATGTGCTTCCATAGAGTATACACTCCCAAACTGCCATTTCCTCTAGGTGAACTGAGCTTTGTTGCCTGGAGGTCACTTGTAATTCTGGAAGAAATTCAGGCACCAACTGGAGGATGTCAACCCTAGCCTGAGGTGAGATTTAATGGGAAGCCATGGACACACTAACCTCTGCCCTGCCCTTCAAACCAACTCAGACACTATGTTTAGTTTTAAATACTGCAGTACATCTATTGTTGGTCTGACCTGGATAGCCCAGGATAGTTTAACCTCTTCAGATCTTGGAAGCTAAGCAGAGTTGGCCCTGGTTAGTATTTGGATGGGAGACCACCTAGGAAGTTCCAGGTTTCTAAGCAGAGACAGGCATTGGCAAACCACATCTGAAGTCTCTTTCCCTGATAACCCTACAGGGTCAGCATAAGTTGTTAGTGACTGGAATAGAGCAGGTAGAGAAAAAAATACGTTTCTCCCTTTCTCACAATACAAGAACTCGTGGGCACTCAATGTAATCACTGAGCAGTCGGGTTAGAACAGATAAAAGGAAGTACTTCACCCAAAAAATAACACATGGAATTCACTGCCACAGGAGATGGTGGCAGCTACAAGCAGGGACGGCCTCAAGAGGGAATTAGATAAACATATGGAGCAGAGGTCCATCAGTGGCTATTAGCCACAAGGTATAGATAGGAACTCTCAGTCTGGGGCAAGTGATGCACTGTATCCCTGGTGCTCGGGGTGGGGGGGCAACAGTGGGAGGTTTTCTAGTGTCCTGACCCCACTGATGGACCTTCTGAGGGCACCTGGTGTTTTTGGCCACTGTGTGACAGAGTGTTGGACTGGATGGGTCATTGGCCTGATCCAACATTGGCTTCTCTTATGTCCTTATGTTCTTATGACTTGACATATGACATATGCTCCTGAACCTCATTCACCTAAGGAACTGAACCAAGAAACATAAAACTGGGGTAATATAAGCCCTCCGAGTTGCACCTGATAATAAACACAGTAGTGGTGGAAACTGCTGTCAAGTCCTTCCTTCCCTTTCTCTGCTGAAATGTAAAATTGTATGCAACATCAAAATGGCTTTGGTTTAATTGATTTGATTGCTTCCAAAGCTGGCACAGACTGAGGAATAGGCTTCATTCTGGGTACTATGAACAAGCAAGGGTTCATGGGCAGGCACCAAAGGCACACAAAGACATCAGTAAGAAGTCTTGATTCAGAAATCTTGAACTGTTTTTTTTTTCTAGTCCTATGTGATTTCTAAAGATGGATATGGCAGCAGACCTCTAAACATCACATAGGCTGTGATCACACTGGCAGCTTGGTGTGATATGGTGCCGCCTCTAATTGAACCAGTTTAAAGTGTTGCAGGACATATCAGCCACACAGCACACCCTGCTGAGGGTTACCCATGAGGACATCCCATGGTAAAGCATCCACATTATTGCAGTGCCTCAGCCATGGAGCGCACCGCAAAAAAATCCCAACATTCATGTGTGTGCATAAGTGTTCATGTATGCGCATGCACACAAGGCATTTTAAAAAATAAAACTGCCTCTCTAGTGGAAGAACAGAGCTGCAGGTTCAGACTGCCAAATTTGTTCTGCACTCGCTCCCCCATGTTCAGACATTCGGCCATGCACAATGACTGCGCAGGGAACCAAAAACACCACTTGTGACATGGTGCCTTTTTAACCTGGCTTCAAGTCATCCTATGACATGATAAGTATGCCTGGGGAATGCCTGACCGATGTGGCTGTCTGACTGTGCCCATTTGATGCAGAAGGGAGGAGTGGCTGTGTTGGGCCAAATTGCTCATGTGATCATAGCCATAGTTACTACCCCCCCCCCCCCAAAAAAAACAGTTTAAGATTTCTGAATCAAAACTTCCTATCAATTTTCTTCTAGTAATGATATGACTTTTAAGGGTGGTTATGGTAGCAGAAGCTTGATCTATATAGTCCAGGTTAGCCCAGTCTCATCAGATCTTGGAAGCTAACCAGGGTCAGCTCTGACTAGCATTTGGATGGGAGACCTCCAAGGAATACCATGGCTGTGGAGGCAGGCAATGGCAAACCACCTCTGAATGTTTCTTGCCAAGAAAACCCTATGGGGTCACCATAAATCAGCTGTGACTTAACAGCAGTTTCCACCACCACCATGGCAGCAGATGGGGGGCAGGGCAACTCATGTGCATGTTGAAGTGATACGCACGAGCCAGTCCATAGTTATGATGCTTCCAGTGAATGATATCCATTCCTTTCCTTGGACTTTCCACCCACAATTCATTGCAATTCTGAGCCAGACCTCTAAGAGCAATTCTGAGCCAGATCAGTTCATCTGTCTTTATTGTGGACACTCACAATTATTTTGATTTACACATTGGGTGTTCTGGGACTTGAAAAAAAAATATCAGTAAAATTCTGGAAAAGTGGGAGAAAAACAATTTGCACTAATGATAAGCTGAGAAAAAAACTTTTCCATAAATAGGTATAAATTTTAGCTCTGTAATGTCACAAAGGAACAATGATTTACTGCACCCAAAATACAAACAGCTAGGTGTTGATAGGTATGATATTTTGTCACTGAAGTCTAGAGGCAATGTTTTTTTTCCCCAGTCCAAGATTACCTTTTATGAACTAATTAGCTAGAAAGTAACAGCTAATAAAGACTGAAACAAAGAGTCCATTATTTTATTTTATCACTTCTCTTTCAACACTAGTGAGAAACTCATGGCATATAGTAGGCTGGTGAAAAAACCTTTGCAAATGGCAAAAAAGTTAAACATTATGCAAAGTTTTAAGAGTCATTGCATGGCCTTGTGATATGACTTCAGAAACTGGTTGAAATATGATTTAATAAGAGTGAGTTTTTTTTTATCTCATGCAATTGTAGAATATCAACTAGATTTGCAGAAGGTCCCAGGTTCAGCCACTGTTGTTTCCCACCAGAGTCTTGGGTTGTTGGGAAAGACCCTGAATACTTCCTACTCATCTGGATGGAAAATACTGAGCCAGATGAACTAATGGTCTGATGTTAGGCAGCTTCCTATATTTATCCCTAGTTAGTCCTTTCTTGAATATATGCCCCATCAAAATGGCTTTGGTTTAATTGTTTTGATTACTTTGGAACTTCCAAAACTTTCACAGACTGGGTAGTAGACAAAACTCTGGGTGCTATGAGGAATGGAGGAAGCCTGCATCACTTGTGCTTCATTGTCTTCTACTTGAACATACAAATGTGTTCTGAATTGAGGGGCACAGTAAAGAGATCTTATAGTTGATTTAGATTTTAGAACAGTGCTTTTATGGATGAGTCCCATTCAATTTTTAGAACAGCTTTGGACATTTGGGGGAATGATACATCCTCACATTAAGATAACCTATTTGGTACAGTAAAAAGATAGTTGGCTTGCATGTACAGCTGTCTTGATCTCATGTAGATTGCTAGTTACCATGGTATAACTTATCTTCATGCGTATTTCATTTTGTGTGTTTAGCACATACATAGAGAGTTACCAAGGAGATCAGATACGATAATGGTGATAATCAGGCTTCCTCTGAGGTGTGTGTCTCGATGGTCTGGAAAATGGGAACCAAACAGATGGGAGGAAGCAAGAATGAAGGGTAGCAGCAGGGATAAATCAAAGAAGCTGGAGACAAAAGCCACAAGTGCAAAATTACTAATCTGATAATTGGACCAGGTCTGGAAGATGGCCCATAAATGCTGCAGATAGATAACAACAGTCAGCAGGAAAAAGGTAGGGAGCCCAGCTAAGAAAATATAATATTTATGAGGTCCTCTTCTGAGATGAGCTTATATTACATGTGCAAGGGAAATGGTCACCACTAGCCTTGAACTAGCAATTGAACATCTTTCCAGATCACTTATGAACTATGAAGCTGCCCCTTACAGAAACCATAGCATTAGTCCAACATATGTTCTAATTCTTTCTACTACAATTAACATTTGTTCTTCTTAGACAGAGAACTTCCTAAGTCAAATTTACTATTTGTTTATTATTATTTTTCATCCTGCTGTACCTGCAAGGAACTCAGAGTGGTGTGCATGGTCCCCTCTCCCATGTTATCCTCACTGCAACTCGGTGAAGTGGATTAGGATGTGAGTGACTAGCCCAAAGTCACCCAGTGAGTTTTGTGGCTGCGGAGAGGTATGAGCCTGGCTGTAGTCTAGCATTCTAACTACTACACCCCACTGGCTCATGTAAAATAAGATAGGCAACACAGGAAAATCACCCTGTTATAAATCCAACCATTGATCCATTTAGCCCAGCTTAGTTTACTCCAACAGGCATGGTGCTTCAGGGCCTCAGAGAGACAGAGATCTTGCTCATCATCAACTACTGAATCCCTGCTCTGCCATGGGAGCTTGTTGAGTCACCTTGAGACAGTCACACCCTCTCAGCCCAACCTGTCTCACAGGGTTGCTGTGAGGATAAAATGGAAGCGAGTTGAATGATGTAAGCCACTATGGGGTCCCCAGTAGGAAGAATATCAAGGTATAAGTGAAGTAAATAAATACTTGGTCCTTTAATTGGAGGTGGCAATAGAGCTGCCAACCTCTAGGTGCTTAATGTATCAAGCTTTGGTGTGAATACATATCAAAAAACAAGAAAGGCTTTGGGAAGACATTCGAGAGATGGTGCATTGATCCGCATTACTGTCATTCCTGCAGTGCTCCGTCAGGAGACTGATGACAAACACCAACAGAAAGACAGAGTTGAAAAAGATATACAGAACCACTGTTTAATCCTAGGAAAGCATGTTCTCTTCATCTCTTGCATTCCTTGGATCCACATATTTTCAAATGAAGGAGTGATAAATATTGTTCAGGAACTTGAAAAACGAAGACTTTTCAGTCTGCTTTGTTCACTTCACAGCTCCATTAGCTTCAAGAGTAAACATTCCAAGGAGCATAGCCAAAACAGTGTCAAGAATATTTGTATCAAGATTTTGTATTGTAGTCATACTATTATTTACTGGCTTTGTTTATATTTATGAAATGTACTTCACACAAGGATGGATGTTGTCTAACATAGGAAATTTGCATTATAGGTGTAACTAAGAGTGTTAAAGTTACAGAAGAGTGATTTTCTTTGGTGAGCTCATTTTTTTTCTAACCTCCAGGTGGTGCCTGGAGATCTCCTGGGGTTACAACTGATCTCCAGGCAACAGAGACGGGTTCCCTTGGAGAAAATGGCTGCTTTGAAAGGTGGACTCCATGGCATTATAACCCACTGAGGTCTCTCCCCTCCCAAACACTGCCATCTTGAGGGTCCCGCCCAAAAAAATCTCCATGTATTTCCCAACCTGGAGCTGGCAACCATAAGTGGCAAGGAGATTCTGCATGCAAAACTGGTGTTCTATCACTGAGCCAGGGCTAAGACAGCCTTTCCTCTCACGCCTTAAGAGACTTTGAAGTGTTTCTAGACAGCTAGTCTTTTTTAAAATGTAAAGATATTCATTACTAAAGGCTGAATCTACCCGCAAGTCTATATGAAATCAGCTCTTCTTTTAGTATTCATGGGTTTCTAGTAAAATGGAATTGTAGACACTAATAGAATAATGTTCCTCTGTCTTCAAAGTAAAAGGCTAATTCTCAGGCATGAAGGTGGTTGATAATGCATGAACATCTGACTGTTTGTCTATCTTGGATATTTCTGGGGTGGAGGGGGGTTAACACTCTGGCCTTTTTGTAATACAGATGGAAGAATAAAGCATATGCACAGGGATGTGAGAGACCCATTTCCTTATTTGTCCCAGCATCTTGCATAGTTACATCTCCCCTGTTGCAACTGAGCAAATACAGTGTTCTGTTGCACTGGTGTGATGCTCTGTGTGCACTTTTATCTCTTTGGTACTTGCAATTGCTCCATGCTCACTTGAACACCTGCCGCCTTCCACCCCAGAGGAAGCTGAACTTTTGCAGTGGGCAAAATCAAATGGTTCTTATGCATTTTTCATCAGTCTCCCAACACTCTGACAGAGAGTGGCCCATGGTTCTTACCAAAATGTCTGATGCCAGAGTTCGCAGAGGATCAAGCTGCTAGCCAGCCAAGTGCATAGGGATAATTTTTTAAAGGAAAAAAAAAATGCGATGAAGGTGTGTATCTGTAACATTGTAATGAATTGTTGTTTGCAACACAAGCAATCATTACCTTTTAAATGTGGATACTCCCTGTAATGATTTCAAGTTTTAAATGTATGTTCCTTTAAAATGGTTGGTAAGTGTCAGGAGAACAAGGGGGGTGAAAGAGGGAGATGAGTGAGTGAGGTGATTGGTTGGTGACTGAGAGTGTGTGGGTGGGGCTAGGAAGTGTGTGTGTGTGGAGAGAGAGATGGCAGAGTGTTCATTTTGAGTCTGAAGTTTGAAGTCAGCACACAGTCAGTAGCTGTCAGTTGTTGTCAGTCTACAAGGTCAGAGAAACGAGTCTTCCAAATAGAATCGTATAGAGGTGCTGTGAAAGGCATTAAGATTCTAAAAGAGGAAGAACATGTACTTAAGGGGGCGTTTAGGCAAAATCTAATATTGTCTGAGTATTTTAAGAGTGTGAGGGGAAAAGCTGACAGAGACCTGAGTAAAAGGGGGAAAGATTTTACTAAGCAACTTAACAAAACATCTTGTAACCAATACACTTCATTTACCAATAAAGTTTTATCTTGTTTATTGTTAACCCAGAGTCTTATCCTGAGAACCACAACATCCAATGAAGGAACCTTAGAGCCAGGCACAATACTGTGGGAAAGGTTAATTAAAGACTGGAATTAAATTCCTGGTGACAGCAATAGATACTTTGGGGTCCCTTCCACATGAGCGAGATAATCCAGAGGGGAAGCGAGGCTTTTTTGCTCTGGAGCAATTTTGCCCTGCAGTTGCATGATCACACAAGTCTGTGGACCTGCCGGGGCAACTTGCCACTGCATGATCAGATGCAACTGCGGGCAAGTTGTGTTTTTTTTGTGTGTGTGTGGTTGGTTTCGAAGGTGCTTAAACAGGGGATTGATGAATCGCCTCCCCACCCTAAGGGCTTTCGATGACGCGCACACGGAGAAGGGGAAAAAACAACAACAGTGTGGCATCGGGATAGCGTGTGATCACGCTATCTGCAATGCCACACTTCGGAACTGGAGTGATCACACAGGGAAACTCCAGCAGTGAACCACAGCAAACCATTTGATACTGGAGTTTCACTAGTAGCTTTTTACCACGATTCCCCACCGGATCAAAATGGTTTGCAATGGTTTGATGACGGTTGCAGGACGCTTCCCAGATGTGCTGATGTGATCATGCTGCTTTGATCCAGTGGATCAAATCATCCCTCTTCCGTGGCAAATGACCATGTCCTAAGTGAGAGAAAGAAACAACAAGAAATTTAAAACTACTTTACACCTAACCTAACCACACAAAATAAGATAGAGGGAACATCACACTCTCCAAAGAGCATTTTGTTGTATTTTTACAATAAGAATTTGAACAAGAGTGTTCTAGTATGAGCTGTTCTTTGTGATTCTGTTTGCCAGTCTTACTTGGAGATTTCTCCTATGAAAAGAATCTCCTTTTGGAAAATATTTCTAGTTTTCCTGTGTTGGGGGGAGTCTTTGAGATCCAATGAAGTATAGAGGTTAGAGTGCTGGTTAAGGAATGTGAAGACACTGGTTTGAATTTCTCCTATTTTCCATCAAGCTCACTGTGTGAAATTGGGCCAAATGTTCCCACTTACCACAGTGGGTCTCTAACAGCTCCTCAATAGAAGGATAGCATAATGATTTAAGGATGATAAATGCATTCTAATGGTTGTAAGCAATGCTCCCTCTAAGCTGTGGAGTCTAGTGAGCAAATATTCTACTTTGTGAGCAACTGGCATTAAAGTTGTGAGTGAGCGATTTGGCTACTGAATAAATTAGTTTGCTCTGGAGCCATCCTTCCTGAGAGAAGACAAAAATGTGTGAGCCAGAGGCAAAAAACCTGTGAGCTAGCTTACAGTAACTCAGCTTAGAGGGTACACTGGTTGTAAGTAGGACTTGTTATAGAAATTTATCTGATGCTTATATGCTCCCTTCTTGGTTTCTTTAGTATGACAGCATAACAACTCGATTTTTCTTAAAACCTCATCTCAACAGACACTTCCAAAGATGGTAAAGTGTACATTTTAAATGAACTTTTAAAAATGGGTTGGGAGGGAGAAGTTAAAAGAATGGCTGGGTCTGTGTTGCTATATAAGTCACAAAAGAATGCTATGAAGAAAAAGGCAGTTGCCTTAAGGACATGTTAGAGATGCTGTTAGTTGCACAAGCTTTGCTGTTTTGATTTCACTTTTGATGCTGCTTTGTTCAGATCAAAGACCCACATCTTCGATTTCATGCAGTTTTCTCTTTCCTCGTGCCAAATTCCCCCCATAATTAAATCAGCATGCTATATTATCAACAGCATATTGTATGAAAAGAATATAAACGGTGTACAAGAAACAAATAATCAATACCAGCAATGAAAATGGATGGATTCAAAGAATACAGAATGACAACATACCGGGGTGGGTGGGGAACAGACAAAATAACCTAGCCTGTCCTCAGTAAGCAGCTGCTTAAAGATGAGTTCACAAAACAATTCATAATAACAAGAATTGATTTATAAAATGATCTACCACAAGAGATGGTATGATGGTCCCTACTACCATAGATGGCTTTAAACAAGGATTAGACAAGTTTATGGATGGTTAGATATCCCAAGCAGTATTAGCCATGATAGTAAATTGGAAACTCCATATTTAGATACAATAAAACTTGACATAGCAGATAAAGAGGGTAAACTGGGATTGGAAACTGGCCAGTGCTTGAAACAAAATGGCTGAACTTGACAAACTTTGGTGTGACATTTTTAGAAGGTTAGGACTGTGGATCCTCACCTGTTCCTTGTTGTCCTTGCAGTAAGCTCTGTTTGAAACCTGTGACTGGGAGGAGTGTACGCATGTGCTGAGGAAGCCGGTTGTTTTGCCTGACCTCCCCTTTGAAATATTATCTTAAAAGCTCAAAAAGAAGGTAATTAGTCCTCCTGCAAGGTTAACAAAAAGAAGGAATCAACGTACAAACCTTTGGAGAACACAGAGATCCCTCTTTGAGACTTCAGAGGGTAAGATAGCATTTATTTATTACTCTGTGTAGGAGGCAATGCCCAGGCCAAATTTACAGCCCTTATCTGATGCTCCGGCAGATAGAGAGCAATGGCTAAAACTATAAAAGAGCTCTCAGAGCAATTATCTGTATTCCAGAATATGATGTTAAAATCTCAGGAACAGATAAAAACTGAAATTAGGACAGTTAAATACACAGTTACAGAAATTGCTACTGAACTTAAAGAAACAAAGCAAATAGCAAAGGCTGCTAATGAGTTGGCAACGAATAACAAACAAAAGATAGAACAGTTATCTACCCAGCTCACTGAGCTATCAGACCGGAACAGAAGGGCAAACCTTATTATCTCTGGTATCTCGGAAGAAATAAATAATAAATTGCTAGAAGGTTCACTTAAAGAATGGGTAGAAGACAATGGAGTTAAACTGCAGCCTCAAGACATTGAAAGAGCCCATAGACTGCAAAGGAGGAAGGAAGGAGGAGCCCCACGGGACGTCATAATTAAATTCACAAGAAAAAAGCTTCAGCAAGAAGTATTTAAGACCTTGAAAAAAAGAAGGACCTGTCCTTTAGAGGGAAAAGGATCTGGGTAAGAGAGGATTTTTGCCAAGAAACCATTAAGAAGAAAAACCAAATGAGACCCTTTGGGCAAAAACTATTTGATAACAACGTCAAATTCTCATGGGGGTATCCAGCTTCAATTATAATATTTAAAGAAGGCAGGAGGTTGATAGCAAGAAACCCCAAGGAAGCAAGAGACCTCTTCAGGCAACTGGATTGTCACAGAAGACTTAAGTGTCCAGAGTGAGGAAGAAGCTATGGAGGATGCGGGTGACCCAGGAGAAGGGGCTTCAACTAGACAAGACAAAAGGCGGTGGACGGACACCATATAAAGGGAAGTATACAAAAGTACAATGAGCTAACTTTAAGAATAAGAAGGATGGGGAGGTTTGGGGTGCCTAAACTTTGGCAGGTGGGAAGACGGGATGATGCCTTCATCCAAACTACAGTCTCAACCACAGGGAAGGGAGGGTGGGGAGGGTTTCTCTTAGCAAATAAAGCAAAGTACCCACAGCCAGGGAGAACTAAGATTCAAATTTTTTTAAAAAAAATGGATAGACCCTTAAGAGTGTTTTCACTGAGTGTAAATGGCTTAACCTCAAATCTTAAGAGATTCAGAGTATCTAAAATGGCTAGGGAGCAAAGGATAGATCTGCTGTGCCTACAGGAGACACAAAAAAAAAGAAAGACAGAAAGCCATTAATAAATGATCTGAAGTGGCAAGTTTTAGCAGAAGCAAGAGGGAATACCAAAGCCAGGGGTGTGGCAATCCTGATTCATAAGAACCTTAAAGTGGATGATATCGAAAAGCTAGTAGACAAGGAGGGTAGATACTTATTAGTTAAGTTTAAACTGGAAGGTATACGAGTCACTATAGCAAATATATATGCACCAAATAAAAAGCAAACAAAATTTCTAACTTAGGTCTTTATGAAGACCCAACAGTTCTTAGAGGGAGAATTAATTATAGCAGGAGATCTAAATGTTGATATAACAAAGAACAAAAGCATTAAGCTAGGAGATTGGGGCCTGAATGTAGTGCATGAGTTTATAAGTACAAAACCTTGACCTACACATATTTCTAGTAGGCATAAAACGGCATCTTGTATAGATTATATAATCCTGGAAAAAAAAATATTTCTGTAAAAGAGATCACAACCTTTCCAATCTGGATATCCGACCATGCCCCCATAAGTATTGTACTGGAACTTAAACTACCCAGGACAAACAGACCCTGGAGATACAACAATTTAATAATGGCAAAAGAAGAGGATAGGGAATATATGATGACACAGATAAAACTATACTTTAAGGAAAACAGAGGAACAGTGCCCACTAATATATTATGGGACACTGCTAAAGCGGTAATAAGGGGCCATTGTATAAAGAAAGAAAAGAGCATAAAAAGAGACTGGTATAAAAAAAGACAATCCAAAATCCAGGAACTAGGGAAGTTACAAAGGGAAATAGTGGAAAGGTATAGCCTAACTCTACAGAACAAAATCAAAGAGATACAAAAACAACTGGAAGCATTAGATACAGCAACAAATTGGAAAAAGGAAGCAGTGGTAAGGAATGACTTCCAGAGGAATAACATTAACACAGCGAAAAGATTGGCAAATTATCTGAAGACTAAAAAAGCAAAACAGACGGTTAGGAGTATAAAAATTAATAATAACACAAGACAAAATCCTAAGGAAAATATTAAGGCCTTTGAGAATTGTTATAAAAATGTATACAAGAAAAAGACTACAACGGAGGCTCAGGAGGCAACTAGTTTACCCTTGGAGAAAGAAGGGAAAGAGGCACTAGAGGGCAAGATTACAATTCAGGAAATAAGGGATGTAATAAAAGAACTTAAAAAAGGCAAATCACCAGGGCTAGATGGCTTTACAAGAGAATTCTATAAAGAAATGATAGAGATTATAACACCCAAACTGTAGGCAGTATTTAATGAAGTTTTGGAAGGGAAGAAGGCCCCCGATACATGGAAGGAAACAGAAATAATATTAATTCTAAAACCTCAGAAGGATCCAGAAGAAGTAGGTTCGTATAGACCTATAAGTCTCCTAAACCAGACTACAAGATCTTTGCTAAAATTTTGGCAAATAGACTAAAGAAAGTTATCCTGACAATTATAAAAGAGGACCAATATGGGTTCATTAAAGGTAGAAATATTGCATACCCCATTAGGAATATTTTAAACGTCCTATACCATGGTCAACAAAAGAAAATAGGATTACTAAAATTGGATGTGTATAAAGCTTTCGATACTCTCTCACATGACTACCTATGGCAAATAATGAAGAAAATAGGGATAGAGAATGGGTTTTTATAAGCAATTCAGGAGATTTACAAAGGAGGGAATGTGAAAGTAAGAGTAAACAATGAACACTCACAGGTATTTCCCATACAAGGAGGGGTAAGACAAGGCTGCCCACTATCACCACTTATATTCATAATAGCAATAGAACAATTAGCAGAACGGATTAGAAATTCGGGAAGAATAGAAGGATATAAGATAGGCAAGGAAGAAATAAAGCTTAACCTATTTGCTGATGACATCATAGTAATCATGACAAACCCTAAGGAAGGAATCAAAGAGGTTAAGATCATTCTAGAAGACTTCGAAAAGTGTTCAGGGCTAGGAGTTAACATGGCAAAATCAGAAATCTTATACCTTAATGTTAATAGAGAAGAAAGGCAGGAGATAAATAGGATCATAAACATAGGACTGGGTGTTAAGAAACTTAAATATTTAGGTACAGTTTTGCAAAAAAATATTGATAAAATGATAAAGGACAATTATGGAAAAACATGGGAAAAAATAGAGAGGGATATGAAAAGATGGAAACATAAAACACTAGGGATATCATCTAGAATAAGAAGTGTTAAAATGTTCTGGGTACCAAAGTTAACGTACTTATTCCAAACGTTGCCTCTCGGATTGAAGAAAAAACAAATTGCACAATGGAACAGAATTTTAAAAGAGTGGATAGCTAATAGTAAAAAATGTAGGTTCCATAAGAGAATATTATATAGTCACAATTCAGAATTAGGGTGGGGAATCCTGGACTTAAACAACTATTATGAAGCCTTTCAACTAAAATCAACATTAGAAATGGACGAAGAAAAGGCACAGAAATGGGTGAATTTTGAGAACAAAATTAACAGCGGCATAGGTAGATTTGGCATTTTTTCTATGGTAACGACAAAAGATTTAAAACTAACAATAGGCCCTAATAGAGCATCATTAGAAACTTGGAAAAAATGGCATCCTTATTGGTTAGGGAAAGTCTCAAGATGGGCACACCTCGAAACTATTAAAAAGGATGTACAAGAAATTAAATGGTGGGAATTGCTAAAAAATAAACGATACTATAGAGTGGGTGATATGTTTAGAGGCGGAAATCTAAACCCCCTACAGGAAATAACAGAAGAGGTAGGTAAACAGTATTGGTTAAAAATAGCAGGGCTATATAAGTCAGTTAAAAAGATCAGCGAAAAGGATGATCTCTGAACAGAAGCACCAATGGAAGAAATTTATAAAGAAATGGCCAAGCAAAAAAAGGGACTGGTGGGAAAAATATATAGAAGGATGATAACAATAAAAACAAAATAATAGAATACTTACAAAAGAGATGGTGCTATGAAGGCCAGATTTCAGAGAGGATGGCAGAAAAAATTATGAAAGGAATAGAAGAGATTAAAGAACCATATTTAAAGAACTTGAATATAAATTCCTTACAAAATGGTACAAGACACCAGCACAACTAGCTAATATGTTTCCAGGATTGAGCTCCCTGTGCTGGCACTGTAAACATCTCAAGGGTTGGTATGCACACATGTGGTGGGAATGTGTAGAAGTAAAGAAGTTTTGAGGGGAAATTATTGAAAATATTAGAAAAGCATGCAATATAACATTAACTATAGATTTTAACCTAATGTTGTTAAGTACAATGGGTAGCCCATTATTGACTAGGACTAATCAAAATCTAATTAAAGCTATGATTCTGGCGGGAAAGGCAGTCATTGCTCTGGGGTGGAAAGACAAAAGTAAATGGTCAATAGAAATCTGGCACAACTATCTGTTTGATTTTGTACAGTCAGATATCGTGGCATCAATCAATAAGGGAATATCATGGGAAGAAAAATCCATGGAAATGAAGACCAGATGGAAGACCTACCTAGATTGGATACTGACTGAAGGAAGGAAGGACATTCAGTGGAAGATTAAGACTTTGTGCCCTTGGCTGGGGGGAAAGGACTACGAATAAAAGAGAGGGAGGGAGGGAAGGAAGGGATGAAATTGTAAAAATTAATAAATATTTGATGTAACAGACTGAACAAATAATAATAAAATAAAAAATACTGCAAAAAAAAAAGAAACCTGTGACTGACCCAAGTTCACAAGTCCCTTGCCTCCTGCCCTCAATAAAAAGGGCTTTGAAATTGATAGCTGGACATAGCAGTGCCTGGTTCCAGAACTGGTCAGGGTTCTTAGAATGTTGTCCCCCCCCCAGCCTGCCTCTTCTGCAGCCCTAAAGGACACAAGGGGAGCTAAGTGTGATACCAGCCACCTTGACTCCAAGGAGAGATGACTGGATAGACATGTTTTAAGTAAATAAATCAAATAAATAAACTAGAAACACATTTGCTGTAATTTTGTATGCATAATCTTCATCCCTTCTGGATCTCCCACACAGCTTTGTAAATAAAATCACTTTGGGGTAAGTTTCTTATTTTGTTGTTGTTGTGCTGTTTGCGCAATGCAATAGTGTACATGTGGGCACTCTGCATGTCATCCAGCCTGCAATGACCATCACATGCATCAGTTGATTTTCTGTCCTTTAAGCTTCTTTCAGCAGGAATCTGTTCTTCTTGGTCAGTTTAAGGTTTTGGTTTCATTTGAGGGGTTCATCTCTTAACCACAGGAACCATTTTGATCACTGTTTCCTATTATTAAAAAATGAGTCAGGTCAGTTTCAAGACCACCACCCCCACTCGCATTCCTGTATTCCTTTCCCATTTCCTTGCACAGAGCTTGCAAAATCTTCCCCCTTGCTTTGATTTCTTGTGACTCTGTGCTTTGAGAGCAGTCCTTGTAAGCTTGCAATGCCAGTGGCCTTGGGTTCTGCTGGGCATTCTGCACATTGTAACTGCAAGGATTCTCTGGTTTGACATTAGTCCAACTTTTGGTTGCACTGCCACAGTGGCACTGGGTTATGCTGGGCACTAGTACATTGCACTGATTCTGCTGGGCTTGCAACCCTCCCTGGGCCCCTTGGAGTGTTATTCCATGCTTCACATCAGTGCTGTTGATCTGGAATTGCCACAATGGCACTGGGTTCTGCTGGGCACTAGCATATTGCACTGGTTCTGCTGGGCTTGCAAAAAATGCCCCCCCCCCTTCAGTTTCTATTGCAAAGATTCTCTGGTTTGACCTTACTCCTGTTGGGTTTGCACTGCCATAGTGCAAAAATGCCCCCTACCTTCAGTTTCTACTGCAGAGATTTTCTAGGACTTTAGTTCTGTTCTGCTGGGCTTCTATTGTATTTTTGGCTGGGTTTTTCCACATCCATTGGACACAATGGAGGATGGGGGCACTTTCTTTGGAGGCTGTAACTTAGACCCCTCTAAATCCAATCCTCACCAAACTTGGAGGGCAGGTAGAGGAGAGACAGCTGTAGATCCCCTTTGAGTCTGGTGACTCTAGCATGCCAGGAGGCCATTCTACCACATCATGAACCTCACAAACTGGCCCAGTTTGTTTAGCTCCTAAAAGTTTGTGATGGTTCATGGTTCACGAACCAGGCACGCCACACAACATGACCCAAAATACATTTTCCTGGTTTGTGTTCATCCCTATTTATGTCTTCTCTTGCACATTTTTCTTCTATTATAAAAGATTATCAGAAGTAGCTTGAACTGGATGGGAAAAATTGGTTCTCTTATCCCACAAACAGAAAACTTTGTATGAAATCAGGCTTATGGTTTCCTCTGAAACACAAAATTCTGCCTACTTAACCTTTCTACCTAACTTTCTGTTTGGTAAGTGTTTTTTATATGGTAGCAGATTAATTTTTGAGGTTTGAGTGTATGGACAAAGATATCAGTGAGTACAAAATTTCTGAAGAGATTCGTTCTGAAAAAAGCATGTCAGGCTCTAGATAAATTGATAAAAGAACACTGGACAAAGAAAGGCCTTTTTTCAATTTATTGCAAAGTGTCTCTTTCTATCATGTCTGCACAACTTGTAACCCACCAAGCTGAATGCAATCCGCCAACTACAAACAATTTCTTATTTTTTCCTCTGGGATGGGGGGGGGGGGTCCAAAAGCAAAACAAACAAAAAACAATGTGGCTGATGAGTTGTGTTTGCCTTGGTAGGGCCACAGGTTGTATAGTTCTTCTGCTGGCCTATGCTTTATGTGTGAGAAATTTCTCTCTTTTTTTGGCCCAAATTTTATAGGGTATAGATTGGAAACAATTTTAAAATCAATCATGAAAATCTGAGAATCATCTCACTGTACAGTATGTTTAAATGTAGATGGCATTTTATATTTAATTCATTTTAAGGTATTGTTTGCCACATTATCTATATCTATATATCTGTCTGTCTGTCTATGCCAGTATAAATCATTAGAATCCCAAGTAGCACAGTAAAATAAAAAAGCAGCCAAACTAAATCAGAAAATAGAAAAGCAAATAAAAACAGTTAAGCAGATTAGAAAAACAACAACAGCTGCTTAAACCACAAGCAGCAAGTGGAGACACTAGAATGACCTCAACAAGTAATCAAATGGCTATGAGAATCACAAGGCCTTCACCAGGTACTTAAAATTTAGTAGATTAGGTTCTGAGTGAATTGCTCTGTAGAGGGAATTCCACATCTGAGGTGATACCACAGAAAAGGCCCTTTATCTGTTTGCTACCCACCTTACTTTAGAAGGTAAGGGAGTACCAAGGAGGAACTCTGATGCTAACTTCAATTGATGAGCAATGGCAATATCAGTTCTCAATAGTGGTTTCAACTGGGTACCCAAGCTGTCTCTGTGGTTTGAGGGTTCCAGGGCAAGACGCTCTCCAGTGTTCTCTCACTAAGCATGTTGTTCCCCTCTCTCACACACAACCACCCTCACCCTCTTGTGGTATCAATGGAACTTAAAGGACCACAGAAGAGGCACACTTGATTTCTCAAACACTCCTGTCCAGCAAAAAAAAAAAAAGGAGATGGCTCAAGAGGCCATTGCTACCTTTGAGGCAATCTCCCATTCCTGGTGATGGCGAATGGGCAAATGATCTTTGATTGCTGTCAGCCCCCAGAAGCATCGAGCCTCTGCAGATACTAAATCATGCCAACCCTTGCCATCAGCCCCGGTGCTACCTGTATGGGTAAAATAGTTAATCTGCACAATTACATGTCAGTATGTAAACTTAAGTTTAATTTCAGCCTAGAATGGATCACTTCTGTCCAAGCATTCCTATTATCACTGCCAGGGGTCCTTTCGTAGAAAAAGAGGTGCAGCAGCTCATTAGCATAACTCATTAGCATATGCCATGTCCCCTGACATCACCAGAAGTGTGTCAGAAAGGGAATGTCAGTTTCAGCCCCATTATATCCTATGGGCCACTGAAATCAATGGCAAAAACTCATAGGGTATATGAGGGGCTGGAAGAAAGGGGATTTGAGGGAGAGGCTCCAAACTTGCAGGGTAGCTGCTGGGGCCTCTCCTCGAAATACCCACTAAGTTTCAAGAAGATTGGACCACGGGGTCCAATTCTATGGGCCCCCAAACATATTGTCCCATCCCCTCCATTGTTCTCTATGGAGGGAAAAAATGTTAACTTTTTTCCTACCATAGAGAACAATGGAGGGAATGGGGGCAATCTGTTTGGGGGCCTGTAGAATTGGACCCCCTGGTCCAATCTTCTTGAAACTTAGTGGGCATTTCGAGGAGAGGCCCCAGCAGCTCCCCTGCAAGTTTGGAGCCTCTCCCTCAAACTCCCTCTCCTCCAGTGGCTTTTAAAATTGCCGCCGAATTTCGGCGGCAATTCGGCAGCGACCTGAATCAGATTAGAGAATCTGATTCAGCCCGTGGCTGCCCTACTGGCCAGTCCTGAGCTGGCGGAGCTTTGCTCCACCTCGCTCCAGCCCCAACGGACTCCTGATCACTGCAAGCTTTTTGGTCTCAAACCAACTAAACAAACTTTGACGGTTTTTATTATACAGCATTCAAAGTGTGCATCTATAGTGATCTTTATGCTACTCTATAAATTCAACTCCCTGCCAGTGGGAGTCCCTACTTCCTTTCTCTCCATAAACATAAATAGGCATAGAAGTGTGTCTGTGTGAGTGCACATGTGTGTTTTAAAAAAGTCCTGCACATCTACCAGTTTTACAATCAGACATGATAAATGCTGAAAGAGCCCTTCTGAGAACAAGGCACAACAATATGTTAGTGTGACTTAAATTCATGTAACTGGGACAAGTTTGGAGACTTATTCAAATGGTTATTTCTTTACAACGATCACACTAATGACAAGTGGGGATAATAAAGATGCTTCCTGAAGAAGACAAAATATGGGACATGCAGAATAGAAGTGTGCTTGTCCTTTTAGGGCCTTCCACCGCCTTTTCTAGGCAATCAGGTCCATTATCAAGTGTGAATTAGGACTGCACTGCATATTTTCTAATTCAATATTTGTCCCAAAATTAGCATATTCATTGTATCTGAACAAATTATTGAAAGAATGCTTACCCAGCCCAAAATTTGCATTGCTTTAATTAAGGAGGAACAAATGGTTGCTATTTCACTTCTTTATATATTAAGTTATATTTGTTCCCACAGACTCAAAGGAAGACATAAGACTTGTGCAATGGGTCAAATTAAGTTTCATTAACAGCTGAAGTGCAAAACATATTAACAGTTCTTACCTCTTTTGTGTAGGTTCCCTAAAACAGGGGTGTGCAGAAGGTCACAGGGCTGACCAGTCACTCTCCTCCAGTATATTTCCTTATATATAATTCAGTACTGGGGTGGCACATTCTGAACATTCCATACACTCCTAAATCAGTTGGCTCCACGATGTGTCACTCAGAAGCTGTCCTTATCCACTGGCTGCATTTCCTGAGTTCTGCCCACAGCACATTCCATCAGCCATTGGCTCATCAGCCACCACTCAAGAGTACTCACATGCCATTGGCTGGGTGCTGAGTCTGCTTCTCTTACCCACCCACTCCAGCCACTGTTCCCTGTCAAAATTACTGACAGACAGTTCTCTCTCCCATAGGCGTAGACTACGAAGGGGCTCGAGCCTCCCCCAAAATTTCCTGGGGGGGACTGAGCCCCCCCCGGGAAAACATAGTGCCTGCTGCCACACCTCCCGGGGCCCTTCCAAGGCCGGCAGCTGCTGCTGCCGGTGCCTCTCTCCCCCCCTTCCATCCTTCCCTCTCCCTCCCTCTTTTCCCGGTGAAGGGAGAGGGAAGGAGTGGGGGGGGAGAGAGAGAGGCCCTGGCAGCAGCGGCTGGCAGGCCTCGGAAGGGCCCGGGGAAGCGTGGAGGTTTCCCGGTGGGGGGGAACATCGCCCCAGCAAGCACGTGCACTTTGTGCACGTGCTAAAGAGCCCCCCCCAGATTTTACAAAAGTCTACACCTCTGCTCTCTCCTGACAAAGACATTTCACTTTCTTGGCTCCTCTGTGGGACTAACTTTTCTTTCAGTGGCTGTTGGTAGGCAACCAAGCTTGGTTCTGTCAGTAAAAAGACAAGGGAACAAAACCCTTTCCACACCTTTATGAGGAACTCATTGGGGCCAGTCCTGAGTAGGGTTGCCAGCTCCAGGTTGGGAAATTCCTGCTGAGTCCCCCCACCCCAATACTGCCCTCCACAGAATCGACCCCTCAAATCCCCAGGTATTTCCCTACTCAGAGCAGGGAACCCTACTTTTGAGGAGGGGTGGAGACTCAGACAGGTACAATGCCATAGACTTCACTCTCCAAACCAGCCATTACCTCCTGGGGAACCACTGTTGCCAATCTCCAGATGAGGGCTGGAGACCACTCAGAATTACAACTGCTCTCCAGATGGCTGGAGATGGCTATGGAGAAAATGCTGGACTTTGTGTCCTTATAACCTGCTGAGATGCCCCCTCCCCATGACAGCCAATGTGATTTCTGTCATGTGGGCTGGCTCAGCCAGTCATGTAAAAAAGTCAGGGCATAGATGAGGTCAAGGACAATGGTGTCAAACAAGAGGAAAAATCAAGAAGAATGTCAAAAACATTGAACAATTCAGATACATTCTCGATGAATAATGAAAACTGAAGGTGGTTTTCAGCACTTATGAAATGCTGTTGATAGCTTCAACTCCAACCTAAGATAAGAATGATAAAAGCATTGCACAGAGAAAAAAAAACAGATGTGAAAAGGTGTGAACTTTCTTTGACCTTAGCATTAGAGCCACCATAGTCATCCCTTTGCTTAACCTGATCTTAACCTGATCTATGTTGATCGCTTTGAACCTTAGCAAGTTGCCAGGGCTCTTTTTCAGCAGGAACACACCAGAACGCCATTCTGGCTGGCGTCCCAGCCTGCCCCGCCCCCTCTCTGCCTGGCCTGAGCTGTTTACACTTAAGGGGAAAGTTCCTGCAGAGAGCCGGCACGAAAAAGCCCCACTGGGCGCTTTCCCTTAATTGCAGAGACCCAGCAGGAGAAAGCCCCGCCCAGAGATTAAGCACGGGGCTAGGCTCTTTGCTCTGAAATGCCTGGCTTTGCATTTGGCTTGCTGATGTTGCGTCGCTCTCCCTGCTCCGGTAAGTGCCTCCCCCATCCCTTTTCCTTCTCTCTCTCTCCCCCTCCCTACCTTTCTTTCTGTCTTTCTTTCTGTCTTTCTCTCTCTCTCTGTCCCTTCCTTCCTTCCTTCCTTCCTTCCTTCCTTCCTTCCTTCCTTCCTTCCTTCCTTCCTTCCTTTCTCAGGAGCACTGGAAAACTATATCAAAACACTACAGGATGTTACAGAACTTGGAAAGGGATAAAACATGAGACTAACTAATTTGTACAGTCGATGGTACTTCGGCGTTCCAGTCCACAGAATGGATGCAATCCCTCTGGGACTCTGAAAATAGAGGCTGGCCCAGCTGGACTGGACTCCATTTTCTCCCTGTTTTCCAGTTCTTTGTTTGCACCCCGCTCACAGTATGTACTGTCCTTTTAACCCTTCTGGTCTCAGCTGGGATGGTTTCACCTAGACCAATCATGAAACTGAGTTTGAGATACCACATGTATTTCTTTTCACCTTTTTGTTGCCAATCACATTATGACTCATGTCCCAAAACCTTTATGGCTCAACTCAGGATATCCAAATTTTCATCCGTCTCTCCCCTTACTGGCAAATGGACACCTTCATCCTGCCTATTTGCCTCTATGAAGAAAACTCATTTCCTCTCAACCTGAAATCTGAGGAATTTATTTCTTCATTTGTAGGAAAGAATATTTTCTTTGAGATCTGGCCCTCCTTAAGTGTTAATTAAGGTATCTTGCATTACTTCATCATAACACCACCAATATATATGTGAGAGATTTATGGTTGAAATGTTGGAATAGCAATAGGCTAAAGTCTGTACAGCAAAGCACAAACAATGAAGTGGCATGCAGTGAAAGAGAGTGATTGATGCATTGGCCTATGAACAATTGCAGTGGGTGCATGGTAGGATTTGACACAGCAAGTCTCTTTGCCGTAGGCCTGTGGGCATTAGAGATATACAGTGGTAGATGATACAGGTGGCTAGGTGTAGTGCATTTCTCAAAAGACCCTTGGAAAACACTAAGAAATGCAGAATGTGGTGGAGCCAGGAGAAGAAAGGACTCAGTGAAGTGGGCCGAAGGACTTAAAAGTCTTATGACTATTTGCCAATCCCTTCAACATTTATCATGAACACAAACATTGAGAATGCCCAGGTGTATGCTGTTTGCTCTCTTTTATACATCAGCAAAAATGGTGGTTGGAGAAAAAATGTGTGTGTGTGTGTGTGTTTTGACGGCATGCAAAGCAATCCTACTGTATTCTAATTGTAAATTTGCTGTGATTTATGAAGTCTCATTTTAATTGCAAACCAGTGGCTCATCTCATGTGTATACCTGAGCACTGTGTAATTTCACAGACACTCAAATGAGCAAAATCGTTCAAACAACCAGAAATAAATATTCAGAATACAAGATGTATGTATAAAAACTGAACAATTGATGAAACGGGGAAAAAAAGTATCTACGTGAGTGAACATGCTGTAGAGAAAATGTCATTTTTTAAAAAAAAAACCAGCTCATTGGAATATTAACAAGAAACTGGAGAAAGTTCTGACAATTACGTGTAGATTGCACTTGCTCATCTGGTAAACACACACATACACAGGTAGCCTTCTGCTGAATCAGAGAATCAGACTGTTGGCCCATCTAGCTGCTGTCTATTCTGAACTGTCTGCAGCAGCTCTCCAAGGCCTCAGGAAGAGAAATGACTTTCTCAGCAGCTGCAACTCCAGTATGGTGTAGTGGTTAAGAATGGTGGACTCTAATTTGGAAAACCAGGTATAACACCAACAACCTCTCCCTGGCCATTGGCTGTGACCGAGCTGCAGCGTCACTTATGCTTCTTTGTACTGGATTCAGTTCCCTATATCAGTAGTCTCTTCAGGGGGTTTTCTATATAAGTTCTAGATATATTGAGAACCACTGCCCAGTATATTCTTTACCACAGACTTCAGGCACGAGTGCTTGTAAACCTCAAACAGCACAGATCTTTATTATACAGAAAACTCAACAGGGGGATGGGATTTATATACAAAAGATAGTTTGTTTCTTGGTTCACTAAACAAGTTACTTCACTTTACTTTAACTTTCACAGAGGCTGTATGCTTATCAGTTGCAGTGTAACTCAGATGTTATTTGGTTCACAAAATCCTTTCTACTGACTCCACTCTCCAGTCACTTTTTTAGTGGTTAACCTTTTGGGCTTTATCTGATCTACTTGGTTTGACATCCCAGCTCTCCCAGACTCCTCAAGACCCATTTGCCCTTCTTTAGCCACTCTTTTAAGTTCCTTTAGAGCTGTGTGTTTGGTGTTTGCGACCACAGAGGTCTTAGACTTCCTCAACCTCTGGTAACTCTCCTGTCACTGTTTGAGAATACCAGTTTAGAGTATAATTCAGCCACAGTTTCCCACATAAACTGTTCCCTGGTTGATTTCTCTGAACTCAGAGGTTTCTGTTCCTCCTCAGAGCTTTAACTCTCTGCTTCAGTTAACTCTCTTCCAACCTCTTCTTCCAACTGACTCTCTCAGCTGTCTTTTCTCAACTGTCAGCTCTTACAGTTATCTGTCACTCAACCTGAGAATTCCAAGCTCTCTGGCCCCCTCCTTTCTCAATCACATGGCTCTGCAGCTTCTCTGTTTACCTGCTGCCTTCCACAACTCTTCAGTTCTGTCACACCAGGTTTGAATTCCCACAGCTCCACATGCAGCCAGCTGGGTGACCTTGGGTCAGTCATAGTTCTCTCAGAGTCTCTCAGCCCCACCTACCTCACAGGGTGACTTTTGTGGGGAGAGGAAGGGAAGGAGATTGTAAGCCACTCTGAGTGAAGGGTGGGGTATAAATCCAATTTCTTCTTCTTCTTTAGTTGATAGGGATTTTGCATGGAGCTTCATGCGTGTACATCATGTACTCTACCACCAGTCATTACCCCTTTCCAGCATGACATCATGTGTTTCTATTTTGGAGAACTTAGTTGTATTTTTCACCCTGATACAAAAACCCTTCTCAAGTGAGGTTGCTGAAAACTTCACAGTGACCATGTCTGGCAGGCAAACATACCTGTTTTGCAAGCCCCAGTCACTCATGAGCCAAGCTTTGGCTCATCTTGCCTTCAATATTCAGTTCCTGACCACTGCATCATACTTGACAGTTTGTAGCCTCACAGTAACAGAGAGGGGTGGAGTTTCATTCCTTTCATTCCCCTTGCAATTGCTTGTGTACCTGCTCAGTAGGTAAGACAGATTTTTCTCCCAGGGTCATGGGTCAGATAATAAAATGACACTGGGAGTAGTGGACCAGGACAATGAAATCCCTTGGGGCTACAGGAAAACACTGCATGTGCAGACTGCTGCAGAATCACACTGGTCAGCAGCCTTTAACAGTAATCACAGATGACACCAAATGGTAAGACTTTTTAAACTGACTTACTGGTGATCCCCAGCCTGAGAGACATCCAGCTGCTGCTGACCAGGGCCAAGGTGTTCTCAGCCCTGATTTCAGCTCTCTGCTGAACAACATCTGTGCCCTGTGGAACTTAATGCAGTTCTACAGGGCTTGTAAGGCAGAGATGTTCTGCCAGGTGTTTGGTTGAGGACAGTGATGGTTTCCACCTGTTCTGGCACTCCTCCCCCCCTCCCCCCCTCCCCCCCCCCCCCCCGTGGGGCAGAGGCACAATCTGAAGTTGCATAGCAACATCTAATTAGTCCAATTGTATTTTGTTTTTGTTTTAACTATGAATTTAATTTATGATTGTGTTTTTCTTGTTGTACACCACCCCAATCCCTGTTTTAATGGGGAGGGCAGTCTAGAAATTTAATTTAATAAAATAAACAATAATAAATAATAGAATTAGTGTTTATTTCTGTGATTTTTGCTCATTCATCACTTAGAGCTGAGCGAGGCAGCAGCAATGGGTGGATGGGAGGTAAATGTACATTGTGTAGGACTGTCTGTCTGTATGGACATGATCACGTCAAGTATACTTGTGCAGCTTGCGAGCAACCTGAACTACATGCCAACAATCTGCTCCCTGCTCACCATGGGCTAGCAAGACATAAACAGAGCTGGCAGGTGCTCAAGCATTCCTATTCCAAGGAAAGAGCAGAGTTTATCGCAGCAAGCAACATCATCCATTGGTCTTGTTAGTGACCCTTACAAAAATGGAGAGGAGAAGTATGAAAGGGAGAAAGGGGGAATATGATGACTCTGTTTTGGTAGAAGCACTGAAAATTATGCCAAATCCTTTTGTCTGCAATTTCAAAACCACATGTTTTAGGTACAAAATATGAACCCATGGAAATATAAATAAATAGGAATGTTCCAGTTCCCTGACACCTTTTAGTCATTTTTTTGTCTGATTGCTAGCAGGTTATTTCATACCTTTGTCCATCTTTTTTGCTTGCTGGAAATTTTCCTGCTGAAATTTTGCCCAAATTTGAATGCATATTTAACTTGTTATTAAATAATGATGTTGCATGTGTTTTGTGAATGAGTACTCAGAGGTTAAGATGCTGAGCTGCAGAGCGGAAGGTCAGTAGCTTGGCAGATTGAGACCCTAGTGCTGCATGATGGAGCAAGCTCCTGTCTCTGGCCTCAGCTCCTGCCAACCTAGCAGTTCAAAAGCAAGAAACTTTTAAGTAGATAAATAGGCACTGCTTCAGTGGGAAGCTTTCCATGTGCCTCAGTGATTAGTTATGCTGGCCACATGACCACAGAAAAAGTCTTTAGACAAATGTTGGCTCTTCAGCTTTGAAACAGAGATGAGCACCGCCTCCTAGAGTTGGATTTGTCTGGCTTTCGAGCACGGGAAACCTTTACCTTTACCTTAAATTGTGATGTTACATGTGTTTTGTGAATGAATGCACTAAATATCTTTTTAATTATATATTTCACTTCATAATTTTGTAGGCTGCAAAATAAGAGAATCTGGTGAGTGCACAGATTAAATTTGGTGGCAGAGGATCTAATGATCATCCCCAAGAAAAATTATCTGCACCTCGAAGGCTTGATCTAATGAGGGTTCTTATACATTTATGTCCATGGTATGAATTTTGATGGCTCTGCTATTTCCTACTAATACAGACAAATAGAAACATCTCAATCAAACTTTTTAAATGGGACACTAAGAAACATCTTTGAAAGACAAGCACTGGCAAATGTAAACTTCTCAGGATGGTGGGTTTTTAAAAGATTGTTCCCGAATGACTGCTATGGAATGCATAGTTTTATGTGTTCATCCAATTCCAGAGAAAACTTCACTTTTCTAAACAAACATATGCAGATGTGTCTTCAAGATTTGCATTATGCCTGAATTAATGTTCCTTTGGATCCTTTAAAATTATAATTTCTGAGCTTCATCTATATCGTTATTTTATGTCATAATTGTGAATATCTCTGTAGTTATTAACACAGATGTGCTTTGTTTATTGAGCCCCAGAATTTAACTTCTGTAGACCCATTACAGTTTGATTAATACACAACTTTTTTTTTAATTATTGCTCTTCAAATCTCAAAACTTATCACTAAACCAGATAATTTTTCCCTGGCCAGCAATTAATTTGTGGGTACAAAATGCAGATGCATTCTTATATATTCCCATTTTCATATAGTCACAAGAACAAAAGAGAGAGTGTTATCCTTTCCATCAGTCTTCCAGTTGCCACCTGGCTTTCAGAAGAGCAATTCACTTAGCAGGAAAAGGAAGTCGGGTCAGCGAACTTGAGAAGCATTCTACATTATATCAAGCCCCTGAGGAAAATGATAAAAAAAGTGCTACCCAATTGTTTGTCCTGTAAATCCAGTGTTTGACATACAGCTTTCTCCTCAGGCAATTGTTTAGTGCATTTCAAGAGCAAATCTGTTTTCTGATTAAAGCTTTCTAATAATTGAATATTACCAACAGTGGATTGATGTCGCCATGGTGTCTTGCAGTTGTGATTTAGCCAGGTTGGTCCCAAAGCCCTTTGACTATAGAGTTTAGCTCATGAAGCTGCAAGTCACAAGATTTTGATCATTCTGAGGCAACAGCTGGAATCCAGGTTGGATTGGCTGCCATGCACAATTGCTGTAGCCTGAAACTGTCCTGTGGCTAAGCCCAGAGTAATCCATTGTTGAGGTAATCACATTGTCAAATGAGCTTTGTATTATTACAGTTTTCCTGGTTGTAAACCAGTGGGAAAGTCCAGTGTTAGTTAAGGCAAGGATTTAACTTGGAGTGCCATGGGGGAAATGTTGCTGTTTGGGTAATGCTTAATGTTTTTAAGAAAAAGAAGAGAAGAGATTGGATTTATACCCCGCCCTTCACTACCCAAAGGAGTCTCAGAGCAGCTTATAAACTCCTTTCCCTTTCCCTCCCCACAACGAACACCCTGTGAGGTAGGTGGGGCTGAGAGAGTTCTTTTGAGACCTGCCCTTGAGAAAACAGCTCTGACAGAACTATAGTTTGCCCAAGGTCATCCAGCAGCTGCATGTGGAGGAGTGGGGAATCAAACCTGGTTCCCTAAGACTGGAGTCCGTGCTCCTAGCCACTACACCAAACTGGAAGAAAGAGCTCTGCAGAAGTCAGTTTGAGCTTTGGGGCTATTCCAGCACCTCATTTTCTCTCAGCAGCCTAGGAGGCTGATAAGCAATACTGTCCCATCATTTTGAACTCTAGCAACCAGTATTTAGGGCCATATTTTTCATGCATGCTGAATTTCTCATTGCAAAACCAGAACTGAAAATTATGTTTAAGTTTCTATCAGATTGCTTTTTCCTGAGCTCATCGGCCTTAAACTTCTCCACATTAATTCAGACAGATATTTCCCTGCCATGTTGTTTATCTCTTTCCCCCAGTTGTATGGCACTTTTTAATATATTTGTTTGTGAAAGAAGAAGAAGAAGAAAAAATCAATGTCTTTGATTTGACAAACCCTTGCTGTGCTCTTTGTTATAAATCTAGGATGAAGCTTTAATTGACATGGGATATTGCGGCCAAATAAAATATAATGAAAACATTGATAGAGCTGGTTAGGCTGAGGTTATTAGTATCCATTTTAAAATATTAATTGCCTTGGCAGGAGGCCTGATAAAATAAGAGAAAAAAGGGGGGAAATATGGTTTCAAATGTTCCACAGCAGATGTATTACAGCTATAACTGATAGCTTTGATAGGACAACCATGTTAATTTTCTCCTTGAGTGAAAGGCCAATGACTTCAAAAAGCTGGTTTTCTTTCAGCAATAGAAGTTCCAACTCTCTTGGGACAAATATTTTATTTCCTAAAGAAGGCATATCAGGTCACTAAATGGCAAAAGAAGCATTTTAGCATACCGAAGGAAAGTATATATCAAGTGTGACAGGTTCTTTGCACAGCATATAGCTTTGATACTCTGAATATTAGAAGTGTGTCTGAAATCATCCACATTTCTACCTGGATTTTGGAGTTTTAAATTACCTGGTTTTGTTTTCAAAGTACATCTAACATGTTGAGCATACTCCATTAATTGTTTTTTTTAAAATTAAAATGTTTACAAGTGGTATACATGCATTGATGTTTTAAGTTCCCACTTTTCATTAGTACCATTTCTCTCTTTGTTCACGGGCCATAATTGTCTGTTAGGTGCAAACAGGCATAGAGGGGATTGGTGACTGACATCAAGGGGCTTTCCTGTTCCTCACAGGTATTCCCCATTCCCCAGGTGCAGCACTTAAGGGGTGTTTTGGGAAGCCACAGAATGGAGGTGAGGGACTGGCAAAAATCTAGACAAAATTCCTGTTAGATGTGCATACTGATAAATATTCATGTGCACACTGGTAACAAAGAAAGGAGGGGAAGATATGCATGAATGAAAGGAATGGAAAACTTCAGCAAATTGCCTTGCTTTAATTTCAGAACTGATTTTAGAATTCTTCCAGTTAAACCGGAGGATGAGAAGAGTGCAGCACAGAACAAAACTATGGGAATATAAAGGAATGGAATGGGGAAAATCCACTCATGTGGTAGAAGGTTGTTCTTTCCCAGGTTACCTATTGTGGTGGGCAAGAGTTTCTCTGGGCCCGACATCTTGTCATGAAGAGGGGCATCAGGTTGGATCTGGCCAGTTTTATTGCTCAGTCTTGCCTGATTTTCCTGTTTTCTACATCCCACATTGGGATTTGTGCATACAAATCCCATGATACATATTTTGGTCAAAGATGAGCCTTCATCTCTCTTTTCATTAATGGAAAAGTTGGTTGCATCACAGCCATCATGTTTTCTTCCAGACTATGTTAAGACATTACCTGATGGAGATTCAGACCCTGGTTCCGTATCTTGTTTTGAAGGGCATGGAATGCAGCCCTGAAGGTTCTTCTCTTTGTTTTCACATGGAGAGATACTGCTGTGAAAACAGAAAAGGGATAAGGATAGCGCTCTGTAAAGTGGAAAGCTTGAACAGTAGATGTTCTGTGTCCAGTTCCATAGATCTGATTCAGCAGAAACCATAGACTGTCCAAAGTATTGTATGGTCTAACATGGATTTGGTTGAGGTTACCTACAAGGTGCTAGGCCCCAGTGATGTCAGGATAATATGCCAAGAGACCAAGCAGTAATCTGGATTAATTTGTTGGACATCAGCAAAATATTGTGTTGAGTTGATGGGGGAGGGGGAGTTACCTTATTACACAAAAATAAAGAATTGTTGCACAAAGAAAATGTTGAAAACTCTATTTTTGCAATAGTTCTTGTAGAAAGCCACAAAGATTTACCTCTTAACAAAACTATCTACATGAATTCTTATTTCTTCTTCTTTTTTACTGCATTTCCTTTGAAGACTATAATGAAGATATTCAGTCTACTGTATTTTATTATCCTCGTTATTGTGGAAGTATACTGACCAGCAAAACTTTTAGACTCAGCAGCATTTTTTAAAACATTCCTACAGCAGCTATTGATAAAACTATAACATTTTTCTTCTGATGATCCCTGGTTTATGGGATGTCTTGCTGACAGTCCTTTTGTTGTAATTGTTTATCTGTTTTTCTACCTTTCCTCTATTTGACAAGTTGTTTCAACCTTTTCCCCCCCATTGCTTGACAATTTAAATACGTTCCTTTAATAAAAGCAAATATATTGTGGCTTAGAAATATTGGAAAACCAGCCTGCATTTCACAATGAATCAATACAAACTATATTTTAGTCTTTGGCTATTTTGATGGAAGGAAATGCACATGTTTTAATCCCCCCACCCCAGTCTGTAGATGGTTCCTTAGGTTGTTGTGGCACCTGTACCACTCTTTCTTGCACACTAGGATTCACATGGAAAACCCTGGGCCAGACAGAACAATCCCTGGTAGTCTCTTTTTCTTGTGCCATTATTAGTGAAGCTTCAAGCATGTTGATCTACAAAGTACATAGATGGCTACTAGCTCATTAACTGTACTTATACTTCCTATGCAGACGATCCGAGGTTCAGTCTCTCTCATCTCCAGTTAAAGGATTTGTGATAGCAGCTGATGGAAAAGACCTTTCTCTGCTGAGGCCCCCAGAAGGACCACTGACAGTCCATCAGTACTGAACCAGATGTAGCAATAGTCTGAATCAGATGTGATAAAATTTGAGATCTCTGGCTATTAAGAGCAAAATGCACGTATGTGTAGCCATGGTTTCAGATATTTTAAAAACTAAAGGCATTACTTACCAAGCAATCCTAAGGGGGAGGGAAGCACTCAGAGAGCCAACTGACCTTTGTGTTGGCGTATGTCTGAGATAGGCTAGCATAAGGGCCAGTTACAATGGTGCAGGCCCCCAGAGCCACTCTGTCACTCTTGGGTGCTGCCAGAGGCCCATGGTGGTGGCCTGTTTGTGCAACTGAGGCATAGACCCCTGTGCTGGCATGGTTGTGGGTGGTTTTGGGGGTAGGGCCACAGTTACTTGGCTACCTGAGCCCTTTCAGCCTGGGAACACCCCCTGCCAGAGGTGGAAAGTTACACCAACAAAAACATGGTGCCAATTGAAAAATCAAGTCTCCCCTCCCCCTGCTGCAGCCATGCCAATTAGGCTCGGAGGAGCTCAGGATGCTGACTACAGGCTTGGCCAATCACTTCCCTCCCCAGGATGGCCAAGCCCCCACCCCAGCACCCAATTGTGCCTCCTACCAGTGGTTAGGGCACACAGCCCAGGATTCTATCTCAGAGTTCCCTGCTGTGTGGACTAAGAGCAAGCAGCAAGGCACTCTGGTGGTGGGAAAAGCATAGAGAGGGCAGTTAGCGCTAATACACAGGGAGGAGACCAAAGTGCATATTGTGGCTGACCTCTCTCATTTCAGAAGCCTAACAGGTACCCCACCTCTGGAGGCTTGACCCAAAGGGGCAGCCATGCACTGAATGGTAAACAATCCCAAACCTGGTCTCCCATTCCCCTTGCTTGAGGCTGGGTGCTGTGACAATGCCTCCTGCACTCAAGCCCAGGATTGATTTCGTGCAGGGTGGCACAAGCCACAGCTGGGCAGTGCCATGGTCCCTGTACATGGTGAACCAGCTTGCCATGTGACCCTTTAACTCATTTCCTTGCAGAATCAGAGCCTTGAGCAGCAGCTGTAGGTGGGAATCTGTGAGCACTTCAACGCAGTGTAATTTGAGTGTAATTTGGATGGTACCGTCATGTTCCTCAAGGGGGGGTTGTGGCAAAGCCCCTCGGGGGGGGGGCTGCAATAGCAGACTCTGACAGGACAACACATGGCTAAGCCCAGCATGGCACTCGTACCTGCTTGCCATGGCTGGGCATATCTCTGTTTTGCTTTCCTGAAGGTGAAGATTCAACAGGGAGACTTGTGGGTGTGGCAAGTCCTGCCTCCCCGACACGCTCAGCTCAGTCTTCTGTCCCAGCTCTCTTCTTGAAGTGGAGTGTAGCACCAGCCAGCCCTTCAAAGTTCCACCTGCAATGCCATCTCACTTAGATGCATGCCATGCCAGGGATCCTCAATCCTATTCCCTGTGGACCTAGGAAGGTAGTAAATGGAGTCTTCACATCTTGCCATGGTTTGCAATTCAGTAAAGTCTGTGTTGTGCCACAACTGTGTCTCTGTATGTTTGGTTGCGACTACATGACAGGAGCTCCATACCCCCTCCCTGCCCCACTCCCTCCCCACCCCATCGTTGACTCCCCCTGAGGGCTTTCTGAGGACATATCTAAGAGGGAGGGCTCTCAGGGGCCTTGGGTGGCTGTGGATGATTGTGCAGGTTTGACTGGTCATAGTCATCTGCCAAACATAGCAGGGGCCCAGCGGCGCCTCCATAGCAAACCTAACAACAGGTTCCCTCCCTTACCTTGCAGGCTGCTTTGTGAAGGGAGGAGGGACCAGAGAGCAGTCTGTGTAAATGAACCAGCTTAATGCAGTGGTTAGAGTGTGAAGGTTAGAGATCAGGGAGACCCAGATTCAGATCCCCGCTTGTACCATGGAAGCTAGGTGGGTGGCCTTGGGCTAGATGCATACTCTCAGGCTAACTAACCTCACAGGGTTGTTTTCTGCACAGAAAGGAGGGAAGAGGGGTGATGTAAGCCACTGGTGAGAGAAAGGTGTGGAATGAATAGAGTGAATGAAGTTAATGACTGTGTGTCTGGTCTAGAAAGGGGGGGCTTCTGTCACCCAAGGGGGAGACATTTGTGAAGGTAACTCAGAGGGGATGGGGGATCGTGGGAGTCCTGGGATTGGAACAATGAATCAACTATACAAACTATATTTTAGTTTAGTTTAGTTTAGAGCCCAGAGTGGAATGATGGTCATTCCAGTCCCAGACCACGTCTGCTCCATTGAAAGGGGAATTGGGGGATCTGAGGGTGGTGCTGCATGCCCCCACATCTGAGTTCACCTCAGTGGCCCCCTCTCTTGCTCCACCACTGGCAGGGGTGGTGTGGGAGTGCACATGACAACATGGCTGGGCTGCTAAGAAGTTCACCCTCTAGTGAGCAAATGCACAGGGTTGAAATGGCAGCCCCACCTCTCCTTCTGCCCTTCAGGGACCTTGTGCTCTGTGTGGGCATTTAGGCAGCTGCAGATGTCTGTGGGGTGGACAGCTCAAACCCCCTCCCCACTATCAGGTACCCAGATCTGCTGACAGGAGTTGGTCCCTTTAAGGGGGTGGGATATGTGCTGCTGACAATGAGCAGAACTCCTGTGGCCAGCCCCACTCTGCCCCCTGCCTGAGATGGATGCTGGAATGCCACATGGCCCATGATTGGTTCTGGCAGCCCTGTGTATCCTAGTGCTACCGCCTCCACACAATGCCTCCACTGACCGCAGCCATGCAGTTGCTATGGTCGCTACCAAAGTCCCAATCTTAAAACACTGTGAACTGACCAACTTTGTCTGCTGGCCACTGTATAACTTATGCCCATAGGGAATGCACTAGTGCTACCATAGTTACACAGCAACTGGCTGCTGCTGCACAGGGACAGCACAGAATTGTTCTGCCCAAGTACCAGAGTCGTTACAATTGGCAGAAGCAAGATAGGGCTGAAGCTTAAATCCCTTCTGTCTTCTCATATAATCCCAATATGAATCACAATTGTGAACACATATTATGTTATACAGATCCATGATCTTTGTTCCTTTTTTGTTGTTGTCAGAATATGCAAAGTTTATTGTGCATAGATAGAGAACATGACAAGGACACCCTGCAGAGGGCAGCCAAGGCAACAACTAGTTAGCATAGTGAGAATAGGGACTTCCTACTATCCTTCCTGTCTTTTGATTGGCTCAGTTATGTCTCCTTCCTGCTCCTACTGAGAACTGTTAGTCTGCTGACTCTTTCCTAGACAGACTTCTCTTTCTCTCTTTTTCTTATAAAACTTGTTTTTTTTAAATAAACTGACTTTATTCTTTAAACAGTTTGTGCTCCACTTTACTGTATGTCTACACTCTGCCATCAGTTTTGGCCATTAGTGTTTGGCACCTTCATCTCATGTTTCAAACCAAATTCCTTAGTAGTCAACAGTATTTCAGTAAATATAACCATAAATGTTTTTCAAATGTAATTTAAACTTGTGTATGAGACTTTGTCCTCCCTCCTGACTCTCTTTACCTTCATCTCCCTCCTGACCTGAAGTGGTACCCTGACTGTGTATAGGACATGCCTTCCTTTCATATTTACAATGCTACTTTTCCCTTATATTCTCAATTGTCTGTTTATGAATTATTTTAAATCAGATTTTTCTTCCTTTCTGACATCTGCATAGATGTTTTTCTTTCTAAATCTATGTCTTTAATTGATTCCTTGAAGGAACCCTTAAAACTTTTCATCTTGTTCCCCCGGAAGGTAATGACTTATCTTGTGCCTGGAAACATGCTAGCTTTTGACTGGGTTTTCCCCCACCCCCCGTTTGGAAGCTTTGGTTGAAATTTATGATGCTGCCTTCGCACGTCTATTCTTTTACAAGCTGGGTAAATCATCAAGTACTGAACTGTCTTGTTAAAAATTAAGCATGGTGTCAAGGAGTCCAAAGCTGAACCCCTGGGTCCCCAGTGCTGTAGTGCACAAGTAACCAAACTTTTCTTTATTTTATTAAAATTATATGAAGTTTTATTAAATTTCTGTCAAACAAAAGGTTTAATCTATAGGCAATGCAATACTCCAAGGTCATACAGTGTGGGGGGGAAACAAGAAAACTAGCTTAACTCTCCAACACTCTTTCAGAAACCTGTGTTAGGTGGCACAAACCTGAAGTCCAAGAGTCAAAGGCATTCTGGACCTTCAATCCATCAGAATCAAAGCTAGCTTCTTTCTTTAGGCCCTTAACTCAATTATAGGGAATTTTTTGGGGGGCCAAGCAGGGTCAGGTGATGATGACTCCCAATCAGAACACATTCTTGCTGGAACCATCTAGAAAATTACCTCATCACTCCTGATTCTTCCTCTCCTATCCTGTGGGCCGCAGGTTCTCATGAGAAGCTAATTACCACATTTCCAGCTCTGGCCTTGAAGATGATAAGGACAGTGTAGGCTGAGAGACCAATTAGTAACACCTGCCTTCAGGATGGAACCAGCACATAACCATTCACATTAACTCTGGGGGTCGGGAACAGGAGTGCTTTGCCTCACACGTGGCTTATTTTGGGAGCCAGAAGGGAAATTATTCAAGGATCTGTGAAATGAAAGCTCCATTTTGAATTCTACCACCAATGACATTGTTGATCAAATCCATACAGCTTAAGAAAGGCGTTGTTCATGAAACCCACTAATTAAAGCCTATCTTGCTGAAGAGAATTAATGTGTAGGTATCTAAGTATTCACAACAATCATTCAGAGGAGGAGAATATTGCCTCTTGGAGATATACAGTGTGTGTGGGAGATCAACACAGGACGCCACACAAAAAGGGTATTTTTATTTGTCAAGAAAATGAGTAAGTCACACAATGGGCATAAAAGCATTCCCGCTAGCTATTCAAAACACTCAGTGAATATAAAGAGACTCTGTGAGTAGCCCTCCAGGCTGCAAAGCAGATGAAATATCACAGCAATCTAATGATAGCAATTCCAGCAGCCCTTCTTTAGTTCCTGTATTTTAATTTGATGGCTATAAGAGAATTGCCAACCCCTCCCCAAACTGTTAGCTGTGCATACACACATACACACAAACTTCCAAATAAAACACCCTCTATGACTGATCAAGTACAGTACCACCAAGTACAAGGATGTTATTGGATCAATCATGATGGTTAGTCAACAGAACTGTTTCATGCCTCCAGGAGGACATTAGTCCAGGCATCTACAGTTTTCGAAACTTCAAGCTATTTTTTCACACCATTCTATTAATGTGAACAAAAGCAGAGTGGGTGTGGGATCACTAATGTGAATACATCTCCAACATCATTATATCCAGAGAACCAGTGAAAAAAGATTAGAAAGGTTCTATGTCTATTTCCCTAAACATAGTGCAATCAAATGTTCCCAGAAGAACATGGAAATCAACTACATCACACTGGTTCTTGTGCAGTTCAGGGCATGTGAGAATCAGACCTTCTTTCAAGGAATTCTGTTCAGTAGGTTCATGATTTGTCCAAGGCCACTCAGTATGTTCCATAGTTGAGGAAGGATTTCAGCCTTGGCTTTCTGGTTCAAGTCCAGCATTCTATCCACCATACTACCTGTGTTAAATTATATACATATATATAATAATGCAAAATATCAACAGACTTTATTGGAGACCAAAATATAAGATTACAAGTAAAACTATAGAACAATAATCACCTCTAAAGAGAACCACATACTGGAGAGCCAGTTTGGTGTCGTGGTTAAGTGTGCGGACTCTAATCTGGGATTCCCCACTCCTCCACTTGAACCTGTTGGATGACCTTGGGTAAGCCATAGCTCTGGCACAGCTGTTCTCTCAAGGACAGTTGTCTCAGAGCTCTCTCAGCCCCACCTACCTCACAGGGTGTCTGTTGTGGGGAGGGGAAGGGAAAGGAGATTGCAAGCTGCTCTGAGACTCCCAAGTGAGTGAAGGGCGGGGTATAAATCCAATCTCTTCTCTCTTCTCTTCTAATTGCAGAGAAACAAAACCATTCTATACACTACAACCTATGTCTTAAGAGTTTGTTGTAAATGTGTAGTAGGTCATGAACTAAACATGAGTTAGGAAGCAGGGCAGGGGCTGTTTAGTATGCCATAGTTATTGCAATGAACTATTTTGGCATGGATAATACATTTCTACTTGTCACTGCCAGGGTTGCCAGTCAGTACCTGGCAAATGGTGGGAGGGCTGTGGGTGCAGATATGGGGTGGGCACAATGCTGGTTGCAGTGTCCCATCACTTCTGGTAAAAAAACAAGATATGACATAAGTAGCTTTAGGAATCTGTCCCGTCCTGCGGGTCCGAGACTTACCGCCACCCCCAAGACCAGCACTTACCCCGCTGGAGCAGCCACCCGAGTCGGAGAGGGCCATCCTGAGTCCAGCAGGCCCCGCCGAGGTCCTCGTTGCGCCAGAAGCGCTCGCACCACGGGACGACGCAGGAGTCCCGGCAACAAAGAGTCCTGCTGCTGCCCAGGCTAGAGCAGGGCCCCGCGACCCACGGCATCTCCGCCTCTTTGGGGGGTGGCCCGGTCATGGCGCTGGCGGCACGGAGCCCGGCGGCGCAGGAGGAGGGGTGCTGAGACCCGAGGTGCGGCAGCAGGACGTCCCCCGAAAGGAGGAGCTGGCAGCTACAGCCCCGGGAGTGGCAGAGCCTCAGCAGGGAGGGGCACGGAACTTCCGTCGAGGCTGTCCAGCATCTCTGGTTATAACAGGGGGCGGGGCCAAGGGTGAGATCGGGTGGACACGGGCGAGGGGAGCTCTGGGAGAGTGCTGAGGGAATAAAAGCAAGAGAGAATGGATGGACCGGGGAGGAAGAGCCAGGGAGTCTTAAGCCTGGCGGAGGTCAGAGAGAGGGAACCGCTGATTATAGACTTGGCCCCTGGAGGCAGTAGGGTGTCTTGGGTGACGTTTAACCCGGCCCCTGTGCCATATCTGAGGCCTAATTCCTCCGCGTTTCCAGCGCAGCACTCTCCGCCCCCCCCCCCCCGTCGGGTGAAGACCACGGCTACAGGGGGCACGGACCAGGGGCAGGAGGCGGAGCCCGACAGAATCTATGTAAACTCTATGGTTTTACTATACAGTTTCCAGTGATTCCTAGAACTACCCTATGTCACTGCCATCCCACCCCCCCAGGATTGATGTGACAACACAGCCACTGTTGTAGATTTCCCCCCTTTCCTCAGCTGCTGACCAGAAGCTTGGCAGCCCTATTGTGGTTACTAAATTAAGACACTATTTTTTTTTAACTAGGACTAATTCTTATGTGTGAGAGTCACCAAAGTGTAGCTTCCTTCCATATTTAAGTAACAGAAGGACTCTGAAGTGTTTCTCATACTTTTTGAGTGGCATTGTTGAGCAAGAAAGTGAATGGCAACAGCTCTTCCCATATGATCACAAGAGTCTTACGTTATCCTAGCAGTTTGAAAATAAGCATGCTGCAGTGCCTTCCCACACCATTGTTAACTTAAAAACAGATATTTAGGGTACCAAACTGAGCAAAGTAAAAGATTGGAAATGAAGGCCTACACTGGCCAGAGCACTCTAATTCCCTAACTTCATTACCATTTTCCACTGTGTAAATCATAGAATTACTGATTATCATGAAATATTTATTGACCAAATGGCAAACTGTTATTTACCAGGATAAATTAAAATAATGAAGCTAATTAAAATTGCATATCTAGTATGAGGCAGGCAGGACCTCATATATCATAATTCTAGATGAGCCATAATTGTTTTAAGAATGGGTAAAGTCACCTTTGTGTGAAAAACAGAATCCATTCAATGACTTGGTCATCTGTTTTCTGTTTTCATGTCTTTTCATGGAATTAGTGAGATATGCCTACTGTATTGAACAGCCACAAGAGTTTGCTCTCAGAGCCATTTGCAGTGGTAATGGATTGTCCACACAGGAATATTATCTGAGTTTTCTTTGGCACCCCTCATTCCCACTAGTTCTGCCATTCCTGTGTCACCATACGACTTTCTGCCAGCTTTAAAAGAAATCAGTACTAAGTAGTAGCTATGCCACTATAGTTATAACACTATAGCAACTGTCTTTTAAACACCCTGGCAAAAAGCCTGCCATTGTTGGGGACAGAGAATAGAGGGCATGGAAGGAAATGCTACTGATGTGGGTGTGTAGGATCGAAAATCCACAGCACTTGAAATTCCTTTTACTTTGGTCATTCTGGAAAGATCAAAGTAAAGCAGGTTTGGAAAACATCTGAGCAAACCAACAGAAACCACAGAAGAAGAACAGTTGGAAGTGAACATGGTACAGATGCTCTGGAAAAACTTGTTCTGGTTTGAGAGCCACAACAAAGCAAAACACCCATGTGGAAGCAATGATTTAAAAGGACAGATGTGTGATACATGATATACAGCAGCAGTATGTGAAGCCTGAAACGGACATTTGAATATCATAGGATAGGTTTTGGATTTCCCACCCCTTTTTTTTTTTTTTGCTTCATCAGCATTTCCTCATGTTGTTAGCATTGTACTGTACCTTCCTCACAGTCGGAGCTGTCTTTTAGAAGTGATTACACAGGCTAAACTTCACTGGGGCGCACTTAGTAATTATGTGCCCAATACCCATTGTGATTCATTGGAATAATTTCCGTACCATGCTATGCACCTTTCTGAAAATTTGCATCTCAATGTCATTTCGACAAAGTGTTGGTGATGGGTGAGCCTTTCCAGCTATGCACATGATGCTTTGTTAAATTAAATTTTGCTTTTCAGCATGAAGTTAATTGGCACATACTGACACTAAAGACCAATTATTATTGGACTTCCCATTGCGGTGCTAGTTCCTTATCAGACTTCCAGTGAGTAACGGAATTTACAATTAGTTTTGTAAATGGCACAGTCCGTTTCCAAGCCTGATCAGTCAGAAACAAGAAAACAAATTAAGCAGAAAGAGCTACTAAATTAAGCAGAAGAAACTGTTATTTTTTTTTAAGTATGAGGGAAAACTGGAATATGAGCTTGCTGTGTTCTCTTAGCTTGGCAGCAAGTGGCACTATTGTGTAAAACGATGTCCCTGTTGTTATGTCGGTCACCACAAATTAATATTTCAGTCCAAAGGTGGGGAAATGGGATGGATATAGAGCCTCTGACACAGTGATAAATAATAATAATGCTGGTGACCTCTTGTAGACCTACTCTTGGGAATGCTCAGACACTTGTCATTACTATAATTTGCTGACTAAGTGCCAACACAATATTTTGAAGGGAGTTAATTTGTACTGTCATGTTAGGAGTACACATGTGGAGAGAATTCTTAATCAGATGCCATTAAGAAATGCATGAGACATGGTTTACTAGTTGGAGTGGTGGTTTCTGCCACAGTTGTGGCTGCTGTTGCCTAGTTCTGGGTAATACACCTGTCTCATCTGCCACATGGATTATGTGGTTATGCTAGCAATCCCCATCACCCATAGAAATCGCTGGCAACACCCAGCTCTCATAGAAAGCTTGTCAGCAGTGTGAATGTAACATGCAATCCACCCTAAAATGGTTCTGAAGATGAAGGTAAGACCAAAGATCTGTGTGTCTTGAACCTTTTATGAGCTTCTGTGTTGAGGTATCAAGTGATAAAATCAAAAATACTGGACCTGGCTGGAGGTGTATGATGCCCATCCATCTTACAGAGAGATGTAAAATTTCCAGAAATTTTAGCTCCTGTGGGGGGAAAATCTTTATTTTATTTTATTTTATTGCAGTGGGGAGATGGACATGGACATTTGGGGCGAGAGAAATGGAAATATGTGCAATACTCACTTTCCAAAACTTATTTGACTGATTTAAGAACACAAAAGAGTATCTATAACTTTGTTACCATATAAAATTGTACTATTTGGCATAATTATGCTGTTTAAAAGCATAAATATCTTAATTTTCTACAAGAAACACTACATGTATACCAAATACTTGAAAAAAGAGTTACAAACTGTTGCACACTATGCTACCACAGCACACAAACCATATTTTTTTGCCATCTGAGAGGTAGGAAAAGATAAAAGTTAAAGGCAAAAAAGTGTTCTGTAGTAATTCAAAGAAATGTCAATCACATGGGTAAGACTACAAGGATGTTTAGATATTGAACTAAACTTTATAACATTGAAAATACTGAACTGTTTAACATTATAGCATATTAACTGTTGGCAAAACATTATATTTAAGCAACAAAAAAGTTTTTCATTGTATGTGTCTACCGTATTTTTAAAAAGTACCCCCTAGAATTTTTGAATTTTTCCATTGGAAAAATTGAGAAACTCTTCAGATTTCTTTTTTTATGTTGTACATTTGGAATAAGGGAATGAATAAAATGCATTGCAATAAAGGTTTTTCTCACTCATAAAGAGAAAATATTTCATAGGCCTTTTTTAGGAAGTCCTCCAAATTTCCAGTTTATTCCACTGGAAAAATTGGGAAAGTCCTCAGAAATTTTCATGCTGTACATTCTGAGTGGGAAAAGCCTTTCCTTAAGATGGTTTTTACACATTCTAAAAGAGAAAAGGTTTCATGGGAGGTATTTTTCATTGCATCCCAAATTTTACATTTTGTCCACTGGAAAAATGGGAGGGGGGTCCTTGGGGGGGGGAAATGAAAAAAAAAACCTCAGTTTTTCTGGGTTTTCTGAGCCTTCACATCTCTAATTTAACAACATGTTGCTATTTTTATCAAAATGATTTATATTTCCCTCAGTATTTCTATGCATGGTTCACCTCAGTAAGACTCTGCAAAGTCACTTGATAACTATAGTTTAGGACTAATGAGAAACAAGAGCTCATCCTATGTTGCTAATTTCACGGACTGATCAGGGCCAATTTCTGGTTTTTAGGGCGGAAATTATTTACAAAATGCTTGTTGTAGGGTTCTAAGTGATTCACAGGGCCAAGCTGGATGTGACAGCAACAGGGATGGGCCAAACTGGCTCATGAACAAAAGTTCGTGATGAATGTTATCCAGTTCGTGGTTTGTGAACTGAAGTTTGTGGCAGGTCAACCACCTCTCACTTTCCACGAACTTTCAAGAAGTTTGTGGCAATTCATGAATTGATACATTTCCAGGCAGACTGTCTCCACTCAATCAAAATGTTTACCAAACTTCAAAGCAAAAGGGGAGAGATTGTAGAGGAGCAGGTGCAGGGTGAGGTTCCCTATAGGTTTTGTGTGTTTAGCTTGCAGGGGGTCCCTTCTATACATTTTTGAACCTTCACCTGACATTTCCCTCAAAAGCACTTTCCTGGGGGCATCTCTTTTTTGGGGGAGGGGGGCATAATTTAGACCTCCTAAATCCAATCTGCACATAACTTGGAGGCATGAAGAGAAGCATCAGGGGAAAGTCCTCCTTGAGTCTGATGTCTCTACCTTGGACAAGGTCCATTCTATACACTCTTGAACTTCCTGAACATGCACCTGTCATTTCCCCAAAAAGCACTTTCCTGTGGTCACCTTCTTTGGGAGGCTGTAACTCAGACCCCCAAAGTTCGATCCTCACCAAACTTGGAGGGCATATATAGGAAAGTCAGTCAGAGATTTGTTGAATGTTTGGTGTCTCTAGTTTGGGAGCTGTTCTACTGCATCATGAACCTCATGTACTGAACCAGTTAATTTGGTGCCTGAAATTCTGTGGTGGTTCGAGGCTCTCAAATCACAAACTGAAACAAATTGCATTTTCCAGATTCATGCTCCCATCCCTAGACATAAATCCTGAATTTATCATGGGGACAACCCCTCCCCTCATTTTAGGGATGGAATTTCCTTTGTTTACAAAAGCTGTGGAGTGGTGAATCCTGATTGGGAGGATAGCTTGGGGGTTGGAGGAGAGGCTCCTGTTCCCCTGCCCTGATGATTGGGTTCTTAAAAATGGTATGAGGTACAGGCCCCTCTTCTCCTCCCATGTCACTGTCTCAATCAGGCCCCAAACATTTTTGTAAACAGATTGAATTCCAATTCTAAAATGGCAGAGGCATCCCCATGGTGGATTTGGGAATGTTGTCATGTCTAGTTTGGCTCATAGTTTGCGGGAAACTGAGAGTGTAGTGACTGTAAGTGCATTGGTGCTGTGCCGACATTCAGATAAAAATGTGTAAGAGAAAGTGAGGACAGCATGCTTGTACCAACTGTTCCTCTAAGCATGTTGGCCTTATCCAGAGATATACGGTGCATGTGCAAGTCTTTTGTATTATACATGGAAGTTTTTTTTACTACCTTAAGAATAGTACAATACAGGGTACTGAAGATTCCTTAACTTCACCCATTTGATTTAAAGCGATCAATTATTGAGCAATCAATGGAGGGCTAGTGGTGTGGGGTAAGTATGTATGGGTACATGTGTGATCCAACACAATTTTTTGCTCTTGCTACAAATGTTTGTGTTTTTAAGCAATTTACTGGAATAACTTTGTGTATTAATTTCAGCATTGAAATGGCTTTGTCTGATGAGCCAGTATTTAAAAAATGAAAGGACATATAATGCACAATTTCTATCCATGGAAACCATCTTATTGCCTTGGGCAATGTATCTTGATTTTTATGTCTTGTTATTCAATTTGTATTGGTGGGGGCAGGGAAGACCACATACTTGGATGTCATCTTTGCTGAATGTTGTTCAGAGGTCAGTAGTTATGACATTTTCTTCTCTGCACCAGAAAATCATGTTGCAACGTGTGGAATAAATCATGGGTTTCTTCACTGCTCAAAACTTGCACAAGGACTGTCATTGAGGGCATGGGAATCAGAAACAAAGGACTTTCATATATCCAGGGTAAATGCTCAGAGTTGTTTAAATTGTTCCAAGTACAAAATAATTTGCAGATATACGTTAGGGTGCTTGCTGGAAGACTTGTGAATAGTGGAAATGGACATACCTGTGTGGCTGGACTGTACAAAAATAAAACTTTTATGGAAGGGAATTTTACAACTCATTGTTACAATGATCAGATACAATTTATCAGAAAATCCCACAAATGACTTACTGGGGCTGGGGACAGACTGGGAATTCACCCCGGGACCGCTGCGGGGGCAGAAGCCGCATGGGAAAACTGGTGCAGGGCGTCCCATTCGCACTGGTTGCAGTGCTGCAAGACCCTACCGTGGAGGAGAAGAAGCGGCGTGTCCACACCACCGGCCATCCTCTGGAGCCTCCTCTGCTGCGGCGCGTGGCTTCTGGCTGGTCGGGTGAGGCGCAGCTGTTTGCATAGCTGCAGCCGCCAGAACAGCGCGTCCACACTTCTGCCGCCACTTCCTGTGTGTCGTAGACCCATCCACACCAACAGGAAGTGGCAGCGATGCACGCCCAGATGGCCGGAGACCTGTTTCAAGGGGTCTCTGGCTGAAGTGGCATGACGGCGCCTTGCGGATGGGTGAGTCCGTACTGCCGACAGGGGACAGCTGCAGAAATGTGCACGGCCCCTCTTCCTCCGTTTTTAAAGCAGAGGCATAGCGGCCCACATTGGCAGTCTGTCTTCAGCCTGGGACTCATCCAGAAAAGATTATAGTTAGCTTCAATGTCGCCTAGCAGCTGAAATAATGCATGTGCTTAGGCTTTAGGAAGATTCTGAAGTTCCAGGAGTGAAATATTGACTAAAATTAGCTTTGGTGCAGAAAATTATCTACCCAGACAGCTTGAGAGTGGTGAGAATTAGAGCTGATACTTTTAGTACCAGGTGGAGGCCTTTTATTGCCTGCCACAGGAACCATTTTCATGAATATGGGCTCACCGACTCTGAACTAGAAAGAGCTTTTACTATGTTGTAATTAATAACATGTTTAAATTATATTAGAGAAGGACTTGATGTTAACTCTGTTTTTATACTTTGTATAATCCTATATAGTATTTTCAGGGCTCATTTCGTAGCAGGAGCGCCTCTGCATATTTGGCCACACACCCCTGATGTAGCCAATCCTCCAAGAGCTTACAGTAGCCCTTGTAAGAAGAGCTCTGTAAGCTCTTGGAGGATTGGCCACATTAGGGGTGTGTGGCCTAATATGCAAAGGAGCTCCTGCTACAAAATGAGCCCTGAGTATTTCAAATATTTTTTTTAAAAAAAAATAGGGATGGAAAAGGATTTAGAATGAGGATGTGTGGAAATGAACTCCTTCAGTTTAGAAATTTCCCTCCATTATAACTTGCGAAAGACACATTCACTCTCTCAAAATTTCATCCCTTCCTGTAAAGGTTCAGTGATACCTCTATTGCACTGATGAGTTTTCCTTCCCCACTCTTGTTCAAGATTAACATGGTACAAGGCGGAGGAAGGGCGGAGCAGCTGAGTCCAAGGAAGCTTTAATGTTGTTCCTGTATTCTAAGCTGTTCCTGAATATGTGAACTATGAAAATTGTAGTTTTTACTCCTATTCCCTCTTTGATCAGGAGGAATAAATGATAAACCAAAATTACAATGCCCAGTTTTTGCAGAAACCTGGAAACTTATGGTGAGTACTGGGCTCTTGATTACCATTTCCTCACATGCCTTCATAATTTATGTTTGGGCAGGGGTCCTTTCGTAGAAAAAGAGGTGCAGGAGCTCATTAGCATAACTCATTAGCATAACTCATTAGCATATGCCACATCCCCTGACATCACCAGAAGTGTGTCAGAAAGGGAATGTCAGTTTCAGCCCCATTATATCCTATGGCCATTGAAATCAATGGCAAAAACTCATAGGGTATATGAGGGGCTGGAGGAAAGGGGGTTTGAGGGAGAGGCTCCAAACTTGCAGGGTAGCTGCTGGGGCCTCTCCTCGAAATACCCATTAAGTTTCAAGAAGATTGGACCACGGGGTCCAATTCTATGGGCCCCAAAACAGATTGTCCCATCCCCTCCATTGTTCTCTATGGTGAGAAAAAATGTTAACTTTGACCACAGTCATAGAGATCTACTCAATGCCTTCTTAAAAGAGGAAGAAGGAGGAGAAGAAGAAGTTGGTTTTGTATCCCACCCTTCACTACCCAAAGGAGTCTTGGAGCGGCTTACAATCACTTTCCCTTCCTCTCCCCACAACAGGCGCCCTGTGAGGAAGGCGGGGCTGAGAGAGCTCTGAGAGAACTGTGACTGACCCAAGGTCACCCAGCTGGCTTCATGTGGAGGAATGGGAAATCAAACCTGATTCTCCAGATTAGAGTCCTGCCACTCTCAACCACTACACCAAAATAGTACCACTGGTGAGTCTTCCAGAAATCTGGAACCCCTTTCTTCTATTGATTTATCAAATCCTAAACTGTTTTTAGTGGGGGGTTTTTCACAAATGATATAAAACACTCATTTTGGACAACCCTAATTATGGCTGATGAGCAGTTTGGCTCATAAACCAGTTTGGCTCATAAGAACATAATAAGGGCCCTGCTGGGTCAGACTAGCTGTCCATCTCATCCAGCATCCTATCTCACACGTTGGCTAACCAGTTCCTCTGGAAGTCCAACAAAAGACACAGAGGCTGAGGCCTTCCCATGTTGTTGCCATCTGGGTCTTATATTCAGAGGTTTACTGCCTACAAATGTAGAGATTCTTTTTAGACACCATGGCTAGTAGCCACTGACAGACCTATTCACCACACATTTGTCTAATCCCCTTTTAATGCCATCTATGCCTGTGGCCATCACTACATCCTCTGAAAGTGAATTCCACATTTTAATCACTTTTTGTGTAAAGAAGCATTTCCTTTTGTCAATCCTAAATCTAATGCCCTTAATTTTACTGGATAGTCTCGAATTCTCGTATTTGAAGGAAAAGAGAAAAAGTTATCTCGGTCAACTCTCTCCACCCTGCACTTAATTTTATAAACCTCTATCAAGTCCCCCCCCCCCAGTCATCCCTTTTCTGAACTGAAAAGTCCCAGAATCTTCAGCCTTTCCTGATAGGATATGGTGTTCCAACCCCCAATAATCTTGGGTGCCCTCTTCTGCACCCATTCCAGCTCTTTGATATAGTTTTTGAGATACTAAGCAGAACTACACACAGTCTTCCACATGAGGCTCATGTTCTGATTGCTAGTTGTAATCTGGAAGCCATTTTTTTTCAATAGGCTGCTTGACTGTTCATGACCTGCTCATGTCTGAACAGGATTCCCCCCCCCCCCCATGTGTCTTGCAAGGATTCATCAAGGGGGAAGCAGGAGATCAGAAGACAACTCTCAGCTGATTTGAGGGTATCAGCTAAGAGCAGTCTTCTGACATCCTTGCAGAACTGCAGCCAAATTTCCAACTCTACTGATTCTTCCCCAGCAATTGGCTGATTTATTTATTTATTTCAGTCTATATCCCGCCTTCCCCACCAAAGCAGGCTCAGATGTCTGGAGCTTGGCTCACATCTGTTCAAGCAGTCAAAAACTCTGGCAATCACAGCAAAGTTCTCAGAATCCCCTCATGGGAGAGTTTGAATTCAATTGGCTGTCTATCAGTACGTATACCTTGGTATTGCTTTGTTGGGCTATTTGTTTTAAGAGGGGTTACCTATTCCAAGTATTTATGATGTTTCTATTTAGAAGTCATGAAGTTGCTTCAGTAGGGTGGCCAGGTCCTCCCTGGCCATCAGCAGGGAGTAGGGTTACCAGATCCAGGTTGTGAAACCGCTGAAGATTTAAGTATGGAACCTGTGAGCAACAAGGACCTCAGTGGTGTACAATGCCATAGACTCCTCCACCCTCTAAAGCATCCATTTTCTCCAGGGGAACCAATCTCTGTAGTCTGGAGATGAATTGAAATTCCAGAGGATCTTTAGGTCCCACCTGGAGGCAGGCATCCCTGTGCTTCAGACATACACCCAACTGGTAAAAGCTACCTGAGATAGAGCTCAGGAGTAGGCCTTGGAAATGTGTATGCATGACCCCTTGGTAAGGCATCCTGTTATGTATTAGAAATGTGTGAATAACTGAACCATTTTTCATATTTTGGGTAGGAGAGAGGCCATGAAAATCAGGTGTATGACACTCCCAGATGTTGAATGGGAGGTAATTTCAGATGCTGTATGAGAGGGCTGGTGTGGTGTAATGGTTAGAATAGTGTGTGGCCCTGATCTGGATAGCCCAGGCTAGCCCAATCACATCTGAACTCAGAAGCTAAGCAGGGTTGGCCTTGGCTACTATTTGGAAGGGTGACCCTCAAGGAATACCAGGGCTGTGATGCAGAGGCAGGCAACGGCAAACCACCTCTGAAATGTCTCTTGCCTTAAAAACAAGTCTAACTCACTGTCAGCTAATGCTGCCATGTTTCCCGGGTGGGAGTTTACATCTCTCTCATGCCTACGTCACTCAGGTGGAATGCTGAGTTTTGTTTTTGCGGCAGCTGCCTTATCACTCACTGTCTAGCTCTGACCTTGGTGTCTGGTGCTGCTTCTTTCCTTGGGAACATAGAACTATTATTTTAGGTGCTTTGCTTGTATTTTGTGATTGGGGCTCTTTGGCAGGATTTTGCCTTGAAATCTGTATAACTACCCATCTTTGAGAGGCTCTCACCATTACTGACAAAGAGCATGTACAGATGACCTACTTCTTTCTCAATAAACTACTTCTGGTTAAGTAACGTTGTTGGGACTGACTCTATGGGACTCTGACTCTTTTGGCTGCCAGACAATCTTAGGCTCCCCTAGCTATTCTACACACAGTGCCATACTAATAATAAACTAATTAATTAGTGTACTGTGATTGGACACACTTTGTTTCAAATTGTTGCTCAGTCACCAAATTTATTGACTAACCTTGGACCAGACACGATTCCTCCATTTAGCCTATATCACAGAGTTGTTTTGAGGATATATATATGTGTGTTTATATATGTGTGTGTGTGTGTGTGTGTGTCCTTATTATATAAAGCCATTTTCAAGTGGTAAGATTCCATGGGGCGCCAAAATCAGTTGGCTGGAAGGACTGCCACTCAAAAAGGGGTCCTTGGCCACTGGCTGCATTCTTTCGCTACTTTGCCTCAGTCCCACCCACAGAGCCACTGGCCAGCATCTCGGCCTCAGTCTGGAGGGAGCCAGCGAAGGGGAAGGACCGACTGGGTGCTGGGTCCACTCTTCTCCTCCACCCACTGCCAGGTGGGTCTAACTGTCTCCTCAGTGGCCTGCTTCTGTCAGTGAAAACACAATGGACTTTCAGCATTATTCCCTCCCACATTTGACTTTCTGACTTTCGTGTCAGAAAAAACTGAATATTCTTCTCAGAATAAAGGCTCTCTCTCCTGCTTAGCTCCACCATGGCTGGCTGGCTAATGAGATGGGTCAGCAACCATCAAACCATTCCCTTCAACCCCCTGCTATACTGCTGACTTTCCCCCTATGGTTGCCAATTTCAAGGTGGGACCTGGAAATCTCCTGCTGTTACAATTGATCTCCAGATGACAGAGATCAGTTCCCCTGGAGAAAATGGCTGCTTTGAAGGGTGGACACTATGGCATTATACCCTGCTGAGTCCTTCCACCCCCCCCCAAATGCTGGCCTCCACAGGATCCACCCCCCCCCCCCCCAAAATCTCCAGGTATTTCCCTAATCAGAAGAAGCTAAGTTGCCAAGCTGGCAGTGGGCAGGGGAGGGGGTTATGCTAAAAGTCCATCGTCTTTTTACTGACAGAAGCAGGCCACTGAGGGGACAGTTAGACCCACCTGGCAGTGGGCAGCAGAAAAGAGTTGCCAATCTCCACGCGAGGGCTGGAGATCACTCAGAATTACAAGTGCTCTTCAGATGGCAGAGATCAGTTCCCCTGGAGAAAATGGCTGCTTTGGAGGGTAGACACTATGGCATTATACCTTGCTGAGTCCTTCGATTCCCCCCCAAAAAATGCTGCCCTCCTCAGGATCCACCCCCCAAATCACCAGGTATTTAGGGGCTGGCAACTTTCCCCTCAGTGCCTGTTTCTAGGCAACCAAGCTTGCTTCTCTGAAAGCCCCTTTCCACACCTATGTTGGCCTCTGGGAGAAAACTCATTGGGACAGCTGAACAGAATGCCATAGAGGCCACCCTCCAAAGCAGTCATTTTCTCCAAGGGAGGGGGGAGGATCTGTTGTCAGGAGTTCAATTGTAATACCTGGTGATCTTCAGGCTCCACCTGGAGGTTGGGTACCCTAGGCATAGCACGCAGCGCTTCAGAGCAGGATCTGCTAGACCCAGGTTCTTGCTGACTGGGTGATTTTGGGCCAGTCACAGACTTTAAGCCTAACCTACCTCACAGGCAGGGGCGTAGACTTTTTAAATCCGGGGGGGGGGCGGGGGCTCTCTTGTGCGCGCGCGCACGGGACCATGTCCCCGCCGCTCCCCCCCGGGAGGCAGACTCAAGGGGTGCAGTCTCGGCGGTGGTAGCCAGCTGGCCGGCTGACTGCCCCCCACGTGAGCGGGACCATGTCCCCGCCTCCTCTCCCCCCCCCCGCTCCAGGGAGGCAGGAGGGCAGGCCGGGGGTGGGGGGGAAGGAGAGGCGGCGAGGGCCGACTGGCCACCGGCGGGCGCTCCCGCGGGTGCTGCATTTTGCCGGGGGGGCTGAGCCCCCCCCCGGGAAATTTCGGGGGAGGCTCGAGCCCTCGAGCCCCCCCGTAGTTGATGCCCATGCTCACAGGGTTGCTGTGCAAATCAAAAAGGGGGAGAGGAGAATGATGTCAGCTGCTTTGGTCCCCATTGCAGAGAAAAACTACTTTTCCTGCAGGGGAACTATGGTTACCAATCTCCAGGTGAGGGCTGGAGACCACTCAGAATTACAAGTGCTCTCCAGATGGCAGAGATCAGTTCCCCTGGAGAAAATGGTGGACTCTATGTCCTTACACCCTGCTGAGATGGACCCCCTATGACAGCCAATGTGACATAGCAGTCAGGGCTTCAGAGTATGGTGGAGGCTGTGGGAGGGAGATGGAAAGTTGAAAAGTGAGGTTGATGATTGGCTGGGAAAGAGATAGGGTTGCCAACTCCAGGTGGAAAATTCCTGGAGATTTGAGGGATGGAGCCTGGAGAGGGTGAGGATGGAGGAGGGGGTGGGACCTCAGACAGGTACAATGCCATAGACTTCACCTTCCAAGCCAACCAGTCCCTCATAGAGAACGTTGCCAGTCTCCAGGTGGGAGCTGGAGATTAGTCAGAGTTACAACTGCTCTCGGGGGGGAGGAGATGGGAAGCTGAAGCCATGGGGCAGATAACAATACGTTGATGGTTGGCTGGGAGGGAGATAGGGTTGACAACTCCAGGTTGGGAAATTCCTGGAGATTTGAGGGTGGACCCAGGAGAGGGTAAGGTTTCAGCAGAGGTGGGGCCTTAGACAGGTACAATGCCATAGAGTCCATCCTCCAAACGACCTGTTCCCTCATGGGGAACAATTGCTGCCAATCTCCAGGGGAGGGATGGAGATCACACTGAATTACAACTGCTCTTCAGATGGCAGAGATCTTCCCCTGGAGAAAATGGTGGACTCTGTGTTATTATATCCTGCTGAGGCCACCACAGCAAAAAGATGCTGAGTGCCCAAGGCTGGGACACTCTCCCAGAGCCTCTTTCTAGAGCCCGTTGTATTTATTTCCACAACGGGCCTTATTCCTAGTGTGTGTGTGTGTGCGCGCACACACACACCACTCTGTCTTCCTTAGAAGAGGGCCTTGATTTTAAAAAAAATCTGTTGGCATGTATGTGCAAATGCCCAGCTATACATTTCAAATTTCCATAGCACAGTAAAACTATGAAATGTTGACAGATGTACCCCAATCTGTTGCAGCAAATCAACATGTTTTTACTTTAAGTATATGTGCTTGATTTTACATAGAAAAATGTACAAACATGACAGAAGACTTTGTTTGTGGTTGTAAAGCCTTCCAATTAACATCTGAGGAGGTTGTGGATTGTGTCTTGGTTGTGGTAATTTACACAGCTAACAGTATTATGATTACGAGTCAGTGAAATGAGAGAATGCAACTCTTGGCACAATAGGAATAAATATTATGAAAAAACACTGTCATCAGGCCTTCCAAGCCAAGTCTGTAGACCAGCCTCATGTTGTCCAGGAATGAACATTATAATCTTGCCATTCTTTTGCCCAGTAGTTCCCTTTGCCAGTGAGTCAGTAGTGTCGGTAATTCTTCAAACAGATTTCTGAAACAGAACAGCATTATAGGGTGGAAGGGGGGGGGGGAAAGAAGAATTATGCCAGTATAGCAGGCCAATCAATCAGAATGTTAATGACAGATCATGAAACACATTTGTTGACAAATAAAACACAGGGTGTTATGCCAACGGAACCAACTGTGCCTTTTGCTCTCTGCAATTGCCAGCTGTGAAACATTGCTTGCAACTCTGGGGTTTATAGATTGGATTGGGATGACGTTTGCCCTGTATCAGACATCTGCTTTGCAGCAGGTGCGTTTTGCTAGCCACCGAGTGTACTCCCAGATGACATTTGTTCCAATTGTGTAATCTGGTTTTAGTTTTCTATTCAGTTATGCTCTTTGTTCCAGGTACAGATATGTGACCCTGTAGAGAATAGTCTAGCATTGTGGGTGAGAGTATTCTAGGGTCCAGGAAGTAGTAGTAGTGGTTGTTTTTTAATTATGCCTGTAACAAAGAATGGGTGCCTTTTCTAGTTCAGACAATGAAATGTCATGTTTATAGGGAGCTGGAAAGAGGATAATTAAGGTCTGCCACCTTGATGCTAGCAGATGCTGCTGAAGAAGTTCAGTACATCACTTCCTGTCCTTGAAGAACCCTTAGTCAAGTCGATAAGTCTCTGTATCTACACCCAGAAAGCACCTGGCACAAATCAAGCCACCACTAACTGAGCATGTTATCCACATTACCCTCAAAGATTTTCTTTAACACCATTAACTTTCAGGTCATCAGGTACAGCTAATGTGGCTTCACAGCTCTGTAAAACCAATTTGTTCCTCTCTGAGATGATGGTGTTACATGATCATTCTTCTACAGGTTTTCAAGTGACTCATAGATTTGTGTTTAGAATACATGTTTGGCATACTTAGTCTCTTGTTAAATTTCCAGCGTGACTAGCAAGCCTAGGAAAGACCCAGAAGAGCTCCTACCAGTCACATAGACAATGCTGGGCTACATAGACTGTCTCAATATAAGGCAGAACAAAGTGTGAGTCAAGTTTAATTCAAGGTGCAAGCTTCAGGGTGCAAGCACACTTTCCCAAGTGTGCAAGCACACATTTTGCTTGCACATGAAAGCTTATTCCTTGAATTAAACTTTCTTGGTCTTGAAGGTGCCACTGGACTCAAACTTTGTTCTGCTGCTTCAGGCCAGTGTGGCTTCCCCACCTGAATCAGTATATGGCAATTTTATACATGGTTTTAATGAGCAAAGCATAGCATTCTACAGTGCTTAGAAAATGCAGAGATCTCATCTCACCTGCCTTCCTTCCTTCTCCTTTTGAGGTCTGCTTTCAGTCATGGGAAACCTAGGAATGAACATTTGCCTTCTGACGTGCAACTAAACACACACCCTCTTTCCACGGATACCTTCTTTGTTTGTACAGGAAAGAAGAATCCCATGCTGTGGTTGTTTGGGGGCCAGCCAACACACTCTTGCTTTCCAGTGAGAAACTTCCAAGTGGAGCCTTCAGAATTCTGGGAAGATCAGGACGAACCATTCACATTGCAAAGAACTAGTTGGTTTCAATCTCTTCACTTTCCAAAAGGTGCGCGCACACGCACTTCTGCCCCATCACAAACATCATAGTTTGATCCCTGTATAGTCCAAATATGGCTTGGCTGAATTATATGAAATCTTCTCCAAACAGTCTCATCTGGCCTTAAATTAAATATGACATTTTGAGGCCAAATTATAAGGGGGGTGGGTGGTGTAAAAAAAGAAGAAATGTTTAGTGCAAAACGAGTGAATCTGGCACAGATTTGTTGGGCCCAGTTTTGACCTTGTGAGCGGAGCCAGTGACAAGGGTTCCAGGTTGTTGTTTAATTTTTGTTTTGCCCTGTAGGTCTCTATCTTGTATGTCAGAAGCCGATGTAATGAGGATGAGATGAGGGCTGATCAGTGAATGTAATACATGAGCCTTCCAGGCAACATTGCTGATGAGGCAAGAGGCTTTTTAATAAGGCCAGACGTAAGTCCCAGTGCAATTGTCCTAGTTGAGGTTGCTGCCTGGAATGTTGTCCTAAAACCCACACCTGCTCCCTGTCATTGGTGCGTTCCCTTGTGCTTTCTGGACATGCGCAGCCATTCAAGCTCGGCTCGAACGTGCGCTTTGCACAGCAAAGCCCCATTTTGCATTTGCATGGGCTCTGAAATTACACAGTCAGCCTCTTTCTCTCTCATTTAGAGGCCCATAAACACTGCCCGGCAGCATCCGCTTGCCCAACAGTCTGAGGAAACGATTTCAGAAATGGAAGCCAAATAAAACAATAACTTGCAGAAAGCGAACAGGCAACTTGACAAAGTATTTGGTCCAACGGCAGAGGGCTCTTCCAAGATTGCAGGCATTCCATATAAAGAGGCAAAGCACAGAAGCCCATGATTTTTTTTTTTTCTGGTCTCTTGACAAACATTCCTCATTTGTCCTCTGCCAGCAGGTTGGAGAGTGAGGGACAGGCAGAAGAGGAGCTGGTGGGGCTGGGCTGTTCATTAGGGGAATCTGAATATTATACAGCATAAAGTAGATGCTCCAGGCTACAGTGTAGACAGTTTACTGTTCCATCATTAAACAACAGTCTCCAGAACTTTGGAGATGTAGCTCCAGCATGTACAAAAACTTCTGTTATATTATTTAGAACGAGGTTTGTTTTGTGGCACAGATACCGTTTTGGAGCAAGTGAAAGCCCAAGTATATAGTAGTTGTAGTGTTCCATTAGTATTGTGGAGATTGTAGTTCAAATTCACAGTGTGTCCTGAAGCTCATTGGGTGGCCTTGGATGAACCACTCTTTCTCAGCCTTACCTTCTTTGCAAGGTGAATGTGAGGATAAAATGGAGGTGATAGCCGTATATACTACAAGCTCCTTGAAGGATGTGTGGCATGAAAAGGTAATCAATAGATGCACAATTGTGACCCCACTAATGCTCTCTTCCCCCTCTTTTCCTTGTTTCTGCTGCACTGAAAATGTCAGACTGAGGAGATGATGTCATGGGACTACAGAGGATCTCAGAAGTTCCTTCCCTTCTCATGTAGAAATCTGACCATGGAACTGTTAGATCTGGTCATGTGGGAGGAAAAAGTATTCATCTGATAAATCTGTTCTTATGAGACCTTTCTGACTTTAGGACTACAATAAAGAGAATGTGTTACTTGAATGCTCCTGGCATACTTAAAAGGGCAACAACAAATCCCTGCATATAGAAAACTAAAATTTCAGGAAGTGTTCTTTAGGACACAGTCATGTTCAAGATGTGTGGAATTTTGTTTGTTTGGGGGTGGTAGAGCTTTTAGGTGTTCAGTATTCAGAATGCAGTACATTCCAGGAACATTTTTTACCATGTGTGTCCAGGAACATTTTTTACCGTGATGTGCCTAGTATATCTATTTTGCTGGTGCTCATTGAGCATTCCATCTCATAGACTTGAGCAGTAAAAACCCTTGGAGTATCCAAGTTCATCGTCACAAAGAGGAGGCAGAAATCTGCAACAAAACCGTGTGTCCTGAGTTAGTTGACTTTCTCTCACTGCATAACCCCAAGCCACAACACCTGGGTGGTGCCAATCGATCTACAAAAATGTTCACTTATTAAAAGCCTGCTTTCCTTTGTACAGACGGCACTTAAAAATTCCGAAAGGCAATTGAAAGCTAGGGGGAGCTTAGCAACATCTGTTGCTGCAGTGCACAACTGGCCCATTATGAGGTTTTTTTTGTTTTTTTGTTTTTAATGGCAGTCTTCACAGCTCATTATCAGTATTGTTGCTTTTGGCCAAGATCTCTCTGTACATTTCCATCACCCTGTCAAAGCCAATGAACATCTCTAGCCCTTTTTTTTGAGTCAGAGGACCATTCTCCCTCAGTTTTGCTCATGCTGTGGTTCTTTTCCACATGATACCTCATATCAGTTGGTGGTGAGGAAGAAGGTCTTTCATGCCTCCATAATTGAGCTGACAGTGATGGCATTTGAACTGCAAGTGGTGTACCAGAAGGATGGCACGGCTAGGAGATTATCAAGGGAGCATGAATGTGCCAGCTCAGTTTTTAGTGCTAAACAGGCAGTACTGAGCCAGGTCATTCCAATGATACTCATGCAATTAGCTAAGTAGACAGAGAGGACCAGCAAAAGATAGATTGCTTATATGAAAATGGCTCGTCAGCTTGCTTGACAACAATGATTTGCTATGTGGAAATTACCTACACTGGTGAAGGGGTTATTCTTTCTGCCCCCCAGATAACTTACCGAGACACATGGTGAGCAAAAAACCCTAACATGGTTTGCGGTGACACACAATCAGTGTAAGTTCATCACATCTGTAGATGTGGTTTTAACAGGTTTACTTTGAACACTACGGATGAACAGAAGTTCCCAATTTAGTTTCTTTTTATATTTGTTTATATATAGCCCTGTTCGTTTTGCTTATGTTGTTTACAGTGTTTATACATACACCTGTTTACATGGTTACATATCCTTGAACTGATCTCTACCACTTAATATGCTACTGTTCATAATATGATTTCAGGAGGTAGCCATATTGGTCTGCAATAGAACAGTTAGATTTGAGTCTGGTTGCACCTTAGAGGAGGAGGAGGAGGCAGTGGAGGAGGAGGAGGAGGAGAATTTGATTTATACCCCAGCCTTCACTCGGAGTCTCAGAGTGGCTTACAATCTCCTTCCCTTTCTCTCCTCACAACAGACACCCTGTGAGGTAGGTAGGACTGAGAGAGCTCTGAGAGAACTTATCTTGGGAGACCAGCTCTGAGAGAACTGTGACTGACCCAAGGTCACCTGATGGGCTTCACATGGAGGAATGGGGAATCAAACCCGGTTCTCCAGATTAGAGTCTGCCACTACACCAAACTGGCAAGAGTTTCAGGGTATAAGCTTTTGAGTGGCAAAGCTCCCTTTGTCAGCCATAAGAAAATACATAATATGTACATAATACGTTATTTGACTAAGCATTGTGTGTAAGCTTTATAAATGTACAAGGGGGCCCCCGCAATACTCGCGGGGGGGGGAAGGAGCATAGGCCAGTGATCTCTCCCTCCCCCCCGGGCCTGTTCCCCCCAGCTCCCATCTGCCCCCCTGCTCCTTCCCTTCCCCCTGGTCTCCAGCGGGCCTTGGCGGTGCTCGCCGGGCCCGCCAGGGGCCACCACTTCTCCTCCTCCCCCACAGTCTTTGGCAGGCCTCAGCGGCACTCGCCAGGCCCACCAGTTCTCCCCCTCCCCCCCACAGGCTGTCCCTCTTCCTCCTTCCCCCAGCTTGGTCCGGCAAGGCCCATGGCAAGGGCTGCTCTGGCCCCACTGGTGCCAATGCCTGTCACCACTGCCCGGCCATGCTACCCGCCCAGCAGCTGGCTCAGCCGCAGCCTGCTGCTGCCACCCAGCCACTGCCCGGCTGCTCATCCACCGCCACTGCCAGCAGTGAGATAAGTCCAGGAATGGGTTTTTACTTTTGGGGAGATTAAATATCCCCCCAAAAAATTTCCTAACTTTTTAGATTTTTCTGCAGACATGGTGACAGCTCCACGTCTGCAGAACAACCTCCCTGACCCCCAGGTGCCTCCCACATGGATTTAGGTATCCGCACAGGGAGTGGGGGGCTTCGGAATTAGATATATAGATAAGAAGAAGAAGAAGACGAGATTAGATTTATACCCCGCCCTTCACTCACTTGGAGTCTCAGAGCGGCTTACAAACTCCTTTCCCTTCCCCTCCCCACAACAGACACCCTGTGAGGTAGGTGGGGCTGAGAGAACTCTTTCCCAAGCTGTCCTTGAGAGAACAGCTGGTACAGAGCTATGGCTTGCCCAAGGTCATCCAGCCAGGTGCAAGTGGAGGAGTGGAGAATCAAACCCGGTTCTCCCAGATTAGAGTCCGCGCACTTAACCACTACACCAAACTGGCTCCTACACCAAACCGCACTTAACCACTACACCAAACCACTACACCAAACTATGCTCAATAGCCAAAATAAGAGCAAGGAAGGATCTGCAGAGTCTTAATTATAAACGTAAATTAGACTTGTGAGGAACTTCCCTTAAAAAGCATTAGACCTTGCTGAAACATTGTTTGGTCTGAACTGATGTTTCTGATGAGCCACACAATTTACACCAACATTTCAGTATAGGTGAAACTTGTGACAACTCAGGGAACGCTGGAATTCTTTGCCTTACCATTCATCTAAAAAAAACTTTGCTAGGACTTAAAACTTTATTTTTTGGAGTCCTTCAACTTTTTTTTAAAGAACCTGCAAAGTCATTTCAACGTGTCTCTTAGGTGAAGTTCAAGTCCCATGGTTCAAAAGAGCCATCTCTGAAAGTATGTTATCATCTTTTAGAACTTTTGCATCTTGAACTTCTGGGGCTTATTTCTAAACCCACATAGATTTGGAGGGGGAGGGGGAATATTGGAGGCAGTAATCAATGTTGAACTTGTATGGAAATTTCTGAGGAAACTAGAGAACAAAAGTTTCTACATATGTCAGATCTGGCCTTGGAAGGATCAAAATGAGATTTTCCTCGAGGTCTCTGTGTATGGGTTGGCTTTTTGTAGAGACTGTGTGATAATGATATGCAGGGATAAGCTCTTTTCGCATGCAAATGATATATAATGGAGCAGCAGAAATGCACGACAGGGATGAAATCCTTCAAATTGACTTTGACAGCATTCAAGGTTGGTTCAAGGGAAAAACACCTCCCTTTGAATGTTAAACAATGGGTTTTCTAAGACATAGAAAGGCTAAACATAATGATAATGATCGTGAATGATTGTGTGGTGTAGGAAACAGATGACTGATTTAAGTGTCTAGTGTTTGGACTTTTATTTCCACTGTTTTATGAACAGTTTATATTGAGTAGGTAACTTTCCAATGACTGATGGGAATACTGTGTTTTCCCTAAGATTACAGAGTTTTGACTAAGCATGATATGCATAACGCTAACTATGACATTAGAGCAGGACAATCAGTCATCTTGATTCATTTTGGGATATCGACACTCAGTGCACACATCATCCATTTATTTTATGGATACTAGTTCAGAGCAGATGAGATCTGGAGATCACAAACAGTGCTTGAAGGTGGTTTGAGTGACATGATTATTAGTAGTCACAGCATTAATAATTTCAGTTACACTCCATGCAGCAAATACCTTGGACGTTTTTTTTTTTTTTTTTTGTATATTTCATCCTATAACAGCACAATGCGGCAGGCTTGCTGACAGACTGTGTCTCAACCAGGCCACATCTTGTTCAGAACTGCCATGAATTGTGCTAAAAATGAATTTAGGGATAAATGTTTGGCTTCCTTCTAGGATAAAAACCTCTGAGAAATCTTGAGGAAAACCAAAAATGTTAACATTTCTGAGAAAGGTTTTATACACTAACCCTTTTTTTCACAGGCAGAGGAAAATGTGAAGGTTTCTGCATGGTCAAAGCATTTGAGAAGCATCAAGGAAAATTTAAGGTTAAAAAAAAAGACTAGCAACATTTCTGGGTGAAGAAATTTTCTTACATTTTCAATGACTGTGTTTTGTTGATACGGACTCCCTGAATCCAAACCAATAGTCTATCAAGTGTCCCATGTAATAGGATCACATTGTTCAGCTAGCATTTATAAACTCTTGGCTAAATGAACATTTGCAAACCCTGCATTCTGGGTGCAAACCAAAGCGAGTTACATGTGCTGCATCCTACTGAATAGTTGCAGCTCACAGTTAATTTGAGATAATTCTCAGTTGCAGCTCCGAGTTCAAGAGAGCCATGGGTGCATCCAAGTTTTCCTTGACTAAGCAAAAGGTCCCAATCATGTTGTTCTTCAGGTAATATTCCATATATCATTTTTTTCAAGACTGAAGTAATCACTGATTGGCTTTATGAAATAAGACTTCAGAAAATATTACAATACTGATCAAACGTATTCTCTCATCAGTACTGTCCCAGCTTGGACATCAAAGCCTGAGAAGGAAGTAGCTTTTTCGGGTTCTATCATCATCCAGAAGATTCTCCTTACTAGTAAGCAACATATAAATCCAAGGTAAGAGCAGACAAGAGGTGGAGGCATATAATATCTGCCAGGAATGTGGGGAAATGCTGTAGATATACTCAAGAGTGAAATCAGCAGAACTGACAGAAGTTTCCAAAGTAGGGCTGAGCATAGCAAGGCACCACACTCAGGATACACAGCAAAGCAGGGCACAAACACCCCACAAACAGAGCCCAACAAGTACAATTTGGGGACAAACTCTGACTTCAGTTATAGGATGAGAGGGTTAAGTTCTGAAGCAAAGAATTATTTTCTCTCCTCACTTGGAGTAAGGGCTGTCACACAGAGGAAGGTAAAGTCTTGTTTTCTGCTTTTTCAGAGGACAACACAGAATCTAATATACAGGTGGGTCCTACTATCTCCTGAACATCCCAAAGTGGGTTGTTCTATATATAAATTATAGGAGAATATGTTTTGGTTGAATATTTGGAGAAATTTCCTATAGTTGAAAACAGTTAGAAAATGGAACCCATTACCTGGGGGAATTCCCTCTCAGTAGAAGTCAGTATGCAGAGGCTGCATAACTATCTCTCAGATATGTTCCAGCTCTGTATTTTCCTGCACTGAGCAGAGGGTTGGATTAGATGTCCTATATGCTCCCCTCTACCCTTTATCTTTGGGTCTGAATTACCTTGATTAATTACTGAAATGTTCTATACTGCATTATGCCTCCTGCTTTTCTTACACTATTTTTCTAAATAATTTTTTTATCTTCCACCTGTTTGATTTCTGGGAATCTCCCCAGTCCCATTAATCAAGTGCCACTCCGAATTCTCGTCCGTGGTAAATATAGGCCATGGCCCTTGTATTATGCACTGAAAACCCGGGGAAGGATGTGACCAGGGTATTTGTTCAGCAGTAATGGGAGTGTGTTATAGCATTTACGGTTGGCATAAATCACATTATGTTCAGAAGGCTCCTGGCACATATGGCATACCTGCAGCTGGTAGAGGAAAGGAATATTATATTGTGACCCTTTGAGAGACCCTCTACAGCCTAATTTCACAGAATACAATACTATGGTCTAGACCACCAACACTTATTAAACTTTTATTTGTATGCCTTGCATATGGTGAACCTATGTAGCAACGCATTAATTTAAAAAAAAAAAGACTTGGTAGTTAATGGTGCTCCCTAGATATTTATTTATTTATTTATTTATTTATTTATTTATTTATTTATTTATTTATTGTCAACTTTCCCCTCACCAGAGCAGGCTCAGGGTGGCTCACATAAAACCAGTAAAACACCATTCATTACAAAATATATCTAAAACACTACATAATAACAATTTAATAATACATAATAACAATTTAGAGAGCCAGTTTGGTGTAGTGGTTAAGTGCGTGGACTCTAATCTGGGAGAACCGGGTTTGATTCCCCACTCCTCCACTTGCACCTGGCTGGATGACCTTGGGCAAGCCATAGCTCTGTACCAGCTGTTCCCTCAAGGACAGCTTGGGAAAGTGCTCTCTCAGCCCCACCTACCTCACAGGGTGTCTGTTGTGGGGAGGGGAAGGGAAAGGAGTTTGTAAGCTGCTCTGAGACTCCCTTGGGGAGTGGAGGGTGGAGTATAAATCCAATCTCTTCTTCTCTTCTTAAAATTGTTAATATCGATGGTGGTTCTCTGAATAAAGTGTGTTCATGCAGTTGGCTGTACTACCGCTCTAAAAAGCTTCAACTCTAGGCCGGTCCGGAGGCTATCAGAAGGCCTGCCAGAAGAGCTCCACTTTCACAGCCCTGAGGAACTGTGAGAGGTCCCGCAGGGCCTTGATCTCAACAGGGAGCTCATTCCAGTAAGCTGGAGCTGCTAAGGAAAATGCCCTGGTCCTAGTCGATGCCAACCTGGCATCCTTTGGACCAGAGAGGGCCAGGCGATTTTGCAGTCCTGATCGAAGTGCTCTCTGGGGAACATGCAGGGAAAGGCGGTCCCTCATGTAGACAATAGCTTCAGGATGTGCTGTGAATGCTACCCATTTAAATGATCTTGTCCATGATTAGTTCAGCTGTCCTAGCTGCCATGATAAATTAATGACAAAATAAATGAAGGATGGATTTATATCCTATCAAAATTATTTCTGACTCCTTCTTCTCAATTATCATTGACCTATTTGTCATTCTAATAACAGTCTTCCTTGTAACAGTATTATATACAATGTTCATGTCTCACCCTTCTGGACATATTTTTAAAGATATATTTTCACATATGCTTTAAGAATCTATTAAGATTATTTAATAGTAGAGAACCAATTTCCCTAGATATATTTCCTTTTGCCGGCAAAAAGCTCTCACTTTTAAGGAAGGAGCCAGAAGTATTGTAATGAAGGAGTCCCCCCCCCCACTGCCTTTTATTAAAGCGACCATCTGCTTATGACCTTTAGAAAAAGGAGGCCTTTGATTTTCAATTAATACTTTATTGGAAGCTATTATGAATTCATGAGACAAGAAAAGGTAGGGTAGCTTTTTAGATTGCCTCCTTCTAACAGTGTGGCTGTTTGATTTATTTTTGAAGAAGACCTCTTTGCCACTGGATATATTGAGTAGAATTTGGCCGATTCATTTTCCTTATTGTATATACAAAATCAATGTTTCTTACTAGTCATTATGCTGTTGTTCTCTGCCTGATATACAATATCTGTGTATAGCACTTTAAAATCATTGTATGATTTTATTCAGTTTTTTAAAAAAATAATAATATGTAAGCCGCCCTGAGCCTGCCTGGGAATGAGTTGTAGTAAGTTGTTGGGGAATGGGGCGGGGGGGAGAATGAAATTTTAAGGATACTTACTAGTAAACAATACCAGAGAGATCAGTGAAAGGCTGTTCCACTGGAGATACAAGCTTGTCAGGAGAGGGCTACAAAGGAATCCCTGTCCCTGACCTCTAGGTAGAACCGTCATGAAAGCCCCTGCCTCCAGTATGAAGCAAAATATGAAAAAAGGTTTACAGTCTTGGAAACAACCACAGCACAGTGGTGGCTGGCATGGAACATGCTGATGGGTCAGTGGTGGTGTGCCTGCATAAAGGTACTGGGCTCAGTCCCTGACAATATCCGCATGAAGGAAAAGGCCATGGAAAAGGCCTTACTCCACCTGCTGGATGGCCACCCAGTTTTTGTTGTTGTTGTTATTGTTGTTGTTAGAGTGCTTTAAAGGGCCCTTGCTGAAGGCTTCTGTCTTCAAATTAATAGTGTCATCTTCCTCTGGTATCTTCTTGCACTGTATTCCCTGTTGGCTGGTGTCTTGTGTTTTATGCTGCTTTTTATCTGTTGCGTACTGATGTAATATTATCCTTATAGCTTTATTAGCCTTCTGGTTTTCTATGTTGGCTTTTGTTGTATTTTTATTAATTTTATTGTAAGCCATTTTCAGCTTGGCACTAGAACAGCATAATAAATAACCTAAATACATAATCATATTTTTATCAGAATTGCTGTTTTGGCCACTTACATTACATTTGGGAAATGGATATACCTTACCATAGATGGGCAGCAAGCAGACTTGCTGGTAGGTAGAGTTAGAGTGGGGTGTCATTATGCATGAATGTACCATCAAATCACAAATGGAGACCCCCAGCAAGAGGCTCTCAAGGCAAGTTAGGAGCACAAATGAAGGATGCCCAATGGTACTTGGAAGCTAAGGTTGCCAACTTTCAGAGGAGGCCTGGAAATCTCCCAGAATCAAAACTGATCTCCAGACTACAGAGATCAGTTCCCCTGGAGAAAATGGCTACTTTGGAGGGTGGACTATATGGGTGATATCCTTCCCTCCCCTAAGCTCCACCTCTCTAGGCTCCATCCCCAAAGTCCCTGGAATTTTTCATTCTGGAGCTGGCAACCCTATTTAGAAACTGAGGGCAGGCATATTAACAGAGTCCCGGTCCTCCACTTTTCTTTTATGTTCATGACAACCCTATATGTTATGTTAAGCTGCAAGAAAGTGATTGGCCCAACACCAGTCTGGGAAGTAGGAAAACAAATGAAGTGAAATTGGAAATCCTGCCTGTTTTGTTGGCTCTGGTTCATTGCCTCCCTGATTTCTAACCTCCCAAAATGCTGCCAGGTCCTTTGACTCTTTCTCTTGGAAGCCCAGCATTGCCCAATCCATCATCATGCTAGCTCTTGTTCCTATTAAAGAGGAGTCTTTTCTTTATTGCCCTCGTTTGTAATAATTTATCTTTACACTTTATAACATTATTGATTTATTAAATTGATCATTAAAGATACAAGAAGCTAAATCATTCAGTTGGACACCTGGAATTAAGTGACATATATCTCCTTGCTCTCGTTGGCTGTGCAATCGAGTGGCATCAAATAATGAAAATCAATCCCTATTTTATTCCAGGAAATAAAAAATATAATTAAATAGTAAGTCATTTTCTTTCTTCATTAAGGTCTCTGATATTAAAGGAGCATAAATCATTAACATAAAAAAATGCAAAGATCCCGCAAAGACAGTCAACATGTCTGCATGGGATTGCTAACTCCAGGTTGGGAAATTCCTGGAGATCTGAGGGTGGAATCTGTGGAGAGCAGGGTTTTGGGATGAGGGGGAGCTCATCAGGGACAGGATACCATACTGTCCATCCTTCAAAGCTGCCATTTTCTTCAAGGGATCTGACCTCTGAAGTCTGGAGATCAGTGGTAATTCCAGGAGATCTCCAAGACACCTGGAGGCTGGCATTCCTATGTCTCCATATCATACAGTATTCATGTTTAAACCAGAAATGATCAACTTTTGTACTCTTGAGGATCACTCTGCTCTTCAAACAGTGGGTCAGGACCAGTGATATGCAAATTCTACTGTATTCGAATTGCAGTTTGACCACAAATCGCAAGGAGACGTTTGTTACTTGAAAAAAAAATTACTTAAGTATTCAAAATTGTTCTAAATTCCAAAACTGCACACAGGAGCAACAGGGCTGAGGACCGCTAAATTACAGTGTGGTGAGAATCTTTGTTATAGTCTATATTCTGTTTTCTATCTAAGCCCGGTTTCATGATGATTTAATAAAGAAGAAGGCGCCAGAGGGACAACCTATTCTTTACAGTAGTCATATAACTATTCTGTTCAGTAATTTCCAGCTTTTCCCTTTTAAAAGTAACCTTACTGTACCTTGTGTAGTCCAGCTTTCTGAACATTTGCTGACAGTGTGAGGTCTCTTTACTGGACATGACTTGCTCTGGTCAGTAGACTCATTGCATGCTTCAGGACGTCAAGCCACATTTGGAGCCAGAGGAGAAAAAGTTCTTCATTCTTCTTCCAGCGTGCTGTCATGGTGACTGAGAAGGCCGTTGCATCAATGTCATTGTGGTGACAGCATGGCGCCTTTTGGCTTGGAAGAGGAGCATAAAGCTACCCCTGGGGGTATCCTTCCAAGGAGCTGTTATCTGATTACTTCAGCACCATTATGTCCTTGTGCCGCTTGCAGTACTGCTGTGGATTTTTTTTTCCTATTCAGCAAGAGTTCAGCCAAGCTGGAATTCACACTGCTCTGTCTACATTTTGGGGGGGATACACCTTTGCTGAGAATCATTACAGAGTTAGGAAGTGAAGAAAAACGGGATTTTCATGGGTAAATCCTCTAAAGCTAAGAATGTTGACATAATGTTATTTAGTGGAACTGAATTAAGATGGAGGGTTACTTTGGTGCAAGGGTAGCATCTACCTAGCTTGACTTTGTCGCATTATTACCTCAAGTTGTTCATGTTGTCATTCTCAATTTTATAGTTTTTCCTGCTACACCTGCAGGGAGAACCTTTTATTTCCCCCCTACCCATTTTGTAAAAATTTACAGCTGGAATAACAAAAGAGGAACAATTTTTTAACCTTTTGATATAGGATAAATTTTCACAACTGCCGAGCTGTCATCTTGCTTATTGAGCATTCGTGCCAATCCTTCCACTGGATGAAAAAGGAGAAATGTACCCAAGATAAATAAAACCCAAATGTTTAGCATGGCAGGCTCACTGGCAGCCATCAGTGCCAAGCACTAATTCTTTTTCCTGTTGGCAGGAGGAAGTGAAAGGGTAAGACAATGCCATTGACTGCACAAATTAAAGTCACCACACCAACACAACACAACACATGGGGGGAACCCTGCCAAGGAAAACAGACTGATACTGCTCTACAGATCCTTCGCCAAGCTAAGACAGAGAGAGAAGGAAGAAGAGGAGACAATGACTGTTCATTGATCTAATGACGAAGATGACTTATGTTAATCTGTAAACACAGACAACAGAGAACAAGGCTGAAATAAGGAAATTGTTGATGAAGAACATTTCAGGGTGCATTCAAAATCTTTCGATGTCTCCCTGGTAACCTGAGTCCAGCTGACCCCCACTCTAACCAGTCTTGGACTACTAGAGAAGCCACATAAGCATTACACTGGTGGTTAGTCATTGATTTTCCCCAGTAGGCAAGACTTCAGATGTCATCCTGCAAAGATAGTTCAAGTGTTTTGTATTTCCTTGAAACGATTTTTATGTAAAGTCATTCCATTACATATACACAGGAAACTGTCTTATACCAGTTCATCCCCTTGGTCTGTTGTCTCCTCTGACTGACAGCAGCTCTCTAGGGTTTCAAGCAGAAGTCTTTCACTTTCACTTATTACTCATACTTCTCCTCCACACACACAAACACAAACACATACATTGTTACCCTTTAGTAGTGGCAAACCTGCTATCTGTTCTTTTAACTGGAGATGCTAGGGATTGAACCTGTGGCCTTCCGCATGCCAAGCAGCTGCTCTACCACTGAGGAATGGCTCCTCCTCTCTAACTATGTCTCCTGGGGTATGATTTTAAATAGCCCTGGTTGTTGACTGGTTAGGGAATAACCAGAATAGCAGGGATGTTGCTCAGCATAGGCAGAGATAATTGACAAGCAGCCCGAGGCATCAGGTGTGACAGAAGGACAGTCTAGGTAGTCAGCCGTGTTGGTCTGAAGCAGTAGAACAAATTTAGAGTCCAGTGGCACCTTTAAGACCAACAAAGGTCTATTCAAGTTATGAGCTTTCATGTGCATGCACGGTTTTTCAAATACAGTGGCATGGGAGGTAAGGTTCAAACTTACAGACAGGCTGAACAGCAAATTAACATGTAACATGAAGATGTTGTAGGCTATGCAAAAACGGAATTAAATAACAAGCTAAGGTTATAAGGTCAATAGTTGTAAAGCAATAAATATGTCAAAATAAATCTGGGACTCTCCATTCACTCTCAGAGCATGGAGGTCACTCAACAGATTTTTTTACTTTCTCTTTCAAGATGGGAGCAGTGTATGTCAGCCAAACATTCCAATATTCCTTGTATTACATTCAGTAGTCTAATATACTATTCTGAAAAAGAAACAATCTAAAATACAGAAGATGTATAGTCCTTCTATATGAGAATACATATGTGAGGACTGAACGAGTTAGCATATGTAATGAGATAAGAAAGCAATATCCCTGTTGAGTCCTGGGGAGGTTTTTGTTCCAAGTGTTGTAATAACTTGTAATTCAGCAATTTCCCTTTCCATTCTGTTCCTGAAGTTCCTATGTAATAAAACAGCTACCATGAGGTCACCCACTGAGTGTCCTAGAAAGTTGAAACATTCTCCTTTCAGGTTTCTCATCTTGTGATTCCTTATGTCAGATTTGTGGATGAAGTCCATGGATGAAACGAGAGATTTTATTCCTCATCAAAACCTCGTTGAAAACCTCGTTGAAAACTTACTGAAAGAACTGTACACACAACCTTTATTATGTTATAATAATTATTGGTTGTTCTTCACATTATATAGCGGTTTGCACAACTTTCTTTGATCTTGTTTGTTCATGCTGTCCAGGGTTGTGGGTGTATGTGGCAGCAAAATTGTCATCAGGTTTTTTTTTGCAAGCTCTGGTCCCAGTGCCCATGTTCAAATTGGATTTTGCATTATTGTGGGTGAGGAGTTGTTTGAGATTAGGGGGCTGTCTGTGCTGCCATTCATTTTACAATGGGCTGGGTTGGGAAGGTACACCTTTGGTGCTAAGCAGCATCATTTCAAGCCCTTTTGTTGGTTTACAGCATATTGGAGGAAGGGAATGAAGCTTTGTGCCTTTCAGCACATGTTATGTGCAGGCTTGGATAAACAAGGCTGGGATAATCACAAGTAATGTTTGGAGCCAAGGTGGATTTACTCAGATAATGGCAGCACTGGTAAGGCAGTATGGTACAGCCCACATTTAAAATATGTAGGTATATATTAATAAATTATTATATACATTGCCTATCTGAATAAACTAGTTAAACCCATATGTATTGTCTTGTGTCCTAATTTGAAAGAAGTGGTTGGGACAATGGACTGTACTGCCTCAGAAGGCAGGGGAGATATTGGCTGCAGAAAGACTGGCAGCTTGCCGCGACATAGTGCTGCCTCTAACTGACCCAGTTTAAAATGTTGTGGGACATATCAGCCACACAGCACACCCTACTGTGGGTTACCCATGGAGACATCCTGTGGGAAAGCATCCACATTATTGTAGCGCATCAGCCACAGAGCTCACTGCAAAAATGGCCAAAATTCATGTGCACACATGGGCAATTTTTTTAAAAAGCCACTTTCCTAGCGGCAGAACGGATCCGCAGGTTCAGACTGCCAAATCCATTCTGTGTGTGCTCCCCCGTGTTCAGACAGCTGGCCATGCACTATGAATGCTTGAGGAAACAAAAACTCCATTTTGGAGGTGGTGGCTTTTTAACCTGGCTCCAAGTCATCCTCTGATGGGGAGAGTATGCCTGGGGAATGCCTGACAGCTATGGCTGTGTGAATGGGCCCATTTAATCCAGTTGTGAAAGGTGCCTATATCAGGCCAAATTGCCAGTCTGAACACAGCCATTATATGTTCCCCCAGAGGTACAATTCTGAGACTGTTTTAATCAAGGACAAAGTTGTTGCTTCTTGCTTTGCCACTCCCCTCCTGGCCCTGGATCTATAAGGGAAGGTGCTTCCTGGAAGGAAGGAAGGAAGGAAGGAAGGAAGGAAGGAAGGCATTGCTTGCTTGCCTGAGGAGAAACTGTTTTCCTAAAGGTCAGGGATGGTGTTGCCTTCCTTCTCCCCTACCTACCTTATGCATTAGTCCATTGGTGGCAAGCAATAAGTTTCACTGAGCCCTCACTGAGTGAAGTGTGGGTTAAAAACACCCTAAATAAATAAATGAATGAATATATTCTGTGTAAATAGAAAACCACAGCAAGACACAATGAACTGTGATAGAGCCTTTCTCTCCGCTATGCTATTTGTTTATTTGTCAATACCTTTTACATAAGGGAGTAATAAATATGTGACACCAGCATTTTGAAGTGGTACAGCTTGTTCTACTACCTCAGAGTTGTACCATCCCACTCTGCTGCATGTGTCCACCGGGCTTTAGAATCAAGTGGTATCTGGCCTGTATCATCTCCAACCACAGGTAGAAGTTTTAGATACTTCAGTGTTACTGCATGAAAACACCATGAATGTTGGACAGATAGAAGGTCAGGAAAAGACTAGGCCAGTCCTATTTTCCCGATATGTTTTTCAGATACAAAGGCAGGCAGGAGGCCATTTAAATTATACCAACCTCCATCTTCAGTCTAGGAAAAACTTTATCAATTTGTGTAAACTGTTCCTCAGTGTTGGGAGAAGCCTGCAGTAACAAAAATGAAACATAAAATGTACATGTATACACACATCTTTATTCTTTTCTTAGGTATGACTAATGTTAATGTTAGTAGTCCATAGTACTCTGGCTAGGGAGAACCCCCCCCCCCCGAACAGATAACAATTCTCTTATCACCGCTTCAGAAGTTCCTTTAAAAAAATAGAACCAGGATTTATACAGATCAGCTTCCAAATTCTCCTCCTGCATGGAAATAAATCCTTTGCTAACAATAAGTTGATAAATGTTCCCTATTATCTCCCATAACACAGATGAAAAAAAAGTATTTTTCATCGGCTCGATCAGATTATTAGCCTGGGGATGAAAAAATAGGGTTTGGATATTTTGTTTCCTTTTATCTTTTAAAATCCTTGGCTCCCTACCCAAAAGTCATCTGTCAGTTTTAAGAACTCTTTAAAATGATTTCCTCACTGTGCATCCCCACACATAAGTATTTCTTTGTTCCTCCTTTACCGGTTATTACTGCAAGCTGCATTACAAAGAGTGTGTTGAACTGAAAATCAAAAACATATCATCATCCGAGACTGAACACATGTCTCGTTGATAATGAGTTATATGGGGAGCCCAGCCTGCAAACAAAAACAGACTGAAAATAGTTTAGGGTCAACTGTTGTAATGTTTTTAAAGCTTGTGTTTTCTAAAATACACTCTTCATTATGCCTGTTCCTCCTATGTTTGCTTAATTGGTGTAAGAAAAGGCAAGGGCTTCTGATGCATTATCCATAGCAAACTTTCTGGCATTCCAATCACAAAGTTAGGTCATGGTACTAAAATATTTGACTAGGAGTCAGTATTTTCAGCCAGTCTCTGAACCAATGACCTTTTGTCTTACAGTAATTACAGAATTATACTTGGACTACAGATAATCCAGGTTCAAATCCCATTCAACAGTGAAGCCCACTGGATGACTTTAGACCAAACATTTTCACTCAGGGTAACCCAGGGTTGCCAGATCCAGGTTGGGAAATACCTGGAGATTTTGGGGATGGAGTCTGAGGAGGGTGGTGTTTGGAAAGGGGAGGTACTTCAATGAGGTATAATGCCATAGAATTCACCTCCCGATGTGGACATTTTCTGCAGGTGACCTGATCTCCGTAGGCTGGGAGACAACATGGACCTCTGGGAGTTGGCCAATGCCCATCTGGCGGTTGAGCGTTGGGCTAGAAGAGGGGGGTGGGGCCAAGCACAGGGGAGGGAGAACGGTCCTCAGGGGGGGCGGTGCTGGGAAGGAAGGGGTAATAAAAGGAGTGGCAAGAAGCAAGGCCTGGGAGGAGGAGCCGAAGGGAAAGCTGAAGAGAGAGAGAGACGCTCGAGCAGAGAGAGAGAGAGAGAGAGAGTGTGTGACTTCCCAACGGAGGCAGGGCGTGGGACCAGGGTGTCTCTAACCCCCCACCCCTGAGGCCTTGCTGCACCCTTTAAAGCCTTCCTCCATCCCAGGGCAGCCAGGGGACCCTCCAAAGCCATGGCCACCAGGGATGCACCTCGGGGTGAGGAGGCGGAGCTTGACAAGGAGTGAGAAATCAAACATGGTTCTCCCAGATTAGAGTCTGCACACATAACCACTACACCAAACACTCTTTTAAATTGGCAATTGGAATATTGATATAATGGTATATTGGTATGTCCATAACTGAGACCCACCTGCCATTTGGAGTCCTCGCTGCTGCTACATTGAAGAAAAATTGCTATCTCCCTAAGGGAACTTGAATGTTTTTTTTTAATGCATTTAGAGTATTATTACAACAATATCCCAGTTTTCATCCATCTTGGAATCTGAAGCTGCATATACAAGGTTCCCTCCCACTCAAGCAATGACCCATTTGCATAGTTTCAGCAAGGTTTTAACACTGTGTGCTTTCTGAGCATATCCCAGATGTGGTTCTCTACCGATAAAATTTGGTGCAATCACCGTTATTGTTCATTCAGTTCTGATTGTGGTTTGTGATGATGTTGGGAACCATCTGAAATTCTCTGTTCTTTTCCCATTACATTCCTGTTTTTTTTCTAGGAGATGGTTTATGTTGATTTTGGTGTGTGTGTGTGTATGTATAAGAGAGAGAGAAACAATTTCTAGAAAGTGGATTATCTTTGTTTTCAGTGCAGTAACAACTCCCAAGTTGTTGGCACTATAGCATCATAATGAATTTATGCCACTTCTCAGTGTGGTTTTCAAGAGGAAAAACTGAATTTGAGTAGGACAGAGCACTTAGAGAGCTGTGGTCCTCTCTCTGTGGCTCACAAGCCAGATGTGGCTCTTTCACCCGCCACCTGTTTTTTTTTTTTTTTTTTTTTAATTTGAGGTTCTGGGGGTTTATGTATTTGCTTGTATTGGTGCTATATGTTTGGTGGGGCAGTGTTCAGAGCATGCAGTAGTCATGTGGCTTTTTTGGTTGATGATGATGGCTTAGAGATCCTAGCTGGAGTCATCTTAAAGTGATGCATGGTCTTATGGGGGGAGTTAGCATAGAGACAGGGGAAGAGTGATACGGTGCTATGAAGAAAGAGCACAAACCGGCTCACTTTTAAAAAGGATTGTGGAAGCCTACCCTTGCTTACACTGGTGAACTATGAGTAGGGTTCCCATATGACAACTTATGACAACCAACAGGTAATTGTCAGTCTTTTTTTAACAATTTTTAAAATTAAATTTTAACTGTGGCTAATACAGGAAAGCAAAGAGTGGTACCACAAGCATTAAAACTTGGCAGGTAAAGGAACAAGAACAAGAGACATGGGTGAACTTTCATTTCTAGAACAAATGGAAACTGTATCTTTAACCAGCACTGAAACACTAATTCTGTTAAAACATTTGGCTGTAAAACTGAAAACTTTGAACCCTCATTACAACAATAGATATAAGCAACTAAAATTAACCACTGAAATAGAAACTGTATCTCCCAAAGCGACCATATAAGACTGTGGACAGTTGTTAGATCAAAAAGGTTTTAGGGGTACTTATTATGATTATTTCCCCTATTTTGTCTATATCTAGTTTCTGAATGAAAGTATACCATTTTTCAAGTGGACTGAAGAGCTCCCTGTTTCTCAGACTAGTATCGAAGTAGATAAGGCATTCCCATATTTTGTTCATCCATTGTTGTATAGATGGAGGGTGAGCATCTCTCCACTTTTGTGCTATTACTACTTTAGCAGCTACTAATAAAACATTGATTAGCTCTCTGTCTCTTGCGGGAGGACGGAGTTGGGGCCAAAGGTGGAGCAAATAGATTTCTGGGTCAAGCGGTAGGGTATAGCCTGTCAAATTCTCGATGTATTTGTCAGTCTTGCCCACTGATGCTCACCTTATTGGCAGGTGGAAACTGGGGCCAAATTGGGGTGATGTGGGGCAAAATTACCCTGGGGAGAAAAAATTACACATTAATGTAAGGCTTCATCTACTTAAAGGATGTTCTGACCATAAGTTCCTGGGCAACCCCTATCACTTTCTTTGTCGCTTCCTGGTAGGTCTATGAATCATCAGAAACTCCTGAAAATAGTTGAGGCTTTATTTTTTTTTCCTTTTGAGTTTTCTCCTGGGACGCTGCCCACCCACCAACTCTTGCACCAGTTAGCAGGCACAGCCTGGCGATCCAAACAACGGGAGGTGGCCAGGGACAGTTCAAGGTATTTTGTCACCTCAACTCAGGAAATCTATCCTTTCTTGAGCCTGCATTGCTGGTGATTGGGTCTCAGCTTAGACTTGGCTGGCAGCAGTGTATGTTCAGGGGTTGAATTCAGACACATCCCATGCTGCTGATGGCTGGGAGCAAACTGAGACCTTGCAGCTGATGTTTTCCTCACCAAACAATCCCAATTAGTCACTTGAGTGGCTTGTCAGCAAACCAGCCTTGGATGTGGCAGAGTCAAATCATAACAAACATCTTTCAATATTTGAGAAAATTCAGAAGGTGAATTATTTTAGTTTTGGAATGTCCTCCGGTTTCAGTGGTACAATATGATATCCACATCTGTTAGAATCCGACATGTGGCTAATGATGGAACAATATTGATTCATTTTCAGAGAAAGGCCTCAGTGTAGAACTAACTTCAGACCATCTAACTACAGTATCAATTTATCCCTTCTTTGCTTATGTTTCCCTAAGTGAAACATGGCTTGCCTGATCTTTATAATGCTCAGTAGTCTAAAAATGGATTTCTCTCTCTTTTTGCTCTTTCAGAACAGACCAGTGTTTCAAGGCTTCCCAAGATCCCAATTTGGTGATTCATTAAAACTAGTAGTGCTCCCACATATGCATGGCTTTCCTTAACTTACAAGGGGATCTCCATTCTCTTCCATACAGGATGTGACTCAATCCCACAGTCTTTTCTGTACAAGACTTCAGTATGCACATCAGCATCCATGATGCTTTAAACTGTGTCTGTCAACAACATAATTTCCAAACGGTATGCTTCAGAATCCAGTCTTTCCCTTCCCAACAACTTAAGCCTTCTCAATTTGCAGCCCGCCAAATCAAAACAAAATGGTGCCCCAGGAGAGGCTTCAATAAGCCATCTTTTCCCCCTGTCTATCTATAACAGAAAGGGGTATTGTCAAGTAACTGGCAGATCACAGTATATGCTGGCACTCTGATTTTTGACTTGGTGGGTTGCAAGTTTGTGCAGACTTGATTTATCTCAACAAACTGGAGCTGGCATCTGAAGAATTTCATGGGCTGAGGAGGCAGAGCTAATAAAAATGCATGCCATTTTCTTGTGCTGTTTCACATAACATTAGAACAAAATGAGCACAAAACAGAACCTATTGAAAGAACAAGACATGAATGTTTTAGTGTTGTTCTCTTCTAACGAATAATATCCAGCATTACTTTCCCTCCTTCATCCACTCTTAACATAAAAAGTAATATACGCTTTAATATGCTTCAGGCTGAATATGTCTATGTCCCCCTCCCCCCATAACCATGTGAATCAAATATGCACAGGTAATGCAACAATACCATTGCTTGTATACAGAGTAGCAATGCAAAGCCATAAGGCTAATTAACATCCTGTAGTCCCATTTGGTTCCATTATGGGAAATGTGGTTTTATACAACAAGTACTTCAGATGGTGACATTATTAATCTAGACAAGTAGTGCAGTAAAGCATACTTCTGCCTGTAGAGTGACTGAAGGAATACAAAATGTCGCACAGGGAAATACAATTCACTTAGTCTCTTTTTTATCAAAATGTACTTATTTATGCTGACCCACACAGATTGGAATAGACCCATTTCTAATCATTCATGTGTGTGTGTGTGTGTGGGGGGGGGTTAAACCCATCAGGAATTTTCTTTGCTAGTTTATTAGTAGCCTTTTGTTAGAATGAGAAATGTTTTCTTTCAAGTCAGGGATTCAAACTAGGCTTTCTTCTCACTAGCTAGAAGTAAGCCTATTGGTTTATTTCCTACCTCTGTGTTCAGCAAAGTTTGAAGGTGTCCTCCATAGTTTTGAGTCTTCCTCTAACAGAAGAGTCATGGGCAGTTGAGAGAGGCTTTTAGGCTGAAGGAAAGCCTCAGACTTTGCTGAGTAGATAGGATGCAGGCCTCAATGAAGCTGGATTTAAGGTTTTCTGGATTACCTATGAACTGATGTTTACACTGAAGATATTGTGGGAGGAGCTAGTACTAGTACCCTGTGCTCTCCAAGTACAGAATGTGTTGCTCACCACAAAAAGCAGAGGACAACCAGAGTGGAATCCAAGGCAAAACAGAACCAGGGAATCTACTCATCACTATCCTTATAAAACCAAATGTTTAAATTGTCACCGGGCTAACCATTGCATTGTGCCTTTTGGAGGCACGATATCTTTCCACAATATATTGACTAGTCTTTAAGATGTCATGGACCTTTTTGCACTCATAGAGTAACACAGTTAAGCTTTTGGAATATGTCCACCTTACAAACATAGTGACAGAGTAAGAAATCACATGTTCCATGTTCTGTAACAAGACCCTAAGTAGCCAGCTTTAGTTATTTTGGTTTTGTTTTATTTTTTATTTTTATTCTGTTAGATTTGTATTCCACCCTCCTTACATAGCAGGTTCAGGACAGGTTCCATCAAACACAATATATAAACAATTAAAACCAATTAAAATATAGTCTGGTACCACCCTAATGGCAGGAAGTGGAAGGGGACCTAAAGAGCCTCTTGTTAATGATAAAACAGGAGAACGCAAAAGTTGGATTGAAACTCAACATCAAAAAAACTAAGATCATGGCATCCGCCCCCATCAGTTTTTGGCATATAGAAGGGGAAGTCATGGAAACAGTGACAGACTTCATGTTCCTGGGATCCAAGATCACTACAGATGGTGACTGCAGGCATGAAATTAAAAGATGCCTGCTCCTTGGAAGGAAAGCGATGGCAAACCTAGACAGCACAATAAAAAGTAGAGACATCACCCTGCCAACAGAAGTTCATATAGTCAAAGCAATGGTATTCCCAGTAGTAATGTATGGCTGTGAGAGTTGGACCATAAGGAAGGCCGAGTGCTGAAGAATAGATTCTTTTGAATTATGGTGCTGGAGAAGACTCTTGAGAGTCCCTTGGACTGCAAGGTGATCAAATCAGTCAATCCTAAATGAAATAAACCCTGACTGTTCCCTGGAAGGAGAGATATTGAAACTGAAGCTCAAATACTTTGGCCACCAAATGAGAAGGGAGCACTCACTGGAGAAGACCCTGATGCTGGAAAGATTGAAGGTAAAAGAAGAAGGGGATGGCAAAGGATGAGATGGTTAGACAGGGTTATCGATGCGACAAGCATGAAGTTGAGCAAGCTCTGGAGGGTGGTGGAAGATAGGAGGGCCTGGCTTGGTGTTGTCTATGGGGTCACGAAGAGTTGGACTTGACTGTGCAACTAAACAACAACAACATACAGCTGATAAAGTACAGCAAAATTTCTATATGCTAATTTGTGCCTCAACACATGAGATTTATTTCTCATTGAGGTTCCCAAAGAGTAATACAGATCTGACCTACTGAGGAAAAGGCCCAAGAGAAAGGCCCACCACTTCAACTAAATGCCTGGCAGAAGAGCTTCATTTTGCAGGCCCTGAGTCAACAGATTGTAGTCAACTGTAGCGAACGCTGCTGACAAATCAAGGAGTATCAGCAGCACTGATCTGCCTTGATCCAGGAATCTATGGAGGTCATCCACCAGGGCAACCAACACAGTCTCCGTCTCATGGGCAGGGCAGGACTAGAAGGGATCCAGGATATTGCACCTGCCCTTCCAAGAGCTCAGGAGAAAGAACATGTCCTCCACTTTTAATGTATTTCTCACCACAACCATGTGAGGTAAATTGGGCTAGGAGAATACTGACTGGCTCAAGGACACCCAATGAATTTCCTGGCTGAGCAGGAACCTGGATCATTACAATCCCACCCCATCTAGCACCCTAACCACTGCATCACACTTTGGCTCTTGTTTGATATTCTATTGTTTTGAGATATGTTTTTTTCATTTTTTTCAGACTATGAACTATTAAGGATTGTTTTAAATTTCTTTGGGGCTTTTTGACATTATGAACCATTAGATAAGCTGTAACATTACATTCACTGGCATTTTCCCCATACAACTTTTCTTTGTTAATAAGTGAATACGTTATGGCTTAAGTCTATGAAGATTTTTTTTCAGTGTCATTTGAAAAGCATTCCATATTTCTAGAAAGCTCTCTCTTTCCTGTCTTTCATGTGCTGCACATGTTGGTGTGCTGTGCATAGCTTCTTCTATTAATACAATGCTATAACTCTGGGCATTGTTGTGTCAGAGCAGAGGAATGTTTCCAAAGCCCTGTTTCTTAGGTGACCATGGAAGCAATCAGATCCTCTCATTTAGATAGTTATCATTTGAACCTTTGTATATATTGTGTGATTTATTGGGGAGTAATTTTATTGTGTGTAAGATGTAATACTGTGTATTTTCTGTGATTCAGTCTAGGAAACATTTTGGGAATTCTTAAGCTTATCACCCAGACTGCCTCTATCGTACAGAAAACATGTGCATTCTATTATCTCACCCAAGTTCATTTTTGGTTGCTAGGGAGGAGATAGGCAGGCATTACAACTGGTAATGTTTTGCAATTATTGTTGCTGGCTCCTTAGGACTGTAGTAGCCCAGTGGTGATGCTGTTACCCCAAATATAAAGTAATAGTCTGGATGGATTGTATCCTGTCCCTTGAACAACCCTTAAGCAGGAGTGATGTTGATGGAATATAAATAGAACCGTTAAATCAAAATCTTGTAACCCAAATAGTGGTTGATATAGTCTCAATTGGTGTAATAAAAAAACTAACAATTGAAAAATAAAATGTCTGCAGAAAATCTGTCCTATTATTTCTAAAACCAAGAATTGTTAACATGTTAATTCAACATAACCTTAGTTTAAATATTAAAATATTAGTAATGCAATTCATAGCAAAACACCTGTCATAATCACAGGTTGTATGTATGTCTATACAGTTGGTTGCACTAGTATATGCACTTGGTTGTTGAAACCATATCACTCCTACACTGAGTCCCAATCAGTTTCTGGGACCAATTCAATGTACTGACGTTTAAAGTCCTACACTGCTTGGGACCAACATATCATAAAGACCCCCTGCTCCCCTGTGAACCTCCCCAATCACTGAAGTCATCTTCAGGGGCCCTTCTTTGAATGCCCATCTAATCTGAAGTGAGACAGGAGGTAACCCAAGAAACAGCCTTTCTCCCATGAGGCTTGACAACTGCAAAGTCCATTTCCTCCCCCACCACTGGGGGGCTTTTTAAAAGGAAAAAAATGCCAATTGAATAGCATTATATCAATACAAAAGTATAGCAACATGTGTGGCAGGCTCTCTGAATTTCAAGGTTTCATTTGTTAAAAGGAAGTCTCTAGGCCCTTCCACTATGGAGATAAAAAGGAAAAGGCACGTCTCCGCAACAGAAGAGGCTACAGACTTATTTTTTAAAGAATGACAGCTGGGAGTTTCGAGAATCTGCCACACATATTGCTATACTGTTATATCAATATAACACTATTCAACTGCCATTTTTAAAAACTAAAAAGCCTCTCGCTGGGAATGGGGGAGGAAATGGCCACTGTGACAGCCAAGCCTCTTGGTCGTCCAGAAGACCACCAGCTGACAGTGTACCTACCACCATCTGCTTAAAAACTGCTATAAATTGGGCTGTTTAAAATGCTACAGGAGATGGACTGTTAGTGTTTTTGCGACATCTTTAGGGTTGCTATCCCCCTGGTTGGAGTGGGGGTTCCCCTGATTTTGGGGGCTCCAATACACTGCCAGCTGGCTGGCTGGTGGGGAAATCCCCACCCGAAACAGCCCCCTCCAACATCGGTGCCACCAGCGCGATGATATCACCCAGTAGTGACATCATCACATTGCTGATGTTGAGAGGTGACACTCTAGTTTGGGGGCCAACTCTATGGTTTTGAGGGCAAAAAACCATAGAGTTTTGCCCAAAAACTAGAGTGTCACCCCTGATGTCAGGAATGCAATGACATCACTTCCAGGTGATGTCGTCACACCATGCACACTTTGTGCATGTGGCAGAAGATCCAAACAAGGACCCAGGAGCCCTCCGCTGGATCGGAGGTAGGACCTGACAACCCTAGCCATCTTGCTTTCGTTGTTTAAATTGATTAATTGTTTTTTATATTACTGGTTTTATTGCCATTTTATATGTTGTGAGCCACCCTGAGCCCACTTGTGGGGTAGTGTGGTATATAAGTTTACTAAATAAATAAATAAATAAGGTGGGCTCAGTTGCCTTGGTTGCCAATGGCAAGGAGAAGCTTCCAGCAGGGACCATAATGGCATCCAAAATCTGGGGCCAGTTTGGTCCATTCCCTTTTACTAGCATTCCTTTCCAGTTCTGGTATGCAGGCACTGTTCAAGGGCAGCCTCACACAGAGCACCTTCTCTGTGTGTGTTTGTGTGTGTATGTGTGATCCCAATCCAACAAGAGAGACAGCACACCAAAAATAGTTCCACGTGCAGATTTCTTTGCTCCATAAGGAATCATATATGCAAACTGGATAGAAATGTGCATCAGCGTAGCAGTACAGTTTTTGATGACACACATCTCCCTTTAACAGGAGCAGACTGCATGTGTGTCTCCCTGTACAGTTAATGGGTAGGCAGATGCATATCTGTTTTCTGCAGTGTATGACATGGTATCTGTCTCAGCACCTCTTTTTCTAGCACTTGCTACACTGTGAACTGATTTTAAAATTCTTAACCTCCTCAGTTCTTAACCTTACAATAATTCCACTGGGCAGATTAAGCTAGAAAACAATGACTCACTCAAGGCTATACTCTGCTCTTCTGGCTGAGTGGTGCTTTATGTTTTGAACGTGCGAACTGACTACCTATTCTAGTGCATGACTTATGCTGTTACAATGCTGCTCTGGCATGCTTAAATGCAATAAAAAGCCTTTGCAAATGTGTGTTTTAGTCACTAGTCAGTTGAGGCAAGTATGAAATGCATCTGGAATTTGACCTTCATTTTCAAACGCCTGACCCATTGATCTGAGTAGCACTTTCTCCAAATAATGACAGATAGCAGGAAAGACTGGGAAATGGAAAATTCACATTAATTCTGTGAAGATAAGGCAGACTGGAAGAGCTGACCTAGTAGCTGTGTTTGGCCTAGTTCTTAATTACACCACAAATGAATGAATAGCCTTTGTTGTCAGTTGACCATTTGGGAGGGTCTCACCATGCCATTCTATGGCCTGACATATTGTAGCATGTACAAGGCTGGGTCTTGTGTAATGAGTTGAGCATTAGAGTATTCGGCAAGTATGAGAGGTAATTTCAAGTAGCTCTATAACTCCCTGGGGACTGCCTATAAATATTGATGCTGTGGTATACTCATTCGATGAGGTGTTCAGTTCTAGCTGGTTCATGTGTATGTTGCCACTGTATGAAGTACTCTGTTTCCATGAAAGCACATCTTCTATGCTATAAGAATCTCGTTTTTTTTTCTTGCTCTGTCAATAGCAAATACAATGAGCAATGCAAGTACTGATATAAAGTGGGTTTATGTTTCTCTTACTCTCTTTAATGCAAGTTATGTGTAAACCTTTTCTCTTTTTACAGTTACAGGGAAATGATCACAGTTTCTTGTTAAATAGTGTTTGAGGAAAATGTCAAATTAATTGCTTTGGGGTGTAGGCACTACGTGCACCTGTTGGGAGAAATCAAAACTCCATTTTGCTGATTTCTCTGGTTGGGTGGTATGTAGAGAACTAATTACCAAACATATCCTGCTATAGGCGGAAGTACCTGAGTTCTTTTCATCCAGCTGTGCCCATCTCAGCGTTTATGCATCTCTCTTGTGTTATGAGTCTCATCATAGGTTTTTAAATCTGGGTAGTTGTGTGCCGAGAAACCATCCCATTATTCTAAGAACATATGTTTGCAATGAGTACAAGTCATGAGCATTTGAACAGTCCCCATCTGGCTCCCATCAACACACTACCATGATACATGAAAAGTGTTAAGATTGGGGAGGGTCGCAGAAGACTATCCAAGGGTTGTTGGATTCCACCAATATTTACTGTTACTTTTTAGAAATATTTGTTCATTTTGTATAATTGCCTTATTCATTGTCAGTTGAGATAGTCTTTTTTTGGTGTCGAAGAAACACATCGGATCTTTGATTCCAATTTATTAAAATAGTGGCCATATGCTTAACAGATTACTAATTGACTAATTTAAAAAAGAGCTTCAGTGTAAGCTGTTCAGGCTGTTGTTATTGGAATGGGTGTCAACTGGTCTAAGGATGGTCAAACACCCACCACTTTGGCTCCTGTCCTATTTGCCAATCATGAACAGAAAGGCTATTTTTGATGCACTGTTCATCAGTTTGTCAATTTGTCTGAGGCTGTTTGTCAGGTTTTCTTCAATGTATTTCTTCCTAAAAGTTTTGTGTGGTACACTCCAGTGCAGTCAGCTTTCTGTATGTGTACATTCTCCCTTATCCAACTGAATTTCTACTTCCCTCTGTGCTTGCTGCTCCAGTGCTCAGCTCAGCGGATAGTTGTTTAAGTACAGAGCTGATTAGTCAGAAATCATGTAAATCGGTGTTCATTTAGTCCTTAGCAGTATTAATGTCTACCCCTTAGTATGGATGCCCCATTCCTTAGTTGTTCCATAGTGTTCCCAGGAACATCTGCAACTGCCCAAGCATAGCCAGTGTATTACATAACTGTGCATTCCACCAATGCCAAAATGGTGAAAATTGCAGACATTACCTGAAATGACAGGGGAGCATTCATGGGACAGTAATGATGCCCACACAATTTCTGGATGCTCTTGAACTGGACCCTCATTGGAAGACATCATCCTATACCCTTTGAAGGGGCTCTTCATGCCCAAGAAAGTTTTCATTCAACTTCCTAGAGAAAAAGGAGCAAATACTTTCTCCTACCCCAATTAATTGCACAATGCAGCTGCTTCTGATAGACAGGTTGCGATATATAAGAATGTGCATCTTCACATAGCAGGAGGGGGTTTATGTGGTAGATGCTTCCTATACATAGATAACTAACGTATCAGAGAGAATACCAGGGTCGAATCTTTCTTCCTGACATTGTTTTTCTATCAAAAGATTTTTTTAAAAAAATGGCATGGAATGTTCTTTCACATGAATCTGAAATGGTCCAGTTGAAAGTTTACCATCTTCACCAGCTTGATGTTTGGTTTGGCATAGTGGTTAAGTGTGTGGACTCTAATCTGGGAGAACCGGGTTTGATTCCCCACTCCTCCATTTGCACTTGCTGGATGACCTTGGGCAAGCCATAGCTCTGGCACAGCTGTTCTTGAAAAAGAGCAGTTTCTGTCAGAGCTCTCTCAGCCCCACCTACCTCACAGGCTGTCTGTTGTGGGAAGGGGAAGGGAAAGGAGTTTGTAAGCCACTCTGAGACTCCTTCAGGTAGTGAAGGGTGGGGTATAAATCCAATCTCTTCTCTTCATCTTTTTCTTTGTGAGAACTCAGCCAGTCTTTTTCTGGATAGAACTAGATATGACTGGGGCTCCTAGGAGGGAATACAACCAGGAGGAGCTGTAACTCAGTAGTAGAGCTCCCAATTTGTATCCTGAAGTTTCCATGTTCCGCCCCCGGCATCTCCAGTTAAAAGGTATTGAGTGATGTGAAAGACCTTTGCCTGAGACCTGCGGAGTTGCTGCCAGTAAGAATAGACAATACTGACCTTGAATAGACCAAGGGTCTGAATCAGTATACAGCAGCTTCACAATTCCTCCTTCTCTTCCTATAAAGTTTATTGAAAGGAACTTTTTTAAAAGCTCATGTTTTCTCCTTCTGTACTTAGTGGCAGTCAAGTAAATGCATCCTGTAAGGATGTGTTCTCTCTCATTCCTTAACTAAATATTGTGATGGGAAAAGAGGGAGTTGTTTTGGGATGTCTATGGTGGCAAACCCTCATTGGCACCATACTTCCCTTATAATGATCATAAGCAAAAATAAGGGCATGCTTGTAACAGCACAATTCATATATCAAGAATCATCCCATGTCCCTGCTGATATTCCACACTGCTTAAGGGTCATATCCACCTGATGTAATGCTGTGTTCATTTACTGTCCAATGGTTTTTCCTCTGTGGAATCAACAGCCTAACAGAGGTGTCAGCTGATTTGTTACAAGGGCCAGATCTGACATAAATGTTACTTTGCTGGGTCAGGCCATGTGTGCCATAAAGTGTAATGCCAGGTACTGGAGATATAAACTTTATAAAGGACACAGGCAAACCCAGTTAACAATATTATTTCCCTCTCGAAGTACAAACATACTTAAAACATTAACACTCTTACAGCATTTTGTTAAAGTTTATCTCTGATGTCTACCCTCCCACTTCCACCGCACATTACTCATTAGCACTGGGACAGTGTACCGGGACATAGTCCACAGCCTTTGTCATCTGGCAATAAAGGTAGTGACCAGTTGCTCATGGCTGGACAAGAGTCCTGGATGGGTGGTATGTTTGACACCACAGTGAGGACTGTTTTGATTAAAGATATATTAGAAAAACAGGATTGTCTCACAATATGTTACCAAAAGTTAAAACATAACTTAGCAACTGCTCTGCACTTCCTGGTGCCTTAATGTCCCTATGCAAGCATTCTCATAGGTGTGGTCTAGAAATAAGGTCCATCTGTTCCTTAATCATAGGTGTAATGTTGAGAAACCCTGGGGAGGGAGCTGAACCCTGTAGAGTCACAATGCTAATACTTCTCACCAACAAAGTAGTTAACAAGGCATTCCCCCAAAAAGCAACAGCAGAGACAAAACTGGAACCATGGTGAGCTATCCCTAGAATCAGAAAATAGGGAGAGTCCCTTGTGAATAGGGCCAGTTGTGTTGTACGCATTGTATCTATTTCTTCCTTCTGTTTCCTTTCCTCACTTACTGAAAACTGCTAAGGCAAATTAAACAAAAAGCTGTAGTTTTACAGAGGCTTAGGGGAAAGTTCCCCTCCCCCACCAAATCCCAGCCCTGTATCAATATTCTACTTGAGCATGCATAGAGGTGCTCTCTTCATTAAGCAGTTGTTGCAGCAAATCCACAGAGAGCAACTGCCGGCTTCCAGTACAAAAAAAGAAATATGAAGCGTGGAGAATTTTCTTAATTTGGTTGCAGCGAATGCCTGAGATGCTTAGAAATGGTCATTAACAGCCAACATCAAGTATTAAAAATTCCCTTTCAACTTGTTGAAAAACCAAACAGTGCATGTAGCTGATATGCAACAAGGAAAAAAAAATATTACTGTTGGGAGCTAACATAGCAAATGAACTGTTATGTTGGTAAGGACTGAGCCTCAATGGAGCCCTTTGGTGCGATCCAGCAAGGCTTTCCTGATGCGTGCCAATCAGTGTTCCCTCTAAGCTGAGTGAGAGTGAGCTAGCTCACAGTTTTTTAACCTCTAGCTCACACATTTTTGTCTTCGCTCAGGATAGATGGCTCCAGAGCAAACTAATTTATGCAGTAGCTAAATCGCTCGCTCACAACTTTAATGCCAGCAGCACACAAAGTGGAATTTTTGCTCACAAGACTCCATAGTTTAGAGGGTGTTATTGGTGCCAATATTGTGCAGAGGTTTGAGTATTCTGGTTTAGGACTAAGAAGACCAGGGTTCAAATCCTTCTTCTAACATGAAGCTTGCTTTGAGCCGTTCAATGTCTCTTAGGTTGTATGTCCTCAGAGGGTTGCTATGAGAGAGGAGGTAGAAAATAGACACATCAACCTGAATTCTTGGAAGAAGGGCAGTTCACATTTTATAAAGGCCATGGAACTCACTGGGTGATATACCTCACAGGGTTATGGTAGGCTGGCCAGAACCTTCCCACTAGCAGCCCAATGCTCCTGCCCCTTTCTGCTATGCCTGGGAGGGAATGGTGGGAAATGATATAACTTAGGCATCATGATATAAACTTCTGGCACAGACTGGAAGTTAGGTCAATGTGCTGAGATTACATCTGAGCACATGCTAGAGCATTGACCCAACACATCAATGTCGCTTCTGGTTTGTGCTAAAGGTTGCATTGTGATGCTGGGGGATACCAGCCAGATAGGTCCCTGCCACCCAAATTCTCCTGCCTGTTGCCAGTCTTGGGACTGGCCTTGGACTGTCAACCCTAGGTTACAGTGGCAATAAAATGGAAGTGGAGAGAACCATTACTCCATGCTGAGGTTATTGGAGAAAGAACAGTTTAAAAAAATGGATAGAAATTGCAATTGTAGATTGTGATTTCATCCTGTTTCATTTGTGTTGTTCAGCCTGTGCTCTTGTTGGTAAAACACCTTGGGCTCAACAGGATAGGCAGAATATAAATATTTTAAGTAAATATAGAGACACAATGGGGCTTCAAAGGACTGTATTAGTACTTTCCTACTTTCCAAAAATAAATTATGGCCTGGTATCACATTACTGGGAGCTAAGGCAGGATGTTCAAAGGCATAAATTGTATCTTCAGAAGCATTTTTCACCTATCTCATAATATACCCATTTCTTGGCAAAAAATATTAATAATACCTACTTTAGATGGTTGAATTTGGAGGGTTTTTTCCTACATAATGGCAAAAAGCAATGACTCCAAGGAGTCATATTTACTCACTGAATACCAATGTTTTACATCCGTTATCACTTGTAGAGCAATGTATCTATCATGTGGCATATTCCTGTCTTCTGTGACACATTTTGATTGTCCCGTTTGAAATACATAAAAATGATGCAATGCTTTGGATACAAGGAATGCAATTTCTCATGAAGCCTCTTTTTCTTGAACACAATATATTATCTTCTTGTCAAGAGTTCATCGAGTCAGGAGTTTGTTTTGTGCAGGAATAGCTTATAATTCTGTATCTGTAAAACCAAGACGCACCCAATGCAGCCAATCTAGTTCAAATAGCAGGAACTGTGTTTTATGTATGAAAGAGCACTCTAAACCAGAGTGAGATGCTTTATCATTTGTCTGGATATTGATGAGAGGGGTATGTGTATGTGTGTGTGTGTGTGTGTGTGAGAGAGAGAGAGAGAGAGAGAGAGATGGGGGGCACAAACATATTCACAGAACTCTGAAACATGCTGTCAACCATGTGGATAATTCCTTGAACACAGACATAACACTTCGGCACAATAGATTGCTGTGGCCTCACGAAAAGATTTCACCAGAAAAAGATTCTACCACTGCCTGTTTTTTTCCCCTTAAAAAAATGTTCTTAGAGGGAAAGATGACATAAAACTTTTTTAAAAAAATACTATTCAAGTAAAGTTTTAAAACAGTGCTTTGCTGTATCCATTACCACAATCCTTGTAAAGATATCGAATAAGGCATGACTCTAAAGTGAGCCAACGTTATTGTCCGTGTACTGAAAAATAGGAACATTCAGCTAAATCTGAGCTGAAGAATATCCAAAAAATACATTATTGGTATTTTCTGGATATTCTTTCAGCTGGATATCGATTGGGACTGAATTTTGACTATCTGAAATGGCCAAGCCCCCAAAATGCCAAAAATATTTGGGATTTTTTGAGACCACTGGATAATTAAAGTTAAAGAGTGTTTAAAGGGATTACAGTCCCTTTAAATGCCTTCCAGGTGAACTTGCCGCTTGGAGAATTTGTTTAAAGGGACTGTGAGCGCTTTAAAAGCCTTCAGAGTTTCCTTGTGGCTTGGGGAAGGCATGTAAAGGGACCATGATCCTTTTAATCACCTTTTTAACATTGCAATATAAAGCAATGGAGGATGGGGGCACCTTCTTTGGGGACCCGTAGAATTGGACCCCTAGTGCAATCTTTTTGAAACTTGAGCAGGTTTTTGAGGAGAGGCACCAGTAGCTATGCTGAAAATGTGGTGCAGCATATGCTACAAATGTGGTGCCTCTACCTCAAAAAACAGTCCCACAGATCCCCAAATACCCCTAGGTCGATTCTCCATTATACCCTAGGGGGACAATTGACTATAATGGTCCCTATAGGGTATAACGGAGCTAGAAAAAGTTCAGGATTCTCAAATAGTTACCAAATCTGAATACCATACCAGTATTGGGATTTGGGAATACTGAGAAATACCAATATTTTTTTCAGGTTCAATATACCTGAACCTGAAAAATACTGGGGGGGGGGGGGGTTCAAACCCCCACTGAAAAAAAATTATTAAAATTTATATCCACCTTTGATTTCCTTAAGGTGTAATTGCTAACAAAACTCTTCTTTCTTTTTCTTCCCCCTCCAAAGCTAACTGTTTCAATTAATTTCTAACTGTTTCAATTAATTTTGACATTAGGATTACATGAAAAAAAAAAACTTTAGTAAGTCTGGTTGCCTCCCATAAGAGGAGGTAAGGGTGTGCATGGAAAGAAATCATAATTGCAGATCCTAGATTTTGGGTAGGACACCCTTTTTTCTCTCTCTCCTGATTTTTCAGAAGTGTTGTCAACAGTTCAGGACCTAAAGGTGTATTTTGGGGGCTCTATTTTTGTCAGTTTATGCCTCCAGAGGCAGCAGGACCAGGGAGGTAGAGAAACAGAAGAAGCCAGCTCCAGATTTACCATGCTGGTATGATCCCCACAGGAGGCTTCTCTCTGCCCCTCATGTCAGAAGTGGCTGAGCTGGAAAAGGGTGAGCCGGTTCCTGGACTCCTTATGAGGCTTGGCTGCCACAATAGCTATTTCTTCCCCCCCCTGCCATTGTGGGGGCTTTTAAAAAAATTGTCATTGAATAGCATTATATTGATAGCACAGTACAGCAATATGTGTATCACAGCTTTCATTTGTTTTAAGTAAGTATCTAGCCCCTTGCATTGTGAAGACATAAAGGAAAAGGCGTATCTCCACAACAGAAGATGCTAGAGACTCACTTTTCTAAAAATGAAAGAACTTGCCACTCATATTGCTGTACTGTTCTATCAATATAGTTCTATTCAATTTAAAACAAAAAGCCTCTCCCTGGTAGTGGGGGAGGAAATGGCCCCTTGACAGTCAAGCCCACCATCCTGTCTGCCCTTTTCCATTCGAGGGCATGGGTTCAGCTTCCTCCAGTGTCAGTGGTAGGAAGAAGCATCCAGCAGGAACAATGATGGCATAGTAAGCCTGGAGCCAGTTTGGTCCATTCCCTTTTAAAATTTAAAGGACCATGGACAGAGGCAAGGTCTACCTGACTACCAGCTATCAGTCAGCATTCCTCTTTGCAGCTGTCTTTTGGACTGTCTTCTCTTTCTCTCCCTGCATTTCCCTGAAAGCCTGATATACTCCCAAAATTCGGGGAGATAAATTTTCATTACTACCAGAATTTGGGAATGTTTGAGGTTCAAGTGTTAGCCGAATCAGCTAATTCAGGTATAATGCACACCTCTGGGCCAGTTGTCAGTCATGTGTGACTTCTGTACTACCTTCAGAGGCCCCTCCCCTTTTGGCCAGATGGCTGATTATGGGGCCAGCCTGGGTGGACCAGAAGAGGACTTCTTTTAATTTCATCCTAAGTAAATTCATGCATTTGGATCATTATTTGCACATTCTTGGTTTTATTTTTTCTAGTGGTGAAGACCCAGGTGGCTGGTCCTACCCATGTGGTTGTTGGGCTGAGATACATTTCTCTGTGGTGTGGGATTACTACAAGGAGCAAAAGCCATTCCAGAATTTTAAAGAGATGTTTAACCCTTTTCTGCTGTCATTTAATTAATAGACCATTAGCTTTGGCAGATCTGATTTTAAATCTTTACTCAGCCATGGAGTTTGCTGAGGAGCCATGACTTTTCCTTAGCCAAACCTTCCTCAGGGGTTTTTTGTGACAATAACTTGGGGAGTAACCCCGTGTATACCACTTTATGCTGCTTGGTGGAACAGCAAGTTTAGGAATGCTATTGAGGATTAGTGGACTGGATCCCATGAAGGATGTCAGCAAGTGTAACAGTTCTTGAGCAAGCAGAAGCACAAAAAATGATCCTTGGCTCACTGCTAAGTGATTTTGTCCCCAGTATCTTCCCTCAGGCACAAGCCAAGTTACTTAAAAGTGGGGGTGTACTATCATCCAGCTGATCAAACTCTTGAGGCTGATCTTAAGATGGAGATGGAAATAAGGGAGGTGACTAAAGCAGATAACGTTATTATACTGGGAGATTTAACTACCCTCACATTGACTGAGTAAACACTGTGTTCAAGACATGCTGTAGAAATGAGATTCCTAGACATCATAAATGACTGTGCACTGAAACAGTTGATCAAGGAGCCAACCAGAGAGTCAGTGATCTTGGACTTGGTTTTGAGCTGGTCACAAGACCAGGTGAGAGATGTAGAGGTTGTTATACTAATTGGGAACAGTGACCACAATGCTATTAAGTTCAGCCTTCAGATCAATGGAAAGTTACCCCCAAAGTCCAAAATAGTAATTTTGATTCAAAAGAGGGAACTTTACAAAAAAAAATGAGGGGAACAGTAAAAAGGAAGATGAAAAGGAAACACAAGAGAGTCAAATCCCTAGAGCAGGGTTGTCAAACATGCAGCCTGGGGGCCGGATCAGGCCCCCGGAGGGCTTCTATCAGGCCTGCACTGGAACTGGACATCTCCTGCTTCCAATTCTGTTGCTGCTGGTACATCATAGCTTGCTTCGCCAGACCCTCTCAATCGCTCAGCCATTTCATGTTTTCCCCCGGGTCCTAGACTCAGAACTCTGAGCATGAGACTTCTGTGGGGAATGTCAATAAATCAAAAGTAGGTTTGCAGCTTACAGATACACACCTGAACAGCATACTCAAGATTGCAATAGCACTGACATTTTGATGCAATAATTCAGAGCAAGAGGTGTCAGTTATCAGAGACTGTTAAATAAACAAAATATTGCAAGAGTGCTAATGTTTTAAGCATGTTTTCATTTTAAGTAAAAAAGAAAATGTTGTGTTTGTGTCCTTTATAAAGTTTATATCTCCGCTATCTGGCATTACATTTTATGACACACATGGCCTGGTCCAACAAAAGTCTCATTTATGTCAGATCCGGCCCTCATAATAAATGAGTTCGACACCCCTGCCCTAGAGGATGCTTGGAAGTTATTTAAAACACACTAATTAGAGCCCAAACAGAATGCATTCCACAGGTTAGGCAAGGCACTGCCAAGTCTAAAAAAGGCCTGCATGGTTAATAATGCAAGTCAAGGAAACTATAAAAAATAAATAGGCTTCTTTTAAAAAGTGGAATGTCTGCCCCAATGTTTTGAACAGGAGGGACCACAGGCTCTGGCAAAAGAAATGTAGGTCAATAACTAGGCATGCGAAAAAAAGAAGATTTTGAGGAGCGGGTTGCTAAAAGCATCAAGACAAACAATAAACATTTTTTAAAAATATACCTGGAGCAGGAAAGCAGCCAGAGAAGCAGTGGGGCCTTTGGATGATAAAGAAATAAAGGGACTGTTAAAGGAAGACAAGGAGATGGCAGAGAAGCTCAATGACTTTTTTGCTTCTGTGTTCACTGTGCAAAATGTGGGGCATGTACTCATGCCACAGCCTCTATTTTCAGGCAAGAAGTCTAAAGAACTGAGTCAAATGGAGGTGACCAGAGATGAAGTTCTAGGCTAGGGGTGGGCACGAATCTCATCATGAAACTCATGTTGTGACAAAACCACCCAGGTCATGGTTCATGAATCAAGGTTCATGCCATCTTGCCTCAACAACCCTCCCTTGACCCTCCATGTGGTTATCAGGAGGTTCGTGCAACTCACGTTAAGAAGCGAGGGGCGTGGGCATGAGTGGGATCATTGAAATGGCTTGCATTTTAGCCTAACAGTGGGGCTGGTGCACCTGTCAGCTGATAGGCTGAAATACACACAAGCCATTTCAGCAATCCTCACTCCCTCCCCCTCCATTCTGAGGCAGGTCCATTCATTTGCTGTTAGGTTTAAATGAGACATTAAACCCCTGTTTCACTCCCCTGCTTTGAAGCAGGGGGAAGTGAAATTGAACTCGAACACCAAACCCTGAACCAAACTAAATTTTCTGGTTTGTGCCCATCCGTATTCTAGACCTATTGGGGAAATTAAAAACTGATTTGTCTCCAGATTGTGATGTCGTACACCTGAGAGTTCATATGGAACTCCAATGTGAGTTAGTTGATCTACTAACCTGTATGCGTAACTATCACTAAATTCAGCTACGGTTCCAGAAAACTGGAGAGTAGCAAATGTGACACCATTTTTAAAAAAAAAAAATGCCCCAGAGGAAGACCAGGAAATTACAGGCCAGTCAGCCTAATGTCTGTCCCAGGCAATTTAGTAGAAACTGTAATCAGGCACACACAGAAACAAAGCCTGCTGAGAGAAAATCAGCATGGCTTCTGCAAAAGGAAGTCCTGCCTCACCAACCTTTTGGAGTTCTTTGAGAAAGTGAACAAGCATGTAGACAATGGTTACCTGGTAGACATTTTATACCTGGACTTTCAAAAGGCTTTTGACAAGGTACCTCACCAAAGACTCCTGAGTAAACTTAGCAGTCATGGGCTAAGAGGATGAGTTATCTTATGGGTTAAAAATGGATTAAATGACAGGAAGCAAAGAGTAGGAATCAATGGACAATTCTTATAATGGAGTGGGGCCCCATAAGGAGTGGGGTAAACAGTGGGGTGCCATAAGGATCAGTACTGAGGCTAGTACTATTTAATTTATTCATAAATGATCTGGAACTAGGGGTGACTAGTGTAGTGGCTGAGTTTGCAGATGACACAAAATTATTCAGGCTGGTAAAAACCATAGCTGACCGTGAAGAGCTTCAAGAGGACCTCCAAAAACTGAGTGAATAGGCGACACTGTGGCAAATGAAGTTCAGTGTTGCTAAGTGTATGCTGATGCACATTGGGACAAAAAATCCCAACTTCAAATATAGGCTAATGGGGTCTGAACTTGCTGAGACTGAACGTAATGGATAGCTCATTGAAAGTGTCAACCCAGTGTGCTGGAGTGGTGAAAAAGGCAAACTCTATATTAAGGATTATTAGGAAAGGGACTGAGAATAAAACAGCCAATTGTGTAATGCCCCTGTTTAGATCTATGGTGCGGCCTCATTTGGAATACTGTGTACAGTTCTGGTCACTGTATTTCCAAAAGGACATTGCAGAGCTGGAAAAAGTACAGACAACCAAGATGATTAGAGGGTTGGAGCTTCTTCCCTATGAGGAAAAGCTAAAAAATCTAGGACTTTTCAGTTTAGAAAAGAGACGACTAAGGGGGGACATGACAGAGGTTTCTAAAGTTATGCTTGTGTTGGAAAGAGTTGACAAAGAGAATTTTTTCTCTCTCTCCCAAAAAACTAGAAGTCAAGGGCATCCATTGAAGCTGATGGGCAGTAAGTTCAGGACAGACAAAAGAGAATACTACATTACACGGAATTCACTACCAGTGGGATTCACTACCAGAAGATGTAGTGATGGCCACAGGAATAACAGCTTTTAAAGGGGGTTAGATAGATTTATGGAGGATCAGTCTATCAATGGCTACTAGCCATGATGTCTGAGGGGACCCTCCACATTCAGAGGTACTAATTCTCTGAATCCCAGGGCCAGGATGCAACATGAGGGGAAGGCCTCAACCTCTATGCCCTGTCACTGAACCTCCAGAAGAACTGGTTGGCCACTGTGTGAGACAGAATGCTGGACTAGATGGAGTATTGGTTTGATCCAGCAGGGTTCTTCTTATGTTCTCAATCTACATAAGAAATGGTTTGCTTAAGGAACATATTTGTAGCAACCACCAATGCCCCATAATGGAACTAGTCACAACCATTATCTTCCTGTGGTAATCTCATTACTAACTGCAAGCCTAGCGGCTGTTGTTGGCAACCCCCCCTCTAACTTCACTAAATGGGTTTTTTTTCACAAATTGGATTTACTCACGTAATGTTGTGACTTAATTTTTTTTTGTTTAGCATTTTAAAACTCATCTGCTTGTTACATTAGGAGACAACATACTGCGAATCTTGAAATGCTTCTCTTAATCTTTAAGCAACAAGGTACCATGGTGATAGAATGTGTGTTTTGTACCTATTATTGAATCTACCATATCCATCACATTAAAGTGAGGGTTTCTGTCTGTGAATTGAGGACAGATTTCACATTGCTACCCAACTTACATTTAAATTAGACAATGAAGTATCTGTGGCATGCTACTGTGTTAGGAAATGTTAGACTTGAAAGAGACAGTTCCATCCAGATCCTAGTTTGCTTTCCTATTTGCCATATGCATTAGCTGCAGTGTTTTTATGGTCCTAGAATTCGAAAGGAAAGGCCAACTAGTTCTGTGGTGACAGTTCCATTATCTCTCTCTAAAATCCCCTTTTGTTCTTCATTTGAAATGGAGACTCCTAGGCTGGTAAAAAGTGGTGAAGTGGATAACTTATTTTGGGTAAAATACTGTAGATGTCCAAAGTCTGGCACATCTGGGGGAACTCAGAAATCTTGGCTAGTTAGCTTGAACAACCTGTGAATGGTCTAAAGCACTTCAAGACTGGCCATGGGAAACCACTTGACCAACAGGGTCCTAAGAGGCTGAACTCTCAATTTGCCCACTGAAACTAAACCAATGGAGTAACTGGGCTGTAAGATTCAAATTGGCTATATAAAGGGGGACCTAACCACTAGCTCTTTGTTCTTTTCCTATCCCTGGTTTTAGTAGCAAATAATAGGATCAGACTCTTCACCACTTTTAAGTTATTTAGGTTTAATTTAGGAGATGTATGTAGCTAGTCAGATGCCCTTGCCTCTAGAGGTGATATCACTGTTGAAATTTGAATTTTGTCCCCTATCACTGGTGGTTATGCTTCTTGGCATGTCAAGGAGGACCAGGAATATCTAGAGAGAAAACCTTGGGGAAAGAGTAGAGTAGGACATTTTGAGCAGTGGGTGTGACCAGGAGTTCATATTGTTAGAAACGAGCCACAAACTAAACATTCTTTCTTTTTTTTATTTACCCACCTTCCTCCCCTTCCCCCCAAGTGTACAAAGTTTTCAGTGGTTTTAACATAACAATCTGAGATTTAGCTTAAAAATATTTGAGTTGTCAATAGAGTTGTAATGAGCCACCTGAAGCCGCAATAAAGAAACTGCTTACTTTACTAGTCAAGCTTGTAACTGCCAGGGAAATATTCTTTCAGCTATATTTATGTAGAGCATCCAGATGCTGGTTTGTTAAATCACAGTCATATATTCTCTTGAGAGATTTTAAAGTGTGTTGCTAGCTAGATGGTACAGCCGGGGGTAATCAGAATTCAGGGTTGGATATCAACACATCTAAAAGTTTGCTATGCCTTTGTTACCCCCCTGCCTAGGGTTGCCAACTCTGACTTGGGAAATTCCTGGAGCTGCATCTGGAGAAGGACATTAATTTCTTTCAGACTGTATGGTATACCATAGTGTCTGCCTTCTGAAGCAGCCATGTTCTCAAGAGGAATTGATTCTAGGAGAACACCAGCCTCCAGTTCAAGATTGGTAACCCTAGGGCAGTATTTTCTGTGAACTGGCTCCCAAAAAAAGAGACACTATTTCTAAGGCCTGCAAATGCAAGGAAACATTAATGTTTGTAAGTAGACTTTAAATATGCTGCTGAACTCAATAACGGTGCTGGACTTATACCAGATTTTACAGTCTAGTAATCTATTTCAGGCATTGGCTAGATACTCAAATAGACCCAGTTCGGTCTAGAAACAACTGGGCAGAGTTGTGAAGGAGAGATATCATGCATGTTAGTAGAGTTGGGAAATCCCTGGAGATTTGGGGTTGGAGCCTGGGGAGGGCAAGATTTTGGGAGGAGAGGGACATCATCAGGGTAACATACCAGATAGTGCACCCTCCAAAGCAGGTACTTTCTCCAGCTGAACTGATCTCTTTCATCTGGAGATCAGTTTTAATTCCAGAAGATCTCTAGGCTCTACCTAGTTCTGCCCCTATTGTTTTACATGTGGTGCCCACCTAAAGGTGAGCATCAATACAAAGATGTGTGCAAGGAAAGTCTACCATAAATACTCATCTGCTGGAATGTAACATTACCTGATTGCTTTACCTGCTTTACACAAGGAGGATTTTTGAACACGTAATTTTTTAGATCTGCAGTGGGGGGGGGGAGCTAAATAGCAAACTGTTCTCAGTAAAATAACGGTGATAGGACTTAATGTGTCTTAATGTATGAATTAAAAAATGGAACAACCCCTAAGATTTAATAGCGCAAATCAATTTCGAGGGTGTTAGACTTTATATAATGTGATAGAGGTTTACAGATACACATCAGCTACTCAGCTGTGAAACTGGCCCTAATGCTTAAGTGGAGAATGATTATAGAATTCTTAATTACTGCTAATATAAGAATGTTCCTGTTTTAATGAGATAGTTTCATTAGTGTGGTATTAATGTAAAAAAAGTCATATCAAACTTTAACATTCTAAAGTATGTAAAGGATGATCAGCTACAAGTGTAGCACAGTTTAAACAGTCAGCAGACAGATACAGAATGCCTACATGATATTCATGTGTGGAGACCCACGAAGACTTGAGGGGCGTCTGATTCTTCTCTCCCTCTATTTTCTCTTTCCCCTTCCTGAAAAGACCTATAGCTGCTCCCTCTTTCATCCTTCCTTCTCTCATTCCCACCCACCTGCCAAACTATCTTTATATTTCCCCTCCACATTCAGCTCTCCTACCTTCCCTCCCCCTGGAAGCCTCTCCCCAGGGAAAGTCAGACCCTATTATGCAGTGCCAGTCTGGCTACAGGGCTGAGCTTACTTTTGTGGTGCCAGCAGAGCTGGGCTCAGTTGCATAGCGGGGAACCTTCAAGGACTTGCAGGAAACACCTGACTTTCCCCTGTTCCCCCTTCCCCACACTATTTCTGTTCTTCTGGCAGCTCCCAAATCCTCAGCTTTTTCTGTTTCCTTGTCTCCTTCCCACCCACCCACCAACCTTCTTTTATCTTCCCTTCATCTTCAGCTATGTTTATTTACTTCATTTATACCTCACCCTTCTCTTCAATGGGGACCTGAAGCAGTTTACATCATTTCCTCCTATTTTGTCCTTACAACAGCCCTGAGAGGTAGGTTAGTTTGACAGTATTACTGGCCCAAAGTCACCCAGCAAGCCTCCATGGCAGAGTAGAGCTTCAGATCAGGATCCTCCAGATCCTAGGAGGACACTCTAACCATTCCACCTTTCATGTGGTGGCTTCTGTTGAGCACTAGCAAACCTGGGTGAGTCATGCAAGTTGTCCAGAGGTTGCTGGCAGGTGTGGCCCCAATGAGTCCTCCCTCAAAGGCCAAAGCAGCACTGAAAAGGGCCTCCCTCCCTTCCTGCCTTTTATTGAAAGAAACTGAGGCTTGAAGGCTGGCAGAACTTTTGTGGTTGCTCAGCAACAATGGGTGAGGTTATTCATTTCTTAAAGGGACAGTTGCCAGTCAGGGATATTTCTGAATTGTCTCTAACAGTTCAAATAGCTGCTGAACAAGTTTGCAGCTGCCTGATTCTCAGAAGCTGACTTACAACTGGTTGGGGGATCAGTGGGTCCCTTAAGATCCTCCTAGGGAGCTGATTGAAAAGGTTTTGCCCCCATAGACAGAAGAAAGAGTCAGACAACAAACATGGGATTAACGGCCACTTTATTTATTAACAAAAACATGGCAAGGGCTTAACCTAACAAGTGGCATGGCCAAGGCCTGGGGTTACCATTAACCCCACCCTTGCCCTAGTATGGGCAATGCACCTGGCCCCTGGGTCATAGCCTGCTATAAGCAGCTCGAACCCCAGGCAGCCCAGCCTTGGAACATGACTTGATGATCCATCACACATAGCCACAAGGTCAGTGCTGAGTATCCCTCAACGGCACTCCAAAAGGCAGGCTGTTCCCCTCATCCCAGGGTGCAAGGCTGCAGTTATGATCCAAACAGGCCCCTTTCCCACCAGGGTTGCTGATAGGTGCTTACCAAGCTGCAACAACTATTTAGTAAACTTCTGCCACAGCAAGGGTCAAGCCTCTGCTTAGGCCCCTGCACCCACTAAACCCCTAACACTGTTAACAGCCCTTGCTGTAAATCCTTAAGGAAGATATCCATACCCTGCTCTGACAAATGAACGCCGTCACCCCTATATAACTCGGCGTGCATAGCCCTAATAGCCGGATGAGGTATGAAGTGGCCACCACCCATTACTAAAATGCTCCTAAATTCCCCATTTACCTTATGTCTAGCCTGCTCAATCATCGCCAGTCCCTTCGCGAAACCATGGCCAACCAAACCACTGTAGTCTTAGGCCATCGCCTTTTAATAAAGTTAAAATCCTCCCTGGCTTGTAGAACTAACGCCTTCCTTTTAAAATTCCTAAATTGTTATCCCCTAGGTGAATTAGCAATATGTCAGGAGGAGCACTAGCATTCAAACCAAATAATAGATGAAGTAGGCCCGCCCAGCACAAGCCACAGCGTCCCCTCCATTCAACAGTGGCCCATCAACTTAGGCCCAACTGCGAGCTGATGGCCGATCTGTTAGCCCGGTGAGCAGCCCAAAAAATGAAGCTGTGCCCGCAGATGAGAATGGTTCTCTGCCTGCCACAAGACACAGCACCTGAAAGGAAAGGACAGTCAAACACCGGGCCGAAAGAACAGATCACCACATGGCCATTGAACGCACATAACCTTTATAAGCGTCGGATCTCCAATGCCCTACGCACTGAAAATCCTCAGCTGAGGTTGCCGCTGTGGAAGCCGCTCCAATGTGAAAGGAATGGGTCCCAAACTTTACACCTGATAGGCCCAGCTTCCCCAAAGCCAGGGAAGTAACTGCCCAAAACTGATGTTTAGTCAGAGGGCTCCCATCCTCATGCCTAAAGAGGAAACCGGCTTCCAGACCCCTCAGGGCCAAATAGGGCCAAATACTGCAACAGGGCCAGAACTGGGTAGAGTTCCGAATCCTGACAGGTCCCCAAATTTACCTTGGCTCCTTTTTGCATCTAATCCGTCTTAGAGCTCCTAATCGTGACCAGCATGCCATTGCCGTGAATATCAACATCCTGCACCTGCAAAGCCTTGCTTGTTTGGTCTGTCTTAGACTGAGCGACCAACTCACTCACCCGAAGAGCCCCAAAGAATGGAAGCAAAGAGGCTGCATGAAACAGGCATGCCTCATAACCGGAAGTGCAAACCACATCCCAGGTTGCTTGCAACCCCTTAAGTATCACAGGCAAAATAGGCTGTCACTCATCTTTGGCAGCACCCCCATCACGAATCCAACCCTTGAGCATCTTTCTAATCCTGAAGTCACAAGTGACTTCAGCGAAGCCCAAGGCTTTGCTCATGAAGGCTAGTGCAGCAAGCTTGCCTCAGATTGAATGGACAGCTAAGCCAGCTTCTTTGCTCGATACACAGCAGTGCATCAGCTAATCTAAAGGAATAGATCAGACCTTGGGATAATGTTCAGCAGCCCTGAAGACCTCGAATTGGCGAACTGCTCGCTCATACCCTTTTCTGATGCTAGGTGCAATGGCGAGGCATATAGCCCTGCAAGCCTCAGCCCTCCAACCTGCCATAGTTCCTGAGGCATTCAAGCCAGATGAAGATCAGCTTCTGGTGCAAGCTGACAAAACCTCACCATCTGTTGGTGAGAGATAGTGTCAGCCACACCATTGTCCACACCCGGCACATGCCTGGCAAAAATTAGCAAGTTAAGTCTAAGGCACTGCAAGGTGAAAGCCCAGACAAGGCCCATGACCCGTGGAGACTTAGATGTGAGGGAACTGATCACATGCACAACCGCCAAATTGTCACACCAAAAGTGGACAGTGTGATCTTTCAATTCTTCACCCCACAACCAAACTGCCACTAGTATGGGAAGGAACTCTAAAAAGGTGAGATCCCTAACATATCCTGCTAAAACCCATTCCCCAGGCCACTCCTCAGCGCACCAGAGTCCACAAAAGTATACACCAAATCTCAGAGATCCGGCAGCATCAGATGTCACTTGGAGCTCAGCCTCCAGCTTCAATTCCTCCCTCCCAAAGGAGACACCATTAAAAGAACTTAAAAACTCCTGCCAGATCCCAAGGTCAGCCCGCACTTCTGCATTAATGTGCACTCTATGATACGGGTGCTATAGCCCCCTCATCGCATCACAGAGCCATCTAATAAAAGCCCCCCCAGGAGCCACTACTTTGCACATGAAATTGAGGTGCCCAGCAATCTGCTGAAGTTCATGCAAAGTGGCCTTCTTTTTTTTAAGAAATATAGAAAGCCGGACCTGCAAGTCCTGAATCTTGCTCAACGGCAACCGAGATGTCTGGGCAACTGTGTCCGATTCTACCCCTAAAAATACTAACTTCTGAACAGGTCCCTCCATCTTTTCGTGGGCCAACAGAACTCCTAGCTCCTCTGCTAGTTGTGTAAAACCCTGCAACAGCTGGGTGCATCTACCTGTCCCACAAGGACCCATGAAAAGAAAGTCATCTAAATAATGAACCACTTCTGGTAATCCTGTTTTAAAACATGTTGCCTATTCCAGAAATGTGCTGAAGCGCTCAAATGCAGTGCATGACACAGAACATCCCATGGGCAAGGCCCTATCCATAAAAAACTGCCCTTCAAAGGAAAATCCCAACAGCTCAAAATCATCTGGGTGCACGGGGAGAAGACGAAATGTGGATTTGATGTCACACTTCGCCAACTCCACGCCACGACCACAGTGGTGCACCACATGCACAGCTTGGTCAAATGAGGTGTACCTCACCGTGCACAGATGATCTGGAATAGCATCATTTACCGATCCACCTCGGGGATAAGAAAGATGGTGAATTAAATGGAACTCACCAGGTGCCTTCTTAGGTACTATACCCATAGGTGAAACCCACAAATTAGGAAGCGGTAATGCCGGAAATGGACCTAGAACCCTACCTTCTTGAACCTCTTTGGCAATCTTCGCAGCAACCACAGCCTCCAGGCCATTAACTGATTTTAAATTGTGGGCTAAAAAAGGAGCCCTCAACCCCGAAAATGGAATTCTAAAACCCCCTTGAAAACCCTCCAGCAAATACACGGCATCTTCTTTATTAGGATACTCCTTCAACCATCTCTGCAATGGACCAAGCTTAATTGGCGTGGACCCCCTTTCCAATAGCTACTGAAGAACTGCCACCTCCCCTGGGCTGTTGGCTATGCCTGGGCATTCCTTTGGGGCATGCAGTGAATGCATGTGGTCCACTGCACATTGGGCACTCGTGCCTGTAAGTGCATGTCTTCCTATTGCAGACCCCTTGTGAACCAAACTCCCAACAAAGCAAGTGGGGTTGAACCGCCTGTCCTGTGGGCCCACAGGAAGCAGTATTAGCACCAGCTGGAAGGTTCTGCACCATGTGCCCGCTATGTCAGCATTCCCCAACATTAGGCCATGCCTGCAACATCAGCTGTAACCAAATGCAGGTGTATCTGGTCCCACAGAAGGTTGGGGTTCACAACAGCCCTCATCCTAAACTCCTCATCGTATTTGAGCCAGGCTTAACCCACAAAACCAGTGTATGCTTTATAAATGATATCCAGATACTGGTATAGTGCTGCGGCCTTCCAGCTCTGGGCCCGAGAAATCACCCCTGCATAGACAATGTACCCTGCCAGCCAATTTGCCCATGTCCTATCAACCCTCCTTTTCTTTAAAATTTCCTTGTCCTTGTCATCCATCTCTTCTTTATCCTTCTTCTCCAATTCCCGGTAATGAGGTTCCCGTGCCCTCGGCAAGCCGTTGGGCGCGGGGGCCGTTTTGCCGCTCAGGAGGAGGGCGGAGACAGGCGGCTGGTAGCAACGCTGTGCGTCGCAAAAGCGGGGGCGTGGGCCGGCCTTAATAGGCGTGGCCCCGCCCCCCTCCTTTGCAGTTGCTGTGGAGGTCGGGCAGGAGAGGCTCGTCGCGCTGTCTCCGAGCGCAGGCCTCCGAGCCCTGGGAGCGCGGCGGCAGCGACGGCTGTGGGCCAGGGCCCCTTTCCCAGAGCTTGTGGCACCGACAGGGAGTAGGAGCGGGACCGGCTCCTACGCTCGTGGGGTGGTGGCGGTCGCTTTGGCGGCCCTTCCCTTGTGAGCGGCGTAGAGTGCAGCCCGCTGAAGCCTTAGGGAGGCTTGGGTGTTGGGGCCGACGTCCTCGCTGGTGCGGCCGCCGCGTGTCGCTTGGGCGGCTGCGCGTGAGCGGACCGCGGGCCGTGGCACGGCTTACTGCATTAGGGGGCCGGCGTCCTAGACGGCGCAGCGGCTGCGAGCGCTTTGGCTGCCGCTTCACAAGCAGGCGGCTCGAGCGTTGCGGCCTAGCCACGTGCTTGGGGGAGATTAGGTTGGGCGACGGCGTCCTCGCTGACGCGGTGGCGGTAGTCTTTTGTTCGGCACCCCCCCTCGCGTACGGGGGCTAGGGTTATTGTGCCCCACCCCCAATTCCACCCCCCGCTTGTTATTGTTATCACCGCCGTTTATTGCACCCGCATTTTATGGGTGCCACAGTGTTTGTTCTATTGAAGGCGGTGTGCCTTGGGTCAGCTTGGGTGGCAGGCGGGTTGGGGGTTCTTTTGTCAGCCCGTTTCCTTAGCATACCCCCCCTTTTGTTTTTCTGGAACCAAACAGTTGCTTTTTGTTTTGGTTTTTTGAAAGACGCTTTTAGTTTCCATTTTGGTAATTGTCCCCCCCCCCCCGGGGGTTAACCAAGATATAACTTTGTGGTTGGCTTTTTCGGGTAGGGGGGAGAATGGCACCTAAAAAAGGCTTAGGTTCTTCAAAAGGTAAAGGGCCTGCCCCTAAACGGCCAGCCCCACGGCCCGCCCCTGTTCCACCAACTGAGCCTGGTTCCTCCGACGAGGAGGGAGACCCGGTTAATGCTGCCATTTTGGCTCGTTTAGCTGCGCTTGAACAGCAGCAGCAACTTCCCCCTGCAGCTCCTGCAAAGCCACCTGGGGCTAAGAAGGGCAAATCTAACCCGGTCTCTTCCTTTCAAGCCAAGGTCTTAGCTCGCCTTGCAATGCTGGAGGACAGTCAAGGCGGCGGGGCATCTACGTCACATGGTGCGGGTGACCACCCGGATGAGGCTACGGGCCAGCAGTTGGTGCTGTTCCAGGAACCCACACCTGGGTCGGGTAAGTCAGACCAACACACCGCAGATGTTCGAAGGTGGCCGTGGGGGCCTGGTTCCTCGGCTGCCTTGGAAACAGCATCCACACAAGGGCTTTTCCCATCCAAGGGCGGTGGGTTGAGCCACAACACTCCAGGATGGGGGTATGGCATCCCCCCTCATTCATGCCAGTGTTCACAGTCAGGCTGGCCAGGGTGGTCGGTGCCACCCCCTGGTGGACATACATGTGAACAGGTTCCAGCTAGAGCTTTGCCCAGTGGGGATTTGGTTTTGCCACTGGGTGACCATTTGTCTTCTGTTACCAGAGACCGAATTCTCAGGGGTGATTTTGTAGACGTTTTCACCCTCTTATTTAGGGAGTTAGAAAAGAAGGATAAAGAAGACCTAGATGAGCGGGACAAGGAACGTATTAAGAAGCGGAGGGCTGACAGGTGTTGGCAAAATTGGTACCCGGGTTTTCTGATTTATACCGGAGTGATTGTTCGGTCCCAACCGTGGAGAGCGTCTTCCCTGTTGCAATATATGGATATCATATATAAAGCTTACTCAGGGTTTATTGGAATTGGTTGGATGGAGTATGATGAGGGTTTTCGCATGCGTGCCGCTATGAACCCATCCTTGAGGTGGGACCAGATCCACCCCTCCTTGTGGCTCCAACATGTGTCCCCGGCACGTCTGGCACCGGGTGATCACTCGGATAGTGGTCATGTGGTTCACAGGTTACCTGGGCTGCCCAGTGCAAAGGGGGCAGTTAGCCAGGGAGTCCAGAAACGCCCTCTTTGTTGGGAATTTACATCTCAGGGCACATGCAGCAGAAAAGTGTGTTCCTTTCGGCATGAATGCCCATTGTGTGCAGGCCCCCACCCCCTCTCCGGCTGCCCCAGGCCCAAGGCTAGATCAGGCACACGAGGCGGTAAGCGCCCACAGGGGGGTGGTAGTCAGCAGGGTATGTCTGAAAAAGGGGCCTAGTCCCATTAACGTAGCTGTTTTAGGCCGTTTGCTTCAAAGTTACCCCAATGTGGCTGATAGGCAGTACTTGTGGGATGGTTTTACGTGTGGGTTTCGAATTCCCTACCAAGGGGACAGGACGCCTTATATGGCTCCTAATTTGAAGTCTCTGGTGGGAATGGAACACATTGTGCGGTCTAAGATTGAGAAGGAATGCAAGGAAGGTCGGGTTTTGGGGCCATTTGGGACTCCCCCGGTCCCTAATTTGCGGGTGTCCCCGTTAGGTGTTGTCCCAAAGAAGGCAGCGGGTGAGTATCGGCTTATCCATCATTTGTCTTACCCGTATGGGTCCTCGGTGAACGATGCAATACCTCATGAGCTTTGTTCCGTGCGGTATACATCGTTTGACCAGGCCATGAGGGTGGTCCGTACCTTCGGGCTGGGTGCAGAGTTGGCAAAATGCGACATCAAGTCAGCGTTTCGCCTCCTCCCTGTCCACCCGAGGGATTTTGAGTTGCTAGGTTTTGCTTTTGAGGGAGCCTTTTACATGGATAGGGCGCTACCGATGGGTTGTTCAGTGTCATGTTCAGCGTTTGAAAAGTTTAGTTCCTTTTTAGAATGGGCCCTGCGCTGGCGCTCTGGCCAGCAGGGTACAGCACACTACCTCGATGATTTTTTGTTTGTAGGACATGCAGGGACGGGCAACTGTCAGTTTCTCCTTGAGTCCTTTGTTCGGTTGACGGAGGAATTGGGAGTTCCGCTGGCACATGAAAAAACGGAGGGCCCTAGTTCAGTGTTAGTGTTTTTAGGAATAGAAATTGATACGGAGAGGCAGCTGTGCAGGCTTCCATTGGAAAAGCTGCAAGCCTTGCGACACTGTATAGTTTCAGCGTTGTCTCTGAAAAAGATTTCATTGGTTGAGTTACAGCGTCTGGTGGGCCACCTCACCTTTGCTTCCAAAGTGGTCTCCCTGGGTAGGGCCTTCATCAGAAGGCTTTGTGATGCCATGGCTGGCCTGCGCCGGCCTCATCACAGGACCAGGGTAACTCATGGCATCAGACAAGACCTGCTGGTGTGGTTGGAATTTTTGGAGTCCTATAATGGGGTCTGTTTTTGGCGGGAAGACTTATTGGTCGAGGCTGAGCTGCAGGTAGTTTCAGATGCTGCTGGTTCCTCTGGTTTTGGAGTGTACTTCAGAGGACATTGGTGCGCTGAGGATTGGCCTGTAGGTTGGGTCCGGACAGGTTGGGTCAAAGACCTGACCTTTTTGGAATTTTTCCCGATCGTAGTTGCAGTGAGGTTGTGGACTATGGACTTCGCAGGACGTACGGTACATTTTTGGTGTGATAATCTCAGTACAGTTCAAGTTATTAATTCATTGACATCTAGATCTGTACGGGTCATGGCGTTGGTTAGGGTCTTTACCCTGGTGTGTTTGAAGTATAACATATTGTTTAGGGCACGCCATGTTCCGGGAGTTAGTAATGGGGTCGCGGATGCTCTTTCCCGTAAACAGATGGAGCGGTTCCGTCTGTTGGCCCCGGAAGCGGACCTTCTCCCGGTAAGGATGCCGGTAGGTTTTTGGGAGATTGGCGGGCTGAAGTAGACAGGGCAATTGGCTTAGCTTTAGCACCATCAACCAGGAAGGCTTACAAGAGGGCAGGTAGGGACTTTGTTTCCTTCCGACGTTTAGTTGGTTTAACACCTGTGTGGCCTCTTCCCGTTCATCACATCATCCAGTTTTGTGTTTTCTTAAGAAGGAAGGGTTTAGCGGTTAATTCTATAAAAGGTAAGTTGGCCTCCCTGGCTTTTGCCAGTAAGGCGGCTGGGCAGGTCAATCATACAGGTGATTTTAGGATTAGAAAATTTTTGGAGGGTTGGTCACGGGAATCCCCCCCTGTGCGAGATACCAGGGAACCGCTGACCCCGTCTGTTCTAAAAGGCTTGCGGGCTTTATGGCCTCACATTTGTTCTGACTCTTATGAAGTGGCCTTGTTTCATGCTGCAGCTCTGGTGGCCTTTTTTGGGGCGCTTCGAGTCAGCGAGCTGGTGGCCGCTTCTAACCGTGATGTTTCTGGGCGAGCTCTCCAGCTGTGTGACCTTTCTTTTATGGGGCAGGGGGTAAAGGTGTTGATTCGCCTGTCCAAGACAGATCAGAGGGGGAAGGGTTCAGAGTTGGAGTTGGGCCGGTGTGAGGATGAGGAGCTATGCCCTGTTCTGGCGCTCCAGCATTACCTGTCATGGCGTGGGGCCTCAGACGGTGCCTTGTTCTGCCACAGGGATGGTTCTTCACTCACGAAGTACCAGTTTTGGTCAGTGACCCATAAGGCCCTGACTGAGTTGTGCCTTGGGGCCTTTCGTTTTGGGACTCATTCTTTCCGAATCGGGGCTGCTTCTACGGCAGCTGCCATGGGTTATTCATCGGTTGCAATTCAAGATATTGGCCGATGGCGTTCCTATCGTTATAAAAGTTATATCAGGCATTGTAAGTTTTAAAGAGTTACTTATGCAGTTCTCATTTCAGGTCCGGGTGGTTTGCGGACGAGACGGAGAGTCCTGATCTGTGGCCACAGCATGATTTTTTGGGCAGCTCATCGGGCCAAGAGAACACCTGTGGGTTCTCAGCTGTGGCTCAGTGAATGGGCTGAAGTTGAGTGGCTGGGTAGGAGAGGCTTGCGTTGGCCTGGTCTCCTCACGCTACTGTTCGGGGCGAGGCGTTTTCCTCCTCCTCATGTTTTGGTTCTCCACGTTGGGGGAAATGACCTTGGACTTTTAAAGGGCATCGCGTTGGTGCTTCAGGTTAAGGCTGATTTGGCCCGTATCCAGGCACGATGGCCGGATACTCTGCTGCTGTGGTCAGCAATATTGCCACGTCGTGTGTGGCGTGGCCTGGGAGACCCCTGGGGCCTGGATCGAGCTCGGCAGAAGGTTAATCGGCAGATCAAGAACGCCATGCTGGCTGGTTTGGGACGTTATTTGCCTCACCCAGAGATACGGGATGAGTTAGCCGACCTGTACAGGGATGATGGGGTTCACTTGTCAAACAAGGGCAACGATCTGTTTTTAGAAGACCTACAGCAAGGAATTAGGGCAGCCTTGGGCTGTTGAATGGCCGCATCGGCCAAAGCAGAGGCTTGACCTCGCAGGTGGCTGAGTATAGCGTATGGAGAGCAGAATTGGTAAGCACTTCAGCCAATCCCCATTTGGGATAGGGGTCATCAAAAACGGCCCTTGGGTTTTAGGGCCGGGGGCTGGGAATGTGATCCCCTCTGGGAACCTCCCGGGCAAGCGCCCCCTGAGGTTTTAGGGCCTCGGGGGTAGGCGCCCCCGGGGAGAGACCTCAGAGCTGGGCTGCCAGTTAGGGGCCAGGGCAATGGCCCTAGACTGGAGCCGGTGTCTTGCCCATACCAAGGCCCAGGAGATGTGCTGATTGACACCTGCCTGGCCTATTCTGCTCCTTTAGCTCCCTTGCCGTTGTTGTTTTGATAGTTAAATAGTTAATAAAGTGGCCCTTGTTTGATACCAAAACAGTTGTCTGTCTCGTCATTCCGGATTGGGGGGCAACGAGGTTCCCGCGCCCTCGGCAAGCCGTTGGGCGCGGGGGCCGTTTTGCCGCTCAGGAGGAGGGCGGAGACAGGCAGCTGGTAGCGATGCTGTGCGTCGCAAAAGCGGGGGCATGGGCCGGCCTTAATAGGCGCGGCCCCGCCCCCCTCCTTCGCAGTTGCTGCAGAGCTTGGCCCACCCGCCCGCCCTATGTTCAGTGTAGGCTTTGCTGGTCGCCTGTTGGGGCCGGGTAGGAATTTTTCGCCTTCAGTCTGATTGGCTTGTGGTTGAGGGTGTTTTTGCCTACCTTGCACTGAACTTTGGGAATTCAGCTGGGCATGTGGCGGGATATAACTAGGTTGGTCACTTTGGCTGAGTATAGGGTATGGAGAGCAGAATTGGTAAGCACTTCAGCCAATCCCCATTTGGGATATCAGGAACGGCCCTTGGGTTTTAGGGCCGGGGGCTGGGAATGTGATCCCCTCTGGGAACCTCCCGGGCAAGCGCCCCCTGAGGTTTTAGGGCCTTGGGGGTAGGCGCCCCCGGGGAGAGACCTCAGTGCTGGGCTGCCAGTTAGGGGCCAGGGCAATGGCCCTAGACTGGAGCCGGTGTCTTGCCCATACCAAGGCCCAGGAGATGTGCTGATTGACACCTGCCTGGCCTATTCTGCTCCTTTAGCTCCCTTGCCGTTGTTGTTTTGATAGTTAAATAGTTAACAAAGTGGCCCTTGTTTGATACCAAAACAGTTGTCTATCTCGTCATTCCGGATTGGGGGGCAAAGAAGGCTGAAGAGGTCGATGTACTCACCCTTGCAAATCTGTTCCCTAGTGATTAGCAAAAGGTGGTCACCAAGGGGCAAGGCTGCATCGCCAAAGGGCATGGCCTTTGCAGAAGTCGCCCCATAGGGGTTGTCATAAGTGGGAGAAAAACCCCATGCCCCTCATGGACTAGGAGGTGACATCATGCCCAGAGGTGGCACAGGGCCACAAGGTGACTGCCAGCCTGTAGGCAGAGGACCCCAGACCCATGGTTTAATGTTCATCTCTAGTTATTTCTTGGTTACATTTCTCTAGTGCATGAGTCAAGAGAAAGAGAGAGGATCTACATTTTTAGCCAGGGCAAATTCATATTCTTCATGCTAATTTTATGTTTGGAAATACTTTCTGGCAGGTTTCTTTCACTATGACCAAGCTGTTTTTAATTTTTTTTTAATTAATAATTTCCAGATGATTTATTATTAAGTTCCTGACAAGATCAGAGAATTTTTTTTCTTTCCAAAAGGATGCAGCAGTAGCTGTCCTCGGTAAGTAGGAGAGTCCAGGGCATTCACTATTTATGACCAAACAATTTGAAATGCCTGAAAGACTTGCCATTGGTGAGTACTGGGATAATTGAGACTGCATTAGATGCAGCACAGACAGTTTGTAACACCAAAAGATGGCTTGAAGTAAACAATTGGACAAGGCCTGTGGATTCTGAATGAGTCTGAATTCTGATGTTTCAACAAACTGGGAAGTATGACTGCTGAAATAATAGGCTTCCCTTATGTGGATGAAGTGTGTTTATTTTACTGTGATGTCACCTAGTGGGTATTTTGAGCCCGTATGTGGATGAAGTGTGTTTATTTTACTGTGATGTCACCTAGTGGGTATTTTGGGCCACAGGTCTTATGCTGAGTTCAGTAAGTAAACAAAACTTTGTAATTGTTCTTGCAATTTGAAGGTTACCGGGGGAAAATCATTGCAATGGATGCACTTCCTCTGATTATAATTGCAACATAGCTAGTAACTGATTTTATTCATCCATCTATCTACCACATTCTTTATTAGGGTTGCCAAGCCGTTGAGACTTACCGGCGGGGGGGGGGGAGTCCTCCTCAGTCCGGGAGCTTTCCTGGTGCGCGCGCTTAAGCGCGCACTGCAATGATGTCACCTGGAAGTGACTTCATCACGTTAGGGGCGTTGCCAGGGCGACGCTCTGGCAATCGCCCCAAAACTCTATGGTACCATAGAGTTTTGGGGCGATTGCTAGAGTGTCATCCCGGCAACATTCCCAATGTGATGACATCACTTCCGGGTGACATCATTATGCTGGCGTAGTCATCCTGACTGAATGACTTTGGGGGTGGGGTTCCCCCCGCTGGCCGAATGCTGGCCGGCGGATCGGGAACCCCTGTAGCGGGGGATCCCCCGCCCCCTGGGCTGACTTGGCAGCCCTATTCTTTATGAAGAATGGATCATCATCTTTTAGTGTTGCATCCTTTAACTGTTCTGGAATATCTCTGTCCTATTTCTGCTAGGGCCTTGTAAGGCACAGCTATGCCACTGAACTACAGCAGAGGAAAATATCAACCTTTTGTGTTTTTCATAAGAACAATAATAGAAACCTATTGATCTAAACCAGTGGTGTCAAACATAAGGCTCGGGGGCTGGCCCTGGCCTATCTAGGGCATTTCTGCAGCTCGGGAGCAACTAGTACAAGAGATGGAACAGGAGACTGCTTGGGGGGAAGTGGGCGGAGCAACTCCAATTGTGGCTTCAGCATGGTGGAACAACCTTGTCTGCAGCAGTCACTGCTGGCTCTCCAGTCCACCCATATGGGTTTTCCTTTGCAACCCCCTTCCATGCTCCCTCTAAGCTGTGGAGTCTTGTGAGCAAAAAATTCTACTTTGTGAGCTACTGGCATTAAAGTTGTGAGCGAGCAAGTTGGCTACTGCATAAATTAGTTTGCTCTGGAGACATCCTTCCTGAGCTAAGACTGTGTCTGAAAAAAACTGTGATCTAGCTCACCCTAACTCAGCTTAGAGGGAATGCTGCCCCCCTCCCAGCCCATGAAACCTTGAAGTGAAGATACACCAACTTGGAGCTTACCAGCTGCTGTCCTTTATACAGTTTATATCTCCAGTACCTGATATTACGTTTTATGGTACACATGGCCTGGCCCAACAAAGTGACATTTATGTCAAATCCAACCCCCATAACAAATGGGTTCAACACCTCTGATCTAAACTATTCCACCATATCACTACTTCCCCCCCCCTTTTGGCCATCAAGTCACAGCTAACTTATGGTGACTCCATAGGGTTTTCAAGGCAAGAGACGCTCAGAGCTGCTTTGCTATTGCCTGTCTCTATATCATGATCTTTGTATTCTTTGGAGGTCTCCCATCCAAATAATACCCAGGGCTGACCCTGCTTAATTTCCAAGATCTGATGAGATCAGGCTAGCCTGAGCTATCCCGGTCAGGATATATCACTACTTAGAGGTCTGAACAGAAACCTCCCTCCTCCCAAACACTGATGATTCTTTCATTCAAAACCAACACCTATAAAATGTCATCCTAGGAACACTTTCTTGGGACTAAACCCCATTGACTAGACTTGCGTAAGATCTTGAGTTGACTTGTTTAGTATTGCAGAGTTGTTATATAAGCTTTTGTTTTCCCAACATGGGTTTTTATGAATTCAAATCAATGTTTACTTTTCAACTGGAAAACTCCACACCTTTCCAGCCTTGCAGTCAAAGACAATCATCTGAAAGGAAATCCAGCCAAACTCTTTACACCAAAACTTAATCCACTGGAACAACCCTCCTGTTTGCTCAGAGACAAAGGCAGAAGCCAATGCAGAGAGCTCTCCTCTCAAAAATGCTTTGGAAGAGGAGCTAATAAGCTCTTTCACTGCTCTCTCAGCTTCAGAACAAACAGCAATTATTGATAGATTGGAGCAATGGAGGTCTAGAGTTCTGGAAATCAAGGAAGGATCCTCATTATTAGCACCTCAGACTTCCCTCCCCAGAGTGGAAGACACAGAGGTGGCTCTGGTATAGCCAACCCTAGCCCAACCTTTTCCCAATTTACCCAGCCCTACAGAGGCATCCCTTATAGAAAGTGTGTTTCTCCCACCCAAAGGATACTTTTATTCTTATTTCCCCAACAGTGGTAATGGTAATGAGCAGATATGTAACTGTTTCCTTGAGGATATGAGTTGGGAACAACAGGGACTCTGGTACACAATGTAAACAACAACCCCCTCAGACTCATGCCAAGTGTCTTCTCTCATAGACACTTGCATTTTTGTAGACTGTTTTTTTTTGGGGGGGGGAGGGTTAGATAAAACAGAGAGGTCCAACTGACAATTACATCTGTTGTCTTGGAACCTGTTGGGGGTAGGGGAACAAACACCTCAACCCTGATTTTTTCTTGTTCTTGCGCCAGTTTGATATATTATGTCTGCAAAAAATGTTATCCCAGTTGCCTAATCCCCCTGCTCTTCAGGGCTATTGTGCCTTTGTGGTACCAGCTGTTAAAACTTGTGTCAAGGGATGGGAGAGTGGGGGTCTGGTACTGTTCATATCCATCAATCTTAATGCTGACACATACAAACCTTGGAAAGTGGGTCTCAGGGCTACACCCAGGTCCTCTTGATCCAAGGCCAATACATCGGCTCTCTCCTTCATATTAGTGTCTATATCCCACCTAAACCTTTAAAACCCCAGAGATTGGGAAACTTTTGGGATCTTTTGACCACCACTCTTGACACTTTAGCTCTACAATTTCCCAGCTCTTACTTCATGCTATGTGGAGATTCCAATGCCGGAAAAGAACCCTAGCTTTTCCGATTTTTTGACCCATATTAATAACCAGGCTGCCAAACAAGCCTGCTTTTTGGAACAACAGTTATAAATAAGCCAGGTTTAAGATTATTAGAACTGCTGACACTCCATCAGCTGCATATTCTCCACGGCACAAGGTTCAATGTGTCTAGAGGCATGTTTATGTTCTTATCTACACGAGAAGCCAGCACAATAGATTACATTGCAGTATCCCCCCCATCAGTCTTGTTCCAGGCCCACTGTTTTGAGGTAGGCAATAGAAACAAGAGTGACCACTGCCCTTTAAGGGTTCTGCTGCAGTTTAGGAGCAACATTTTATTTAGTTCTACCCAAGATCCCTTTGAGGGATCTCAGCCCTATGGAAGGAGAATCAAGAATCTTCAGGAATGCCTCTCCCAGTATGCCCCTGGAAGAGCATTACATTCAGGAAATAAGAACTTGCTGGTGGTTCCCAGCTCGAGAGAAGTCTGGCTGTCCTCAACGAGGGCCAGGGCCTTTTCAGCCTTGGCTCCTGCTTGGTAGAACGCTCTGCCAGAAGATATCCATGCCCTGCAGGAGCTGTTACCTTTCCTCAGGGCATGTAAGGCAGAGATGTTCTGCCAGGCTTTTGGCTGAGGACAGCAATGGGACTTCTCCTAGCACTCCTATACAATTCCCCATTCCTCATAACTCCTCCCCCAGGGAGGCTGGGGAGCTAGGATTTTCCGCCATCTTAAGCACTGCATATATAATGTTTTTATCTACTGTTATTTATTGGATTGTTTTAATGTAATTGTATGAGATTGCATATTGCTTGTTGCAAGCTGCCCTGAGACCTACTTGTAGGGAAGAGCAGCCTAATAAATCCATAACAACAACAATAACAACAACAACAACAGTGGTCTTCACAGTTACACTCCATTTTAGCTCAATCTCTGGCGAAGGATGACCTTTGTTCTCTGCATCAAGAACTAATGCAGGATGGTTCTGATGTCATGAAGTACTTTGGAACTATAACTTGACTCCTCAAACTGCTGCTCTCTAATAACAGACCCCCTAAAATTATAACTTATTTTAGCAGAAGGTGGTTTGATCAGGAATGTAGAATTGCTAGGAAAGAGCTAGTATACTATACCTGAAAGACTCACCATTGTAAGAAAAGAACATCTATCAGTCATCTCATCTCCTTAAGATCAGCTTATGAGAAGCTTCTCAGGCAGAAGAAACTTGACTTTGATAAATTGCAATGGCAGGAATTAGGTCTGGCACTTCAAGAAAAGAGGGAGACTTAGTACTGGGAACTTGTCTCCTTTGGTTTAGGCAGTTTCCTCTCCCCTTTTATTGGAGGCTCAGATCTCAGCAAAACACTAGCAAGCTCACTAAGGCCAGATATTCACCACCACCCCTCAAGTTGGGTGAATGAGACAGTGGGGCAGACACCACTTTGTCTACCACACCACAATGGGTCTCTGAAATGAGAGGCCTCATCTCCTCTCTCTCTCTCCTCTGCTAAGGCAGGACCTGATCCTTCCTGAGTTGTTGAAATATTTTCCTGATTGGTGGGTGCCTATCTTAGCCAAGCTGTTCACCCAGATCAATCTAACTGGCAAATTTCCTTCAGGGTGGGAGCTGAGCATCATTGTCCTAGTATTTATAAAAGGCTGCAAATTGGTCCTCAGAAATTATTGACCAGTTAGCCTGCTAAATATAGCTTCCAAGTTGTACATCAAATTTTTGCTGCACAAACTGGAGGACTGGGAGACCTCCAATAACATTATCTATCCTGAACAAACAGGGTTCAGGAAAGGGGTAGGCAATGTGAATTATTGCTGACTCTTTACCAGCTGGCTCAGCAGAGCATTAAGGACCCAACCAAGGCTTTGTTTGCAGCATTTGTGGACCTAACTGCTGCCTTCGACTCAGAGGATCAGAACCTCCTGCAGACACAAAAAGCAGGTACTGATACTGATAAATACCTATTGTTCTTGATTAAGGAACTTCATTCTAACATAACTTCTAAAGTTAAGGTAGGCACCACAGGTGCTTTAACAAAGGAGATTCCAATTACTCGGGGGTTCAGACAGGGGTGTGTTCTGGCCCCTTTGCTTTTCAATCTGTATTTAAATGATATAGTCCCAAGTCTGTCTGGCCCTAAATTCTTTCCATGATCCTTGTGGGAATGGAAAGTACTGGTTCTCCTATACGCAGATGGCATGGTGTTGGTGTCTTTAACTTGTATTGGTTTAAAGAGGAAGTTACATAAACTAGGCAATTTTTTAAGGATGAGGCCCTAAACATCAACTTTGCTAAGACCAAAGTAATGGTCTTTGGGAAGGGACCTCAAAGATTCAAATGGTCAGTAATGGCAATCCCACTGGACAATGCAGAACCTTTAAGTATCTTGGGGTGACATTTAGCGAAACCCTCTCATGGAAAGCCCACTTGAGAACCACTTGGGCCATCTTTAAATTCTATACCACAAAAGGAGAATTTCTAGTTGAACCAGCCTTGAAACTGTTCCAGAGTGAGGCTATCCCTCAGCTTTTATACAATACAGAGATCTAAGGTTGGAATGAACATCGACCCTAGAACCAATCCAAAATCTCTTTTTAAAAGAGAATCCTAGTTTTGCCTCATGGTATTCCAGCAGCTCTAGTGAGGGCTGAACTTGGGTCACTTTCTGTTAGACCCCATTTGCACCTGGCCTTAGATTCTAGAGAAAGCAATGGAGTCTCACCACGAATCCTCTTCCAAGGGAGATCAATACACTGCTGCATCCAAATGCCATCTACATAATTGGCTTCAACAATATCCTCCATCATTACTCTCTGGTGAATGATATTTGGGTGTCCCTTTGCCCAGTCTCAATATACAATACTGGATCTTTAAGATCAACGCTGCACTTGACAGAAGTACAATTCTCTATTCCAGATTTTCTCCTTAGTTCAAGTTGTTCAGGAGGGACCACAGCCGAACATCTTATTTGACCAAAATATCATTTCCTAATCTTAGAATGGCTTTAACTACTTTGAGGTTTCAACCCATGCCTTCAGCCATTCTAGATGGCCAGTATCAGGGGTCATTTTGTAGAAAAAGAGGTGCAGAAGCTCATTTGCATAACTCATTTGCATACGCCACACCCCCTAACATACCAGAAGTGTGTCAGAAGGCAACACCCACCCCTCAGGCTCCACTCCATTCCCTTCCCCATCCAATACTTTGTGAAATAAAAATAAGCATAAAGAACACACCCTCATTCTCTTCCTGCTCCCTTGAAACCACCAGGTTTCAAGTAGACTTGAGATACCCAGGACATGTGCACCACCCATCCCTTTCCCTTCCCCTCCCCACAACAAGACACCCTGTGAGGTAGGTGGGGCTGAGAGAGGTCTTTTGAGAACTGCTCATGAGACAACAGCTCTGAGAGAACTTGTGATTGGCCCAAGGTCACACCAGCAGCTGCATGTGGAGGAGTGGGGAATCAAACCCGGTTCTCCCAGATTAGAGTCCAACTCCTGACCACTACACCAAACTGATGGGGTGGAAGCTGTGTCCAGCATTTTTCCATTTTTGCAATATTGTTGTTTTGGCTGCAGATAAAAGCAAGGTTATCAATGCTAGAAGGTGAGATGGTAGCATCTTGCCAATGGTTAGCAATACAAATTCTGTTCCCCCCCCCCCCCCCGGAATTGACATACCTGTGAGGATCTGTATTCGATTCTGTATTTATTTCCAAAAGATTCTAATTACATCACATTCCCACCCACAGTGCGCATATGTTTCCATTTTCCCACAGTTTTCCCAGCAAAGTGGGGAGTGGTGTTTGTGTATATGGTGAAGTTGTAAAGGGGTTAAATACCAACGTGTCAAAAGCTTGTAATTGTATTGATGGACTTTGTAGAAAGGACCTGTAGATATTGATGGACTTTGTAGAAAGGACCTGAGAAGACCATATGGATTTCCATTGTGTTTTGGATAGCACAATTCTGCAGTCTTGATGCCAATATTTAGTATATGAAGGTAAGTTCAGATTTTCAGGGTTCATTAGGATCTTATAAATTTTAGAGATGAGACCTGTATTTCCCTGTTTGTGTTGTATATTTTCAAACTCGATGCCTGGTCTTAGACTTTGTTCAAGTTGAAGAGTCTTCATTTTGTTACCCAAAGCCCATTTTGTCAGATGTTTGAAATGTCACATGCAATTGACAGTGATCTATATGCACAAACAGGAGGAGTCATTACACAGAGGAGCAAGAAGGCACAGCACACTATGACATAACATTTGTTATATTACACTGAAGGCCAGGTTTAAATGAAATCTAGACAAAAGTGTAAACTGTCCAATTGGAGCAGACATGGATGACTCCCAACCATTGTTCAGCTGGTAAAAGAAAACAGATAGCATTCATAAACCTGTAAGGAGGAATAATTACATTTTCGTAGTAAGCCAGCCACTCCCATTTTCCGACTGAGCCCAATTCTGATAGTTCCAAATGTGCATCTCAGTTCAGCAGCTTTTTTGCCCAGTTATTCAAACTATATTCAGGTTCTCTTATCTAGTAATTAGGGATCATATAATCCATCAAAAGGAATAACCTATTCAGAGAAAATAACCTGTAAGATTTATAGGCTGACCAGTAGACAATTCCTCAATATGATAGTTTATTGTCTAGCCTCCTACTCTGATGGGGTCCATGCGCTGCAAGCGGCATAAAACTCAGCACTTGTCAGTGCTAAGTAAAGGCTTGTGAAGAATACCAGGAGTTACAATAGCACCATTGCAAGTATAGAGTAAGTCTGCAAGAACGAATTTCAATGTGCGATGTTTATTAATAAGCTCTAGAATGTTCTGATGACTAAACATGTATCCATTGATTGATTTATTTTTTCTGGAGGATGTTCTTTAGAAAGTTATTTCATTAGTCCTTATTTAATTTTTGTTAAAGAAAAAGTCAAGGAAGGGATTGCATGGATTGATAAAACTGTGCCTAGAGTGATAGGTCACATAGAATGAATATGAAAGAATCAATGGCAAGAGACGGTTAGAGAATTCTTTACAATTTCATCACTTGAATCGATTACATGAGAAAATTAAGAGCTCTTTGCAAAATGCTGTTTAATCTAACCTGCAAGCATTATGTTAATCTTTGACCCATATTTTTATCACTAAATATAAATTGGCTTCTCCCACATTCATTGATTTGCTTCCCAGTAGTACCAATGACATTTGTTTTTGTTAAAAATATACACAAGACTACAATTTGGCTCCTAAGTAAAAAAGATGTTTTGCTGCCCCAGTGCCTAAAGATGGGAGAAGGTAGTGATGGGAAGGACCTCTTTACATCTACCCACTAATAAAACAGCACACACAGTGTTTTGGAATAGAATGTGGAATAAATTGGCCACAAATCTTATTGATTACAGCTATAAGAAGCCTATAAGAAGCCATGTGTTCACCAGATCTTGGCATCAACTGACCTGCCTACCAGTTGATGTACACAGTCCCACCCAACCCACCTGCTGGTGTGGGGAGAACCATGGGATGGCAGGTTGCTGGATTCCACAAGGATGTTCACCACTAAGTAGTTTCCCCTGCCACCTGGGCATGAGGGTAACCCATTGGCAGCCCCCGAGCTGGGCATGCCCCATAAACTGTTGGCAGTCCCCAAGCCTCTTGAAAGCCCTCACTTCAAGAGTCCTTAAGGGGATCCCCATATGCCAGGAAAACAGGCACACAGGCCAGTTTTCCTAAAATGGATCCATCAGGCGGTGTGGCATGCTTTATCCTCCCACAGTGGTCCATCCCCTTCCCCCTCCCCTGAGCCCAGTTCATTTGTATATTTTATCTGCTCAGTATCATAGGCCCAGTATCATAGGGGAGAGCCAGGTTTTCCCATTGTTGCTGCCACCCGGCCCCCAAACTGCTCATGCAGCCTGCCCCAGTTGAAGGACATGGCCACTGTGGCCACCATGGCCACTTGTTGCCCCACTGGGTCTCCCCATCATGCAAACAGGGCCCACAGTGAGTTGAGGCCCCCCTTCCATCCAGACCTGCCATGAACTAGTGTAGGATGTCATCCTTGGGTGAGGATCCCTCAACTGTATGTGCCACGATAAGTATCCAAAAATCTTCAGGGAAGCCTCAAGCCTGCCACCCAGGAGGAAGCACTGTCTAAGGATTGGAAGCCCACAGCAACATCCTTCTGCCTCCATAGCTCCCTTGATTCTTGTGACTCCAAGCATGGTGGAAGCAGAATGTCTGAGGAGAGGGCTAGACCAGAAGACCATCTTGGGGTCCTAGCTGTGTGCATGGTGGCTGCCAGGAGCAAGATCTCTTTTAAAAAATCTTAAATCCATTTTCACTTTACCTTGTAGTAAATGTTGGCCAGAAGATTCTCTTTGGGTCAGATCAATACCAGTAAGAACCACCACAAAGTGCAAAAGTGAGAATACTCCCTGCCCCAATCTCCAGCTTCCTCTCTGATGGTGCTGTCCGGTTCAGTACCCTTCTCCCTTGATAATATCATGACTATAAACACAGATAAGACTTTCAAGTAGGTTAATCCAGGAGATCTATTCCCAGAAAACTCAGCTTTGTTGACTAAACATATAGTCTATAAAGTGCAGATACTTAGGAACTATCTATGGGCTTGAGGGATAATTCAGAATACTAGTTAAAAAAATGGAAATACAGTTCCTAGCTAGATTTGCTTACAATGCCTAAACAGCTTTCCTCGTTCTTGAAAAAAATAGGTGGGAGTTTCCCCTCCCTTGTCTTGTCATAAATCTTACTGAAGCCTTGTCCAAGGAATGCTGGAGTCCCAACATAATTGTCTTACAAGAAACTGTATGCTGTTCTGTCCCATTTTGGGACTTTCCCTCTAGCTAGGTAGTTCCCTTTCGAGAATATGTTTGACCAATCAATTCAAAAGCAGAGATAAAATGAGTTTTGCATCCCTCATCAAAATTAGTCCTGCATGCGAACCTGAAGTACTGAGTGCAAAGGAGTGAAGTCTCAGAGGGCAAGGACAGGCTGGCCAAATGGGTGGAATTGTCTTGTTGATTCTACTCTTCCTATCCCCCCATCCAACAAAGAAAATGCATCAGCCCTTGTGAAGAAATGCAATTTTTCTTTGGAGGTTTTAAATGAACAAAACCTTCACTCTGAGTTTTAAAAGTTTTTTTTTTCCCCTCTCTGGTCAGAGAACAGGCAGGAAGGGGAGAATTTGGTTCAATCAGTTTCCAGACTTACCTCAGCCCACCTTCATATGCTAACAGTTCTAGCTAGAGACAAATAGATGGGCCAGTCCCCCCGCCCCCAGCAGGGAACAGAGACTTGGAGAAATTAAATACTAGAGAGACTTCAGGAAGGAAATTTCTGGAAGCTTCAGGAAAAGTTTCTTTTGTGACCCAGCCTGACATGGTCAGTGGATGGAGAAACAGCAAGGAGAAGATCCCTTTGGTGCTGAGTCCATCAGAGCAGACAGAACTCTTAACTGAGATCTGGAGGAGGCAGCCATTGGCCATCTGCTGGCCTGGAGAGCTAAAGAAACCTTCAAGGTAATGGTAAGTCTGTAGAGATCTGTAACTTCCTAAGCTAAGGAACCTGTCCTATATTTTAACATCTGATAGGGCATATATATATAGAGAGAGGGATGCATGGTTTGCATTTTACCCATTTCTTTTGAATCCCTTGCTCAGTTTGGTGCTGTGCTAAAAGTATGCATGTGAACATTTTCTTTTTAATAAATATTTTATAACTTTTGATGCTGGTAGTGGTTCTCTGTACACATAGACCTCAACCATCTTTGAAATGATATTTTAAAAGGAGCACTGGGGGAGGCAGTCAGTTGGCAAGTGGCTATTCCTCAAGGGGCACACAAGGCAGTAAACGGCCTCTGTGGTGACCAGGTGTTGGGCAGTGGGAGACACAGATGCAAGGCCTCAGAACCTGGAAGGGAAGCTGGGAGTCCTGAACCTCCCAGTGGGCAGTTCCTATAAAGGTCAGGAGATGGTGGTGGGTTACCAGAGAGAGAGACAGAGAAGCCTCTCCAGGTATTCGAAAACCTTGGAGGGAAGGGTGGAACAGGGCCTGCAGACCAGCGCAGGCCCAATCCCCCACAGACCCCTTCAAGGATTGAACCTTGGACCTTCCCCCCATTTCAAACAGATAACCCTGTGTTTTCTTTAAAAAATATGTTTATCCACTCATAACAAACTCAACTGCTGATCCACTTTTTGCTCTTCAGGCTCTTGACTGCTATTCTAATCCCCAGTTCTTCCAGCAACTCCTACACTGGTCTATGCTTGTCCACTGGTCAGTGATCCTGCCTTAATTCATTGGTCTGAACAGTTGTTTTAATCCAGGCTTCCATTTCTACTCATTTATTTAGCACACAGCTGCTGCAACTTCAGAAAGACAGAGAGCAAAAGGTGTCTCTTCTGCTCCCTAAGATTGTGGAACATGTCAAGGACAGCTTCTCTTCTCTCCAACACCTTCCTTTCTTCTCTTTGGTGATTTCATAGAATCATGAAGTTGGAGGGGACCTCCATGGTCTAGTTCAAGCCCTTGCACAATGTAGGAAATTCACAAATATCCCCCTACACCCCCACAGTGACCCCTGTTCCATGCCCAGAAGATGACCCTCCCCCCCCCAAAAAAAAACCCTGCAGGATCTTCAGCCAAACTGGCCTGGAGAAGAAATTGCTTCTTGGCCCCAAAGTGGCAATCAGCATTTCCCTGGGTGTGTAAGAAAGGGCCACAAGAACTAAGCACTGATGCAACCCTTCCTGCCCGCCCTCTCATGATCTGCCTAACTTCACAGAATCAACATTGCTGACAGATGGCCATCTAGCCTCTGTTTGAAAACCTCCAAAGAAGGAGAGCCTGACACTGGTCAGGGTGCCAGGGAGGGTGGGATATAAAATATTTCTTCCAGGGTACCTCATGCCTTCCCCAGCTTTCCACTCACCTTGAATACTGCCAAAATGATTTTGGATTCTTTTGCAGCTTTGGTGATGGTTCATCTAGGGAGCAGCCTAAAAACTTGCTTTGAATTTTATTTTGGTGGCAGCTCTGTCGATTGTTGTTGAGGTCCCGTAGACTTACATGGATAGCTTACCTGTAGACACACACATCGGTCTTGCTGGTCAGTAAGGCATTGTTCTGACATTCCACTGCTATCTCCTTGCAAACTTCTTCTGTGGCCACCTATGTGTTAAGGAATAGCCTCTCAGAGGAAATTAAAACATCTGCATTTCTCTTGCATTTTCATATAATAAACAAAATGCTTTAAAAAAACCTTTGGCTCTTTGAGATGATATTTCTGTGAGTGCCTTGAAAGTCAGTGATCTCTATTGACTTTTTAAAAGTGTTCTTCCTCTGCTAATTGCTTTGATCCTGCTTTTAGAATTATGTTATCTTGTACTGATTTTATTGTTACCTATCAGATTCCAGCCATCTGAGAGAAAGTTGAGCAAAATAAATAAATCAGTTGTGATGCCTCGGGGGTGGGGGGGAGAGATAGTTAGAACTGGGTTAGCTGGTTTGAGTGCAAAAGGCAAGAGAAATTTCATTTGGATGAGACACTGAACTGCAGACCTGGAAGGTCGGCAGTTCAGCAGTTTGAGACCTGGGTGCTGCATGATGGAGTGAACTCCCGTCTCTGGTCCCAGCTCCTGCCAACCTAGCAGTTCGAAAGCAAGAAATTGCAAGTAGATAAATAGACTTTGGTGGGAAGGTAACAGTGTTCCATGCACCTTGGTGTCTAGTCATGCCGGCCACATGACCACAGAAATGTCTTTGGATGGGACTTCCGGTTTTGGCTGGCTCAATGGCGGGCACGATCTCTCACAGCTCTGGGAGAGCGACCTGGTCTTGGCGGTCTGAAGGGGTGCCGAACTGGAGTTGGACCCCCAGGGACCCTTGGAGGGGGATCCTGCCTGAGGCGTGAGAGGTAGCCTCTCCTGAGATGGCGATCTCGGGATTGAGGCTCCTCTTTGCCTCCATAGGTTCACCCGCCGCAGCACCTCCAGGCACAAACAAGCGCACACCGGATAGCTGCAGGAGTCGAGCAAGCTGCAAGAAAGAATTTCACTACCTGTAACGCATGGCAAATCGTGAGTGCTGGGATCTATGTGAAGATTCTTGGGTTTGAAATGACCTGAAGAGTGGAGGATTTAAACTTTAAATCCCCCCCCCCCCTTTTAAAGAGGTGGTGTGGTATTAACACCGGAGAATCTGTTTGGTTGTTAAAAGACTGGAGCTTGGGGGAGGGAAGCAAAAATCAAATACTTGGGACATAATAAGAGGCTTTTTAACTAACTTGGAGGTTCTTCTCTGGAATTATAAACAAGAAGAAATGACTGGCCGGGGGGAAAAGATGGCAGGGAAGAGCAGACCTTCTACAAAAGCTCCTTCTTCTCTTCCGGTTCCAAAAATGGAGATGAGTACAGACATAACAGCTGTATTGGCATCTGCATTGTGACCCCTAATGGACCAGCTGACTGCTGTTAATGTAAAGCTGGATAACTTGCAGAAAAATGTGGCAGATGCAAACATGAGGTCTGAAAAAGTAGCAAAAAAAGTGCTGAAAGTTAAAACTAAGACAGAAAAGAATGATAAGAGGCTTGATAAGATGGAAAAGGAAAGATCCTCTGATAAGGACAATTTATTAAAACTATAGATGGAATGTTCTGATTTCTTTTTAAGGTTCCAGGGTGTTCCTGAACAGAAAGGTGAGAATCTCAAGCAAGTATTGAGTGAAGTATTACTGCCAATGACAGGTCTCCAAGTGGATATACTAGAAAGCAATATGGATATGGTTTATAGAACCTATCCTGATTTTGTCAAGAAAAAAAAAAACCCTGCCAGGTGAAGCGATGGTGAGATTCTCTAAAAAATCAACAAGAGATGTGGTACTTAAGGCCACAAACAGAGCTACCCTGAAGATCCAGGATGAGGACATTAAAGTTTTAAAAGACATCCCATTTGAAATCAGGAAGAAGAGGAAGCCTTATAAAAATTTAATAACGTTCTTGCAAGCAGAAGGCATTACGTATAGGTGGTTAACTCCGGAGGGACTGATCTTCAGTTACAAAGATAAGAAACAAAAGATTGACTCTTGTTGCAAAGGCGAAGACATTTTTGGATTACTGCAAGATCAAGGAAGGCGTTATACCGACAGAAGATTCATTAGTGCTTCAAGAAAGCATTTATGGACTGGAAAGTTCAGAGTATGAAAGTGATGGACCTGAGGAGGAAGAGTCTGAGTAAGAACTAGGTGCAGCAGCTCCAAAACCCCCGGGAGAAGAAAAGAAGAAGAGAAGACAGAAGAAAAAATAACTTGTGCAATGTTAAAAGTCTTATATGTTTTTATTGTACCCTACTTTGAGTTTCAGTGATTTAACTATGATATTAAGCAGTGAAATAGTAAGTTTAGGCATTTTAAAAGCCTGGATTATATTAGCATCTTCTTGAATGAATCAATAAGGATGTCAAGCTCCGCCTCCTGACCCGGGGGTGGACCCCCGGCAGCCGTGGTAGCCCTTTAAGCGGGGCGGCCCTGGGAAGGTAGGGCCAGGAAACCTGGAGGAACTCTGCCTCAGAATTGGCAGGGGGCGAGGTTTAAATCACCCAAATCGCCCTCCTGCCTCCGGTGTGCCAAGCTTTACTCCATTCCCTCTCTCTCTCTGGAACTCGCACCTCAGCTTTCGCACTCCCGGCACTTCCTCCTCGGCGTCACTATTCCTCTCCTTTTTATTCCCACCGGCCACCTTCCCAGAGTCCCTCCTGCCCCGTCCAGCCCTCCACCCTGTTAGCCCCGCCCCCCCTTATAGCCTGTGATGCCCCCATCTCCACAGGGGCGTGGTGCTGAGTCAATTCCCAGCTCTGGCGGCACCGGAGTGGTGGGCTGTCGCTGCGCTCCTCTCCTCGCGCAGGCGTCTCATTTCCGGCTTTGTCTCGCTGCCGTGGTTGTTTCTCTCGCCCCTCGACTGTCCTGAGCTGGGTGCTGTCGGGGGGTCGTCTGCCGGATTCCTCCTCTGCTGCCAGCAACCCTGGTCCTTCTGAGGCGTCTTGGAGCGGGTGGGGGGCTCTCCAGGACACCCGCGCCCATGGGCTATTCCTCGGACGGGTCGCGGTGACGTCATCTCCCCTCGCCGGCCTCCCGACTGCCAGCCCCGCCATCTCGCTGCGGGCTTCAGAACGGGGAACCCCGGGGTCATCCGGCCACGTCCTCCTCTGCTCAGGTGGGTCCCGGGACGCTCCGGGGGGTTGGGAACGGTCCCGACCGCCGCAGACGGGACAAAGGATTTAATTAACAACTTTCTTTTTTGACTTCTGTATACCTTAGGGTAGATTAGGTGTTTTAGTTATTGTAGTGGTTTTAGTAGCTGTGCAGTGTACAAAATCAATACAAATATTATTAAAAAGGAAATGTCTTTGGACAGCGCTGGCTCTTCGGCTTGGAAACAGAGATGAGCACCGCATCCCTAGAGTTGTATTCGACTGGCTGTCAAGCAAGAGAAACCTTTACCTTTACCTGTTTTTCAAATATATGGTCCTAGCAGAAATATTGTTACTTGAGTTCTTTTAGAACAGGTTAGAAGTCATTTGGTTGGATGGCTCTCTCTTGCAAATTCAAGACAGTCATGTTCCATGAACACAGAGTAGCTGGATGATCTCCTAGTCCCTTTTCCCCAAGGTTGTCCATCACTGAAAATAGTCTGTAACATAAATGCTAATATGGAATTCCTGCTGGTAGCAGGACATTAGACTTGATGCCCTTTGTAGCTCTTGTATTCATTAACTCTACTCTTTTTCTGGAGATATCCATTATAGAATACATTTGAAGTTTCATGAATAGAAAACTAATGATCAATGTGTACATTAGTTTGAGTACTTTGATGGACAACTGACTGAGTAAATGAAATGCCTAGCTATACTACCCTTTCTCTTACACATCTAATATCTGAAATTCTACACATTATGTCTTTCTTATCTTTACCATCTCACAAATTATGCCCATCTGACTATCTGCAGGCATTCTGTCTCCAAGTTCTTTATCCTCTGCTAAACTCCAGATGAAAATATTGTAACAGAAATCACTCAAGTTGCAAAAACCCTGTTCAAAACCCATCAACTAGAATGTGCTTAGAACTGCCCGAGGACTCATTTTCTCCTACCAAATGTTTATGCAAATGCACCCTGCAGAAGTGAACATATTACATCAACTGAATTTTCTCACTCAAGCTTAACATATCACTTTATCAGCCTGTCATTAAAAAAATAGCCAGTTGCAAATTAGCAATGCTAACCAGCATTCTAATAAATCTGTAGAGCAATTGTAGGGTTCAGAATTACTTTCAGTAGCATTTAATAATGACAATCTTACACATTTATCTAGCATCCCTGGATAAAAGGAACTAATCATTACACCGAATCTAAACTGGAGATTGGCGGATATAAATCAGGCAAGGGACAGAGAATTTCCACTAATATTTCCCCCCACGCTCCACAAATGGTAGTATTTTAATTGCCTCCTGTATGCTCAACAGAAAAGTATAGAATATTGTCTTGCCATGATTGATTCTTCTGTCCTCAGGCTAGATTTTTGGTAGGCTGAAGGGTTTCTTTCACACCTACTAATACTCTCTTGTATGAGTGGGGAACACCAGTTATAAGGTTGATCATTTCCTATTTGGAACAAAGCCTCTAGGCTTTGCCTACTGCTTTGGTAAATTTGATATTCCTTGACATTTCCTAAAGAAAAAAAGTTTTTGACAAAGCAGGGGTGAGCAGTTGATTGTCTAAAGGACAAATTTGTCCTCAGTGGCAAAACTAGATACCAAAGAACAATTTGGGGGGTGGGGAAGCTGATGGTAAAAGAATGTCAGGGCACTTTTGGGGAAGGAAGGGTTAAGATTTTGGTCCACTAGAGACTTCCTCTCCAGGAAAACAGTTGGTCAGGGAATAAGGCAAGGCTTTGGGTTTTTTTAAAAAGAGCTGGTTAGATAAGGACTCTCCTAGGAAGACCTTTTGTCAAATGATTAGTGATTTAATTTCATTTCTATCCTGCATTACTTCTACAATGAAAGTCCAAGGTGACATACATGGGGTTCTCAGAAGGTCTCCCACTCAGGCTCTTAGAAGACACAGACCAGCTTTCCTTCAGCCAGTCTGCTGCATTATGCACTTTTCAAAATACTCTGAGACCATAAATAAATAGTTATAAGTCTTTGATAAATAATAATGTTTTGAGCTACAAGAGCTGATCTCTTGAAGACACCTGACCTTCTTGTATACAAATGAACTAAGGAGAAAAAAAAGATCTTTAAGCGGGCAGAGAATTGTAACCCTCATGAAAAGATATATTAAAATTTACATAGAATAGCAAACTTAGATGAACTGTTTGACAGTAAAGCCGTGTGAAGCAGATTATGAGCTAAATCAATACAGAGCTTTATAATCTCTTGCATTTTCCTTGATTTTAAGTTTAAGATGCATCAAGCACTGAGCAGGCAAGGCACATACTCCAGGACACAGATAACATGTTCCCTATTTTGCCTGTTTTAACATTTGTTTATTTTTTTTAGGGTGGGATCATTTTTCTATTTTCTGCTATTGGTTTTGGAGATTCCTTTGTGCTATAGGATGAGAAAACAATACTGTAAGCCACTTTGGATCCTCCCCATTGGGGAGAGAAGTGGTGTATAAGTACATTGTTTCTGCACTTGTTCTTTCTTCTTGTGCTAATATTTATGCAAGCAGGAAAAGAAGTTTACAAGATACAGAGAGTGCAAACATAAGTTTCTGCTTGTGTAAAGGTACGTGCGTGAACAGAACACTTTAGAGGACATGGCGTTTATATATGCAATGTACATGTAAATAGTGCAGATTTATTGGTGAAAATGTGAATATTTGGGGGAGAAAAATGGGTGCAAAGAATCTCCAAATAATCACAGATTTGATCTGAACAAAGGGAAAAATGAAAAAGATGAGAAATACCAAAGAACCTCTAGTTTAGGATCCAAAATATGAGCCTTAAATATGCCCCAAAGTTGGCAGCTGTTTGTAAAACTGCTGAGCTTCTAATAGATCAGCATCTCACCCCGGCTGCTTGCTTCTCTGTTGTTTAATGCTACACATCTCACCCACCCTGACATTATCTGAGACATTATAATCTTCTATTACTGCAGGGGAATGGCCTGCTATCAGTAACAAGCTCAGCTTTGAAAGATTCAATATCAAAAGCCATTTTGCTTCTGTGGAATTTGAAGGGGGGGATCGGCGTTCGGAGCCGTGTTACATTTCTGAAGAGTTAGAATGGCCACCGTGTTCGACAGCAGTGGCATCTTCTATAGCTCATTTATATAGGCAGGTTTTATGTCTGACATCCTAAAAGCTGCCAAGTCCAATACATTATTGAGAATCCATTATTTTGCTACTGACTATTTATTTCTGTGCATCTATAATCATAAGTACCCAGCATTATACTGTCACCTTTCAGCCTTGCCATATAAAATATTCAGCAAGCCACACACCCCTCCGAGAAAGAAGCTCATTGACCTTGATGCCTTCAATGCATATAGGAGAAAAATTCAAAAGTGGGGAAAGTAAAAGACCACTCACTGATCTAAGATGACAAGTGGAGGCAACAGGTGCCGCTCTAAAATTTTATTGGCCCAGCTTGCTGTGGTCAGGAAGGCTAGAGTGGTAATTCTCAAAATAAATCTGCAGAAACTGGGAAATTCACTTTAATTCCTTTGGGAGGAAGTGAGTTGCACAGCTAGGGAAGTTTCAGAAGATGGATAATGCCTGGTATTTGTATCAATAATTGCAGCAGTGTTTCTCAGGACAGGGTCTCTGGCTCAGTAGAAAAACATCTGCTTTGCCTGCAGAAGGTCCCCGGTTCAGTCCCCAACATTGCTAGTTACAAGGATCAAGTGGTAGGCTATCTGAAAGACAGTCTGAGATCCTAGAGAGCTGCTGCCATTCAGAGGAGAGAAAACTGATCTTGATAGTCCAATGGTCTAACTTACCAGAAGTAAGTTAGACCACTTGTGTCTGTGTGGTTGTGTTTGCTCTTACTGTTGACTTGGATTCTTCTGAGCTTTTCTGCATTCAAATTTCTCTCCTGTTTTTGATCTTCTGAGGATCAACACTGATGGATCCTTCACTAGATCTTCCCAGAAACTTTTAAATTTTTATTACAGCCACATGAATAACCAGTTCAGAGTGAGACCATGCTAATAATGAAGGTTTTTAATCCTTCCATCCTCATGTGATTCTGCTAAAAAAAACCCCAAACCAACAACATTCTCCACTCCCTCACGCATGCTGCTATAGCCCTTTAGAGGAACAATGTCGGCCAAAGATGGTTGTCTGACTCCCCCCATGTCTAATAACTACACAGTGACCATAGTTTCAGTAATTAAAACAGTACAGGAGTGGATGGATTAACCCACTGCTTCCCCCACCCCCAGATGTCTCCAATCTAAATCAGAGCCAAAGGCTGCGATCACATGCACCTTTAGATCTGACATAGCCGCAAACGCCTGACAGATCTAAAAGAGACAATCAGACAGCACAATCTGGGAAAGGTCCCACAATCATCAGCAACCTATGCTGCTCCACTACAGAAGTGGAGTTAAAAGTCACCGGGGAAAGCCCAGCTCTAACTTGTGATGGGCCACGGATGGACTTTCCCCTGTCTGATTGCTCAAGCATGCTCTCATGCCGCTGGGATGGTCTGATTATCCCATCCCGACTCTGTGCCATTCCTTCACAGTATCCGCATAATCACAAACTCCATAGAGAGCCCTCAGTGCGAAGGTGCAATTCCTTGTTTAAGCGCATGGGAAACAAATGGCAAAAAAGCGACTCATACGTGGTTGCGTCTGATCACACAGTGATGGGCTGAGCCCGCAGCTTTAAAGGGATGTGTGATCTCACAACTGTGTGTCAAATTCCTGCGGAGGAAATAGCCTCACTTCCCCTCCGCTCTAACTGGTGTGTGTGACCGCAGCCCTACATTATTATAATTCAGTGGGTTTTTAAAATGATTCTTTGCTTCTAGTTTGACCCCAAATTATTGGGTTCTGTTTCTGAAGTGAAATTAATGCATTAGTTCTCCATTGTGTAATTTCTGAATTTTGTGGTGCACACTACTGCAGCATTTGGTTCCTCTTTTCCTCCCTCCACCTATGTTAACAATATGCATATATTTCCCAAGAAGATATATCCCCTTTCCTTTGGCCTGAATGGGAGTCTCATCTCACTACCCAACAACTTTACCAAATCTCATTCCCAGTTCTTGTGTCTGTGTAAAACTGTGTTCTGCATAGGCTGAGACTCAGACTCTTTCAATTCTTCAACTGAATTCTTCCTCAGAGCAGATTTTCAACAGTTAAGGTACAGAATCGTCTCTCTTCTCTCAAATCAGGAATCTGCCCATTCCCCCTCAGCACCCAGTTAATAAAAATTGCTGCCCATAGCTGGAGCTGGCCAATCAGGGTTCTTGGAGTAGCCCGTCTCTCAAACCTCTCCATTCTTGAGGAGATTTAACTCTTCACCTCCCAGTACTCTGATAGTGCAGCATTTTGATGCCTCTTTTAAGGGCTGTCTGTCACAGCCTCTGTGTCCTATTCTTTGGCCCTGCAGGGCAACTGGTTTGCTGTTCTGCAAAGCAAGATGCTGGACTAGATGGACCACTCATCTTATCCAGCAGGGCTGTTCTTATGCCCTGTGCAGAGTGAAATTCTCATGACCTGTGTCTAATCCTTCAAAAGTGACACTGGCATGAGTTTTCCCCAGATAACAAAGACCTCTTCAAGCATTAAAATGTTAGGTATACACTTTGTATAGTTCAAGATGGATAGCCGTGTTTGTCTGTAGCAGGAGTCCAGTAGCACTTTAAAGACTAACATATTTAAGGTGTTACTGGACTCTTGTTCTTTTCTACTTGGTATTGTGTACGCCTAACCCTATAGAGCCAGTGTGGCACACTGGTTAGCATGTCAGACTTGGATCTGGGAGAATCCTCCACTCTGCTGTGGAAGCTTGCTGGGTGATTTCAGGTCAGTCTCACACTCAGACTAAACCACCCCACAGGTTTGTTGTAAGGATAACATAGAGGAGAGGAGAACAATGTAAGCTGTTTTGGGTCCCCAAGGGGGAGAAAGATGAGGTATAACTAAAGTAAATAAATACATGCATAAATGAATATGGCTACACATTCTCAAAAGGGAAATTCTGGGAATGGAATTTGGGAGTTTCTCTTTCGGTGCCACTGTAATGGCTTGCCAAGGGAAGATGCTCTTGGTCTGTTTTATAATGCACTTTGGCACTAACTCCATGGATGGTCAATAGCTGGTACTGCACCCACCTTCTCAGCAGGTGATCAAGTGCTAGAAGGGACCAACAGGGGTTCCCCAAGGATTTGCAAAGCTGCTGACCCATCAGCCCCAGCAACTCATCTCATATCACCTGAATTACACAGATGCTCTGTCCTTGCCTACCACAAGCAGTGTTCCCTCTAAGCTGAGTTAGTGTGAGCTGGCTCACAGGTTTTTAGCCTCTGGCTCACACATTTTAGTCTTAGCTCAGGAAGGATGGCTCCAGAGCAAGCTAATTTATGCAGTAGCCAAATCACTCACTCACATCTTTAATGACAGTAGCTCACAAAGTAGAATTGTTGCTCACAAGACTCCACAGCTTAGAGGGAGCATTGACCACAAGCCATCTGCAAGCTAGCCCCCAGCTCAGACCACCAGCCCTCTGATGGAACTGAAAAGGTGGCTGTTTACTTGCACAGGTCCATATATCAGACAACCATGACTAACTGCATCTCTCTTGGGACACAGTGCCCCAGTTTTATTGTTGTGTGCTGTATGAAGGAGCCTTAAAATGCAGGTGCAAGTATTCATTTGATGCCAGATGTTGTGATACATCTGTGAATGATTACAGCCTAAAAATTAACTGTTGCCATTCTTTCCCTTTTTTAAAATACACATTGAACAGAGACCTTCTAAAACAGCACAAATTAATGAATCCAGATCCTCACACCATCCCAAATTACATCTAATAATTTAGGCACATGTGATGTTGCAGCTCACAGGGGAATATACAGTTCGAGAAAATTGTCAACATAAATTTGTTTGATAAGGTCATAGGGAGGCTTGTGACAAGAAAATGAGAGGGGGGATATATTACCACCGTCTTTAGCTCTCTCTTAAATATCTACAGAGTTTTGTTTTGTTTTGTTTTTAACAACAAAGCAGGAAATTTCAGACACTGAAAGGACAATGAAGGGGTCTGCTGAAAGGGACCCAATGCACACATTGGAAACATATGGTTGTTGTGTATCACACAGGTAGCCTTGATCATATAGGCAAATCCCAGATCACATGACTTTTCCCCAGCAGCCCTGATGGAGGTACTCACATGATGCTGGACATCCTTACATTCTGATGCAATGTGAAAGATAATCCTGGGGAACCAGTTTTGAAAATGATGTCAGGTGTTGACATGACAATAATGTATAACATGGGCCAAACAAATATATTTGCAAAATATAACTTAGAGAGAGAGAGAGAGAGAGAATGAGAATGAGAATAAGAACTTCTGCAAAGGATTAAACATTGCTCCTATAAGAACGGGCCAAAGAACATGGTACTTCTTACTCTAGAAAAAAGGATGACTAAGACAGGAGTATGGTAGAGGCTTTTAAAACTATGAACAACTAGAAATAAGGCCCATTGTGGAAATGAATACAACAGGCTCTAGAAAGAGGCTCTGGGAGAGTGCCCCGGCCTTGGGCACTCAGTGTCAATTTGCTGTGGTGACCTCAGCAGGGTATAATGACACAGAGTCCACCATTTTCTCCAGGGGAAGATCTCTGCCATCTGAAGAGCAGTTGTAATTCAGCATGATCTCTATTCCTCCCCTGGAGATTGGCAACAATGGTTCCCTATGAGAGAACAGGTGGTTTGAAGGGTGGAGTCGATGGCACTGAACCTGTCTGAGGTCCCACCCCTGCTGAAACCTCACCCTCTCCAGGGTCCACCCCTCAAATCTCCAGGAATGTCCCCACCTGGAGTTGGCAACCCTACCTCCCAGCTAACCATCAATGTATCATTATCTGCCCCCTGGCTTCAGCTTTCCATCCCCTCCCCCCTAGAGAGCAGTTGTAATTCTGAGTGATCTCCGTCCCCACCGGGAGATTGGCAACAATGGTTCCCCAAGGATTCACTGGCTTGGAGGGTGGAGTCTATGACATTGTACCTGTCTGAGGTCCCACTCCTCCTCAAACCTCACTGCCTCCAGGCTTCATCCCTCAAGTCTCCAGGAATTTTCCACCTGGAGTTGGCAAACCTATCTCCTTCCCAGCCAATCATCAACCTCACTCGTCAAGTTTCCATTCCCCTCCCTCGCAGCCTCCACCGTGCTCTGAAGTTCTGACTGCTATGTCACATTGGCTGTCATAAAGGGTCCATCTCAGCAGGGTATGAGGAAGTAGAGTCTACCATTTTCTCCAGGGGAACTGATCTCTGCCATCTGGAGAGCACTTGTAATTCTGAGTGATTTCCAGCCCTCACCTGGAGATTGGCAACCATCCTTCCCCTGGAGGAAAAGTAGTCTTTCTCTGCAATGGGGACCGAAGCAACTGACATTATTCTCCTCTCCCCCTTTTTGACTTGCACAACAACCCTGTGAGGTAGGTTAGGCTTAAAGTCTGTGACTGGCCCAAAATCACCCACTCAGCAAGAACCTAGGTCTAGCAGATCCTGCTCTGAAGCACTGACTGCAACGCCTAGGGTAGCCAACCTCCAGGTGAAGCCTGAAGATCGCCAGGTATTACAATTGAACTCCAGACAACAGATCTTCCCCTCTCCCTTGGAGAAAATGACTGCTTTGGAGGGTGGCCTCTATGGCATTCTGTTCAGCTGGCCCCAATGAGTTTTCTCCCAAAGGCCAACATAGGTGTGGAAAGGGGCTTTCAGAGAGGCAAGCTTGGTTGCCTAGCAATGAGCACTGAGGAAAAAGTTGCCGACTGATGATGGAATAGGGTTCCCAACCTCCAGGTGGGGCCTGGGGATCTCTCGCTTTTACAATGGATCTCCAGCTGACAAGAGATCAGCTCCCCTGGAGAAAATGGCTGCTTTGGATGGTGGACTCTATGGCACTGAACCATGCTGAGGCCCCTCCCCTCCCCAAACCCCACCCTCTCCTGGAACCATCCCCAAAGTCTCCAGGGATTTTCCAACCCAGACCTGGCAACCCTATGATGGAAATACCTGAAGATTTGGGGGGGGGGGGTGGATCCTGTAGAGAGCAGCATTTTTTGGGGGGGTGGGTTGGAAGGACTCAGCAAGCTATAATGTGATAAGGTCTACCCTCCAAAGCAGCCATTTTCTCCAGGGGAACTGATCTCTGTCATCTGGAGATGAATTGTAACAGCGGGATTGGCAACCCTAGGTGGAAAGTCAGCTACACAGCACAGGGTTGAAAGGAATGGTTTGATGGTTGCTGGCCCACCTCATTAGCCAGCCAGCCATGGTGGAGCTAAGCAGGAGAAAGAGCCTGAGGAATTTCGCACAGCCAATATGTTCTATTTCAGGAAATCTTCAGTAACGGTTTCTGTCAGGCATTTTACACAGAACCATTTTAGTACCGGTTCCCTACGGAACATATTGGCCCTTTCATACAGAAACGTGCCTCTCCATTGGGGAAGCGTTCCTGAGCCGATTTACCTAGAAACCTCCTCCCAAGCATTCTTCAGTTCTTTGTACCGGTCCTGAAGTGCTACGGGGTGCTGTGTGAAATGCCCCCTGGTTCTGACAGTTTATTCTGACAGTTTATTCTGGGCATGCTAGCAGTCTGCGGGGGAGGGGGTTATGATGATAGTCCATTGTCTTTTCACTGACAGAAGCAGGCCGCTGAGGGGACAGTTAGACTGTGGTCACACAGCCCCTTTAAATCTGGGAGCCCTCCCGGATTAAAGGGGCCACATTTTTTTACCTTGGGTTGGGATGTTTACACATCCGAACCCCTGCGGCGGCAGCAGGCAGAGGAGGAGGAGGTGGCAGGCATCAGCAGTGGGCGAAGGAGGCGGCGAAGGAGGCATCGGCGGGAAAAGTGGTAGTGGAAGAAGCGGCGGGCGGCCCGGCCTTGAGGCATTCAACAGCAGCAGCGGCTTTTTTGGTGGTGGTGGTGGCTTTTTCAGCGGCAGCGGCCAGCAGTGGCAGCGGCCGAGGGAGGCACCTTTCCCCGAGCTCCCCCAGCCGCTTGGTAAGTTTGGGGTTTTTTTTCCCCTTTTACACTTGGGCACTTGAGTTGCCAAGCACCCAGGTGTAAAAGGGGGGGGGGAATGATGAGCGGGACCATCTGGACAGCCATGCTCTTGCAATGATTGCGAGAGAGGGCTGGCCAGATGGCTCAAATATGGGTTTCGCCCGCAACTCCCGGGAAAACAGTCAATTTTCCCAGGGTCGAAAAATGTGGGAGGAACCCGCATTTGAGCCCGCTTCGGCGCGGGACTAGCCCTGGCCTTTTTAGACGGTCCCTTTAAATGCGGGAGGAAACAGCCCTTCCTCTCGCATTAAAGGGCCATGTGACCGTGGCCTTAGACCCACCTGGCAGTGGGTGGAGAAGAAAGTGGACCCATCACCCAGTTGGTCCCCTTCGTTGGCTCCCTCCAGACTGAGGCCGAGACGCTGGCTGGTAGCTCTGTGGGCGGGACTGAGGCAAAGCAGGGAGAGAATGTTAGTGTGAGCTAGCTCACAGTTTTTAGCCTATGGCTCACACCTTTTTGTCTTCACTCAGGAAGGATGGCTCCAGAGCAAACTAATTTATGCAACTGCCGAATTGCTTGCTGACAACTTTAATGCCAGTAGCTCACAAGCTCAGAAGACTCCACAGCTTAGAGGGAGCATTGGTGGCAGGTAGCAGAATTTGGGGCCACCACCTCTCATCCTGCCACCCACTTCAAACCTTCCATCACCTGTTACCCTCTTCCATTTCTGCCTTGCATAGGGTGGCCAGGTTGCCCACTTTGACAGGCAACCTCCCAGCCTTTGCCCCTGGGCCTCAAAGAGTTTCAGGGAAATCCTACAGTGTCCTATTACGTGGTGATGTCACTTCCAGTTACACAGCCAAAACTGATGTCATGGTGGCACTGGATATCTTTTCAGTACATCTCCACACTCTAGTCTCCCAGGCAACCTTAGCTATGCTTCAGCTACTGCTGCTTAGCTCTAGCAACTCCAACTGCCACTGCCTCCACCAGTGTCCCTATGCCTGTGTGACAGCTGGAACAACTAACCCTTCTTGCCTCCTTGCTCCTTCAGACCTCTTTATAACCAGCAATCTGCTGAGGTCTTATGCAGCTTTCTGAATTTTCATGAGATTCTTTACTGTGTGAATGTTCAGTCTTTGTTTTAGTTGCCTAAGTAAACAAGGCCATTGGCACAGTTTCCAAGGAAACCCAAATGATAGCTGAACTCTCACAGGAGGAAAAGATCTTGCCAGAGCTTAGGGCATGTGCAGCTGGCCATATTAGTTTTAAAGAGGCCTGGGAGAGTGAGGAGGCGAGTGGATTGGTTGCTCCAGCCCCTGGGTGGGATCAAGGGTGGAGTCAGGGACAAGCCTTGGGAAGGTGGATATATGAAAGGCAGCCTCAGGTGACCAATGCCTTGAGCTGCTTAGAGATCTGGTGATAGCCGCTAGCTTAGACAAGCTTGAATTTGTTGTCATGGTTTGCTCTGGTCCTCTTGAAGTCTTGTCACTAAGCCCTGGTTTGAGTGTGAAAGGCAGACTCAAGTCCACATTTTCACACAACTTTTGCTTCAATGCATCATACTCTAGGGTAGCTGTTGCATTACAATGAATGTTGTGTTTCCCCTCCACCCTATTTCTGTGGGATCTTTTAGAGTTCAAGTCAGATATTGCATTGTGCTGTGCTGTCTTTCACACACCCCTTTAAAGCAAGTGCCAGGGTTGCCCTGGGATCCAAGTATGTTTCGTAGATAGTTTTCCTGAATGAACATGCTACTCCTCGGGCTTAGTTTCTTTTTCCTTTTGCAAACATGTGTCACAATTGAGCTGGTATCCACTTTTGAAACATAGACTTGTTCCCCAAGCATGGGCACCACATTTCATTCTAATATTGCGGTGGTCCTTATTATTGTTATCATTCTACAAAGCAATTTACAATAGTCAGGCCGTTAAACAGGTGAAACTGGCAGGACAAATTCGTACAGGAAAAATCTACCAAAAGATAATGACCATGATAGCTAGTGGATCTTCCTTGTCCAGAGGAATTATCTCTCACAGTATTTGTTCCTGGGGTCATCAATAGGAAATGGCTGTTGCTCTCATTCCCTGAGGCAGCTGTTTGTCCATTACTGGAATAGCTGGATAAGGTAGACCTCAGTGTGATGTAGAAAAGTAATTCAAGTGAGGGAGGGGCTGTGGTTCTTTCTTATGAAGAAGGTCCCCGGAATATCCCATTAAGGATTGGGAGAAATATCTGCCCCAGGCACTGAAGAGATGCTGCCCATCAGAGTACACAATACTTAACTAGAGGGACCAGTGTTATGACTTGGTGTACAGTACTTGATACGATTTTGACAGTCTAACAAATAATGCCTATTTGTATATGTTAATTTGGAAGTAAATACAGAATATAAGAGGAGGACTGTGTGTCATCTTGTATCACTTACCTCATGTTCTGACATACTTCTGAGAACCAAGTCCCAAGGACAGGCAAACCTGCTGTCTACACAAACCTACTGTCTAGACTTGGCAGTGCTTACCCTATGTTGGGACATCATGATACTCAGGGCTTTTTTTTTTTTGTAGAAAAAGCCCAGCAGGAATTCATTAGCACAATAGGCCACACCCAACAGCAGGAATCCATTAGCATATTAGGCCATACCCCTGACAGTGAAGCTTCCTTCCAGGATTGGCTTCCTCAGGTGCCCTGTGGCTTGTGGGGCACATGGGGAACCCGAGGGAAGGAAGGCAATTTCTGGATCAGCTTCACCAGGCACCCTGCAGTTTAAACTGCCTTCCCTCCCTGGATCGGTCTGGCTTCCCCAGGCGCCCCATGGCTTGTAAGGTGCCTGGGGAACCGGAGGTGGGAAAGGCTGTAGGCGTGGCCAACTCAGAAGCCAGCCGGAACTCCATTCCTGTGCGTTCCTGCCCCAAAATAGCCCTGTTGATACTGCTCTTCATATCATTGGTTGGTATTGATGGAAGGAGGGAAGTGCACAATAATGTGTCAGAAGGTTAAAAAAAATACTGGAAGAGAAGCAGAAGTTGACATTCTGATGTTTTCAATGGCAACTCATTTTCTAGAGCTTAAGATTCGATGATATTACAGTAAAATTTATGATAGGGTTGGCAGCCTCCATGCAGGGCCTGGGGATCTCCCAGAATTACATCTCATCTTTAGACTACAGAGATCAGTTCCCCTGGAGCAAATGGATGCATTGGAGAGTGGACTGTATGTCATTGTACCCCACCAAGGTCCCTATCCTCCCCAGACTTCACACCCAAATCTCCAGGCTTTTCCCAGGCTGATGGCAACAATACCCCCAGAGACCAAGGAGGACCAGGCACCCCATAAAAATATTGCAGCATTCGACTGTTGCATCCTTCTGTAAGAAAATGTACTATCCCACAGGGCTGCTGGATGCTGCTAATTCTGCATACCTGAGAGCTCATGCTACAGACAAATATTTAACTGTTGTTTGTGATCTGAAACTGCACTGTCACAGGTACTAGTGACACCCTCTCTTTGGCTGCATATAAAAAGTTACTTCAAATTGCCCATTGGAATAAAAGGGAGTCCCCATGTGCTTTTGTCATGGTATGGTGTGCAAAGCCCTACAGGTTTGCCACAGATGGGATGTCCCTTCCAGGGATTTCTCCCTGCCCATCCCACACCCTTTTTTTCCTCCTGACCCATTCAGGTCCGGAGCATGTAAGGGCTTGACTGTCACCACTCTAGTTCTAGGGCTTTACTGGAGAGGGCCTGGAGCAGCCTCCCTGTCTTTAGGCAACCCCTTTTTAGTTAGGGAGTGTCCTTATGTATGACCAAATTTGAAGTGTGAAGGACTCAAATGCCATGAACAACAGTTGGTTTATTAAACAAGTGTTAGGAGCAAGTAAGAGAACAAAGTTATAAAAACGGAGGCAGAATTAATGCAGGACAAAACTCATAAAGAAGCCAGACAGAAATTAACAAAACTCCCTGATGTGACTATCTTACTTTCCCCCTACTGATTTCAATATCTGATAAAAGCAGGCCAGGCTCACCTCATGATGGGGTGAGGGGTCAACTTCCTCTAAGATCAACCTCACTGCTGCTCAGCTTCCAGGGAAAGAACTCCTCATTCTCTGTATAGGGCCTTATATTCTGCTCCTTTACAAAGCCCTGCTCCTTTTGCAAGATTGTCTCTCCCACCCCCTTCCATTTCCTTTCAGTCTGGTCATAAAGCTTGGAAGTTACCTCAGAAATGTAGGCCTATTGCAAACTGTACCCAAGGATTCTAAAGTTGCAAGTTCTGAGTTGGGAAACACTTGGAGGTTTGGGAGGGGGGACCTGAGGAGGATGGGTTTTGGGGAGGCGAGGGACCTCAGCAGGGTATAATGCCCTATTGTCCAAAGCAGCTATTTTCTCCAAGTCCAAAGCAGCTATTTTCTCTTCTGGAGATCAATTGTAATAGTGGGAGATCTCCAGGTGTCACCTGGAGGTTAGTAACCCTGTCTCAGGCCTTTTGGGGAAGAGAGGCTTCCTTGAGGCCTTGGGGAAGTTTCTTTCTTCATCCTTAGGCCCAAGATCATAATGGTTTGTCCAAACTCCAGCAGAAGATATAGTGATCATTTCTCCATGTCCATTCATTCCTAAAAAACATTGGATTGGATCCTATGAAGTACAGTTCAAAGGCAAATCTTTGCTATGGCAAACCTTCCTCCTCCAGGAGCCCTGTGGGTTCCCCCAAAGCCAAGCTAAAGGCTAGGGGAATCCCTGTGGACCCAGTGTCTCCCCCTGCATTAAAAGAGAACTTACTCTACTAACCTTCCTCTATTACCAAAAGAGAGAAGATTTTATTGCATTTTATTTGCTCATCTCCACTATGGCCTAAGGGCCATGGTGGCTCAGTGGTTAAGATGCTGAGCTGCAAACTGGAAACTTGGTAGTTCGGCAGTTTGAGACCTGAGTACTGCATGACGGAGTGAGCTCCCGTCTCTGGGCCCAGCTCCTGCCAGCCTAGCAGTTCGAAAGCAAGAAATTGCAAGTAGATAAATAGGTACCACTTCAGTAGGAAGGTAACAGTGTTCCGTGCACATTGGCATTCAGTCATGTCGGCCACATGACCACAGAGAAGTCTTCAGACAGCACTGGCTCTTCAGCTTGGAAACGGAGATGAGCACCACTCCCTAGAGTTTCATTTGATTGGCTTTCGAGCAAGGGAAACCTTTACCTTTACTATGCCTAATGATATTTTGTTTACCAGGATCCTTCACCCTTGAACATAGTCTTTTTTTATGGGTCACAGGAAACTGATAGAGAAAGAAAAGGTGGAGGTGTTTGTCTCCGCTAAGAGTTTAGGCTTGTGATGTGTAGGACCCAGTTCTTTCTTTTTAAGCTCTATAAGAAGTTCTATAAACTTGTCCTATTCTTGCACACCTGTTAGGGGACCTCAGAATGAACTATGGAGCTAGCACATGTCCAGGTAGATCTTCTGTGAAATGAATCAATTTTATCTAACCCTATTGCCAAGTCCAACTGTGTATTTTAGGGTTGACGAATCAGTAACATCACAAATGTATCTGCTGAAGAAAGGCTGTTTTAAAAGTGAGGAGCTTTCATTGGCATACTTTTCATAAATATCTAACTTCATTAAGCCAGTCCATGTTCCCTTTAATCAATTTGCCATACTCACAGTCATAATAGCTAAAGGACCACAGGATTTTAAACTTAAGGGTAATATTGATTTTTTTTTAAGGGGGGATCTGGATCTGGAATTTGATCTACTCAACTTGGCCTACACAAACCCATCACCCACATGGCACAGTGAGAGCACGGCCCTGAAGGTCCTGGTAACACTTCAGCCATCACTGATTTAAAGGGTACATTAATTCACTGAGGGCTGCTTACTCCAGCCTGTGAAATCTCTGGAAATTTGGAGGTGGTGCCCAATGCTCCCTCTAAGATGTGGGGTCTTGTGAGCAAAAATTCTACTTTGCGAGCTCCTGGCATTAAAATTATGAGTGAGAGATTTGGCTACCACATAAATTAGTTTGCTCTGAAGCCATCCTTCCTGAGTGAAGACAAAAATGTGGGAGCTGAAGGCTAAAAAACTGTGAGCTAGCTCACACTAACTCAGGTTAGAGGAAACACTGTGCCTGAGGAGGGGTAAATTGGGGGATGGATTTCTCCAAGAAGGTGTAGTATATCATAGAGTTTGTCCTTTGCAACTGCCATTTTCTCCAGGGGACTGGATGTCTGTAGTCCAGAGATTAGTTGTAACAAGTGGAGACCTGCAAGAAATTTGCCGGATGGTTATCCCATTCCTCACACCTTTGCTTTCTCCCTTCTCCCCCTACTTCTCTCACACTCTTTCTCCCTTCTGCCCCCCCTTCCTTACTCTCTCTCCTCCATGTTTGTATGTTACTTCCTCTCTCTTTCTGACCCGTCATCATTCTTTGTTTTTCTGCCTCCCCACCTCATCACTCTTTCTTTCTCTTTCTGCCCCCCTCCATCACTCTTTCTGCCCCCATCACTCCCCCCTGCCTGCTTCTTCTCCCCCCACAGGTTTGGAGGGTGGAGTCTATGGCATTATACTGGTCTGTAGTCCCTCTTGAAATCCCACCCTCTCCAAGCTCCACCCCTCATATGCCCAGCAATTTCCCAATCTGGAGCTGGCAACCCTATTTCCTTCCCACCCAACAGCCAACCTACCTTTATCTGTCTTCAGCTTTCCATCTCCACCGCCCTCCCCCACAGCCTCTACCTAGGAAAATTACAGTATTTCTCCACAGTGGGGACTAAAGCAGCTTCCATTATTATTTCTTCCTTGTTATCTGCACAACAACCCTGTGAGGTTGGTTAGGCTGAAAGTATGTGATTGGTCCAAAATCTCCCAGTTAGTTTCCACCGCAAGATGGGGATCTGAACCTGGGTCTCACAGATCCCAATCTGAAGCTCTGTTACATCACACTGGCTTTCATAGGATGGCTGCTGCTGAACAGTCCCGAACATTCTAATCTCTCACGGTTGATGCCTGGAGCTAGATCCCTGTGAAGGCCATCTCAAAAGGTATTGTGGGGGGATTCAATGGTTTCTGAAGTTTTTAAAAAACTTTTTGGATTTTTCTGGAGACCAAGGAAGGCCCCTGACTATGTAGGAAAAGCTGTTGGGGGAGAGTGAGCTCTCTTTTGACAGATATAAGTATCCACACAGAAAAAAAACCCTCTGGGAATTAGTATATAGATTCTGAGTGAGAACTCCAAGCCTCACTTAATTGGCAACCCTGGGTCACATGCATATACCACTAAGCTCTTCCAAACTCACTCTGAGTGGCGTTAAAAAAAGATGGATCTTGAGTGGATTTTTTTCAGTCTTATTGAGGGGTTCAATAAGGCTGGAGTAAGTAAACAAATCAACAACATTTAAAAACCACAACATTTGTTTCACAGTTTTCTTAACTTGTTTTCTATGGCACCTACATCAATACATCTGTCATATTTCTATCAAGTGTTTATTGAAAGAAGGTGTTAAAAATAGACAAAAGCCTCTGGATGTTAAAAAAAACCCTGCTGTCATTCAGCTTGTTATTATATAGTGCCACCATGGTGTAATGCTTAGAATGCCAAAATTGGATCTGGGAAACCCAGGTTCATATCTCCTGTCTGCCATGTAGGGTTTCCAGCTCTGGGTTAGGGAATACCTGGATAGTTTGGGGGCGGAGCCTGGGCATGGTGTGGTTGGGGGAAGGGAGGGACCTCAGCATGGTATAATGCCATAGAGTCCACCCTCCAAAGTAGCCATTTTCTCCAGGGGAACTGATGTTTGTCATCTGAAGAACAACTGTAATAGCAGATCTCCAGGTGCCACCTGGAGGTTGGCAACTCTACTGCCATAGAAGCTCACTGGGTTACTTTAGGCCAGTCACCTTGCCTCAGCCTAACCTGTCTCACAGGATGGTGCTTGTGAAGATAAAATGGAGAAGGAGAGAATGATGATGTAGCTGGTTTCAGTTTCCATTTGAGAGAATATGATAGAAGTATCTAAATAAATAAATTTCTGTCTTCATAGAATCTCATGCTTAAACTACACATGATGAAGCAGACATTCATGGGAGATATTTTCAGCCAGTGTAGTAGGGTTGCTAGACCCCCTGGTAGGGCTGCCAGGTCCCCTGGGTGGGCGGGGTTTTCCCCACTCGACAGGCTGTTTACCCACCGGCCCGGAACCGGCCACTGGGGGGAACTCCACTCCCATAGTGCTGGCATCACAGCAACATGCCCCAGTGTGCTGACATCACCGGGAGGTGACATCATCATGCTGGGGCACGTTTTCCCTCAAATGTCAGTGTCCTGCCCCCCAACATGCCTGACATGATGACATCACTTCTGGGTGATGTCATCTTGGCATGTGTGCAAACATGCATGCAGAAGAAACCCCAGGAACAAACCAGGACCCCCCCTGCTTTAAGCCACATAAGACCTGGCAACCCTACCCCCTGGTGGAGGCAGGGGTTCCCCACTGACAGGCCCTGTCACTGGCTGCTGATCAACTGGCTTGCAGAGGGACTTACCAGTAGAAAGAAGGCCTGGGACATGTTGCTGGTATTGCGCATGAAGTGACATCATCACACCAACAACTTCTAGGTGATGCTCTGGTATTTGGGCAAAAACTCTATGGTTGAAGCTGGTTTTACCATAGAATTTTTGCCCAAATATCACCGTTGCGCAGAAGTTGCTGGCATGATGATGTCACTTCCTGTGCAATTCTGTGATGACATGGCATGATGATGTCACTTCCTGTGCAATTCCAGTGGCATCCTAGAGTGTTGCTCGACATGATGGCATCACTTCTGGGTTCGCAACACAAGTGACACAATGGCATTTGTGTGACACCATTTTTCTTTATTTCCCTCTTGTTTCTCCTGCAGCCCTACTGAATGGGGAGGGGTAAGGAGCTACCAGCAGGAGGTCTCTGGTTGTAAAAGTACCTGTTGGTTGTGAGGAAAGCACTTTGGTAGCCCTGGTTGTAAAAGTACCTGTTGGTTGTGAGGAAAGCACTTTGAAAACCCCATCTGGAAATACAGTACATTCATATAGCAAACCACACTGGCTATAGTTCTGTTTATGTGGCAACACATTTCCCTCACCTTTTTCTTTCTTCTAGCAGGAGTTAGTAATTACTATGCCCTCATGAAGTGAGATAGATCGCCTTCTTCATGTCTCCTTATCTCTTGTGCTCACAGTAATATGAAAATGACATTGTTCTATTTTGAATGTTTTGTAAGTAATTTTTTTTTAAAAATACTGTTCCTCCTTCAGACCCTAGGCTAATACAGAGTAATTCAAGAACTTGTTTTTACTCTAATTATATGTTCCCTTAACATATATTAAAATGGGCCTCGGCATTGTGAATATCCCAACAGCACATGACATCAATTCATTATACACTTCATTCAGTAGTGTGAGATTCATGCATGGAGAACTCGCCCGGTTTTTGGCAGGTAACAGCAGGCTGTCTTCTGCCCAGATGTCATTGTCGAAAAGAAATGCACAGTTTTGCCCTTGAATGTAAAAAAACCCCTGCAAGCTGCACGCACCATTGGAGCCGACTATAGATGTAAACGCTACACAGAGAACTGGGGCTGGGAGCAGATTCTGTATTCCCTGGGCCACCAGACCTGCTGGTTGGAGGAAGAAACTGCTGACATTTCAAGCCGAGGTACAAGCTGGAGGTGTCAAAAAACTTCCACTTAAAACAAAACTTGCAAGTTGGGAGGTTCTTTTTTTCCCAATGAGACAAATGAGGAATTTTGGCGGGGGAGCTGAAAGAGTTTTTGATAAACTTTCTCAAGTGGGCATAGATCCATAGACTGTTTCTAGGATTCTTGCTAAATGAAATTTGTGCTGGATTATGGGATTGCTCCTCAGTTGAAACATCTGCAACATTTTGAAGGAAGCTGATCCCCCTCCCCCTTCTAAAACCAGTGGCACTTGGCAAGACATTGTAGACCTTTGCTAACACCAAAAGCATGGAATTGAGCCCGCTTGCGAGGAGGGTGGGGTATAAATATGAAGTATAAATAAACAAACAAATAAACAAATAGTTAGGTGACTCAAGTCAGATGACCGAAAACATCAAATCATGTGCCCTGCCTCTCTGTTTGCCCTTGAAAGCAATACAAACATTTTTTGAACATTAGAATGACAATGTATTGTTTTTAAAAATATAGTATATTATGGAGCTGTGGTTAGTCCCTCATATGGTTATGCTGCAACCACAATTGCTATCTCTTTAGAGCTGCAGTGATTTTAGGGTTGCCAGCTCTGGGTTGGGAAATTCCTGGAGATCTTGGGATGGAGCCTGACAAAGGTGGGGTTTGGGAAGGGGAGGTACTTTGGTAGGATATAATTCCATAGATATCAATGTCCAAAGCAGTCATTTTCCCCAGGGAAATGGATCTCTGTCAGCTGGAGACCTGTTGCAATTCTGGGAGATCTCCAGCCACCACCTGGAGGTTCAAGCCACAATTGGACCACAGTGATTAACCAAAGGTACTCCTCACCAAAGTTCACTGTGAGAACAACTATCCTATTACAGTTACAGTCCACAGACTTGCTTCTTCTTTTGTTCCTTTATTTCACGTCATGCAATGCTGCGGTGGCTTGCAAATCACGTCCAAGCAACAAACAATGACGGATTTCCTAGGTAAGTATTCTGCTTCCCCCAATGCTTCATCAGGTCGTTTTTTTATACATGGAGCTGTTTAACAAATAAATCTATGATATAGTTTCAACTCATATTCATTCATTCTTTTTCAAGTGTGTGCAATCAAGGAGATGGCAACCCTAAGGGATCCTAATTACCAGCCTTTTAAGTAATTATAGTTATGGCACTCAGAAGTGCATTGGAGTGAAACATGCATAAGTGGAGATAGTGCTTCCGGTAATCTTATTGACAAGCACAGGTGCCATTTTGTACAGAGAAACATTTTTTTTTCCAGGTTTGCTGTGCATGACCACATACCCTAAAAACAAACAAACATCCCAATACCAGTATCCAGTTCCATGTACTGAAACTGGAAAATACTTGCATTGTCCTGTCTGCATAAAATGACACCCATGTGTCTTGGGAAGATCACAGGTAGTGCAATTTCACATTATGTGTGGTTTGTGTGCTGAATTGGAAGGACTGGAAAGGGCTATTTGTCTACATCTTTCTTTGCTCCCTTAGTCCTGGATAATGTTGCTGAGGAAATTCACTAGGCAGCCCATCTGTGCTTTCAAGCTGAGTACCTGATAGCTGAGTTGGAGAATTTCATGTCTTTTTATTTGTATGGAGGGGGGGTTGGCCCAGACAAAGTCTGTCCAAAAAGTAACTTGTAGAGCGATTACCTATCACCTAATAATAGCTCAGGGCCTTTTAGGTGCTAGAAGATTGAATGATACTGTTTTCATTTTGGATTACTGTGATGTATACACTATCGTGCTGTCAGTGCTACTATCATGGGTATTTATCACTTTGTATTTGTGATTTATTCTTGAAGGTCTTTTGTTCTCATGCCTCAGATTATGTCTCCTCGCTCTATTCACTCCCCCCCCCCCAGCCTTTTGACTTTAACAATCTTTATCTTCATTAAAGCTATTTCCCCCCTACAAGCAATTTGTTCCCCTTTGCCTTGGAAAGAACTTTTTTAAAAAAAATTGCTAAACAGAACATTTGGACAGCCAGCCTGTGTTCCTGATTCAGTTGCTCTGGAACAATGAAAGTCTTTTAAAATAGCACAATATCCTAAACCACATAATTCTACCCCACATTGTTGTCTCCACAAATCTCAGCCCCCAGAATTTGGGGGAAGGCGGGGTACTTGTTGCAGTCCTCTGAGTTCCAGTTAGCTGACTACTAGCAGATATGGCAATAAAAATATCAATGCAGATATGGCAATAAAAATATCAATGCAGTGTATAGATTATGCTAGAAGTTATTAGGAAATGGACAAGACTGTGACTCTTGTCTATATCTATGGTGCTACCACATTTGGAACCGTGTGCAGGTCCGACTGCTGTATCTCAAAAATGATATCAGAGTACTGGAAAAGGTAACTTCAAGGGTTTGAAGCCCCTTAACTGTGAGGTCAGGATAAGGAATCTGAGCCGTTTTGTTGCTGAAAAAATGACTAAGTGAGTGGTGGCATGGTAGTGGCTTGTAACTTCATACTGTTAGAACTTAGGGGCACCCAATTAAATTGAAGGGGCACCCAATTAAATTGTGTTCAGATTCAAGACTCAGAAAGATTCCAGACACAAAGGTACCTCACTCCAGGAGTAATTGGCTTATGGAATTAATTGCTGTTCATTTTGGTGATGGCCACCAGTTTAGTTGGCTTTCAAAGAGGATTAGACTAATTCATGGAGGACTGGCCCATCAGTAGCTATCAGCAGGATGACTAAATGGAAACTCTTTTCCTGTTGTAGAGTTGTTCCAGTTGAGGACTACTTTATGGTTATAAAGAGTATGTCCACTTTGTAACTGATTTTTTTTTTTAACAGCTCTTCCACTAACCGGATTAGATGTTTTCTGAAGGAGCCATAGTGCATGCCTGGGATTTCTTGGGGGTTCTTAATATTTCTAGCTGTAGTACGTCTTCTCCAATTTTGGAGCAAGACCAAATGCCCAAAGTACATGTTGAATCCATTACTTGGCTGCATCCAAAATCTTCATCTCTGTAGCAGGTTCTTTATTCTCTGCTTATAACTTTTAGAACCTCTCGTAACACTATTACAATGTTAAGAGATGTTTTGTCCCTCTGCACCTAGGGTTGCCAGCCCCCAGGTTTGGGAGGGGTTCCCTCCACTTCTGGGGGCTCCAATCTGCTGTCAGCCAGGGAGAAGCCCCACCCCCAAGCCCTGCCCCAGAGGAGTGACCATCTGAGGCCACCCCTCTCCCTCCTCTCTTGCAGCTGAAACCCTTTACATCTCTGTAGAAGGGGAGGGAGAAGGGTGGCCATGGGTGGCTGCTCTTGGGGCGAGGCTTGAGGGCATCCCTGCCCACCCCAGAACACCCCCCAAATTTCCCTGCTGGAACAATGAGGGGGCCTTGCAACTCTATCTGCACCACCTAATGCTGTTACTGGTAGTGGTCATCAACTGTAAACTGTCTTTTAGATGGTGATAGTCCACTCTGAAATGAGGGATCAAGATTGTTCAAACTTTCCTCAAAATCCCTCCAATATTTTGCCTGAACGTTGAATTTTGCTTTTCATACCATAAGATCATTTTTTTTTGGCTACACATGAAATTATGAGGAAATAAGACTTCCCCTCATCCCCCCCCACCCCCCATTTCACTTTAGGCAAAATTTGGTGGCAACTCTAATAAATGCTAAAATGCATCATACCGTCCACTGTGATAATGAGAAGAGGCACAATTTATGACCCTCAGTTGATCACTGGAATAGCACCGTAGTTAGACCAGTTTTGATAATCTGAATGGGAGTCATAAAATTCAACATGCTCTGTGTAAAAAAACCCAAAAAACAGGAATATTGAGCCAACTGGGAACTGGATGATTTATATCTTATTATATTTCTGCTGGCCATGCCACATCTAAGTGATTGCTCCTCATTATTAGAAAAAAAGTCTTTTGGTCTGTGAATTCCCTTGGAGATCCTGGCAACTTACGAGGCCTTGTAATGCAGATGAGAAACATCAGTGAAGTTGCGTCCTCCGAGAATACAAAATAGCAACCCAGATTTGTGGATGCATTTCAAATTGATGCAGAACTATGTCATACTAATATGAAGCTTGTAAAACCAATTCTTGTTTGGAAGAATTGTCATTACAGGGAGGGAGGGAGGAAAGTTTGTGGCCTTCTGGAGTACAGGCTGTGTTTCTAGAATCAATGGTACTTCAACAGTCTGGACTGTATCCAGATGCAGGCAAACATTCCTTTGTCTAAGGCCAAATCTACACCTCCCCTCTGAAATAGTTTGACTGCTGTCTTTTCCTACACTTCTTTCACACTGGTTTCAAATTTCACTTTGTTTTTTTTTCCCTTGGGTCTGAAGAGCAGTAAGCAACAGGATCTGTTTAAAGCAGTATAATGCTAGCTTGACCACAGGAGGGCAATTAACAAATGTAGACAGTGATTTTTAAACTAGAACAAGTATGGTTTGAAACTAGAAACAGGTATGGGTTTTTTTGAAACTAGAATGATTCCAGCGGGAAAGTCAGATGTAGATTTGACCTAAGTCACAAACTGTTCTCCCATCTGAGTAGTACTCTTATAGTGTTTTCCTAAGTATACTTCCCTGGAAGTAAGCAGCATTGAATTATCTTGAGTAGGAATCTCAGTAAATCTGTTTAAGATTGATCTTTCAGACAATTTGTCTTTGCTTTTTTGAACAGAATTGTTCTAAATTGGATCCATAAATGCTTTACATGTATGCATTGTCACACTGATATCCTATGGGTTAGGTGGCTTCCAGGTTTGCAGTTTGCCTGACTCCTGCAGTATGACACAAAACACAGTTTATTTTAAATTGCAAAGAAATAATCAATGAAATCGTGTGATATGCTAGACTTCAGAAGGATCCAGGAAATGGGGGGGAAATGTTAGCTCATTTTCGATCACATTTATTTACAAAAATCTAGTCTTCCTTGATTGCATCGAAATCTCCTTTTTTTCTTAATCTCCCATGAATTCAAATTCTTTGTGCAAAGTCCAAAAGGGATATAACCATAGGATTTAGCATGCATACTGTTTAGCATGCTGCCATACTGTACACAATATTTTGTAATCTCTTTATGTTCTAGTTCCCATTTTTATAGGATGTCTCCGCTATTGTATTGTTAGATTTTGCTTGATTACATTCTATTTGTTCATATGGCAACTGTGTTTTTGTAAATGTTGTGAGTCCACTTGCAAAGTTTATAGTATTTGACTATAATGTTGTGCTATTTCCAACTGAGTTATTATTTGTGAATTTTCGTCGGTGGAGCATTTATACTCTTACTGCATATGATTCTTTTTCTAGTAGTGGGGAGCTTTTTAGGTGCATCCCATTTTTTGGGAGTTTAGTGTTTCTGTTTCTCAGTATACAAGACAAATAGCAGAAAGGCTAAGCTTGTACACTTCGAAGGCCAGTGGAGGATGTGCACTCTGTCCATTCCCTCTACCATTCAGATGCTGCTGCTAATGAAAGTGTTGTGGCAAGTCCAGGGTTACCCAGCAACCATCCATGGCTGAATGAGGATTCAAGCCTGTGTCTGCTAGATCAGGAGTCTCTAACCTTTTTGACCCTGAAGGCACCTTTGGAATTCTGGCAATTGTGGCTGTGACCACAAAATGGCTGCTGCTGGAGGAAGAGCAAACCACAAAATTTCAAGGAGTGAGGTCAAGCATGACCCCTCAACATTTCAGGAAGAGGTGTAACAGAATGCCTTTTAAAATGAACATATTGTTTTAAAATATTTTCTTGCATATGCACAGCTTACCTTCAGTCACACAGTGCAGTTCCCAGTGCTGTGGTGGCAGCTGCTGCCAAAGCAGCTTTTAAAAAAAAATTGAGGAGAAGAAGAAGAGGAGGAGGAGGAGAGGAGGAGGAGGTGATTGGATTTATACTCCACCCTTCACTCGGAGTCTCAGAGCGGTTTACAAACTCCTTTCTCTTCGCCTCCCCACAACAGACACCCTGTGATGTAGGTGGGGCTGAGAGAGCTCTTTTCAGAACTGTCCTTGAGAGAACAGCTGTGATAGAGCTATGGCTTGCCCAAGGTCATCCAGCAACTCCAAGTGGAGGAGTGGGGAATTAGACCCGGTTCTCCCAGATTAGAGTCCGCACACTTAACCACTACACCAAACTGGCACAGACATTTGGATCTCCCAGTGACCAATCAGAAGTCCTTCTAGACAAAAGCCTTACCTATCTTTGCCTACATTCTGAAAACACTTGGTGGGCACCGGGAAAGGCATCCTAGCCACTAGCCTAGGACTATACAAAAGTGACTCCCAAAAACTAGCACCACTCTGGTAGTACGGTTTACTTTAAAATAATATTTTTTTAAAAAAAAAACCCAGCATTACAGCAAGTATTAACAGAGCTCATACCTGGACTTATGAACAGCCAAAATACAGGACAAAAAAAATGGCTGAGTTAGGAGTTTCTCTTCTTTTTCTCCCTTGCTTCATAAAATTGCAAAAAGGACACTGCAGTGTCTATTCTGGTGAGGAACTCTGCCAAGTCTTTTGATTTTAATTAAAAGCTTCTAGTAACAAGATGGAGCAAAAGTTGGAGCTGGCTTATCTCCAGTAGCTCATGAATTGCAAGCCAACTCAAAATTAGCTGGTCAGGAAAATGCAGGAGAAAACCCTTGGGGGAGGGTCTTTACTAGTAACTATTTTTGTTCTGTGAAGCAATGCCTCCGCTAAAGACAGTCAGTGTCTTCAGACTTTTGATCAGATGTTGCCTATCCTATATTGGGAAGTGAAACAAATCTCTTTACCCTAATGCTTTTGCAGCTGCTTCTCTCCCACAAGACTGATCTGTGAATTTGGTAGCGTTATATTATGGGATAGATGATCCAGATCTCTTGGATTGGATGAACTCGTTGCATGGGTGTCAGCACTCCGACATATATGTGAATCTATGAGAAACTTAGCTAGTTTTCCGGAAGCTATTTTATTTAGCTTCCCTGGAAATTATTTAATGGTTTCTCTTGAGAAGGAACTTCTAAATTTGGCCATGAAATCAGACGATACCCTCAGCACAGCTATCTGAGAAAGCTACATATATCTTTTCTTTGCTTTCCAATTCAGGTAGACAGGGATTTCTTCTCCCCCCACCTCCCAGTGATCCAGGTCTTACTTTTAGACTTGCTAACAGGCCTGAAGAGAAGTGCCTTGTCCCTTTAATAGAGGCTTAATGTGTAGAAATGGGAAGCTGTAGTTTTTCATGTCATGGAGGTAAATAACATCCTTCTATCAAAGGGAAAGGTTGTTGTTGTTGTTTTCCTCCAGGCAGTTGGCAACCCTACTTACGCTTCATCTCCTGAAAATTTTCTCTCCGTTTTTTCCCCCCCTAGAAGGAAGCAATGCATTTTGTCTGAAAATTTCTTCTAGGTACAATTTGGAGACATCTCTAAATATAAATTCTGTCATGCACAATAGTGGAGGTGCCATGTCTCTACTGGTGTGCAGCTTGGTGTAGTGGTTAGAGAGTCAGACCAGCACCTGAGAGACCCATATTATAATCCCCATTCTGCCCTCGAAGTCTGCTGAGTGACCTTAAGCCAGTCACACACTCTTACTCCAAGCAGGTGTGTGAGGATAAAATGCATGATGTAAGCTGCTTTGAGTCTCCATTGGGGAGAAAGGTAGCGTATAAATGAAGCAAATAAATAAGTATTCAAAATAGCCTTCAGGTGGACACAGTTGATACTGAAGCCTCTTGAAGCCCAGCCAAGGAGTAACTAATTAAGTCATTATTGCTTTTAGTTGCTTCCTGTATATGGGGTCATCAGCTCTGGTGGGAGGCTTTTTCCTTTCCGGCTCTGTTTCCCAAGGTTCTGTCATCCTGCCTTGGATCTTGGAAGGCTCCCAGGCCTCAGAATTGGGAGGGGAGAGGGTTGCATGACTTGGTTCCTCCTCTTCCTTGTTGTGCTCATCTCCTCACTACCCATATGAGCTGGCCAAAAGCTTCCTCCCCAGCCTGCTTGTGGAGCCGCCCATTTAAAGTCAGATGGCCTGCCCCATTCCAGGCATCCCTTCGATCCCCCCTGGCTCGGCCCCACCTTTCTGAAGAGGAGATGTAAACTCCTCAGCAAGGTGGCCCCCAGCTGCCATCTTCCTATCCCCTTCCTTAAGTGGCTGGCTGTTCTCATGGTGGGATTGGTCTTCCCTCTTTCTGCCTCCCCCCAGCCCACCCTAGCCCTTTACCCCTTGCACCCTCCACCCTACTGGTTCCTGGTGGATGCCCTGGGGCCAAGCTGTTCCAGAGTGGCTGGGAAGGCTAGGGCTCTTCTCTTTTCTTCCTCAGCAGTGCTTGGAGCTCCTGGGGAAGGGTTGTTCAGCTCCTAGATGACCCAGGAGCACCTGTATTTGATGTTGGGAGCTGCATGGGAGCTGGTGCTGGCCCTGGACACCTGGGTCAGGAAATTCCTGGAAATATGGGAGTGGATCCTGGAGAGGGCAGGGTTTGGGGAGGGGAGAGACCTCAGCAGGGTATAATGCCATGGAGTCCAATCTCCAAAGCATCTATTTACTCCAGGGGAACTGGTCTCTGTAGTCTGGAGCTCAGTTGTCATTCTGGGAGATCTCAAGTCCCCACCTGGAGGTTGGCAACCTTAAAGATTTACCACATGCTAGCTTTACACAGCCATTTGGAAGGGATTATGTATTTGTTTGTTGGATCTTATTTAGTGCCCAGAACCTGGTAACAGAGTTTAAAAGTGAGGGATTTGTGTGTGTGTATGTGTGTGTTGTTATTGACATAGTAGCATCATAGTTCTATTCATTGGCCTTTTGGGTTTTGAGCCTTTGTGGACTGACTTCACACTTCATGTTTCAAGTTCATTTTCCTCATCTTCTAATTTGAAGAGAAAAGTTTATTTTAAATGAAAGCCCAGAATCTCAGAGATGTAAAATCTGGCACTTACGGATAACACAAATTGTCAAAGGACTTTTATATTTGTCAGGATTGCTTTGTAGCAAGGGACTGCGTGTGCTGGAGGAAACACTGGTTTCTGACTGTTTCTGTATTCAACATTTAGTCACTTCTGTAAGCATAGGAGTCCCTAAAGAATTTTTTACCTTGTCTGCCATCACTTCTGAGTCACAGTCGCCTTACAATTTAGCTAGTCCATGTATATATTCCTACATATACATTCCTGAGTTTTGCAGAGCCTTAATGCACTTCCGCTTGGATAAATCCAAACCAGTGACTGGGAAGAGGCCATGGCTCAGTGGCAGAACATCTGCTTGGCATACAGAAGACCTCCGGTTCAATCCTCGGCATCTTCTGCTAAAAGACTCTGGCTATAGGTGATGTGAAAGACCTCTGCCTGAGACCCTGGAGAGCCATGACCAGTCTGAGTAGACAATACTGACCGTGATGGACCAAGGGTCTGATTCAGTATAAAGCAGTTTCATGTGTGACTATGTCCACTATAGATGATATTTATTTATTTTATTTTATTTCCATGCCACTTTTCTCCTTAATGGTGACCAATAGCAGTTTCTCATATTGTTCTTCCCTCCTTTATCATCAGAACAATCTCTGCAAAGAAGTTTAGGCTGATAGACTATGACTGGTCTAAGGTCTCCCAACAAGCTCCCATAGCAGAGTGGGGATTCAAACCTGGTTATTCCAGGTCCTACTCCACTACTCTAGTCACTACACTACTCCATGACAGCCAATTATGACTCTCAAGAGATGGTAGAAGAGATAAGAATGTCTTCTGAAAATGCCTAGAGCCAACAGAGATGACTCATAGGAGAGAGGTTGCAGAGTGGTGGTAGAATGCATGCTTTGCCTAAAGAAGGTCCCAGGTTCAATTCTTATCCTCTCCAGGTAGCTTGGGCTGGGGAAGATGTTTTTCTCCTTGATGATTTACAGTGTTGCTGCTAGTCAGTAGCTAGATGGGCCAGTGACAGGACTCATTATAAGGCAGCTTCCTGTGTACATAAAATGAGCTTACCTTGGAGTGTACATAAGCCTCCCAACCAGAAAGTAGAATGTTATTGCACTTCACGTGTAGGTGTTTGGTAAAATGGTAATATGTAAGCATCCCAAACTGTGATTGTGTTCTGATGGACAAAAAAGTTGTGGATAATTTGTTGGTTATGGGATTCACTGCCTGAGTGGATTTAAGAAAGAGAATTACAGATTTTAATGATGGTTGTGCAGATGGAACCTCCATACTTGGAGCTAGATTCAAATCCAGTAGCACCTTAGAGAACAACAAGATTTTCAGAGTACAAGATTTTGTTAGTCAAAGCTCCCTTCTTCGGATATCTGACAAAAGAAGAAAGAGGAAGAGGAGGGGAAGAAGGAGGAGTTGGTGTTTATACCCCACCCTTCACTACCTGAAGGAGTCTCAGAGTGGTTTACAATCTCCTTCCCTTCCTCTCCGCACAACAGACATCCTGTGAGATAGGTGGGGCTGAGAGAGCTCTGAGAGGACTGTGACTAAGCCAAGGTCACCCCGTTGGCTTCATGTGGAGGACTCTCAAGAGAAGACTCATAGTTTTGACTCTCAAAAACTTATACCCTGAAAATCTTGTTAGTCTCTAAGATGCTACTGGACTTACATCTAGCTCTTCTATTGCCAAACAACATGGCTATTCTCTGCAACTATCTCCATATTTGGAAACTGTATATTTGGCTGCAGTGGCTCAAGTGGTTAAGATGCTGAACTGCAGACTGGAAGGTCACTAGTTCAGCAGTTCGAGACCTGAGTGCCACATGACGGAGTGAGCTCCCATCTCTGGCCCCAGCTCCTGCCAACCTAACAGTTCGAAAGCAAGAAACTGCAAGTAGATAGATAGGTACCACTTCGGTGAGAAGGCAACAGTGGTCCATGTGCTTTGGCATCTAGTCATGCTGGCCACATGACCATGGAAGCATCCTTGGACAGCACTGGCTCTTTGGCTTGGAAATGGAGATGAGCACCACATCCCTAAAGTCGTATTAGACTGGCTTTTGAGCAAGGGAAACCTTTACCTTTACTACATCTCTGAATAACCGATGTGGGGATCAAGCAAGGGTTGAGGTTCTTGTGTGCTGAAACCAATCTGTATGTGGGGGGCTGCTTCTGTATAATACATCCTGAAAAGGTCTGATGCTTGGTGACATGTGAAATCACCACAAATCATCTGCTATGAGAGGTATACTGGGGGGGGGGCAGCAAACCTAGCATAACTTGAATTAAATACATCTTGTATTCCAAGAACATTTGCTTATCCTCCTTGCTTTCTGGATCAAATTAAAGCATTGCTCCTTTTCTGATAGGTTCCACACTCCCTATGATCTCTCCCTGTCAACAACTGCAACAGGTTTGGGAGCAGAATGATTTTGGGGGTTTTTAAGTTAACTTTTGTATTATTTCAGTATTTTTTCCTGCTTCTTTTATCTTCCTAGTCAGTTTGAGAAGCTAAATGCTTTTCTCTCTGCAGGAAGTACTTGGAGATGACTCAGTAGGGCTATGCTGAGAAGTCTCCCCTTTTGTTCATTAACAATGTATCTAATCCTTGATAATAGACTCCATTAACTTCAGATGTCTGGTTGTTGTTGTTGTTTTTCTTTCTGAAGTTCTTCAGTTGGATTTTTGCAACCTTTTTTCCCCCAGTGGATATTATTTTGATTTCACGTCTGCAGTAGCTCGAGAATATAATACCACTATTAGTCTCAAACTGAGCATCCCTCTTAGTCAGGGATCTGTTTGGAACTGCAAATTCTTGTGTGTGAAAGAAATCTATTATTTAAAGAAGTGTTGTGCTGCTGCAGAGCCTGATGCTCCATTTAAAAAGAGGCTGTGGAAGAATATCTAGTGCACCTGTACAGGCTAAGGAACAGGCTTGATGCAACTGTATGTGTTGTTGTGTCAAAATACTTTTAAGGCAGTGTTTTACCAACATGCAGGGTAGGGTTGCCAAGCACCCACTGGAGGCAGGGATCCCCCACCCCCAGCTACCATTTCCCACCACTGGTCTGAGCTGCTGTGGGAGAAAAAATAAACCAAAATAGTAATTGGCCTATAGGGTTGCCAACCCCCTGATGAGGGCAAGGTTTCTGATTTTGGGGGCCCAAATCTGCTGCCAGCAAGCTGACTGGTAGGGAAGCCCTACCCCTGAACAGCCCCACCTGGCCCAATGAGCCTGGCATGATGAATGCACCCAGAGGTGATGTCATTGCACCAAGCACATTATACAGGGGACACTCTAGCATTCAGCTAAAAACTCTGTGGTGACCATAGAGTTTTTAGGCAAATGCTAAAGCGTCCCCTGTAGAATGTGCCCAGTGTGATGATGTCACTTCCAACATAAGTGTAGCCTGAAGACCCAAGAAGCAAGCCCAGATTCCCCTGCTGGTGGACAGGTAAAACCTGGCAACCCTATCAGCCTACCTAAGAATTCTAGAGAGAAGACTGATGTCACTTTTGGTTTTTCCCCAGAAATGATGTCACCAATGGCACTCCCTATCTCCCTGTCCCTGCCAGTCTACCACTGGTTGACTGGTCATTTCTCTTGCAGGGGCACAAGTACACTTTAGTAGTCCTGCCCCCCCAATCTTTGTTCAGACCTTCATACTGTCACATCAAGATTACTTTTTGTGGTGTTTTATCAATGCATATGGTTGTTTCACAAACACAGAGGAGAGGAGAAAGATACAAATGAATTGATGGAACTGATACCTATACGTGGAACTGATACCTATACATTCATGACTATATGTGCTCTAGTTCTGGGACTAATCTTCCTAAGTAGTTATAGAGAAGTGGGCTACAATGCAAAGAGAACTTCCAGAACAATAATGGAACCAAACATGAAAAATCCTTGCATTCTTTGGTTTGGAATGGTTGTGGGTCATTGAGGAGTCCATAGGTCAGTGATGTAATACCTGTTTTGCATACAAACATTCCCTGGTTAAGTCCTTGTATGTCTGCTTCTTTTGTTGCACTCAGTCAACAGAGTTGGGAAAGAATTCTGGATGAGTTCAGACTGGCAGTTTGGCCCAATATAGGCACGTTTCTCAAGCGGATTAAGTGAGCTGGTTCACACAGCCACAGCTGTCTGGCGTTCCTGTGCCATACTTACCCTGTCCTGGAGCATTTTGATCCTGCTTTTAAAAAGTACCAGGTGAAAGCTGTGGCAAGCTGTTTGGGTGCATGTTGATCCCGCTTCCTGGAAGTGTGGACGCAAATAAGCCGCAATCAAGCAGCGCCAGTAATGTGAACCTGCTGATCCGGCATAACTGCCCATGCGTGCTGTGCACTTGAGTGCACAACCTCTCGCTGGGATGTTTCTGGCTCACGAAGTTAAAGCTTCCAGCCAAGGGATCTTGCCCCAATTGCTGCTGTACCTATGTGCCTATGCACAGGTCAGTGAAATGGACCAAAGCCATGCTCAACTGGGGCACCACTCCCAAGGGCCGCCTCACAGTGCGAACGCTCCATTCCACCTCCTGCCCGGTATGGTCCCACATCAGTCCACATAGTGTGATTGGAAAGCCCCACGACAACTTGGCCTGGGTCTTTTTGCCCTGCTTCCCTTGCACTTCATTCTGCCAGGCTGTCCTCCACCTCTGGCTGTGGCTTTCTAGAACAACCAGTTGGAGTAGCCATTAATAAGATTATTTTATTTAAATGGTTAAAATAATAACTTTTAAAACACCTTATAACCAGCTTTAAACCAATTGCACCAAATGTCAACACATGAACAAGAAGAAGAGTCAATGAGAGAATAAAAAAAACAAAACAGAAGTCTTTACCTGTTGGCAGAGGGCCATGGTAGAAGGGGACAGACAAATCTCCATGGTTTTAGTGCCATGACTGAGAAGGCCCTTTCTTAGGTTGCCATCCATCTATCTTCAGATGATGAGGGCACTTGAAACAGGCCCATGAAGATGACCCTAATGGCCCTAAGTTCAAATGGGAGTAGGTGATCCTTAAGAAATGCTGGTCCCAAGTTGTATAGGGCTTTAAAGGTCAATATCAGCAGCTTGAATTGGACCCAGAAGAAAACTGGGAGCCAGTGTAGGTGGAACAAGGCAGGAGTGATATGGTCCTTATGATCTACTCCAGTCAGCATTCTGGGTGCAACACCACCTCTATAAACCAACCTTCCAGGTAGGACCAAAACCAATGCAAAACACTGTCTCTCAGCTCCCTGAAAGTGGTTATTAGGGGTTTATTGGGGCAGATTGAGGAATGAGCAAATGTACCATCTATTCTTTCTTTTTATATTTCTATTTTTGTCAGTGTATGAAATATTCAAAATCTGTAGCTGGAACCAGTGTAAGGCAACTTCATATATTAATGTTAGGGATGAAACAGAATGTTAAAGGCTGTTAGGATTCAAATATCCTCATTCTAGTTTTGTTTTCTCCCTTGTAAGGGAGAAAGCCTTAATGTCTTTATGTTGGCATCAGGTTCTTTCTTTATTTTGAAGAATTAATGCATTTTAAAGCTGTTTGATGTCAGTAAATGGTACGTGCACTCTGGTGGCCACCAAGAATGTCTAATAGGGGATGATGATTCTTCATACAATGGTGGTGATTGGCCCTGGCATGTACCCATTGGATTGAGAAGTTCTTTGCTTTGGCTAATTGGCTTGAAGATTACCTATTCCATTTCAACAGCAAGTAATTGTATAACTGAATCAGTACTTGATTGCACCTGTTATGGTATGTGTGTGTTCCTGTCAGCAACAGAGTTGCACACTGGGAAATTTTATGTCTCACTATCTCTCTTTCCATCTGCCTGCCTTTCTTCTTCTTCTTCTTCTTCTTCTATCTCCTCCTCCTCCTCAACTGTCTGTCTGTCTGTCTATCTATCTACCTATCTATCATCATAGCTCTCAAAATGGAGTTTGCTGGGAACTAATATTTAAGCAGGCATGCAGCAGACAACTAAAGAAAAAATATTTCTGGGCTTTGTGTTTGTAACAAGAACCCTCCAGGGGGAAAGTAATATGCAGATAAGAAACTGACACAACTGTCAAGTCATTTTGCTATACAACCAATACCCGCTAAATGCACATAGTTACTGATAATTATTACAGTAATTGCAGTATTCTCCCTTCTGAGCCAGGAGCAAGACAAATGTTTCAGATATTTCAAGACTAAGAGAAAGAGGGGGTGGGCAAGTGGAGGGAATGGCTGGCGATTTCACCCACTGTTTGGGGACAAAATTATTTCCTTGACAGTTGGTGAATGGTAAGAGATTCATAAGTCTCAGCAACTGTTTTCCTTGTGGAAAAATCCAAGTGAAATGATCGGAACATCTGGCAACGTCCATAAATAAAACAACACTTTGGAAGAGTAGCGATTCATTGTATCCTAGGCCCCTATATCAATGACATTAGAACAATTAATATTCAAAACATGCTTAATTACAATTATGCTACACAGATGTTCGAGGGGGAAAAAAAGAGAGAATGGGGTGATTTCAGGTTGAGCTCTCATGCAGACAAACTAATCCAAATGTCTCCCCCCCCCACCTTTGTTTCTGCAAAGAACTGTTGAATTTAATACAAACTCAGCATTTATGGGCAAGTCTGAGGGAACAAAAGACGGAATTAAGAGATTCAACAGCAGCAATAACATTCTGCATAAAAGCTGGCACTTGATTACATTATGAGCCACAGATTTTATATATTACCTTCTCTGAGCCTTATCTGCCTCTCCTCTTCTCCTCATCTTCACAACGACCCTATGAGGTAGAGAGAGAAGCAGAGAGATGGTGACAAGAACAAATATTATGTTTTGGGCAGGGCTCATTTCATAGCAGGAGCTCCTTTGCATATTAGGCCACACACCCCTAATATAGCCAATCCTCCAAGAGCTTACAGAGCTCTTCTTACAGGAGCTACTGTAAGCTCTTGGAGGATTGGCTACATCAGGGGTGTGTGGCCTAATATGCAAAGGAGCTCCTGTTACAAAATGAGCCCTGGTTTTGGGCAGGATCCAGCCAGGTTTAAAAAAAATAAAAACCAGATTACAGATGTATACAACAAATGCAAAATGTCTATAAAATGCATTGCTAAATCCCCATTCATCCTGCCTCCATGGACATAGAAAATCCTTCACTAGCAACTGACAATATTAATACTATTTCCAATTATACAATTGCCAGTTCTTTGTATTTCTCTTGACCATAAAGGGTCTATTCTGTATGAATCTCCATTTTTTCTGATAAGCGGTTAATTTCACTAAAGTATAGATCTCTTTTATTTTCAACAGCCAGTCTTGTAGTTTAAGGATCTTGTTTGTTTGTTTGCTTGTTTGTTTCCATTGCCTGGCAAAAACCACTCTGGCAACAGTAATCATATGTAAGGCAACCATTTGCTGATCTCTAGGGAATTCAGTAGCAGTGTCTCTGGTTTATGAGGGATTTGTTTTTCCAACCCAATTGATATAATTTTCACTAGTCTCCAATAACTGGGGGCACGTATGCTTGCCCACCATATGTGAAAGGAATCTGCCTTGTCTTCTTTACAGAACCAGCATAAGCTAGTACCAGTCTTATAGATCTTTGCCAACCTTAAAGGAGTCAAATGCCACCTGCAAATCATTTTCAATAGGTTTTCTCTAAAAGAGAGGCAAACTGTAAAGGTAGTACCATGAGTGAAGATAACTAACTCTCCATGTTAAATCATCTAAGTTGTTACCAACCAGCTTTTCTGATAGTGTAAACACCCCAAAGGCGATGTTTGGGATCTTGGGACCTGCATGGGCAAAAAGCTTGGTAAACCAGGCCTATAAGAAGGGAGTTAGGTGAGATTGAGGGTTTTTTGTTTTGTAGCTGAACAGGGATTCACTCCAGAATATCCCATTCAAGCCATGACTGCTCCATACTGAAAGACTGAAATGACTAAAGACATGCTGTAATCTCTGATGCGCATGCAGAGATGGGCATACACAACATTTCCATCAGCATGTATCTCATGTGTATGATTAAGCTCATTGGAGCACTCAGGATAACAAGGAAAGGCATTGTAATGGAACTGGACTGTCTCCATAAGTAAGCAGGCATATCTGCATCTAAATTTTCTTATGATTCTTAGTTCAAGTGTTTAGAGTGGAATGGTTATGTACGTGGCTATTCAGATATTCAGAAGCAGAGCAACAGGAATTGTAGAAACGAATGGAAGAAATTCTCTACTGCGATACTTGGTTAACGTAGCAGAGTTTTGCCCAGTCATAGAAGCATGATACTGAGTGCAGTAAGTAAATCTCCCAAGAAGTATATTGCAAAAAAACCCCTTACATTTATTCAAGTAGCTCCAGTTCACACCCAGTTGCAGCTGAAAGGAGAGAGAGAAGCCTAATCTAAAGATTACCTTCCCTATCACGATTGGCCAGCTAATCTAGCATCATGTGTATGTGAGTAAGAGGGCATTGTATCTACAGAAGAGACCTGCAGGGATGTGAATCTCCATGGAAGGCCATTGGAAAGAGATGAGAGGACAAAGGGGGAGAGAGAGAGGAGGGGTTAGAGGGCAGCTCCAAGGCTAAAACAAAGTGAGGCATCCTATTCAAAGAGATAACACCTATACATGCTTAGAGCAATATAGTGCCCCCCAATGTCTAGGTATACTGAGTCACTCCAACTTTCTCATCATCCTTCCAGTTTTCCGTTTAGTGGATACTGGCAGATATAATTTTGTCCTCCATCCTATAACAACTATATATCAGTTACACAACACCTTTGCCATGGTAATGGAAAAGACTGTAAATCAACAATGCCTGAAGTAAAATTTAGAGGTGAAGTTAAGGGTACCTGTCAGAGCAAGACATCTAAGTCATCTCTAGGCAAGCTGCAAATGTGTGTCTGTGTTTACATACCTATACGATAAATGAACAAAGATAAACTAATCTCGGGGGGGGGGGGGGCTCCAATAATCTTAAAGTTCTCCCAAAAGTAAAAGTTTGAGATGCATTTTAAAACTTTTGTTTGGGCAAAAAAGCCCCCATCAAATATAAATAAACTATATTTAGAACTTTGTTAATAACAAAATCGGTTAATGGAGCTAATATCAAAATCAACCAATATATTACAAAGAAAAAAGGGGGAAAATGTGACTATAGAATAATTTAGACATTTTATCATCTTAACTTCAACACTGAAGGAAAACTTGTGAAAAAACATTCAATGTTATAATGAGTAATACCTAAAGTTTACAACATTTAGAAGGTGCAAAGAGAAGCCCAATATTTGGTGTGTGTGTGTTAAGTGCTGTCAAGTTGTTTCTGACAGCTTCAAGAGGGAATTAGATAAACATATGGAGCAGAGGTCCATCAATGGCTATTAGCCACAAAGTATAGATATGAACTCTCAGTCTGAGGCAAGTGATGCTCTGTATTCTTGGTGTTTGGGAAGGACAACAGTGGGAAGCCCCACTGCTGGAGCTCCTGATGGCACCTGGTATTTTTGGCCACTGTGTGACAGAATGTTGGACTGGATGGGTCATTGGCCTGATCCAACTGGCTTCTCTTATTTTCTTATGACTTGAGACTATTGACTATTGTTCAGGTCTTGCAAACTGAGGGCTATGGCTTACTTAATTGAGCCAATCTATCTCATGTTGGGTCTTCCTCTTTTCCTGTTGTCAAAAACTTTTCCTAGCCTGACTGTCTTTTCCAGTGACTCTTGTCTTCTCATAATGTGATCAAAGTATGATAGCCTCACTTTGGTCACTTTAGCTTCCAGGGGGAGTTCAGGCTTGATTTGGTATAGAACCCACTCATTTGTCTTTTTGGTGGTCCACAGTAGCTGTAAAACTCTCCTCCAACACATTTCAAAGGAATCAGCTTTGCTCCTGTCAGCTGTCTTCATTGTCCCATTTTCACACCCATTCACAGTAATGGAGAATACCATCGCATGAATTATTTAGATGTTTTATACATCTCTAGATAGATTTCCTAAAGTACATGGTGTCTGTATCACTTTAATTCTTTTCCCATTTACACTGACCTCCAACTACAACTTGCTACCAATTAGGCATTCCTCATTAAATGTAAACAATCTGCTACAATAATTAACAGTTTGGGGAGGAAGAAAGTGCTGGGCAAAGTACAGAATATTCATATGCAACAGTTGTATGCTGTAAAATGAACAACCAGAACTCAAAGACCAAGGATCAAAGACTTAAATCTGCTACTTCCAACAACATGAAAATGCATCCTCCCATTAGACTAATTAAAGATGCATGTTTTTTCTCTATATTTTAATTACAAGTTCGTGAAGGTGACAAATAATATTCTTGCTTGATATCCAGTGGCTATATATTTGTTTGTTTCTAAGGTTCAGTTCACACTAATTATGGCAATTGCCCACACTGGATTCAGGGGCACGAACATTCTCTTTGGGGCTTCTGAGCTCTCGCTGAATTAGACGCTGCCAAACCACTTTAATCAAAACTTTTTTGTTGCTTTTATATAAGTCCCCTGGATGTTTTCAACCAAGAAAGAATTGAAATTTCACATGAGGTAATACAGAGAGGCCTCTCAGGTGTATGTAAACCTCTGATCCTCGTGCTGCCCTGGAAAATTTCACCAATCTGATTTTGCTTTCCTGAAAATTCCCATAATATGCTGCTTGAGCAGTTAAGCTAAAATTCAGTTTGGGGTTTTGCCTTCATTGAAATTCAGTGGCAACTTCATGGGATGAAATCCGTTAGCTACTCTCCAGTGGGTTTTATGTATGACATGTGAATGAGTTTGCATATTGGGCAATCAAGCTGACTTGCCAGGCCACAGCCAGAAACCCATAAACACATTTGGGGGGAGGGGCAGAGTTTTGGGCAAACTCTAGAATGTCCCATCAGATGTAGAATGGTATAGTGTAGCCCAATCTCATCAGACCTTGGAATTTAAGCAGGGTCAGTACTTGGATGGAAGACCACCAAGGAAGACTTTGCAGAGGAAGGCAATTGCAAATCACCTCTGCTAAACTGCTTGCCATAATTCACCATGTTGGCTGCGAGCTGATGACACTTTATACACACACATACACATGCAGAGTGCCCCATTACATAATTCAACACTGGAAGTGATGTTAGTGCACTGGCATGATGCCAGCACATGCCCTGTTCTCCTCCCATGTCATCCTGCTGGTGGGCAGCAAATCAGGTTACTAGAAGGTCTCTTACTATAGTAGGAGATCTGGCAATCCTGGGCAAATACATAGATTGCAGAGTCCGTAGCTTAGACTGGGGGTCCCTACCCTGTGTAACTGCCAGACATGAGTTGTGGTTCTCAATTTCCTCATGTGTAATGCTCAGTTTAGATCAGGACTTAGGCATGTGTGGAGAAAGGACTTCAGCCTTCCCCTGCACATGGCTCCAGTGATGCTATTTGTCCCATTTGTGTCTCAGGGGAAATGTGGTTTTCTCAAACGAGTTGAATAGGGTCCCAACAGGACCATTTCAGTTCAGAAAAATAGCATGGAGTAAAGCTGAAGCCCCTTCTCCATGTGCACCAAAGTCCTGATCCAAATCAGCATCACACACATGGGAATGGAAGACAACCTGCAACTTATGTCTGACAAAGGGCGTGGATCCCAACTTGTATACTTTGTAATGTGTGGATTTAATAGTTAAGCCACTGATCTTTCATTGGGTCTAATTATGCTTAAATCTGCATCAAATTAGCACCCCAAGGGATGGTTGATATAATTGCATCATTTCCTATATTTATACATAATTAGTTATATATGCCTTTAAAATATTTACAACCATTGCTTAGAACATCAGCAAAAATAAAACAAAAAAACCCGCCCTGAAGGTGGCACCTTCAATGGCCATTCCCTTTATTCTTAACCTCGAAGATATTCCAGGCTATGAGACATTCATGTCGAAAAAGAACTGCAGCATTTCTTCCCATTATTTTGTGAGATGGCAGAAGGCTTCTAAATGATATATTTGCAAATGTACAATCCCTACCAAAGTCTTCCAAGTTACCTCCCCCCTTCCTCTCGGCTAGGCCTCAGGATGGTGATGGTAATTAGCCATAAGCTTGCAAATCGCTTATAATGGTCAAATTATTAACGAGGGTGGTGATGGTTTAATTCTAAGAAAGGAAATTCTGTGAGGGGGCCCTCTCATAGTGCCATGCAGAAATCTCGACTCTAGCCAGCCAAAGGAGTCCCCTCACACGGGAGGTACATTAGCATATCCGTATTCCACAGTAAACACTTGGAGGCTGCCAAGTTGCTATGCATAAAATCAGGTTCACGCTGTGCTGGTGTTTATTAGCCTCCATCTTCCAAGCTGCTGCAGTCCCTCTTGAATAAATCTATATTTAAACATCTTTATAACTCGGGGGGGGGGGGGGGGGGACGTGCCCCCTACTCCAAATGGCAGAAGATGCAGTCCATTTCTGACTGGATAAAACATAATGGAATAAAAAAGCGACAGTGAATGATCTCTTTGACAATTTATTTATCTTCCTAACATTTTTGTTTTAAAAAACAAGAACTGGGGCCACGTATTTACATATCAGTTGTCTGGAGGACTGACTCTGCCTTCCAGCAAGGAAGCTGTGAGTTCTCAAAGAGTTTTGTGGTTTGCATGGCATTGACGCAGGGACAAAATCCAAAAAGGGTATTCAAAACGATGTTTAGTTATTGCGGGAGGGGAGATTGCAGCCCTCTTCTTTAAGATGCTCTCTTTCAGGCTCCTGCTTAGTTGAGGCCTGGCTGCATTTATCATGCAGAGTCTGGAAAGTTTTTTTTTTTAATCTCTTTTTTTTACTTTTAAATCATTCTGGCTCCCCATGAGGTTTTTCATAGTGGGGCAGATGGAGAAAGCTAAGTGGATAGAATGTGTGGATTTAGAGGCAAAGACACCAAGGATCCTTACTACAGAAAATGTAAAATGTGGGCACAGTCCAGCCAATTTTAATCAATAAACTAATCACCTGTGAAGGTCCAACACTACAGGGTTCCCCCCCCCCCCTTTAACCTTTGTTTAATTACAAAATGTGTATATAGAATATTGGTTGCATCTCAATGCTTATGTAACCATATAATATTGCTACAGTTTTTAAAGTTCTACTGAACTGAATGGGAGGTATTTAAGAATAAAACTTGTTGCCTGTTCTTTGAGGAGGGGCGTCCATTGTGAATGCTCCAAGAATGTCCATTACGAATGCTCTAAGGACGTCCATTATGAATGCTCCAAAAGCACACAGGGCTTCTTTTGGCTCAGGGGCCAGGTCATTATGCCTCTAGCTACTCAGGAGGTGCCGGGACATAAACTGGCTGAGCTGCCCCTATTTTTGAGCTTGCCCACCTACTTACCCTCCTTATTGAATAATGGGAAATTAGCTGGTCACTGAATGGTTAAAAACATCACTCTGCCATCAAATTCACTGTGTGGCTTTGGGCTAGTCACTCTCTCAGCCAAACCTATCTTGTAGGGTAGTTGTTAGGGCAAAGTATCGGGCAGAGCTAGGGTTGCTAGGAAGAGGGAGGTGACAGATGGAGGGACCCTCACTGGTTACATAATGACATTGCCAGCGATCTGTTGATATCATTCCCCACACACCCAAAAGTGACATCAGTGTTTTGTTAAGGCACTGTGGCATTTGGGTTAAACCACAGTGCTTTGCCCAAATGCCAGAGTATCCCCAGTTTTACTTAGAAATGTGCTGATGTCATTTCTGGGTGTAAAGAGAGTGGTGTCAGTGCATTGGGATGATGCTGATGCCCCCCCCCCCCCGGTGCTGCCATTTTTCCCTCTGCAGACCAGCCAACCAGTGGAAGGAAGTGACCACTGGGGGTGGGACATCCATTGTCCCCAACAAGCAAATGATAAGCCTAGGCAGAACCATGTATGTTGCCTTAAACTCATTAAAGGAAAGATAAGATAAAAATGTATCACTGATATAAAATGCCCACTACAGAAAGAGTGCACAATGCAAAAAGACAATCTAACTGTGCAGTTGTACTGAAATTGTTTGTTTCTGGGAGGGAGGGTACTGATATACACAATTCCATGTGTGCACTATTAAAACAACCTACCTTAAAGCATCTTATATTTCCCTTGACTGTAGAAAAGGGATGAAGAAGGAAAACCAGTTGCAAGAACTGCAAGTTGTACTGTTGCAATTTATTTCACTATTTCCTTTGAACATTTTGAACTTAAAATCTGGTTGAAATCCACCTAAATCCCTGAAACATTCTGAAACCCCTGGCACAAGTCCCTATGAGCAGGTCATATAGGCATGTTTAACTCTCCTCTGTGTGTGGGTTGTACCTGTAAATTAACTGATTTTTTCTGTTAGTTGTAAATTAACTAATTTATTAATGGCTAATCTATATCAATTAAACACCCCTGAATTTGTGTGAGTTGTTGAATGACAGGCAGCCTACCGTGTTTACCAGTGTTTTGGGCAAAACTATCTTGGTTCCAAATTTAGCCACTGTTACTGCTGTTTTTATATATCCTCATTTGCATGTAGACCAGTGCCAAGAGGTGTTAAACCATATCTCCCTCCCACTATATACCACATCCATCAGCTGATGTTATTCAGCTACTTGAATAAATGATGGGCTAATCTGGGAAGACCCCCCCCCCCCAATCCTTAGATGGCTCAGAGTGTTTGCTAATTAATTCTCCCTATCAGGGGTCATTTCGTAGAAAAAGAGGTGCAGGAGCTCATTAGCATAACACATTTGCATATGCCACACCGCTTAACATAACGGAAGTGTGTCAGAAGGCAACACCCACCCCTCAGGCTCCACTCCACAGGTGAGTGAAACTGACCTGCTCTTCCTCCATTCCCTTCCCCATCCAATACTTTGTGCAATAAAAATAAGCATAAAGAACACACCCTCATTTTCTTCCTGCTCCCTTGAAACCACCAGGTTTCAAGTAGACTTGAGATACCCAGGACATGTGCACCACCCATCCCTTTCCCTTCCCCTCCCCACAACAAGACACCCTGTGAGGTAGGTGGGGCTGAGAGAGGTCTTTTGAGAACTGCTCATGAGAGAACAGCTCTGAGAGAACTTGTGACTGGCCCAAGGTCACACCAGCAGCTGCATGTGGAGGAGTGGGGAATCAAACCCGGTTCTCCCAGATTAGAGTCCAACTCCTGACCACTACACCAAACTGATAAGGTGGAAGCTGCTGAAGGGTTGGTGACATTTCTCTAGTACTTATGTGCCATGTGCCCAGATAAAAAATGGTATACTTAGAAAATTTATATGCCACCTTGAGCAAGTCTCTGGAAAAAGCAGCACACAGTCATAAAAGGAACAATGATAAAATTATCAATATTAAAACAAAACATTAAAAACAATAAAGACCTTAGCAGGGCTTTCCCTGGGGCACTGCACCTCTGCACTTCTCGGGGAAGCCGAGGAGGGGGTGGGGCTTGGTCATGTGCTCGCCCCCTGGGCTCCTCACTCCTGGAGCTGCGCTCCTGTGCGCTCCCGCTCCAACGGACCCCTGCTCCCTATACAGTAGCAGTTTGCACTGTTTCTGCTAAAACTAGTTATGGGCTAAACCATCTAAACACTAGATCTAAGTACAGAATTCTGTCATCCCCCAAGACACTTTGGAGCAGGTGAACAAGGCCTCCTTCCAAGGCCAATTTGCTTGGTCCTCAAAAGAACAGCTGATCCTGTGTTGTCTGCAGGGAGGGTAGGTAGGCCAACTTGCAGCCAAAGTTTACCGCAGAGCTCAAATATCTTCTCCAGCCACCTTCTGATTGTCTGTCCCACATGAGTCAGCAAAAGGCTCAAAAAGCATCACTAATTCTGTCTTGCCTCATTTAAAATTGGGACTGGGACACAGCAGTACCCCAGCCATGTAGTGTGTGGACTAGGGTTCCCTGCCCCAGGTCCCAGCAGGGGTTCCCCCTCTTTTCAGGGCTTCAATCTGCTGCCAGCCAACTGGCTGGTGGGAAAAGCCCCATCCCTGAACAGGGACATTGCCGGGTGATGTCTCCAATGCAATGTCGTCTCCTGGAAATGACATCATTGCATTGCCAGTATCAGGGATGACGCTCTAGTTTTTGGGCAAACTCTACAGTTTTGAAGGCAAAAAAACCCATAGAGTTTTGCCCTGACATTGGCGATGTGATAATGTCACTTCCGGGTGATGTCATCATGCCACTCAAGTGAAGTGTGCATGGCAGAAGATCCTGGGAAGGACCTGGGAGCCCCCACCAGATGCCAGGTAGGATCTGGCAACCCTAGTGAGAACTGATTTAGTATGTATTTTATGGATAGCAGCTGAGAATATAAAACCCATTGTGCTGGATCCTACCAGCTTTAATTTTGGTGAACGTAGTAGGAGAAAGCTTTTTTTAAAAAAATAAGTTTATTTATTTGCGTTTTTATATTATACAATCCACAAGGAAAGGTGAATGAAACAATACTTTTTACATATTTTCGAGCCTAACCACTAGTGTTTACCTAACCATATATACAATTTTGACCACTTATCATCTTCTTCGTACGGTACTCCTTCCTCATCATTTAATTGCCTTAGACCCATTCGGTCACTTGCTGCAGCCTCTAAAAGTTTCTGTACAATTTCATCCTGCGTAGGCACATTATCTATTTTCCATTTTTTTGCCCATAAGATTCGCGTAGTTGTCAATACATATATTATAAAAATTACATCCTTTTTCATCATATCTGCTGGAAGCATGTTTAACAAAAAAATCTCTGTTTTTTTTGATCTCCAAAAAAGGTTATGTCAGATATAGTGGGCTATGTATGGAAAAAAACCACTTGGGATGGGGGCTGCGGTGAGAAGAGGAAACAGGTAACAGTGAGCAGAAATCCAGCCTAGTTTAAGGTGGTGTGAAAGTTCTGTCAGTGCCTATTGGTAGCAACAAGACAACCGTTCCATTCTTGGGCTGCCAAAACCTTGGAGGGGGATCCTTCACCCATAGGTCCCATTGTCCACCACTGCTCTGAGCAGAAGCAGGAGAATTTTTTTGTGTTCTTGTTCACTTACTAAAAGTTGTTTTACAGGAAGTGACAAAGGTAGCTCTAGGAATTGCCAGAAGCTCTATGATAGAACTTCTGGTAAGTACACAAGCCTGCATTTAAGAAAAAAAAGTCTTCTGCAATGCTATGCCCCCTCTCCCCAATTCTCTTACCATATGCCAAGCACTGCCTGGTAACACTATTCTGTTACCATTCCTTTCATCTTATTTGTGCACCCAGATCAATTAGCAGCAGGGTGCGTTAGCATACAACAATGTCTGACATATTTCAAATGCTTCAGGAAAGTATACTTTTGACCGAAACTTTGCTCACGCCTCCCCCAACATGCCTTTGGTGCCTGATTAGTTTGGATTACTTGCTACAAGACTTACATGCTACCGTGTCAAGTGCTCCTCCTCTCCACAGTCCTCCCTCCACACTGTTGTCCCAGTTTCTCATTTAGAGAAGTAACTTATGTCATGAATTTTGTACTGATCTCTGACAATGTCCCTCATGTCACCAAGCTTGTTAAGTCAGTGACGCTGAACCCGGTACATAGAAAATCAATTTCTCTTTGCATTTGGCTGTCATGCAGATGGAACATGATTCATACATTAGTTCTTTTTAAGTAGGGGTAGAAAGCACCTTCCATTTCCCTCTTTACAACTGTATCTGCATCTTCATATTATCTGTGGTTCAGTAACCTTTAGTAGAAGACCAGAAGATGCCTCTGGAGGCGATGCATCACGCATCACAACCGATTTATACTTTAACATCTGTCAGCTTCTCCCTGGAATTTAGTTATGCCAAGATATACATGTCATCTCTTCTAATGACTTATCAAAGAAGAGATGCCAACTGCATCAAAGCAGAGTACCAACGGGAAGCATTTGGATACTGCTGCCTGCCATTTTCCCAGGGAATACAGTTCAAATATGTCTATTGGTATGCAACATCTCTCACAACGACTGCTCTCTTTTAACATATATTATATCCAGTGGGTGAAACCATTTATATGCATTTCTCAAACCTGGGCGGGGGGGGGGAATGTGTGTCCCTGTATTGACAGCGAAAGACCAAAGGATGTCAAGTCCCCCCCCCCCCCCCCAATACCAAAATAATTGCTTCAAGGCTTAGCAAAAGGCACAGAAAGAGGAAGATTCCTCCAAAGAACAGTATAATAGATGCACATAAAACTTATTTTTTATTGAATCATTGAAATCTCAGTGTGTGATGAGCTATGTGGTTGTACTTCAGAGGAATATTTTTAATGCCAAACATAGGTACATGTAAGAAAGAATATTCAAACAGGCATTGTAGCTTGAGGTCAGTCTTTAGACATTCAGCGGCAAGAACAGCATTCTGACTTGATGGGAAACTCAAAACTTGGAGCTTGGCCGGGGGAGAATTTGTGTGGGGGGATGGAGATAGGATGCAGATGAGAAACAGCAGAAGTGGAATGTCTTAAGCAAACCCTCACCATCATCCATTCCAAGTCCCTTGCTTTCCACAGTGGAGGAAAACATGGGTGTAAAAATGATATGTTTACCACAGTGTCGCCAGCTGGCTATACACAGTGTCCCCTAGGTATGGGCATGAACCAGCTCACCAACTTTGGAAGGTTTGTGCTTTATGAAGACAAGTTCATGGCAGGTCAGTCTGTACCTGCTTGAATATTCTCTCCAACTGGACTGTATTTTACAGTGGTAATCCATGTTATAGTCTGAAAATGATGGAAGATACACTTTCACATTTAGGCACTGCACCATGTTTTGTAGGTCCAATGTTAAATTTACCATTGCAAACTTTATTTTTACTGTGGGGAAGGGTTAAAAAGCATGTCCACAACCAACTTAATGTGCATCCTGGAGCAAGCATCTTTAAGGTCTTTTTTCACTTGAGAAGTCTTAAAATATTCTTCGGCAAATTCTCTTAACTGGTGGGAAAATGTGGCTTTCACAAGGCCATAGGAAGTTTGCTTGATTGTAGTGGGACAGTTGTAGTGGGGCAGTGCAGTGGGACTGTAGAGGGACAGGCGTTTGATTGTAGTGGACAGGTGTTGTGAATCCACATTTGATTGTGATCTGAAGCTCCCATGGGATAGGAATTATCCCAATATGTCACCATTAGCCTCAATTCTTGTACCATCATTTCACACATAGAACTGGCAATAAAGGAAATGTGTGTGGAAAATTCTGTGTGCACATCAAACCACCTGTGCATGCACTATAGTTGCTACATTGGACCACTGGTATTTAAATGCTGAATGTTCAGTGATTGCAAAGGAATGTGGGGGTGTCCTGCTGAATGTGATATTATTCAGAATAAATAGCATAGCAGAGGTGGCCTGCCACATGTTTCTTCTCTAATTTCTAGTTTAGTGGCAAGCTCTCAGTAGGGAAAATAGTACTGAATTATACATGTCTCATGGACTTATTTTAGGATTGTGATTAATCATCTGATTACATTGTGCCATTGTCAATGGCAGCCTTTTTCGGAAAATCAGAACAGGTGACTAAGATGCCTAGAATAAACTCATTTTCCCCTGTTACATGGAAGACCTATTATGTAACACATGCCTATAATTCCAACATTTTCTGATAAAGGTTGACTAAAATTAGATTCAGTTCCTCCTAGGCAAAGCCACACAATCATTTTCTCTTTTCCATGTGTTAATTATTTGGATTACAGTTGGATGAATATGATTCATTCTGTTCTGTATTCATTCCCTCATTTTTGCTGCATCAAATGCTTCATTGTGTGTCCTCCTGATGATCCATTGCACTTTTCTGTTGATGTTGTGTGGTTGTGCAGATAAGGCCCATTTTGATAGGTATTCAGTCTGTATTGTCATCCTGGTAGGCCTGGACACATCCATGCTGTTCATAGTGCAGAGGATTCATAATAGAAATTTTCTTCTCAAAATGAAGATGTCCTCAGAAATACAGAATCTTATGAATGCATGTGATATAGTTCTATAGGAAAAAAAGTGATACGTATTTAACAGTATGAAAATGGAAATGGCACCGAGGTGAACAGTACTGATTACTCCAATTAAAATCTATATGAATTAGAAATAGGAAGGTTGTTAATGTGCACAGAAAAAGGAAGGGTGTTAATAAGTGCACAGCCAGTCCAAAGATATTGAAAAGCTCTTGTTAGAATCCTGACAAACCCAGATAAAATACAATATGGTCTCACTTCTTCATGACTGCCAAGATACATTTGGAAACACGACATCAAGAACTGCTAAAGGATTGCAAACAGACAATGTTGAGAGGTGATGGGATTAATCTCTTTGGAAATCTGTTTTTTTTTTGGGGGGGGGGTTGGTTTTTTGCAAAGTTTATGTATCAAAATACTCAGGGCCTGCCTCAGATCTTCTCACATCTGAAGGTACCAATTTCTGACGAAGAATCTTATGAAAGTGTTTCTAAAATGTAGTTTGGCATCTGCCAGATTTACAGAAATGCTGTGCAAATGTTGTTAATTATGGGCAACTCAGTAGGCGATTAGCTGCGTTGCTGTGCCTCGTAACGTATTTCCAACGTGGCCTTGCTGCTGAACAAGATGTCCATCCCTCTGTTACAATGCTCCATATGTCCCCCGATTTAAGTCAACAGTTGGTGACTATTTATATCAATTACGTCTGTCATTAATTCCGGATTCTTGCATATTGTACTGTCACAGCCACACACCCTGATTTCTACAGGTATTAAACCCACTGATCTCCCCAGCACTGAAACTGAAAGATTAGATGTGAGTTTCATTGCCATTTTGAAAACTCAGTATTTATAACTTGGCATTCTGGTAGACCCGGTGTTACATTTCAGCAAGATTTCAGAATCTGAATCAATGGTGATTTTTTTTTTTTACTGTTTTCAACATTCCCCCTCCTTAAATTTGACTTTAAGGATACTTTTAAAAAGTATTTTTGCTGATTAAGTTGAACAATCACCTTGCTGAGTGTGTGTATTTGTTGGCAAAAGTGTTGTTATCAAGAAAATGCACATCACTGTGTTTTCGGTTCTTGGCCACAATATTTTACCTTATGGACATATTTTGTAGTCCTTCCTCTTATAGGCTCATATTCATCCATCTAGATCAATCTTATCTTCTATGTCTGGTGTCACTCTCTGGGGTTTCAAACAGACCTTTCCAAACATCTGTCATCAGAGCTTATTTAACTGGAGATGCCAAGGACTAGGCCTGGGACCTTCTACATGTTGTCCATATGTTTGACTACTAAGCCATGCCCACTTCTCCTTTTTTGAACTAAATAGCCTTAGTATAAGGAAGCACAATAATCTCACTGCTCATACAGATTCTCTCAAAGTAATTAAAAAGAGTGAAACACTCTAAACCAAACCAAACCAAAAAAAACCCCTCTGTATTTTAACAAAGGCAAAAGTTGAGGAGAAAAACTAAACAGAAGCACATGAAAAAAGAAATACATAATAAACTTGTCTAGAATTCTAAGTCTTGAATTAAGGGCATAGTACTAAAAAATCAGTACCAAGAATAGGTATATGTCAAGTCCTGCATGCAATTACTCACACAAACACTCTTGTAACAGCAAGTTTTGTTTATTAGGAGGCAAAAAGGTTCCAAGCATGGACAGATTCAGTGTCGGAACTGGCCTCCAGATGCTTACAATCTCCTTTCCTTTCCCCTCCCCTCCCCACAACAGACACCCTGTGAGGTAGGTGGGTTCTTTCCAGGACTGCTCTTGAGAGAACAGCTCTGACAGAACTATGGCTTGCCCAAGGTCATCCAGCAGCTGCAAGTGGAGGCATGGGGAATCTAACCCAGTTCTCCCAGATTAGAGTCTGCCCACTTAACTACTAAGCCAACCACTACACCAAACTGGTAAATACGATGCATACTGATACATAGTGTTGATTTATGAAAAATACAAAAATAGAGAACAAATGCAAAATCATTAATTCATTCTAAATGATGGAACAACGGAGAAGTGGAATCAAAATGGAAATGAGGGGATCAGAACAACAAGAGAAAAAAATTCAGTACCATCCCTAAATGTCCTAGGCACATTTCCTGGCTAGCTCAGTCTCGCGTACAGCAACAAATGATCTTTAGTTTAGTCTGACAATGTGCCATAATTAAGCAGCCTGTTCTCTAGGTGATCATCTCAGCCACCTTAAGTAGGAACACTTGCTGTGCTTTATAGGCTGGCAGAATGCTATGAAACTCCAGCAAGTCAAAACATTGTAAGACTTAATGAAAGGTCCATATATAATATTTGCTAAGAGTATCTGTTTATTTCCTCCCTGCTGTTGTACTACTAAAGCAGAAATATAAAATAAAAACTATGTTGAGTAAGCAATTAAAAAGCCAAAGAAAGTTAGGATTTGGGTAAATGTTAGGTTTAACGCCTTGGCTGCTGAAGAAGAGATTGATTTATTTACAAAATGTATACTCTGCATTTCTGTCCTTACAAGAGCCACCGAGGTGGCTAACAATTTAAAATATATGTGATAACGTGCATTATATAACCATCAAAATAAATCCCCCTCCCAAACATACCTCATTAAGACAACTTTTAAAAGAGGGTTTTAAAAAACAGAGCTAAAATACATATAAAACATTAAAAAGACATACAAAACATAAAACATTGGATAGGAAGGAAGGATCATTGGGGGAATGCCATACTAAACAAAGAAGTCTTCACTTGCTGGCTGAAGACAGCAACAGAAGGGGGCAGATAAGTTTCCCTGAGGAGAGAGCTCCAGAGTATGTATTTATTGGATTTCTACCCCACCCTCCCAGCTGGAGCCGGCTCAGGGTGGCTTGAATAAAAACACATAAATTGTATAGAATAAATATGGTACATTAAAACATGGATTAAAATTAAAACAATTCTGCTATAAATTGCTAGTAGTAGTTGTTATCAGTTTGGTGGTGGCAGCCATTATTTAGTGTTCTCAGCTCACAGTCAGCTCGCTGTCTTCATTTTTTATTGTTCTTTGGGCTGTTCGTGAAAATTCCAGGAACCTGGCCCTCTCTCATTCTGTTGTTGGTTGTTAGCTATTGATGATGGTGGTGGCCCCCTGAAAGCCAGGTGGAAGAGCTCTGTTTTACAGGCCCTGCGGAACTGTAAAAGGTCCCGCAGGGCCCTGATCTCCTCTGGGAGCTCATTCCACCAGAGCGGGGCCACCACTGAGAAAGCCCTGGTCCTGATTATCAACAGCCTAGTCTCCTTCAGACCTGGGAGGGCCAGCCAGTTCTGAGCCCCTGATCGCAGTGCTTTCTGGAGAACATTGGTGCCATGACCAAGAAGGCCCTCTCCCAGGTTGCCACTTGCCTAATCTTAGAAGGCAGGAGCACCCTCCAAAGATAACCATAGAGGTTGGGCAGGTTCCTAAGGGATTAGTCAGTCCTTCAGATATGTTGGTCCCAAACCATATAGGGCTTTGAACGTTAAGACCAGAACCTTGAATTGTGTCTGGAAACAAATTGGAACCCAGCGTAGATGGGCCAAGGCTGGAATGATATGATCCCTACAACCCACTCCAGATGTTACTCAAACTGGACCCAGAGAAGGGAAAATTAGCTTTAAAATGGGTTCCAGAAAGGAATATAACATTCAAAAATTGGGGGGTGGCATAGAAGAATTGCTAGTGCATTGTGGCTATAGAAATAATTTTGATGTTTGTTTGTTTTTACTGTCATTATCTATGGTAGCATGTACGGATTCAGCAGTGATAGTTGCTTTTTCTTCCCCATTTGGTCCTTTGCCCTCCCCAGATGAAAGACACGGACACCACTCTGGGTTAAACTAAGCTTATATATATATATATATATATATATATATATGCGATTTAAAAAAAAAAAAAAACATGCTTTTGTGTAGACACCAGGGAGCCGATTGAATGCACTTCGAAGAGTGTTTTCTATCGGTGAGTGTGCTCACGATTGTCTGGAGCAGGGTGTTTTGAGCTGGCTCCAGCACGCCGTCTGAACATACCCTCTGTGTCTGTTCCTGGGTTCTTGGGAATTCTAACTCTGGTATACACAGTTCTGATCCTATAGTTATGCCAGTTGCTCATTAATATCATAATTCCCCATCTTTATTAAAGAACAGAGCAATTTGGCTAACAAAAGCCCCCTCCATTTCCATTAGACAGCTATTCTCACATTGTAAAACTAGGAAAAGGCTGAGCAGCTCCCCCAAGAAGGCTGGCCCAGTAATTGGCTAGGCAATTAAGCCGGTCAATCGCCACACCAAATGGCCATGTCTTTAAGGCATTGGGGAATGACTAAACAATGGCACCCATCCTCCAAGGCAAGAACCAACCCTTCCAGTAGTCTAGCTGATGTGCTTTTATAATCCCATGTAGTTTTTTTCTTTCTTTTAAACATCTGTGGGACCCTTGCGCCGATTGGGATTACAGCATGGAGGAGTGGTGTTGAAATTAATCCATCTCCCTTTGCATCATAATCCCAGACCTTACTGGACTTTCCCATGCCTGCGGAAGGAAGAAAGGAAGGAAGGAAGGGCGCTTTGAAGCTCACTGCATAAAACTCCCACTGTGGCCTGTGTTTTGGCCCTATCAGGTATGGTGCTTTCTCACAACCAGGACTTTTTTCCTAGCAGGAACTCCTTTGCATATTAGGTGATGCACCCCTAACATAGCCAATCCTCCAAGAGTTTACAGAGCTCTTCTTACAGGGGCTACTGTAAGCTCTTGGGGATTGGCTAAATTAGGGGTGTGTCGCCTAATATGCAAAGAAGTTCCTGCTAGAAAAAGAGCCCTGCTCACGACTGTGTGAAACTAAACAAATAAAACCTGACAGCCTACTATAGAGATAACCCTCTAATCAATAGAAACTCAGCAGCTAATCAATGTGTCGTTTCATCAGTGCTTATTTTGTGTATGGTTGGCCTTCTGCAGGCTTTTGATTTATAATCCTATTGTCAATACGAAACAATTGGAGGTAGTCATAAAATAACTATGTATCCTAAGGGGAAGGGGGAAAACACATTTGAGTCTTATCTGTTAACATGCATGCACAAATACATGCACAAACACACACAGACCCATGAGAAACTCACAGGAAAATTCCCTCATGGGTCCCCACTTTCTCCTCTGGTGTCATTCACCCTCCAGTCATCCACCCCTCTCCTCACCATCTCCTCCTCTCATCCCTTCCACACCCTATTTCTTCTCTCCCCTTAGTACAATACTGATCCTCACCTCCCCTTGCCCTCCTGCTGACCTCCCTGACACTCACCCCTTTTCTCAATGCTCTGCCTACCCACCTCCTCCTTGCTGATGTACCCATTCGCCCGCCCACCCCTTTTCTTCACTGCTCTAACTGTCCACCCTCTTCCCTGCCATTCTTCCCACACCCCTCCTCACCTATCTACCTGCCCATCCCCCCGGTTTGCCATTCTGCTCATCATCTTCCTCAAGGACGACATTCTTTTTGCTGCTGTCAGTGTTTCAGCTGGAACCTCAGGACAATCACCCACAGGTTGTGCAGATGCAGGCCCTCTGGGGCAGGAGAAGGGAGAATTGGCAATGCTGCCTCTTCTGCACCAGACCCAGCTGAAGCTTTGTTCTCAGCGTGTGATGCTTCCATCACAGAGATGGGCTTTTTCTCCCCTCAAAGGAGGAGGAGGAGGAGATTGGATTTATACCCTGCCTGTCACTACCTGAAGAAGTCTCAGAGCAGCTTACAATCATGTTCCTTTCCTCTTCCCACAACAGACACCCTGTGAGCAGTGTTCCCTCTAAGCTGAGTTAGTGTGAGCTGGCTCACAGTTTTTTTTAGCCTCCGGCTCACACATTTTTGTCTCAGCTCAGGAAGGATGGCTCCAGGGCAAACTAATTTATGCAGTAGCCAAATTGCTTGCTCACAGCTTTAATGCCAGTATCTCACAACATAGAATTTTTGTTCACAAAATTCCACAGCTTAGAGGGGCCATTGCCTGTGAGGTAGGTGGGGCCGAGAGAGCTCTCTCGAGAACTGTCCTTGAGAGAACAGCTCTAAAAGAACTTATGACTGACCCAAGGTCACACCAGTAGCTTCATGTGGAGGAGCGGGGAATCTAACACAGTCCTCCCACATTAGAGTCCATGCTCTTAACCACTACACCAAACTGGAGGGAGGGGAGAGAGGGATGCAGAAGAAAGGGAGGAACCACCAGAGGTATGTTATATGTGATTGCACAAATGCTCCACTGCTGGACCTTCTGATGGCACCTGGTATTTTTGGCCACTGTGTGACAGAGTGTTGGACTGGATGGGCCATTGGCCTGATCCAACATTTGCTTCACTTTTGTTTCTATGTTTTAGACAATTTCACCATTTTTGTTGAGTTTCCAATCCTTTCCTTATAAATAAAAGTCATTTGGGGTGGCAACATTCTATGCATGCCAAAATCAGTTGGTTGCCTGAACTGCCACTCAAAATGGGTCCCTGGCCACTAGCTGCGTTGCCGCAGTCCCACCCTCAGAAGCAGCTGTCACCAAAACTCACCTCAGAAGACAACTTTGCCTCTGGAAAGAGGGCAGAGGCCTCAGTGAGTCTGGCACTGCTGCTGCTCCCATCCCAGCCTCAGCCTGCACTGAGGCAAGGGAGAGCCGTGGGTGGCCCAGCTGGGCAGCAGGGCCCTCGAACCAAGGTTGGGGGAAGAGCTGGTGGCCAGGCCGTCCAGGGGCCTGGAACAGGGCTGGGCAGTGGGAGGTGGGTGGCATTGGAAGGGCTGGGTGGTGTGCAACCTCTCCTTTGCTGGTGCACCATCAGTCACCAGTCTGTCTCCTCCCAGCTTCTAAAGCCACTGGGAGGGTCACTGGAAAGGCCGGGTGGTGTGTGGTTTCTCCTTTGCCGGGTCTAATCCCAATGAGTCCTCCCTCAAGGCCCAAAACTGCCCTGGAAATAGCCTGCCCCCCCCTTTCCCCACATTTTACAGACCAAGGCTTAGAAACCAAGGCTTGAAAGATGATGGTACTGTTGTGGTTGCCAAATAATGGCCACTGAGGGCATTTATTTCTTAAAACTATAGGTACTTATTTTATCATTTTGGATGGTTTTCACTCCCCATTCTGCAAACCTGGGGCTTTTCTCAGATTTGTAGAAAGACCTATCTGGTCTGTCCATGACCCCATTCTCTGGATTTAAGTATCCACAAATGGGTCCACATTGAGAATAAGGACTCTGAAGATGAATCATAACAATGTTGTAACTAAATAAATAATATGTATAAATACTACATATATGGTGTAGAATAAGTGTTTTAAAATACCATAGCTTGATTTTCTGCCAGAGCAGATGATCGTAATTTTTTTCCAAGTCCCTGAATTTAATTGATAGGCCAAAAAAGCTAAAATTCTAATCAAAATCTTTAAGTTCTAAGTATGTTCATAGAGCAACTGGTTATGAATGTTACCAACTCTTCAGATACAAATACACTAAACACATTTTGTTTTAAATTGCAAACAAAGAATAGGTGTGTTCAGCTTGAGAGAAAGCAGGCACTATGGAACAGGAAAGAAATGATTTTGCAAGGATTGTGGTCAAAGTTCTCTGTAAGCTTCACTAGAGGATGCTAATGCAGAAAATTTTAGCTGGCAGTGCAGGAATTTTTGCCTCAGCCCACAAGTGAACTGAGAAGGCATTTTCCCCTCCATTGGAAACAATGGAGGACAGAGGCACCTCCTTCTGAAGCCCATATAATTGGGCCCCCTGGTCCAATCTTTTTGAAACTTGGGGGGGGGGGGAGTTGAGGAGAGGCACCAACAGCTATGCTGCAAATTTTATGCCTCTGCCTCAAAAAACACCCCCCCCCACAAGCCCCAGATAACCCCAGATTAATTCACTGTTATAGCCTATGGGGTCCATTTACTATAATGGTCCCATAGACTACAATGGAGCTGGAAAAAATTATTTGTATTTGCACATCCCTATTATACATGATGGCGTGAGCTCCTGTTTCTGGTCCCAGCTCCTGCCAACCTAGCAGTTTGAAAGTAAGAAATTGCAAGTAGATTAATAGGTGCCACTTAGGTGGGAAGGTAACAGCATTCAGTGCACCTCAGCATCTAGTCATGCTAGCCACATGACCACAGAAACATCTTTGGACAGCACTGGCTCTTTGGCTTGGAAACAGAGATGAGCATCACATCCCTAGAGTCGTATTTGACTGGCTTTTGAGCAAGGGAAACCTTTACCTTTCCTGTTATGCTTTTCAGTATGATTTATCAGCTGTCTTGAGTCACAGGGAAAAGTGGGTCCTTTCGTAGAAAAAGAGGTGCAGGAGCTCATTAGCATAACTCATTAGCATAACTCATTAGCTTTAAGAGAAAAGTGACTGGATTTGTTTTTTTGTAGGCCTGTAACTCAAATTTTTAACATCTCTTAAATAACAATCAGTGTGTTATAAATTTTCAGGGTGGGGGGCTAAAAACAACAGTATTTCAGAAGTTATGTATTCCTTACATCCCAGATTGCTGTATGGATACTCCAGGAGTTGCATCTCTAACATTTATGTCTATGTCAATGAGTTTAGACTAGAGTAACTAGATTATGTCAATGAGTTTAGACTAGAGTAACTGCGTCAGATTACTCTAACTTGTTGAAAGCACACAGAGTTAAAATGTGTCTTCTCTCATCTTGCAAATTCTCCCCCCCCCCCCAACTCTGCATCTTATTGATTTTCACTGAGCCAGTGAGGTTCGGAGAGCAAACATCTTGAGCAAAAAGGCAGCTGATGCAACTTATTCTGAGCAGGTCTTTAAGTATTGCAGAGAAAGAAGTAAACAGATCTGACATGGTGGCTGTGAGAGGTTTAAACAGCAGGGAAGGTGTAAACAGGTGCACAAGAGCAATCATTAGCATATGTGTACCAGCTTACGAGATGTTAAGTGTTGTCTCATGCAGAGGTGTTGAAAGCTTGGCCAAAGAAAACAACAATATCATCAGATGAAGCAAAATCAGCTTCCTCCCTTCACTTGTCCATGAAGGGATGTGCACTTGGATATATCAAGTCTGAATACATTAACCTCCCCCTAATATTAAATGAGTATTTTCCTTGTATCTGGTGATCTTTGGAATTTTTCAACATACTGATTAACTGGCCCCTGAAAAATTTGGATATATTAGTGCATATCCAGGAATATGTGAGACTGCAATTTTAATCTATATGGGTCCCCTTGCCCAGCTAGCATGGAATATCAGGCTGGGGTACCATCAGTACACTGATGATACCCAGCTATTTCTGTTGATGGGCGGGTGGCCAGATGCAGTTCCCGTGAATTTAGCTGAGGGTTTGGAGGCTGTGGTGGGATGGTTAAAGCAGAGTCGGCTGAAGCTGAATCCAGGTAAGACAGAGGTTCTACGGCTGGGTGGGGGTGGGCCATGGTTGGGCTGCCAACTCCAGGCTCTTGACAGAGTGCCCCTCTCACTGGCAGGGCTCTTCTTCTAGCAGGAACTCCTTCACATATTAGGCGCCCCCCCCCCCAATGTAGCGAGTCCTCCAAGAGCTTACAGTAGCCCCAGTAAGAAGAGCTCTGTAAACTCTTGGAGGATTGGCTACATTAGGGGTGTGTCGCCTAATTTGCAAAGGAGTCCCTGCTAGAAAAAGAGCCCTGCTCACCGGCATCGACCATCAGGAGCCTGGGCATGACTCTGGATGCCACCTTGTCAATGGAGGCCCAGATTGCAAAGGTTGCCAGGCTGGTGTTTCTCCAACTCCATTACGGTTGCAATTACATGCACAATTTGCCCTGACATAGGTGCGAATGCCAGGCAGATTAAAGGATCACGATCAGACACCAACATCTGGGAAGCGCCCCACAGCCACTGGAAACATGTTTTGCTCCACCGCTCAAGCAGAGTAAAAAAAAAAAAAAACCCTCAGAAAGTCCTGTAGCAAATGGGCCACAGATGGACTTTCCTGAGTCTGATCACCCCAGTGCACTCCCATGGTGTCGGGATAGTCTGATCAAGCTATCCCAGCTCCATGCTGTTGTTCCCCCACCCCCACCCCATCACAGTATGTGCATCAGCGCACCCCCCCACACATTCCATAGGGAGACCTCAGTGCAGAGGTGCAATTCATTGATTCCTCATGTAAGCACATTGGAAACAAATGGTAAAAAAAAACCCCAACTCATTCACAGTTGTGTCTGATTATGCAATGGCGGGCTGTGCCTGCATCTGCATAAATCTGTGTGATCATGCAACTATGGGTCCTCCAATTTACGCTGGAGGAAATACCTTGCTCCCCCCCCCTGCTTTATCTCATGCATGTGACTGCCACCTAAGTTCAACAACTGGCCCCCTACCTGTCCTATTGTAACTTAGCTACGGTAATCTATGCAACGGTCACTACCAGGACAGGCTACTGTAATTTGTTGTATGTGGGCCTTCCCTTGAGGCTGCCCCAGAAGCTCCCAATTGGTCATCCAGTATAAATTATTCTACATGATTGCCATTTTTTACCTAACCCCCCCCCCATGGAATCCAGTATTACACAAAAGTTCCTGTATTTTTTTCAGTTCTGTTTCTCAACTGCACATATTCACATGGAGCCAAACTAGACATCCATGGGTCCATCCTGTGGAGGACAACACCATTTGAAAGCATAATGAGGCCATTAAAATGCTGTCTGTAAGCCCACAGCACAGTTGAAGGGGCCTTTTCAACTAGTGAAATGACTGCAACTCCTCCCCACTCAGAGCTGTTTTGGCAATTGAAAAAGCAGGGGGAACAAGAGCACCTCATCTTGCTGTAGTGCCCTTATATCATTTTATATTGCCTCATTACAAGTTTAAATGGTGGCAGAATCCACAGGTGAGATCCATAGATGCTGTCAGATGTAGTGGGCCTTCATTTTTGACTACACATATCCATTTAGCTTCCAAGCTCTAGCAGGTCATTCTCTAAAGGACAGTGCCTTTTGCTTTGCTATTTTAAATCAAGAAGGATCTTTTCCACTTATACATAAGTTTTATACTAGTTCATAATGATCCTTGTGAACATAACCATTGAAATAACCCAACAGAATGACTAGAGATCATAATGATATCACTGTTCAAAGAATCAAACCAGATAGGTCCCTGTCAAAATGATGTACAGTCTAGCACAATGCTCTTCAGCCCACAATCAGGTTACTTAAATAGATCTCAGAGCTGAGTCTGCTGAATCATGAAAACTTGTGCAGCAGTTATATTATTGCTGATTTTAGTGGTGGTGGGGGCTGCTACTAGTGCACATTTGTAGAAAGAAAGGGTGCCGTGTTTTCTTCCTCTCTTTCCATGCATGCTCAAACAATGAGATGAGGTCACTTCATGGTATAGATGGTTCTTCTTTAGCACAGAGAGATTCAGAGAACTCCCTTCCTCATGTAAGTTCTCCTTTGCCTTTTTTTTATTCCCTGGCCAAGCCACCCCCATACCACCAGTTAGCCCCCCAATATTCTGGGCATTCTTGCAGTGCAGTGCTGCTCCTCCCACAAATAAGGTAATAAGTTTGGTTTTTTTTTTCCTTTTCCTGTCATGTGACTCTGGTGGCATATGACTTCCTGTCAAGCAGTTTAATAGACATGGCATGAAAAGGAGAAAAGAGGGCTGCAGCTAGGGATGCATGAACACTCGGTGGTTGAGCTTGCCCCCATTTGCCAGTTGCAAACAAAGACCTGATTTTTTGGGCTGATCAGTTTGATAGTTCAGACATGGTAAGTCTGATCATCAGTGCATTTACAGTGAAATTCGCAGCACCCCAAGTGACAACCCCAAAAATGTATGAGATACATTGCTGGTCTTCTTTTGGCTTCCTTCAGAATTTATCTGAAGTCTTCTCTCTAAATGTATCTGAAGTCTTTCTTTTGTCTGGAATGATCACTGCAAGAACATACTTCATTCTAGAATGACCATATGAGTTAGTTTCACCCATTTGGCAAGATATTTTAAGATGCGGCCTCCCTCTGACATCTTCCCTTTCACTGTGTTGCATCTGTTTTGTGTACAAGCCTATCAAGAGATCTGTGGGCCAACTAGAGTCAATGTAACTTCTGTATAATTTCTCAAAACTTAGAGGAAGCCTATTAAATCATTATTTGCAACTGGGAGTTTCAGGGGACACAATGAGAGGAAAATCGGGGGAAATGGCTTTCAGAAAGGCAACACAAGAGCGCCAGATGGCTGCCATTAATGTCCACTCAGCTGAAGCACTAGTAGTGCTCCATTAGGCAGTGAAACATGAAAAAAGTATGAATTCCTCTTGTTAGAACTTGTTTTAACTGTCAGAACATTAAGTGGGCATTTATTCTGACTCTCTCAATAAGTGCTAGGAAAAAGTAGCTGAAAGTGTGTGGGGGGATATATTTATTTATTTAGATGTAGAACATGTTGCAGCACACAACTGGGTACTTACCTCCATTCATCCCCGAACTGCCAAACAGAGATATTTTCTCATGCCTTTCCCATGAACCAGTGGGGCAGGACAATATTTATCTCAATTATTTCTTAGATAGCTTTCCAGAAAACAGCTCAAGGTGCCCCCAAAATAGATTTAAACCCAACATAAAGCAATTATAAAACCAAACAGGAGTATAATCCTCATAGCCCAAAATGAAGACACTTGCCACCAGATATGGGTTCATATTCATAGCTGATCTGCACAGGATTAAGCATGCTGTTTAGTGCCATTTATGATTTACTGGCAATCTTGGTGGCTGCTTGTAATTCTGGGCAATACCAGTATGGATCAAAATTCAGTTGTGTTACTTCTCAGTTTATTGATCTACCCAGCACAGAAAACCGTGCTGAACTTCATCCTTCTCCTCTATGTGCCTTACACTAAGCCTTTGAATGCTGCTTCACAGTGCCAAGGGAGTCTCCTCCTTAATTTTCCAGCTGCATAGCTGATGATTGGAAGGCTTTGGAAAACCTCCCTGCATTTGTAGATGTCTCAGTGTGCTCACCTGGCTTGTAACCTGCTCTATTCATTCCAATTTAGTTGGAATCTAACCAAGCCTAGGCCTATGTACTATAAACCATCCCCACTAACAGTGTGGAGCACAGGTGAGAAAAAGTCTCCTTCCATTCCAGTCTGAAGCAAATCTCCAAAATTCCTGCTCTTCCTCATAAAGTGACCAGCTAATCTGACATTATACATGGATGGATGGGTCAGTAGCTTCCAAAGAAGCCCTGCATGCTAGAGGAAAAGCTTGTTTAAATAGTCACTTCACCTCACTTGATTGGCTGGGCCATATGAGGTATCCAGCCTATCCCTGTCATCTGTGAGCTTCATACTCTGTTTCCCATAGGGGCAGGGACAATCATCTTCCCTGGTCTACTAAGTGGAGGGTGACCAAAATTGCGAAAAGAACCTATAAGCTACATAAGAAGGAGTATAAACATTGCCAACAAAAAGCCCAAGGAAAAATTAAATCAGTGTAAAATTTGAGGAGGATGGAATGGGATGATCCAGCTTTGCCACCCTTGACTCTGCATTGTTGTTGTTTCGCTGTCAAGCCACAGGTGATCTATAGTGACCCCATAGGGTTTGCAAGGCAAGAGCTGTTCAGAGGCAGTTTGCCATTGTCGGCATCTATGTAATGACCCTGGTATTCCTTGGTGGTCTCTCTTCCAAATACTGACCAGGGCTGACCCTGCTTAGCTTTCCAAGATCTGATGAGATCAGGCTAATTTGGGCTATCCAGGTCATAGCTCTTTTAAAAAAGAAAGCTGAATCAGGGGTCCTTTCATAGAAAAAGAGGTGCAGGAGCTCATTAGCATAACTCATTAGCATACCTCATTAGCATATGCCACATCCCCTGACATCACTGGAAATGTGTCAGAAAGGGAATGTCAGTTTCAGCCCCATTATACCCTGAGGGCCATTGAAATCAATGGCAAAAACTCATAGGGTATATGAGGGGCTGGAGGAAAGGGGGTTTGAGGGAGAGGCTCCAAACTTGCAGGGTAGCTGCTGGGGCCTTGCCTCGAAATACCCACCAAGTTTCAAGAAGATTGGACCACGGGGTCCAATTCTACAGGCCCCCAAACAGGTTGTCCCATCCTCTCCATTGTTCTCTATGGTGGGAAAAAGTTACTTTTTTTCCTACCATAGAGAACAATGGAGGGAATGGGGGCAACCTGTTTGGGGGCCCGTAGACTTGGACCCCCTGGTCCAATCTTCTTGAAACTTGGTGGGTATTTCGAGGAGAGGCCCCAGCAGCTACCCTGCAAGTTTGGAGCCTCTCCCTCAAACCCCCTCCCCTCCAGTCGCTTTTAACATTGCTGCCAAATTTCGGCCGCAATTCGGCAGCGGGCCAAATCAGATTAGAGAATCTGATTCGGCTCTTGGCTGCCCTAGTGGCCACTCCTGAGCTGGCCCCAAACGACCCCTGAGCTGAATCATTCCTTTTTTTCATCATCATCATCATCATCATCACCATCACCTTATCCTGCCTGTTCTCGGAGCTAATCCATGGAGGCCTTTCATTGGGTGCCCCACGCAAGATGGGACTTGAGAAAAGAACCTTGACCCGAGGTTCTCTTGCCACCGGTTTTCTTGTCATTTCACCTCCAGTTGAAGATATTTTTTGTGATATTTTATTAAGTTGATACTGTTGTTCATTTAATTACTGCCCTTGTTGGGTAATAGTTCCAGAGAGTAGCTGTGTTGGTCTACAGTAGAAGCACTAGATTCAAGTCCAAGAGCACCTGAGTGAGCAACAAGATTTTGGGGGTATAAGCTTTCAAGAGTCAACGCTCCCTTCATCAGATGCTACGGGACTGAAATCTAGCTCTTGTTGGCTTTGAGTTTTTTAAATGATTTTGTTTTTAAATTTCACAATTTAAACATTATATGTTGCTAATAGTATTTATTTTTAATTGCTGCTATGGCATTTGGATTATTTTTTATGCTATTAATATATATTTTATGCTATATTTTATCAACGGATAGCTTTTTATATTTTAGCTGATTTTTCTTTGACCTTTTTGTTTATTGTAAAAAAAATTAAAAATACATGGAAATGATAATATTTGCTAATACAATTTGTACTAATGTATAGGTCTTCAGTAGCCCTGACATGGATGGCCCAGGCTAGTCAGCTCTCAAGCAGGGTCAGCCCTGGTCAGTATTTGAATGGGAGACCACCAAGGAATTCCAGGGCCACTATTCAGAAGAGTCTCTTGCCTTGAAATCTCTATGGGGTCACCATAAGTTGGCTGCAAGTTAGCAGCACTTACACACACACACACACACACAGAGAGAGAGAGAGACACACACACACGTATTTAGTCATCCTAAACAACTTAGTCATTATATTCTTACATATATAAATGTAAGGAAGATTTACTCCTTTACCAAGTTAATTCCATCTGTTGTATAACTTTTTTTCCATTGTATATCTAAGTTTATAAGATCATTGATGTTGTTTTCACTGTTGATCATTGCATGAGTCAATTTTGGTGAAGACAGGATAGAAATGTGTGAACCTACATATGCTGGAAAGCCATTTGTTTTTGGTTACCCTCTATGCGATGGTGGTTGGCTCACTTGCTTAAAACGTATATGGGTAATTGCTGTACCTTCTAATTTCTTTCTGCGCCCAAAATTTCTCCTTGTGGCATGCTGTAGTTTGAAAAAGTCTATGCATTTCTGCATGACTGTCTTCATCCTTCCATTCAGCTGTCCCAAGGCACTGGTCTCTGTTATTTAAAAGCTATATAAGTCTGCTTAGCCAGACTATCCATAGCTTTGGTTGGATGCCATCAATATGCTGATGACACCTAGCTATGTATATCTGCCTCTAAGCCTCCAGAGGCAGCTGTCTCTGAACTGATACCTGGATGCTGTGGTTAGCTGGCTATATGGAAACAAGCTAAAACAGATTCCAGATGAGACAGTGTTGATTTTGGTCAATGGCTGTTAAAAAGGAGGGTATTATTTTGCCACCTTTACAAGGAGGTGCCTCATGATGGTGGACTCTATCAAACACTTGGGAATACTCCTGAACCTGTCTTTGGTGGCAGTCACATGCGCGAGATGCAGTGGGGGGAAGCGAGGCTATTTCCTCCAGCAGAAGTTGACCCGCAGTTGCCTAATCACACAGACTTCGGAAGCTGCGGGCACAGCCTGCCACTGTGTGATCAGACGCAACCACAGTGAGTTGGGGGTTTTTTTGGGGGGGGGGGATTGCCACATGTTCCCAATGCACATCCATGAGGAATTGATGAATTGCCTCTCTGCCCTGAGGTCTCCCTATGGAGTGTGCGGAAGGGGGGGGTGCTGATGCACATACTGCAAGGAGGGAGAAAAAACCCGGCACGGGGTCAGGATAGCCTGATTAGACTATCTCAAGGCCATGGAAGTGCACGGTGGCAATCAGACACAGGAAAGTCCATCTGTGGCCCATAGCATCCTGTTTGCTACAGGACTTTCTGAGGTGTCTTTTAATTCCGCTTCTGCGGTGGAGCAAAACGGGTTGCTGACGGCTGCGGGGTGCTTCCCAGATGTTGTCATCTGATCATGCTCCTTTAATCTGCCCGGCATTCGCACCTGTCAGGGCTAATTGTGTGTGTCATTGCAACCCTTGTTAGTGGAAAGAACAAGGGATGATGTTGCTAGGAGTGCTTTTATTTCAGTTATACCCGGCACATAAAATGCTTCCCCTTTTGGACTATGTTCTTCTTCAGCTCCAAAACCACAACTGATATAAAATATGGCAGCCTGCTTGCACACAGGATCTAGCATCATACAGTGCCATCCTAAGCATATTACCTTGAGTATTTCACTTTGGGTTGCAGCCAAAAGGATATCTTATCTTGAACTTTTTTTTTTTATTCCAAGAGTCCTAAATCACTACAAGAAACATGGAGCAGGGCAATGACACAGACAAAAAGATCTTCTCTCTTGTAGCTTGTGATAAAGTATGCAAAACAGAACTTTCCCAATGAGCGTAATTGACTAATTTTTAATATCTGGTGTAAGGGAGTTGCATTTTCATAACTTAATTACAGTGTCAGTAGGTTGCCAATTAATTAATTGAAATTCTTTTTTGTCTGTGCACTGTCTCCAGCTGTATTTAATCAGTGCATGGCTGAGATGGGAAGGGAAGGGCTATTGTCTTCTGCCTGGCTGGATGATGAAGTGTTTTTTGCCCTGCACTGTTTATCGTATTTTGCTTCCTGTTGTGATGTTTGCCACTTTGGAATTTCAGCTTGAGTGGTGGATCAGATTGTCCAAATTGGTATTACAATAATCATGCATTTCTAGGGATAGCATGAGGAGGAATTAATCAGATAGAAGAAAGAAATGTTCTAGAAAATGTATGAGGATGGGGGGGGGGAATGCTTTTGTACCTTGGAGACCAACTGACGTTGTGACTTGAGCTTTCATCAGCATCCTTCTAAATATCACAGAGCAACTAACATGGTGTCTTTGTAAGTCTGTTGGTTGACTATCTCCTGAACCGCTATGGCATCTCAATGCAAAAAGGCACTGTTGGAAAGCCCAGTGGGAGTATAATAGAGATGGATGGAAATCTTCCATCTTTCTTTTTATTTCTTTTAAAATCCAAATTCAACAGAAAGCTATAGGTCAAATTCCAAAATCTAGTATAGTACTGTCTAGAAAGCCAAAGGCTCTTAATTATGTTCTGTCCATCATTATATGTAATGCATGGGTTAAAGCAAGGACCATTGCTTAGTTGTAGAAATCCTATTTTGCATACAGAAAGTTCCATGTTAACCCCCACCATCTCTACTAAAAATATCTCAGGTACCAAGTCTTGGGAAAGATATGTCTCTACCTGAGAACTTGGAGAGTTGCTTGGGGAGAGGCTGGGGTTCTCAGGTAGCAGATGTTAAGAAAGATCTCTATATGCCTGAGAACTGAGAGAACATCTGCCAGTCAGATTAAGCTATTCTGAGCTAGATAGACCCATGGTTTGGTTTGTAGAAGCATTTGGGAAAACAGTTTCAGTAAATGGTGATATGGTTCTAGGCATTTAGCATGAGAATGAAGACTTAGATCAGAGGCATCAAACTCATTTGTTATGAGGGGCAGATCTGACATAAATGTCACTTTGTTGGGCTGGGCCCTGTGTGCCATAAAACGTAATGACCGGTACCAGAGATGTAAACTTTATAAAAGACAGCAACTTATAAGTTCTAACTTGGTGTGTCCTCACTGCAAGGTCCTATGGGCTGGGAGGGGGGTGCAGAGGAAAACCCACGTGGGCGGACTGGAGAGCCAGCAGTGCAGTGCTGGGAAGATACTTTCAAGCCCCAACAGAAGATTGTCTGCACAGACACCCCAGTGCAAAATCTGATCCCTGCAACCATCTGGGACAGCATCCCCAGAGCTGCAGGCTGAGTGGAGAGGTATGAATGCAGCTGCAGTGGCTCCCAGCTAACCAGTCCCTGAAACGAAGGTGCTCTGCTTGACTGCTAAGTTCGAGGTTGTCCCGCCATGCTGAAGCCACAATTGGAGTGGCTCCACCCACCCCCAAGCAGTCTCCTGTTCCCTCCCTTGCACCAGTTGCTCACAGGCTGCATAACAGCCCTGGACAGGCCAGTTTCGGGCCCAGGGATGTTTGACATCCCTGACTTAGATTGTGATGTTTTTATTCCTCCCCCCAATCACCAGATTCTAGATGTTAAATACAGCTGAATAGATTTCTTTCTCTATTTTGATTTATTAGCAGCATTCCCCCCCCCCCCCCCCCGGCCCTAACAGAGAGATTCAAAATATCAAAAGTATTTTGGGTGATTCATGACCTAAGCTGTTCTAGAAGAATTCCATTCCTGTATTTTTTGGAAAGTACATGGAATGCCCACTTGTATCTAGTCCAAATGCTACTTTAGGTATCAAAGAGCTACCACTTAACAACTAGTGTGCTTAACTTCAGGTTTATTCTACGTTGGCATCTCTGCTGAGTTCCTTAGAAAGCATTCAGTAAATGATCCAGTAAAAAAACAAAAACAAAAAAACAACGTTGCTGGCATATGAGTGAACTAGCAGGTGCAGACACAGTTGTAAACCATTAAGGCTCTGCAGTGAAGGTTACCTAAGTATCATCTCCAAACTGCAGTACTCAAAGGTGTTTAACTGTACCTTTTATACATGCAGCCGATGCAGATTGCTGCAGGTTTTTCCCCCTTTTTGTGTGATACAACCCAGTGAAGACCTTTATGTGTATGTGTGCACCAGTTCGAATGTCCCCTTTCTTTTTGTGTTTTTTGTCAGTTTTGGTTCTTTTCGTTTGGCTGTTGATTTTGTAGATTTGCTTGTATGGTGTAGAAAGTTGTATTGATTTTATAAGCAATTTATGCATACAGTATGTCTTGTTTATAATGTTATGCATGTTGCTGATTTATTGATGCAACAATAATGTTGAAAAATGCATACATCTTGTGGGAAACAAAAAATGGTGTTCAAATGAAGAATTACCAGGCTTGGTTTGCACAAAGGAGATGTGAAATAGTAATGGGCATTTTGAGGTTGAAACAGCAGGGATTTGAAGTTTGAAATCATCCCTAGTTGTTTTTAGTATGCTGCTGATCACGAGGGTCTCAGCTGTGCACTTTAAGAAGCTGTGCTTAGAGTTTTGAATATATTGTCATCCTGCATGCAATAGCCTCTGTACATGGTGACAAGGACTGATACACAGCAGAATGGGTAGCCACAATGCCACAGAGGGTCCTAAGAACTGGTCCTCACCCTCTCAGATCAGCAGGAAATGTCGTCCGTGGAGCCACAGTGAATTTTTTCAGATGAAGAAAGAAATGTACAATTGCTGCAGCATTATAAGAGTCTTGCAACTGAAATTACATTTGCTGCCCAGTCATCATGATCCACTTGCAGCTGCTCAGCAGGGGACAAAAGTGGTATGAGTAGCAATCTCCATCACATTGCCCACCCAAACCCTTCATCCTTCACTGATACAGTTCATCTCCTGTAAAGCTTGGTAGATATAGAAAGCTGTAAAAAAAGTTGAGTTTTATAGCTGAAATTCTAGCCAACCTGATGTTGACATAAAATTATACAAGGACTTTTCAGAATAGGACTCTAGACCTGCAAATGAATGCCCTGTTGCTCAAGGAGAGCATCATCTGATTTCCAGAATTTAAGATACCAAAGGCTACTTTGAAACTTTTGTCTCTGATTTCCTGTTCAGGCCCATAACTGATGGAGTTCATGTAACGATATCCAGTTTGGACTAGTGTGACAATGGCAGCCTGGAGCTGCCTTTGAAAAGTTCTCAGAAACCGAAATGTGGCCAGCTGATTGTTAGCCAGAACAATCTGTTTCGATTGTATTACACCAGTTGTTTTGCTGCTTTGGCTGCCAGTTCATTTCTGGGCCAATCTGAGGTCTTAGTTATGCATTTCTAAACAGTACGGGACCAGAACATCTGAAAGACTGCCTACTTCAATATGAATCTGCCTATATCTACCTCATTGGGAGAGCTCTGGCAGGGACGGACAGACTGAAAAGTTATATAGGTTTTTTTCTGTTTGAATATGGCAGGGTCTTCTTGGTAGCAGCACTGAAACCATGGTCTATTTGTCTCTCACATTTTTATCCAGCTTCAGAGAACTCAGGATTTGATATGGGCTTCTACCATCATCTATGTTGGATTTACAAGAATCATGTGAAGTAGATCATCCTAAGAGAAAAGTGAGTGGTCCAAAATCACCTAGTGAACTTTATCCCTAAGAGGGATCTTGAATTTAGGTCTCTGCAATCCTAGTCTAACCCTTATGAAACACTAGTAGGGATGGGCATAAACCACTGCACAAACTAAAGAATTTTGGCCAGTTCGTGGTTCACAAAGCAATGTTCATGAACTGAAGAGCTGCCACATATTTCCATGAATTTTAAAGCCATTCATGGTGGTTTGTGAAGAGCAGAAAGCAGTTTAAATGGCTCAGAGCCATTTAAACCCCTGCATTCTGCTCCTCACAAAAAAACCCAACAACAACAGCTGAGTGGTAGAGCCATTTAACACCCTGCTTTCTGCTCACCACTGCTTTTGGCCAGAAGTAGAAAGCGGGGGGTGAAATGGCTTGGAGCCATTTAAACCCCTGCTTTCTGCTCCCCATGAAAAGGGAGCAGAAATCAGGGGTCATGAACTGATACAAACTGGTTTGGTTTTTGAACAAATGTATTGGTTCATGGTTCAGTTTGTGGTTCAGGCATGAATCATGAACTGAACTGCAAAAATGCAGTTCATGCCCATCCCTAAACATTGGCTATCCCAGCATTGAAAGTAGTAGACTCAATACCCACTAGTCACTTCACTCTCTAGTCTGGCCATGAACCTATACAATGACTATAGCTCTTCTTTGGGTACCACTTTCCTTCTAAGATTGGGTGGGTGGTGTTCTTGATAGTTGCCTTTTTGATAGTTGTCCGAATACTCTGGAAGTCTGTTCCCAAGGAGATTTGTTTTTCCCCTTCTGTTGACATCTTCTGTCAGTGGATGAAGATGTTTTTGTTTTTGTCTGACATTCCCTCAGTTATCCCTCATTCCTACAGCGTCTTAATTGTTTTATGTTTTAAATTTATTTTAGCTCTGGTTTTAACTGTCTTGATATATTTTAATGGTTTTTAAAATGTGATGGTATTATGTATCCTTTAATTTGATAGCTGTCTCAGTGGCCCTTAGGAGGGCAGAAAGGAAGGGTATAAATTAGGTAAAATAAAATAAACAAAACTGTGCAGTCCTAAACAGATTTACACCCATCTAAGACCACTGAAGATAGTAGACTTCCAAGGCTGTAGATTAGGGATGGCCACAAACTGGCTCATGAACTAAAATTCATGATGAATTTTGGCTGGTTTGTGGTTCATGAATTGAAGTTCATGGAAAGTCAACCGGCATGAACTTTCAAGCTGTTTGTGGTGGTTTGTGGTGGTTTATGAATGGATACATTTCCAGACAGCCTCTGATCAATCTAAATGTTTACCAAACTTCAAAGCAAGGGGGGGTTTAACTTGGAGGGCATGCAGAGGATCATCTGGGGGAAGTCCTCTGTGAGTTTGCCATCTCTAGCTTACACAGGATCCATTCTATACACTGCTGAACCTCCTGAACCTGCACCTGTCATTTCCCCAGAAAGCACTTTCCTGGGGGCACCTTCTTTGGGGGACTGTAACTTGGATCTCATAAATCCAATCCTCACCAAACGTGGAGGGCAGGTAGAGGAGAGTCGTCTAAAGATTCTCTGTGAGTTTGGTGTCTCTAGCACACCAGGGACCATGCTACCATATCACAAACCTCATGAACTGAACTGGTTTGTTTGGCAGCTAAAAGTTCATGATGGTTCATGGTTCACAAACTAGGCACACCTTCAACTGAACCACATTGTGTGCTTCATGTCCATCCCTAGTATAGATTTTCTTAAGATTATCCTGTAAACTACACTATCATTGTGTCACATTTATTATTATTTCATTCTGGCATTAGAAATAGGCTCCAGGGTTAAGCTCCCATCAGCCTTGGCCAATATTAAACCTTGGAAAATGCCCTGAATTAATTGCAATGAGCAGAATTATGAATTTAAGCTCCTGGAGGACAAAGAGGTATGGGAGGCTGTTTGTGGTCTGGTTTCAGGAGTATTGTTAGACAATGCCTAGCAAACAAAGGCATTAGACAATGTCTTGGTATTTGAAACAAAGAGAGAGGTCTCTTTCACTTGCCACTTGATCTGTCTCTGGCCATCTGGTAGAAAAACAATACGATGAGCCTCACAGCACAGTCTTTGCACCCTTCCTTCTGTCCTTGTCTGGAGCAGAGCAGTATGCATCATGAGCGGCAGCTGTCACAATGACTGAGTTAAAGTTTATCTAATCATTAATGCCTGAAAGCAGACCCCTTTCCATTTCCCCTGGAGAGTTGTTAAATCTGTGACTCCTTTCTGACCTCCTCTTTCAACTGTGAAGGCAGGTAGAAAGGCTCAGTTTGACACCTCTCAAAAGTTCAAGTGGAGTCATGTGTTGCATTATACCTTTATTTTATTTTTTGATATTGCAGTGAAAGGGGAAAACTTTTTGTAACAAATCGCAGGCATGAAATCTATATTCCCCACTGTAGCCTAATTGTTCTGAGACTGATTTGGCACCTTGACCTTAAATAGAAAAACAGGTCCACAGGAGGGCACAGAGCAGAGGAGGCAATGCATCTTTATATAAACTGTTATCTTTTTAAATACAGCCAAACAGGCTTGTTCACTTGCTCCTGACTCAAGCTCACAGTTGTTTACACTCGGCGCATTAGAGGAATTTATATTGTCACATTCGGTTTGTTTGTTCCACGGTAGGGATCCACAAAATCCCTTGAGAAATGTGTTGTTGGCTTCTACCAGCTTGTTCAAAAGGCAAAACTGGGAGCAGTGATGTCTTTTTCAGTTCCTTTCTTCCTTGACGTTCCATCCCATGTGGTTTTTTGTCCATGCAAGTCCCCCCATGTCTGTCATAGCTCTTTGAGGGGTCTAAAGGGCACTTCTTTCGCCACCTTGCAATAGTGGAAAAGCTGGTAGGACTCAACCCACTGGTGATTCCTGAGAGACATTCCTATGGCACTTCTCTTTTCAGCTCAAAGTGGTTTCTGACAGCTGTACAATATGCCATAAAATGTCAAATCTAAAAAAAAAGACATTCATACAACTATCAGAGAGCTTAATTTGAGCCCCGCAGCTTCTTAGGGACTGACAAGATTTTCGGAGAATAAGCTTGCAAGAGTCAATGCTCTCTTCCTCGGATACAGCATTCATCAGAGAGCATTGACTCTCAGAAGCTTATTCCCCCAAATATCTCGTTGGTCTCTAAGGTGCCACTGGACTCAAATCCAGCTGTTCTATTGCAGACCAACATGGCTACCCTCTGAAACCTTGAAAACTAATAAAATAGGATAAAAGTCCTTTGGAATAGTTCTACTAAACAAATTGTCTTAAAAGAGGGCCAAGATAGGGCAGCCCTTACCTCATCTAAATAACCCCTTCCTAAGTAGTGGAGTGGTCACCAAAAATGCCCTAATATCCAAACTGGTGACAGGTAGACCCTGCTGGGAAGAGGAGAATGGCCCCATTGGTTTGGATGGGGCAGTCTTGCAGATTTGTGGGTCCCTGCCTGCAAAGGGTTTTGAAAGTGAAAAACAACAACATCTTAAATTGAGCCAAGAAACTCACCAGAAATCCATGTATTTGATCTAAGGTGAGTGGAAAGTGACTAAACAGCATCATGTACTCGTTTCAGGTCTTAGTGTCCCAGGTCTGAATCCCCATTCTGATATGGAAGCTTTTGGGGTGACATTGACCAGCCACACACATAGTATCAGACTATCCTACCTCACAAGGTTGTTGTGAGGATAAAATGAAGAAGGGGAGAATGTTGTGAGTCACTCCAGATCCCCATTGGGAATAAAAGTGGAGTATAAGAACCAGTTTGGTGTAGTGGTTAGGAGTGCAGACTCTATCTGGGAGAATTGGGTTTGATTCCCCACTCCTCCACATGCAGCTGCTAGTGTGACCTTGGGTCAGTCACAAGTTCTCTCAGAGCTGTTATCTCAAGAGCAATTCTCAAAAGAGCTCTCTCAACCCCACCTACCTCACAGGGTGTCTGTTGTGGGGAGGGAAAGGGAAAGGAGATTGTAAACTACTCTGAGACTAATTTGGGTAGTGAAGGGTGGGTATAAATCCAACCTCCTGCTCCTCCTCCCTCCTCCTCTTCTTCTTTGAAATAAAATAAAATGAATTAATTAATTAATACTAAGCAGAATTACACCATTTTAGTCCACTGAAGTTAATGGACTTCAAAGGATATAACTCTGCTTAGGACAAGATTGCATGATTACTCAATCCAATATGGAGCCAGGCTGCCACATTTATACCAATTGCAGTTCTGAATTTGGCTTTGAGGATAGTCCTACATAAAGGACATTTCTGTACTCCAGAAAGTTGTAGTAGCAGGGATTGGATCAGCTGAGTTCCAAGAGAGGAAGTAATTTATGTACCAAAGCATTCCCATCAACATCATTCTGTGCTCCTTCCATTAATAACAACATGTTCAGGAGCATCAAGCTCTTGATAGAGTCCACTGCAATGAGGTTACCCCCCCCCCCATCAAAAAGTGGTCAAGCAGTCCCCTCATGGCGTTGGTCTTAGTGACCAAAATCACCATTGCCATATCTGAATTATCAACTGAGAGTGAACGGGAATGAACATGAGCTAGATATCATCAGCATACCAATGATACCCAACTTCTAAGCCATGGATGATCTCACCAGTAAGTAGTAAAATGTTGTCAAGTGAGTCATGGCAACCCGATGAAGTTCCACCTAATAGGGTTTTCAAGGCAGAGGATGAAAGAGGTGGTTTGCCGTTGCTGGTAGCTTGGGACATCCAACTCCCATGATGATGACTTGGCTTCTCCCTTCTCTTAATGTCACCCCCCCCTCCTTTGAGAGTGCTCTTTTTTTTCTTTAGGTGAATATGCAGATTTTAACAAAGTTTTTTTTTCTTTTCTGGAGACATCCCAGAACACGGCTTTTAAAAGGCATCTGATACAGCAACCTTCCTAACACTGAGAAGGTCTGGGTCAGGTCCATGAGTTGGTGAGATTTCCTTGATACGTTGCCTTGAGATCTATGATGGAAGAAAGGTAGTATGTAAAATGGCATAAATGAGTAAACCTTATGCAGGCTGTACCAGTAGGGTTTGTGTTTCGGTTTCGGTTTGTGTTTCATGGTCAACCATAAACTGATATGAACTGGGAGGTTGGCTTGCAAACATGACCCATTCATAGTGGTTTGTGACCTCTGCTTTCTGCTCCCCACCACTTTTTGCAGGGAGCAGAAAACAGTGCATTAATTGGCTGGAAGCCATTTAAACCCCTACTTTCTGTTCTCAGTGAAAAACAGCTGAGTGGCAGGGAGCAGAAAGCAAGAGTTTAAATGGCTCAGAGTTATTTAAACCACTGCTTTCTGCTCCCTACCACCCAGCTGTTTTTGTGAAGAGCAGAAAGCAGAGGTTTAAATGGCTCAAAGCCACTTAAACCCCTGCGTTCTGCTCTTTACAAACCACCACAAAGTGCCTATAAATTTTATGGAAGTTCATGACAGCTCTTCAGTTTGCAAACTTAGGATCATGATCCACAGTCAAAATCCATCATGAACTGATGTTCGTGTGCAGGTTTGTACCACTATGCACCATTGCGGGGGGGGGGGATTACTTGAGGAAATCTTCCTCTCAGGGGTCATTTTGTAAAAAAAGAGGTACAGGAGCTCATTAGCATAACTCATTTGCATAACTCATTTGCATATGCCACACACGCTGACATACCAGAAGTGTGTCAGAAGGCAACACCCACCCCTCAGGCTCCACTCCACAGGTGAGTGAAACTGACCTGCTCTTCCTCCATTCCCTTCCCCATCCAATACTTTGTGCAATAAAAATAAGCGTAAAGAACACACCCTCATTCTCTTCCTGCTCCCTTGAAACCACCAGGTTTCAAGTAGACTTGAGATACCCAGGACATGTGCACCACCCATCCCTTTCCCTTCCCCTCCACACAACAAGACACCCTGTGAGGTAGGTGGGGCTGAGAGAGGTCTTTTGAAAACTGCTCATGAGAGAACTTGTGACTGGCCCAAGGTCACACCAGCAGCTGCATGTTGAGGAGTGGGGAATCAAACCCAGTTCTCCCAGATTAGAGTCCAGCTCCTGACCACTACACCAAACTGATGGGGTGGAAGCTGCTGAAGGGTTGGTGAAATTTCTCCAGTACTTATGTGCCATGTGCCCAGATAAAAAATGGTGTACTTAGAAAATTTATATGCCACCTTGAGCAAGTCTCTGGAAAAGCAGCACACAGTCATAAAAGGAACAATGATAAAATTATCAATATTAAAACAAAACATTAAAATCAATAAAGACCCTAGCAGGGCTTTCCCCGGGGTGCTGCACCTCTGCACTGCTCAGGGAAGCCAAGGAGGGGGCGGGGCTTGGTCATGTGCCCACCCCCTGGGCTTCTCACTCCTGGAGCTGCGCTCCTGTGCACTCCTGCTCCAACAGACCCCTGCTTCCTTTAAACAAAAGGGGGGGAATCCACCCTATAAACTAGATGTCTCCTTATTTGTCTCCTTATGTCTGACTTCTAGCTTACTAGGTGGGAGGGAAAACAGCATAGTGTAGCCTGATCTTGTCAGATCTCAGAAGCTGAGCAGGGTTGGTATTTGGATGAAGATCACCAAGGAAGACTCTGCAGAGGAAGGCAATGGCAAACCATCTCTGCTTCTCACTTGTCTTGAAAGGCCATTTCTGGGGCAACCATAAGTTGATTGTAACTTTATGGTACTTTACACACATACACACAGTTTACTAGATGACATGGATTTATTCCTTCATTTCTATCTGCAATCCAGCAGTCCAGCTCAGAGAAAGTTTCCTTCCCTCAAATGTTAACACTGAGCAGGACCCTTCATATTCAGCCATTGGTTTCAGTTTAGAAGAAATTCTGTGTTGAAACAACACACAGTTACTGCCTGCATAGGAAAGGTGGAGCCTACTTATCAGCATCTCTTTGAATTCTGCCACCCATTGGCCAGGCACCAGCTGTGCTCAGCCAGTGAGGCCTCCTGCTGCATTTGAGTTACAGGGACTGGCCCAATGACATTCATGAAGCGGAGCCTTGAATGAATTAACTGTAAATAATATATTTCTGGACTGATGTTTAGAAGAAGAACTGTAGATACAGCTGTGCAGTAAGCTGCCTGTATGCTTCCCCAGCAGGGCAGATGGAAATTGTGGGGAAGCGTTTGAGCATTAAGGAAAGAGTTAACTCCCTCATGTGGTAATTCAGGCTGACCCCCTCCCCCCCGGCAGCTATTGTTTGTCACTAAAATGCTAAGAGATTCAATTTACAGATCTCAAAATGTCTCGCCTAGTTTGGCCGTTAATAACTTGTATCAAATTTAATGACTTCCTAGCAGCAATGGGCAAACACCCCTCTTGGTATCACAGTTTCATTGCAAATTGCAAGCAGCATCCTTGGCCACCCACATAAGTGTTTGCTTTTTATTGAAAAATCAAAGTTGCTCTGAATGTTATTGAAAATGTTTTGTGTGTTTGTGTACTCGTGCTGCTTTCCTGTAGCAGTCCCTGAACCTCTACCCCAGTCACCCTTTGCTGAACTCACCGTGTTCTGATTTGTCTCAAGCCTGTTTCGGGGTGTGGCAAAGAAGCTGCATGGTTTCAATATTCCAGCCTAACCGATCATGGCTGCGATCACACACACTAAATAATCGACTTTCAAAGCACTTTTGAATTGGATTTTGCCAGTTCACGCAGGCTGATTCTGCATTGGCTTTTCCCTACAGTAAAAATCCAGTTGGAGGGTGGATTGAAAGTGGATTGTTTAGTGTGTGTGATCACAACCTTTATTTATTTTTATTGAAACATTTACAATCCCACCTTTCCCTATGGCACAAGGCAGCTTACAATGCCTACTACTGTACGTATTCACTTGTATTTTGCCTGCCTGACTCCCAAAGCTAAGTATAGTTATTGAAATTCAAGTCTAACAGTGCCTTAAAGACCAACAAAATTTTCCAAGGTATAAGCTTTTGTGAGTCAAAATTCACTTTATCAAATAACTGACAAAATATCTGAGTCTAACAAAGGTCCAGGTGGCTAGCTTTGCTGGTCTTTAGCAGCAGAACAAAGTTTGAGTTCAGTCGCACCTTTAAGACTAAGAAAGTTTTATTCTGGGTATCAGCTTCCATGTGCATGCACATCGGAAGAAGTGTGTGCGCACATGAAAGCTTATATCCAGAGTAAAACTTTTTTGGTCTTAAAGGTGCCCCTGGAAACAAACTTTTTTTTGGATCTAACAAAGTGAGCTTTGGTTTATGAATGCATATACCTTCAGCAATCTTGCTGGTCTTTAAGATGCTACTAGATTCAAATTTTGTTCTACTACTACATACTAATATGGCGACCCACCTGAAACTATATTTACCAAGGGGTCTAAATTGGATCACAAACACTTAGTGCATACACTGGCACAAGGTACTGTGGTTCAGTCGAGTACATTTTGAGCAGCTACCAACAGTGAAGAGCGCAGGATGGAACACAGCACATGCACTCAACATGTAGCTGGTTTCCAGTGATGCATAACGTGCCCAGAATGACTCTAGGGCATATATATTATTCAAGCAAGGCAGTAGATTTTGAACACATGCACCTGCCAGACACTACACTGAATGTCAATAGATGCAAAACCACTTAAGATACTTTCCCCTTTTAATGTGTAACAATCATATGGCATGTTTGACCCTGAGAGCTAGTGGAAGTTCAAACATCTCATGTGTGAAACACTATCAATACTACTTCCTAACCATGGAATTTTTGGTTTCTTGGCCCATATCCAGTGACTGCAGAAGAAGAGGTGATTGCCATATCCCTGCTAAACCAACTGGTTAAATTATGCAGAGTTTGTAAATCATACTGTGAATTTTTGAAGTGGCATTCTCATTAGCATTTGTAGTGTGCTAATAAGCAATGCATTATTTCTCAGAAGTTAGAGGCCTATCTGATACATGAGTGATAAGTGGATCTGGAGGCTTTGTTTTTCTTATTAGTCCAACACAATATATTGTTCTGTCTTTTGCTTCACCTATCCTTTCGGATCAAGATGGCAGCCTTGTTGAGTGAAGTTGAGTAGCTAGTAGTGCATAGTAATTACCGCTGTGCATCAATAGATGTTGGACTGTTGACTTCAGCCCCACATCTCTTAATGCCAGTAATGAGGAAGAGTGTGTGTATGTGAGTGTGAGGTTGTGCTGGAGTCATACTATACATGTAGAAACATCCTCCTGCCCGCTGACTAATCTCTAATTTTGTCAATTACTGAATTAAATACAAATTCCATCAATATTCCAGGCATTAACAATGAGAGAAGCTTGTGCAAATTGCTTTTTTTATAAGAACCTCACTTCCAAATATATGAAATGGAATGAAGCAATAGGGTGCCTCCCTTAATTAGAGCTGCCAGGATATGTATGAATTGTAAAAAGACAAAGCCCCATAAATCACATTTAAAAATGGTTCTTATTAATGTTAAAATACAAATGAAATTAGTAGTGATAAAACATAGTATTGCAATTATACTGAGATTGAATTGAACAGATAATGGGTTTGATCCTAATGCCTTTTCGCTTGCAAAAAAGAGAAGCCCCCTTTTGGCCACTAAACAGGCTGTGCTGGGGGTTGTGGGATCCACATGGACAAAAGCCAGATGGGAACATGCAGTAAGAAGGGAAACTGGGTGAGACTGAGTGTAAAGGCTGGTAGGCTTGCACACAATATTGCTATGTGATCCTCGCTTCTGTGAGTGGGAAGACTTTCCAAGTGGAGTTCTGCTGGCTTTACTTCCCTTCAGATAGCCGTGTATCAGAAAGATAATGTGTCTGTTTATGATTGATTATAAATATACCAGTCAAGCACTAGAGCCAAAATTATACATTATACTGATGGTTGACTTTAGATCCTTGGATGTGTAGTTTAATATTTAAAAAGCCCACATTGGTTCAGAGCTGTGCTGTTGGAAGGGAGGGTGTTAAATCCTTCCCTTGCACCATAACCTTAAGCAAAATCTTCCCATTCCCATCTTCTTTCTATTATGCTGCAGAGAAACTGGGCTGGTTTCATTGCAAGGTCCTTGTTGTTCACCAAACTTTCTTTCTCTTCCCCTCCCCCAGCCATTTCTGACTCCAGGAAAGTTTAATTTTAGGACCAGCATAGAGTTATAACACATGAGTCAGGAGGCTGCATCTGGAAGGGGGAAGGGAGTGAAATCAGTGCACTAAAGTCAGGAGCCAACCACAGCCTCTTAATCTGCATGACTATTTCTCCAGGAGGGTCCCTGTTCCAGATTCAAAGAGATCTAGGTTTGCTTACAAGGAGACTTTTAATACAGCATCAAACTTACAGAAAATGCAGTCTAAGCTTCTATCAGTTGGGCCTCGAGCACATAAACATACAGTGAACCTTGCCAGAATCTAAGACAACATGCGTAATTAAAACTAGGCATCTTATACCCTCAATGCTGGCTACCAGTCAAGTAATAATTAATTAAGCTATCCTAAACACTTGGAAGAGCCAGGACATCTTGCACCCAGCATCCAGTGGTGGGAAGAAATAACTCAGGCTTTGAAGATAAGAACCACTAACAAGCATGAGAGAGAGGAAAGTTTCCTTGGGAGTGGCTGAACACCATCCTCCAATACTCAGAGCAACTAAGCACCGGCATATAACAAAGATGGAATCAGACAGGCCATATAGTCCCACAGCCATAGAAATTAACTTTCCTAAAGCTGGAAATGGTTGCTGAGGAGAGGGGAGTGACAAGAAGACTATTGACTGTCAGCACCTTCTACCAATGAATCCCTGGACCCAACTCACCTTTTCAGTTGAAACATCCCTTTTCTTTTCTGGAGACAAACTCAGTGTGTTAACACCCTGATGGGATACCCCAGTAACAAACTATCTAACATGCTGAATGTTGGTAGTTAAATGGCATTCCTTCTGAGCTGTTGTCTTCCTGAATACTGAGGAACAGTTCAGCCACGCAAAAACTGGAACAGACAAATTTAGCTTGAAGACTTGATTTGAATGCAATGTTGTTCCAGCTGGGTTTTTTTCCGAGCATGTGCACACGGAGAAATACTTCAAGGGATCATGGCACAGACATGGCACTTAAGTACAACTGTTCATGTAAATTATCCAGAGCGTGATCTGAAGTCCCATACATTTTGTATAGTCATTCACAGTTCATTAAACCTTCAATGGCTCTGTTGCTTGCTAAATAAAACAGAAAGAGAACAGCATAATTAAGGAAGTTAAGTCTAAGTTTTATGCAGTTGGATTGGTAAGGAGTAATCATGTTGCATACTGAGCGAATATTTTTTAGTGTTGCTCAGTCAAGGTCATTAAACACAAATGTCTTAGCCCAGTTTAGCTTGCTGTTTGGTTGACCCTTGTCATTTGCATTCTGGAGGATAGTCATGTCAGTCTCTTGTGGCACTTGAGACAGTCATATCTATGAATGTTGGACACCCATCTAAAATGGCACCAGCATGAAGCAGAAGGGGGAATTGTCCTTTCCTGAAGTGGTGAGATTATACCACATGTTTGAAGTAGTTCTTAGTGTTACTAAATAAGGGTGAAGAGTGATAATTAATTCACATGAAAGCAGTTACATCCCACTAAACCCAAGTGCTAGATTTCCCAAGAGTAGTTCTTAAAATGATCGGCAAAACATGAACTATTCTCAATAAAACTAGCTTTAGCAGTGCAAATCTAAAAGCGCAAGAGTTATGCTCTTCTAAGTTCCTTGACTTCAGTTGACTTAGAAAGGTATGTCTGCTTAGGATTCCAATGTCAGTTTAGCAGTATGGAACAGTGTCTCCCTGACTCTCCTCTTAACAGTGTATAAAGCTATCAGAAGTAAGATCTCCTAGGGGTCCCAATTTCTACCTCTGTGAGAAGAAGATAGGTAGAAGAAGATATGCCAGCATGGTGGTGTGGTTTGAGTGTCAGATAGGACCTGGGAGATCCATGTTCAGATCCCCACTTTGCCATGGAAGCTTATACACTGAGTGACCCTTAGGCCAATCACACTCTCTCAGCACAACCCACCTCACAGGGTGTTGGTTTGGAGGATAAAATAGAGGAGGGGAGAATAATATAGTAAACTGCTTTAGATCCCCATTGGGAATGAAAGTGGGGTATAAGTAACTGAATAATTTCTGCATTATACGATGCTTGTTTCACACCATAAAGACTGAGAACTGTTTCTCTGAGGGCAGACAGATCGGCAATAGAATGAAACTATAGGAGTCTGCGTCATGCATCTCTTCTCTGCTATTGTTGCAAAAATAACATTGAAACTGAATACATTTAATTTAGTACCAGGAAACAAAGTCACATGAGCACTTTCACACTGCCCCCTTAGTATGCTATTTCTCTGTGACTGTCTAAAATTTCTCGGAAGCAAAGTGGCAGGGTGGTTTCAGACAGCTTGTCAAGGACCTTGAGATGGGAGACGGCACATGCCTGGCAATGTCTTGCCTAGCCCATCCCCCTTTTGATGCCAGGACCATCCTCCCAAAGCCAGAAAAGCAGACTGGATGGAGAGAGGGAGGCAGAAGCTGCAGCCACCAATAGAGGAAGGGTTGGAGAGGGCACAACCCATTAAACAATAAAACACACATTTAAAGAACAACATTCCTCAGAGCTCAGCGGGGTTGACTCTCATGTCAATGGGCAGAGGAATGGTGCTAAGAGGAACACAGCTGAAAGATGCAGCTGAAGGACAGCGCCAAAGCCGTGTTTGTATATGCTGCCAATAATTTTATAATCAAAGGAAACCTATTCAATGCTATGATTTTACAACATAAATAAAGCATAAGAAACAAAGAACTACAATTGCTGTCCAGTTATTGTGCTGTTTGGTCAGTCAAAGTGCTAATAACATTCAAACCGATGGTGCCAGTGGTGTTGTGTTGACGAGATTCTCCGGAATGTGGGTCCCGTTTCGAGATAAATATCTTCTTCTGAACCAATATCTAGCCAAAGAGCAGACGGTATTCTACATCTGGCATGGAGCAATACTAGTGTGCCTTCAAATATTAAATACCCCTAAGGGAATATACATCTAAACCACAGTCTCACATTACAATCGGGTTCTCCCACTGGAAGTCAAGGCACCCAGTAGTTTACAGTCCTCCGGAGGCTCAGTGGTGCTATATATTTTCCAGAAAATCAAACCAAAAGCAGTAAGAAGGAAAGGTGGTGGCACCTTTGAAGTATAACAAAACTTTCAGACAACAGGCAGTAGTGATGTAGTACTGCAGCAAGAGAAAACATTGGATCTATGGTTGTTTCAAAAACCATGGAAGGAAATCTCTTTACGGGAACTCAAGTGTGAAGTCCTTCAAGAAATCTGCTGTGGTAAAGAGGCCAAAGCGATATAAAAAGAAAATGTGGAAAGGACCAAAGTTTCATGGGTTTAGTTTGTTCAAGGGAGATGTAAGCTGCAAGGTGCTCTTTTAGCGGACTTATGAATGATAATTTCATGAGTATAAGATCATGGACAATAATGATAAGTGTTTGAGAGGACTTGTGTTGCTGAGTGTACAAAAACAGATGCCAACTGCAGATACACGCCATCCTATGCCAGGAGATGACAGTTCAGCAGAAGCCCATTGTTCCCCAGAAGCCTCTCTGAGCACAGAAGCCAGCTTGTGACTTTGATTCATCTCTGCTTGCAAAAACATGCCCAAACATGTCTTTGCCAAGTCCCAGCACACAATTTCCTCCCCCTCCTACAGACATCATTCCAGATAAATAAAGGCTTAATTGCCCACTTCACACGGACTCTATAGAAGCAGTCAACGGACAGTGAACTTCGGCTGGGTCAAAAGTCTAATGCCTTCTGGAGAAGACAATGGCCTCACCCATGACTCATCCTTCTTCCAGACCAGGTGTCTCCAGATGTGGTTATGTCATACTTTAAATATTGCCCACACCCATCCTATACCCTATTGGTTAGAACTTTAGAGGTGAATCAGCCCAGAGGAGGTGGCTTGCCAAGCCAGCCCCCAGCGACAACCTCCGTTAAGAGTAGTCTCCCAAGCTCCATATCTCACTTCTCTTGCTATCTCCTTCCTATCTTGTTCCCAACCTCCCTCCTGGTCCCTTGTGCGCACACTAGGGCCCACCATGTGCTTCAGAGCATGTGATCCTTCCCCCCCCCCTTTCCAAATACCCTCTATTCTTCTAGCAGGATGGAGACCAGTCTTCTGGAAAGCAAATATTTCCCTCTACAGGATACCATCGAATTCCTGCTAATGCAACCATCTAATTAATTCTGTCTTACTTCTTAGACCTGTATGGTTGTATGTATGATTTTTGCAACATCTGAATGATTCACTTTTATCATTATTAAGTAAACTAAAGACTCTCTTTAACTTCATTTAAGTCTCTGTATCTCTTTTTGGGAGGTCTGAGATAGGCCCAGCCTCTGTATACAAAGGTGCTAGTTCCGTTAATGCCTACTAATTATTGAGCTAATATTCCCCCAATACTGATAACAGAATATAGCAGTCAGGCTAACAGAGAAGGAAGATCAAAATAGAGATGTTCAGATTGGACCAACATGGAAGAGAGATTGATTTGTATCCTCAGTCAAGATTGCTTTCTTGTGGTGTTTAACTGCACAACTTGGACACTGATAACAGAGAGGGGAGAAAGCAGTGAAAACTGGTATGCTGCACATGAGCAGACCTCTGTACAAGGTCAGATAATCAAAATCGTTTGACAGAAGATCCCCAGTGCATTGGCTCCCCAGGTTATATGGAACTTTGAATGCAGACAGTTTCAGAAGTATTGTTACTTCTTGGTGCTGGGAGCCCTCGTCTCAGAATGTTTCCTTGTTCAATCTACCAGTTAAAGATTTAGTTCTTTGGTTACACCAGTCATCCGTTAGAACTCTAATCCAAGAAAGGTGTAAAAGAAAAACACAGGGCTCCTCTAATTAAATAATTTACTTGAGGGTTTTTTTTTTAAGTCACTTTTTGTTAGCCAGTTAGTTCATAATGTAAACTAATTTCCTTTTGGCATGTGGAAAGTGGGGGGGAGTGAAATACAGTATCAGAAAATATTAAACGTCTATAATTGTACACAACACATGCCAGTTTTTTTTTCCTCCCCAAAGCTTTGTAAGGATTTTTACATCAGTAAACATCAGAATTATATAATTACACTTTATAATTACCAATTACATGTATTTACAGTAATTACATAATTAGATGCAATTACATTAATTATGCCAACAATGCAGCATCTGAAGAAGTATGGAAAAACAAGAACATTTCTGTAAATGAATGGGAATCAACTGATTTTTAATGCGAGGGTAGCCCCTCCCCCCAGGAAAACACCATTAATGTTAACTAGGCTGCGGTATGGGCCAGAAAGATTATGGTCTGTACAAAGTTTGAAAAGCATTTTCCCCCATAAAAATAATAATGCTTTATTATGACTGTGGTGGTCTTTGTAGATTTTCTGGACTCATCTCCCCTTAAGAGTTAAGTTAAATGCACAGCAAGAGAAACAAGAATTAAGTGCATTAAAGCAAGGCTGACGTAGGTTTTGGGGGGGTACACTCAGATATTTCTGGTCTGAATGTAAACCCTCAAAATGCTGTATTGATTTTTTTTTCAGATATATTCAGATGTCCAGAATTTTTCAGGGTACTGGTAAATAGGTCCTTCAAAAATTCCATACATATTCAGTTATATACAGAAATATTCCAAGCTAGCATCTTGGCTCCCAGGACTGTTCTTCTTCAGTTACGAAGTGTGTCTATGTCAGTATCTCCTTGCCAGTTCTTGGCTTGCCAGGTTGGTTTGGCTGGATTGGTTTTGCTGGTCTTGCAACAGTGTCCTTTATTTAAGTTGATTTGCCTTAGATTCTCTGGCTTGATGTAGGTCTTGCAAGCGTAACCCTTGCTTGCTTAAGTTGGTTTGCCTTGAACTCTCTGGTTTGACATTGACATTGATCATGTTGGGCTTGCAACAGTGTCCCTTGTTTCAGTTGGTTTGCCTTAGAGTCCCTGGTCTGATGTTGGTTCTGCTGGCCTTGCTAGTTCTGGCTTCTAGCTAGTGTCTTGCTTGCTCTTGCTGGTGTGTAACTGTTAGCTTCTTTGCTCCAGAGAAAGCATGCAATTTCCCCACAGGAAACAATGACAACAAGTACAATGGCTGGAGGAATAATGGACCCAAGACTTTTTAGACTTCCCAATAAACAAACAAACAAACAAACAAATTATTAAAATGGACCCAAAAATTTTTAGACTTCCCAACAAACACACACACAAATTATTAAAATGGTATTAGGAATGTACATAATCCAGAATACCAGTATCTATGTCCTTACCAAATTACAAATATTTTAAATAGTGATTTTTTTCCCCAGGTGCACATCTCTAATAACATTACTGCACAACAGCAATCTAACGACGGAGAAAAAAAGCCCTGTGGTGGCATGGGGGGAGTCAGCCTATTTAAATAACTGCCCACTGAGCAGATCAGCAGCATGGCAAGGGGAGAGAGAAAGAAAACCAAATTGGTCTGTGCGAGGTCACACATGCGCAATAAGCCAGTGGCACTGTTAGGAAGTAATATGGTGATGCAACCTGCTGAACAGCAAGGAGTGGGTCAGTGAACAGATAGCCTGTCAAAAATTGGCTCCTGTGTCCATTTCATGATCATGAACAGGACATAAGCTTAATCAGTGGCTGTTCAAGTTCCCTAGTTCCCAAGCCCTGGCTCTCTGCTAAACTGGACAATATCTGGTCTGATGGGGAACAGTTGAATAAATGTCATTTCAATCTACATATTCCCAATTTGTTGCAACATTCATCTATGATTTTAAATTCTGGTACCTATCTACCAACCTATCCAGAGCTCAGAAGCAGATACTACCACCAGGAAGAACACTTCGTTCACCATTCCTCTGCATTGTAAAGAGAAACACAGTATTTCTGTCTTTAATATTAATAAATGCTGGCCTTTTTCCAATACTTTTTATAACACTTTACAGGAATTAACACTTAGCCTGCCCTGAAGTGATGAAAGGGTTTAAATTAAGTTTGGATTATCTGTCATCTCCCCCCCACCCCCATGGGTCAGTGCCTAAGGTTAGCTAATTGCAAAACTATCTTTGAAAAGAATTGAAACATTTCTCTAGAGGATTCTTGGAGCTCCCAGACTCTGCAGCACCATTTTACCTGGCCAATGGTACTGAGTCTTAATGATGTTTCCAATAACAAATTTTCCATGGAACATCTGGTTAACATCTTCTGTAGCCATCACTTTTCCTTACTAGAATTATGCCTTTTACATATTTAAATATATTGTGGAGTTTAGTGATCTTAAACTGAGGCATGTATGAAACCACACTATTTATCATAAATAACATCATTTTTTTTACAAGCGGCACCAGACTAGCGATAGTCTCATATTGCTAGACTCATACCACTTGAAAAAAAAATTAAAATGGCAGGGGAGTGTCATACAAGGGGTGGGGACAGGGCAGGGGAGAATCCGAGGGAATCTGTATGCTTTTGACTTACCTTCAGCTTGGAAGCAAAGCAAGGGGGAAAGTGGCACAAAAGTACTCCCAGAAGACCCAGAGAAACAGCAAATGGGAAGTGAACTGAGTGCTGAAAGGAAGAAAAACAACACAGAATGAAAAAGAAAACCCAATGGACATGCTCAGAGAAAGTGAGGCAAACACCCATGCATAAAAGGCCTAAGTAAAATTCAAGTCATTACCTAAGTGACACTGATCTAGGTAGTCACTTACCTAGTGGATACATACCAATTTCCAAAAAGAAGACTGCAACAGCTTGATAGGTGACCATTCAAATAAATTTTATTTATTTATTTATTTATTTATTTAAATATTTATACTCCACTTTGCTCCTCAGTGGGGACCCAAAATAGCTTAAAATGCCAGTCTCCCCACCTACATTTTTATGCTTACAGCTCTGTGAGGCAGGCAGAGAGAGAGAGAGACTGGCCTAAGGTTCTGTGGCAGCGTGGGAATTCAGACTTTCCCAAATCATGATTTGACCCTCCAACAGCTATGCAATGCTCTCCCATAAGGCTGAATCTTTCACAAGGGGCCCGTTGTACCTCATACATTACAACAGCTTATAGATTCCTATACACTCTCTCCCTCTCTGGAGGGAGGGCAATTCTTAAAAAATGTTAGTTCAAATTATACCATGATCTCACCCTCAGAGCAGGACATGGACATGGTCCCAGTCAAGTGGGTCCCCAGACATTCGATATGCCAAGTGTGTCTTGTTGGTCTGTGGCCCAAGCTGTGTATTTAGTCAGCATCCTCTTCCCTTTGTGGGACATGTTTTCCCACTTGACAGTTCCTGGCATCGAAAAGAATGTCCTTGAGGAAAAAGTCAGGCCTATTGACTCTGAAGCACATTGTTTGACTTTGCGTTCAAGCATTCTGAGGGAGCCGTTTGGAAAATGAAAGACAAGGCGCTGTCGAGTCGTCTTAACTGACAGTGTCAGGTGGGTCGAAGTTATTGAACAGTTCCTATTAAATTAGCTTAGCTCCATCTTGGCTAGTTAAAGCTGGCAAACTGACAAATTAGTTGCTTTTTGTATATAAAAGAGGAAAGCTGGGAGGACGCTATCTGTTCGCCAACATGGCGACAGCAGATAAGTCACGTCACAAGGTCAATAAGAACCTGCCCAGGGAAGGGCTGTGGATGTTTTCACTCATGTCAATACATTCAGCATCAAACAGTGGAATATTTATTCCTGTAGCTGACAAGTTCATCACCACTAATAGAGATTGGTAGTTAATTAGGACGCTTCATCTTAAATTGTCTTTCATTGGGGGGGAGTCATTGTTTTATCTCACACACTACACAAAGGGTAGCACTAAAAGAATTGTGAGACTTGTTCCGTGTCTCTGAGGGGACTTTAGATTTTATTTTCTTGAGTCTCAGGACTTCCCTTCCCTGCTGAAAAGGCACATGGCAAATTGCTGTTGTAACTGAAGGACATCACAAGAGCAGTTTGTGATGTATAACACCACTGGGGGTAGCAGTTGTTCAAAGAATAGCAGTCAAATGTATTTAAAATATCTGTACCCTGCAACGTTTTGTCAAAGGCTCTCAAGGCAGCTTTCAGTCTTAATAATTAACAATAAAACAGTTTGTCAATCAAAGCAACCATCAACAGAAGTGCTAAACATCACTTAAATATTATCCTCAGCAATGGAAGCAGCACCCAGTACCAAATATAATGCTCACAGAAGCAAAATGTTAAATTATTATGGCAGCCAAACAACGGCTGAACTAAAAAAAAAGGACAAAAAGGGTATGCCTAAATCTAAGGAAAGCTAAGCATATGGGGAACTGCTGTAGTGAATGAGTATGAAAGTCCAGGTGCCACCACAGTAAAGACCCTATCTCTAGAGGCCCTCCACCTGAGCTGTCAAAGTAAGGGCCTCTGCAGAAGTCCTCAACTGATGGAGCACTCATATGGAAGCACATATGCCCATATTTAATAGGTTAAGATGAGATCCGATGGCTCTTTGGATTGTGACCGTAATGTTTCTAAAATGGAATCCATAATATAACTCACCCTGAGCAAAGTTCAGTTGGTTTCCATGGCTCTTATTGCTCAGAAAATATTTGTTGTCTGCTTAATTTCAGTTAAACAATTTCAAGGGGGCACAAAACCACAAATGTGTATCAGTGTTATAATGATGTCATGACATCATTCAAAGAATCATGAGAGAGTTTTGTTAAGAATTCCTGGGCAGTTAACAAAACAACACATATTAAAATTCCCTGTAGAACAGAGATGATTTTGAAACCAGTTTGTTGTCCAAATGTACCCTAAAAATAAATAAGGATGGTTTCAGAGCTCACTGATCATTTGAACAGTGGCTCATTTGAAAGAGGAGAAGCAGCCTCTCTGTAACTCTGTGTTTTCTGTTGTCATGAATAAAGCATCCTGCTCATGCAGGAATGGCACATGTGCTAGAGCATGAATATGAGGTGTGAACTATGGTGCAAATGTGATCTGGGACATTTCTGGTTCCAAATGTGATCTGGGAGGTCTCTGGTGCTATGAATGTGTGAGTTAGAGTTTGGGAAGCCCCTCTCTAGCAACCTTAGAGCCCTCTCTATTGCAGTGTGGGAGCAATAGTACTGGCCTATCTTATAGAGCAGTTGTGTGTAGAATATGGCTGAGGACAGACTGGCAATGTGGGGCGGGAAAGCTCCGCTTCAGGAGTGGGGGAAGGAAGGGAGTTCAGACAGCCGCAGCTGTCCTCTGTCTCTCTCCCGTACTCACCCATTTGTGAAGCGGTTCCCTGCTGCCTCAGATGGACACAGGCAGAAAGCGGTGTCCAGGGGCCTTCCTGTACTTGGATCCTGCTTCCCAGCTGTGTGGACAGGAGGCGGCGAGATTCAAGTGGAGGCGGTGGTGTGAATGCACCGTCGTGGAGATATGTGCATGAGCGCTCAAGCACTCATGTGCACAAGCAGCCCCAATGCAGGAGGTGGGGAGATTTTAAATTTGTGGACTGCTGCTGCACCCATGCGCCTATTGCCAAAACGGCCCCACCACAAGCCGCGGAGGCTGGCCCACCCGGGGCCGCTCCGCAGAAGTCTGAACGCTCCATTCCAGCATGCTCCCACAAAAGTCTGGCCAGTGTGAATGGCCAGCCCTGGGCCAGTTTCCCCCCGTGGCTTTGGGCCCCGCTGCAGTTCCGGGGCAGATTACCAGTCTGTCCTCAGCCTTAGTGATGTGCTCTGATCACTGAAAGGGCTAAACAAATGGGAAGTGTTACATAATGTTAAAACAAATAAGGGTTTCCTTTGGTGTATATGAAGGAAATATGAGGTTCCCTTGTGGGAATCCAACCAACCAAGCTAGAGGCTTCTCTTTGCTTGGAGTGGTTTTGTTTGTGACTCCTGAAATTCAAGGCCTTCTCATTGCAGATGCTGGAACAGAAATTCCAGACTGGAGCTTCTGCTCTTGCAAGGTTAAATTGATTTCCTCCCCTCTTTTGTCACACTGCTCTGCTCCTTTTTGACTTCGCTGAGTTCACAGCAGCGCCGGAACTGGCAGAGAGACTCCAGTGCCACCGTTGGCATAGTTCAACCTCTTTAAATGCTAAGCTTTGATCCTAAATATGTTTGTTGGCTAAAAGGCTGCACTTTCGCATCTGCAGTGAATAATCTGTGGTAAGGACACTCTGCCCTTTCTTGAGCACTTAGTCGGCTCTGAAACACACTGCCAATTATTGCCGCGTTAACTAAGGCTGTTTTGAATGAAGCCACAATTTATCCTCGGCACAGAAATGTGTGAATAGCTCTTGACTGAGCTTTCTTTCTGTGATGTTTATTGAGTATAATGTTGTTAGTGTTTTAAACACTTATCATGGCCTGGCTAAAGCAGAGAATTTTGTTGTAGAACTCTAAGGCCATCCCACTAGAACTGGTTTCCTGACAGGGGCTGTTGCAGAGGAAGCAAAGACCTCAGTGGGCCTTACAGCGTTGCCCTCTTCTGAGGCTAGGCTGAAAGTACATGACTGGCCCAAAGTCATTCAGCAAGCTGCCATGGCAGAGTGGAGATTTATAAGCGGAGATTCGAACCTGGGTCTCCCAGATCCAAATCTGATAAGCTAACCACACTGGTACCCAGACAATGCTCCCTCTTGGGGTCTTGTGAGCAAAAAATCTACCTGTGAGCTAGTGGCATTAAAGTCATGAGTGAACGTTTTGACTACTGTATAAATTAGTTTGCTCTGGAGCCATCTTTCCTGAGCTAAGACAATAAATTTATTTATTTATTTTCATATTTGTATCCCACCCTCCCTGCTGGTGGGCTGAGGGAGGCTGAGCCGGCGGCTAAAAAACTGTGAGCTAACTCACACTAACTCAGCTTAGAGGGAATACTGCTCCCAGGCTGTAATTTTGTTTTAGAAGGCAATAGCAGAAAGTGGAGACTGGTGAATGATGAAAGTGAGATGGGGATGAGATAAGAATAGTGGAGAGGAGACACAGAGTCTGAACTTGAGGGAGGGAGTTGAAGCCTTTCAGCCTTTTTATAAAACACTTCAAGATACCTCATGATCACACAAGATGGAGGGAGGATTACCCAGCCATGTCTCACTTGCTGCGGAAGGGAAGGAGAAGTATACCTTGCCTCCCTGTCCACCCCACCCCCCCAGTACATCAGCCTTGTCTCCAGTGGCAACAGACATCCATGTAAGATATGGATGGGACCAATGTATGAGTGCTTGAAATTCTAGATTAGGAGAACTACCATTTCAACATCTACTCTGAATCCTCCTCAAGTTTGTTCAATGGGGCTTACTCCCAGGGAGGTGTTCTTAGGGTCGCACTGTAAGTGCAGGAACTGAATTGCATTCATGGAGTCTACATGCATTGATGTTGGCTCCACCCGCTGAAGTTAGAGGTGGGACTAATACACTTGGTGGGGTCTGGACTGGGAGGTAAAATGTGTTATTTTCTGGCTTGCTGAACACATGGCTGGCACATCATCTAAGCATCTAGCTCATAGAAAAGAGAAATGTTTCAGCAGCATGCCTCCCATGTGTGGTTCTGCCCTTCATGGATGCCAAATATATCTTTGGAGAAGTGTTCTCACATTTCAGATTTCTATGTGGGATAACTCATGCTTCAAAATTTAAATCTGGAGTTCTGAAAATTCACTATCTCTCTGCAAAACTCTGTGTTAGCTGTATAGGAGTATGTGGCATTCTTTTCTGAATCACACTACATTTTTTTCCGGTTGAACAAAGGAAATCAGATTCTTTGTTTTTTTCTCTCTGTGTGCGTTTTTAATTCCAAATTATTATTATTGCTGCCTTGGAACCTCATGCCTCATTCTCATGACTCACCCTTGATTAAATTTCTGTCCCTCTTCTAATCTACCATCTGAACTATTGAAGTGCCCTAAACAATAGGGGGAAATGTCATTTTGCTTAAGAACTGGTAAGCCATGGTTTCATAAACTCCACAAGCAGATTCTGATGGCATATTTGCTTCTGTGTAAGTGTCAACCCTGTATGAATAGTTGCATCAACATGGCACTTTTACCTCTTTAGGAACAGGGAAGGCAGCTTGGCTACATCAGCACCCCCTCTTAAATTCTCTATCTCCTAGTTAAATAATCCAGAACAGTCAATGCACCTGGTGGGCAAAGAAGACCTGACATATTGGTTTAATGTGAACCTGCTGGCAACAAGGTAATAAACTAACTGCTCGACTTCTGATGAACGTCTTGCAGAGGCAGTAAAATGTGATTCTCTCAGATGGCATATTCTGAAAGCTTTGTGTCTTTGCTCCAGCCAGCCTTCAAGAATAACAGGATCTACGTCTCACTTGGATCAGGGCAATGTAGAAGGCATCTTTCTGATTCAAAATCCAATTTTGAAAAGGCAGGTGTAGCTTCTGTACATGAAGCATAGGACGCCGTGGGACAAGGTCTCCATAGTAGCTCAGGGTATACGTATTTTATTTTATTTACTTTGTAGTCCATCTTTCTCTCTGAGTCTCAAGGCACTTTACAGAGTTTAAGTAGCACAGTCAAACAGCATAAGACAACCAATGAACAGTGCAATAGGACTAGGATTACAAAACTAGAGAGCAATGTGAACAATGCACTATTTAAAGCAGGTAAACTATAAATAATACCAAACGTATTACATGGTAAAGGCAATGCATTAACAGCAGGCAATACCTTCAGTAATAATTGTAGTAAGATTTGAGAATGCAAAGGCATTCTCCATTGCAGCAGAGCTTTCCTGTGGAGACTTTATCTGTGCTTTCCTCTCATAGCCACCATTTTTCTAAGCTAGAAACATCCTTACAATCTTACCAAGGCAAGTCTGAAAAACAGCAGACCAGAGAAGAGCTGGGGGAAACCTAGAAGGTGGGCAACTACCTTGTGATGGCTTGCAGATACCCCGCCTCCAAAACAAACAAACAAACCCACTGCGGTTTGGTATGGAATATGACATAAAAACTCTATGTGGAAGCAATCTTGAAGTAAACATGACATGCCAAAAAAAAAGCTGAAAGATGGGAATTCAGATGTTGCTGTGAGAATGCCATAGTTTGTGGTATTTATTCATAAACCTGTTGATCAAACACATAGCAATTTGCAACAGAGCCACTTGACTTTTTGCACCAAGATTCTGATCCAACTAAATCAATTTTCAACATGGCCACCATGTCCCTTCTGAGCCATAATGAGAAGTCTAGTTGTGTGTCCCTGTATAATCTTCCTTGAGTCTCAATCGGAAAGCCAGGCTATAAATGAAGTGAGTAAATTTCATCTCCCCCACACACATTTAAAATAGTCTCAGTGTGAATTTGTGAGATGTCTGATCTTTGCATTAGTGAAACCAGTAACCAAAATTCTTTCCACTGGGCTGATACAAAATCTATGCCATGGAGAGCTATTTGCCAGTGATCTGGTGCAACATGAGGATATCAGGAGCTTGGAGTTTTGAGCCAAAAGCCTCATAGTCTCTGCCCAAGACCTATCCTAGGAGCATCATTTCCACTGCCTTCCATTTAGCATGGACCGGCCAGAAATACTATAAATACCCATTAATATACTTTCTTCATATGTTTATATTTACAAAGAGAACAATTAAAATTGCATATTTCACTTGCAATACTTTCAGTGCAGTAGTGCAGTGGAATTATAGTTACTGCTAGCATACAGAAACTGGGACTCCGGTGTAAGAGGTTATAACAAGATCACATACTGTGCAAGACTTTGCTTGTAACTTAGAATCAGTTGACTCAGTTCCCCATATCCTTCTTTGTTGTTCCCAGTATGCTGATATACATTCTAATATTTTAGATCCAATTTTACTCAATTTGTCGGGCCATTTGGATGCCTTAATGGTGTACTGTCTTCTTAACGACTCGTTACCTAAAATAACTGAAAAAACTGAATTTTTAAGTTTAGTAATCAAGGATCAATTGAAAATTGTTTAACTGTTTTTTACTCAAATTATCCTTGCTACCTCTATATTTGTGTATTGTCTGTATGGATCACCTGATACATGCCAGTAAAGGCTTTTGTATTGTGTATTGTATTGTGTAAGAAGTCATGGACCTATATTCTCCAAGCAAATTGGAAGTCATTTAGTTAAAGAACATGCTACATGAGACCCAATGATCTGTGGAAACCTTCAAGTTTAAGGAATGTGGATATGGTTTCGTGAGCAAAGGGCCAAGTGCATATGGCGCTGATACCTCTGCAACAGAGCTTCCTATTCCATTGAAATGAAATGAGGAAAAAGAGTTCTGTGTGCACATTGCAATGCTTGATGCAGGTGGCTGTTCATATGTCAACATGCTCATATATTTTTATTGTAGACTGCAGTCTTGGTGGACTTCCTACATGTGTACAACATAATCTCTTGTGATAGGTAAGCAGTACCATGCCTAAAGATTGGCAAGACAAGGTATAACCATTCAGAGCCTGGGCTGCTTCTACCTTGCCTTGCAGTCCAGTTCCTCACAACTAGTTCCTACTTCAACCTCTGCTTTAATGATCTTGGACTGAAGAACCCATGGATTCTGGTACAGTCACCCCAAGGCCTGTACGTGAAGCTCACACTCTAACGAAATCACTAGACAGGTTGCTTGGAACCAGGTCGTAAAGGTGTTGTGTGAGATTCACCAGACATACTCAGACCACAGGGTAAATTTTAGCATATCCATAAGGAGTTTGAGAAAATGTAAAGTCCCTGAAAGTCATTATTGGAAACCAGCCCCCCACCCCCACCCCGTATAGATCAAGATTAAAGTTGTGCAAGTGATAACTCTGATTTTTGAAGTTGTGTATCAGTTGTCCTTTTTTGTTGACTGGGGGATGCTGGACATCAGCGTTGGCTTTCTTTTCCCAGCCCATTTCAGAACTTCAGTTTCCATGGCAGCCATGAATCTGAATGAAACATCTCAGCCAAAGAACACTGAGCTTAATAGGCTGTGTGTTAGCTTTGGAAAGCTTTGGTGTAGAACATCAATGACCAGCCTTCTGTCCCAGCAAGGCATTGTGCCAAATGAAATTTCCCTCATTGCCATCACCCCTATATAAAAATGTAGGGATATTTTGTGTGTGTACTCTATCTCCTATATGCAAATCCCTCTTTCTTTCTCTTTTGAAACTGCATATTATGACACAAGCTGACTAAACTGAAGTCCCAACATTTGAGGCCACTGGATGAAAAGTCTGGTTACTGTTTGTAGCTGAGTCCAAGAACTGCAATAAGGAAAAATGCCAGTAGAGACATAACTGAGATTGGAGTCTTCTACCACTAAAATGACTGCCTCTGCCCTCAACAGTTTTCGCCCAAATCATTATTCCTAGTCTTTTATATTTTCCTATCTCATTTTTGTATGACCCTGCTGCTGATCCTGTTCTACCTTTGCCTTGGACTCAAATTCAGTTTTTGTCTAATCCACAGTACAATCTTATGCATAGTCATGTCATTCCATTGATATCAAAGGACTCACTCTGCACATGTTTTTATTGTCAGAGATGCCACGGAAACTCTCCCTGGATCTCAAGAGTTCCAAATGGTCTGGTCTTATTTCAAAATTACAAATTCCCCATTTTTTTTAAAAAAAAAAATATGGATTATGTACAGAGCTCTGTGTATTCATAATCTGTCACAGCTTTCTTTCAATACACATATATCTTTTCCCCTTCTGAGTTACTCATATGAAGGCCTTTTTTTTTTGCAGTTTTTAAATCAAATGTGTTGGAATTATTATACAGCTGTTTCAGGATTTGTGTGTGTGTGTGTGTGTGTGGCATTTTACCACTGCATGTACATGATCGGAAACACCATACGTAATCTTGATGGAATCATAATTACAGTGCCAGCAAGATTACTTTGTGGCAGTGCTTTATCAGTGCACAATTGCACATATGTAATATAAAATGCAAAAAGATGCAAAGCAAGTGGAGGGATAGAAAGCTATGGAACACTATGGATGATCCAATTCCAGAACATGGCTGAGAATTTATCCCAGTGAAATCAGAATTTGGGAAAACCTGAATACTGCAAAAAGACATTCTGGTACAGTAAAGGAACAAAATGGTGGATAGCTGCTCATCCCTAACCTGATTCTGTCAAGAAATACCTCCGTATGTTTTTATTCTTGATCCTACTAATTTACATGTCTCAAGCAAGAATAAATGGAGCTTAAGGGTTGCCTTAATATAGACACAAGATCCGCCATATTCTGAATTCTGTTTCATCTACCTGGCTGTTTGTGGGGAACTTGGAGAGAGAGCTTGAAGGAGAATGACTATTTTCTGTTGTTTGTGTCTAGCATCTGTTAACTCAAAGATAAATGGACTCTAAACATGAAGAACATCTTTCTAGATCATGTCAAATAGTTGTGGCAAAGTCAATCATCCATGAAATCATACTGTCTTTTTTACTGTCTCTTTTTTAAAGGCCATCACCAAATCTTTGGTAGTATGGAGTTCTGGACAGGTGACAATTATCTGAGTGTAACTCTTTTTATATGCCATATGTGTTCTCAGATGCTATGATCCCCAGTTTTTCCAAGTGATATGGACATAGTAATGGAAAATTATTATGCTAGACATGATGTGAATGAGTGTTGCAATGAAACCAACCCCCTCCTCATTCTATTGCATATCCTCGTTCAGAGGAGATATGCTGGAGTGTGGAATTCTATTTAAGTCTGATGGTGACATTAATATCCCCAGACATCTGATAGATTTTCAGTCTACTGTTTTATTCATTCCGTTGACCACCTTTGTGAGGTCTGACAGCAATGCACTTATTAAGTCATGAGTTATCTGCAGGAATTCATCCAGCTTCCATGCGCACACAAAGCGAATGTCTAGCCACACGTACACAGGTCTGTGAGGCTGCTATAAATTGCATGCAGCAATGCTGTAAGTAAAGAGACAAGACACAGTCTGTATGGGTCAAACACACCAAAACTTTATTAACATTTAAAGTATCTGAAAAATGGGAGACTCTCTTACCTTTCACTAATCCCCTGCTTACAGTGTGGGTACAATCTAATTTAGATACAGCAGCTGAAATCTCATCTCCCACCTTTGTCCAGCTGTGAGCAAAAGCCCAGAACGAGTTACTGCAACTGCTACTCCAAGCCCAGAACGAGTTACTGCAACTGCTAGTAGACCACTCCCTGTCATATATCAAATGCAGTGAGAGAGGACTTGCTGACTCACATCCCTCCTCCCCAAGTACTGGGTAGGTAAGTGAGAAAGGGCCAAGGTAGTATCTTCCCCAGCTACCTCTGGATCAAGACAGATTGGTTTGACAAGGTGCCCTTCATCTTGTACGTGATGCTTCAGGAAGCTCACCAAGATTAGCCACCTTTTTTTTTTTAACCTGTACTCCCTCTTCTAATTTGTAAATGTCTAATTAGATAACCCAAAATTCCAGAAATGTTGCATAAAAAATTCAGAGTAAGTTGGGGGGAAAGTATAGACCCTTAACCAATATGCATTGGGAGCAAGACAGTTCTTATGTGGCCCAAAACAACCGGCTTATTCTGTACAGCAAGATGGACAGGAGGATGAGTGTGGAGCTTCCATGGGCAAGTGGCAAGGGAAGTACACATGAGTCCTTTTAAGCCCAGCCTCCCATTGTCTGTCATACATGCATGGCCTGGGTCCGACCTACCTGAGGAACCACCTTTCCCCGTATGTACCCCGAAGAGCACAATGGTCTGGGGCCCAACATCATTTGGTTACACCTGGCCCCAGAGAAGCCAGGCTCGTTACCATGAGGGGGAGGGCCTTCTCGGTGGTGGCCCCGACCTGGTGGAATGAACTCCCGGAGAAGATCAGGGCCCTGTGGGACCTGATGCAGTTCCGCAGGGCCTGTAAGACAGAGCTCTTCCGCCAGGCGTATGAATAGGGATCGCCACCTTCTTCTTTCCCTCCCCCTCCCATATTACATCCACCAATGTCGACCGCTGATATTATCATCTGCCGCTGGGGATATGGCACCTGGTTTCATCAGAGAGATGCCATCTGTTGTACTGAATGTTGAGCACTTTAATTGTTACTATGTTTTAATTATGTATGTTTTATACTGTTTTAACTATTTTAAAATGTAAAGCGAATCCTGGTTCACCAGGTCTTGTAAGCTGCTCTGAGCCTGCGAAATGTGGGGAGAGTGGCCTAGAAATCAAATAAATAAATATAAATAAATAAATAAATAAAATGAGTCAACATGGCTGATATTAGTAGCTGATGACCTCCCCCTATAGTCCTGCACCATGATGCCTCCCACTTTCAACCCATAGTGGAGAGGGGAAGAAATATGTTTTTGTAACAGACGCATAAATACACATCATGATATCATGCTCCTGAAGTAAGCTCACCTTTCTTTTTCTTAAATGCAAAGACAGCAAAATTATAATCTTCATGGTACTAAAGATATTCTTGAAAGTACACAGGCAGTGCCTACTGAAATTTCAGAAACCAAAAAATGATATTGCCAACAGCTGAGGTTGGAACTTAAGTATGAAACTCACATGGGTCTTTTGGTAGGTAGGAAGGATCCACCCAGACCATGATCTTGTTGGTGTGCAATTTTTAGGAGATCCCTGGACATCTTGGATGGTATTCAACAATGTAGAAGTAGGGGGAAACTTCATTGTCTGGAAAATGTTGGTACATAGAGTCACTGTTGGATGGATGTTACTCATTCCATTCTTGACTTGATCCAGTTTTGCTGTGGTAAATGCTCTGTTCCATGTCTTTCAGGTTGATCCACTGTGTATTTCTGTGAACTTTGTGCAGATGTGCACATGATGCATGATTAGATATTTATGTTAACCTGTACTCAACATGTATTGCAATATGCATTTCTGTAAGCTGCAGGACCCTGATTCACCAAGGGTCTCATTTGTGGCTCCAAATATCATCACTACCCTTCCTCATGATCTAGGATGCACAGAAAATGAATAAAAATAATATGCACTGAATCCTTTTCTATAGCACAGACAACTCAGATCAGAATTTCATATTCTGAAGAAAATTCATAAGCATTCCCAAACAGAAGAGACCCATTCAGTGCTCCCTCTAAGGTGTGGCGGCGTGTGAGCAAAAATTCTACTTTGTGAGCTACTGGCATTAAAGTTGTGAGTGAGCAATTTGGCTGCTGCATAAATTATTATTTATTTATTTATTATTTATTAATTAAACTTATATCCCGCTCTCTACACCCAAAGGCAGACTCAGAGCGGCTCACAACAGAGATTAAAATTACAATCAGTTTAAAATAAACGGTCAGACATTAAAACATCCAGTACATTCTTCACATTCTCCATTGGCGGCATTTCAATTCTACCCACAGGTGGGTCCAAGCAGATGGATCATATATATTTCCTATATAGCAGGTTGGTAGATGTAATTACGGACAGAACGGAACTGGCAGATGGAGCCGGGCCAGGGCTGAGATGTTTACCTTAGGCGGCCCCTACTTAAAAGCCTGGTGGAAGAGCTCCATTTTACAGGCCCTGCGGAACTGCATCAAATCCCGCAGGGCCCTGATGTTCTCCGGGAGCTTGTTCCACCAGTGTGGGGCCGCCACTGAAAAAGCCCTGGCTCGTGTTGTTGCCAGCTGTGCCTCTTTCAGTCCAGGCAGGACCAGCCGATTTTGGGATCCCGACCGTAGTGCTCGCTGGGGAACATATGGAGAGAGACGGTCCTTCAGGTAAGCAGGTCCCAGGCCATATAGGGCTTTATAGGTAAGCACCAGCACCTTGAACCTTATCCGGTACGCTATTGGCAGCCAGTGCAGTGCCTTTAAGGCGGGCTGTATATGTTCCCACATAGGGAGACCCAACAACAGCTGTGCCGCAGTCTGCTCTGGAGCTGTCCCTCCTGAGCTAAGACAATAATGTGTGAGCTGGATGCTAAAAACTGTGAGCTAACTCATAAGAACATAAGAGAACATAAGAGAAGCCAATTTTGGATCAGGCCAATGGCCCATCCAGTCCAACACTCTGTCACACAGTGGCCAAAAACACCCAGTGTCCTCAGAAGGTCCAGCAGTGGGGGCAGGAAGCGCTCCCACTGTTGCCCACTGTTGCCCCCACAACTCAGCTTAGAGGGAACACTGAACCCATTTACCAAGTGTTATATTTAGTAGGGTGCCCATATGACTGGTTGTTTGTATGTACTTGCCTGACTACTTTAGTCTGTAGATGGTCTAAATAACTGACCCTGGGTTCCCCGAATTTCTCTGGGCCAGGACCACTCCATAAAGGACTGAACTTGTATAATAATTTTTCTTTCTCCAAATTATAAAAGTATGATATAATACTAGTTCATTTTTAGAGTTTTATGCTTAATGAAATTATTTTAAAAATAATGTAAGACTACACTAATTAATTAGTTTCCTTATATATTTCTATTGAGGGCAGAGTGTCGCAGATTCATGGCAATTATAATCAAGTTTTAATTTTCCATTAGCACTAATTAATGTTGACTGTTCATGTTTCATTAATACTGCTTCTGCTGACATGGAGGTTTTTTTTTTTAATCTCCACCAAGGTATGAAGTTAAAATGCTCTACTCAGGTGGAAAACCCTTGGTGAAAATCCATTTTGTTGCAGCATTTTTTTAACAAGGGGAGGACAACATTTGATTAATTTAAAAGGTAGGCAGGAAGAATGGTTACTAAGGCGTAATCCTTTGTAGGAATGCATGGTCAGTTGCTGATTCAGCTCCATTCGGTTCACCGATTGCAATGGGCACAGTCAAGTGTTAAACAGTTTACCTGTTTTTGATCAGTGTACACATGATTAGTGGTACAATTGTCCTTTTTTTTGCACATGCATAGTCACATACTGCTTTCAACAGCTTCCACCATTCACCACCATCCCATCTAGCACCACTGTTGTCTCTTTCCCTGCTCTTTGCCACATTCTTGATGACTTTACAGTTGCAAGGTGACCAGTCTCTTTGTGTTCCTGCTTTCTGCCTAAGACCGATTTCCCACAGTTGCTGCTCCGCCCCCACTCTTCCTTTTGCCCCAATCATAAGTGTCAATTTCCCATTACTTGCTGCATGGCCGCATTTCCCCCCGCAGCTTCGCTCCATTTCCGCTGCATCTACTCGATCCTCAAAAAACCGGATCGAGTAGATGCGGCAGAAATCAGGCGAAGCTCAAGGGGAAAATGTGGCTGCGCAGCAAATAGTGGGAAATTGACACTTATGACTGGGGCAAAAGGAAGAGTGGGGGCAGAGCAGTGGCTGTGGGAAATTGGTCTTGGTGTCTGTGAACTGTGCAACTCTGGATCGATTTGCAAATGTGCATTCTTGCAGTGCCTCGTGGGAATTGTTGGTTTTCAGTGGAAGACCTCTTATTTTCCTAAACAACTGCATGACTCTAGTTCAGTAAGAGCTGCTCTTACTGGTTACCTTTGCATGCTCATGTTCCTATAGCACATGGAACAACCTATGCAGGAAAGTCCGTAGAAGCAAAGTTATTTGACATGGATTTCAGTTTGATCTTAGAGCATTAAGACAATCCAGTGAGGAGTCTTGTCTCATGTCAAGGAACAGTTCAGTCTTGGTATTTGTATGTCAATCATGTTCCTTCTGAAGTTTTCAGCATCTCTGGTTCTCTAGAGATTCTTTAAGGCTAAATGGCAGGGACATGATCATCTGGGGGGAAACTCTCACTTCCTAAAGAAATATGGCACAAATATCACTAACAATTGTGACATTTCCCCTCAAGTCTTCACAATATTTTGCATATCGTACTTCAATATAGACATTGCCCCAAACTGTAGCTTGCATTAACCATAGTTTTAGAAACCAGAATCATGGTTTGAGTTTACCAACATACAACTAGTCAACCAGGGTTTAGAACTTCTTCTTTGTTCAATCTGCTTTCTCAGCATTCAACTTCATAAGTTTATCCCTTTCTCTGGAGATGAATTAATAATCATAACCATGTTTTGTTCACTGAAATGTAGAATCATAACATAAATGAAATTCAAGCATCCCAGCAATCTGTAACTAAACTGAGATTGGGTACAAGCACCACTGGCACCCTGGCTGCATACTCCCCTCTCTTTTGTCATGTGCGGAGCTTGATTCCTAGTTTCCCAGGTTGATCAAAGCTCCTCTTCACCATGACATCTGAATACAGGTGCCTTAGTGAAGTGGTTCAATCCACTCAAGAAAAGAATTTAAATTGAAATCAAGCTGAGAATCAGAATCCCAATAAAAATTTGTGAAAATAAACTCAAAATTGCTGAAGCGTCCAAATTGGGACAAGATGGTGGATAGGAAGTTGAACATACTTCAGGCTTCCTTATTGAGTCAGATGCTTGGTCTATCAAGGTCATCACTGGCAGTAGCTCTCCAGGTTCATAGGTAGACATCATCTACCACTTGATCTCTTTAACTGGAGATGCCAGGGACTGAACCTGAGATGTTCCACGTGCAAAACAGAGCCTCTACTACTGAGCCCAGACCTTTTACAAAATAGAAAATTATGAATCAGCTCCGAACACAAGAGGGGGAGGGAGGTGGAAGGAGTAAGACTGTGACATCAGGTATGATGCAGTTATAATGAGCACAAATCAGGGTACAGTTGCCCAGTCCAGGCCTTGGTTTCTGATTCTGGTTTGCTCGCTGATGGCAAATCAATGCTTGTCAGTTAAGACATCATGACAAACCCATAGAGTGATGCAATGTTATTGTTGCAGTAAGCCTTTTTTCTTCCCAGCACTTTTTTTTTTTGCTGGGGTTTCCAGATGTGTTTGCCTAATTGAATGGAAAAGCAGTTGGGAGAGGATGCTGCATGGGTAAAATGGTATGTCAGGGACAGATTAAGTATAGAACTTAATCTGCTTTGCAGATGTTTGGTGGCAACCATGCTCTTAGACTCCTCTCTGATAATGAAAGGTGCGTTCTGGCCCAAAGGCCACCTATTGAGTTCACAGCTGAAGTGACATTTGAATTGACATTTGACTTCTCATCTCAAACCCCATAATCACTGTGTCGAACCAGCAAAAAGAACACATAGAAATGTGCATGTGAGGATTTATGATGGGCCATTCCAGTAACTTGCCCAGTACTCCATCTTTGCTACTCATTGGAGAAAAGATCATTCTTTTACAGGAATGTAATGAGTGTTTCATGATCCTTAATGGAAGCATTATAAGGTACCACTCTTTCACTTGATCAGTCGAACTGCTTTTCTGATTGCCATCTTTTCTGTGGCGCTGACGAGCAAAAATTGATGCCTTGTGCTAAAGACATTATTAATGCAGCTACAAGTATTGGCAATGACTTTAGGTCAGTTCACGAGGTCGGACTTTGAGAAGCACTTCAACTAATGATCTTTTAACTTGCCATGCACGAGCTCCAGAATATACAATTAAGATTAAGGCTTGGATCCTATGACATCCTTCCCCTTGAGCTTCTCTCTTACTGCTGCAGAGGCTTTCCTTCACTGCTTTGCTTCTCTCCTCTGCCACTAGCATTTCTCTCTGTGTGTAAGGGCTCCTTGAAAAACATCAATCTTGCACATGAGGAAGGGCTTGCAGCAGAGGAAGCCGGTGTCCTGGGTCAGAGCAGACTCAGCCAAGACCAAGGGGATGAGACAGAATCATTAACCAGAAGTGTAAGTCAAGAGTTCAGTCCAAGAGCCATGCACAAGGGAAGCCAGCCGAAGGTCCTAGAAACCGAGTTCAAGCAGGTCTGAGAGGCATTGTCAAGCAGTTCTGGGGTCAAAGCCAAAGGTTCAGAAATAGCAGCTAGAAACAGGTCCAGGTGATGTGGTGGCGTGTCTCCAGAAGGATGACAAGTTACTCCCACACCTTCTTCCTCTGAAGCCCTGTCCTTTTTATCAGCAGCTCACAGCTGGGTCTTGTTGCTTGCGAGAGCACTGTCCATTAGCTCCAGGTGTTCCTCTTCCTCTGGCAGTTGCTGGGCAGCAAGCTGTGCACTCCACCTCCTCTCCAGGAGCTCCAAGCATGCCCGCCTCCTCCTGTGCTCTCCTGGCTCTGGAGACAGAGGAGGCGAGGCAGCCTGTGATGTTTTCCCATGATTTTGGGTTGTTTTTTTTCCCATGTTCCCAGTGTTCATGGGGCTGGAGTGCCTGCTGTCTTCACTAGGACCTGCCTCTGCTGTTTCAGGGTTGTTAAAAGCATCAGCTGGCCATGTCTCAGAGGTGCTGATGGGGCTGTTATCAGCATCAGCTGAGTGCCCTTCAGTTGAAGCAGACTAGGCCACAACACCTGGGGCCTCAGTGGAGGAAAGCCTCCACAGAAGTCAGGAACAAGCACAAGGACAACCATGTCATAGGTTCCAAGTCACTGATCCTGGTTATGATAATCCAAAGCACGTATAGTCAAACACATATTCCAGTTGCATAGCCTTGGCTAGGGTCTAACATTAGAGGCCATATGTAAACTGGAGCAAGAGGTGTGCATGTGGGATAACAGCAATGAAAGATTATTGAAAAATACATTGAGAGCAAAGAATCAGCCAACTATTTTTACCCTCTTCTGAATATGTTATTTGGGATATGCTGAATTTTGTGCTTTTCTCCCTTTCTCACAATACAAGAACTCATAGGCACTCAATGAAATTAATGAGTAGATTTAGGACAGATAAAAGGAGTAATTAACACATGGAATTCACTGTCACAGGAAGTTGTGGTGGCTTCAAGCATAGACAGCTTCAAGAGGGGGTTAGGTTAACATATGGAGCAGAGGTCCATCAGTGGCTATAAGCCATAAGATATAGATAGACCACTATGTCTCATGCAGTGATGCACTGAATTCTTGGTACTGGGGGGGGGGGCAACAGTGGGAAGGCTTCTGGAGTCTAGCTCTGCTGGTGGACTTCCTGATGGCACCTGGTTTTTGACCACTGTGTGACACAGAGTGTAGGACTAGATGGGCCATTGGCCTGATCCAACATGGCTTCTCTTATGTTATTGAGTAAGTCAAGCAGACAAGGTAGTTCTCCCTAAGCCAAAGCTAATGTGGTTCTTCTGCCAGAAAAACAGTGTGATTCTGAGGTTTGCTCAGACAAAAGGAGACTCTGGATCAAATCTAAGGGCCACACATCATTGCACAGGTGTGCCGACAAATTTGTAATATCCCCTTCCCACCGTGTCCTCTTAATATACTCTCATGAGATATGAGGAAACCTATTTTATATTTCAAATGCCATAAACAGGCTGCATTGTGAGAACAGATTTGTATCTTGGGCCATTGCTACCAGGAACAGAGCGAGTTCTTCTAGCAGCATTAAAGAGGAATGAGATTACCAACTTTGGGGAGGGGGGGTTGTATCCTAGTGCTGTGGTGCAATGACAGCAATCCTTGATCGTGCATAGGATTCTGATTAAGACATGTACCTCCTGCCATGCCCCCAACTCTGCAAAATTTTGTCCATTTTGCTTTTTACTACTTTAGGGTAGTGTTATGTTGGCTGCAAACAGCTTCTGGTAGTGCACTGCCACTGCAAGGAGGTTTAAGGAGGCGTAACGTGGAGAGCATTGATGCATTACAAACTTGCTCCTTCAGAATGCAAAATTCTAGAAAGTATTGCTGGAAATTGGGCTTTAATCTTAAACTTCACTTTTAAAGAATATCCCAAGGTAATGTTGAAACTATCTTGATTCCTGCATTACTACATGTATGTATTAGTAAGGTTATTACTACCCTCTGTGTATGTGTAATGTGTAGGTAGAAAAGAGCAAGAGTCCAATAACACCTTAAAGTCTTAAAAAAAAAATTGTAGCAGGGTAGGAGCATCTTCTTCAGATATATGTGGGTGGGTGTGATGCACACTTTAGGTGTGGTTCCCAAGTCTTTCCTGTCAATTTCTTGAGGCCTTATGAACCTCAGAATGTGGGCTGCCCCTCATTACAGATCTGCTAGAAGGCAGACGCTGACCTTAGGCATCTCAGCCAATTCTGGTGCCTTCCAGATGGCTTTGATTTAGCTGCCCCTTCTGGCAAGAGAAAGAAACTTGCTTTGGTAAGTACTTCTGTTCTCAGATGGGCTTCCTGCAGCTCTGCTGTCCCTTCTTCCCTCCCACCTTCCAGATGGTTTGGTGTTCTCTTTAAGCTCCTCCGAGCTGTAGAGGGTATTTCCTGCCTTATTGGAAACATCATCATCCATGCTGTGGAATGGATGGCTATTTCTTCTGAAGAATAAGAATAACATGCCATTGAGTCACAACTGACTCATGGTGACCCCATATAGAGGGCATTCCAAGCAAGAAACAAACAGAGGTGGTTTGCCATTGCCTTCCTCCATGAAGCAACCCCAATCTTCCATGGTGGTCTTCCATTCAAGTATTAATTACGCCAACCCTCACTTAGCTTCAAAGCACTGATGAGTTCAGGGTAAACTGGATTATTTGGGCTGCTGATTTCTTATACCTATTTACTATTGATGGGCTGGTTTCAGAATAAATTGGCAATCTCTATTGCATACCCCCTCAAGCGATTCTTCAGGGTTTCCTATTGCCCAGTAACAGCATTTTGTAGCTATTGGTGGGCTGCAGTGAGAGGGGGAAGGAAATTTCTGTTCCACTAATGGAAAATTTGGTCAGGATACAACCTGGTATGTCCCAGATTTTGAGGGCAGAGAGGGGGGAGAATTGGGTATGCTTTATACTCCACAAGTCTGGATTGCAACACATGTCAAATATGTATAAAACACATGAATATCAAAATGTGAATTCTGTGCATATCCACACATACACAAAGGTCACAGAAATTTGCAGTGGAACTCTAGAAGCATTCAGCTAGAGCACAGCAAAACCACAGAACAAGTACAGGACAAAACATGGGTTTTTGTTCAACCCTTGTGTATTTTTCCCCTTTTATCTCTACATATACAACATTAGGCCATTGTATGCTCGTTAGTTATCATGCCTGATTATTGTGGCATGATTTAAGGTAACCCAAATTAGGATGACAAAAGACAAAGAAAATTAAAAGCAAGTTCAGGTCACATCTAGCTCTGTAATGAATTTCCAATTAAAAATGGAATAAGAACAGGCAAATAGGGGGAAAGAAACCTCACAAAGTCTGCCCTTCAGCCTTCCTGAGGTAGACAACCATCAGAGTTGTTTTATTTTTAGAAAGTGCAAAATCTCCATAGAGACCTTGTATTTCTCTCCAAAAAAGTTTGAACTTTTTTTTTGTATAATGGATCTTTGTGGTTAATAAAACAATTCCCATAGCACTAAACTCCTGTTACAATGCAGAATTGCTAAAAGAATGGATTTTAATGGAATACAATAATACTAAAAATTAAGCCTCCAACATCTGTTCCACGCTCATATTCCTGGGGAACATATTTCACAGTTATAATCAATAAAATTAAGATAAAAGTGATTTATATCAATGTATTTATTTTCCCCCCACCATACCACACAAAAGCCGATGATTCCATAGCCCCAGTGAAGAAGAATTTTCTTTTGTTTTCCTCCCCTAAAGTTACAGAATTTCCAACATAAAATTTATGGCTGTGAAGCTTTGGTGCTGCAGCATGTGTTGGTGTCTTTAAATGATTAAAACACAGGTTGAATAGTTCCTTCTTTTTGAAATGGGAGGCTCTCATTGCCTGGTTTATTAGCTCTGCTTCCCTCTGATGTTAAGCAAATAATAGCTTACACCAGGTGCAATCCTACATGTACATACTTGCAAGTAGGTCTATTGATTTCAGAGGGACTGACTAGAGTCCTTAAGGGTAGATAAAGAAAAACAGCAGATTGACGGATAGAGTGGTTTCCGGACTGTAATCCTTCAAGATGTAGATGAGGAGGAGGAACCTAAGATTAAATGTTCTCAGTTTATTTCAAATACATTTCCCTTATAAATCCTTGCAAGGTAGCGTTGCACAAACCTATTCTTTCTTCTTCTTTTTTTGTTCCTTTAGTGTTTGCATGTAATCAAGAAATGACCATACTTCCTATACAATTTTAAACAGATGTTTGCAGATGTTATGCTAACTTCTGAATGTCTAAATAAACTGGTGCCATACCCTTTTTATACCTGTCCTTTTTGTGTTTAGCATTTCCCCAACTGATTGTAATCTCTCCTGGCGTCTAATGTATCAGCAAAGTTCACTGGTGACAATGAATAACTTAGCTGTGCAAAATTCCAAGCTGACTGCAAAGTGTTTTCCTTTTAAGAGAATATATTTCCAAAATGTCGAATCTCTGTAGCCTGGGGCTCTTCCCTCTGTACAACCATTCAGCAAACATTGGCCAGTCATATTGACTGGGTAAATGTGTGCTCAAGTCATGTTGTACAAATGAGATTCTTAAACATCATAAATAACTGTCCACTGGAATAGTTAGTCACAGAGCCAGCCAGAGAGGTTCTGATCTTGGACATGGTTCTGAGCGGGTATCAAGACCTGGTGAAAGATGTGCAGGTTCTTACTCCAATTTGGAACAGCGACCACAATGCTATTAAGATCAACATTCAGGTCAATGGACAGTTATCCCTAAAGTCCAAAACTGTAACATTTGATTTCTAAAGAGGGAACTTTACAAAAATGAGGGGAATAGTGAAAAGGAAGGTGAAGGAGAAACACAAGAGAGTCAAATTGATCGAGGATGCTTGGAAGCTATTTAAAACCACACAAAATGAAGTCCAAACAGAATGCATTCCACAGGTTAGGAAAGGCACTACCAAGTCTAGAAGAGGGCTTGTGGGGATAACAATGCAAGTCAAGTAGCTACAACTATAAGCTATGGACTAGATGGACCATTGATCTGATCTAGCAGGGCTCTCCTTATGTTCTTTCATTCTTAGTAGCAAAACAAAAGAATTATGAGCCAGGAAAACTCAGTTTAGGGAAGAGCCCTGTTTCACAAAGAAGTGTAGGTTAAAAGTTGAATAAAATAAATAGGTAAATAACTCAAAATCTACTTTTATCAACTTGCTTGCTGATTTTCAAAAAATTCTATAAGGATACTGGATAATAGAGCTAAAATTTATCAAAGGCACATAAGAAATCTGAGCAACTGTGGGATAACAGCCAGGTGCAACAATGTAGTGGTAGACTTTGCAGATGATAACAAATTTCGAGGGTAAAAATTCCAAACTGACTGCAAAGCATTTTCCTGTAAATACAGGAGTGTGTACCCGGGGGGGGGGGGGGGGGGGGAATCATTGTAATTTCAGTTCCAGGACTGGACAGGGTGGAAAAACCTTTACCATGATTGCTGATTTTCAGGCATGGCATTACCTGCTTGGAATGTTGGTTCTGGAATTTCAGGACTATTATCTTCATTGGGGAACAAATTCAAGGGTTTGGGGAAGCTGTTTTTAATAGATATTGGCGCCAGATTTGTACAGAACATAGTTTCCAGCAGAACAGACAAAGGGGTTTGATTTCACAGATCCTTGAAATAGGTGCCTCTAGGCACAGGTACATTTCTCTCCACTAATTACTATGGGGGGATGGTGGCGGCCTGGCAGGAGAGCACCACCAGCATTTTTTGGGGGGGGGGGATCCTGTCTGCATCCTTCCCCCTCCCCCCATAATCTTACAGGGCTTGACAGATCTTTTTTAAACCTTTCCACTGAAAACTCTGCATTTGCAATCCTTCTTTGTTGTGGTCCATTGTTTCCTTTCACACAGTAAGGAAGGCAGAACCACCATACACACCCCACCCTTGCAATCCTAGAAAATAGTTTAGTTAAAAAAAAACAGAGTGTGTGTATGTGTGTGCGGATTGATTCATCTCATGCAATCATCTAATTGCTGTGAGACATGTCTTCATCCTGGTTATCCACTATAGGGTACCTTAACTTGCAATTAGAACTATTGCTGTTTAAGGAATCCTGGTGGTGGAGGAGGAGGAGAAGGTGACTGGGGACAGGGGTGCGGGTGTCTGAGGACTAAGTTACATGATATTTCTGTTTACTCATTGACTCTGGGTTTCAGGGATCCTGTTCTACTTAGAATCATAGAGTCATAGGGTTGGAAGCCCCTGTACAAAGCAGGAAATTCACAATTATCTCCCCCACACACACACCCAGTGACCACTGTTTCATGCCCCCAAAATGACAAAAAGCCTCCAGGACCTTCAGCCAAACTGGTCTGGAGAAAAATTGCTTCCTGACCTCAAAGTGGTGATCAGCATTTCCCTGGGCATGAAAGAAAGGGTCACAAAAACTAAGCACTGAGGCAACCGTTCCTGCTCTCCTTCTCATGATCAGCCTAAATTCACAGAATCTGCATTGCTGTCAGATGGCCATCTAGCCTCTGTTTGAAAGCCTCCAAAAAAGGAGAACCCACCACCTCCCGAGGAAGCCTGTTTCACTGAGGAACTGCTCTAACTTGTCAGGAAGTTCTTCCTAATGTTTAGCCAAACACTCTTCTGATTTAACTTCAACCCGCTGGTTCTGGTCTGACCTTCTGGGACAACAGAAAACATCTCAGTACCATCCTCTCTATGACAGTCCTTCAAATACTTGAAGATGGTTATCATATCACTTCTCAGTTGTCTCATCTTCAGGCTAAACATTCCCAGCTCCTTCAACCTTTCCTTGTAAGACTTGGTCTCCAGACCCCTCACCATCTTCATTGCCCTCCTCTGGACATGTTTCAGCTTATCTATATCATTCTTAAATTGTGGTGCCCAAAACTGAACACAATACTCTTGGTCAGGTCTAATCAGAGCAGAGTAAAGCGATGCCATCACCCCTTTCGTGATCTGACACTATGCTTCTGTTGATACAGCCCAAAATCACATTTGCCCTTTTAGCTACCATATCACATTGCTTACTCATGTTCAGTGTATTGTCTGCTACTAAGACCCCTAGATTACTCATGTTCAGTGTATTGTCTACTACTAAGACCCCTAGATTCTTTTCACACATACTGTTGCCAAAACAAGTCTCCCCCATCCTATAGTTATGCATTTGATTTTTCCTACCTAAATGCAGAACTTTACATTTATCCCCACTGAAATTCATTTTATTGTTTTAGCCCAGTTTTCCAGCCTGTCAAGATCATCCTGTATCCTGAGTTTCCGGTCGGAGGAATGGCGGTCTGACGCGCTTTGCAAGTGAGCAAAGCGGACGGCAGCTCTTCTTGACAGCTCGGGTGGATAAACCCACCTGACGCAACCTCACACAGGTAGTGTGAGGACTAGCAAGCAATATAATCCAGGTTTGAGCAAGCTCAGTGAAGGAGAAGTCTCGGAGGAGACTTTTACAACACCTTGAGCACTGCAACCGAAGAAGATTCCTGCAAGTATCTCTAAGGAGCCGAGCCGAGCTGATTAAATCAGCATAAAATCGCCAATTCCCCTGATTCCTTAACAAAGAGGACAAAGTTTAAATGTTGGGACCACATCTGAAGCGAAGTAACAACATAAGGTAATGGAAAAAAAAGTTTTTGCCTTACCATTATCGCATTTTGAAAGACGAAAAGCAGAATTGGTGAAGCAATAGACTGTTGCAGATTGGATGAGTGCAGTTTTGAAACGTTAAAAAGCGGAATTTGAACTTAAAAAGCCAAAAAAACAAGTTGTTTAACATTCCTGCGGTTAAGAAGAGTCGGGAGGGGGAGCCAAGCATCGCGAGACAAGGAGGGGAGGAGGGAGCCAAGCATCGCGAGACCAAGCTGTGAGGATTAAGACAGGAAGTGACGGCTTGGGGAGCAGACAAGAAGGGAAACGAAGAAGAACTGGAAGAGAGAAAAGGGACTGTAAAAACTGCCGGACCAAAAGGACTACAACAGGAAGTGACGTGTGGAGAGCAGACAAGTAAGCAAGAGGAAGGGACAAAAGGAAACTACGGCAAGCCAGAAGCAAGGTAAAAAGACTGTAACCTTTGACACGAACCATAGAGAAGTCGCGCCCGCCATTTTGGATTTATAAAATTTTAGACAACCAAGAAATAGTTAAAAAATTACATGAAGAAACAGACTTATATTTCCAAGCAAATATACAGAAAGAAGTAAAAATTCAAACCGTATGGGATGCATACAAAGCAGTGATGAGAGGATTATTGATATCATTAAATGCTAAAGATAATAAAAAGAAAAGAGAACAATATGAAAATATCGTACAAGCCATTAAAACAAAAGAAGAAGAACTGAAGAGTAGACCAGGGAGAAAGAAATTGCAAAAGGAAATCTGGATGCTACAAGATCAAGCAAAAGCTATTTTGAACCAAGAGACTTACTGGAACTTAAAAAAACTTCAACAAAAAGCATTTGAAGGTGCAAACAAACCTGGAAAATATTTAGCATGGCAATTAAAGAAAAAACGTGAAAATAAATTTATCACTAAAGTGATAAGGGACAATATTGAGATAATAGACAACAAAGGAATAAAGAGAGAATTTTTTAAATATTATGCAAAACTTTTTAAGAAGGAAAACAAAGACAGAAGAAAGATTAAAGAATTAAAGCTACCAAAACCAACAGAGAAAATTAAAGAACTATTTAACAATCCAGTATCATTACAAGAGATTAAAAATGCAATAAATGACTCAAAATTAGGAAAAGCACCTGGATCAGATGGATTTACAGCGAAGTTTTATAAAACATTACAGGAGTCGATCTCACCAGTGTTACTGCTATTAATGAACGATATAGGAGTCACAGGTGAGGTCCCAGAAACTTGGAAAGATGCAACCATCTCACTTATCCCGAAAGAAAATCAAGACTTAACTAATGTCAAGAATTATAGACCAATTTCTTTACTAAATAATGATTACAAGATTTTTGCCAAGATTATAGCTGTCAGACTAAAAGAACACCTTAAAGAAACTATACAAATAGAACAAGCAGGGTTTTTACCTAATCGCCAAATAAGGGACAACCTAAGAGTAGTAGTGGATGCTATAGAATACTACGATAAACATCCTGAAAAGGAAGTGGTTTTTTTCTTTTTAGATGCGGAAAAAGCGTTTGATAATTTAAATTGGGACTTTATGTTTGAGGTTCTAGAACATCTTGAAATTGGAGACTATATGCTTAACCTCATTAAGTCAATATATAAAGAACAGAAATCCTCTTTAATAATTAACACTGAAAAGATGGACTATTTTAAAATCGAAAAAGGAACACGACAAGGATGCCCACTTTCGCTGCTGCTATTTATTTGGATTCTAGAAGTTCTACTGCTAAATTTGAAGGAAGATAAAGAAATTAAAGGCTTAACAATAAAAGGTTTTTCTTTCAAATATAGAGCCTTTGCAGACGATGTGATGTTTATAGTTGAAGACCCTATGACTACATTACCATATTTGTTACAGAGAGTAAGAGAGTTTGGTGACTTGGCTGGATTTTATGTAAATAAGAACAAATCGAAAGTGATGTGTAAAAATATGTCAAATAATAAGCAAATTGAGTTACAAAATCTTATAGAATGTGAAGTGGTGAAAAAGACAAAATATCTAGGTGTGAACCTAACAATGAAAAATATTGATCTTTATAAAAATAACTATGAGAAATTATGGCAGCAAATTATGCAAGATATTAAAAAGTGGAATGTATTAAATTTGTCATTGTTGGGTAGAATTGCGGTGGTTAAGATGAATGTGTTACCATGATTAATGTTTTCGTTTCAAACTATTCCAATTGTGAAAGATGTAAAAACATTCAAATGCTGGCAGAAGGAACTGTCTAAGTTTGTGTGGGGAGGGAAAAAACCAAGAATTAAGATGAAAATAATGTGTGATGCTAAAGATAGAGGTGGGTTCCAGTTACCAAACCTAAGGCTTTATCATGATGCAATATGTTTGACCTGGGTAGGGACATGGACTATGTTACAAGATGGAAAGTTATTGTCCCTGGAAGGCCATGACTGTAGGTTTGGGTGACACGTGTATTTGTATTATGGTAAAACAAAAATGGACAATATGTTTAAACATCATTATTTGAGAAGAACGCTAATGGATACGTGGACAAGATATAAAAACTTTTTTCCAGAAGAAATACCTATGTGGATTGTACCTGCAGAAGTTTTAAATCCATCATCACGTTACAAAGGACAAGACTGGTTGAAGTATAGAGACTTGTTAACAAGACATGGTAAAGACTTTATATTGAAGGAGCAGCATCAGATGGACTTTGACTATGGTTGGTTAAGATATAGACAAATATATGACATGTATAGAAGTGATAAAAAATCTGGTTTTAGAGAAAAGAATAATGAAATAGAACAAGTTTGGGAGGAAGGTGGGGAAAAATAATTTCTAAAATGTATAAAATTTTGTTAAAATGGTTTAACGCTGATGAAATGGTAAAAGAACAAATGGTAAAATGGGCGATAAACTTCAACAAAGATATTGAAATGGAATCTTGGGAATTTTTATGGAAAAATGCTATGAGTATATCTACATGTTATAATTTAAAAGAAAACTGTTTTAAAATGATGTACAGATGGTATATGACACCAAAAAAAATTGCAAATATGAATCAGAATTTATCTAACAAATGTTGGAAATGTAAAAAGAAAGAAGGTTCTTTTTATCATATGTGGTGGACTTGTGATAAAGCAAAGACTTATTGGTCTATAATACATGCAGAAATGGAAAAAAAATTTGAAATGTACATTTAAGAAGTTGCCTGAAATGTTATTGCTTGGACTTAAACTAGAAGAGATAAATGTAAAGAAAAGGACAATAATATGGTATATGATAACAACAGCAAGAATGGTGTATGCACAAAATTGGAAAAATGAAAAAATACCAGAAGTGTGGGAATGGTTGAAAAAATTGTTATATATGGCTGAAATGGATAAATGGACTAGAAAGTTGAATAATCTGTACTCAGATACCTTTTTAGAAGATTGGAAGGATTTGAAAGAATATGTTGAAAAATATTGGGACATGAAAAACTACATTTATACATGGTTATAATAGCATAAAGGAATAGAATTAGAGTATATGAATGTACTAAGGATAATTAGATAATGAAGTTGTTTTTTTAGAATTATATAAGAATATAGAAAGTAAGAATTGGTATATAAGTATTTTAAAGATATATAACCGTTACCAGAAATGTAAACATAGATATAAGTATTACTATTTTGGATAAAGTGGAAAATGTGTTATGCTTCAGATGTGGTGGGAAACCGCTAATACAAGATAAAAATAAGTCTATACAAATAGAACAAAATGTTATATAATATGGAAAAAAGGATTTGTATAAGATAAATGTATTAATTTTAACGTTTTGAAAAAATAAAAAATTTCTTTACAAAAGATCATCCTGTATCCTGACTCTGTCTTCTACTGTATTTGTTACCCCTCCCAATTTAGTATCACCTGCAAATTTAATAAGCATTTCTTCTATTCCTTCATCCAAATCATTTATAAAGATGTTGAACAAAACAGGTCCCAGGACAGATCCTTGATGCACTCCACTTGTCACTCCTTTCCAAGAGGTTGAGGAATATAAGGACATAAGAGAAGCCAATGTTGGATCAGGCCAATGGCCCATCCAGTCCAACACTCCATCACTCAGTGGCCAAAAATGCCAGATGTCATCAGGAGGTCCAGTAGCGAAGCCAGGACATTAGAAGCCATCCCACTGTTGCCCCCCCCCCCCCAAGCACCAAGAATACAGTGCATCACTTGCCCCAGACTGAGAGTTCCTATCTATATATTGTGGCTAATAGCCACTGATGGACCTTTGCTCCATATGTTTATGCAATTCCCTCTTTTTTAAAAAAGGCAAGTAAAAATCTAACTTTTATTGAAACAGATGACAATCATTTAGGCATCAGCAATAGTAACTTCAACTTCTACACCAGGCTCAATACTGACAGAAGTTATCTGCTGTCAGAATCTGTCAATTCTGTCAATGTAATCTTGCATGCATATTGTGTATTCTATTATTCCTTATGTATTGGACCTGTATTTTCTCCTGTCTGGGTCGGGAGGGTGACAACCCCTGGTGTGAGAACAAGGAGGCCTCTCATCCTCCGCATTCCAGCTGCCCCGGCAGTAACTTCAAGGGGAGGAAGGCTCTCATCTCTTATCTATGCTAAAGAACCTTGGAGCCATGAATTGTTATGTGAACGGAGGGGTCTGGTTTGGGAAGGGAAATTTACTGCTTAACACCTCACTTTTTTCCTGTGTGAACCAAACGGTCAAGACACCTTTTAGCCCGCCAATTTTCCCTACTGGGGATTGGCTACCTATGGGTAATTCAAACTCCTTGGAATGGTATAATAGACCCGCTTGTATTATTTGTCTCATCTCTGACAATAACCCGAGATGCTGTACTAATGTAGGAATAGGCAATAAAGAACTGTGGTTAACCAACCGAGATCTGATCCTTGACTACTTTGAACAGGACTCTCACAGATTGTCAGAGAACCTTGATTGGGACTCAATCGTTCCTGACCATGTCAGACGACGACCTCGTCCCCCTCAAACCTACCACTCCAGAGGAGGCCCCCGCTACCCCGGCGGATCCGGGGAACGGGGGTGGTGGCGGCGGAGGAGGTCCCGAGGTGCCGGTGACCACGAGCCAGGGGGCTTACTACATTCCGCGCCGCCCGATTACCCATCAGAGCGTGACCCCCCAGTACACCTGGAGCCACTTCGGGGGCCGACCCGTGACTTCGTGGGTGCACGACAGGAAAGGGGTGAGAGTGCCACTCACCGGAGACCAGCCCGATCGAGGGAGACCGAGCTACCTAGGAGACGACCGCGAGCCGATCTACCGTGGAGGGCCGCGTCGCCCGCCTCCCGAAGAGGAGACTTTGGATTTGTATGGGCCCGATCCGTATCGAGAGGAACAGACGGTCCCGCTGGATCAGATGATGGGAGACCTGCGGCTGCAACTCACCTCCGAGCTCCGCGAGTTGGCCCTCGATCTCCAGCACCAATTTCGCGACGCTATGGTGGCGATGCAAGGCGCCCTCCTCGGTCAAGGAGTCGGAGCCCCACAACAGCAGCCAGCACCCGGAGGGGTTCCGGCTCAGCCGCAGGCGCCCGCTCTACCGGCGCAACCAGCTCAGCCGGTCGTCCCGGCTCCAGTTCCGGGGCCCGTTCCCGCGCCGGCCCCAGTCCCGGCCGCGCCGGCCGCTCGCCCCCCCCCCTTCCGACCCGCTGACGACTACTTTCGATGGGGACCCCGAGAAGCTACGTTTCTTCACGCTCGAGATCGGGAGATTCCTAGACAGTTGGGGCCACCTATACCCTACCGAGAAGGATCGCATAGGCTACATCGGATCCAAGCTGAAAGACACCGCCAGCGATTGGTATGTGAGCCTGCACGACAACCCTGGCCCTGAGTTGCGTTCCTTGAACAATTTCATGTGGGCTCTCCGGCATCAGTTCGAGGACCCGCTGGGTGAAGAAAAAGCCAGAAATCAACTGAGGAAGCTGTTTCAAGGAAGGTCGTCAGTGAGGGAATACACTGACAAGTTCCGGCGTATCGCTGCCAAGATCCACGGATGGCCAGAGGAACTCTTCATGGAGAAGTATTGGGAGGGCCTGAACCCGGAAATCTACGAGACAGTGCTGCTAGGGGGTCGCCCGGGCACGCTGACCACTTGGATGAGAGCCGCTACCGACATGGAAGAACGCTTCGCTCTAATTAAGATGGGAGCGTCCGCAACAGCAGCTAGCAGAGCAGGCCCCCGAGCGAAGCCCCGATCCAATGTGCAAGATGTTCGTGATGCGAGGTTCCGACAGGGGTTGTGTATGAAGTGCGGGGAGAGTGGCCACTTCGCCTCCGCGTGCCCGAGAGGAGGGGGGAAGGGCCCGAAGACTTCAACCCCAGGACCAGCGAGCACCCCGACTCGGGGGAAGACCCCCATGAAACCCCGGGCTTTACAGCTGGAAGGGGCGGCGAGTGACCAGGGAGAGCTGGAGCTGATGGAAGCGCAGATGTCGGGAAACTCCAACGGCCTGCAGTGAGCGGCGCAGAGCTGCAGGTCCCCCAACACGAAGCGCCATCTCCGGTGAGCATCCCTGGCCCCTTGTTATATATGGTAGTAACGGTGGTGACCCCTGGATCAGGTACCCACATGAAGGTTCGCGCTTTAATTGACTCTGGGTGCGCGTGAGACCTAATCAGCCCCCTGGTAGTGGAGGGGTTGGGACCCAAAGTCACCCCGTTAGCAGAGCCCCTGAAGTTTACCCAGATGGATGGGTCAGAAATGAAGGAAGAGTGCATAGCAGAGACTGAGAGCTTGATTTTGGGCACGGGAGAGCACTGGGAGAAGAGAGCTTTCGTAATAACCCCTAATGCCCAGTTCCCCATGGTGTTGGGCAGCCCTTGGCTCGGGGCGCACGACCCTTACATAAAATGGAGCGAGGGAAAGATTTCGTGGGTAGACGAACGCTGCCAAAGTCACCGATGGGACCCAGGATGGGGCCCAGGACCCCCTAGCCCGCCTTCTCCTGCGGCCGCACTCGCCCTTGCCCCTGCCATGGTGCCTAAGGAATATAGAGACTTGCTGGAAGTGTTCAGTGAGACCGAGGCGGACGAGTTGCCCCCCCATCGGCTGTCGGACTGTGCCATAGAGCTCCTCCCAGGCGAGAAACTCCCGAAGGGTAAATTGTATTCTATGAGTCCGACAGAACGGGAAGAGCTGCGGAAGTTCTTGGACAAAAATCTGGCAAGAGGGTTTATCCGCCCCGCCAAGTCCCCTTTTGCGGCGCCCGTGCTGTTTCGAAAGAAAAAGGATGGCGGTCTACGATTGTGCATGGACTACCGGGGGCTAAACGCAGTCTCCACCTCTAATGCCTACCCCCTCCCGTTAATAAAGGACCTCTTGGCGGAGGCGGCCAAGGGGAAGATTTTTACCAAGTTGGATCTGCGAGATGCCTACTTCAGGGTGCGCATAAGGGAGGGGGATGAACCTAAGACTGCTTTTAACACCCCATTGGGGCAGTTTGAATACCTAGTGATGCCGTTCGGCTTAAGTGGCGTGCCCGGGGTCTTTATGAGTTTAATCAATGAAGTGTTGCACAAGCACCTATTTAAGGGCGTGTTATGTTACATAGATGATATCTTGATCTATTCCACTGATAAGAACGAGCATGTGACTTTAGTCAGGGACGTGCTGTCAACGTTACTGAAAAACCAACTGTTTGTGAAACTGTCTAAGTGCGAGTTTCACCGTGAGTCAGTGGACTTCCTAGGCTACCGTATTTCTCAGAAGGGGTTGGAAATGGACCCGGGGAAAGTGGAAGCGGTGGTGCAATGGGAGGCTCCGCGAACGAGAAAGCAGTTGCAGAGTCTCTTGGGATTTTGTAACTTCTATCGGACCTTCATCAAGGACTTTGCCAAAGTCACCCTTCCCTTAACGGACTTGTTGAAAACCAAGGGGAGGGGCCCCGAGGCGGGAAAGCCGGGAGAGAAACTGGCGTGGAATGAGGAGTGTCAGAAGGCGTTTAAGGCTTTAAAAACTCTTTTTACCTCTGAGCCCATTCTGGCGCACCCGGATGAGACAAAAGACTTTATAATCCATGTCGATGCCTCAGATGTAGCGATGGGGGGGGCCATTCTACAGAGAGACTCGGAAGGGAAACTGCACCCCTTAGCTTACATCTCAAAGAAGTTTAACGAAACAGAAAGAAGTTGGTCAGTGTGGGACAAGGAAGCTGCGGCCATTAGATTAGCGCTCACTACGTGGCGCCACTGGTTGGAAGGGGCGCAAACTCCGTTCGAGATATGGACGGATCACAAGAACCTAGAGGCGTTGCGCACGCAGCGGTCCCTCAACGCCAAGCAGCTGCGCTGGGCTGACTTCTTCTCAAAGTTTAACTTTGTGCTAAAGCATTTCCCTGGGAAGGCTAACTCCCTCGCAGACGCATTGTCCAGATTGCCCCAACACTAGAGTCTGAAAGAAGAGGTGTTCGATTCCATGTTCTCCCCCCAGCAGCTGGGAGGAGCGGTTGTCACCCGGAGCAAAGCAAAGAAAGCCGAGCTAACCACTGGGAACTGCCAATGGGGGGGGGAGTATGCTCCTGAAGAAATAGAGGAATTGGAGACGGTGGGAGAGTGTTCCAAAAGGGAGGACAATTGTTGGCTACATGGGGACAAATTAGTGGTGCCTAAAACCAAGCGCAAGGAAATCTTGCTAAATTGCCACTCCTCCAAGCTCGCTGGGCACTTTGGATTCCTAAAAACCCTCAACCTAATTCAGCGTCAATTCTGGTGGCCGCGCATGCGTCGAGATGTCTCGGACTTCGTCTCGGCATGTCAAACCTGTTTAATGTGTAAAAAACGGGGGGGTAAAGTCCCCGGATTATTGCACCCCCTACCCACGGCTTCCAGACCTTGGGAAGACATAGCCATGGATTTTATTACCAATTTGCCCCCATCAAAGGGAAAAACAGTGATCTGGGTAGTAGTGGACACTTTCTCTAAACAAGCCCATTTCACTCCCTTCAAACAGTTACCCACTGCCAAAGGGATGGCCAAAGCTTTCTTTAACCATGTGATAAAATTACACGCTTTTCCGAGAAGAGTGGTATCCGATCGCGGAAGTCAGTTCGTTGCCACCTTCTGGCGGGAGCTTTTGAAACTAATGGACATAGAACCTGCCTTAAGCTCGGGTTACCATCCAGAAACCGATGGCCAATCCGAGCGAACTAATCAAATCCTGGAGCAATTCTTAAGATGTTACACAAACTACCATCAAGATAATTGGGTGGAATTACTACCCTTTGCAGAATATAGCTACAACAATGCAGTGCATTCCTCCACTGGGGTTTCACCGTTCATGGCAGTGGGGGGCTTTGAAGGTAAACCACTCCCTACTCTCAAGGAAGACCCCCAGGCCCCCCCCTCGGACTTTAAAAATTGGTGGTCCAGCCTCCAGGACTCCTGGCCGTTAATTGGGAAAGCCTTGGACCATGCCAAAGAGGACTATAAGAAATATGCTGACCGAGGCCGAGCACCGGGATGGGATCTTCAACCCGGGGACTCCGTGTATCTCTCTACTAAAAATATCCATGGGCTACAGCCCAGCAGAAAATTGGGATGGAAATATGTTGGACCTTATAAAGTGCTACGTAAAATCTCTGATGTCTCCTTTGAACTGGAACTACCTAAGTCACTAAGTTCTGTGCATCCTGTGTTTCATTTCAGCCTGCTGAAGAAAGATCCTGGGCCGAATGCATGGCATCCAGTTCCTCCAGTTCCTCCTCCACTGATGAAGGAGGGGAGTCCACACTACGAGATAACTGAAATCCTGGACTCCAAGATGAAAAGGGGCCACTTGTATTACTTAGTTAGATGGTTAGACTTTGGCCCAGAGCACAATGAATGGATTCGTTCTGAACATGTTCATGCCCCCAAGTTGACCAAACTGTTTCATAAAATGTTCCCTGAGAAAGCTAGGTGAAGGGGATTATGGGGAGGGCAGGGTGTCAGAATCTGTCAATTCTGTCAATGTAATCTTGCATGCATATTGTGTATTCTATTATTCCTTATGTATTGGACCTGTATTTTCTCCTGTCTGGGTCGGGAGGGTGACAACCCCTGGTGTGAGAACAAGGAGGCCTCTCATCCTCCACATTCCAGCTGCCCCGGCAGTAACTTCAAGGGGAGGAAGGCTCTCATCTCTTATCTATGCTAAAGAACCTTGGAGCCATGAATTGTTATGTGAACGGAGGGGTCTGGTTTGGGAAGGGAAATTTACTGCTTAACACCTCACTTTTTTCCTGTGTGAACCAAACGGTCAAGACACCTTTTAGCCCGCCAATTTTCCCTACTGGGGATTGGCTACCTATGGGTAATTCAAACTCCTTGGAATGGTATAATAGACCCGCTTGTATTATTTGTCTCATCTCTGACAATAACCCGAGATGCTGTACTAATGTAGGAATAGGCAATAAAGAACTGTGGTTAACCAACCGAGATCTGATCCTTGACTACTTTGAACAGGACTCTCACATCTGCTTGACAATCTCAGACGGACTGTGCAAATCAATAAGATGCTTATGAATATGAATCTGAAAATGATCCCAAGTCTTGGAACCTTCACCACATGGTGTTTTTCGTGCAGTGATTCGCAGAGTCTTGGTAGGCATGCAAACTTGTCCTTTCACTTTTAGGGTTTTTTGTTTGTTTGTTTTTTGCACCTCTGATCCGATCTGCACAGACTTTCTCAAGCTATTTCACATTACGACTTGTCAAGGTAATTCTGATTCGGTGAATTGCTTCTTCCTGTTCTTCAGGAGCCTTGCCAGTATCTTTAAATGCCATGGCTGACTTGAAGCCTTCCTGACCAACTTATTCCTAGCTGGAGTGACTGAGAAACAGCAGTGAGTCAGGAGAGCGCGACAACACCCAGACACGAGCATATGCAGAGAAAGAGCAATGTAATTCCCTCTTGAAGCCGTTCATGCTTGTAGCCACCACCACCTCCTGTGGCTGTGAATTCCATGTGGAACCATTAACAAGCACTCTTTGGGTGTGATCTGTCAATTGGTTGCAGATACACCTAACAGTCATAGGATCCAAACCACATTTTACCAATTTGCCAACAAAAAATATTATGTGGAACCTTATCAAAGGCCTTACTGAAATCAAGATAAACTATGTCTACCTCATTCCCCTGATCCAGCAAAGATCAACAACAGTCTGATCCTCACAAGGTTTATGTGTGAAATAAGTTATCACCCATGAAAACTTCCTTGATCAATGATCATGCTGTAAGAAAGATGGGATACAAATGTTTTTAATCACAGCTGCATTCCTTTATGGTTTGGTTGTGCTGGTGAAAATTGTTCTGCTTATGACGCTAACTTAACGCAGCTCAAGACTTGTCCGGTCCCATGTTTGTGTGTGTGTGTATGCATGTGAAGTGACATCAAGTCACTGACGACTTATGGCAACTCTATGAATTAGTGATCTCCAGAACATCCTATAGTTAGTAGCTTTGCTCAAATCTTGCAAACTGAGTCTGGTCCCATGCAGGGTGACCTATCATGCCATGGGACACAGGACTGTCTACACCTCCCCTCTGATAAATACATGGACATTGAGAGCTATTATAATGTATGGGTCAGAGCATCAAACTATGTTAAGGGAGATCCTGGTTCAAATCCCCAGTCAGCTCACTCCTGACCTTGGACCAGTCATTCCCTTTCAGCCTAACTCATCTCACAAGGTGGTTAGGATAAAATGTTGAAGAAGGGAGCCACATACAGAGCCCTAACCTTCTTGGAGGAAGGGTGTTACACCAACACATGAATGCCTTCCTTCTTAGCACAACTGTCTCCTTTTGTTTTCAGATGTACAACTCTTCAGGAAACATCCCTCAGCTATAGGCTATAATAATGCACATCTTAGCTTCCCAGATAAATGGAAGAGACTTGGGGACTTTTCTCCCCTGAAGGACACATTGTTGTTTTTTTCTTCCATTAGTGAATGTCTCTCTTTCTATTTTCCAGAGCATTACTCACTTGAATGCTAGTCTCAAATGCTCCTATTTCTTTCCACAACAGGAGTTCAAACAGGTTTTGAAGCTTGAGGCACTTGTGTCCAAGTGGTGTCCTCCATGATTCATGTTTTTCTTAATTGCTTAAACACTTCATAATTCCTTAGGACTGTGCATTGTCTTTGGTCAAATGACCATTACTGGATGTAACATCCCCAATACCCAGGATTAAATGCTTTAAAAATAAATGTTGCTTTGAAAGATAATGCTCTATTGGTCATCTTTCCTATTACTTGTCCTGAAATGTTTTTAAACATTTTTAGACTTTGGAAAAGATGGCTCTTTATTTGTAAATATATATGGTCTTTGGAAATTTTCCCTGCCTGTGATCTTGCAATGAGACTCCAGTCTTATGTGAAAAATTACTGTCATCCCAAAATTACATAGAACAGGGGCACTAATTTGATGGTGTTTGTAAATATGAGCTGGAATTAAAAGGAGCTTGTGTGATTACACCAGGTCATTTCAAGATTTTTTTTTTTCCATTGCAACAAAAGCCATATTTGAATGTTGGCGTACAGGATCCAGAGGACAACCAATACAATGGAAGTGGCAGCAATCCAAACAACAAAAAAAGCCCTCCCCTCTGGAGAAGAGAGAAAGGAAATTTATTTGATGCAGACTAAGCCTCTAAGGTTTGGAAAGCAATGAAAATGAGGTGTCTTGATGTTTTCCAAACACCTCTAAGTCTGAATCCTGAGATGCTTCTGAAGTGTTGATGGAGCTCAAACAGTCATGGCTTCTGAATTTTTTGGGAAAGAGGCAAAGATACATTGCTACTTTTCAAGCTTCTCCAGTGTTTGATCCAAGATCCTGGAGTTTCCTTGCTCTTCTCCTCACTTGGGAGAATAGCAAAGGTTCTTCTTCATTTCCTTCTCTTTGTTAGGCTGTAGGCTAGCAAGCGGTGAACCACATACTTTCCCCAAAAGCCAAAAGGAAGAGAAAGAGCTTGTGATTGTCCTCAAACAGTCAGGGTTCTATGGCAGTGTGAAGGCAGAATGTATGGGATTTGGGGGTAAAACCTGTCTTTTGTTGATGATCCACATCGACCACCAACTTTACTGGTAGAGGAAACAAGCTGGAATCCTATGAATAATGGGGGAGGGTGATAAACAATTTGGAAATCACACACACTGTTCCAGTAAACTCTAGATTCCCATAAGCAGGCCAATAAACAAAGTCCCATTTTTTTTTATTCTTTAACTGACTTTCAACAGCATTAAACATTCTGGGACAAGTAGAGTATGTTCGGTCCTCATCAGTCCTTTTTGTTACTTTCCCTTTTTCTTGTGGTTTAGTTATTAAGTCCTAATTCTTTCAATCTATGTCAGTAAAGGTTTTGACTGACTGACTGAAGTCCTAATTCCCGACATACTTTTTTAGTCCCCCAAAATATATAGAACCCTGTACCTTATCTGTGTACAGATAGGTTTTGGTGCTTTCCTGATTGACAAAAGCCATCCAATTTATTATAGTGATGATGATAGTGATGAATTATTCAGCTGCACTTCTAATATTATGAACTTCCATGTGTTTCTAATCCATCAGTGAGAGAGTGGAGACAATGAAAAATATTCATGCTTTAAAAATGATAAAAGAAATGAAATTTGGCAAGCCCCCCAGGCCAGATACGATTTCAACTGAATTATTTCAAAATAATATGAAATGGTAGTGTCCATTGCTAGCTAGTATATTTACTGTCATTAATCAGACAGGTAAAATCCCCCTTTCTTGGAAAAAGGAAATTATCTATATACTAATTCCCAAAGTCTGTTCTCCTTGTGGATACTTATTTCTTCCAAGAGAGGTCTCACTGTTTTCCAACAGCTTTTTCTATAGACTCAGGGGACTCTGTGGGTCTGCAGAAAAAAATCCAAAAAGTTAAAAAAAAAACTTGGAGAGGTTGAATTTCCCCTGGTACCTTTTGAAATGGCCTCTGCAGGGATCTACTCCAGGCATCAATGGTGAGAGATTAGAATGTTGTGGGGGAGGGCTTCTAACTGGCTCTGTCAGTAAAAGGCAGCGGGAGGGCCCTTTCCAGACCTATTTTGGCCTTTTAGGGAGGGAGCCTTGGAGCCAGGTCTGACAAGAGTTGCCAGTGCCAGGCTGGGGTTTCATAGTAGACTCTAAGGAGGGCTGGGTCTGGGGAAGAGAGAGGCCTCAGCTTGGTATCATGACACAGAGTCCACCTTCCAAAGCAGCCATTTTCTCCAGGGAGACAGATCTCTGGTGTCTAGAGTTCAGTTGTAATTCGGGGGGGGGGGGGGGGGGCGGGTGTCTCCAGGTACCATTTGGAGGTTGGCAACCCTACGCCTGCCTGAAGCAGTCTAAGGTTGCCAGGTCTCCCCTGGCCACTGTCAGGGGATGGGGGCAGGTGTAAGGTTGCCAGATCCAGGCTGAGAAACTCCTGGAAATTTGAGAGTGGACCCTGGGGAGGACACGGACCTCAGTGCAGTACAATGTCATAGACTCTACCCTCTAAAGCATCCATTTTCTCCATGGGAAGTTATCTCTGTAGTCTGGAGATCAGTAATTCCAGGGGTTTCCCCAGGTCCCACTTGGAGGCTGGCATCCCTAGGGCTGCCAACTCCAGGTTGGGAAATTCCTGGACATTTGAGGGGTGGAGCATAGGGAGAGTGGGATTTAAGGAGGGGATGAACTTCGGATCATGCCATAGACTCTACCCTCCAAACCAGCCATTTCCCCCCACAAGAACTGCCATTGCCAGCCTCCAGGTGGGGGCTGGAGATCATCCAGAATTACAATTGCTGTCCAGGTGACCGAGATAAATTCCCCTGGATAAAATATTTGCTTTGGAGGGTTGAGTCTATGGCATTATACCCTGTTGAGGCTGCTTGCCTCCCCAAGCCTCACTGTCCCAAGGCTCCACCCCCAGATCTCCAGGAATTTCCCAATCTGGAGCTGACAGCCCTAAGGTGAATTGATCTCTGTAGCTGGGAGTTCTGTTGTGATTCCCAGAGTGCTGCTACTACTGCTGTGGAGGGAGAGGGAGCAGGTGGGTGGCTGGAAGTACCACCACCACTACTGCTGCTGCTTTGCAGGGTGCAGGAGGAAGCAGGCAGGAGGGTGGGAGAGTGATGGAGGCAGAAAGAGAGAGTGATGGGGTGGGGGACAGAAAGAGAGAGAAAGAGTAATGAGGTGGGGAGGCAGAAAAACAAAGAGAATGATGACGGGTCAGAAAGAGAGAGAAAGTAACTTGCGTGGAGGAGAGATAGAAAGTAAGAAAAGGGGGGCAGAAGGGAGAAAGAGTATGAGAGAGATAGGGGGAGAGGGGAAGAATCAAAGATGTGAGGAATGGGATAATCACCCCACAAGTTTCTCACAGGTCCCCACTTGTAGTTTCTATTTGCCCCCCCATCCAAAATAAAGAGGCAGACAACAGTTTGGAATTAAACAAGGGCCACTTTATTAACTATTTACAGAACATTGCAGCAACAGGCAAACTAAGCAAGCACAGGAACAGGCAAGGCAGGCGTCATTCCCAGACACAGCCTCCTTGCCCTTGATATGGGCGGGACACCTACCTCTGGTCTAAAGCCAGCCAAATTCTGGCTTGTAACCGGCAGCCCAGCATACTGGTAGCCCCCCAGGAGTGCCTACCCCCGAGACCACACGGACCTTCAGGGAGGAGCCTAGCCTGAGAGGTTCCCAGAGGTGATCACCATTCACCACCCTGGACCGCACGGCCCTAGGGCAGTTCCTGATGACCTCCTGTTCCCAAACGAGATATGCCATGAGGTGCTCACCAGTTCTATTTTCTTGCTTGCACAAACCTGCCAAGTGACCATTCTGTTTAAATCTCATCCATCATCTGTGCCCTTAATCCTCAATCACCGTGTAAGGTAGGCAAAAAACACCTCAACCAAATGGCCAATCAGGTAAAGGTGCAAAACTTCCTACCTGGCCCCAAATGACAACCAGCAGAAGCCTACACTGCAAACAGGGTGGGCGGGTGGGTGAGCACGCGGAGCAACTGCAACGGCAGGAGCGGGGCGCCTGCCCTTAAAAAGCAGGCCCCACCCCCGCAAGCTCCAAGATGTGCGGAGTGCATCAGGTGTTGCTGCCTCCCTTCCGGTGTGGAGGCAAAGCGGCCTCCAGGCGCCACGGTGCTGCCGGGAGCCCAGGAGCCCAGTTATAAAAAGGGCTATAAAAATGACCCTGGTAATTATCACCCTATCAGTTTGTTGTCTTCAGCAGGGAACATTTATGCTGCTTTTTTCTTATGCTGACTGAAGGGCTGGGTCCAGTCTGGAGAAAAAATGGGCATGAGCAGGCTGGGTTTGTGAAAGGGAAGTCTACTCTTGATAATTGTATGGTATTGCATCATTTGATTAAAAAAAATACACATCTGTCTCAGGTGGCCAATTGTATGTAGCCTTTATCAATCTGCAGGCAGCCTTTGATTAGTATCCCTAGAGATCACTTATGGCAAAAACTGGAAAGGTTTTCAATAGATGGTAGACTATTATGATTGATACGAACTCTATACGAGCCCTCTTTGGGGCAAGTATGGTGTAGTATTGAAGGTCATTAACTAATCTGTTCTCTTTGCAGAAAGGGATTAGGCAGGGATTTCTTTTGGCTCCTTTTCTATTCACTTTGTATCTTCAAGATATAGCACAAAGGTTGAACAAACAAACTTTTCAGTATCACATACTGGCATCCATTCTGGTTTCTGTCTTGTTCTACGCTAACAACACCATTTTGTTAGCAAGAGCTCCTGTAGGACTGTGTTGCCTTATGAAGGTCTTCTCTATCTATTGCAAAGAAGAAGGACTGGTAATTAATCATACTAAGTCCGAGGTGGTTGAATTTTCCAAATGTAGGTTTTAGAGCATTTTGAATTAGTATATAGATGGGAAACCTACTGAGCAAGTTAGTAAATTTAGACATTTAGGGGTAATTTTTCATGTGAATGTGGATTGGTCATATCATCTAAGAGATATGTACTCCAAAGCTGCAATATTTTGCCATCCTCTGGGCATGAAACAGGGGTCACTGGGGGTGTAGTGGGGAGGTATTTGTGAAGCTCCTGCATTGTGCTGGGGGTTGGACTAGATGACTCTGGAGGTACCTTCCAATTATATGATTCTATGATTCTAATAGCAATGAAGGTGATTGTCCATTTTTTTGCATTCAAAGAAGGCAATTTCCCCCCTCAGCTACAACAATATTTAATAGCAAAAATCTTTATGGAGCCCCCTTTTGGGTGTAAGCTGTTGGGGAACAAATAGATAAACTTTTATTGCAGACTTTGTGTAAGCTAACAAAGGCGGTTGCAGGGGTTACCCTGCATGCAGTGAATTCCGCATGTTAATTACTCTTTGGATGAAGAAGTGCTTCCTTTCATCCAAGTCCATCCAAAATGAATGAATCTTAGTGCATGGATCCCATTGTGGAACTTGTGTGCTCCAAGGTGCTTGCTGATGCGCATCCTGGCACCTATCTGAAAATGGGCTATCTGCTTTTGTCAGTAAGTCTTTGAACATATGATCCTGTAGTTTCTGAAGAAGAAATACTCACAAAAATAATTAGGGAGGAATTGAATATTGTTTTCCCAAGTAAGAACTCATTTTGTGAAAGTGACCATGTATAGCTTGCTATAGTTTCAAGGAAAATGCAGATCTTTTGCTTGTGAGTCATGCTATGTAAGCATCAGATAGCACGTATTAAATAGTTCAGCTTGGAGCCATCCACAAGTGTCAAGGGCTCGCTTAATAAAAGAAGGTTATCCAGAAGGCCTGTAATGTCCTACAATTGCCTTAGGCGCCAAAGTGTTCCTTATTTCAGCGACATTTGGCAATTAATTTGCCTCTCTGTTCAACTTGAAAGTCAGCAAATGGAGAACATTCTCCTTTCCCTATACTCTGCTGCCTACGAGGCAAGCCTGAGGGCACAAAGGTTCATAGTTCACTTCCCAGTTGAGTTCCACTGTCTACCAGAGGTCTCTTTTATTCTATTTACTACGGTCACTTTATGGAGCAGCTGGAAGTGCAGGTTTCCCCCCCCCCTTTTTTTTGCATGTGTCAGAGCAAATTATGGCACAGGAGGGGGTTAATGAAACTGTCTGGCAGAGGACTAAATAATTGAAGGGGCAGAGTTCTGGGGATTAGGTTGAAGACAGACTCGGTGTCCTAAATTATAGCTTGTTAGTGGTAGGGGGCCTGTGTATTGTTTCTGTGAAAAATGGTGACATCGACTAAGAGGAGCAATGCCGCACACCTGATATTTTCTGCCACGGCAGGTGTTTTCATCCTGGAGAGTCCAACATGAATAAAGCAATGGGAATTCTAAAATTTGCACGTTGGATAATAATAAATCTTTGCTTGTTCTGGCGCTTTAGAGAGATACACGGATTTTATTCTCCAAGCCATTTACAGCTGTGAACATGGCTGGGGGTATCACCAGAATTTCCCCCCAGTTTGTGAACTTAACCATGCAAACAAAGAGTAGCTGTCCACCCAGCCAGTGCTGAATTATGTAGCTGTTCATTTACCAGGCTTTATGAGAATCACGTGAACACCACCAAGAACAGCAATGCTGCATCTCATTCTTGAATAGCAATACAGAAAAATAAAAATCAGGATGTGATGTATGGATTTGCCAGAGCCCATGAAAATAGTGGGAGAACACTGGCAGAACAGACAATTGCTTTCTGCTTGTTTGTTCTGCTTCTAAATTCGGCTTTTCCAGCCCAAACCACCAGCCTCAAAGACCCTGAGCTGTAAAACATACCCTCTGAGCCTAGATTCAGGTATAACTCCCCATGTGTTTGACCTGACTCTAGAGGTAACCTAGAGCTATTATATACTGTTGGTGCCTCCTATGGGGCAGCTATGTGGATTGTGTGAGTCTCTTTGATGGGGACCCAGCAGAGTAATTCCTTGCCTGGCCTTTTGCTCCCTTCTGGCTGCAATCATCTCATCTGAAAGTTTATCTCAAAGGCAGCCTGAAAAGTTTGAGTCCAAAGTAGCAAACAACTTTTCAACAAAACTCTAAAACAACAAAAAATGTGTTTCGATCCAGCAAAACCTCGGCTGCAGCTTTTAAATTTCACATCACATAATGACATAGTTCAGTTCCTGACCTTTTTCTTTTCAAAGCCCAAGTTCATCATTCCACTTCCCCTGAGCTTCAGCCCTGATGTTAACCCTGAGTTTCTCGATACAGGACTTCCCTACACTGAAATTATCCATAATTGCTTTAGTTCCTGCTGAGTGGTTATCTGTGTAGCAGCGGTTCACATTAAGCACAGTTGGGGGTACTTGGGGGCTTGGGTTTAATAACAGTCAATTGTCTGGATGTTAGCTAATGGTCAGTCTCTTTGGATCAACCTGGGGAGACTGTACAGTTTGCTGTACTCCCCCGGCATGTAGGAATCTCCACTGTTCAGCAAATGAAAAGAAGCGGACTGCAGTGTCTGTTGCTCCATTATAAAAACCTGCCTGTTGCAAGGTCTTATAAAACCCTGCAGCACTAAGACACTTCAGCTGGGTGCCCCTCACTGTCACTTTGGTTGCCCTACTGAATCAACAAAACACACGGATGGCAAACACCAGATTGTTTGCAGGCAGCTAAAGTAAGGAAGAGAATGGTCAAAAATCTGTCTTATGTGACAGATGTAGTGGCAGGTAAGGCCTTTTGCACTGCAGGATCTGGAAAACAGGGGCTTCTCTCTGGACACCTTTAGCTCCTGATACTAGTGATGACATCAAATTTCCCTTTTTTAAAAAAAGTTAAATGTTAAAACATGCAAAAATGACCAGAGGGCCTAAGCAGTGTTCCTTCTTAGCTGAGTTAGTGTGAGCTAGTTCACAGTTTTTAAGTCTTCAGCTCGCACATTTTTGACCCAGCTCAGCTAGAATCTTGGTAGCAAAAGGCTGGAAAATGGATAAAACCCCATCAAAGGAAGAGCTCACACAGAGACTACTTAATATGGCAGAAATGGACAGGTTAAGTATAACACTGCAAGGAAAAGAGGAAGAAGTACATTCAAGGCTTTGGTCTAGAGTGTGTAAGTTCCAAAAAAAAATATGAAATGACAGACTCTCAGTGTTTTGATTTAATATTAGAGGACTGTATGTATATTGATGTAAAATAATAAATAAACTATTTTAAAAAAGGAAGGATGGCTCCAGAGCAAACTAATTTATGCAGCAGCCAAATCGCTCGCTCACAAGTTCAATGCCAGTAGCTCACAAAGTAGAATTTTTCCTCACATGACTCCACAGTTTTGAGGAAATATTGATCCTAAGCATTTTTTTTTTACTTTTTGAACAGCAGCCAAGCAGGGACCCAGTTGATTTAGGGCAACAGGACAAATCGTAATATTTGGAGCCATTTTAAGATGGGGGAAGGTGCCAAGGAATTCACCCTGCCCTACCACAAATGCTGCAATTTTAATCTGAAACAAAGCCCAGTCCCAAGTAATGTTTAAAAATGAAGAAAGACAGTCACAGAATTCCCAGCACCATGTGTAGTTCATCCCTCAGGTCTGGAAAAAAAAGCCAACTTTACATAGAGCTATACACCACCTTGTCCTGATCTAGATGGTTCAGGCTATCCCAATTTTATCAGCTCTTGGCAGCCAAACAGGGTCAGCCTGAGTTAGTACTTGGATGGGAGACCACCAAGGAAGTTCAGGGATGCTACACAAAGGCAGACAATGACAAATACACCTCTGTTTGTCTCTGGCCTTTAAAACTGTATAGGAACACCACAAATTGGCTATGACTTGACAGGACTTCTCACCACCATACAACATGTCCAGCAAAAGAGTGGTTGGCTTTTCATAAACCAGTCCTGTAACATTAAGGGAAACTGGTTATGTTGGCAATGATGGAGTAAAAGCCCTGGAGCCACTGTAGTATAGTGGTTGGAGTGAGATCTGCAGACCTGAGTGCAAGTTCCTACTCAACTATAGACCTTACTGGATAACCTTGGACCAGTCACTGTCTGCCAGCCTGTCTTACCACACTGAGTTGCTCTGAGGATAAAAGGGGGAGGGATGAAAAGCAAGTGGGTGATAGTCCATGTAGATCACCCTAAGTTGTTTGGAGAAAGGGTAGTTGATATGTAGATAGTTAAATACAAGGTCATCTTTTATTCTCACTAACATACTTCAGATACAGATCCTGAAGTGATGGTACTATTATGGTGCTACAGCCTAATGCCAGTTCTCAAAGACGTGGGAATTCACCTCCAGACTCAGTGCTTGGAGAAATTCCAGGCCCTCTCTGGGTTTTCTAGTATTGCTTTCCTATGTGTTGAGACGATAGTATGCTTTTATAATAAGCTTGTGGGGGACCAGCCTAAATAGCCCATCTTAGCCCAAGCTTATCAGAACTTGGCCACAGGCAATACTTGGATGGAAGACCAGCAAAGAAGACTGATGTTGCTATGTGAAGGAAGGCAATGGCACACCACTTCTGCTCATCTCTTGTCAGGAATGCCTTGTGGGTGGAGTTGCATGAGTTGGTGGCAATTCAATGGTATGTTCTTCTTCCTGGGGAAAACATATTGCTGTTTACTTCCCATTGGATTCTCCATGCCATGTCTGTTTATCCCTGCATGTTTGGCCTAATAGTGGACATGGATGATGAAACAGTGTGCAAAGGAAGCATTGGTGACTAAAACATTATTAATGCATGTTCTTGGATTTTGAGAGAAGAGGATTCTGGAGATTAGCAGGGAACAGCTGACCCATGCAAATGCTATAAGTATTTGCCACTGAAACACTGAAAGTATCCAGATGCCTTTGTCACTGCTTTTTGCCCCTCATTATTCCTTGAGACCTTTAAAAAATCACAACCGCCAGCAATAAAGACATTATGCCAAGACTTTCCCCCAAGGGTAAGTTGAATAAAAATTCTCCGGAGCCTATAAATCTATTTGAAGGAGTTAACCTAATCACTCCGATGCCTGTCAAACCACGAGGAAAAGTGATAAGTAAATCAGTAATTCCATGAAATATGGACTTTTACTTATCTGACTTGACCTTTTTTTCCTGCTCTTTAACCCTTCTGTCCTTCAAATCTCCAAGCACCTGTGTACACAAGCTAATGTGTGGCCAACAGCTACTTGGTAACCTGGTGGTGTTACTGAGACAAAGACGTTGGTGTGTTGTTTAGACTGGCTATTTCCTCATAAGGGGGAAGAGATGCATGTACGTGCTGTTGTGCTCAGAGTCTACCGTGCTTGCCACATCTTTCTAATTGATTCAGAGTATTTGCATCAGGGGCCTGTCATTGCACTGATGCTAGGGAATGTGCCAACTCCCACACAGAAAGCTGTCTTAGAGGAGAGAATCATTTGGGTCCTCCCTGTTCCTCAGATGTGCGTGCCAGACTGGTGTGTGGGAAATTTGCCACTGGCATCATCCCCCATGTTTGTTAATGTCAATGTGTTGTGTCTCTCCCCTCCTTAGCATCTCCACTTGCAAGGCTCCTTTGCTATGTTTCTCTGTATCCTTTACATGCCTGACAGAGACAAATAGCTTCACAGGCTGCCAAGAGTATGTTGTTCGGACACAGCACCATCCTGCAGCGGAACTAAAGGTATTTGAAGAAATGAATTTCTGGCCAGCATTCAGCAAGCATCTGTCCTGGGACCTGTTTACCAAGGCAAGCTTCAGTCTTTAGGGTTCATGAAATAATAAACAAGAGACAATAGCCCTGGATATGCTGGACATGCCCTTCCTTCCCATAACCTTTCAGGCTGGCCCAGCTCCCTTTGGTTCAATTGTGAGTTGAGTCAGTGTTTTCAGGTCAGTTGGGAGGGTGGAATAGCCTGGAAAGTTTCTGTGGCAACTGCCACGGAGTGCTGTCAGTAGCTATGGGACAAGTGAACTGCTTGTAATACTCAGGGGTTATTCAGCTTGATATAGGCCAGTGGCAGCAGCAATTAAGGGTGTAGATTCCCTGGTTTCCACAGTGCCACATCCAGGTCTAAGCTGAGCAGCCCTTAAGGGGTTCACTAGTGCTGTGGTCACACAAGCAGTTTGCAATGTTATTGTTATGTCCCCTCTAAGCTGAATTAGTGTGAGATAGCTCAGTTTTTTTAGCCTCTGGCTCACACATTTTTGTCTCAGCTCAGGAAAGATAGCTCCAGAGCAAACTAATTTATGTAGAAGAAGAAGAGGAGGAGGAGGAGACTGGATTTATATCCCGCCCTTCACACACTTGGAGTCTCAGAGCAGCTTACAAACTCCTTCCCCTTCCCCTCCCCACGACAGACACCCTGTGAGGTAGGTGGGGCTGAGAGAGCTCTGAGACAACTGTCCTTGAGAGAACAGCTGGTACAGAACTATGGCTTGCCCAAGGTCATCCAGCAGGTGCAAGTGGAGGAGTGGGGAATCAAACCTGGTTCTCCCAGATTAGAGTCCGCACACTTAACCACTACACCAAACTGGCTTTCTCTCAGTAGCCAAATCGCTCACTCACAACTTTAACGCCAGTTGCTCACAAAGTTGAATTTTTGCTCACAAGAATCTACAGCTTAGAGGGAGCATCGGTTACCTCTGCAGATTTAAAGAGCACAATCAGACAATGACATTTGCCTTCCGGGCCCCAGTCATGGCCACCCTGTTTTGGCCTGCTTCGGAAGCAGAGTAACCAGGCACCGGGGAAAGTCCAGTCTTTATAGATTCCAGTGCTTCCACTCCACTTTTCCGGTTGGCCAAACTCCCCTGTTGCGAACTGAAGCCGGAGGGGAAGTCTGAACCAGCAGATCTATTTCTGCCGTTTTTTTAGTAGCTGTCAATATTCATGTAAGTGCATGAGTGCATATGTGCATGTTCCTGCCTGTTTTTGTTTTGTTTTTTTAAGAAACTGACTAGGCAGAACACTCTGTGGTTGAAACACTGCAGTAATGTGGATGCTTCCCCACTGGAAGAGCATGCAGGAAAACGGTTACAGGGTGTGCTGTCTGGTCAGTCCTTCCTGCAACAATTTGAACTGACACGCTTAAAGACCATGCCTAACATCCAGTGTGACCACAGCCTTGGCTTCGTTTGCTCTCAGACTGTTTTAGCAGCCCAATCTACCCTGGGGCCCTTGTTCTGTGGAAGAGGGTGTTCTCTGCATGCATAAAAGGCCAGGTTTAGTCCTGGGAATCTTCACTTGAATGATATCAGCTACTGGGTGTTGGGAAAGATCTTCCTCTGCCTGAGATTCCGAAAAACTGCTGCCAATCAGAGAAGGCAATGATAAGCAAGAGGAATCCCATAGGCCTACCCCTAGGACCGCTCCTCCTGCCACCCCATTCTAATTGTTGTTTTTATATTTTGTACCTCTTTTAAACTCTGGTTTTAACTTGTTTTAAGGAAGTGTGTGTGTGTTGGTTTTAATGGATTTTAAGATGAGATTTTAATGTGTATGTTTTAAATTGTGAGCCACCGTGGTGGTCCTATGAGGGCAGAAAGTTGAGTTAAAAATCTTGTGACAACAGTAACAACAACAACAACAACCTTCCCTGATCTTGTCAGTAAGGTTTCCCTTTCCTAACTACCTCCTTTTACAAATCCTCACCTACCTAGCTTAGCCTTTCCTGTGATTATCTTCTTTCACAAAACTTCTACTCCATTTCTTCTCCTCTTTTCAGTCTCCCCAATACATATCCCCTCTCAGGCAGCCACATCCTCTTGTCCAATCAGAATACTTCGCTCCCATCTCTCTCTCTGTCTCTCTCTCTCTGTCTCTCTCCATCACACAAAATAACTCCTTTTCTCACTCAAGCATTCCCCCCCTTATCAGCCAACCTCTTTACCTTTAAAACTGCCTGTCCAGAACTACCTATGTAGTTCTCAACATTTTAAGGCATTATTTACAGATCTTATATGATTACCTTGCAATAACCTTGTTAAAATGCATATTAGAATAGCTGTTTTGTGAACTGACCCCACATTTAAACTGGTAAATTCTGTGCAGGTCAAAACTTATCAGATCCTTTTGCTGAAGCAATGGGTTTCAACAAATCTAGTTTATTCCCCTTCTACTCAGGGACCAGCACAGCAGCGGCCATATATACAATATTTTCAAACTGCCAGTCAACACCTGCGATGCTACAAATTGCAAGCAATAAATGGCCAAGCAAATTTTAGTCACCATAAATACAAATGCCTTTGGCATCTTGCAGAACGGCGAGGCATTTCTCCGTCCAAAGTGCCCGCAAAGCCAGTTGGTCTCCAAACTCATCAGGCATTTTTAATCTAGGCTCCCATTAAAGGAAACCTCTTCCTAAATGTATATTTGAAATGATTTAGCTCAATAAACCTATTTTCTAAGGTGACTCTGATCGAATTAAAGAAGAGAGCAGTTGTCGCATGGTTTATCTGCAGTTGGAAATTGATGGTGATGGAGGGCATTTATCAACATTTTAAGGCTATCTAAGCCACCCACCCAGATGGATGCGGATTTTTTGCTGCCAAAAGCACACTCTAGGAACAGATCTCTTGTCGAGCAAGCCTTGACATAGTAAATGAGTTTGTGATTATACTGTGTGTGTCGGGGGGGGGGTTGTATTGTTGAAACTCGGTCCATTCAAAGTCTATATCCATAGTAAGAGTGTTTTCATGTACGTAGCTGAACTGTTGAATGTGAAATGGGAACTGGCCCATTTAGGAGATCCGAGTTCAAGTCCAATTCCACATAGACATAGGCTAGTAAAGGTAAAGGTAAAGGTTTCCCTTGCTCAAAAGCCAGTTAAATACGACTCTAGGGATGTGGTACTTATTTCTGTTTCCAAGCCAAAGAGCTGGTGCTGTTCAAAGACTTGAATCCTCACTATGCCATGGCAGATTGCTGGGCGACCCTGCACCAGTCACATACTCTCAAACCAACCTACCTCATAGGGTTGTTGTGAGGATAAAATGGGAAAAGGGTGAGCATTATAAGCCACTTTGGGTCTCCACTATGGAGAAAAGTGAAACATAAATGAAGTAAATAAATCACCCGTCAGTCAGTGACTTTGCAGAAACAAGATCTGACATTGCAGGTCTTTTCTGCATCTGCTTGCCACTCCAGATTTTCTCAGTGTTCAAGTCAAGGCAATTTAAGTCCACGGCAAAACAGTATCCAAATAACCTGGAGCAGGAGCAGGCTGAAAGTGGGCTGACCACTGAAGGGAGGTAATGGAATGCAGAAAGCAGGGGGGATCGAAGTGAAAATAAGGTTGAACTCGATTTTAGTGCAAAATGGGTGGGGGACCTGGATTAAAAATAAGGTTGAATTCCATTTTTGTGCAAAATCGCTTGGAGGACACTGCAGTGAACATGGATTAAAAGGAGCGTGCAGAAAGGATGGTAGCGAACTGTTACCTGATACACTGAAAGGTGAACTTTCTGAATATTATTTTAAGAGGCTGGCCATATTTATTTTCCTCTGGGTCTTGTGTGTCGATGGCCAAGGACAGACTGTCAGTTTGGCCCAATATAGGTCCACTTTTCAAGCGGATTGAGAGAGCCCGTTCAGACAGCCACAGCTGCCCAGCATTGCCGTGCTGCACTCACCCCATCCTGAAGCGCTTTCATCCCACTTTTAAAAGGTACCTGGGGAAACCACGGTCAAGCCATCTGGGTGCACATTCATCCCGCTTCCTGGCAGTGTGGACACAAATAAGCTGCACATCTAGTGGCACCGGTAATGTGAACCCGTTGATCCGGCTGCTGCGCCCATGTGCCTATGCATCCATGCGCCTATGCGCCAGTTGGCAAAATAGACCAAAGCTGTGCCCCACCATGGCACCACCGCCAGGGGCTGCCCCACAGTGTGAATGCTCCGCACCACCTCCTCCCCGGTATGGTCCCACAGCAGGCTACACAATGCGAACGGAAAGCCCCACGACAACTCAGCCCGGGTCTTTTTGCCCCGCTTCCCTTGTGCTTCATTTTACCAGTCTGTCCTCAATCTATGTGACTCTGTTGTACTAAAATGAGGTTCCCCCCCCTTCATAAAGATATTTTACTTATTCCTTAAAGCCTGAATGAAAGCCAAAATGTCCAGATGGGACTAAAATGTCGAGAAAATGCCGCATAACTTTTAAAGTGTGGATTATCCCTTAATCTCAGCTGCTGCAAGAAACTCTGTAGAAGCTTCTCTTAATGATACCATTGCAATTTTAGAATAAAATTCTATAAGCAATCCATTCCCAGTTGCCTTGCTGGTTTAATCTTTGACTTTACACTTTCTTGTTCCTTGGGGAATTCCTGAATTAATAAAAGGATCCAGTGCACTATTTTCACAAAGCAGTTGAGATTTAAAAAGGAACGCTGTGGCATCTAGAAGACTAACAGAGTGATTGTGACAATCCTGCATGGACAAGACTCCACTTTATTTTCTCATCTTACTGTTCCTTTGATTCAAAGGTCTTGAACAGATTGAGATCCAATCCTCTCACAGGCATTCACCGCAACTAAATGATTAGCAACTGCAAAAGTAGTTGTCTGATCCTCACCTCCAAGGAAAACTGGATGGTATTGGTTTTTTTTGAGATGGTAAATCCATATAACCTATTAAGAGGGAGGGCAGATCATTTTCTCTCAAATCAAACAAGATTTCACACCCCAAGATCCACTTCATCAGATTATGAAATGTACTCTCAATTGGCATCTATACATATTGAAATTGACAACTTCAATTTTTTTTTGATCTTTCTGTTTTTACAAGGGGGAGAGGATCAAAAGACTCCCATTTGCTTTCTGATAAAATGTATTCCCTGCCCTTCTGTTTGGGGGGGAAAAGCACCTCTCACCTCTTGCAGAAGACTGTGCCATTGAGTCACAATGGACTCATGGTGACTCCAACCATGGGGAGTTCGGTGCAAGAAATGAGCTGAGGTAGTTTGCCATTGAGAGACAGTTTTGTGTAGTGGTTGAGTGCCCGGACTCTAATCTGGGAGGACTGGGTCTGATTCCCCACTCCTTCACTTGCAGCTGCTGGTGTGCCCTTGGGTCAGTTACAAGTTCTTTCAGAGCTATTCTCTCAAGGGCAGTTCTTGGGAGGGCTCTCTCAGCCCCACCTACCTCACAGGGTGTCTGTTGTGGGGAGGGGAAGGGAAAGAGATTGTAAACCACTCTGAGACTCCTTCGGGTAGTGAAGGGCAGGGTATAAATCCAGTCTCCTCCTTTTCCTCTTCCTCCTCCTCCTCCACGTAGTCACCCCAGTTTTCCTTGATGGTCTCCCATCAGCAAAATGTATAGCTTAAAAAAAATAGTCAACATTTTTTTTTTTTCAAAATTAACAACATGGACCAAAATTGCCAGAAATCAACACAAAGCAGCAGCTAAGGAACCCAAAACAAAGGCTTGGATCCTTTATGGCTTGCCCATTGCTGTAGAAGCAGCTTCTCTTCTGTCTGCAGAGGAAGTGATGGTGATTTGGCTGCTGGATTTGCCCCCCTCACTGCAGACTCCCAATTTTCCCCTCATTCCTTTAAGTCTACCAACCTGAAGATAGATAGGCAGAGGACAGACTGGCAGAATGATGCACAAGGGAAACAGTGCAAAAAGACCCAGGCCAAGTTGTCACGGGGCTTTCCGGTTGCACTACATGGACTGATGCAGGACCATATTGGGGAGAAGGTGGAATGGAGCGTTTGCACTGCGGGGCGGCCCCTGGTGGCGGTGCCCCAGTTGTGCACGGCTTTGGTCCATTTCACCAACCTGCGCATAGGTGCATGGGCACATAGGCGCAGCAGCAATTGGGGCAGGATCCCATGGCTGGGAGCTTTAACTCTGCGAGCCGGAAGCATCCCTGCGGGCAGTTGTGCACTCAAGTGCACAGCACACATGGGCAGTTATGCCGGATCAGCGGGTTCACATTACCGGCGCCGCTTGATTGCGGCTTATTTGCATCCACACTTCCAGGAAGCGGGATCAACGTGCACCCAAATGGCTTGCCACAACTTTCACCTGGTACTTTTTAAAAGCAGGATCAAAACGCTTCAGGACGGGGTGAGTACAGCACGGGAACATCAGACAGCTGTGGCTGTGTGAACCAGCCCACTTAATCCACTTGAGAAATGTGCCTATATCGGGCCAAACTGCCAGTCTGAACTCAGCCATAATTTTGGAAGGCAAAGAAGGATGCAGTGACCAGACGGTGTTGGGGAAATTGCTTTCCTCTAGGATAACTCTGCTGGCACTGCCAACCAAAAGCATGAAACTTAAACTCTTTTTTAAAAAAAAGTAGTGACAATCAACTCAAATACAAAGAATCAAACAGAATTAAAAACCAAAGACAGAATAAAGCATTAATCACAGTGCAGCATAAAACAACTCAGCTGGAGGAAGAAGGTTTAATCCCCTTGAAGACCCTCCAGAAAATAAGATTAAAATGTTCTCCAGAAGACCAGTGGTGAAGAGTCCAATGGAGTCTCCCAGAAGAAGAGAGAAATAGCTAGGCAGACAGGCTGCGGTGGGGCGAGGGGGGCTCTTCAGCATCATGCAGATGTGTGATTCCACTTCTGACACAAAACCAGAAGTGATGTTATCCCATCAGCACGGCACTCTACAATTCACCCCAAACTGAACAGCTTGTCCCCATCCTTAAAAATTCTCCTGTGGGGTGCCAGCTAGCTCCTGAGTCTAGGGACCCCAATGGAGGTGGCCATCTCTTCCACTCAAGTGCTGTTAGCATGTGGTGAAGGCCAAAAGTAGTGGGAAAAGACTTTCACTCATGGGAGGATTCTGGGAGTAGAAGGCTCTTTCCATGATCAGAAGAGCACAAGAATATCCACCCCAACGTACCATATGCATTTCTAATTTCATTTTTCCAAAAATGTTTGGTTGCTTTAGGCTAGCTCTCATTTTTAATCTGCTCATTGCTACCGGGAGGGGGGGGGGCGCCTTTCTTTTCATTAGCATTAGTATGCGAGCGATTGAGAGCGAGCCGGTTGCATGCATTGCAGTGGTGCTTCTGGAATTTATAGCCCACTTCAGCATGGAAGAAGACTTGCCGGAGGAATGTTAAGCAGTAAGTTAAGTTTCATGGTCTTTAGCACGTCTTCCGGTATACACTGGTTTGAGCTGCTGTAAAATGAAATTGATTTCCAGCTTACTTTTTATCTCTTTCAGCTACATATCTAAGGACATAAGGCTCATTTTAAAAGATGGCATCCAAAGAGCAAAAAAGGGCACTTTTATGGCATAGGCCCGGGATGATAAAATGTGTATACAGGCACACACACATGCACACATACACAGCCTGACAGTCTGATGCAAAAAACCCCACCCTGTTCTATGGGGGAAGAGAGTTTCAAGGCAGTGGAAATGTCTGAATGAATATAGGATGCAGTTCAAGAAACTATGAATAATGATACAAGTAAATTCAGCCTCAAACTTTCAGCTTTCGAATTGGGGCAGTGGTGGTTGGGAAGGGGCTCCTCTGGGCTATTTTCCTGATGAAATTTAACCCCTAGAGATGTTGTTTGTCCTGATGTGGGAATCTGTGTGTTTTGCCCTTTGGGACCAATAGCATCTCTAGGGTCTTATTTACCCTGGGAAAGACAGTATAGTAGAGTGCTGTAGTCCTGATCTAAACTGGGAGTTCCTATAGCTGTTATTTATGCACATTTTTAATGAGACAGAGATCTCCAGTGTCTACTTGCTCCCTAAGCTTTTCATCATGCACCTAAATTTCAATCTAGCATCCTACCAAAATGCTTTAGAAAGTTGGTTTAGCAGCTGCACAGTACAATGTTGCAAAATGGGATGTACTGTGTGTGTGTATGTGTATCATGCAGGGTTGCCAAGCATGGACTGGCAACCAGTAGTACATCTAAGGAGGGTGGGAGCATGGGGGGCAGCCATCAGTGGCAACAGAAAAACACTTCTGGGGAAACCAAAGATTCCTACTGATTCCTAGAGAAGACTGACTTCCCTTCCTGGTTTTCCCCACAAGTGACATTACACTATTGGCCAAATAAACTTAACAACAACAACAACATACTTAGAGTTGTGGTGGAAAACAAGTGCCAGAGGCAGTGGATTCCTTGCCCTTACGAGGGGACTGGTAAGCCTGATATTATGTCGAGTTGTTGCTGGTTAGCTTTAAGTCCAGGCCCAGAAATGTTTTTGTTAATACAGGAGAGCCAGTGTGAATGCCAGGAGGATACCATGGTGGTTGATCACACAGAGGCCAAAACCATGGCAGAACCAGAGGTTCCTGGGTTCTCTGCAGGCCCATAGCCATGAGGGCCCTTGGGGTGATACCCCCTCCCAAATCTGTCCTGCTCCTCACCTTAATTGTTGATTTGTGTCAGTTTGAATTTTTGTGGGCTCTCCGCCAACACTGATGTGTAGTCTGTCAAGCCACACCAGTCCACAGTGCAATTTCACCTCTGATTAGCACTGCAGCCTCTGAGCCTCAGCTCCTTCCATGCAGTGCTAGGAGCCATCAGGGGACAAGCAGCCATCTATGGCTGATGGGACAGAAGCCAGGATCAGAGTCTGCGACTGCTTAGGGACCTACTGAAAAGATTTGTGCGTTGCCTGAGAATCCACAATCAGCCCCAGAACCCCCAAAGTGGAGAAGACCCCCTGGGCAGAAACTCAGCTCAAACAGATGAGCATGTGGCTGGCCACGCAGGGCCTCTCCTCTGTTCACAAGGCATTGGATGACCAAGCTCTAACATGAAGCTTCACAAAATGCTGGAGATGGACTTGCCATAAGTGCCTGCAGACTTCAGGTCTCTGCTACAGCAATAGACACTAGCTGCCATAAACAGCCTCACTTTGGCTCTAGAAGGTAGTGTTTTCTATTCCAGGGGGTTCTGTCTCTGGTTATGAAGGTTCCTATGTGCAAACAGGACAATAATTGAGTTAGTAGAGTGTCAGATTAGAACCTGGGAGACCCAAGCTTGAAACCCGCTCTGTCATGGAAGCTTGTTGGGTGACCTTGGGCCAATCAGTCTCTCTGCCTGACTTGGGTGATGGTTGTGATGATAAAAGGGAGGAAAAAAGAACAATGTTATAAATGGATTTGAGTTCTCACTAGGGAGAAAATTGGAGTACAAAGAACTAAATAAAGTCAAAGAAGGACAAAACAAAATTACTGGCAGTCATGCAACTATCACCTTCATGTCTATCTGGCTAGGCGGGATATAAATCGAAATAATAAATAAATAAATAAATAAATAAATAAATAAATAAATATCTGTAGTGCCAACGAATGTGGTGGTGTTAAACCTCTGGCTGCAATTGGCTTAGCTGCCCTAGGGCTCAGTGGTAAAGTAGCAGAAGGAGAAAGAGGCTTAGGTTTGAGAAGCTAGTTAAGGAGGGCTGTAGGTAAATGAAGAGAGCAGAAAAATTCAGATGGGCAATTTGTGCAAAGGAAGGTTGAACAGACTTTCTTTTGGCTGCATTGCTCTAGTTTATGCTTTGAAATGGCCTGTTGGTTGAGGCCATTTTCTTTTGTTCTTCAAAGATAAGAATACGATATAAGTTGTACCAATGAAAAGAAGGACATTCATGTCACACTCCTGTTCTCATACCAAGAATCACGTTGTGAACTCAAGTATTCCACTTTGATCAATGGTTCTCTTCCAGTTGCTGCATGCTGTGTTCATTTACTCTGGATGTAATGACATGTCCACTTTGATCCAAAATCCAGAAGGAAGTTTGTGTTTTTAGGTTAAAGATATAGAAGAGGGAAAGTAGCAACCATGAATTTCTCTACAGTCTGTGCAAGAAAGTAAACCGGGTCAACCCTGGTTAGTGCTTGGATGGAAGACCACCAATAAAGTCCAGGGTTGCTACACAGAGGCAGGCAATGGCAGCCACCTGTGTTCATCTCTTGCCTTGAAAACCCTATGGAGTTTTCATAAGTTGGCTGCAACTTGACAACCCATTCCACCACATGTAAGCATTTGAAGGCTGTGCCAGGTGGCTTAGGGTCTTCTCACTTTAAAATAAATGTCATCAGTATAGGACCAAGATCAAGGGTTTTTTTGGGGGGGAGAGAAGGGTGTTAACTCTTCCACTCCCACATAGTTTTACAAAATAAACCACCATCCAGTTATCAACCATTTGTCTGTTTCCGAGGCTAAATGCTAAGTGGCTAGAAGACCCCTGGGTTTTCCCCTGTGTACACCTGATCAAAAACAGAAACAAGATCCACATGACTACTTAAAAGTACAAAATACTTGCCCTGACCTGGATAGCCCAGGCAAGCCCAATCTCATCAGATATCGGAAGCTAAGCAGTACTTGGACGGAGTCCTAAGAACATAATCCAACAAGTACTTGGACGAAGTCCTAAGAACATAAGAGAAGCCAATGTTGGATCAGGCCAGTGGCCCATCCAGTCCAACACTCTGCCACACAGTGGCCAAAAATACCAGGTGCCATCAGGAGGTCCACCAGTGGGGCTAGGACACTGTTGCCACCCTCCAAGTACCAAGAATGCAGAGCATCATTTGCCCCAGACTGAGAGTTCCTATCTATAAAGGTAAAGGTAAAGGTTTTCCTTGCTCAAAACCCTGTCAAATACAACTCTAGGGATGCGGTGCTCATCTCCATTTCCAAGCCAAAGAGCCAGAACTGTCCAAAGACATTTCCATGGTCATGTGGCTGGCATGACTAGACTCCAAGGCACATGGAATGCTGTTACCTTCCCACCAAAGTGGTACCTATTTATCTACTTGCAATTTCTTTCTTTTGAATTGCAAGGTTGGCAGGAGCTGGGAGCAGAGATGAGAGCTCACTCCATCATGCAGCACTTGGGTCTCAAACTGCTGAACTACCGACCTTCTGGACTGCAGTTCAGTTTCTTAACCACTTGAGCCACTGTAGCCCCTCACCTTGTGGTTAATAGCCACTGATGGACCACTGTTCCATATGTTTATCAAATTCCCTCTTGAAGCCATCCATGCTTGTAGCCACCACCACCTCCTGTGGCAGTGATTTCCATGTGCTAATCACTCTTTGAGTGAAGAAGTACTTCCTTTTATCCATTCTAACCCATCTGCTCAGCAATTTCATGGATTGCCCATGAGTTCTTGTACTGTGAGAAAGGGAGAAAAGTAATTCTTTCTCGACCTGTTCTATCCCATGCATAATCTTGTAAACCTCTATCATGTCATCCCTCAGTCATCGTTTCTCCAAGCTAAAGAGCCCCAAGTGCTTTAACCTTTCTTCATAGGGAAAGTGTTCCAACCCTTTTATCATTCTAGTTGCCCTTTTCTGCACTTTTCCCAATGCTCCTTGAAATACCAGAGGTGGGAGGTGGGGGCAGGCTTTATTCATCCACCTCTTCGAATATCCTCCAGGCCCCCAGTAGTGGTCAGTCATCAGAGGTTGCCATGACTTCCAAGTTCACGTGCACACAAACAAAATACACCCCCCACCCCCAAAAAAGTACAAAATACTTGGAAGCAAAGATGATGGCTCTCCCAGAGTCTTGTATAGCTAGACCTTCACTATTCATGCACATCATTTGCCTACATGTACCCTAGAGATGAGTAGGGATTCTTGAATGCTTACTAGTTTGGCTGAGCTTCTGATCACCAGTAGAAATCAAGGAGCCAGTTGTTTGAATGGCTATTCATTTGGTCATGCTGGCTAAGTACAAACAACACATTTCCCACTGTGTCCCAGAAGAGAAGATGACACTCAGCTGATCAGTCTCCTCCCCCAGCTTCTCTCTGAGGCTCTGCCTTGGAGCTGTTGAGAACAGAAGGTAATCAGTGGATGGGGGAGAACATTAACAATCATCTTCTTCCCCCCCCCCCTTGGAATGGGGCAAAGAGAAGCTGATTGCCTCTGTTTCCTCCCCCCAGCTTTGAGCGGGGAACAGAAGAGAATATGAGCAAATGGCTTCACCTATTTTCCCTCTAAGTTTTTTTTTTGGGGGGGGGGAGGGATTGAGGGAAGTGATCAGATTCTTATATCCCTGCTTGCAGGTAAGAAGATGAAAAGCCAATCCCTTTTCTCTCCCTCCACCTTGGAGGGAGGAGAGAGAAGTAATAAACTTTCTATATCCTTGCTTGCAAGGAAAAGTAAGCCAATCACACACACACAAAAAATCTAGAGAGTGATCAGCTCCCACCCCCCACATACACTTACAATGGGGAAGATAAGGTTCTGATTATTTCTTTCCATATTCAAACTGGAGGGAGGGAAATGGAAGTGATTAGCTTTGCCTCATTGCAAGTGGGGAGAAAAGAGGCTGATGGCTTCTCATCATCATACCCCAACTTTGAAGGGGGTGCAGTGATTTTATTCCTGGGGGGGGGGGTGGATGAGAACCTCCTCCCCCTTAGGAAAAATCACTGAGACCCAACCTTGGAAACAGTGAAGCTGAAGGCCTGATGAAAGATTTCTAAGCTCTATCTTTACCATGCAGCTTTTTTTTTTTCTTGGGTGGAGGGAGTGGATCAGAGGTGGACTCCCAGTGATGCCCTGATCAGCAGAAAGTTGGCTTCTGATCAAGAAGGCAGATGCAAACCTTACTGGCCACTGTTTGTGTTACGTGGTTCAGGTTGAACATATCCTTGATCAACTCATGGTCTGATCATGACTGCTGAACTAGTCCACTGAGCAATTCGCCCCATCCCTAGACCAGATGCATCTCCATTCACTCCTTCAGCAATTCTAGAGACCCTGGGGAAGAACCTTGAGCACAACAAAGCAATCACACTAATACCATTTTCAACAAGGCATCTCTCTAGAGCAGGGGTGTCAAACATGCGGCCCGGGAGCCAGATCAAGCCCCTGGAAGGTTTCTATCAGGCCCACACTGGAACTGGCCATCTCCTGTTTTCAGTTCTGTTGCTGCTGCATCATAGCTTGCTTTGCCAGACTCTCTCAATTGCTCAGCCATTTCATGTTTTCCCCTGAGTCCTAGACTCAGAACTCTGAGCATGAGAGTTCTGTGGTGAATGTCAATAAATCAAAAGTAGGTTTGCAGCTTACAGATACTCACCTGGACAGCATACTCAAGACTGCAACAGCACAGACAGTTTGATGCAATAATTCAGAGCAAGTGGTGTCAGTTATCAAATACTGTTAAATAAACAAAATATTGCAAGTGTGCAATTGTTTTAAGCGTGTTTTTATTTTAAGTAAAAAAAATCTTTGTGTTTGTGTTCTTTCTAAAGTTTATATCTCTGCTACCTGGCATTACATTTTATGACACACATGGTCCAGCCCAACAAGGTCTCATTTATGTCAGATCCAGCCCTCATAACAAATGAGTTCAACCCTGCTCTAGAGCATTTCAATCTCATGTTTCCTCCATAACACCAAGAAGTATATGTGGTTCTTTCCCCATAGCCATCATTCTGTCCTCACAACAGCCCTGTGGAGCAGATGGGGCCAAGAGGGACTGACTGACCCAAGATGATCCATTGGACATCATAGAAATCGGCACCTAGTTCTTCTACATCTTTGTCTGATACTCTAAGTATGATACTACACTGAATCTCAAAACATTGCCAAAAGATAAAATAGGGACAAAACAGGTGCAGCAAGTTCTCAGGAACAGGAATCAGAGAAAAGGGCTGTGCTTTGTGAATGGGGCATACGTACCTAGTGGTGTGTGTTTCTAGTAACTGAAACATCCTTTATATTGTAACCTTGTAGCCTCTCTGCTGTTTAAAAACCTATTCATTTCTAGTCTGAATGTAATGAGCTTGTATTTTTAAAGTGCATTCCTCCTCCTTTTTACTGGTGTTTTCTGCTAAAGCTAATGAAGATGATATAATCAGGTATCCTAGCAAAGAATCTCTGTTTCTGCTCTTCATTAAATACAAGGTTATAGCATTATATTGTGCAGCTGAATAGATGTGTTAAAATAATGTAACTGCGAGAAAGCAAGTAAATGTAGCTTCACAAGTTCATGTAAAGTTAAGAGCCAATATGGATCTTAAAAAGGGGGGGAAGACACCTTCATATATTCCCATTCAGTCTCTCTCCCTGACTTTATAATGGGAGTGTGCATGTGAAATGGCTTTACACATGTTCCTAGAAGAGAAGGACAATGTGCTATTCAAATTGTGAAGTTGTTCCTCCTCACACCAAGCTGCCAGAAAAAGTGAGAAAATGTAGAATATTTATGCCCAGGGATGTCCATGTCCTTGCCCATGTCCATTGATTCTTAAAATAATGGCACCCTTATTCTGCTGGTTATACTAAGTGGGTTCTGCTTGTCTTCTATTGGAAAGAAGAATGGTTGTTGTTGTTGTTGTTTTCCTTTCTGACCCAAATTTACCATGGAAAGCCCCCCCCCCCAACACTGCATGCTTGTACTGAGCCAAGCCCCCATACTTGTGAACATGTCAGGTTGTTCTTATGTTTTTAAATACATCTTTATCCCACCCTTCCTCCCAGAAGGTCAGTTTCCCCTCCACTATTTTAACCAAAAACACCAGGTGCCCTCAGGAGGTCCTGCCCCTACTGGTGGACCTCCTGAGGGCACCTGGTGTTTTTGGCCACTGTGTGACAGAGTGTTGGACTGGATGGGCCACTGGCCTGATCCAACATTGGCTTCTCTTATGTTCTTATTTAATCTCAAAAAATCTGTTAGGTTAGGCTGAGAGAGAGAGAACAGTGGGCCCAAGGTCAACCAGCAAGCCTCATGACACAGCGGGGATTTGAATGTGGGTCTCCCAGGAACTAGTGACTACTACAATTAGCTTTATAGATCCTCAGATTACCATAAATCAGATAATCTACTTCAAGAAAGATTGGAGAGCAACCTGAGGGATCACTTGAATTGTGAAGGTATGATGGTTTATGACCAATAGGCTAGAACTTGGGAACTGGGACAGGAACTCCCTTGGGGTCTCCACAGCTCAAAACTTAGGACCTAATGACAGAACCGTCCCACATATCAGGATGGAGACTAGACAGTATCTTGACTGTTCATGCCGTGGGAAGGAGAATTGAAGAAGGGGGAGGACAGGTTACCTTCACACACACCCACACACACTCAATTAGCTACCTACACTGTTGTGACAGAATGGGGTAGTAACTACTTCAACTGCTAACTGCTTGTTGCAGATTCTTTGTAACTTTAATAAATTTAAATCCTTTAAATCCTTTCACTTAGATCCTTTATTCCTTCCTGTGTGATCTCTTAATCCCAAGTCCCTGTGCAACATTGCACATTCTACGTTCAGTTTTGCAAAATCAGCGCTTAAAATGAATGACTTTTGCTATGGAAGATGGGCATGAAATCCAAATGCCCCAAATTCATGTTATTAGCTGTTTAAACATATGGCTACCATCAAACATGTAAACAACACCATGAATTTTCCCATCTCTTCCATGTACTAGAGCAGTAATCCTCAGTGTGGCACTCTTGGGTATTGTGGAGTCAAGCATTGTGTTTTCCTATGTCCATTTGTTCCCCCCCCCCAAGCTTCTTTCCCCCCCTAAAGTAAAGGGCATTCCTTTACCTAATTGAAACAGGGTGTGTTTTAGAAGTTCAAGGATGCATCATCTTTGGGTCCACAGGGAGCTCCCATTCAGAAAGCACTGCCTCCATTGTAGGAGGCTTGGTTTCAAATATCTGAACATTTAGTCATTGCATCCCAATGACAGCCATTTTGTGATTGATCCCACCTCTAATGGCAGCCATTTTGTGGTGGTGCCCACTATCCTTTCTCGAAATTCCAGAAGTGCCCACAGATATAACAAGTTTGGGAACCCCTGTCGTAGAATATGTAATAGAATTTTCTTTAGATCATGACATCACAACCAGTGTTCTCTCTAAGCTGAGTTAGTGTGAGCTAGCTCACAGTTTTTGAACTTCCAGCTCACACATTTTTGTCATAGTTCAGGAAGGAAGGCTCCAGAGCAAATTAATTTATGTAGTAGCCAAATTGATTGCTCACAGCTTCAATGCCAGTAGCTCACAAAGTAGAATTTTTGCTCACAAGAATCCACAGCTTAGAAGGAGCATTGATCACAAAAATGGTTCTTGTTTTCTCATCTCTACTCCACATTACTGGCAAATGATGCTGGAGAGTTTCAGAACATCTTGGTATTGTAGCATGAAGCATGTTTTATTAGAAGTTACACATGGAGCATGGTCTAGAGACATGGTTTCTGGTTTGTCAGTTTTATGGCCTCTGTTAAACATTACAATTTAAATATATATTAGACTAGGGTAGGAAGCGAAAATATCAAGCTGTCTTAAGCCAGTTTGGTGTAGTGGTTAAGTGTGTGGACTCTAATCTGGGAGAACTGGGTTTGATTCCCCACTCCTCCACTTTCACCTGCTGGATGACCTTGGGCAAGCCATAGCTCTGTACCAGCTGTTCTCTCAAGGACAGCTTGGGAAAGAGCTCTCTCAGCCCCACCTACCTCACAGGGTGTCTATTGTGGGGAGGGGAAGGGAAAGGAGCTTGTAAGCCGCTCTGAGACTCCAAGTGAAGGGCAGGGTATAAATCCAATCTCTTCTCTTCTTCTTCTCTCTTCTTGGGAAAACCTGGTTTGGGCCGCAGTTGGAAATTGATGCTGGCCCCACTATCTTTGCATTCAGAATTTTAAAATGCTTTGGCAGAAGTTCCAGTTTGTTCTACAACTGCAGCAGAATGTACTGGCAGAATCTTAAGACGGTAGAATAAATAGCAAAACTTCCAGGTGTAGATTAGAAGAGTCCTATGTAGAAACACCATGATTTTTTATGTGAAAATGGAAATCTCCTCATGATCAATGTAGTCTTTAGCCTAACCTGCAGGAAACACAGATACTGGCAAAGACTGGGTATAAGACAATGTCATATGTACACTAGCTAGCTGTGCATCAAATTCTTCTTGGATGATGATGATTTGCGTGGTTTTGTCAAGTTGTGTGCAAAACGTCATATCGCTGCTCTGGATGACGCAGCAAAATTGAAATCACCATGCCGTGGAACACAAAGATTATGGGTTTCTGATTCCTTTTTTTAAAAAGGGTCTTTTTACAGGTTTTCCCAAGACAGCTGGATATTTCTTCTCCCTACCCTAGTCCAATATATATTTAAATTGTAATGTTTAACAGAGGCCATAAAACTGACAAAGCAGAAAGCACAAGTAGTTTAAAGTGCTCCTTGGCAGCATACAAAAAGTCACGAGAGTGAAAACATTACATTTACCAAGTTGGAAGCTTATGCAAAATATGTACTTAGCATGCCTCAGAGCTTTTGCTGAACATCATTCTAGGAAGTACTGTCCTGTCGGCAAAGCATACTAAGAACATGCTTGGACTGCATTTTGCACTCGAACTATTCTGTAAGGAATAATGATGGTGGGTTTTAAGCTGCCCTATACTAGAAATAATGCTTTTCAGAGATATATATAGTGTTTTGGTCCCATTCAGCACTCCATGTATGCTCCAGGGCCAACATGGAACTCTGGTGTATATTCTGTTTACTTCAGGAAAGGACCCTACTTGGTACACTGTAAGATGAGTCTTCGCCCCTCAAGCAGATAAGACGATGCTTGAAGTTATGCTGAGAAGGATGAGGAGAGAGGACTTTTCAGTGGCAAGATATCTGTTGTGAGACCCAGTTTGGTGTAATGGTTAAGAGTAGCAGACTCTAATCTGGAGAACCAGGTTTGATTCCCCACTCCTTCTCCACATGGAGCCTGCTGGGTGATTTTGGGTCAGTCACAGATCTCTCAGAGTTCTCTCAGCTCCATCTACCTCACAGGGCATATGTTGTGGGGAGAGGAAGGGGAGGTGATTGTAATCTGCTCCAAGACTCCTTCAGGTAATGAAGGGCAGGGTATAAAACTAACTCTCCTCCTCCTCTTCCTCAAGGGCAGCTGACTTTTTAAATGGTGAAAAAGCTGTAGTTCTTCAGTGGATTTTTGTGGAGGTTTTATTTGAGGTTTTATTTGAAATGCATTCTGTTATTGCTTTAATGGATGCTGCTATGTATGTGTGTTTAGTTCTTTTATGTATTTGATGATGGTATTTATTTGCTGTATACAAATGTGTGTATACCATTACTCTCTATTAGACCAAATGAGGAATTTTTCTGTTTGCATTACCAAATACTTTATTCCTGTTTGCATTACCAAAGTGCACATGTGTACCTTTAACCTTCTGAAAGAAGACTAGGGCTTTTTTTAATTGTTTAAGTAAAGGAGGTGCTGGAACTCTGAAGAAGGAAATGGAGTTCTCAATCTGTATCCTGAAAACTCATGAACTTCTAAACATTTTTAAAAGAATTTTGTCGACGAGGTTCTGGAACTCTGTTCTGGCACATTCCCCCAGGAAAAAAGCCCTGAAAAAGATAACCTTGGTGAAAGGTAAAGTGTGCTGTCAAGTTGCGACTGACTCATGGAGACTCCATGAAGTTCCGCCATGGGGGATTTTCAAGGCAAGAGACAAGTAGAGGTGGTTTGTCAATATCTTCCTCTGCATACCAACCCCTGTCTTCCTTGGTGGTCCCCTATCCAAGTACTGGCCTGACTTAGTTTTTTGAGGTGTGATGAGACTGGTCTATTCTGGGCTATTAGGGCTGATACAATCTTGATGAAACTGTATGCAATTTTTAAAACCAAGACCAGTCTGATGATTTACTAACACAGAGAAGTTCACGTGCAGAAAAGAATATCAGTGCAGTTGATGTGTTCAATCACATCAAGTATTTGTGGTTGTTTTGCAGTGGTTTTTATCAATGCACGTGTGTGTGCATAGAAATCTGGGGGGGGGGGGTTGATGTGGAAGAATAAAGGCTGGTGCAAACCATGTGCAGTCCATTTTTGAAATTAAATTGTGATGTTCTTTTGGTTTAACCAGAATTAAGGAGGAGTGGAACACAATTCAGAGAAAAACTCTGAAGCAGCTCCCTCTGTCTGCAAGTCTAGGGCAGGCAACCCTAATTATCCTCAGAACAAAACATGTGAAGTTCAGGCTAGAACTCAAAGTCGATATGTTTCTTGCTGACACTCCCCCTGACTGTATCCTCAGTTCCCTGTCGCCCTGTTCACATGTTACTGTGAGAACACATACAACCTGTTTGTGAGGAAAAGCTAATGTACATTCACTTTACAAATCAAACTGGGGACCAATATCTGGGTAAATCTGAGGTTTCAATCACAAGTTCAACTGCAAACACATTGAATGTAATATGAGGATTACTCAATGCTTGTATAAGGAAGTGAACCAAGTTTGAGTCCAGTGGCACCTTTAAGACCAACAAAGTCTAATTCTGGGTATAAGCTTTCATGTGCATGCACACTTCATCAGATATCTGAAGTGTGCATGTACATGAAAGCTTACACCCAGAATTAAACTTTGTTGGTCTTAAAGGGGACACTGGACTCAAACTTTGTTCCGTTGCTTCAAACCAACATGGCTACCCACCAGAATCTATATAAGGAAGAGTAATTTCTGCCAGTCCACACTTCCTGCTGCAGACCTCCAATTTGTCCCTCATGCCCAGGGGTAATTTCATAGAAAAAGAGGTGCAGGAGCTCATTAGCATAACTCATTAGCATAACTCATTAGCATATGCCCCACCCCCTGACATCACCGGAAGTGTGTCAGAAGGCAACCCCCACCACTCAGGCTCCACCCCAAAAATCTTGAGGTATTTCCCAAATCAGAGCTGGTGAGCCAGCTTTACACTTTGACTAAAGACTCTTGGCTCTTGGTTTCCTTGGCTCTTGAAGGGAAGCTACCCTACAACAAGCATGAAAATACAGATCAAGTTAGTATGCTTTTGCTTTTTTCTACAGTGCATCACCATATGTGCCCACTCCTGGGCTTGTTACTCCCAGAATGGTGTTCCTGCATGTTCCTGCTCAAAATGACCCATTCATGCCATTCCCAAGGGGCTCAGTCTCTCAGGAGCAGCAGTTTGGGAAGATCCGTGGGCTGCTCTTGAGGCCGAGGCAGGGAAGTTGTCTTCCACTGGCAAAGGTGTCATCCGTTATTGGAAAGCTAAGTCTGGATCCAACCCCACTGGGGTTTGGTGTGAGGAAAGAGTTTATGGGAAAAGCCAGGCAAGTTCCTTTAGAATGCATCGGGGTGGGGAGGGGGATCATGGATCAGTGACTGCTTGCCATGCTGTGAGGAGCAGATGATGGCTGAAGTGTGGGATGTGCCATTTCCCTGTCTGTACAGTGCTGCTTGCCAGTGGTAAGAAAGCTGATTTTTGGAAGCAAGACCAGCTGAGGATTTTTGGTGGTCTAGGCAAATGACTTTGCTGCACTTACACCGGGGAGCTGCCATGCACCTGCACTGGCAGTGCAGTGGTAGAACTGGATTTGGCACCTTAGGGTGCCCTAGCCAGCAATGTTCCCCCTAAGCTGAGTTAGTGTGAGCTAGCTCACAGTTTTTGAGCCTCTGGCTCACACCTTTTTGTCTCAGCTCAGGATGGCTCTGGAGCAAACTAATTTATGCAGTGGCCAAATTGCTCGCTCACAACTTTAATGCCAGTAGGTCACAAAGTAGAATTTTTTGCTCGCAAGACTCCACAGCTTAGAGGGAGCATTGCTAGCCAGTCACCTAAGTGTGCCTAATGGGTGGTCTGGCCCTGGTCAAAGCCACAATTTAGGCCAGGCTATCAACCCTTTGAGGTTGAGATGGGAGAAAGAGCAAAGGCAGCGTGAAATCAGTATTGCTTGAGACCAACCATGATCTGTAAGTCAAATCCTGGTTTCACAAATGAACTACACTTGAATCATATTTACATGCTATGTCTGAACTGAACCAGTGTTTTGCACTCTTGTTTTTGGGTCTTTTAAAGTCTATATTTGCCATTCTGAACTAATTCCTAATTCATTAGGAAGTAACATATGAGGAAGCATCTTACAATTGCCCTGCACATCAGAGTTCCCTTGCCTTACATCACGACACAGCAACGGCCACAGGAACTCTTTATCAAAACAGAAGAGCACACTTCTACCTCCCTGCTGCTGTGCGCGCTAGCTCTAAAAACAGGGGCTATTTTTTTGTCATTTCTCCTTCATCTCAGTTTAAAGAAATTGATTTTGAAAAATAAAGATCTAAAGAGCATAAAAAGCTGGTAGCGAAGCCAGCTGGGGCCATTCAAGGACATGAATTAGAAGTTAGGAGCAGATGGGCTATATTGCTAAGAGCCTGAAATCTTTACCTTGGTATTCATGAAAGAGCCTGAAGGTCACCTCCTTAGGAACAGGACAAGAGAGAGAACAGGAAAATTCTTTCTTTTCTTGTCCTGGAAATGGAATGCTGCAGCTTTCTGATTACATGGAAGCCCACATGGTGGTTTTACAATATAACCTATTAGAAGCTCCTCATTGTCAGAGATCTGGATGAGCCAAGTCTTTGCTATTATTTGGAGGAAGAGAAAAGAGAGAGAGAGAGAGTCCTTTATTGTGGTGTTTTGAAGAGCTTGCCACGTACGTGATGAATTGATCAGAGGACTGGCCGGACATTATGTGCGGGTATGCGCAGCACTGGATTTCCATTGCAAAAGGAGAATACGAAACAGGGAAATAAGCAAAATGACCAGCAAATAGCACTTTCTCACAGTGGCTTGAGTAATTACTAAATGGGGAGAGGAAGAAAAAGTCTATTTCATGTCTACATAGTAAAAAAAAAGGAATCTGGTGTGTAGGGGGTGGTGGTGACTGAGCGGAAGAGTATCTGCTTTGCATACAGAAGGTTCCAGGTTCAATTCCTGGTACTAAAAAGATCTGGTAGTAGGTAATGTGAAAGACCTCTGCCTGAGACACTGGAGAGCCACAAGAGTCAGAGGAGACAATCCTGCCCTTGATAGTTCAATAGGAAGGAAGTGCCCCATCCAGCCTTTGCCCCATCCTGAGACATGTTGGTAGTGGAGCTAGGAAAATATACCTTTCTCTGGCACTGATGCTGTGTAATGCCAGGTCCATTAAAAATAAGTCCTTAATGCTGCAAAATTATCTTGCAGCAAATAAAATGGACCTGGTATGCATGACCAAGACCTGGGTGTGGGAGGGCAAAACAGTCACCCTGAAATAGCTGATGCCCCCCCCCCCGGGGTTCTCGGTCTTCTATCAGTCCTGGACAAATGGTCAGGGTGGCGGCAGCAATACTTATCCAAAAATCTTTTTCCTTCAGGCCACTCCGCGCACCAAAGATCACTGGCATTGATTGTGTGGGCCTAGCGTGGGATGCTAAAGAGAGTTTGGCTATCTGGCTGGTGTACCGACCACCTAATGCACCAGCAGATACCCTGTCAAGCCTGTTGGAGGCAGCAGCCAGCTGGGCCATGGAGCACCCCAGACTTCAATGTCCATGCTGACAATGCTGCCTCCCTACAGGCTGTGGCATGACTGTCTCTCTGAAGCCATCAGCAAAATTAGTCCCCGTCACCCTCTTTGCCCCCACACCAGACAAATGATGAAAATGGGACCTGAGACAGCTAGAGCAAAGGTGGCAACGGACTTGTGATGAAGTTGCAAGAACACCTTGTGAGACATTTATGAAAGCCTATGAGGTGGCAGTGAAAGCCACTAAGAAGGAATTCTATGCAACTTCCATTGCACCTGCAAGCTCTCACCCAGCTCAACTGTTTAGAGTAATTAAGTTGCTCACATCTCTTTCACAGGGATCCCAAAAAGATATGAATTTGGCTATCAGCTGTGAGGCTTTTGGAAGCTATTTTGCAGATAAAATCTTGTCACTCCGCCAGGATCTGCCAGCCACTATAGATACAGTACAAGAACTGGAGGCCCTTCAGGTCCAGTAATGGACCATTTCAGCCGACTCTCCCAGGACGAGGTTGACAGGATCCTATGTGATGTGAAGCCCACCATGCCCATTGGACCTGTGTCCCTAAGGGCTAGTGAAAGCTTGTGGTGATGGAATACAGGTCCCCCTGGCAAATATCATCTATTAGTCCCTGAGTTTTGGTACTTTTTCCAGGGACTTTAAAAGAGGCAGAGGCAAGACTGCTCTTGAAAAAACCATCCCTGGACCTTTTGGATCCAGCTAATTACCACCTGGTTTTGAAATTCCCATTTCTGGGTAAGGTAGTTGAGAGAGCGGTAGCTAAACAGCTCCAGGCTTTCCTGGAAGATTCCTCTGTCCTGGGCCCATTCTAGTCCAGCTTCCACCTTGGCTATGGGACAGAGATGGCTCTGGTCACCCTAATGGATGATCTTCAGTGATACCTAGATCAGGACAGGGGGCACTTCGGATGCTATTAGATCTAACAGCAGCATTTGACATGGTCAACTACTATCTTATGACCCACTGCCTTGCCAATGTGGGAATATGTGGGACAGCTTTACAGTGGTTAGTCTTGTTTCTCCATTGTTGGTGAAAGGGGGTTGCACTTGGGGAGAGGACATCATCATGTTACCCACTGGTATGCAGCGTCCCTCAAGGGTGATCCTCTCCCCTATGTTATTTAACATCTATATGTGCCCCCTCATCCAGATAATCCAAAGGTTTGGGCTGGGTTGTCCACAGTATGCTGATGACACCCAGCTGTATCTGATGATGGACGGCCAGCCAGATACTGCCCCAGAGATTCTGGCCAGGGGTCTGAATGCCATGGCTGCATGGTTAAAGCAGAGTTGACTGAAACTGAATCCAATGAAGATGGAGGTCCTGTACCTGGGTTGCAGGGCAATGGAGTCAGTGATCCAGCTCCCAACTCTGGATGGGGCTCCATTAACACCTGTACCAGTGGTAAAGAGTTTGGCTGTGATCATGGATGCCTCATTGTCAATGGAGGCCCAAGTCACAACAGTAGTCAGATCTGCAGTTTTCCATCTGTGGCAGGTCAGGCAATTGGTACCCTACCTCTTCCCCCACAACCTAGCAACAGTGATTCATGCAATGGTCACCTTCAGGCTGGATTACTGTAACTCATTTTATGCAGGGCTACCCTTGAGACTGATCCAGAAACTGCAGCTGGTCCAGAATGCAGTTGTGCATGTCCTTACAGGGACACCATTGAGAGCACACATACATCTGGTGCTGCACCAATGGCACTGGCTCCCAGTTGAATTCCAGATCAAGTTCAAGGTCTTGCTTCTTACATTCAATGCCCAATGCGGACTGGGACCGACATATCTGAAGGAGTATGTCTCCCAGTATAGCCCCTGAAGGGCCTTGCACTCTTCTGATCAACATCAACTGGTGATTCCCAAAAATATATGCCTAGCCTCAACCAGAGCCAGAGCCTTCTTGGCTTTGGCACCGGCCTGGTGGAACAGTCTCCCTAGTGAGATCTGGGCCCTGTAGGATTTAATGCAGTTCTGCAGAGCCTGTAAAATGGAGATGTTCCACCCGGCCTATGGTTGAGGCAGCAATAATCCATCTACAGTGGACTCCCTTGCTCTGCTCTGCTTGTTTTAGCAGTGTCCTATAGTCTATCATTTAGCAGTATCATATAGTCTACTTTTGCCACCAAATGAGAAGGGAGCACTCACTAGAGAAGACCCTGATGCTGGGAAAGATTGAAGGTCAAAGAAGAAGGGGACGACAAAGGATGAGATGGTTAGACAGTGTTATTGATGCAACAAACATGAAATTAAGCAAACTCCGGAGCACGACGGAAGACAGGAGGGCCTGGTGTGATGTGGTCCATGGGGTCGCAAAGAGTCAGACTCGACTGTGCGACTGAACAACATAGTCCATCATAGCTGCTCTCCTCACCTATTCACTTGCCTTGTTCTGTTCCAATCTGTAGCTACTTATCATTAGAACCCATCTGGTTCATTAAATTGTTCAGTTGGTGCCACTTAATGGTTTTTGTGTATTGTATTGTCAGTAACATCAGTATTCAGAGGCACCTGATGAGTCCTGTGTGAAATAGGTAGCTAGATCTGGTGGATCGTTGCCCTGATCTGGTAGGTCTGTACTTGAATTCTCAGATCTGTTGTGATAACCTCCATGCACTACCCTGCACTCTGTGGGGAACACAGCTGGGAGAACAATCGCACAGTCTCCATTCCTGAAAGAGAAGCCATCTGGATGAGCCCTGGGAGCCAGGATCCCAGCTTTCTTTGTACTGCACTGGGCTTATCAAAGCCTGCAAATGCAGCCACTCTACAGTGGTGGTTCTGTCGATTAACTTTCTTGTTGAGATTTCATCTTTTCATAATGTCTCAGAGAACTTCACCTTCGACTAACAGCCTGAAATTGTGATGGGCAAGATTAAATTTCTTCAGTTAAGATACTGAGCGAGTGCTCGCGGTACTATGTGTGACCAATTGCAATGACAGGGTTGTGTAGCTGTCGGCTTGCGATGTGAAATGAAATCATGGCGACACCGCTCAATAAAGATGTATGTTTTATAGGTGCCCTGGAAGATTTCAGTGCTTGGAATAGAGCCCAAAGCTCCACTTTGCATCTTTGCTTTCTTCATCCCTTTTGCAAGGAAAATTTAAGGTGCTTTGGAGAAGCCTTGTACTTTCCTGCAGGGGCAGGATGACTGGTGGTCAAATCACAGGGTAGACAGCAGAGTCTGATCTCCCCAAGAGAAGCCAACCAGGCAAAAAGGAAACAAATGGCTGGGAAGCCAAACCAGGCTCACTTACAAGAAAGCAGCATAATGTCAGACCCCGGAACAGAGTTACTCTCAACAACACCCTCTCATCAGTGATTTGTTTACTGAGATATAATCAAGATCCAGGTCAGTTCAATATTGTGTCAGAACTGAAGTTTAAGCAGGAAACCCCAAAGATATAGTCACCAAACGCACCAAATCACACGTTGCAAACCTCCCACCTAACTTTCACGTGTCTACCCCCCTACCATGGGAATATATGGCTCCCTAATCTATGAAAGTGAGACAGGCACAGCTTTGGCTTCAAGGTCATCCTTGGTAGGGAGGCATCTTGCAAGGGAAGAGTTGCGGCACCTGCGACCCAGCAGCTCACCCACTCCAGCATTCACCCACCCACCAGGAATTTCCCTTCCCCCAGTCATCGTGGCAAACTGAGAACAAAGTTTGACACATAAGTAGTCACCGCAAGGTAGAAATAGATAGGCGGGATAGTGGAGCTCAGGAGCAAGGCAGAATGCAACACGGATAGGGACGGAAGCCAATTGGGGCCCTGATAAAGTGCCGAGCCTGTGAGCTTTGCACAGGTGTTCCCCTGCATGGATGTAAGTAAACCATGTCCACTGGTGGAAGACCCTCACCAAAAGAAGATCCCTGCTTTTGGTGGGGCTGCTGGAGGCATCTCATTTTTTTTTGCAGAGAAAATCAGTGACGCAGAGTAAAGCTCCAGTGTGGCTCCTTGATAACCCCCAAATTTGTAGCTGGTGTTCGTGATGGGAGAATGGTCTTGTCCCCACTATCACTGCACTCGGTTTAGTTCTAACAAGGGCTGTTGTCTCTTGAAACTGTTCATAGCTGCACAAAAATCAGACACAGTTTCTGAGCAGAAACTGTTTTACTTTCTTCTTTTTAACTCAGGTTTCAACTGACATTTAGGACCACTCGTGCAAGCACCGGTTGGTTTTGTTTTACTCATCTTATTTTCTCCAATTAACTCCAGCAAAAGCAGATTAAAGCAGGTAACAGAAGGTGTCTTCTAAATGAAAACTCTGAGCAAAGCGAGTAATTACCGTGCAGAACTTCATTGTTCCCGAGGTAAGAATAGATCTATCTTTACCCTACGGACGGTGTGATGTGCAATGCTCCACACTGGCCAGTAGGTGCCAGTGTAACCTAATTGAGCTTTGCCAAATCAAAGCAGCTGCCGAATACGGACAGGGGACGGGAGGTTGAATCAAATCATAAATAAAAGGTGTAGATGGCATTTAACAAAAGTGTTGGTAGCACCTGCTTCCCCAGATTTCTTTGCACAAGAAGTATCGACATGTGAAAAGCCCGAATCAAGCAAACAAAAGAAGGTGGAAGCAATAGTGGCCACTTAGCTTTGGCAAAGTGAAAAATTCTTAAAGGCATATTTGGAGGTTTGTGTTTGAAAAGGAAAGGGAAAACCCTTGGATTTCAAGATAATTGTCAAGATAATCAACAGTTCTCAGAGTAGATGGGTCTCTGTACCCCTGCAGTGGCCCTTGAGAGACACCTTAATCCAGGTGGAGACCCAAGCTGTATTCTTTATGTCCTCTCCTTACTTTGTATATATTTCATTTTTATCCATACTTTCTTCATATGTATGCATGTGCTATCACATCACAAAACTGACTTATGCAAGGGGCTTTCAAGATAAATGAGAAGCAGAGGTGGTTTGTCATTGCCTTTTTTGCAAAGCCTTCATTGGTGGTCTCCCATCCTTCTGCTTAGTTTCCTAAATCTGAGGAGATCGCTGCCTTCCTGTGCCCTTTCTCCATATGAGTATATAGAATGACCTTACACTGATTCATAACATTGGTCCACATAGCCTAACATTGTCTGACTGGGTAATTTCAGGGTATTAGACAGAGAAGATTTTTCACAAGACATGTTACCCAAGAAGCTTCATCTGGAGGCCCTGGGGATTGAACCTGGGACCTTCTGCATATGATGCAAGTGTTTTACTGCTGAACCACAGCACTTAAGTTTCATCATGGAACTGAAGGGAGCATAGAAATGATTCTCAAGGCATCTCTCAGCCAAACACTGAGCGGACCCTGATCCTTCTAAGTTCAGAGAAGTCTCTGTATAATAATAATAATAATAATAATAATAATAATATACTTTATTGTCATTGTACATAGTACAATGAAATTAAAAAGTGCCATCATTCAGTGACTCACAACATATAATCATGCGCACTCACACAGACATTCACAACTGCTTCTCCCTTGTGATTTACATAGCAACCAAACCACTGTTTCCCCCTGATTTCGGTCTCATGCAGCATTCAGGGCAATAATAGCTCTCGAGTAAAAACTGTTTTTTAGTCTATTTGTCCTTGTTTTGATTGTCCTATATCTTCTGCCCGAAGGCGGCAGTTCAAACAAGGAATATGCAGGATGTGACAAATCCTGTAGGATGTTCTTCACTTTTTTCAGACATCAAGAACTGTACAGTTCTTCCAGAAGTGGGAGAGGACAGCCAATTATCTTCTGGGCTGTGGTGATGACTCTCTGGAGTGCTTTCCTATCTGCAACAGTACAACTAGCAAACCAGGCACAGATACAGTATATTAAAATGCTCTCTATTGAGCAACGATAGAAAGACATCAATATTTTCTCATTCAAATTATTTTTCTTTAAAAGTCTGAGAAAATAAAGCCTCTGCTGGGCCTTCTTCACCAGAGCAGTGGTATTTGCACGCCAGGTCAGATTTTGTTCAATAGTCACTCCCAAAAACTTGAAAGTAGCCACCCTTTCCACACATTCTCCGCCAATAAACAGTGGCTTAATGTCCATTTTGTTCCTCCTGTAGTCCACTACCAATTCCTTGGTCTTGGTGGTATTAAGAATCAGATTATTTTCCCTACACCACACACAAAGCCGTTCCACCTCATCCCGATAAGCAGACTCATCATTCCCTCCCAACCATAACCTGTACCCTTATCAGTACAGCTGCTTTTTATTGACCCTGTGCCCAGGCCTACACTTTTTCTGATCATGACCCATGATATGCACCAAACTTCCCATTTCAGATTTCTCCTCCCTTGTGCAAACCACATCCATGGATCTTTATTTCCACACTGTGTCCTGTTTGATTGCTAAATTTGCACCATATTCATCATCAGTACCACATACTGTGTAAAAGGAATTAAGCTGGAAGCAAATGGATGATAGGGAATGCCAGCAGTGAAGGTGGGTAAAACAAAAAAAGCTCACAAGGACCTATAAAAGCAAAAGAAAACAAGAAGAGTATATTCTTATGTTCTTAATTGTTAACTTTTTGTAAAATAAATCCTGTATTGGGTGTATGCCTGATATTATATAGAAGCTGATTTTTTTTTTTAATGACTCCCTAAAATAAACATTGACAGTTCGGTCTGTTATGCTGTGGTTAAAGCTGGAGCAATCTGGTAAAGGTCTGTCCAGAGTGGAAAGGGTGTTTTCAGCACACTGTTGTCAAAGTACATCTAAATATTGGTCTCTGCTTCTGCAATCTGTAATAAATCACGGATATGGAACACACTGAGACTTGAGCCTGTTGGTGGCAGCAATAACTTGCTTTTAATTTCACATCAGAGACACTGGGAAACAAAAACAGTCGTCATGCCATCCACCGATGACTTGCTTTGATGTGGAGCCTGTTCTGGAGTGGTGTGTTTCAGTACAGCACTGATTCCATCTCCAATACATCTTCAGATTCAAATGTAAAAACAACACCTTTGCCCTCAACAAAAGCAGTGCACTGACGCTTTGTCAGGCTGAACAATAATTGCTTATTGATAGCTGTGAAAAAAATAGATATGAAGGCTATTTAGCCGCGGTTCTGGTTCTTCACGGAGGTTTCCATCCAGCTACCTGTGGCCAAGGCCTCTCCACTGATTGCGTAAGAGAAGCATTTGAACAGCTGCTCATGTTGAGGCTAGCTGTTTGCAGAGTTCTGGGGAGACCTCTATTGATATGTCTAATCATGTCAATTAGAGAAGAAGCCAGAAAGAGACCCAGTTTTGTTTTGTTTTTAGTGTGGTGGTTACAGCATCAGACCAAGACCACGGAAATTAGGGTTCAAATCCCCATTCTGTCATCAGAGCTTATTCAGTGTTCTTAGGCCAGTCATGTCTAGGGTGGCTAACAGCCTGGAGAAAAAATGGCCAATCGTTTTACTAGAGTCTTCATGGAAAGTTGTTTACCAGGTGTTGCATTTCCTTCTGTGCCATGAAAAGCTTTAGCAACCTATTTTCATTCATTGTCTGTATCAAAAAGAGAGGACGCTTCTTTTCCCAAGGATGTTGGCAATCCATCCTTTGTGGAGTTGGCCTTGCAGAGTTGGCTTTTAGGATTTATCTTTTTATCTATCGTACGGCAGAGTTACACATAGGAAGCATATACTAATATAAAATACATAACCACGTTGATACAATGGGTATGTATCTAAATTTTCAATCCACTCAATCACTGCTAAAGGGAGGGGGGGTTCAAAGAACTCTATCACATCTCCCTGGAAAGTACAATGTTCACATTCCTGTGATAGATGGAAAATAGATCATCATTCAGTTTGTTCTGTTTGCTGATTAACTGCCCCATAATTACCTGGAAATTTCTATTGCTCAGAATGTTATTTAGGAATCAAAATAACATTCTGCAGGGGAAAACTTGTAAAAACTTGTACAGTAGCCTATCCTTCCACAGTGTCACAAATGACAGTCAGATAGATGAAAACCGCTGATGTCCTAAGACACTTTTGATACCCTGCCTCAATAAAAGTTGTTAAGCTGAGAGCCTGGTCTATGATGGGGTCTAAATCCTGCTTGCTCTATAGGGACATGTTTGTTAATTCTGTCACCGATTCTGTTCAGGATTAACCTCTTGAAGAGTTTATAACAGGAGCTCAGAAGGGAAATAGAAATGCAACTTTCTGCCAGATGTTTTGGTTTTCCAGGTTTCAGAATAGCAACTGTCTTTGCTCTCTTGAATTCCCCTGGAGTCTTCCTTCTCTCGTGGTATAAGTTAGAAGCTTTGCGAGCCACTTCTTAGGGAACATGCGGCTGTTGATCAGGAACTCATTATGGATGTAGTCAAAGCCTGGTGCCTTTTCACTCTTGATGCCCTTCAGTGCCTTGGAAATCTCATCAGCACTGAAATCCCCTGACAGCTTGCAGTCTTCAGGGCAGGTGCATTTCAAAATCTGGAGGGTTTTTTTTTTTTTCATACTGATTGTAAAATCTCGGGCCAAGTTCAGACTGGCAGTTTGGCCCGATATAGGCACCTTTCTCAGGCAGATTAAGTGGGCCGGTTCACACAGCCACAGCTGTCTGGCAATCCCCTGCCGTATTCATCCCATCCTTTAACAATTCGATCCCACTTTTAAAAAGTACCCAGTGAAAGCCAGGGCAAGCCATGGAGGGCACGTTGATCCCACTTCCCAGGAGTGTGGATGTAACAAAGCCTCAATCAATCAATTGCTGCTGTGCCTTTGTGCCCATGCCCCTACGCGCAGGTCGGCGGAGCAGGTCAAAGCCGTGTGCAACCATGGTGCCATCAGGGGCCACCCCACAGTGTGACTGCTCCATTCTGCCTCCTCCTCGGTATGATGCCGCATCCGTCCATGCAGTGCGACCAGGAATCCCCACCACAACTTGGTCCAGGTCTTTTTGCCTCACTTCCCTTGCACTTTATACTGCCAGTCTGCTCTCAGCCTCAGTTCCTCAGAGCTCTGGATAGGAATGCCAGTCAGGCAGCTTTCTGGTTTGATGTCACCCCTGGATTTCCTCAGAGCACAGGGTGGGCTTGCATTTCGCTTTTTCAACAGGCTTCAGGCTTTCCTACTGGAATGCCTGGAATCCACATTCACAGTTGTTTCTGTCCATTTTTGTCCACATGTAGTGTCGAGTTCATGGATTAGGTTCATCTGCTAGTTCCGGGTCTTTGCTGTCAAGGAAATTTTAATACAGCCTTTTGCTCAGAACACTCCAGCCTGGGATATATTCTTTCTAATATCCTTGAGGAATGTGCCTTTTGGCCATAGATATAACAGCTTCAACTAATTGGCAGTAGTTATTATGTGTTGGAGGGACCCATCCAAGACACCTATCCAGATCTTCCCTGAAACCTTTCCAATTCACCCTCTTAAAGTTCTATCGTGGTCTTGGAAAACTGGCATTTGGATTCCTAGCTTGAGGATTACAGGCCAATGCTGACTGTGTGGGAAAGCCTCAAGAACATGTCTGCATATAGGCAAGCGCTGATTTCTCTGGTCAGAGGAAACAAATGTTAAGTCAGGGTTGGACTCTCTATTCCGTACCGCTGATCTGAAGGTGCCTCTGTCTTTCGCATCAAAAACAAGATGAAAGCCCTGTTCTTCAGCCCAGTCGACAAGTGCCTTAAAGGATTAAAGGATTAAATGGATAAGCAGAGAACCACATACCTTCCCTGAGCTGCTTGGTGGAAGACTGTGTGATGAATGGGCCAGGATCTTGTTCCTTTCCATGCACAACATTTATGCTTTGTTACAGTGTGTGAAGAGCAGGTAACAGCCGATTGGCCTATGTAATTTTGGAGGAACTAGGTGGGAGAGGGGAGCTGACTGTAAAAATAAAATAAACTGCTGTTTAGTTTTGTTTTTGTAACAGTTGGCCTGAAGATTTCCTGGGAACTCAAATGCCTTCACACTATTATTGCATAGAGTTAAATTATTTATTTATTTATTTATTAAACTTACATCCCGCCCTCCCCCCCTCTTGGCTGGCTCAGGGCGGCTAACAACATGTGCTATAGACAGTTAAAACCATAGAATACAATTTTAAAACATCGCATACTAGACATTACACAGAATCCTTCCTACCAAGATGGCGCTACTTCACCCCATCCCAACAGCATCCACAGGTGCAGATGGTCTGGACAGCAATATTTAATACTTGAGCCAGGGCTACAAGAACCTGGTGGCGATCCCTACTTGTAAGCCTGGCGGAAGAGCTCCGTCTTGCAGGCCCTGCGGAACTGTACTAAGTCCCGCAGGGCCCTGATGTTCTCCGGGAGCTCATTCCACCAGTATGGCGCCACCACCAAAAAAGCCCTGGCCCTTGTTGCCGCCAGTCGGGCCTCCCTGGGCCCTGGTAGGACCAGGCAGCTTTGAGAACCTGATCAAAGAGCTCGCTGGGGTACATACGGGGAGAGGCGGTTCCTCAGGTAAACAGATCCCTGGCCGTAAAGGTATTACATGGATGCTGTTTGAGCTTTTTATTTTTATTTTGGGTTAGGACATTTGAGGTCACAGAATCCGGCTTCTGAGTTTGCAAGCCAATGAAGTGTATCTACTAAGAGAGGCTCTCTTAAAATTTTGTCATTCCAAGTTCATGGGAAACCCGATTAGGTGTCTGTTAAAAGGTCACTATAATTCCTAACTAGGAACCTGGAAATGTGTATCTCTTGAGGAGTCAACCAGGGAACTAACCCATTAAAGGTTAAGTCTGTAAGCTTGCCTAAGAGTTTCTTTCTCCCTCTAAACTCATAAATTTTGGCTTTGTCCTACTGATTGTTTCCACCGTAAAGCGTGATACAATTGTAAGTAGATCCAAGCCTCTTTGCAAAATAATCCTATAACCACATCCAAAGGAAGACATAGACTTGCTTTGTAAATTACACCAGCCTTTTGATTTATAGGGTGGACAAGGTATTTTCCAAAAACACATAACCGAGACAGTATAGGAGGGCATAAGAACACTAACTCCAACACACGTTTGACTTTTTGTTTTGTTTCCTCACGCATACCACCATACCAACTTTTAGATGTCACTCAGTTTAGTCAGTCAGAAAAGGGGATAGTGGCAACAACAGCAAATAAACTCTGTATCACACTACACTGTTCGCACATGTCTCTGATAATGGGAAAAGAAATGTACAAATAAATTAGGGTTTCCAGATTCCCCCCCCCCCCAGCCACTGGCAGGGGATGGGGGGGTAGTGTTTACAGCTCCAAGTTGGGAAACTCCTGGAGATTTAGGGATGGAGCCCGGGGCGGATAGAGATCTCAGTGGGTTACGATGCCACAGAGTCCAACCTCCAAAAGCATCTCTTTTCTCCAGGGGAACTGATCTCTGTAGTCTGGAGATGAGCTGTGATTCTAGGGGATCCCCAGGTCACACCTGGAGGCTGGCAACTCTACAATAAGTTTCAAAAGTAATGATTTCAAGAGCAATTTCTTTATAGTATACTCCATCTCTTGGTGTTGTCTGTGTCCCTTACAGTCCCCCAGTATAGCTCTGATAGAGTGACTTGGGTACATCACGGAGCTGTGTTCCAGTCTCTAGTTAGCTGGGAAGCTCACTTGGGAGTTGTGTAAGCAAGTAATTATCTCTCAGCCTAAGCTGAATCGTGCAGCTACCATGAGTGCAACATGAGAAAACCTCATTTATGCAGCCTTGCATTTCCTTGGAGGAAGTTATCCATGTGATAAATGGGATTTGGGATTTTCTGAAATGTTTGGCCCGCTGCCTTGCATTTTTCCCTTCTGCCGAGGAATCCGGTTCATACTGCAGCAGAGAGCTGATTTCAGAGTTGTGAAAAGATGATTAATTCAGAGTTATTTAAACTTGCAGTAAATAGGATTGTTGACTCACCTGGGGAGAAAACACCACCTCTGAACGTGTTGACAGATTTGCATGTGTGTGCGTGCATGCATGATTAAACTCTGTACAGTATATGTGCCTGGTGGCCCCAATATGGTACACCACTGAGCTCAGCCAAAATATACTACTACTTCCTACATGGCTGTATGTGAGACTGCAAGGTTTGTGTGCATGATTCTTCTTGGCCATGCACCCACAGGCTGTTCGAACTGAAGCAAGACAGCAACGTGGTAATGTAGCAGTTGCAGAGGAATGGATTCCCCCCATTTTATTCCTGGGTTGTTTTAGAATCTTGCTCCATACTGTTGTCTGTTCCTCCTAAATTCTGATTTTATATATATATATGAGAATATGAAAGCTATAGCAAACTGCACACTCTCCATTTCCATATATATATACATACATACATACATACATATATATATATATATATATGGAAATGGAGAGTGTGCAGTTTGCTATAGCTTTCATATTCTCTTTATGCTATTATCAAACATTGGTCCTGGTCACATGAGCGAGATAATCGGGGTGGGGGTGGGGTGAGGCTATTTGCTTCAGAGTAATTTGACCTGCAGTTGTGCGATCACACAGTTCTGTGAAGCTGCGGGCACAGCCCACCACTGTGTGATCAGACACAATCACAGGTGAGTGGGGGGGGGGGTTGCCATTTTTTCCAGATATGCTTAAACGGGGGATTGATGAATCACATCTCCGCCCTGAGGGTTTCCTATGGCAGCATGCAATGATGCACATACTGAGAAGGGGGGGAAAAACAACAGCATGGCGTCGGGATAGACTGATCAGACTATCCCTGGCCGAGGACAGACTGGCAATCTAAAGCGGAGGCAAAGCGGAGGGAACTGGTGCGGGGGAAAAACCCCACGGAGCTGGCCGTTCACACTGGCCAGAGCAATGCGGATCAGCCGCGATACGGAGCGTTCAGACTGCCATGGAGCGGCCCCTGAACACCGGTTTTACCCGGTGTCCTGGTAAAGCGGAAGGAAAGCGACTGGGAGACGGGTAAGTACGAAACGGAGCCGACGGACAGATGCACATGTCTGAACGTGTTCCTTTCTTCCGTCTCCGAAGCGTGCCTGCCCCGCTTTAGATTGCCAGTCTGTCCTCGGCCCCTGACACCATGAGTACATGCTGGAGCGATCACATGGGGAAAGTCCGTCTGTGGCCTGTAGCAAACCTGTTTGATTCTGGACTTTCCCTAGTATCTTTTAACTCTGCTTCTTTAGCAGAGAGAAACTGGTTGCCGACAAGTGTGGGACGCTTGTCAGATGTTGTGATATGATCGTACCCTTAAAATCCGCATGGCATTCGTGTCTGTCGCACGACTAAGTCTGCATGTGATTGGGGCCATTTATTGATAAAAGCATGATGAAAAACATCCTTAGTGTGATCATTGTGTGAGTCAATCAACATTCTTTTTGTATGGTGTTTTATTGATGCACATTTGTATTGGCAATGCATCACATTAAAAAGATGCATCCAATTGCATCAAGATTGTTTTCTTACATTGTTTTATCAATGTACTCATGTCCATTAATAATGCAGAGGAGAAGAAAAAAATGTAAATGAAGTGAAGGAACTGATAGTCATGGCAAACCATGTATGTGTACTAGTCTCTACAGCCTGGGAGAGAAACATGTAAAATTAACCATGGAACTTTCCCAGTGCATCAGATCCACTTTGGAAACAAAACAAGGAACTTTGGAGTTCTAAAACTCGAAGAGCAATTCAAATGAGGGAATTGTAGAACTATCCCTAGATTGCACCTACAGTTACTTCCCTAGGTATCCCTATTCAGGACTTATCGCTAGACTTTGCTTCCCCAATTCCTGGCTAGGAGCCAGAATGTTTGAACACAAATGCAGCCAAATAACTAATTAATACACAGACTGATCTAGAGCTGTACTCAGACTCATACATACACACCTACTTTAAAAGTCTCATTTATGGGGAAGGAGTATGTGCAACACCCCCATTTAGACATCACAGCAAACATGGGTCTTATCCAAGACTTTCTAAACAATTACGTCTGCAGTCTTCGCTGTGGCACACAAGGGGAGTGCAAAGGAATTACAGGAACTGAAGAACAAATTTGTTTGACACCTGGACTGTTTGAAATTGAGAGAAACTATTCCTAGTTTGCTGAACCTGACTCTCTTTCAGCCTTCTCAGCAATCTTTGTTGCAGTTAAGGTGTCCTTTTGTCCAACTTGGCTGTCTTCTATTTTGACTGAAGAATATTATCACTTAGGATGAACCACGGATGCACTGACAACTAAATGTATATAAAAAAAGTGTGAAGATTAGCACCAGGCAATTTCAAGAGGCTTCTGATGCTCAAAACTAGAAAATCCCGCTGTCATCTGGGCATTTCAAAAGCTTTGCAATTTGCTTTTATGTCAACTGATAGGCTACCTTTTCCCTAAAGCACTTTAAAAAAAAATTGCAGAAGAAACTGGGGTTTCCTTTTGTATGTGTAAACTAAAAGGCAAAGAATATTCTGAACTTCAGCATTAAGCTAGTCAAAGACGTGGAATCAGAAAGGCCTCTGAATGAAGACTGGAGAATCCCAGGTATTCTGTATGTAAAGAATGAATATTTCTTATTTCACTTATTTTAATATTCATTTATATTTTGGGAATGGGCTTGGCTCCCTCACTTTTCAATATTGGTTTTATAGATTTTTTTGTATTATGTACTCTTGCTGTATGGTCTTAAGCACAACTGAATAATGTAATCATATGAATAATGTAAATAATGTATGTATTGTGTATACTGCTGATTTATTGACTTGGATCCAGCAACGTGGAAACATAAACAGACTTAACACAGTTCTGCTTGCATGGGATCTTGTACAATGCCTAACACATTCTTCCATATATATTACAGTTGCTGCACAAGATTTTGCACAAGCAGAAATGCCCATGGGGATACAGTAAGTTTGATTTTGCACAAATATCTACTGCAGTCTTCTTCTTTTTTGCATCTCTGCTTATGCAAAAGCTGTAAGAACAAGTGAGAATTTTATGCTTAGATCCAACCCAGCAATTGGGTTAGTTATTTTCAGAGGATAACCATGTTTGTCTGCAGTAGAAGGGCTAAATTCTAGTCCTATAGCACCTTAGAGACCAACAGAATTTTGGGGACATAAGCTTTTGAGAGTCAAAGCTCCCTCAGATGGAAAAGTACATACATCTGTGTGGAGAGGAAGTATGTTGAAGAAACAGAAGATGGTGTGCAAATGAAGTATCACTGTTTTGATTCACGAAAGGGAGCAGTGGAATCAAAAGAGGGAGTTTGAGGCAGAAACAGCAGGAAAAATTCCAAACCATGCATAGCTATCTCTGTTTCTGTAGGCAGCAAGAACTAAGAAACATGGAAGTGTAGCTCAATAGCAGGTAGCTGTGAGCACTGGGCACTGAGGAAGTCAAGGGTTGTGGGCACAGGAGCCAATGAGATGTTCATCAAGGGCAAGGTGGTTGAATGAAGATTGAGTCCTAGCTGATCTCTGTCTATTTGTGTTTGATAGCTGCCTGTCTAATGTGCAACTTTAAAGCTAACCTCGAGAGAACTTACTGCAAACATTTCCTTGAAGCTGCAATTGATATGCATTTCAATATGGAAGCTTCAAAGAAAGGCCTGATGTTTTAATTCTGTGTGACATTTGAGAAATAGTGCAGCTGAAAGTGATTCCCCCCTCCCCTCTCTACAAATACAGGGAGTGTAATATTAAAGATTTTATTCTTTTGGTGGAAGTTAATAGTACTGTTACCATGGTGCACTTATTCCTTTAATTTCATGTAAATTTAAATTTTATGATGTTTGCTTCTCCAAGATTATATAATCCCTTTTTTATTGAAAAGAATCACAATTATGCAAATGATGATATCCAAGGAGACAAGTCGCAATTAACTGTGAAAGACAGGCTGTTACCGTAAGACGTTTATTCACACCGAACAAAACAGGGCTTGCTTTAAAATAAACCTTCTCCAAAAAAGAAAGAAATCAATTTGGCACAGTCTTTTAAGGGAGACATTTCTCTCAGACAAAAGTTTGCAGTCTCGGTGTATTAATGTCATTAGTTTTTAATACCCCTGTGCTCCAGAGCATTGGCCTCTTTCTTTGTTCAGGAAAATAGAATAAAACAAAACTTCCTACACCAGTAATTATGGCTTGGATCATTTGGTTTATATTGAACCAGGACAGGATGAGTACCCGTGAACTGAAGATGTATGTCAGGAGTAGTCAGGAGATCCCTTAGGGACAGCAGAACTTTAATGGGACTTAGTGAAACCTTGCCCCCCCCCCCCCCCCCCCACAAATCTCAGAAGTTGTTTTTCTTAGCAGGAATATCCAGGGGTCATTTTGAGCAGGAACACACAGGAACACTGTTCTGGGAGTAACAAGCCCAGGAGTGGGCACATATGGTGATGCGCTGTGGGAAAAAAGCAAAAGCATACTAACTTGATCTGTATTTTCATGCTTGTTATAAGGTAGCTTCCCTGCAAGAGCAAAGGAAACTTAAAGTGTCTTTAGTCAAAGTGTAAAGCTGGCTCACCATCTCTGAGTTGGGAAATACCTGGAGATTTTTGGGGTGGAGCCTGAGCAGTGGGTGTTGCCTTCTGACACACTTCCGGTGATGTCAGAGGGTGTGGCATATGCAAATAAGTTATGCTAATGAGCTCCAGCACCTCTTTTTCTACAAAATGACCCCTGGAAATGTGCATCACATTTTTACTTTAGGTACCGCTCCCAGACAAGTCAAACCCTGGTCTTTGGGGGCTTTCCTCACTTGGTGAAGTTTCTCCACTTTCCTCAGACTTGTAAGAGGACATCCACAGCTGATGACACAACACGCTTTGATTAATGGTGTGTTATATTGATGGTCATTAAAATGCTTGCAAAACAGGTGTTCAAAAATCAAAGCACTGATGATTAGTTCTTGGTTTTAAAATGAACAGTATTTCAGGTGGTTTTTCATCTGAGCATTTGGTGACATTCAGCAAGGCCGCTGTAGTTGGTGAACAATGGCCATTGCTGTTGACCCACAGTTGCAATTGACTGGCTTGTTTGGATTTATATATGTCCCAGGGCTGTCACGGGCAGGTCATCCATCATTTATAGTCAGGTATGTTCTAATGTGTTCTGCCTTTGTGCCTGTACAGTCAAAAGCATTAATCATGGGCAACATCCATTATAGTGGTACATGCTCAGAACTTACTGGATCAGACTCCAGTTTCCAGGCATCCATGTGAGAATGTGCAATCCTATTTAGAACATGCGTTGGAAATCAGGCAGGCAAAATGAGCAAGAATGAATACTAGGTAGACAAGCCATGCAAGTTTCCTTTCTCTACCCCAGCAGGATCCAGACACCCAAGAAAACCACTTGTTCCGTGAGTGTTTTTGATGAGTGGTTGAGGAAATGGTGGACGGGAGTAAGAGACAGGGAGAGCCACAAGGAAACAGTAGGAAAACATGCAAGCGCAAAACACTGCAATATGTTTAGAACAGTGTTCTGTTTTCAGTAAGAGGTGAGGTTTTTTTGAACATTCAAGGGTTCTGCTCATGATTTGGAATCAAATAACAATTTGAACCAGGGAAGTTTTTACTCATCAGTGCAGAGAAAGCAGCTTTGTGGCTACACAGTAGCTGTGGTGGTGTTTTGTTTCCTTGGGACGATGGCATTCCATTCTCTTGCCCTGTGGGAACTGCTGTATCCATGCAGTCAGTGAGATGATTCTATGCAAAGTCATGGATGGTCAGGTGAGGCAATTAAATTAAATGAGGGAGGAACTATTCATCCCATAAGACCATCCAAAAATGCTTGTGTGAAATAATGTTGATAATGCTGACTTAAATAAATGCCAAATAGTAGGACTTTTTAAAAAAATAGTATTTACTTATAATCACTGATTGACTAATTTGCTCATAGGTTATTTAGATGATTGGCTGCTAAGTAGGATTGCCAACTCTGGATTGGGGAATTCCTGGAGATTTGGGGGTAGAGCCTGGTGATGGCAGGATTTGGGGAGGGGAGAGACTTCAACAGTATAATGTCATAGAGTCCACCCACCAAAGCAGCTATTTTCTCCAGGGGTATTTATCTCTGTAGTCTGGAGGAGGAGGCGGAAGAAGAGGAGGAGGAAGAAGAAGAGGAGGAGGAGGAGGAGAGGAGTTGTTGGTTGGATACCCCGATCTTCATTACCCAAAGGAGTCTCAGAGTATCTTTCAATTGCCTTCCCTTCCTCTCCCTACAACAGACACCCATGAGGTAGGTGTCACTGAGAGAGCTCTGAGAGAACTGTGACTGACCTAAGGTCATCCAACTGGCTGCATGTGGAGGTATGGAGAATCAAACCCGGTTCTCCAGATAAGAGTCCACCACTCTTAACCACTACACCAAACTGGCTTGAATCACTCTAGGCTCCATCCAGAGGCTTGCACCCCTACTACCAAGTGGTGTTCAGTGACAGCAAGACTATGGGGAAGGGGGGGAGTAGGCTGTACAAAATACTGCTGATTTTACTGTGCTGTACTGTTTGAATATGTGAAAAGTAACCTGATGATCCTGATGAACAGGCTTTAACTGTTCACTGAAAAAATTGCTTCCGATTAGTGACTGGTGAACAGACTCTGAACCAGCTCAGCTGTGTTTGATGAACCCTAATTTTATGGTGCTGCAAAAGTTGTTTTAATGTATAAGTTATTCATATCACCAGCTTGTGTTATTTATACATATAATGTTTACTGCTGGTTTATTGGCATACAAAGACTTGAGAAATAAGTTTATTTTATAGGAAAATTTCAGTGCACGCAAACAAAAATGGATCAAAACATAATCACTGAGTCATCTTACACAAGAGAGAAACAAAACCTAACTGGTGGTTTTCAGTTCAAACTTACAGGGAATGAGAACTTTTTAAAAAATAACCCACCATATTCATCTGCTAAATAAATCCACATTTATGGGGTCAGTTTTTATGACTGAAAATCAGAGTTGCTTAGCTTGGGGGAAGTTGATGGGTTCTATTAATGAAAATTCAATGAGTATATTAAACAAACTGATGCTGTCAGATTTTAGAGATCTGAAGTAACTAGGTTGTAGTGGATCAGATCTTTAATTATACTAGGCATTATAGATGTATAAATGACAATCTTTTAACCCTGTGCCTTATTCCTAGCCCAATTGATACATGGAAATGTTAAAATATGGCGTCTATGAGTTTATCAGAAGAGATAAGATATTAAGATTGTAGCATTGAGGATTATTGAAGATTTTATTGTTTCATGAAGACTTTCCAGTACAGGAGTTATCTTGCTGACCCCTATAGTATAAAAGTCACATCATACATAGCATTAATACTGATCTCTTATCTGAGATGCCTGCATTCATATAAAGGGGACAATTCATTCTTCTGGTTTTACAGTTATAGAAAGACCTGTTGATGATACATATTCATAAGAATCAATATATCTAACTATCAGCATGACCAAATCTGTGGATTCTAAAATCCAGAGATTGGGGTCATGGACAGATAAGACAGAAATTACTACAAACCTGAAAAAAACAAACCAAAGTTTGCAGAAAAATCTATTAAAAAAGGGGAGAACCCAAAATAATAGCATTAATAATATAGCAATAATAGCAATAAAAATGTAGCATTAAGAAAGGAATGCCCTCAGTGGCCATTGCTAGGTAACTGTAACAGTTTTTTTCAATTTTCCAGCAATTTCAATTTTCCAGCAATTTCAATTTTCCAGCCAATTTCAATTTTCCAGCAAAAGGCACAGGAAGGGGGGAGGACCCTTTCCAGGACTATTTTGGCCTTTGAGGGGGAACTCATCCTGACCACTGTAACCCATGAAATTGTCAACTCCAGGCTAGATTACTGTAGCTCATTCTACATGGGCCTACCCTTGAGACTGACCTGAGACTCCAACTGGTACAGAATGCAGTGGTGCAGGTCCTTACAGGGACACCGCACACAGCACACATCCATCCTGTGCTGTGTGAGCTGCACTGGCTTCCAGTAGAGTACTGGATCAGGCTCAAGGGTCTGGTATTGACCTTCAAGGCCCTAAACAGTCAGGGACCTACTTACCTTTGGGACTACCTCTCATGGTATACCCTCAGAAGAGCATTGTGCTCTGTAGATCAAAATCTATTGGTGGAACCCGCTTAAGAGACATCGAGCTGTCCTCAGCCAGAGCCTTGGCTTTCTCTGCCCTGGCTCCAACCTGGTAGAACTTTCTGCCAAAAAACATCCATGTCCAGTGGGACTTGTTACAGTTCCACAGGGCCTGCAAGGCAGAGATGCTCCCCTAGGTGTTTGGTTGAGGATAGCGATGGTTCAGCCTGGCACTCCCAGCCCCCCTCCTCTCCTGTGAGATAGTGGTGTTACTGTTATTTCTTGTGCCATCTCCAGTCGCTTTATGTTTGTTACTGGTTTTAATCTGTTCTTAATTGATGTTTTGTGACTATGTAGTACACCGCTCTGAGCCTGGTTTGCCAGGGGAGGGCAGTTGAAAAATCAAATCAATCAATAAATTTGGGACTTTCCCTCATCTCACATGGCTTTTGTCTATGCAGGTCTTATGGCTCTCAGCATAGTCCTTCTGGTGGTCAAAGGGAACCCCCCTTGTTTACCCAGAAGAAAAGATGGTTGAAACTAATTGAATCTGTTCTTCAACACAATTGTTGATCACTCCCTGGAAAATAGGTTGCTTAAAAATGACCCCCCACAAAATGAAAAATAATCCCCCAATTCCATCTTCTAACAGGCTATTTTAAAGCTGCAGCTCGTTTAGGAAAGGCTGCAACTTCCACGGGTCATTAAATAAGTGTATCTCCATGACTGGAGATATTTCAATCAGAAAGGAATATTGTTAAGTATCAGGCTAGACAACTGAGGCTTAGTCTGTCCAGTGGGTGATGATGGAAAAGTCACCACATGAAATGAAGAACAGCTGAGTCTCACTGGGGTTGAAATGGTTTGTTTATTTTTTAAAAATTCTTTCTTGGTTTGCAACACAAGTTTTCTAATTAGGAGTATCCCCCTTGAGAGCCTTTTCCTTTTAATTTTTATACGTGGGTTACTTTTCAAAAGGAAGTCTTTCCATTCCTCTCTGTTCTGTGTCTGGATTGTGTCTGTTTGAATCACTTAAATCCCCAATGTCTTCTTCGCTCCCAATCTAAATTATCCCCCTGGGACACCAGGGAACTCAGGGGGATGAAATGGGAACTTAGACAACTGGAGTGAGTGTGGTGGTGTGCTCATGATGAAGCCACACAAATATCTTATAAGACATTTATGGAAACCTATGAGGTGGCTGTGAAGGGTGCAAAAAAGAATGTTATGCAGCCTCCATTGCATTTGCTAGCTCTTGCCCAGCACAATTGTTTAGGGTAATTAGATCTTTAACTTCTCGCGCTGAAAGTACTCAGAATATTAGTAATTTGACTATTAGCTGTGAGGCTTTTGTGAGCTTTTTTGAGGATAAAGTCTTGTCACTCCACCCTGACCTCCCTGCCAACACTGATAAAATATGTGAACTGGAGGCTCCTTGGCCATCTCTTGATTCAGTATTTGACAGCTTCAGCCAACTCTCCCGGGCCAATGTTGATAGGATTCTGGGTGCCGTCAGGCCAACCACATGCCTCTTAGACCCATGTCCCTCGTGGCTGGTAAAAAACGGTGGTGAGGGAAATTGGGGTCCCTTGGTAGACATTATCCACCTGTCCCGAGAATGATTAAAAGAGGCTATAGTAATACTGCTCTTAAAGAAGTCATCTCGGGATCCTGAGGATCCTGCCAATTACCACCCTGTTTTGAATCTTTCGTTTCTGAGCAAGGTAATTGAGAGAGCAGTGGCAGAACAGCTGCAGAATTTCCTGGAAGACACATCAGCACTGGACTCATTCCAGTCTGGCTTGTGACCCAGCCATGGGACAGAGTCGATGTTGGTCGCCCTCACCGACAATATCTGCAAACAGCTGGATTAAGGCAGGTTGGTGTAGCTACTATTGCTTGACCTTGCAGCAGTGTTTGATGTGGTTGATCATGACTTATTGACCCCCAGCCTCACCGGCACAGGAGTTCATGGGGTAGCCTTGAAGTAGCTTACCTCATTTCTCCAAGGTTGGGGACAGAGGGTGGCTCTAGGAGAGAGTGTCAACTAGGTAACCCTTGGTATGTGGAGTCTCTCGGGGGGGGGGGGTGAGGCGCAAGCCTTGCTCCAATGTTGTTTAACATCTACATTCACCCCCTCACCCAACTGATGAAGAGATTCAGACTGGGATGCCACCAGTATGCTGATAACACCCAGCTATAACTGTTGATGGGCAGGTGACCAGGTTCCTCTCAAACAAATTTGGCTGAGGTACAGGAGGTTTTGGTAGGATGGGGGAGATTTAGATTTGGGGTACCAACTTCCAGCTCTTGATGGTGTACCCCTAATATCGGCACTGAGTGTCAAAAGCCTGGGTGTGGTTCTGGACACCTCCCTATCAATGGAGGGCCAGATCATAAATGTTGCCAGACTGGCATTTTTCCAGCCACAGCAAGTCACTCCCTTCCTGTTTTTCCCTGACCTAGCCACATAATTCATGCAATGACCACCTCCAGATTAGGCTACCATAATTCACTTTATGCAGTGCTACCCTTGAGACTGACCCAGAAACTACAACTGGTTCAGAATGTGCAGTAGCCCAGGTCCTTATTGGAACCCCATGAACAGCACACAAACAGCATACCTGTGCTGTGCCAGCTGCACTTACTCTACGTGGAATACCAGGTCTGGGACCCATATATCTTTGAGACCACTTCTCCTGATATACCCCCCAAAGAGCATTACTCTCTGCAGAGAAGAACTTACTGGTGATCTCCAACCCCAAAGACATCTGGCTGTCATCAACCAGAGCCAGGGCCTTTTTTGGCCCTGGCTCCAACAGCTGGAACTCTGCCGAATAACATCTGTGCCCTGCAGGACTTAATGAAGTTCCACAGGGCCTGTAAGGCAGAGATATTCTGCCAGGCTTTTGGCTGAACACAAAACTAACTGGGAAGGGAAAGTATAAGTCTACAAATGAAAAGGTAAAACTCTCCCCCCCATTTTTTTTAAAGACAAGTAATAATGCTCATAGAAATATATTAAATATACTGAATATATAAACACAAGAAAATGTGATGTACATCACAGAGTCTCACAAACCACAGAATGATAATTCTTGAAAGAAATAATCCATAAGCCCTCCAAAGGGGCAGTTACAGTCCATAGAAAAAAATACTGCCCAGTATACCCTGATGGTATCGTACGTTATATTCAGACCATTTTGAAGAAAATTCTTCATCAAAGGGTATAATAAGTCAAGGTAGGTACAATGACCGTGCACAAATCAAAATTCTATTTTGAATTAAGCGGAGTCCAAAGCCTCTCAACAAGTTCACAACCCAATGGTATCAAATTTAGCATTTCTAGAATCAAAATTCTGTTTTGAATTAAGTGGAGTCCAAAGCCTCTCAACAAGTTCACAACCCAGTGGTATCAAATCTAGCAAATCTAGAATTTTGATTTGTGCATGGTCTGATTTCCACTGGTCTGGTGGGGCTGGAGTGCTCTGCCCTCCGAGCTGTTGTGGGATAACTTTGGGGAGTCCCTGTTGGAAGCCTCTTGTCATGCCTGCTGTTCTGTTATCACACCACTTAAAATGGAAAACTCTGATTTCCACTGGTCTGGAGGGGCTGAGGTGCCCACCAAGCTGCTGTGGGGTAACTTTGGGGAGCCTCTTGTCATGTCTGCCTTTCTGTCCTTCAGAACCTGCCTTTGGAGACTTGGGGGGGGGGGGGCTGTAAGCATAGTGGAGATGCTTGCCTTGCTTCCAGTGTCTAGTGGGGGGGGGGGATCTGCCCAGGTGACGTTTCGCTGTGAGTTTAATATCACTGGCTTGTTCCTGAACCGTTCCATAGACTCCTGTAGCAGCAGCTGTCTTTTCCTGAGAGAGCACTGGGGAGACCTTTGGGGGAGGGTCCACAACTGGGACACTGGAAATGTAAGCCACCTTGAGTTTGGAGGGATTGTAGAGGAGCAGGCAGGCAGCAGGGTGAGGTTCCCTGTGTGTTTCATGTGTGGAGCTTGCCAGGGGTCCTGTCTATACACTTTTGAACCTGTGCCTGACATTTCCCCAAAAATAACTTTCCTGGCTTGACTTTAGTCCTGTTGGGATTGCAGTGCCACAGCGGCACTAATTCAGCTGGGCATGTTGCATTGGTTTTGCTGGGCTTTCAAAAACGCCCCTCCCTTCAGTTTTTACTGAGAGATTCTCTGGTTTTACTTTAGTCCATTGGAAACAATGGAGGATGGTGACATCTTCTTTGGGGAAGGGGCATAACTCAGGCCCTGTAAATCCAATCCTCACCAAATTTACAGGGAAGGTAGAGGAGAGTAATCTGGAAATGCCTTGTGAGTTTGGTATCTCTAGCACTTCAGGAGACTGTTCTACCAAATCACAAACTGAGCCAGTTTGTTTAGCATGAAAAAGTTTGGGACGGTCTGTGGTTCACAAACCAGGCATGCCGCAAATCACCAACTGAACCATGTTTTCCTGGCTCATGCCCATCCCTAGGGATTTCATATTCGAGGTGCTGAAAGATGGTTCAAAAGTGCAACCAACTACCAGATACTTGGGTGGGGGGTGGAGAAATACTGTTAGTTCAGCACTGGAAAAAGGTCCAGAAGGTCCAAGTACAAAAATGAAAAGCTCCATGTGCCCTTCATATATTACTGGATTTACTTGTGAGGAAATATGGGAAGCACTGTTGTTTACCAGGTTTAGTGGAGAATCCTTATATGTGATTGCACTGGACCGAGGGTGCAGGATCCAACTCTCCATTGGTGGGATTTGGTTTAATCCAGCATGGTTCTCTTTATGGTCTGACAAATAATGAAAGAAAAAAAGTCTATTTTGCTTCTCAACTGATGACGTAGACCATATTTATGGTTGTAAACACCCCTGTCATCAGAGCCTCAAATTCCAATAAAACACAAGAATCTATTCCCTTCCCATGCTTAGTATCTGTCCACTGGAGTGACCTATACTGATGTACCCTGAGAAATACCAACTTGCCAAACTCTTAAGTCCACCACCTTTCTTTTTTTCCCCTCCAGGATAACATAGTTTCAAAGAGGATAAGGAAAAAGTTAAGTAAGGCATTGTCCCTTGAAGTGTGATGGAATTAAAGTTTGTACCAGGCAGAGAGTGAAGAAGTCAGGGCAGGAGAGGATAAGAAGGGCAGGGTTTGAAAAACTGAACTTTTTTTTGAAGTCTAAAGGAATTTTGATTGAATTATTAGCCTGAGGGAAAATGGGGGATAAAAGGCCAGGCAAGTACAGAAGAAGAGATAGAAGGATTCTTACAGTTATTAGACTGAAGAATAATCAGACTTTAATGTGGGATGTACAAGGAGGTCATTGCAGCCCAGGGGAACTGGACACAGTTCCTTCCAAGTCCAGCTTGGCAGGTTTTATAAGACCAAAGCTTACCATACAACCTACTTTGGCCTAGCTTTGTTAAATAATTTGTTTTGATGGTCTTGATGGCTGCCCTTGGTCTGCACTCCATGTGCTCTGAGTAAAAGCTTCAGTGGCCCATAATGTTCACAGTGCAAAGCAAGTGAGTGAGTGAGTGTTGCTGTAACCTCAGGAGCCTTCTCTGGCTCCAATGTCGCATCTGAGAACCGCATACTAGTTAGGGTGTTGAACTAGGAAATGGGAGAGTGTGGTTCAAATCCCCACTCAACGATAGAAGGTTGCTGGGAGTTCTTTGATCACTTGCACAATCTCAGTCTACCCTGCCTGATAGGATAAAATAGGATACGGATAAAAATGTAAGTTGCTTTGGGTCCCCATTGGGGCAAAAGTTGGGGAATAAAGGAACTACACCAGCTTGGTGTAAGTGGTTAAGAGTCATGGAGTCTAATTTGGAGAACTGGGTTTGATCCCCCACTCCTCCTCCACATGAAGCCAGCTGGGTGATCTTGGGTCAGTCACAGTTCTCTCAGAAGACTCTCAGCCCCACCTACCTCACAGGGCGTCTGTTGTAGGGAGAGGAAGGGAGGGTGATGGTAGGCTGCTCCGAGATTCCTTCAAGTAGTGAAGAGTGGGGTATAAGACCAACTCCTCCCCCACTCTTCTCTAAAGTAAATAAAGAAGAGTTCTCACTCCCCTATCCAGTGTTTTAGTTGTTGCTGTCTAGCTAGCTGGACAGAAGGAAGGAAAGTTCTCCCTCCCTGCCTTTTCCCCCAGGCCCCTCACCCAATATCAGTTTGTTCATTTACATTCTGCCTTTCCCCCTGAAACTCCAGTTGGATTACACAGTTAAAAATGGCCATCAGAGTGGTATAGTTATGGTCAACAAAACCAGGATTACATACTGGAGAAGTGCACTAAAACGGTATACGTCTGACACTAAAATAGTATAATGTTTACAACAAACAATGAAACAAAACCGGATCACAGATTTGGAAAAGAGTGCAATGGTAGAGGGTATATGATGAACCAAGCAAGGAAACTTACCTAAACTTCACAGACATTATGACTCTATTCACTTTATAGACAGGGCCTCTTTGATGACACCCTGCCTCCTAGAATCTAGGGACTTAAATTTCATTTTTATTTATTTTCATATTTATTTATTTTTATAATTGAAGCTTTGGGGACCTTTAGTCTTCTAGACCTCAGTGAAGGCAATGCTTGGACTTGGGGTGCTGGCATTCACTTGGTCTATTATGAGGGGATTATATGCTTGAAGGAACCATTCAGTAGGCTTGATGAAAACAACTATGAAAGAGGTTTATTTCAGTGATACTAGTGGCTTGGTTGTTTCTTTGTTTTCCTTTTTTCCAACACTCTTGGTATTACAGTAACAGAGTTACTGGTGAGCTGGAGACTGAGAAAGCGTAACAATTACAAAGCAGGTTTCTTGTTTGACTGATTCAGACTTACAACCTGGAACAGAAAGGCTTTTAACTTCAAACTGTTTTTGACAGAAACAGCACCCAAACCTTTATAACACAAAACAGATCGGCTTCCCCTTTTTTTCAGTGCTTCTGCAAGGAACAGCATCCAGACCCTCCCTATGTTCAAAATACCTCAAGTCCCTAATGGATTCTCTGCCTAACCAGAAGACTTCCTATCCCTTCTCCCACCAAAAACCAACACCCCCCAACTTTGTTAGTTGGCTAGCAGTTAAACTGTCAAGGTCCTCCCTTTTCTTTTCAACATTCCAGTCAACCGTTTGAAAGTGATTGGCTGGGGCTCCTGGAGGGCAGGACTTGAAAGTAGCCATCACATCTCCTGAACAGTCCTGTTTTTACAATAAATGTGTGAGAGCTTTCCTAACCACAACAGGCAGACCATTCTTCCAGGTGGGAGCCCATAACAGAGAATGGTCAGGTTCCTCTCACTGTGCTGTCTGAAGACTTTGCTCAAATGTGGTCCCTTCCACACGAGCAAGATAATCCGGAGGGGAAGTGAGGCTTTTTTGCTCCAGAGCAATTTGCCCTGCAGTTGCTTGATCACACAGGTCTGTGGATCTGCCGGGGCAACTTGCCACAGCATGATCAGACGCAACTGCGGGCAAGTTGTTGGGGTTTTTTGTGGTTGGTTTCCAAGACGCTTAAAGGGGGGATTGATGAATCGCCTCCCCACCCTAAGGGCTTTCGATGATGCACACATGGAGGGGGGGGGACAACAGTGTGGCATTGGGATAGTGTGTGATCACGCTATCTGCAGTGCCACACTTCGGCACTGGAGTGATCACACAGGGAAACTCCGGCTGTGAACCACAGCAAACCATTTGATACTGGAGTTTCACTAGTAGCTTTTTACCACGATTCCCTACTGGATCAAAATGGTTTGTGATGGTTTGACGACGGTTGCAGGACACTTCCCAGATGTGCTGGTGTGATCACGCCGCTTTGATCCGGTGGTGAATTGTCCCTCTTCTGTGGCAAATGGGTGCGTATGATCGCGCCCTGTATATTGTTGTTGCAATAGAGCACACTGAGATGGTTCTGCAGACATGTGGGTCTTAGTCCATTGAAGGCTTTATGTGTGATGACCAGTATCTTGGAATGGATCTGGTACTAACTGGTAACCAATGGAGTGACTGCATAATGGGTGTGATATGCACACTCCCTTTAGCTTCCCATAGCATTCTGTGGCATCCTGTACCAGCTGGAGTTTCCAAGGTGATTTTAAGGGCAAACCCATACTGAACTTGTTCAGCTAGGCTAGCCTTTAGATTACTGTGTCATGGAGCCATATGGCCAGATGGGGCAGGTCAAGGTAGGGATCTATCTTCCAGGCTCAATGAAGATGGAAGGAAGCATTTGTCTACAGCTGAATTAAGCATCCTGGGAAATGTATTTCCCAGTGTCCACTGTGTATCTTAGGTGCTGGTGAATGAAGTGAGGTGCTGAGAAGGAGAAAGAAGAAGGAAGATGGATATGAGTAATAGTAGAACAAGCAAGACGTGTTCCTGGGTGTCTGCTGCACTGCACAGTCGCCTCGAGAGTGTGATACTCTCTGTGCATCCAAGGCACATTTAACTATTTTTAAACTCCCATTCCTCCAAGGAGCTCTGGGAAACTTACCTGCTTTCCTCCTCTCCTGTTTTAACCTCACAAAACTCTCTGAAACAGGTTGGCTTGTGAGGAAGTGACTGTCCCCAAGTTACCTAGCAGTGCACTAGCACTTTTTTGTGTGTGTGGCAGAGGTTGGAGTGCATGGTTAGAATTCACTTCAACATTGTTCCAAAAAAGTAGTTCTTTCCAATTCACTGTAGGAAGCTGTGAGCCTATATATATTAGAAAGTGAAAGGTTTACACAGGGGCTGAAGCTGCTTCCAGCCTGTGTTGAGCCTGGCTATCACCAATGAAGCCAGCTTCTATCTGCCTAGCCCCACCTCTGCCTGTCTTCAGCCTGGAATCTGTTGGTCGCTCAAGTGTGTGATGAAATGCTGGAGACTGGTGTTGTATATATAAATATTTGCAGCTTCGGGCTTAGTTCAGGCTTTTCTTGAAATCCTCTGCATTCCTTCTGGTTTTTTCCAGTACAAATACCGAACTTAAGTTGCTGTCAGCTTTCCAGGGAAACTGTCATCCTAGAGTTTAAAGTGAAAAGTATTGAGTTCATGAGCGTTTACCAGAGAGAATAAAATGGGCTTATTTATCAAAGTCCATGTCCTTGGTGAAGGGCTTACTTTCGGCATCTCTCATAAACACACTCGCTGTGTATGTCGGGTGATAAATATGCATTGAGTACTTCTCTTTCCCTCCTCTACTTAATTGCCTGCACATGGCTCAGTATAATCTTTTTTTCCCTCCAGAAGTGTGCAAAGATGTTTATTGTAATAGCACATAATGGAAGACATGATATCTCTACACACAAAAATGATGCACTACTTGATTGCTGTAAGCTGACTTCCATGCCAGGCAGGTGTAACTATATCTCCCTTGAATTATATTGTACAGTAGTAGAAGGAAATATTCTCTAGATGGCAGCAAAAAAGAAATAGAAAACTGCATCCATTCATGCCCAAGTTGTGTTCAATTAAGATCTAAAGCCTGTTCAGAACTGCTGCAGTGAGGGAGAGGGGGGAACTTAACTTTTGCAAGGGCCAAACTAGACGTTGTGGCATCCATAGATCCAGCTGAACTTGGACCGTGCAAAATGAACTTGGGCCATACCCAAGTTCAGCTGCTTCCAGCCTGTGTTGAGCTTAGCCAACGCCAATGAAGCTGATTTCAAGAGCTGAACTTGGGCCATGTAAAAGGCTGCAAGGGCTCAAGCCTGAGCAGGCCAGCAGTGTGGAGGGAGTAGGCACTCCCCCCACGTACCTTTTTAAGTGCTGAAACAGCCCATGTGGCATTTTTAAATGGCCTAAGCTCAGCTCCAAGATGGCGGAGTCCACAGGTCCAGCCTGTGGATGCTGTAGTGTCTAGTTTGGGCCCTTATTTCTAGGGATGAATTGCTCATCCCTGCTGGTTCTACCCCCTTGGTTGAATTAGACCTGTGATTCTTTATTTCTTATTATCATAGAACATATCATACAAAGCTACTTGTGGAAAAACTAATGCATTCGATGGTGAACATTGTAGAAATAAATACTACACCTTGCACAAAAATTACTAAATCACACACAACTGGTATCTCTGAATCAATTGTATCAGCAGCACCAACTGGCAGACCAAAAACCCCTTGACTTTGGACCTTTGGAGGTCAATGGGTAGCCATGTTTAGCCCCAGATGGTTCACTAGTCCTGCCCAAAGATGCCCCCCTGGTCTGCAGGCCATCTTCAAGTTTTCCTGTGTTTGACAGGAAATACTGCTTTTTTAAACTTATTTGAGAAGCAGGCACAGCCTCTTATAAGCCCACCTAAAGCCCACTTGGCACCAGCCAGCCTACATGAGGCTTTCATGGCCAACTGGTAGTTCTTTGTGTGTGTGTGTGTGTGTGTGTGTGTGTGTGTGTGTATTTTGTGTGTGTATATACCTGGAATTCATGGTTGACTTCTGGCAACCTCTAGTGGGGCTCAGGCATTTCAGAGAGGTGGCTTGCTATTGTCTGCATCTGGGTCCTGGCCCTGGTATTCCTTGGAGGTCTCCCTTCCGAGTACTTGCCAGGGTCAAGAACTTGTGGGCACTCCATGAAATTGCTGAGCAGTCAGGATAGAATGGATAAAATGAAGTACTTCTTCACCCAAAGAGTGATTAACACGTGGAATTCACTGCTACAGGAGGTGGTGGCGGCTACAAGCATGGACGGCTTCAAGAGGGAATTGGATAAACATCTGGAGCAGAGGTCCATCAGTGGCTATTAGCCACAAGGTATAGATAGGAACTCGGAGTGGGGCAAGTGATGCTCTGTATTCTTGGTGCTGGGGGGGGACAGTGGCAGGGCTTCTAGTGCCCTGGCCCCACTGGTGGACCTCCTGATGGCACCTGGTGTTTTTGGCCATTGTGTGACAGAGTGTTGGACTGAATGGGCCATTGACCTGATCCAGCATTGGCTTCCCATATGTTCTTATTTCAGCCCTGCTTAGCTTCCGAGATTGGGCTTGCCTGGCTATCCCGGTCAAGGCTCTAACTGGTGGTTCTTGATGCTTGCATCCTTCCCTTATGACTTTATGCCGTGCTGCCACTGCAATAAAAATATATGAATCCTTGCATTATCAATGTGCACACACACGTCAAGGACATGGAGAGGGGATGCATATGAATTGAAAGTGGGAGGTAGCAGAAGCATAACAGGTTAGTGTTCGGCCAGGGGCCATTTTCTTATCTGAGACAGGGGTTCTTTCTAGTGGAGTTAGGTGGTCAGAGATTGCTCTGCAAGGCAAAGCTCTGGGGTAGGAGAAGTACTTTGATTGCAGAACATAAAACAAACAACAATGTAAAGATCCTCACAGCCCTTCAGCTGCTAGGGGCTCCTCAAAAGCATCCATTTCCAGCAGCATTCCAATAGCCCCAACTGCTGCTATTTCCTCTTCCTGTTTTTATAGTCTGGCAGGCATGCTGAGTCAGGTTCCAGTATGTGTACCTGCCATCCCCTTATTAGCAAGGGAATTGATTCTGCCGCTGCTTGGATACCTTAAGATCAGATAAGGCTCCCTGAAAATACCATTTCCTACACCTTCTCGAGGGTTTCTTCCATGATAGAACTACAGTTGTATCCAAACTGTTGTACTCCGTGGGCACAACACCAAAAATTGGCAGACATTTCAGGCAGTTGGGGGGGGGGGGAGGCAGGAAAATTGTGCTCCACAGGCAGAAGTCCTTGGATCCAAGCCACTGCTCTGTGGAAGCTGGGCAGACATGTGGGAACAGCAGTGGGACAAGAAGCCCTCCCCCATGATCATTTTTTTCCTAGCAAAGGCACTCAGGGTGGATGGGAGGGAATGCTGAAGCCTCCTCTGCCACTGTGCCACATTCGAAAGCTGATTTGCCCCTTCACGCACACTGCTTTTAAGGTGAGGTCCAGCTCACATGTGAAACATCAGTGGGTTTCTTTCTACCCAACTTGCATTTCATGTATTGTCTAATCAGACTCCAATTGGACAGGAGCTGAGTCTAATCGTAGTAACTTTTGTGTGTGAGTGCTAGCAGAGAAGACCATACAGATCATGGGGCAGAGACTCCTGGAATACAATCTGGGGCAGTGTTCTTGAAGGCCCCTGCCGTGTTCCCTGGTCTCTATAGGTCCATTGCAGCTCCAACGTGCCCTCAGGAGGAAATTATTGTTTTTTCTCCAGAAAAAAAACAACAACATTTTTTCTCTCTCTCGCCAGCTATGGCAGGGTAATTTGTGGTGTCAGAACGAGAACGTGTGAGAAGGATAACTCCGCAGCAACATCAGAAAACAAACAAGGGAAGGAATCTGGTGTTCTTGTTTATTACCTGCCAACTTCTTTTCCTGTCATACCACATTTGTCCTTTAATAAAGCAAGCCATTCTGGTGACACAACATCTACTCTTTCATCGTGCTAGAAAACAAAGCTATGGCCATTGTTCATCCTCGTAAGAGGGGAGGGGGGAAATAACATTGAGGTAGGGACGCAGTCACCCACTTCCTATGAAGGGGCAATTTATTTTGAATTGGTTATTGTTGTAATGACACTGCATCCATTTATCCTTCTCTCCTCGCTTGCTCTCAGGTGCCAGGCCTGCCTCTCTAAGACTTTTGATATCCAGTCCAATTACACTGCATTTGTTCCTCCAGGGCCTTGCTTTCTCCCACAAGAGCATTTGAGAAGTTTGGATAAAGTGTTATCCTTCTTGCTGCCCTTAGGAATATCCATCCCATGTGGATGGCTTTGTCAGAGACAGCCATGGTTGCATAGCAAAACCTCTCGTGTTTGACAGGAATACATCCACTGACCTTCAATTAGGCTGCAGGTTAAGACAATACTGGGAAAATCAATTGCTCATTTTCTCCCTTTTGCTCTTGATTTTGATGTTTGCCAAGATAAAAGATGACAGTGTTAAAGGCGGGATTCTCCGAAGAACATACACTTGATGTTACCAGAGGCTCAAGGGGTCGTGCTTCGGCCTAATCGCCACAAAGCTCCTTGACTCAGTTCTGTCAATAAAAATCAGCCTCCGCTCTGGACAACAGTTGCTATTCCTCTTATGGCCGTCCATATCTCTTTATCTGTCTCCACACTTCTTATCCCCTCCCTTCCAGAACATTTTTTTTTTCTTTCCTGGGGGGAAATAACAGCATATGACACTGAAACACGTTGTTTAATTTTATCGTGGCTTGGCAGGTGTCTCGGCTGACATTGCTTCCGCACGGCAGAAAAGAGAAGGACTTTCGACCTCTGTCAGAAAACGGTGGAGGGGAGATGTCATTTACAGCAACAAAAGCTTTTGGGGAGAAAGATAATTAACAAATGTCTATCGGTTTGGTAATCTTGGAGGGGAGGGACGAACCAGGGCAAAGCACCCGGTGGGCTTTGCTCTTATCACGGTTATTACTTTTTCTTTAGTTTGGCAAATGTAAGTTTATCCCTCCATTTAATACCGGAGACAAACCTCCATCCCCACTTGCATTATAGCTTCACAACTCAATCCGATAAACCCAGCATAGCTGCAGTACATCTATCAGTGGCTTCACTATTGCAGACAATGCCGTGTTTGTTTACACACTTTAACAAGCCCTTAGGAGGAGTTAAAGCCAGGGAAAAACAGATATATGGACCCCTCTTCCAGTTCCTTTTCCCCATGGTGGTACTAGGACCACAGAAGTGTGTTCAACTCGTTTGCTTATTTCTGCAGGTATATCCACCTTCCTCTGCACCCAGCAACATGTGCATTGTTTCCAAAAGCCATTTGCAATGCAGATACAAACCCATCTTGTGTGTTGCATCCATATATAATCTGCAACAGGCTTAATTGCCGATGACATTTCCTTTCCCATTTAAAACTGCAGGCATCTCTCTAAGCACAACAATGCCAGGTCTGAATCACTGCCCAGCTCATATGCTCATTTTGCTTAATTGCACATCATCTTGTGCCGTCACTAAGTTTAACTGCTCTTTCCCTCCCGTCGACCCACTCGTGTTTTCAAACCTGCTCCCTATTTTAGATAGGACTGTGACATTGTGTGGGGGTGTTTTGTGCTGGAAGAGCTGGAAGATGTTCATAAATCCCCTAATAGAAAATGTATGGTGAATCTGAATAATAGGGATATTTACTTATTTAGCTCATGCCCTCTTCGCTAATCTACAAAATCCTAGTTAAGATTAACTGTGGTTAATCATCTTCAATCCATCCCTTCAAATCCCAGTTCGATGAACCAGCCACAGGGGTGGCTCAAATTCTGACCATCACATTAACCACAGTTAATTTAATTAGACCACAGTTTCATGGGATGCTTGAATGGCCCCAGAAAAACAGGCCAACATCACAGCTCTCTGGTCACATGACTTGCCCTACGATGGTCCAGGCGTAACCAAGAATGGAGATAGTGATGATGGGCAGGGTTGCCATCTGCCAAATGGAGCCTGGAGATCTTCCAGAATTCCAACTGATCTTCAGGAAACAGAGATCCGTTCCTCAAAAGAAAACAGCTGCTTCGGAGAAAGGAGTCTGTGACATTATGCCCCCCTGAGCTTCCTCCCACCCACAAACCCAGGCCTCCTGCCAAATATCCAGGAATTTCCCAAATTGTAGTTGGCAACTGTCGGGATGGGAGTGTTGATTCTCTTACAGGAGGTGTTTGCTGAGCTGCTTCTATGAATGCTGGCAGTGTTCCCCTTCTCCAGAAGTCTCCTCTTTCCCCCATTTTACACTGACACTGCCCTGGGCTGGACAGCCTATGCTAGCCTGATCTCATCAGATTTCAGAAGCTAAGCAGGGTTGGCCCTGGTCAGTATTCAGATGGGAGACCACCAAGGAACACCAGGGTCATGACACAGAGGCAGGCAATGGCAAGCTACCTCCCTGAAATGTCTCTTGCCTTGAAAACCATACAGGGTCACCATAAGTCCATTGTAACTTGATGGCTCCAAAAAATGCTGACATTTGTACAAGGGGCAGGGTAGGGCTGCTTCTTCTTCTCTGCTTTAGTGCTCAGGGACAGAGATTTTCCTCAGGCCTCCTCAGCTCCAGTGCATCCTGGCCCTCTGTCAGCAGTGAATTTCTTTTTGCTTTTTGCCTTGTACTGTAGCTGAACTCTCCACTGGAAATCTGCTGTCTCAGATGGAGGCTGTGAATTCCTCAGCAAACCTCTTTGGCACTTGAATGTACCTTGTTCAACACAGTCAGACTGCGAGCCAATCAGGGATATGTTCAGATTGCACTGAGCAACTGGAACAGCTGGCACACAAGTTTGCAGCTGCTTGTTGGTTAGGAGCCAGCTCCAAGGGTATGGTTCTGACCCTGCCCACTCATCAAAATAGCTACACAGTGAAGTTGCAAACGGGAGAGGAGGAAGAGGTCCTTCCTCTACCTTTTCTGAGCTGGACAAGGATAGGAATAACTTTTTGGATCTCTGCATTGCAAGAAGAGAAGAACTCATTTTTTCTCCTGCTTTCTGCAACCCACACTGACAGTTTGGGGAGGGGAGGGGGGAAGTCAGCTGGGCTTTTGATCACCCCCTCCCCAAATTTGCTACAAAACTGCTGAGCAGTCAGGTTAGAACAGATAAAAGGAAGTACTTCTTCACCCAAAGAGTGATTAACATGTGAAATTCACTGCCACAGGAGGTGGTGGCGGCTACAATCATGGACAGCTTCAAGAGGGAATTAGATAAACATATGGAGCAGAAATCCATCAGTGGCTATTAGCCACAAAGTATAGATAGGAACTCTTAATCCGGGGCAAGTGATGCTCAGTATTCTTGGTGTTGGGAGGGCAACAGTGGGAGGGCTTCCTGCCCCTACTGCTGGACCTCCTGAGGGCACCTGGTGTTTTTGGCCACTGTGTGACAGAGTGTTGGACTGGATGGGCCACTGGCCTGATCCAACATTGGCTTCTCTTATGTTCTTATGTCCCAGCAAGTCTAAGAGGCAGTGAAGTTTCTAGGATGGAAGATCAGAAGAGCTCACCTTCAAGCTGATTGGCTGGCTTCTGATCTCCCCCCACTCCCTAAGTTGCTGGTTACAAAGCCAAATTGCCTCCACAGGAGAGCAGAAGTCAACTCCCAACTGATTCCTCATCAGATGGGAGTTATCTGCTGATGGCTGTAAGTAGTTTGTCCCTGCAAATACACATGAAAAGGCTGCAAAAAACCCAAGGGCCGGTTGATTAATTGGCTGCTGGATCACCACTGGCAAATGGGAAATGAGCCCAACTTGCAAGTGTTTGAGCATGTCTTCTTTCTCAGAGGTAACCAAACAGTTTGATTTAGAATAGGTACAGGCAGTTCTCCACAGAAGCGTATCAAGAGACATACAGCTCTTGTCTTAAGGCTGTTGAATTGCAAATCTTTGCACCTGCTCTGTAAGACTACCTGCCTTCTGCAAATTGTCAAACGCAAGCCTTGGGTACTGCTTGTGTGACACTGCCTGCTTTCTTGGCTTTGCAGGTTTGTGGTGCTGTGGTTTATATGATATTCACACCACATCAGACCCAACTCAAATTAAATAATGGGTAACAGAAAACTGACGAGAAATGTGGAGCCACTAAGGCTGTTAAAAGCCCTAAAATCAAGGATGGAGGTGCAGGTTTCCCCATATAAGAATAGATCTTGTCCTGGGTCCCCAAAATGCTAGCTATGCCATAGCTTGTGAAATATGTTCCAAAGAAAATTATGATGAAGAAGAAGAGCTGGTTTTTATAGCCCACTTTTCTCTAATCTAAGGAGTCTCAGAGTGGCTTACAATCACCTTCCCTTCCTCTCCCCACAACAGACATCTTGCGAGCAATGCTCCCTCTAAGCTGTGGGTTCGTGTGAGAAAAAACTCTACTTTGTGAGTTACTGGCATTAAAGTTGTGAGTGAGCGATTTGGCTACTGCATAAATTAGTTTGCTCTGGAGCCATACTTCCTGAGCAAAAACAAAAATGTGTGAGCTAGAGGCTAAAAAAATCTGTGAGCTAGCTCACACTAGCTCAGCTCAGAGGAACACGGCTTGTGAGGTAGGTGGGGCTGAGAGAATTTTGAGAGAGTGGCCCAAGGTCACCCAGCAGGCTTTGTGTGGTGGAGTGGGGAATCAAACCGGCTTCTCCAGATTAGAACATAAGAACATAAGAGAAGCCAATTTGGATCAGGCCGATGGACCATCCAGTCCAACACTGTCATACAGTGGCCAAAAATACCAGGTGCCATCAGGAGATCCACCAGTGGGGCCTCCACTCTTAATCATTACCCTACGCTGGGACAACTTGGAGATACCAGCAGTAAACAGAGAGGGACAGGAGAAACTGGTCTGAAAACTAAGTCTTAGCAAACACTTCCGGAGACAGTGGTCCTCAAGTGCTGGACAGTTCAGTGATGTGCCATTCACCCCATTCCTTCCCTCTATCAGCACCATTTGCCTCATCTGATTTCCATAAAAGCGCCCATAGAGGGACCACACAGTTCTAAGAACACGTCAAGAGCTTCTGCTAGTGTGTCTGTATTCCCCTATAGAGCCCTTGCTGTGGAATCTGACAAGGGATAGGAGCATGTCTTTTTTTAAAAAAGCATTTATCTATTTTTTAAAAAACCTGATGCCCAGTGCCTTTAAAGTGACACCTGCAAAGCAAGGGCAGAGAGATGGGATATAGATAAACTTTAATTACATCAGTGGTTAAATGGATGTTTAATTTTAATGAACTAGTAGTCTGGGGGCTCACGTCGATATCGGGAACGAGGACTACCTTTGCTGAAGAGAGTATCTTGTTTCCTTCTAAGTGAGAGACAAATGGATCTGCTCTGCGCTAATGGAGATGAAACACATCTTTGAGTTTTGTTCACCTAAGGAGGAAAATGCAGCCGTCAATAGACTTTTAACCACATAGGCCTTGATTGGAAATGTCTTTGTTAGTCCCAGAGAGGCCAAGGTGTGCCGCCATGTGAATTAATGATCGTTAGTAGTTGGGGTTGACCTCCTGCTACTGAAGAAGCCACTGTTTCAACAAGAAATGACACAGAATCCTTTGGCACCTTAAAGATTAACTTTAGGAGGATGTCCTGAGCTAAAGCTTGCATCCTCAAATATATCCAGGGTTATCCATATGCAGTTATTTCCCCCCCTACAAATATAGATGCATATAAGCAGAGGTTCACATGATTATAAAAGGTGTGGAGTGTTTGAAAAGAGAAAATAATTATTCACGGTCTCTACATCTCAGAATGATCTAATTAAATTACCAGTGTGTTTGGGACAGGCAAATGGGATATTTTCTCTTTTTTGTTAGCCAACACAAAATCAGCATGTGGAATTCATTGCCTGAAGACATTATGATACAGGCATGAATGGCGTTTATTAAACTTCAGAAGGAAAATGGGGGGAGGGAGGGTTATACCTATTAATGAGTATTAGTAACTAGAAAGGGTTACTTCTAATGGTAGCGTAGTTTAGATCACCTGATGCTGGAATAACCACTTCTAGCATATTGTGTTTAAAATCTTCTCCCCAATCATCTGGCTGACCATTGACAGAAGCAGAAAACTTTGTGCAGAACTTTGGTCTGACCCAGATGGTAATGTCTAATTCTAAATTCTAAGGATTTACAAAACTCTCCAGAAAAAAACAAACAAAAAACCTTTGGAAGATGAACTGTAATCAGAGTGAGAACTGGATGTAATTATAGATTGCCAGCCCCATTAGCAGTCTGGCCAAAATTTGGAGGTGTTTCATTTTCACTCACAATGGGCTCAGAGATGCTTTGAACTGAAGTCCATTTCCACTACCACCCCATTGGGAAATGGTTCTTCACTGCAGGTATCTAAGTAAAAAACATATAACTTTGAATTGTTAAATTTGTAATCTGTATATGCTCAGAGGCTATGCTACCAGTCCAATCCTATGCAGATTTATACTCATTTAAATTCATTGAAATAAATGGGTTTAGAAAGGTGCTTGGGATGGCAATGTAAAATTACCTTTACAAGTAGTCAAGTCGAAGGTTGGCGGAACAGGTCCCCCCCCCCCCCACACTTTTAGCGTCGAATTTGCAAAAGCCGGCAGGATGTCAATTCATATGATGATGGAGGTAGTGAAAAGAACAATAGACCTGTTTCTGTGGGAAACAGCATAGATCCCCATAAAGGTAGCTAGGACTTTTTGGAATCTGGCTGGTACTATTCTATTAGGTAGCAATGCAGGGATCTCATAGACTATGTAAAGAATCTCTGTCCTTTTGTGATGGACTTTTCAGAGCACATGGTGAGTCAAGAAGAGAGAGTTTGGAATTCTTCTGAGAGGAGTCATACTTCAAGGGAAGAGTCCAAAAAGGCTGGCCAAAAAGTTAGACATAAATGTAGCCTGAACAAGAACAATGGAAAATTTGTTACTCTGCTACCACTTAATTTACCATCACAGGGAGTAAGTTTAGATTTAGGGTGAAAGGATCCATGGGTCACTTTAGATAATCCTTGATTTTTGTATCCAAAAACTGTTTATATACTTTCTTTTTTTTCATTTTCTGAAACTGATATTAAGCAGTCATTCTCTGCATCTACATATAAAGCTCTAACCAGGGGTCCTTTCGTAGAGAAAGAGGTGCAGGAGCTCATTAGCATAACTCATTAGCATATGCCACGTCCCCTGACATCACCAGAAGTGTGTCAGAAAGGGAATGTCAGTTTCAGCCCCATTATATTTTATGGGCCATTGAAATCAATGGCAAAAACTCATAGGGTATATGAGGGGCTGGAGGAAAGGGGGTTTGAGGGAGAGGCTCCAAACTTGCAGGGTAGCTTCTGGGGCCTCTTCTTGAAATACTCACAAAGTTTCAAGAAGATTGGACCATGGGGTCCAATTCTATGGGCCCCCAAACAGATTGTCCCATCCCCTCCATTGTTCTCTATGGTGGGAAAAAATGTTAACTTTTTTCCTACCATAGAGAACAATGGAGAGAATGGGGGCAACCTGTTTGGGGGCCTGTAGAATTGGACCCCCTGGTCCAATCTTCTTGAAACTTTGTGGGTATTTCGAGGAGAGGCCCCAGCAGCTACCCTGCAAGTTTGGAGCCTCTCCCTCAAACCCCCTCCCCTCCAGTGGCTTTTAAAGTTGCCACCGAATTTCAGCAGCAATTCGGCAGCGAGCTGAATCAGATTAGAGAATCTGATTCAGCCCGTGGCTGCCCTACTGGCCAGTCCTGAGCTGGCGGAGCTTCACTCCGCCTTGCTCCGACCCCAACAGACCCCTAGCTCTAACTTGGCTCATGCTTACCAGGATATTAAAAGAAGGTAGTGACATTCTTGAATACAGCAAGTGAAATTTCTAAGGTTTTCCTCTTATATCCATGGTGGCTTTGTGTATGTGTGGGTTGGAGAGGTGGATTCTTAATTGGGAGGGACAGAGGCAAAAATAAAGAATCTGGGTTACTTCTGATTCACAATCTGTTGCTCCCAGTGAATAGGAATCCTGTAGATGTGGGAAGTGGGGGTGGGATAAATCGGACTCCTCAGTAAGGTCTAGCAGCTTGCAGCCTGGGCTGGCTGAGTAAATTCTGTATCTCCCATGGTAGAATAAGGTTCCTGTGGGACCTGTTTGACCACACCCCATTTCAAAATACAGCAGTATCACTGATAAAAATGTCTTCACTGATAAAGATGCCTTCATAATTAATATGGGATTATCACTGCAGTGTTGGTGACATAGAAGTAGGCTCGCTCATATAAAATTGAATGAAAGTTACTCTGATCTGAACTAAATCAGCTTTTCTCCAATGAACATAAGAGCTGCAGGTACCATAGTCAGTACAGAAACTTGCCAGTGCTGATGGGGCTGCTCTAAGTAGCGTTGTTGCCAAAGGCACTGTACATAGTAATGTACAGCTTAGTGAAGAAGTACTTTAAAGTGTAGGATTTGCCTGAGGGATGTTTATATTGTATGTCAGTTTGGTTATCTTACTTACAGTGAGTTAATGTTGTAATGTTATAGGCAGTGGTCGTTTCATAGAAAAAGAGGTGCAGGAGCTCATTAGCATACCTATTAGCATTAGCATATGCCATGCCTCCTGACACCCCCGGAAGTGTGTCAGAAAGGGAAGCAAAAGGGGGGGGGCATCTCCAAAAGCCTCCCCTTTCCTTCCCCAGCTGGCCTGCCAAGGCGGGCGGGGGGGAGCGAAGCAAGAAGGACGCCATAGAATACAGTGGAAAGATCGTGCCACTGCCACCGTGCAACTCTAAACAGAAGGGGCTTAAACTTTAAACACTTTCTCCCTTCACTTTCTTCACAGGCCCACTGGGAGCTGGGGGAGGGGCTTGCCACCACTGCCATTTGTGCCCTCTAGGGGTGTGCAAATAAATTTTTTTTTGGCCCAATTCAGATCGAGCCAAATCAGGTCGCATCTGTTTTGGCTGCCGAATGACCCCCACATGTCAGTTTTGGCAATGCAAGCCAATTTGGGAGTTATTCCGCCGGCCGAATGTCAGTTTCAGCCCCATTATACCCTATGGGCCATTGAAGTCAATGGCAAAAACTCATAGGGTATATGAGGGGCTGGAGGAGAGGGAGTTGGAGGGAGAGGCTCCAAACTTGCAGGTTAGCTGCTGGGGCCTCTCCCTGAAATACCCACCTCGTTTCAAGAAGATTGGACCACAGGGTCCAATTCTATGGGTCCCCAAACAAGTTGCCCCCATTCCTTCCATTGTTCTCTATGGTGGGAAAAAAGTAATGTTTTTCTCAAACCCCCTTCCCTCCAGCTGCTTTTTAAGCCACCATCGAATTTCGGCGGCAGGCCAAATCAGAACAGAGAAACTGATTTGGCCCGTGGCTGCCCTAGTGCCAACTCTTGGGCTGGCAGAGTGCCACTCCACCTTGCTCCGGCCCCAAATGACCCCTGGTTATAGGTGCAGGGAACTGAATCCAAGATGTTTAAAATGAATTGGGACATTGACCTTAAACATGTGGTGCTGCTGAATGTACATGTGATTACTGTCACCAAGGAGATCCATGAGTAGGACAGTATAATCATAGGACAGTATAATTCATAGGGCATGTGGTTAACTATGTCTCCACCTTATGCTCTCTGAGGACACATGAATGTAGAGGGTTGCTTTTATGAGCCATGAGTCTATGGATAGAGCCATCCACTGCTGAGTACTAATTCTCATGGTCACCATAGCTGAAATAAGTCCTAAATCCACAGAAAATTTGTAGTTGTAGTAGATTAATATGTACTTTTCCTGTTCATTTTGTTTCTGTATGTTCTCATCTGAGTGGTTTTGGACTGCCAATTTTGTTGCTGTTTTTAGTTTTTATGCATTTAAGACAATATATACACAATTTGATACAGTATTTAGATTTTAGTGTACATCATTTATACATATAATATACCAGTACATTTATACATGTAATATACCAGCAATGTATAATGCTGATTAATTGACAAACAAATAATGTGGAAAATGTGTGTGTTTTATTGGGGGGTGGGATGGTATATGGAGATTGAAATGGGTGGGGAAACAAAAATCAAACAAACAAACAAGCTCATTGGTTGATTTGCTCAAGGGAGAAGCCAAACTGAAATTGAGATATTTAAATCAAATTCAAATAAGATCTTTCAGGGGAGGCCATGTTAGGGTCAGGGACACCGGTAATAGGGGGAAAGGGGAGGTGTGCTGGTGGGACAAAGTGGAATAAGGGAAGGAGGCAGAGATATGGTAAGGCTCAGTCCCCTTCCTACCTGCATCCTGGCATGTGTGACCAATAACTGGGTGAGGGAGGATGAGACTGTCACCCTGAATCAACTCGTGTCCCCCCCTCCCCATTTCTCAGTTCTTCACCAGTCCCGGACTAAAGGGCAGGTGGTAGCAGTGTTGTTTCTCTGGGAGTCTTTTTCCTTCAGGGTGCTTCCTGCACCAAAAATTGCTGACATTGAATGTGTTGGTCTAGTGTGGAATGCTGAGGAGAGTTTGGCTATCTGACTGGAGTACTGACTGCCTAATGCACCAGCAGATACCTTGCCGAGCTTGTTGGATGCTATATCAAGCTGGGCACTGGAATACTCCAGGCTACTGGTACTGGGAGACATCAATGTCTATGCTGATGATGCAGCATCCTCTCAGGCCAGGGACCTAGTGTCATCCATGGTGGCACTGGGACTCTCCCAGCTCATATTGACTCCTGCACACCAAGCAGGCCACACACTGGACCTTATTTGGGGGATGGGGATAAACATGGATCTGGAGGCTACTGATGCAGTGACATGGTCAGAGCACTTCACTCTGGTCCAGCTGAATGCTCCTAACCCGCCCTGTTTAAGTGGTGAGTGACTTTATGCTCACCTGCAGAGACTAATGGACCCAAATAGGTTCCAGGATGCTCTGCAGGATTTGATGCCCCCTGGCGATTCATTAGATGAGCTGGTGGAGGACTGGCATAGCCAGGTCTTCAAAGCCATTGACATAATCACCCCCTGGCACCCTCTCCACTCTTGAGCCAAACTAACCCCATGGTACACCCCAGACCTATGGAGGATGAAAAGAGAGCTAAGATGGCTAGAGCAAGGGTGGCATATTCCAACAATACAATGATACAAGTAGTGGATTGCACAGTAATTATAATAAATGTACAAAAAAAGCTATGCAACAAGATGCCAAAACATGAACAAAAACATGAACAAAGCCGGAAAATGCTGCCACACTCAGTGTTGTAATTGAGCAACGATATGGTAATAGTGTGACATAAAAAATCACACAGTACAATCATACAACTTCAAAAGAACTTTACAAAGAATATTTTGATGTTCCTTGCTGTGACACATGCAGTTTTCAGAAGTTTCCAAGTTCCCAAGTTTCCTTTCGAAGTTACCAAGTTTCCAAGTTTCCAATGAAGAATCTAGATATGAACTTCGTTTCGATGTTCTTTTTCAGGGAAACTAATCCAGCTACTGTTAAGATAAGGAACTGGCTATTGGCTGTGTGGCATTTGCGAGCTATTTTGCAGACAAAAGTCTTGTCATTCTGCCAGAACCTTCTGGCCACAGTTAATAAGTAAGGAAACTGGAAGCCCCTTGTCCATCTTCAAGTCCAGTCTTGGACCATTTAAGCTAGCTCTCCCAGGATGAGGTTGACAGGATCCTGGCAGCGGTGAAGCCCACCACTTGCCTCTTTGACATGCACCAATCCTGGTTGATTAAGGCCTGTAGAGATGGTGTCCAGATCCCCCTGGGGGATATAATCAATCTATCCCTATCCTCTGGGATATTCCCAGTAGGTTTGAAGGAGGCAGTAGTGTGACCACTTTTGAAAAAAAAATCACCATTGGGTCCTGTGGTCCTGGTCAACTACCGCCCAGCATTGAACCTTCCATTCCGGGGTAAGGTAGTTGAGAGAGTGTTGACTGAGCAGCTCCAGGTTTTTTCTGGATGATGTCTCCATCCTGGATTCATTCCAGTCCGGCTTCCACCTTGTCCATGGGATGACCTCCAGAGATATCTGGATTGAGGCGGGTTAGTGCTGCTGTGTCTTCTTGTCCTGATGGCAGTGTTTGACACAGTCAATTATGATCTTCTGACTCACTGTCTCGCCAATGCAGGGATATGGAGGATTGCCTTACAGTGGCTTTCCTCCTTTCTCCATGGTCGGGACAGAGGGTGGTGCTTGGGGAGAGGATCTCTCCATGGTACCTGGTGGAATGTGGTGCATCATAAGCAGTGATCCTTTAACCTATGTTGTTTAACATCTATATGCACCCCCTCGCCCAGCTGGTCTGGGGGATTAGGCTGAGTTGTCAGCATTATGCGGATGATACCCAGCTTTATCTGTTGATGGATGGACAGATGGACTTTGCCTCAGACATTGTGGAAAAGGTGCTGAAGGTGGCAACTGGGTGGTTACAACAGAGACAGCTGAAATTAAATCCAGGAAAGACAGAGGATTTTCTGCACTGGCCAGGTGGAACATGCTCCTATCTGAGACCAGGGCCCTGTGGGATCTATTGAAATTCCCCAGGGCCTGTAAAATGGAGTTGCTCCACCAGGCTTTCAGCTGAGGTGGTAGACATCCAACCATCTTGGCCTCCCCAGCTCATACTGCCCTATTTAATGACACTACAATGCTAAAGAGATTTGCACAGCATCTTCTGGTGAATTGGATGCCTTACTGACTATTGGATGCCTTACAGAGAGCCAGTTTGGTGTAGTGGTTAAGTGTGCGGACTCTAATCTGGGAGAACTGGGTTTGATTCCCCACTCCTCCCCTTGCACCTGTTGGATGACCTTGGGCAAGCCATAGCTCTGGACCAGCTGTTCTCTCAAGGACAGTTGTCTCATAGCTCTCTCAGCCCCACCTACCTCACAAGGTGTTTGTTGTGGGGAGGGGAAGGGAAAGGAGTTTGTAAGCCGCTCTGAGACTCCAAGTGAGTGAAGGGCGGGATATAAATCCAATCTCCTCCTCCTCCTCCTCCTCCTCCTCCTCCTCTTCTTCTTCTTCTTCTTCTTCTTCTTCTTCTTCGTACCCAGCATCCACGCTGGAGACACTCTGGACTACCACAAACTTATCTTCCTTCTTATTCTGAACTGGTTTTAAACTTGATTTAAATTGTATATTTTAATATTTTTTTTACTGTAAAATGACCTGTTATGACCCACCCTGAATCCACTTGCAGGGGAGGGAGGGATATAAAATAAATAAATAAACAAAGCAGTGAATTTATGGCACTCAAGAGCATCCTTATTTAGTGGGACCCGTTTCCATAAGAATCCATTCTGTGAAGACAAACTTACATGAAATACCGCATACATTGCTTGCATGTTGATGCCTCCTTTCTTCCCCCTTTTGATCTGGGAACAGGTCACATGAATAGATTGCCACCAATGCACTGTTGCTCACTTATTCTCCATCAGCAAGGTGAAGGATGTCAGTCTTAAATGTCCCATGCAGAAAATGCTGTAGTAGCCATTCTCCTCCCGTTAGTTCCCTTGGTCTCATCATAGCATGCCTCCTAGCAAACATAATTCTTTCTTGATACATTCATTAGGAAAATGTCATAATTTTTATGATGGATAAATCTGTGTCAGCAGAATGAAAAAAGATTCTGAATGTTAATATTTACCCTGCACCTGGCCCCAGACTGTACCTAATGTTCAGTTTTCTGTCCCACTTGTCCAATCAAGGACCAAGGTTATGTTTTTAATGACATGCCAGAATATAATTTGGCAATTAGCCTGTCGGATCCCTCCAGAGTTTTTACTAAATGAAGCTCTTTGAACACTTCAAAATTACAACTTAGCATGGTGATAGAATACATAAAGATGGCAAGGAAAAAGACCTTGATACAAGGAAGATACAAGAATAAGGCATTTATTGCTCTCTGTACAGAAAACGATCTCCTCTGAGAGTCCAGCCTAAGTATTTACCCTTCTGCATTTTAAACAGCGTTGTCCATTTCTTGTTCATATCTAATCACAGTTTTCCACAAGTGGCATTCATTTGGTTGGCAAGAGGAGAAACCAGGGTACAGTAAACTTCCACCAATACAGCAACAGAGTAAAGCAACTAGTTTCTTTATGGAAATGTATTTTCAATGTACTGCTAAGGACACTGTCCTGGGAGTAAGTTCCACTGAACCAATCTACCTGAGTAGGATTTTGAATGAACCTGTTGGGACTTACTTTCTAGACTGGGTATTTCCAGTGGGCATGGTGCTTTACACAGCACCTTGAGGTGTTTATGATCTCAAATTTATTTATTTATTTATTTATTTATTTTGATTTATATCCCGCCTCACCAGCGAGCCGGCTCTAGGCGGCTAACAACAATACGTCATAAACATACAAAGTTAAAAACGTAAATAAAATTATCTTAAATCACATTAAAATACAGCCAGACATCAAATCGCAGATGGCAGCAGATACTAAACCACATCAGATACCAGCAGCCCACTATTTTCCAGCCAAGAGGCTTCCACCACAGATGTTTTAGAGGCAGCTCACCACGCTGCCTACTAAGGGCCATTCCCTCCGGTGGCGGCCCCAAAAGCCTGGCAGAAGAGCTCCGCTTTGCAGGCCCTGCGGAACTGCAGGAGGTCCCACAGGGCCCTGATGTTCTCCAGGAGCTCATTCCACCAGTAGGGAGCCGCCACCGAGAAGGTCCTGTTCCTGGTGGTTGTCAGCCTGGCCTCCCTCAGGCCCGGAAGGGTCAGGCGATGTTGGGTGCCTGACCGCAGCGCTCTCTGGGGTATATATGGGGAAAGGTGGTCCCTTAGGTAGGCAGGCCCCAGGCCATATAGGGCTTTAAAAGTTAAAACAAGCATCTTGAACCGGATCCGGTACGCTATAGGCAGCCAGTGCAGTGCCCTCAGCACAGGCCGGACATGGTCCCTCGCCGAGAGGCCCATCAGCAGCCTGGCCGCGGCTTTCTGCACTAGCTGCAGCCTCTGGAGCTGGGTCAAGGGCAGCCCCATGTAGAAAGTGTTACAGTAGTGTAACCTCAAGGTAACCATAACATGGATCACTGTCGCCAGGTCGTTGCGTTCGAGGAAGGGAACCAACTGCCTAATCAGCCATAGCTGGTAAAAGGCTGCTCTGGCAGTGGCTGCTACCTGGGCCTCCATGGTTAAGGAGGCATCCAGGAGCACTCCCAAGCTCTGAACCCTCGGTGCTGGCACCAATGGCGCCCCCCCGAAGGCCGGTAGTGGGATCCCTACCCCCGGTCCACTCCGACTCAGGCACAGGACCTCCGTCTTCGTTGGGTTCACTTTCAGTCGACTCAGCCTAAGCCAGCCTGCCACGTCCTGAAGTGCCCACTCCAGGTCATCTAGGGTGGCCCCGGACCAGCCGTCCAACAGCAGATACAACTGGGTGTCATCAGCATACTGGTGACAACCCAGCTTGTGCCTCCAGGCAATCTGGGCGAGAGGGCACATATAGATGTTAAACAACATGGGAGCTAGCACTGCCCCCTGAGGCATGCCATATACCAGTGGGCGCCTCTGGGACATCTGCTCCCCCAGCGCCACTCTCTGTCCCCGACATTTAGACAGTTGGTGGATAACATATGGAAGACTATGGAAAGTATAGCAGGGGGAAATACAGGTAGTTACCAAAAACCTTCAGAGAAGATTGATTTGAATGAGGAGAGAGAGGTGGAACCACATAGGTGTTCTGGGAAGGCATTCTAGTCATAAAGGACCTTAAGGGAATCATCAGACAGAAAAAGCCAAAGGCTTATGCTATGTTGCTGCAGAGGGCAAGACTAGTTCTAACATACTTAGGTTGCAGAAGGGTAGATTTCACTGGAGCATTAGGTGAAACTTCCCGGTTTTAGTTCAACAAAAGAACCAATTACCTATATGGATGGTGGGCTCTCCCTTGGGCAGGTCTTCAAGCAGAGGTCACACAGCCATCTGCTGAGACTGTTTGTGTTCCAACATAAAGCAGACAGTACCTTACAACTCTAGGAAGCAGGATCCTTTCCCTTCAAGCTGGTAGAGTTCATGCAAATGTCACTGGCAGGAATCTATTGAGACAGGAATTAAAACGGGCAGGACATGGCAGGCTCGGGGGGGGGGGGGGAGGACAGGTAGTTTGCCCTGCATCTGAAACAGGCTAAAAAGCTAACACAGTGGTGCTTGGTTTATAATCTCTGTTTTCAAATCCATCCAGTGGCAGTCAATTGAATGATGGGAAGATATGAGCACTAAGGAGACTGCTGGAAATTTGACTTCAGTACACATGAAAACCCAGTCAATAAACTATATGGCTGAGCAATCATTTGAACTTGTATCTTCCACATCCAATGCAAACACTTTCAACTGGCATGTTCCTTGAGAATTGCACTTCTATATTTGTAAACTTTAATTAAATTCCAAGATGTTTAAAGCTTGCGGTGAATTTGTGTTCTTCCCAGACATAAAAATGAACTTTTAAGATGTATGAACAAGAATAAGAACTTATGAAAGAACTTATGAAATGCCAATGAAGCGCCTGTGCTACTTATAAACAGTTGGCATATGGTGGTCATGGGAAATGTATTTTAAGTCTGCGTTTGGGGGCCTTTGGACTGTGTTAAGCCTAAATGGAGCATCTACCGCTAAATTCAGGGATCGTTTTTTATGCATTGGGAAGTACCAAAAAATCAGGGATGGTCAAATGTTCCCTATTTCATTGAGGTTTATATTTTGTCTCTTTCTTCTTCTTCTTTTTTTGGCTGTTGCTTTTGGAGAGTCATTTGTATTGTGTACGCCTCTGGTACAGTCACTGCATGTAGTGCCCAAAGTTTACGCATATAATACTGAATATTTTATTTTTTATTTTATTTATTTATTGGAACATTTCTATGTCACTTAAAGGACTTAAGGCAGCTTGCAGACAAGTCCAGATTCCAAACTATTTAAGCAAATTATACAAAAAAGGTTACATAAATGTATCTTGTTAGGTTTTGATCTTCTGGGCTGCCTATCCCAGGCCTCAAGCTGTGAGCTATGGGCTCAGAGCCAACAGCCAAGGCCCTTTTGGCCCTTGCTCTTTGACTCATACTAAACAGCTTGCACCTCTGGCCCATCTCAGATGAAGTACCTGCAAGTAGAGAAGAACAAACTCAACCCAGATGGAACTTGGCTGCATGCAAGCCAGCGCAATCTTTCTCACTTCTTCCCTCCCACATCTGATGGGAAAATGTGTCCAATGTGTGTGGGGGGTGGGATTTAAAAAAAAACAAACATAAATCATAGTTTTTTATTTGTGCAAGACAGAAGCAAAGTCAAACATAGATTTGGGTGATTGTAGAACTGAGTCTTGTGAAATTTAAAGTAATTCATACATAAAATACATGCAGAAGATTAGGTCCTATAGGTGAAGGTAGGTGTGGATGAGTAACTCCACCCCAGTCTGAAAGCCAGAATGTGTGGGCTTCCCTTCCAGCTTTATCAGACTCTTAAAATCTTCCAGACCAATACCAGCTTTACTATGGCCACTAAAAAGCTGAACAGATACATTGGTCTCACAAAGCCGACAGCTGAGGCCCATGCTAACTTTACTATTGTCATTAAAAGCCAGTTCTGATACATGAGTCTCACAAAGCAAACAGCCCCAGAGATTTCCTTTTTACATAAACTTGCAGTATGGACTTGCTTCATAGGGCATTCTTGGTCCACCTTGGAAATGATGACAGGGCCATGAAGGGTTTCATTTGCAGGGATGAAACTTAAAGTTACAAGTATGTCAACTTTTCTAAGACATCTCTTCTCTAGATCTTGATAACTGTGGGCAAAAGTTCTGTAGAAATATATTTGGATCATCAAGTCAATTTTTATTGTATACCCTACATGTGACATAACTATTCCCTTACCTTGGTGGTAACAAGGTGACCCATTCTTTCTAGCTGTAAAACTTTTAGTACTCCATTTTATTGAGTCCTAACGAACACACAAAGCAGTATCTGTGCTTTGAGCCCTGCGGAGTTGTTAAGTAGCTATTGCTCCCACAAGTCCAGAGAGAAAGCGAAAGAAAGCTGAGGTTCATTAAGAAACTTTGAATTTGAAAGATGCTCAATTGGAAAAGAAACATTAGGACACCCCATAATGAGTTAAAGGCAAATGAGATTATTGGAATTATGTTACCTATAAAGAGCTGTACAGAGGCTGCAGACTTCACAGAAATGTAACATTTCAATGCACTGTTATATTTCATAGCTAGTTACCAAAATCCCTGCTGAAAAATATGCATTAATAAAGGGGAATAAATGCCACTCTATACATCTCATCATGGTACCTCATATGTCCTTAATGTTCTTTTCTTTTTCTTTGGGCAATTTTTTATTTGGAAGTGAAATGACGATCAGAAGGCATTGATGAGATAGCTTGCCTTCCCCCTCAAGTTTAATCCAATATTGAGTGTTCGCTCTACCTCCCCCAGTTTCTATTATCAAAGTCATAATGTTGCCTTAATCCACATGATAAAGTACTGCTCCAGACAACCCAATCTCTTTCAGGACGTTATTGATAATTATTAACAAGAATGGTGGCACGTTTGTTGAAGGTGTGAATGCCTCAACATATTTGTGTTTTGTTGGGTGGGTTGTAAAATGGATGTAATGAATATTTGCATAAGAATTAATGATCTGTATCAGAAGAACAACACAATTTTTATGCATAGTTGAGAGAGCTTTGGATCCCCTTCTATGAGCCCCAAGGGACTTAACTCCCCTTGGAATCAATGGAGCATGAGTCATTTGACAACTCAGCTAGACAATTACATAAGAGACTTCACAGAAATGAAGGCCCTAACTTTACATTACCTTATCCTCGCATACTCTTTCAGTTTGCCACAAGGACTTTCTGTCATGTGTGTCTTGAAAGTTCCCTGTTAACTACCCAGTTTCCACCTTGCATGGGTCCAATTCAGATTGGGGCCATGACATATGGAGAGAAGAAGAGTTGTTTTTTATACTCCACTTTTCTCTACCCTGAGGAGTCTCAAAGTGGCTTACAACTGCCTTCTCTTCCTCTCCCCACAACAGGCACCTTGTGAGGTAGGTGGGGCTGAGAGAGTCCACAGAGAACTGTGATTGGCCTAAGGTCACCCAGGAGGCTTCATGCAAAGGAGTGGGGAATCAAAACCAGCTCTCCAGATGAGAATCCACTGTTTTTAACCACTACACCGCACTGGCTTAAGCCTCCCACTTCCCACATACACAATTACTTTTTCTCAACCTGAAATGGCCCCCAGGAAGCTGCCATTTACCCTGATGGGGAAATGTATTTATAGGCATCTGTATATGTAAGTTTCCCCAAAGGAACAGCTAGTGGCTCTTCAGCACCAGATGATTTAAGACCCCAAATGACATTGTGTCAGAATTGGGCTCCCTCATGATTGGGAACTGAGTTTGCTGAACAGAACACACAAGGTACATCTAATCCAAAGTCCTTCTGGTGGACACGGGGAGAACAGGTGGATAAGATAAAGTATAGATAGGGCCTAATTTGATTGTGATCTAGCCAAGATCAGAAGCGAGAGTGAGAGGCTGTATCGTGATATTTTCTTGATGAAGTTTTGTTAGGGGCAGATGCTGCAAATAAGAAGAAATAGGATCTCACAATGTCAATATAACCTCCCAGGCATATTTGCAAATCCCTTTTCTAGCAGCGGGCAATACACAACAACTTCTTGTCCTCTTCAGCACCTATAGGTGTGAAAATCAATGAGTTGGGGAAGGGAGCCAAAAGGCTATTTTCAGAAACTCATTCCTGCAACTTCCATTCCTCCACATTTCCAGTCGTTCTTAGTGTCAGTCACAAACTGAAAAATTACCTTCCCAAATAGTATCTATCTGAAACCAGAATTTGGGGAACAGGGGTGGTTGAATCTTTGTTAACCACCTTGTGGAAACAATTTGAGGCTTTTCAAAGTGAAAAACAGTGGATGCCAACAGTGTAGTTACCGTTATAAAGCTATAACATGAAATTTTAGTAGCTCATTCAATATTTCATTGCCTGAGGCTACTGGCAAGCCAAGAATTGCACCCATGCCTATTGAAGAAATGTGATTGCATATGGAATCCAGGAAGCATTTCTTTGCCTGAAATCAACCTTCCTCCTTTTTCACAACATGTACCAATTTTCAACGTTTGCAGTTTGTTTTAATAAGCAAGAATGATTTCTGGTGCTCATCTTCTCGAACAAAGCTGATGAAAGCCTTGCAATATATTCACTTCTGCTGAATCGTTACAGCCAAGTTCTTGCAGAACAATGTTGTGTGTGCTTTTATTAAGACACAACTTGCTGCTGATAGCTGCATATATGACAGACAGACAGACAGACAGACAGGAAGTTAGAGACAGAGAAGCCTGCAGGGCCTTTGCTTCAGCTAATAGGTATTTCATAGTAATGCTGAGCAGTCCAGGCTCTGGGTCGGCTCTTTCCCAAGAAGCTTCGAGCAATGTATTAAATATTTATTAGAAGAGAACCAAGTCAGAAAAACTGCCTTCCCTGTCCAGAGGACTAATGGAGTTTCTAAATACATAATCATGAACAGTTCTCATAAGCCATAGTTTGATGCAACTCATCTCAGAAGTATAAGGCAGTAGGAGTTGTGAGAGCCATTTCACTCCTGCAGTTACTACTACTACTACTACTACTACTACTACTACCACTACTACTACTACTAATAATAATAATAATAATAACAATAATTCCAATTGCTGTGAGCACATTACTCCATTAATTTCCGGGGGAAGTAGTGAATGGTGTCACCCAAGTTATAAGGAAGTGCTATTTGCTCTCAAGTCAACATGTGGTGTACCTGATTTTAAAATGCAGAGATTTTTTTTGGGGGGGGAACCACATTATAACTCTTTGTGGCTTCTAACTGACAAGCCACTTCTCAAATGTGAAACCTGCATCTCCCTCACTGATGTGCATTAAGAAGGCTGCCAATTTTTCTTTTAACTGGCTAAATACAAAAGTTAAAAATATACTATTTATTAAACAAATTCCATTTTACAAATTAATTTCAAGTTTCTTGTATGGGTTCTCCACACTTGGGTTATAAATTTGGACATTCTTTTCCCCAGCCACTTCAACAAAATTGGGTAGAAATATTGTCATCAAAATTTACACCTCTTTTTGCACATCTGTTGCATGTGAATGCCATGAAAATGGTAGTTCATGGCATGACAGTTGTTGTTAAATAGTGTACAAAATGCCATCAGAAAAACAATTGAAAATGAAAAATTGTCAAAGGAAGCAGGAAATATTTTTTAAACCACCTGAGAATTAAAAGAAAGGAATTAAAACATACACATTCATATATGCCTAGTTAAAATGTATAGCTTATTCAGCCTTTTAGTTATTGTGACATTGACTGTTGGCCCTGTGGCACTTCGTATAAATGGCCAAAAATGCTCACCACCAGTGTCTGGCAGGTTGACCCTAGAAAGGTATAAAAATGTTCCTTTCCTATCAAATTAATCTTGCATTCAAGTTCATTACTGCAAACCTTTCCAGTTAATCACTGATTCCTTGACTTGACTTGCATATCTGTCAATATCTTAATTTGATTAAAGGTTTCCTTCAGCAGAATGCTTCTTAAATGAGATCCAGTAAGGACTAATTTAAGAAGGATGCTACGCAGCTCTAATGGCTATAATTACCTTTATTATGATTAAGATTCACTCCAGGCAAAGTTGCATTACAGGAATGGCTATTCCAAGTATTTATCAGAATACATATGACATTAATAAAGTGTTTGTAATAAGGTGTCATGGGCAGAGTCCATAGGAACTTGAGTTCCTATAAGGTAGAACTGTGGCTAACAAATGTTTTAAATAAATAAAAATAAATAATAAACATGAACTATTGTAGGATGGATTCTGGGTAAGAAATATGCTATGGGGATGTGCTTTTAGAATGACCAATCAAGATCCAACCAAAGCCATATCTGTTCTTTAACAGAATGTAACTAATTTCTCACATCTGATAATTATAGTATAACCTAAGATACTACTATTATTCTAGCATCTTGCTACCTCAGATCTGTTTTGTGGGAAGTGGGCATGCCTGCAAAAAGGAGGAAGAACTTTGGCAGAAATGGCCTGATATGAACATTATCAAACTAAAACATTTAGCAGAACATTTAAAAGTATCTTTCCAGTTGGCATTTCTGTGCCCCAAATCCACAAAACAGGAGTTATTTCACTATCTCAGGGTTTGGATTCTCTGTGTTCTGTCTGTGTATTTCCTCGTGGTTTCATTATATTGGACTAAGGCCAAGAGAAACATTTGCTTGTATCTACAGGCAAGAAGGCAGGACTCTATAGCGGAATGGGGGAAATACAGGAAGAGGTTTGGGCTTTGGCATCCCACTCAATGACAGGCAGCAAAAACACTGTGCTTTTTACTAGTGGGTAGGCAGACAGGTGGTTTAGAGGTTAAGGCTGAACTGCAGACCGGAAGATAGGTGGTTCGGCAGTTTGAGACCCGAGTGCTGCGTGACACAGTGAGCTCCCATCTCTGGCCCCAGCTGCTGCCAACTTAGCAGTTCAAAAGCAAGAAATTTCAAGTAGATAAATAGGAACCGCTTCGGTGGGAAGGTAACAGCGCTCCGTGCACCTCGGCATCTAGTCATTCTGGCCACATGACCACGGAAACATCTTCAGACAGCACTGGCTCTTCAGCTTGAAAACGGAGATGAGCACTGCCTCCTAGAGTCAGATTCAACTGCAAAGGAATTCTTTCAAGCAAAAGAAACCTTCACCTTTAGGCAGACAGGGCTTCATAGATGGAGAAAGAAACAAGTCCAAAACTTCGCCCCATCCCCAGTTATAAGCTGTCTGTCCGATTTGTAGACTGTGAAATACAGGCCAAACCTTCACCATCACAGCAATTAACACCCTTACCAAACCAGGGCCGAAGACAGACTGGGGCAAGGGGAATTTCCCCTGCGGCGCAGCGTTTGCACGCTGCCGGAAGGAAGCCGCCTGCAGCGTTCAGACTGCAGGCGGCTTCCTGCTTCCTGCAGCGGCGGGCGGACGCCGCGTGGCTGCCTGTGCCCGCGTGCCACAGCAGCCGAGCACCACTTTAAAGTGGTGCTCGGCTGGTGTGGGAGGAGCGCGGCACCGGACGCAATGTGTCCAGGCCACCTCCTGGGGGCAGATGCGGCCATCTGAACGGCCGCTCTGCCTCCGCTTCTGAAGCGGAGGCAGAGCGGCCGAGACTGCCAATCTGTCCTCGGCCCAGATAAAACATGCGTGATCAGTGATGAAGAAAGATCTGAGAGAGATATCAAAGCACTCTACGGCTTTCCTTTCATGTTAAACAGAATATTTCCCACATTATAAATCATCTAGGAATAGCCTGGGGAGGTGAGTAGCAACTTCCCCTTCATGTGCAGATTCTTGAGAAGTGGCATATAAATGTACTAGTCAAATAAATTTAGAAAAATGAAAAGCAGGATATATGTTAAAACAAAAACTGTGTATGGGTAAGGAGAGCTAAATCCTACTTCCTCCTATGCCTCACTGTGGTACTTGAAGAACTTTTCTTCCAGACAGGCTTTGAGTCCTGAAGTTAGTCAGGACTGAAGTGGGGGTGGGGAGAGAAAGTGAAGAAAGGTGTTACACAGCATGAAGAGGAGGCCACACAGACAGTTCATGGTCAACAGACAACTTTATTATAACTACAAAGTCACAGCAAGAAAAAAACTTTGAAGTGAAGTGGCTGCTATCAAGAACTGAAGTGGAGTTGGAAAGTGAAATTGCTAACAGGCTGAATTCTTAGTTGTTGGACTATACAAGGTCTACAGTGCAGCATTATGATGAAGAAACTCTGCCAGCACTAGTTCGGCCAGCCAGAAGGACCAATTCACTACATATGATGTATGTAGGCTCTAGCTGAGAGTTCCCCTTTCTCCTACACACACCTGCTTTGAAAAATCAGTATGCCTGCTCTGAAAATTCAGTAGAATTTTATTTTAATTTATATTTTTATTTGTGTTTAATGGAAGAAGAGAGAGTTTCTTTGGTTGAAAAGTAGGATATAAATACAACTCTTCCATCCATCTTTGAAATGCTTTCAGTTTGCCTTTTAAATTAAACTTACATGCTTCAGATGAACTTGCTAGTCAGTGTTTCTCACAATGGGCAAGTGAAACAGTCAAACATCAGGAAATGGACTTCAACAGAGAATTTTCTTTCAAAGCTGTGCCTCTTCCTCTGCCCTTGCTCTTTTCATCAATTAAACAGCATAAAACATCCAGTGAGTAGTGCAAAAGAACTAATATTACAAAATTAGATAACATTGCAAACCAGTGCAAACAAAAAAAAATCAGACTAAAACATATGCAGTGCAGAAAATGGATTACAAAAGCAGAAGACACTGCGGTAAGATAGTACATATAAGATAGTACATGTAAGAATAGTACATGTAAGAATTCATCATATTGGGCTCTATTTGCTGGTAAGATAGTACTTATAAGAATCAACACAATAGACTGTAATCCCCATCCTTTTAAAAGTACCCTCTTGAGTGATTCCATTATTTCATGAGCCTATATTGTTTACAAAACTGCCATCTGGAACATTCCCATTTTACATATTGGGGGGGGGGGTCATAGAAGTGTTGTAGCTTTTCTGATCTCCTCAGGCAGGCCATTCTGCAAGGAGAGGGGCACAACAGCTACTTATCTTACTCATTTGAATGATGACACCTTCATTCAAATGAGAGCAGCTATGGGACATATTGGGAGGGGGGGTCCTTTAGATATGTGGGCCCTAGGCAAAAGGATTTTCAGTTAAGAATCAAGACTTTGAACTAAACCCAGTAACCAATCAGTGACTTATGAAGAGTCTGCAAAATAAATATAAGGCACATACTCTGCCTAGTTCAGGTTAGAAATGAAGCTGCAGCATTCTGGACCAACAGGAGTTTCCAAACTGACTTTAAGGGCAGAGCCATATACAATGCATTGCGATAGTCTAACCTTGGGGTTACTATGGAAGGGAACCACATGGTTAGATTGGCTGGGAAGAGTTTGGAGAATAGACATTCATCAGGTTGAAGGGGAACGATGTGTATAGCACCATGCATTTGTAGGGTGAAAAATGTGACCAAGGTTTTATATCTCTACCCTAGAGCGATTGATCAAATACAACGTAAAGAGATGAGAATTTTCTTCCAAGTCTGTTGGCAAATGATTAATATCCAAACTTTTTCCCCAATTTGTTTTATATCACTGCACAGTTTTGAGAACCATGTGCATGTCTGTATGTATGGGAAGCCAGCATGAGCTTTTTTGTTTGTTTTCCCCTCTAGTTTTGGTGTGTTGAACCAGATTTATAGACATCTAACTGATTTTAAGCCATTTTCAAAAGATAGGTTGAGTTAGGATATTTCAGGTCTTGGCCTTAGTACATGTAGGAATATTCTCAATGCTGGCTCAGTAACAAGAATCCAATCACATTATCTTGTGTTTATTCCACTGTGGGGGTGAAATGGCTGTACTGATCAGGTACTGATCAGGTACTGATGATATCTGTTGAAATCAAGAGCCAGGTAGAGAAGGGAGGCTGTCATTCCGATCTGTTCTGTTCATCTGATGACCTGAAGCCCCAGACTGTCTTTATATGAAAGAATTGTCAAGCATTAATATTCCCACAATTTAGTTTTGCATTAAAACTAGGGCTTAAATTAAGCTGTACGATGGACTAATTAACTCTACCAGGCCTGTGGTATTCTGTGACAAGTACTTTCCCCCCTCCCCTTGGTGAAATAGTCTCTCTTACAATGATATTAATTTCATTCCTGTTGTTTTCTTTGAGTGACTGTAGGAAAAAGTCTTTTCTACTTTTCTTTTCTTTTTTTTGCTACCTAGGTTTTCCTTGTCCTTTCTCTAGGGTAACATGGTCTGGTGTGAATTAATTCAATTGGCAAATACATCATCTGTAGGCCTGTGACAGAGAGAACGTCCTGTATAAGTAGTCCCTTGCCACAAATCAAGTATTGCAAGGGCAGCTGAAAAATCTGCCTCTGTACTTGCTGAGGCAACATAGAACCTTGATCATCCATACCCTATTTCCACAGAGTTTGAATGTTCATATAATATCATGGTCTGTCTATTGATGGCTGCATCCCCTCTGGTTCTAAGCTTGACTGGGAAGTTCCCAGGCTACCCCCCCCCCCCCCGGAACTCACTTTTCAGGCAGTGTGTGTCCTGTTTGGGCTGGGAGTGGGGGCTGGCCAGTGGGGGAGGATGGTGGAAATGGGGGGGGATAGCAACAGCACCCCAATGTACTGTCACTCTCTGTGCACCTGGAAGTGATGTCAGCACATCACCAGGCAATGCTGGGGATTCTCTGACATCTGCCCAGACTCATAGAGTTCTTCCCGAATGGCAGGATATCCCCAGCATTGGACTGACATAACTTCCAAATGAACAGAGAGTGATGTAAGCATGTGGTCAGTGATGTCATTATACCACTGGTGAGGGTCCCTGTCACAGGTAAATTCCACTCCCACAAACTTCCAAGCCCTGTCTGGGAACTCTAGGATAGTGTCCAAGGCTAGGGAGGCCTGCCTTCTACCTGCTGTGTCTGCCGCTGCTCAGTTGGGCAATGGGGGGGGGGTGATGCCTGGGGAAATGTGGGGGTGATCAGCATCAACCCGGTGCCATGATATCACTTCCAGATTGGTCTGATAGTTACATCTTTGCATCAGAAACCTGTCTAGCATTTACCCCAAACTCTGTGGCTAAGCCTTAGAATTTGGAATGAATGCTAGAGTGTGGTCCAGCTCTGATGACATCACTTCTGGGATCCGCTGAATGTAATGTCATGGCATTGGTGTGCCACTAGAAAGTTTAGTCCCTGCCCCCTGCTATCTCCCACCAGTTGTCATCCCTATCCCAGGCAGAATGAACAAACAAGAAACATGTATTAAACAAATACTGGAACACAGGGTCGCCAGCCCATCTGATGGGAGGCAGTGATCCCCTGCCACTAGGCCCAATCTACCACCGCCAATCAGCTGACCAGTTGGGAGACTTGCTAGGAGAAAGATGAAGGCCCACTGGAAGTGATGTTATCATGCCAGTGACATTCATGTGACACTCTGGTATTTGGGCAAAAACTGTATGGTATAAGCTGTTTGTATCATAGAGTTTTTGCCCAAATATCAGAGCATTGCAGCAATGTTGCAGCATCATGACATCACTTCTTTTGTGATGCCAGAAATGGGGCCTGGGCCTTCCTCTTTCTCCTGGTAAGTCCCCCCATCCTCTGCCTGTTGCCAGGAGGGACCTGGCAACCCCACTGGAACAACAGTGTTACTAAAAGAATGGTTATGAAGACAGAATAGATTCACATAGGGCAAAACCTTCCAGGGAAAGTAACCTGATGGAAAACAATGAAGTCCACCAATGCAGCTGTCTTTACTCTGTTTCTAACTCTAAGTAAATAGCTGATTCTCTTTATGTCTTCCAACTCTTCTTAATTTACTGATGCAGCACGCATATGCACACTGTGGGTGAAGGAACTGCTATACCATCTCTCATTCCCTTTGGTAATGTTATCATTCCCCTGATGGTGCCAGGGAAACCCTTGATTTTTGGGGATTCAGCCCACCACTGGCCAGCTTGCTGATGCGGGAAGCCCTACCCCCAAACAGGGATTTCACCACATGATGTCCCCCAGCACAATGACGTCACTCAGAAGTGATGTCATTGTGCTGGGGACATTGCATGGGGACACGCTGGTATTTGGGTGAACTCTATGGTTCTGAGGCCAAAAATCCCTATAGAGTTTGCCAAATACCAGAGTATTCCCCACGTGATGTCCCCACCTACCCTAGCAGGCACCTGAAGTACCCTGCTCCAGCCAAGGTAAGAACTGGCAACCCTACCTTTTGGTGTAGCTATAATGATCAGCTCCCACAGACTATTTCTGTACCACAATATATATTTTGAAATGCCACCACAATATCTTACATGACTATGATACAGATTCCGTCATACAGTGTGTATGTTATATTAAATTGGGACCACTGAAGAAGGCCTTTTTGGCTGAAATGCATCTGGTCTGATTTCATTGGTTTATTGGTTCTAATTAGTACTACTAAGCATATACTGTTTTGTAGGTTATGTGTACGGCAAAGTGTGCTAAGAGTTTATTATGTGTAATGTGTACAGCTTTGCACCTTCACGTTCCCCCCTCCCCCTTCTGGTTTCAGCCCTGTTTCTATCCCAGTTGGAAAGTTTTATTTATGACTTGTTTAATGGCTTCAATGAAGGGTGCACCATGTTCTTACTCACCACAAATGCATTTTACTACATTCAGTAGACTGGCTGCTTGCTCCTAAATGGCTTAATGAACACACCTAAAGCATTTATAATGAAATGTGGGATCCTGGAGCTGCAGTAGCGTCTGGTTCCCAAAGTGTGTGTTCCTTTTCTATTGAAATATATTAGGTTACTGTTAATGCATTTAAAGGAACATTGTGCCGGGCGGTGAAATGGTCTCTTACCCAAGTTTAAGCATTAGGAAAAGCCAAAGGGTAGTTCAGGTTTATATGATTCCACTTGCTGTGTTCAAAGCTTCCACCATAATGTTAAAGATTTTAACAGCATATAATAAAGGGTGGGAGTTGAACTGGGGAAACCTGCATTCCTGTCACCTCCACCCAGCTATAAAGTCTGTGGGGTAACTTTTATCTCTCCATCTTCTCTGTCTGATGAGATTGTTTTGAGGAAATTTCTTGGAGGGAAAAGGTGTTGCAAATGGTGTATGATGTCAAATCTGGGACTGAGGTGGGGTACGTAGACAATACAGTTATATCTGAAACCAGGTCTCCAAAGGTGATATTCTATCCAGTGTTCCACATGGTGATCCAATCCACTTGGAGAACTAACAGGGAACTGGAAAGTGAATACAAATTCAATTCATTCCTGAGGGGAATAGCAATAGGGTGGTGGGGGTTAAAAAAAAAGAGCTTATCTTGAATTAGAGTTGTTGAGCAAACTTTTCTCTGTACACTGCAAGGCTCAGAGGTGTCATTTATTCCTTAGATTATGGATTTATATGCATATGTTTATTTTCCTCTCCAACTTTATTGAAGATATAAGGCACTTTCGGCATTGTCTGAGTGACATTTGCTCTGCAAAGGAACAAAGAGAGAGAGTTGTTCCTTAGCAACCACCCTGTGAAAGTTCTTAGAATACCACCTTGGGCCTACTCCAGCTTCTCCTGCCCTTTCGTTGTTTGTACATAGATTCTCTTGGTAAATTAGACAGGTGCCAGATGCCAGGCTTACTGGGGGAATGGGAAAGGAGTCTGCATTCCATGTTCTTCCGCTGTGCTTGTTCTCTGACATGAATTGGGGTTTTCGTTGGAGATGGGACAGATGGGTAATCAGAGGGGAGAAAATATTTCCACTAGGCAGTCTTTGGAGGAGGGTGGCAAAGTGCTCTAACTTTCCAGCTCCCACTGAAAGAATAAAGAAAAGTTTTGCCTGTGAAGTCATGGAAATGACAGGGCATGTGTGAAGCCTGTAGCCAGAGGGGTAATAGTGATAGAGTTGCCAGCTCTCTTATTCTAGCCCATCACAAGCTGGTGACGGCCATGAGATCAAACAAGTTAAAGTGTTCAAATATTTAGGTGTAGTGTTCCAACCGTCTGGCTCATGGACAGCTCAGCTTTCCCGTGTAACTGAATCTGCCCAAAGAGCGGCTACAGCAACTTTACTTGTATTGGTCATTCACTGAATAAATAAATTGATTGATTGATTGAACTGAATTGATTGATTGATACAGAAAGTTAAGATTTTTCTGCACACAAAAAGGGACTGTCATATACCATATGCTTTGGAAGTCCTTCAGGGCTTGGTGGTTCCCCAGCTTACGTGTGGTTCACAGACATGTCTGTACAATGGCTACTGTAAACTAGAAGCAATCCAATCCAAATTCCTTAGATCCTTATTTGGAGTACCTTGTTGTGTACCCAATGCCCTGGTTAGGCTAGAAGCAGGGTTGGTTCCACAAGAAGTGCATGCCTGGTTCCAAGCTATATCCTTCTGGCTCAAGTTAAGCCCCCTCACCCCGGATTAATTTAATTAATCCTTTCAGACATTTTTCACTTACTAGAAGAAGAAGAAGAGAAGAAGAGATTGGATTTGTACCCCACCCTTCACTCACTTGGAGTCTCAGAGTGGCTTACAAACTCCTTTCCCTTCCCCTCCCCACAACAGACACCCTGTGAGGTAGGTGGGGCTGAGAGAGCTCTGAGACAACTGTCCTTGAGGGAACAGCTGGTACAGAGCTATGGCTTGCCCAAGGTCATCCAGCCAGGTGCAAGTGGAGGAGTGGGGAATCAAACCCGGTTCTCCCAGATTAGAGTCTGTGCACTTAACCACTACACCAAACTGGCATAGTAATCAAACAGAGACAATGGGACACTGCCCTTCAAGTCGACAGATCACAGGCCCTTTATGCTCTGGCAGTGGGGAACTGTAACAAAAATTCCACTCCATCAAGTTACCTTTATACATTAGAATTCCCCAAACACCGCAGAACCTTCACTCTGGCCCGGTTTAATGTCCTCCCATCTGCCCTTTTTTTTTTTTCATGCTTTAATTTTTTTCATGTGTTTGTGTGGCTGAATAAAGCCTGCCCCACTCCTCCCAAATGCTGATATTCCAAGGAGGAATCCCTTCCAAGTACTTGCCAGAGTCGACCCTGCTTAGCTTCTGCAATCTGATGAGACCGGGCTTGCCTGGGCTATCCAGGTCAGTGCCCATCTGCCCTTCTTGAAGGGAGATATGTATGAATCCCATCTGTAGAATGTCTCTTCCCATGTCAGTCTGGAATGGTAGAAACAATCGAACAGGTCCTCTTATACTGCAGATTTTACCAGGACATTCGGAATATGTACATTACCCCAGTTCTGTACAAATATCCACGCAAATCAAATTATTTTTAGAAGAAGAAGAAGAAGAAGAGATTGGATTTATATCCCGCCCTTCACTCACTTAAGAGTCTCAGAGCGGCTTACAAACTCCTTTTCCCTTCCCCTCCCCACAACAGACACCCTGTGAGGTAGGTGGGGCTGAGAGAGCTTTTTCCCAAGCTGTCCTTGAGGGAACAGCTGGAACAGAGCTATGGCTTGCCCAAGGTCATCCAGCCAGATGCAAGTGGAGGAGTGGGGGATCAAACCCGGTTCTCCCAGATTAGAGTCCGCGCACTTAACCACTACACCAAACTGGCTCTCTTTTATACTTCTTGCAGACTGTTTCAGTGAAACTACCCTTAAGGTAGCAAGATTTTGTGCTCTGGCATGTTTTAACAAGGCAGAAGAACACAGACTAATGTCTTAGTAATTTTACTATTACTATTAACTGTATATTTTCTGTATGGAATATCTATTTTATGAATCCAATGTGTACTATGTATTGTTGATATTCCTGACTGCTAATCTCAGATCATCATAATTAACTAAAACTAAACTAAACACAAACTGCTCAGAAGTTGTCACAGCTGCATAACTGTCCTTCTCGTGGCCATGGAGTGATTGGAACAGTTTGCAGCTTGTAAAGGTGTGAAAGCCTTCCAAGAACAAATGAAGAAGAGATTGGATTTATACCTGGTTCTTCACTCGGAGTCTCAGAGCAGCTTACAATCTCCTTCTCTTTCTCTCCCCACAACAGACACCCTGTGAAGTAGGTGGGGCTGAGAGAGTTCTGAGAGATCTGCTCATGAGAGAACAGCTCTGAGAGAATGTGATTAACCCAAGGTCATCCAGCAGCTGCATGTGGGGAATCAAACCTGGTTCTCCAGATTAGAACCTGCTGCTCTTAACCACTACACCAAATTGGCTCTCATGATTTGGTAACCCCAGCCAGTGAACGCAATGGCCAACCCTTGGACCCTTTTTTGCCCTACTTAAGGGCCCAGCAGATGGCTTTGTAATCTTGTTTTGTGACCTTGAACATAAATATGTTTAGTTACAAAGGAATTATTGGTAGCGGGTTCCCTCCCTTTTCCCAAATGGAATGGCTTCTCTCTTATTCATGGGGGTGGGCACATTTAAGGTGCATTTTTCAAGAGAAGAAGGAGGAGTGAGGGAGGAGGAGGAGGAGGAGATTAGATTTATATCTTGCCCTTCACTATCTGAAGAAGTCTCAGAGCGGCTTACAAACTCCTTTCCCTTCCCCTCCCCACAAGAGACACCCTGTGCAGCAGTTGGTGCTGAGAGAGCTCTGACATAAACTGCTCTTTCAAGAACAGCTGTGCCAGAACTATGGCTTGCCCAATGTCATCCAGCAGCTACAATTGGAGGAGTGGGGAATCAAACCCGGTTCTCCCAGATTAGAGTCCGTGCACTTAACCACTACACCAAACTGGCTTACTATCACCATTGTAAGGAAAACTCAGAATGTAACAGCTTGTGATTTTACAGTGGGAAGTGCTCAACTAAGAATATTAATATTTTATTTATTTATTTATTTTTGCAATTTTTTTTATCCCACCCAACCCCACAAATGGTCTCAGGGCAGCTTACATCATGTCATAAAACAATAAAACAGTTCCATAAATCATTAATTCATTTAAACATTAATTCATACAAGATTAATATTTAAATACCAAATTTAAGATGCCTAATGGCAGCTCAGCGGTTGGTTTCAATCCCGTATACAGTAAGCTCATGCCAGGGAGGGGCGTAGGATCACTCCAGTGGAATAAATCAGTCGCTCCTGGTGCCCATGGTATAAAAGCACCATGGAACACTCGAAGCAAGGGAGGCCAATGTTATTTGATGTCCACCACCTCAACTAAAGGCCTGGCCCAACAGCTCCCTTTTACAGGCCCAGTGGAATTGTAACAAATCCCGCTGGGCTCTGATCTCCATTGGGATCATGTCCCACCAGGCTGGGGCCAGGCTCTGGTCGAGGCAAGGTGGATGTCTTACGGGCTGCGGACTACTAAATTGTGCTGGTCTGAAGAGTGCAAGGCTCTTTGGGGCACATATGGGGAGAAATGGTTCCTGCGGGTATGCTAGTCCCTGGCCGCATAGGGCCTTAAAGGTTAGTACCATAACCTTGAACCTGACTCAGTATTCAACCAGCAACAATGCAGTTAGTGCAGCACTGGCTGAATGTGTGCCTGCTCAGACATCCCAGTGAGCAGGCACGCCATCACATTTTGTACCAGTTGAAGCTTCCAGATCAGGTTCAAGGGTAGGCTTGCATAGAGCAGGTTACAGTAATCAAGCCTGGAAGTGACCATTGCATGGATCACTGTTGCCAAGTCCCAGGAAGAAAGGTAGGGGACCAGTTGCCTGACTAGCCAGAGATGTTAAAAGGCTGATCTGGCAACATTACTGACTGGAGCCTCCATGGAAAGGGAGGCATCCAGGACCACTCAAAAATTGCTCACCACTGGCGGCAGCATCAATGGTGCCCCACCAAGAGCTGGGAGTCGGATTCCTGAACCCATCCCCCCACGACTAAGGAATAGGACCGCCATTTTAGCTGGATTAAATTTCAGCCAGCTCATTTGTAACCAGTAAGCCACAGCCTCCAGGGCCCTAGTCTGAATATCTGGGGTGGAGTCTGGCCAGCTGTCCATCAACAGACACAGCTGGGTGCCATCAGCATACTGGTGACAACCCACCCTGAACCCCTGAATTAATTGGGTGACGGGATATACGTAGATGTTAAATAAAAAACTAAAAATAGTGAAAGGAAATGTCAAGTCAGAGTGACAATGCACAATAAAATCTTGGGTCTCTCAGGCTTCTACTTTCCACATTTACTATTGTGTTTGCTGGGGGTGAGAGAGAGCATCATATCTTACCAGTGACAAAATACTGCATTTCTCATAGAAGGAAGTTGACATTTATTATTCCTCTTCACTTACTTTTGGGTCCCATCAAACATAAGGACTTTTTTTTTCTCCTGCAGAGACAGGGTGCCTGTCAGACCCCCGAGTCAATCAGTTCTGAACACAGTCATTTCAGAGAATGCAGTTTATTGAGACAGTGGCAGGATTCAGGTGCATAACATAAACTTTGTTAGAACTGATTAGAAAAGGTGTGAAGCAAGCAATTATACTCAAAGCATACATCAGGCCCATGGCTCTGGGCCAATCAGGGGCAGGTAGGAGCCCGTCAGAATAATGGACACTGGTTCACAGGAGAAAACTGATACCAGGGAAAAAATACATTCAAGATTGCCCTAGCAGGCCAGTGTAGATAACGGGGTGGTTGAGAACCGAAACCAAACATTCCAGACTGACTCCCTCTCCGTGGCAACCAAGCCAAGTAACAGCGAGGTCTGACAATGCCCATCTCCCCATTCCTTACAGTAGTGGAGGGAATAGCTCAGTGGAACCATGTGTGTTGCAAGCAAAAGGTTCTAAATTCCATTCCCAACATCTTTATTTTAAAAGAAAAGATCTTAGGTTGAAAAAACATCTGCCTGAGAACCTGAACAATCACTCCTAGCCACAGTGGACAATTCTGACCTAGATGGAGCACTGGTCTGACTCTTTTGGAAAGCAGCTTCATACTGGATCAAAATGCTTTGGCTGAGGAATTCTAGATCACTCGTGCTGCTTCTCTGCCACACCCCAACTGGCAGTGGTAGCAGTGGGGAGATCCCCACAAGAACACTCCATTTATTTTGTAGTGAAACTGTACTTGGAGAATGCTATCAATCTTAAGAAGCCCATAAAAGTAATGGGTTTGGATCTTACCTGCTGTGCTCCGGATTAAAAAAGGAAGAAGGCATCCCCATTTCCCAGCAAAACTAGCTATGCTTGGAGATCATCGAACCTGGACGTACACAAGCCATGTGGGGAAAGGGGTGTAGTAAGGAGGGGGATTGAATGGGGGGGGGGGAACCATAGCCACTAAACCACAGCAGCATTCTTTGTGTTAAGAAGCGGCAATTGTTTGCTCCACGCATTGTTCCACGCAAAGTTTTCCAATCTCTGCTGGCGTTTCACTTTACAATTGCCTCTGGGGCAAGAAGCATGGCTAGCCACAGCGGATGGGAGGATTATCAGCATAAACTCTTTGCCAAAGACCCTTTTAATGCAGTACATGGACAGGCTTGATATTCTGCTCATTTCCTTCCCTACCAGATCAGTAATCCTCTTCCAGATTTCGACTCGACTGAAATGCGAGAAGATTTGAGTTTTCATCTTCAGTCCTCGGGGAAGACATTTTCTGTTCCATTTTCCTTCTCTGAACTATGAAGTTGAGTAGGAGGGAGGGAAAGGGGGATTGGAAAGGTCAAGCGTAAAATAGATGTACTCAATCCTCTTGTGGAACGTTTCGAAATTAGCCGTGTGATTGGCTTGGCATCTGAAATCAGCTCGGAGATATTTTTTTAAAAAAAGGAACCCTGCTGGTTCTGACACTAAGAGCATCTAGTCCACCAACCTGTTTTTAACCGTGGCTGGATGCCTAGGCATGTGCATTTGGACAGAAACAAATCAAAGTCCGAACTGGATACACCCTGTTCCTTAATAGAGTTACTGCAATACATCTGGATTGTAAATTAATAACAATCTGAAATAATGAGGGAAGACTTCGGGGCATAAGTCTAGAACTCTCAGCTTATGAAGTTGGGGTGGGGGTGCAAAGCATTTCCCAGTTTTCCTTAGATCCTCCTAGTGTCTCAGGGTATGACACCTTTTCTTAGGCCCCCAAGCCAACAATTAAAAACTTCTGCTGCAGGCACTCCGGCTGTGATCATACACACAATTAGCCCCGACATAGGCGCAAATGCCAGGTGGATTTAAAGTGCACAATCAGACATGGACATCTGGGAAGCATCATGCAGCTGGCAGCAACTCATGTTGCTCCACTGCAGAAACAGCGTAAACAGGCACCAGAGAAAGTCTGGTAGCAAACAGGTTGCTATGGGCCACGGGCAGACTTTCCCCTGTCTGATCACTCCAGTATGCTCTCATGGCATTGGGGTGGTCTGATCAGGCCATCCCAACTCTGTGCCATTGTTTTTTTCCCTTCAAGTTCTCACTATGTGCATGATCACACACTCCATAGGCAGCCCTCAGGGCTGTGATGCGAATCATCAATCCCTCGTTTAAGTGCATCAGAAACAAATGGCAACCCCCCCCCTCCGACTCACCTGTGGTTACGTCTGATCATGCAGTGGCAGGCTGTACCTGCAGCTTCAAAAGACTATGTGATCATGCAACTGTGGGTCAACTTCCACTGTAGGAAATAGGCTCTCTTCGCCCCTGCTTTATCTTGCGCGTGTGACTACAACCGGTGTATGTTTCTTTAACATCATCAAGTGCACATGACTGCCAGCAGCTCAGCACTAAGCATTGCTTCTGTATCTGTGTGGCAAGTTGAGTACCACCACAGGGGTGGCACTGCTCAGGCTTGAAGGTATGAGCTTAGCAGCTGCACATATTATGGCTCCTGCATTTAGGGACAGTAGAAACTGCAGCCATTTCTCTGTACCCTGCCCTATGCCACCTATGACTCATAATCTCATAGGCTTGCAGGGAACAACTGCAAAGTACCATCTTGGTTGACCTGGCCCAGGGGTCATTTCATAGAAAAAGAGGTGCAGGAGCTCATTAGCATAACCCATTAGCATAACCCATTTGCATAACTCATTTGCATATGCCACACCCCCTAACATACCGGAAGTGTGTCAGAAGGCAACACCCACCCCTCAGGCTCCATTCCACAGGCAAGTGAAACTGACCTGCTCTTCCTTCATTCCCTTCCCCATCCAATACTTTGTGCAATAAAAAATAAGCATAAAGAACACACCCTCATTCTCTTCCTGCTCCCTTGAAACCACCAGGTTTCAAGTAGACTTGAGATACCCAGGACATGTGCACCACCCATCCCTTTCCCTTCCCCTCCCCACAACAAGACACCCTGTGAGGTAGGTGGGGCTGAGAGAGGTCTTTTGAGAACTGCTCATGAGAGAACAGCTCTGAGAGAACTTGTGACTGGCCCAAGGTCACACCAGCAGCTGCATGTGGAGGAGTGGGGAATCAAACCCGGTTCTCCCAGATTAGAGTCCAACTTCTGAGCCCTACACCAAACTGATGGGGTGGAAGCTGCTGAAGGGTTGGTGAAATTTCTCCAGTACTTATGTGCCATGTGCCCAGATAAAAAAGGATATACTTAGAAAATTTATATGCCACCTTGAGCAAGTCTCTGGAAAAGCAGCACATAGTCATAAAAGGAACAATGATAAAATTATCAGTATTAAAACATTAAAAACAATAAAGACCCTAGCAGGGCTTTCCCCGGGGCGCTGCGCCTCTGCACTGTTTGGGGAAGCCGAGGAGGGGGCGGGGCTTGGTCATGTACCCGCCCCCTGGGTTTCTCACTCCCGGAGCTGTGCTCCTGTGTGCTCCCACTCCAACGGACTCCTGACCTGGCTCATGAGATCATCTGCCCTGCACATCAGAATCATTTGCTTCATCAGCTCTCTACTTCTGAACTCAAATTTAACATCTCTCCTTTCCTAGAACCAGCCAATCTGATCCGTGCTTTTGTAACCTTACAGGTGTATTCCTGTGATGCACTCTATGTTGGACTGCCCTTGAAGACCACCTGGAAGCTGCAGCTGGTTCAGAATGCAGCCAGTCCCATTACTGTCAGGAATTAGGTGATAGGAGCATATCTTGCCCATTTTTAAACAGCCACATTGACTGCCAGTTTGTTTCCAAATTCAGTTAAAATTGCTGGTTATGACTGTTAAAGCCCTTTGTGGCCTAGCCCCACATTGTGATGGTCTGTCTCCCCTCTATATTCCTGTGTGTGTGTACCAATAATGCTATTCTGATTTCCAGCTTCTTGCTGTTCCCTCACTTAAGTTGCCCCCCTTGGCATCTACTAGAGTCTTTTCTTTCTCTATAGTGGCTCCGAAGTGACAATCCCAGACAAACAAGTAAAGATACAATGCTGGAAGACAGGACCCTTAGGTTGGATAGCATTCAGTCATCTACTGGGGGTGATCAGAGGAGAAGGACAAGTAATGCTATTCTTAGGTCCCTTCCACATGCACCTATTTGCCACACTAGAGGGATGCTTCATTGACGGATCAATCTGGCGCAATCACACCACCACATCTGGGAAGTGTCCCACAACCGTTGGCAAGCTGGGGCAAACCAATTTGATCTGGCAGAGAAGCGGGGTAAAAAGCTACTGGTGAAAGACCGATAGCAAACAGTTTGCCGCAGCCCACAGCCGGACTTTCCCCGTGTGATCACACCAGCGCAGAAGTGTGGCATCATGGATAGCGTGATCACACGCTATCCTGATGCCATGCTGTTGTTTTTGTCCCCCTTCCATGTGTGCATCATCAAAAGCTCATGGGGGGGAGGAGCGAGTCATTTATCCCCCTTTCTTCGTTCCAGCAAAGCATCGATCCCCACTTCCTTCGTTCCAGCGAAGCATCCATTTTCCCCCTCCTTTCTTCCAGCGAAGCATCCATCCCCCCCTTTCTTCCAGCGAAGCATCTATTCCCTCCCCCTTTCTTCCAGCGAAGCATCGATCCCCTGTTTAAGTGCCTCGGAAACCCACCACACACACACACACAAAACCCACTCACCCACGGTTGCGTCTGATCATGCAGCGGCAGTTTGCCCCAGCAGGTCCATGGAGCTGTGTGATCGTGCAACTGCGGGGCAAATTGCGCCAGGTCAAAAAAGCCTCGATTCCCCTCTGGATTATCCCGCTCGTGTGGAAGGGACCTTAATGACACAACTGAATTAAAGCCAGAAGAACATTCAGCTGTTGATGTGAATGGTTGCAAAAGGAAAGTCCAAAGCTGCTCAACACACATAATAGGAGCATGTAATGTGAGAAGTATGGCTCAAGGTTAGCTTGCAATCGTAAACAAGAAAGGGGATGTTTAAACATTGCAGTCTTGGAAATGCATGAACTATAGTGGACTGGTTATCAAACAGACTTCATGGAAAGCCTATCAACATAATCATTATTCAAGTTTATGCCCCGGCTACAGATGCTGCAGAGGAAGAAATTGAAAGCTTTTATGCAACTGCGCAGGAAGAAACTGATCACACACCTAAACAAAATGAAGAAAGGCAACTGTAATCAATCCCTCCACATGAGGGAATGTGTGATGGTCTCTGCGTGAAAGTGCCACCAGTCTATCTCTTTTTTCTTTCCTTTCTAAGCTGGAAGTTGTGTTTTCATGAGTAGTGAGTTAGCTATTCTGCCTCTGTTTGAAATGGAGATTGGTGGGAGGCATCGTCCATGCTGTTTCTCACAGACAGCAGGGTTCAGCATGACTTCCATCACCTAGCTCCATTGTAGGCTGTAAGTGCAGTGTTCACACTGATGCCACAGTCCACCTTGTCACTGTTCTTTCCCATCTGTGGAGAACGCAAGCTAAGGTGGAACTCACAGCAGGATTTGCGGTTCCTACCAGTTTTATTCTATAGACAAGAATAACCATGACCTCAGGCAGATGAATTGCTCTTGGCAGGGGTGACGATGAGGCAGATTCTAGACAGCAAATTCCCTTTGTACATCACCCATGCCTTCCATGTCTCTCTGTGCACCCTTCTCCTTCTATGCCCCTTTTGCCTACAGTGTGTTTGTGTTTTTCCCCAACCCCCCCCAAGTTTTCTGGGTTTTCTTAACTTCCAGGGTGAACTGTGCTACTCTGTAAGAGACAAATGAATCCACATCAAAAAGAAGGAGAGACTGTTTTTGCACCACATGGGGGGGGAACTAAGTTTAAAAAAAAAAAAAATCTCCAATGAATTTGTTTCTGGGCTCTGTATATAAAGAGCAGAACAAAATGTGGTGTAGAAGTTCTTTGGGACTAAGGCTCCATAAATACAAAAAGAGGCAGCAATTGACATTTGTGTATAGTGGCCACGTAGAACGGCTGAAGGCATAGTTTGAAACCTCAAAGAAGTTAAAGCCATTCTAAGACTAGGAAAAAATAGGGTGGCGGTCACACGGGCGAGATAAAGTGTGTGGGGGGGAAGCGAGGCTATTTCCTCCAGAGGAAATTGACCTGCAGCTGTGCGATCACACAGAGTTTTGTAGATGTGGGCACAGCCCGCCATTGTGTGATCAGAGGCAACCATGGGTGAGTTGGAGGGGGATTGCCATTGTTTTCCAATTCACTTAAACAGGGGATCAATGAATCTAATCTCTGCCCTAAGGGCTTCCTATGACAGTATGCGCATCACGGGGGGGGGGGAGAACAACGGCAAGGCGTTGTCGTCAGGATAGCCTGATCAGACTATCCCAACACCATGGGAGCGTGCTGGCGCGATCAGACACAGGAGAAGTCCATCTGTGGCCCGTAGCAACCCATTTGCTACTGGACTTTCTGAGGTGTTTTTTTACTCCGCATGTGTGGCAGAGCAAAATGGGTTGCCGATGGCTGTGGGGTGGTTCCCAGATGTTAGTGTCTGATCGCGCTCCTTTAATCCACCTGTCAGTCATGCCTATGTCGGGGCGAATTGTGTGTTTGATTGCAGCCTATGATGCTCTGCTTTGGTCCCTCTTGGTCAACTTGTACCAAAGAGAAAATTTGGAACGGAGAATGGTACTTCATCCAGCACAGCATCAGTCTTAAAGAACCCATCTTGTGTATTGAGACCGGGCAAGGGGAAACCCCAGAAGTCATCCACCAAAGATTAATGATGGAAGATATTGTTGAAGCCAGCTATGTAAATGGCAACTGAATGCAACTGTGCATTGCTCTCCCTCAAAAGAGGACTAGTGGAGAGATTCCATTGCGTTCTGCAGAATCTAAATAAGGCCAGGTGCAAATGAGCTCTAATAGAAGGTAGCCCAAGTCCAGACCTCACTAGAGCTGCTGCAACACCGCAAGGCAAAGCTGGATTCTCTTTAGAAAGAGATCTTGGATTGTTCTAGGGTTGAAATCAGATGTTCATTCCCACCTCAGATCTCTGCACCATAGAAGAGCTGAGAGATGGCCTTGCACTGGAACAGTTTTGAGGCTGATTCACCTAAAACCCCTCCCTTTGATGTATAGAATTTGAAGATGGCCCCAGTATTGTATACTCTACACTTTCTGTGTTTGCTTTTCTAGACTCTATGCCATTTGTTTCTATGGAAGGTTTGGGTGTGTGTGTGAGAGAGAATTAGCTCTATAAAAGGAAGTCTGAGCATAGTGTTCTGCCTATACAAACTGACTTAGGCTTGTTGGCTGTCAGGCGCAGTGTTTAAAAGGTATAAAAGGGTGCAAACGTTTTGTAGAATGTCTTCTAAACAGCCTAAATAGCTTCTCGGGACCTAACTTCACATTGTACCATTTCCAGGGTCACTCCGTGTCCTGTTAAACCAGACAGGGTCTGGAGTTCCTTGTAACTGGGGGGGGGGGGGGTTCCTGCAAGACAGGAGAGCTTTATTTCCAAAGGCACCTTGATTAGATTGAAACGAACAACAGTACAGGAGGTGGCTTGCTTGACTGGGTCATTTCTCTCCGGGATTCTCCATTGTGTTAGACTGTACCTTTCAGCAACTGGTCTGGCTAGCCATTGCACTTTATGGCTACAATTCAGTCCTGTAACTCCTCTGGCTCCTGCCTCATTGTCTGTCCAACTCACTCCAGTTGCCCTGCAAATACCCTCCAGAACAACTTTCAGATGAGGGATGACCTTCACATAGCAAGTGAGCTGGCCACAGACCAAGAGGTGGAGATTAATGCCACGTCTATCATATCTATCAGAATGATCACTCAATCTATCAGATTTACCACAATTCCCTAAATTATGGAATTGCGTCCCTTTTTCCCCCTGTCAACTTGTAGCTGTTTTATAGTGGCACCATAGTTTCCAAGGAAAGGTGGCTTGCCCTTATTCCTGTGGACAACCAATGGCTATTTTTCCATGTGCACATCTGCGTCCAGGAGAGCACCAGAACAGAGTGAAAGTAGTTTTGTGGAATGCCTATTTTTTTCCAGTATATATGTTCTTTTTATTTAGTTGACACGTAATATAGTAGAGGCTGGTTTTATTCCTAAAATGTTCCACTTTATCTTTGCAGTCTTGTAAAGCAGCCAGATTTCCACTGGCTATTTGGGTAATAATAAGTCAGAAAAGAGGTCTGTGCATACTGCAGGGACCTTTGCAGACCTGTTTTCCCTCAGTTTCACAGCAACTGTTGAGACGCTAATTTATTATCTTGCACAAATTGACCTTTGCTCCCCCCCCTCCCCAAATGAGCTTAGCCCAAATAAAAAAAAAACATGATTTGCTCTAATTGTTGGTGTTTATTTTCCCCAAACTAGGCTTAATTACCATATAAATACTCCAGTTAACAGAAACAGTGACCATTTAATACTTTATTTGCAATGTCCAATTAACATTTGTAACTATGGGGCTATGCTCAACTGAGAATGTTTCCCTAGAAGGTCACCCCTTTTAGACAAGCCAAGGTCTCCTGCCCTTTCATACCTTCAACAAACAAACATAACTCAACATCATTAAACAACAACAACAACCTCCCCAGCCCTAATTATCAAAGTTGAACAAAGAGTTGCCACCAGGTTTCTAGCTGTCTTCTGAATAAGTTTTTTTTTAATGGAAATAAATTATGCAGATGGTTCATGATTATGAAAATGCTATTTAGCTTTTCCCTGACTACATCCCCCCCCCCCTTGAAGGTAAAACTGATGCAAGAAATGAAACAGAAACAAATTGTGATTGATTCTTAACTGGAATTTCTCAGTGGGTGCCTGCCAAGATGCAAGTGCTCGTATAGTGTAGGAATTAGACTATGAAACTAGGATCTAGGAGGCCCAGGTGCAAATCCTGTCTTTTGTGAAAGGCACTGGGTGACCTTGGGCCAGTCACTTTGTTGCAGCTTGCCTTACTTCACAGAGTTGTTGTCAGGATAAAATGGAGGTGGGGGAACCATGTGTGCCACCCTGAGTTCTTTGGAGGAAAGATGGTACAGAGATTGTAAATGATGTAGCTGGGCTAGATGAATCTTTGGTCTCATCCAACAATGTTGCTATCTTGGACTGTTGGCCTACAGTTGGAAGATGTAATGTGACATAAGACTGTTGACCCAATAGTCCATCTGAGCTAGGGTTGCCAGCCTCCAGGTGGGGCCTGGGGATCCCCCGCTTTTACAACTGATCTCCAGCTGACAGAAATCAACTTCCCTGGAGAAAATGGCTGCTTTGAAGGGTGGACTCTATGGCATTGTACCATACTGAGGCCTTTCCCCTCCCCAAACCCCACCGTCTCCTGGATCCACCCCCAAAGTCTCCAGGTATTTTCCATCCCAGACCTGGCAACCCTAAATTCTGACCTACAAAAGAACCTAAGAACATAAGAGAGAAGCCAATGTTGGATCAGGCCAATGGCCCATCCAGTCCAACACTCTATCACAGAGTGGCCAAAAAACCCAGGTACCATCAGGAGGTCCAGCAGTGGGGCCAGGACACTAGAAGCCTTCCCACTGTTGCCTCCCCCAAAGCACAAAGAATACAGTGCATCACTTGCCCCAGACTGAGAGTTCCTATGTGTACCTTGTGGTTAATAGCCACTGATGGACCTCTGTTCCATAAGTTGAAAGTAGATTCGACTTTTGTTTATTTAAAACAAACATGATTACCAATGTCTGTTGACCTTGTTGAGTTTTCTTAGGTCATCTGGGTAATCAAGACTGGAGACAAAATGATTAGCCTTATGGATCTTTGTTCTAACCAAAGAATGGCAGTAATATTCTAGCAGAATGATTATATTTGTTCATCTACTCATCTACTCATTTCACCACTAGGAATAGAAGAACTTGGAACTGGGTTGGGTAAACATATGTCTCTAAAATGAAACTGTGAAACATCAAGCCATCCTAAAGTTGCATTGGCAAAAAATAAAGTTGTGCTCGCTTGACTTTTAAGACTCACATCTGAAGCTCTATGGCATCTACCCAGTGGAGTATTCCTGGAATACTGATTTTCCTCTGTTCCTCTCTGCTCCAGTATTTACTTCCAAGCCGCAAAATGTCATGGTTAGGGCTGTGGGACTTGCTTGAAGGAACAACAGCAAAGTGAAATGCAGGAAATCTCTGCTCACCTTCCATGTATGCTTCATTGGCCACAAACCTATGCTGATGATATGTAAGTAATACAGAGCTCTAAGGCAATCCGGCTATGAGAAACATTTGAGGACCTTAGATCTATATACTGCTTCTTAAGTGGCACAGAGAAATACATGACAATACTAAGGGCTCTTTCTGTACCAGCACAGAGTGTTGAATCCCTTGGCTATTAGGGTAAGTGGTAGCAAAGACTGTTCATGATCGCCTGTTTGTACTAGGATAAGTTTATGCATTTCACATACAGAGTAATAATGGCATGCTTAATACACCCAGCAAATTATAACAATGCCCATTTGGCTTACAATAAAAAGCACTAGAACTATATACATCCCCCATAAACTGGATATAGAGCTCCAGAAACCATTTCACTTGGAAGTACAACTGTCCTGTAAATAGCCTTATAAGTCACGCTTGAAGGGTATTGTGCTATTTAATCACTCATGCTCCAGAGAATGCATCTTGCTGTCACCTGAGGCACTGGGGTGGGGGGGGGGAAATCTATCAAGTTTGTTCTTTGTCTTGTGCCTTATATCTAATGGTACATCCAAATTGCAATAAGGATTTCAAATCATAGGTTACCCCATTCTCAGTTAATACATTCTGAAGATAAGATAGTTCCTTGCTCCGTGGAACTTGAGACTCGGCCAAGAAAACTTTCTCCCTTCAATGCAGAGGTGTCACAAGTAATGTCTCCTTTTATATAATGGTGAAAGTGATACCTTTATGGTAATTATGGAGCAAAACAAATCTGATTTGTATAATTTATTAGCTAAAATGAGTGATAAAGGTATCACAGACGAGCTTACATCAAAGGGGGGAGAAATCTGCATCCCAGACTGAGTGAGCTTGTCATCATGCTAATGCAAGTAGACAATGGAGGAGAGAAGATAGACTTTGTAGAACAAAAAAATTGGTTTCCTTTTATCAACAATAATAACCCATTAAAGCCATGAATATTAAATCTAGAAAGGCTTTCCTTAAATACTCATTAGCTGCACAACTATACCCTTCCCAGGATGTGCATGTAAATTTTCAGCAGGATTTGGAGTGTTTGGTCATCCACCATAAGGCGTCTCTATGTGCAGATTCAGATCCACCAAAAGAAATATCTTTTGCAGCCTCAGAGGGATGGGAAATCAGAGGCCAACTGAAGGATGCCAATGCAAACCAACCTATCAAATTCTCTGTTGCAAGCGCAATACTAGGCTGTGGTCACATGAGCAGTTCGCACTGATATCGCCGTGGTACCTTTGCCGATGCAAAAAGCATGATCAGATAACAACATCTGCCTTCTGTGCCTCAGTCATCAGCATCTGGGTCCAGCACATTCTGGAAGTGGAGTTTGCCAACACTGAAAAAAGTCCAGTCTTTATGGATACCAGTGCCTCCATCCTGCATTTACCAATGTCTGAACACCCCTGTTTCATAGTCAGCCATTTGGGAAGTCTGAACCTTCCCTTTTATTTCTGCCTCCTTTTTTAAAAAAAAATAATAATCAAGTAGCTATGTGCACATAAACGCATAATCGCCCCTGGTGTTGTCAAGCACCATGGCCAAGTAGACATTTTGGATTGGGAGTCCCTGGGAGACTTTTCTTTTGTTTTGTTTTTTAAAAAAGTTTTTATTAATCATTTCAACAAATACAACAATAATACAATAATAGTAGAACAAAAATAAACAACCAGCTTTTACTACATAACACTGAGTTTTGTCAATATATAGTTCTCTGCAACAGAGAGCCAGTTCGGTGTAGTGGTTAGGAGCATGGACTCTAATCTGGAAGAACTGGGTTCGATTCCGCAGTCTTCCACATGCAGCTGCTGGTGTGACCTTGGGCAATTCATAAATTCTTTCAGAGCTGTTCTCTCAAGGGCAGTTCTCGAAAGAGCTCCCTCAGCCCCACCTACCTCACAGGGTGTCTGTTGTGGGGAGGGGAAGGGAAAGGGATTGTAAACTGCTCTGAGACTCCTTCGGGTGGTGAAGGGCAGGTTATAAATCCAATCTCAATCTCCTCCTCCTTCTCCTCTTCTTTTTCTTTTCTTATATTACAACAGGGCTATAAATTTACTATTTCTGTTATTTCAAAAGAATTTGGGTTTTCTTGATCAAAACAACATTTTTCCAAAAAAGGCTACCGTATCTCCTGGTAGTTTGAAGTAGCCAAGGGGTTTTCAGATCGCCTAATATCTTCTGATATTTTATCCATAATGGCATAATGCCAGATTTTAGAATACCAGGCTTCTATTGAAGGGGAGTTTGACATCTTCCAATTTATGGCTATAACATTCTTTGCAGCCGGAATTAATATTGAAATGAGCTCACATTGTATTGACTGTGGGGCACCTGGAGAAGAGCAGGCAGGGAACCCAGGTATGTTTCCATGCCTGCCCTTTGCTTCCTCAGCCAGCCTGCTATGGTGGGTTAGCTGGGGAAGGGAAGGGCAGGCATGGAAACATGCCTCCTTCCCTCTCTGAGCCTCTCCGCTGCTGCAGAGAAACTCAGGGAGGGGAGGGAATGGGGGGTGTTTAAATGCCTTTCTTTCCAAAGAAAGGCATTTAAACATGCCTCCTCTGACTTTCTCTTCCCCCTCTCTGAGTTTTTTCTGCAGCAACTGAGAGGTGCATGGAGGGAATAAGGCATGTTTTCATGCCTGCTCTTTGCTTCCCCAGCTGACCCGCTGCAGTGGGCCAACTGTGGAAGCAAAGGGCAGGCAGGGAAACATGCCAGGGCTGCCTGCCTGCCCTTCTCCAACTACCCCATGTCAGCTAGAGAAGGGAAGGCAGAAAGAGGAGGCTTTTCCTTGTCAATTTCACTAACAGCTGACTGGCAGCAAATGACATTGACAAAGAAATCTGCAGGGGCTACCAGAGGGAAAGACAGCATTTTAACATACCTCCTTTCCCTCTGGTGGGGTATATCAGACCCGAATATATTCGGCAATACCAAATATTTCCCCAATACTGGTATTGGACTGGGGAAATTTGGCATTTACTGATATTTTTTGAGTATAATTTACCCAAAGCTGAAAAATACCAGCTTCTTTTTTTTTTTGTGCACTCCTACCTGGGAGATGCCGCTGCCATCTGCACCAGCTGCTCCAGGCTTAGCAACAGGCCTGGCCATCCCAAGCCAAGCCCTGCTGCCACCATTTATTGCTGGACCAGCCACACTGTTCCCAGAGTTGCTATTGCTAATGTCCAGGGTGGATATGCCAAGCCCAGAGCCACCACCACTGCTGCCAAGATCATGCTGTGGCCTCAACTCAATGCCTGGACTGAAGTTGGTCCCAACCCTTGAAGAAGACCCAAGCTGGAGCCTAAAGAACACACTGGGCTTCAGAGTAGACAACAACCTCCAGTGTAATTCCTCACTGCTGTGGGCCTCTCAACACCAGGCAACGACATCATCAGCTGCTACCTGGGAGACAGCACCTGTAACAAGTAACAAACAATCACCACAAACCTTGCCATGCTTCCCAGCCTATCTGGAAGCTGGAGCCCTCAGACATTCAACCAGAATAACTTGGGAGGAGACCCATATTGTCTGTGCCAGGGAAGGATCCAGGGGAGAGTGGGATGAGGTGGTGAATGCACTGGGGAAGGGTAGGGTCTTATCCACAAGCCTAGGTATTGGTCCAGCTAGAACCAAGGGGTCATAGTCAACATAAAGGAGGGCTCCACAACCAGGCCAGGGAGAACTGACCAGAATGCTGAACCTGAAGCAGATGTTCAAGAATTCCTTGACAAAAGCAGGGCAGACCTGGGTGCTGTAAGCCTTGTCCTCCCATTCTCTATTCTGAAGCCTGGGGATGCCCATGGTGTTGAGCCATAATGGCTTAGAGAAGGAGGGCATCACTGATGGAGGAAGGACCTCACGAGGAGATTGCCAGTTTAACTTGAGACTGTATCTCCAGACACTTGTCCTATGTTTACATCATTCCTCAGTTCTTATTCCAGACATTGTCTTGTACAAATCCATCAGTCATCAAATTTCTGGGTTTTTCATTAAGATTTCCTTATCTATATAAACATTTCTTGCTTTGGCCCCTCTAACTCCCCTGGAGGTTTATAACATTTCTTTTTCTTGTAATCATTCTCTGTTTTTTACCACCTATCTTTGATCTTGATTTAAGCTGGTTCTTTTGTAGTTAGCCAGCGGGTCTCTCTCTCTCTCTCTCTGCTTCAAATAGAATGTCATAATGTAGCCAGTTTGTATGGTGTGACGTGGATGTTAGAGGAAGAGAAGTGGGAGGAAGGTTGGGAAACATTGCTTCTTTTACCTTAAAATAGGCTAAAGAAAATTTCAGAACTGTAAAAAAGTTAATTCACCCTGCTGGACATCAAAAGTCCTAAATAATGTCAAGCTCTGTAATAAACAATCCCTTACCAAGACCCAGGAGACAGGGGTAAGAGCTTGATTTAACAAAAGTTATTTTCAAACTTCCTGCTTAGGGTGATCACTTTCCCCAACAATTAAAGTTCTAATGAACCCCCTCCATACCTGCCGTGGAACCACAGAATGTTACAGAGAAGCTTGTGTTCTTGGGTGTATATAGACAGTTTATATGGGAAACTGCCCAGGTTTTGGGGGCCTCCCTATTGTCCACTTGGATCTAGAATATTCTCAGTGTTCTCCAGGTGCTGCATTTGACAGAAAATATTAACATAGGTGGTCAAACTGCCTTTCAGGGAAGCTAGTCTGACCCTCAGGTCAGTTGCCCCTTATGAACTTACAGAGAACTCCAGAGTTTTCTAGAACATCTAGGAACATGCTATAGAATACAATTGCAGTGTATTTTAGAGAATATTTCCAAACTTTTCACCAAATGAATTCATACCCAGGTTTTGAAAGGAATCAGTGCATTAGGAATTCTCCATTTCATTTTCATTTGTGAATTTTGTACCTACAGCTATGCATTAGAAATTGCATTTAGCTCTGAGTTCCTTCATTTGTTTGTATCTGTTTTCCTAAATATTACATGTACATTGATAAAACTTTATATTAAGCAATTGCTTGTATGGTTGATCTCATCTATATGCTCCACTTATTTGATTATGGAACAGAGATGGTATTTATCTTATGCTGGACGAGTGCAATGTAAAGTCACAACATTAACAAGAAACTTGATACGATTGTGTGTATGATTGCATCAGGATTGGGTTTTTTGCAGAGTTTTATTAAGTGCGTATATGCACATTGTGGAATATTCGTGGACTGAAAAAAGTGGAAGCTGCGACAAACTGTTTGGTTCCACTTTTAGGATTAGTTTTTAGAAATTGTCCCAGTTAACCTAGAATTAAAAAGGAACGAAATTCCAGAATGAATGGAAGAGGGAATATCTGCTTATCCTTAATTATTTTTCAATGATTAACACAGAATTGGTAGGGTGGGGAGGGGTGTGACCTGAATGTATTTGTAACAGAGCTGGGATTAATTCGTTTAGCTCTTCTACTTAATTATTTCTCATTAAAAACCAATAAGTGTTCCAGTATTTTATCCCTCTGCTCATTTTTGGTGCCTAAAATCCTCTGTTAAATTTCTTATAATCCCCTTTTCCCCTCCCCAGCAGATTGCTTTCTTTCTCTATCACACATGTAGTTCAGAATGCTGAAGATAATTTATTCTCAAAGGAAGCAAATGAAGCTTTTCAAGCTTGTATCACAAGAAAACTCTTCTGCAGTCTAATCTTAGAAGTATCTATGGAAACTAATTGCTGGATACTGAGCGTTCACCATCACATTCAACGATCTTCTACAATGTGATCAGTTGAAATAGATCAGGGATAAAATATGAGTGTTGAAAATAAGGGGGAGTAAGGAAGAGGTGTTCTCTCCCTCCTCTCATTCAAACCTATCCACTCACTCCAATCATTCTCAGAGGCTTTGCTTTGGTTGCCCCCCATCATCTGAAGCTAGACAGGTGGCAACCCGAGAAAGAGCCTTCTCTATCGTGGCCCCAAAGCTTTGGAACTCCCACCCCAGAGAGATTCATTCATCTCCCTCTGGTGGTGTCATTTTCCCACAGATTAAGACCTTGTTTTATTTTATTTATGATTTTTGGCTCTCCTTCTTGTGTTGTTTGTTTATATGTTTTAATTAAATTATATATTTTAATTGTTTTTAGTAATTTAAATTATTTTTATGTTCACAGCATTAAAATGCTTTCAATAAATGAATAGTTATATGTGGAAAGCAATACTGGTCTTCAAGCGAGGCCTTGTATAGAGAGGCGATGGCATCAGCACTGGTGTTTAAAAGCCAAGCAAACAAAACAAACCACCACCACCACCCGAACTTAACTTCATCTAGAGTTGTTGTTGAAATATTGTCTAATGTGAGACAGGAGAGGAGGAGGAGGGAGTCTTTCTCAGGTGAAATATCTGTGAACTGGAAGGGTGAACTAAAAGCACACTAGCAAAAGCACACTAGCTCTGAATATCTCTAACCTACATGTCAATGGTAAAAAAATAATACAAAGGTTAAAAAAAATTAAAATTTTGAGGAAAGCAAAACAAAGAATTTTTAATAAAACCAGCAAGTGTGGGAAGGGGATCCTGTAAATTCCTGATTTACTAAAGAGCCCCTTGACCTAGTGGAAAGCCTTTCTTAAAGGCAGGGGTCATTAGGTAAAAGTCCTCCCTTCTAGTGCCCTGTGCATTATTCTTTCCCTTTTCTCCAATAATAGGTAGCCTCCAATAACAGGTTGGCCATTACCAGTAACTGGGAGACATGCAGCCTTCCAGATTTCATACAGCCTCATCAGCATTTGAAGAATGGCATGCTTTAGTAGTTTGCCCATATTTCATTGCCAGCATTGAGGCATCACGATAAACCATTCATCTAGTAGATATAAATGTCACAGTTTGTATACATACCACAGTTTGTCCTCTTCTTTTGTCTTTCCTGCCTGCCTGAAAAGGATACCCTTTTTGTATTACCATCCCTATGTCTGCAGCAGGTTACACTATTCAACCTCCAATTTTTAAAAATTCAGGTGACACACCAAAGCATTGGTGTGAACCAATGTACTGTAGTTATTAAAGTGCAGGATTAAGATTTGGAAGACCCGAGTTCAAACGCGTACTTTGCCATGTAAGCTTGCTGCATGACCTTGGGCCAGTCACACACTCTCAGCCTAACCTACTTTGCAGGGTTGTTGTGATGTTAAAATGGAGGCAAGGTGAATGATGGACAGGACCACTGGGGGGGGGGGGGCTTGGGGATCAAAATCCCCACTGCCCAAATCAGCTGGAGGACCTCTGAAGCCAGTGTCGTGTTGCTTTCATGAAATGTTTCTTTTTTGTTGTTAAAATGCAGTTCTGCACTGCAGCCAATGGAGGCACAGAGAAGGCAAGGCACAGTAAACAGGAGCTGCTCAAACTGCGGGCTGGGCCTTTCTGCAATGTTTATTTGGAGGCTGAGGAAAACCCTTGCTTCTCAGATGCAGCTAAACCCATCAATCAAGCCAGCAATGGAGCAAGGCAAGAACAGCCAGGACAACTTACAGTCTTTGTCAGGATGCAGCTTCCTAATCAGGTCATTGTCTTAAGCAGTCTAGCAGGGGTGTCAAACATAAGGCCCGGGGACCAGAATCGGCCTGTCCAGGGCTCTTACTCAGCCCACAAGCAACTGGTATATATGGAAATATAAGGTACTCTCCATTTTATGGTATCCCTTAGAAAAAAACTAGTCTTGCATATGATTAAGTACATTTATCAGTACTTTTGTGGGTTCCCCAGTAAGTCAATTGTTTTCACTGCTAGGAATCAATTGCTTTTGTCTGTATTTTAAGGAGAAAATAATATTGTTAATTGGGTTTGCCTATATCCTTTATAGGGCCATGGCGGCTCAGTAGTTAAGACACTGAACTGCAGACCAGAAGATCAGTAGTTCGGCAGTTCAAGACCCGAGTGCTGCATGACGAGTAAGCTCCTGTCTCTGGCCTTAACTCCTGCCAACCTAGCAGTTCAAAAGCAAAAAACTGCAAGTCGATAAATAGGTATCGCTTTGGTGGGAAGGTAACAGTGTTCCCTGCACCTTGGTGTCTAGTCATGCCAGCCACATGACCACAGAGATGTCTTTGGACAGTGCTGGCTCTTCAACTTGGAAACAGAGATGAGCACCACAACCCTAGAGTCGGATTCAACTGGCTTTCGAGCCAGAGAAACCTACCTACCTACCTACTATATCCTTTATACAGTCTATATGTCTGGTACCTGGTGTTACATTTGATGGCACACATGGCCTGGCCTGACAAAGTGACATCTATGTCAGATGCGACCCTCATGACAAATCAGTATGACACCTCTGGTCTATGGTTTCCCTCTTCCTTTAGTTTCACCCAGCTCCATAGTTTTGTCTGCACAGTCAGATCTTGCAAAGGGTCAGCCCTATTAGTATGTGGTAGCAAACCAAAACAAAAAATCCATTGTCTTTGCCTTAATTTCTCTATCTCTGTTCTGTGCTTGTCTCCCCCTTCGTTCTGCTCTTTTCATGATTTGCCATTCCTCTATCCCACCCACCCTCCTCCTTATTTTTTTCAGTCTTGGTCTCAAGTCCTCATCCATCCTGGTTGGCAGCTGAGAAAGTACTTAATAGTAGTATATCAGCAAACCTTTGTCAATATCATGAACAGAAGGGGAGGTGTTAATATTTCTCCATAATCTAAGTGGTAAAAAACTGCTTCCCCCTCTCCATTCTTTACATGCATGATAGCAAAATGTTAATTTGCTTTAGTGGTAGTAAATGAGGAATAGAGGTTAGAACTTCTGTTGCTTGGCTTCCATTGCAAATAATATGGGGGTGGGTCTGGCTATTTCTTTCATTTTGGGTCCTGGAATGCTCACAATTATCCTGAAGCTGGTGGTCAATTTTAAGATTCCTGGTTTCGTTTCCTGATAAGTGATGCCTGCCACAAATGGACAGACAGATAGACAGACAGATTCCTTTTATTATTATAGATGCATGGTAACAGCCAGCCAAGTGATTTGTTTTGTCATGATGTTTGATTTGGATCAGGGTCAGGGGGGGGGGGCAAGGCAGAATCTTTGTCAGGGGGCTCACGGCTGCTCTGAGCAGCCCTGATGGTATCAGCCACTTTCAGTCCCCATTTGACAGAACAATAGGGTATAAATGATGTAAATTGGTAGAAACTGTGTTTAACAAATCAGATACAAAACTTCTTTTGAAATCCTAGTTTGGTGTCAGCCAAGATTGCTCAGTTTGCTGGACTGCCTGCATTTGGGCAGCACAACAAACCAAGGTTTGAGAAAACCATGGTTTATATTCCATTTGAATCCAGTTATTCTTTGCAGTTCTCTCTCTTGGGTTTAATGCAGAGCCATGCAATACTTATTAAGAGATCCTTTTGAACATTTTGTGTCCACTTTTTTCAAAGATTTGTATCATTAATAAGAAATCAATATTGATTGATATAGCAAAGTATTTTTAAATAAATCAAACATTTGACTTCTTTAAGAACTTATTACATTTTTGCACAGAATTTCTGCACCATGTTATGATTTTCAGAGGCTTTTGTCTTTTGTTTTATTATTAACCAACGACTTTTGATCAGAGAGCCTTTGATATTTTGGCTGAAATGAAATAATGATTGGATCAGTGGTGTATAAATTAAGAAACTCAAAAAGGCTATTTCTCATCAGTAGCGTACTAAGCACTTACATCGGCAGTCTAAATGCTATATAGTATTCTAAAAAAACTATGCAAAAAAAAAGAATTAAAAGATTTTTTCCCTTACATTTGGTAGCATTTGCTACTTCTTTGAGTCCTGGGTTGGTGGAATCCTTCTACCACTGCCAGCCTGTAAATGGTGTATGACATATTTGATGTATACTTGCGGTAAGTCATGTCTGGGAAATATTTAGAGCCAGTTAATTAAACTCAGGGTGTTCTCTGAAGCTTGCCTAGCAGCCTGGAAGCTTGAAGTTTGCCCAGCAAATGGATAATTTAACCTTTCTGTAAAACAACTGCCACAACCCTTCATTAGAGTGTCCGTTGATGCAGACATGTAGAAAATGGGTGAATTCTATCCCTTGCCACCATCACAAAGAAAGGGGAAATTTAGGCAAAATTATTTAACTGGAAAGAACAGCAATAGTAAAAAATGCATTAATTAAAGAACTCATACAGTGGGATTCATTGTTAGGTTTGGTATTTGGTTTCAGCTCAGTGCTCATCTGAAGTAGAAGGAGATAGCATTTGTCAGAAGTAGACCATCTGAGTCCAATAAGAGTTGAGATATGGATGTATGGGATTTGGTGTTACAAAGAACTCCTCATAAATTACAATGGGAAGGTAGCTAATTTATAGGTAGGGACAGAAAAGGAACGCTGCAACTTAAAACTTTCCTTGAAGATGTGATCACTGGCTTTAGCCTTTCAAAGATACAGAGGCCACATTGTGACCCTCTTCAAAATGCCTTAGTATTCCGCTTAATAACTGGTTGCTAATGGATTTTTTCCTGTCATTTCAGACAGACCCATTTTAGTAACTGGCTGCTAGCAGGATTTATTTACATGTTCATGCAAACCTGCTTGTGTTAGGTTAGCAAAGTGTAGTTGAGCCCCTTTTGAGGGAAACTTTTTTCCCCCATTTTCAACCCCTTCAGTGCAGTTCTGAATCGCTGTGGTGGGCTGTTTAAAATGTACATAGAGCTTCCTACAATGCTGTTTTCCCCCACCCTATTTTGTCACACAATCTTTCTCAGACTTTTAAAAACATTCTAAGGTGAGGGCTATAGCACTAAACCGCTATAGCACTTCACTGCTATTGTGGCACCATTGAGATGCATTGACTCAATGGTACCGCTATAGCACTGAACTGCTATTGTGCTCACATTAGAATGTTTTAAAAAGTCTGAGGAAGCTCACACACTGGAAAAAGGGGGGGGGGGACAGCACTGTTTGAAATGACCATAGCACTTCAGAGACGACTCATTAACAGAAGGAAATTCACTGTATGAAACCCCCATCCCTGTATCTCTTTACTCAAAATCAGGCCAACAAATAACATCTGGTTTAAAACAGAAATTTGAAAAGGGCCTAGCCTTTATTCAGTGATGACAGCTGTTTCAAACCTCCAGTCTGTTTGGGAATTTTACCTTTAGTATTAATGAAGGGCTTCACATTATAGTGAAGAAATAACTTTCCTGTAACAAAATTCAGTGGCAGTTGAGTTGTAACAAAAGACCATGTGTGAACTTCACCGACTGTTCCTATCATGTTTGAGCTCATGTCTTTGGAATTTTGCACAGGAGTCTGGTAGTATCTTTACTTATTTACATTATTTATTTATTTATTTAAAACATTTATTAGCCTCCTTTCTTCCTTATGGAGCTCAAGGCAGCTTACACTATAAATAAAATACTTAAAATAGAATGCATTCTCACTACAACAAAACAAACAAAAAGAACATTTATCTTTTTACTTCTCTCATTACTATACCCCCTCATTACTATACCCCCAAGGACATTGCAGAATTGAATAATTCACTTAAATTTTCTTGTCTGGAAAGGTTATGAATTTTTACAGCAGCAAAATATGCAACAGTGTGTGGATTCAGGCCTCAAAATCTCCAGGAATCACCAGTGGTAACTTCTCTGATATGAGGGGACATGTGTAGAGAAAACTGAAAGGAAAAGTAGAAAGGGTCAAAACCATTGGGGAAGCTTGGAGACTATTTAAAATTACAATCCTAGAGGCTCAGAGAAAATATATACTGCAGGTTAGGAAAGGCACAAATAGGTATAGAAAAAAGCCTGCATGGTTAACTAACAAAGTAATGGAAGCTGTAAAAGGTAAGAAGGATTCCTTTAAGCAGTGGAAAGCAAGTTTCAGTGAGGGTGATAAAAAGCAACACAGGCTGTGGCAAATAAAATGCAAGTCTTTGATCAGGAAGGCAAAAAGGGAATATGAGGAGCATATCGCAAGAAAACATAAAGACCAACAATAAAACTTTCTTCAAATACATTAGAAGTAGGAAACCAGGCAGGGAAGCAGTGGGGCCCTTGAATGACCAAGGGGTAAAAGGTGTACAGAAGGATGATAGGGAAATGGCTGAGAAGCTGAATGCATTTTTTTGCCTCTGTCTTCACTGTGGAAGATGAGAAGTGCTTGCCCACTCCAGAACCACTGATTTTGGGAGGGGTGTTGAAAGACCTGAAGTGACAAGAGGTGACAAGAGAGGAGGTCCTATGACTGATAGACAACTTAAAAACTGATAAATCACCAGGCCCAAATGGCATACATCCGAGAGTTCTGAAAGAACTCAAAAGTGAACTTGTGGATCTCCTGACAAAAATTTGTAATCTTTCATTAAAATCTGCCTCCATTCCTGAGGACTGGAAGGTAGCAAATGTCACTACCATCTTTTAAAAGGGTTCCAGAGGAGATCCGGGAAATGAAAGGCCAGTCAGTCTGATGTCGATACCAGGTAAGTTGGTGGAAACTGTTATTAAGGGAAAAAATTAATAGGCACATTGATGAACAAAATCTCTTGAAGAAGACTCAGCATGGGTTCTGTAAGGGAATATCTTGTCTCACTAACCTGTTAGTGTTCTTTGAGGGAGTAAACAAAGATGTGGACAAGGGGGACCCAATAGATGTTGTTTACCTTGCCTTCCAGAAAGCTTTTGATAAAAGTTTCTCATCAAAGGCTCCTAAGTAAGCTCAATAGTCATGGGATAAAAGGACAAGTCCTTTTGTGGATCAGAAACTGGCTAATTGAAAGGAAACAGAGAGTGAGTATAAATGGGCAATTTTCTCAGTGGACGGAGGTAAGCAGTGGGGAATTGCAGGGATCAGTACTCGGTCCAATGCTTTTTAACTTGTTCATTAATGATTTGGAGTTGGGAGTAAGCAGTGAAGTGGCTAAATTTGCAGATGACACGAAGTTGTTCAGGGTGGTGAGAACCAGGGAGGATTGTGAGGCACTCCAAAGGGAACTGTCAAGGATGGGCAAGTGGGCATCAACGTGGCAAATGGGGCTCAATGTGGCCAAGTGCAAAGTGATGCAGATTGGAGCCAAAAATCCTAACTATAAATATACATTAATGGGGTCCGAACTGGTGGAGACTGACCAAGAGAGAGATCTTGGAGTCACAGTAGATACCTCAATGAAAATGTCAAGACAGTGTGCGACTGCAGTGAAAAAGGCCAACTCTATGCTGGGGGTTATTAGGATAGGAATTGAAAACAAATCAGCCAGCATCATAATGCCCCTGTATAAATCGATCGTGCAACCACATTTGGAGTACTGTGTACAGTTCTGGTCACCACACCTCAAAAAAGATATTATAGCATTGGACAAAGTGCAGAAAAGGGCAACTAGAATGATAAAAGGGTTGGAACACTTTCCCTATGAAGAAAGGTTGAAGTGCTTGGGGCTCTTTAGCTTGGAGGAATGATGGCTGAGGGGAGACATGATCGAGGTTTATAAGATTATGCATGGGATAGAGCAGGTAGAGAAAGAAATCCTTTTCTTCCTTTCTCACAATTCAAGAACTCGTGGGCCCTACAAGAAATTGCTGAGCAGTCGGGTTAAAACAGATCAAAGGAAATACTTCTTCACCCAAAGAGTGATTAACATGTGGCATGCACTGCCACAGGATGTGGTGGCAGCTACAAGCATAGACGACTTCAAGAGGAAATTAGATAAACACAAGTGAAGACCCACAAAAAACTTGCGGGATGGTTATCCCATTCCTCACACCTTTGCTTCTTGCCTTCTCCCCCATCCTCTCTCATTCTCTTACTCCCTTCTGCCCCCCCTTCTTACTCTCTCCCTCTCCTCCATGTATGTTACTTTCTTTTTCTGACCCGTCAACATTTTTTTGTTTTTCTGCCCCCCACTCCATCACTCTTGCTGGCCCCCCACTCCATCCCTCTCTCTTTCTGACCCCATCATTCTCCCAGCCTCCTGCCTGCTTCCTCTCCCCCCACGGCAGCAGTGGCAGCACATTGGGAATCACAATGGCTCTCCCAGCTACAGTGATTAATTCGCCTTAGGGCTGCCTGCTCCTGGTTGAGAAATTCCTGGAGATTTAGGGGTGGAGCCTTGGGACAGTGAGGCTTGGGGAAACAAGCAGCCTCAACAACCCTCCAAACCAGACATTTTATCCAGAAGAACTGATCTCTGTCACCTGGACAACAGTTGTAATTCTGGGTGCTCTCCAGCCCTTGTCTGGAGGCTGGCAATGGTAGCTGAAGTGAAGGAAATAGCTGGTTTGGAGGGTGGAGTCTATAGCATTATATTGGTCTGTAGTCCCACCTCAAATCCCACCCTCCCCAGGCTCCACCCCTCAAATGTCCAGGAATTTCCCAGCCTGGAGTCGGCAACCCTATTTCCTTCCCACCCAACAGCCAACCTACCTTCATGCTCCTGCAGTCTTTGAAGAAGAAAAGATTTTTCTCCCCACCCACCCTTTTTTTCTTTCCCCTGTAACAGTAAACCATAAAACCAATTCCCTGGGAGGAGGATGAGAAAGAGGGAAGAGCAGAGGCACTGGAAACTTCTCTTGCTTGCTCGAAGGGCAGACTCAACATGTTTATTTTCAGCTGGCTTCCCCCCCCCCCTTTTTTGAGTAAGTGTGTGCTTTCTTCTTGCAAGCAGAAGGAACTGCCTGAGCAGAGTGAAAATTGCAAGGTAGATGCTGCTGGAGGCTTGAACGTTTGTTCGGTGGAGGGGGCATGGCCATAAGGGAAGATTCAATGCAATAAGAACTATGGGAGGGAGGGAGGGAGGGGGAGAGAATCTGCCTCCATAAGTCCATTTCCTGCACATGTGCAGTGGACGCTGATTTACTTTTTGGCCATTTATAACTTTCCTGTATTTTTTAACAGTTTTTAGATTTTTCTGCACCCCTGGAGAGCGGCCTACATGTTCAGGATAATCCCTTTACCCTCCAAGTGCCCCTGATTTGCAGAAATAAGTATCCACATGCACAGGGAGCACTTGGCTATTAGATATATAGATATGGAGCAGAGGTCCATCAGTGGGTATTAGCTACAAAGTATAGATAGGAACTCTTAATCTTTGGCAAGTGACGCTCTGTATTCTCAGCGCTTGGGGGGGCAACAGTGGGAGGGCTACTAGTGTCCTGCCCCCACTGCTGGACCTCCTGAGGGCACCTGGTGTTTTTGGTCATTGTGTGACAGTGTGTTGGACTGTATAGGTCACTGGCCTGATCCAACATTGGCTTCTCTTATGTTCAGTTATTTGTCCAAACAGCTTATACTCAGGTCTTAGTAACCCATGGTATTTTGTTTGTTTGTTTGTTTATTATTTAACTTATACCCCGCCCTCACCACAAGCAGACTCAGGGCAGCTTACATTGGTTAATAACCATTAAAATCCACATAAAAACATTTCAACCCTTCAATTACAAACATAAAGTGCTGCAGTGTACCCTTAGTTATAAGATGGTGTGCTGAAGAGTGCATACAGTTTTTATAGGGGTTTTTTTGCTCAGTAAACTCTCAGTTCCATGGCGGCACAGGCGAGATGTCAAAGATGTTCTAATCTATCTGTTCAGATGTGTAAGTTACGAAGTACCAAGTGTCTCCTAACAGATATCCTCAGTTTGTAGGTTTCACAATGCTTAAAACGCCCAGCAAACCCAGTTTCCAGTACAAAGTGTGACAGAAAGGAACAGAAGAAAATCTTTTTGAGTTTCCCAATGTATGAAAGGTAAAAAAAAAACTACAGTGGAAATTGACTGTATTGAGATGAATAAGAAATGCTTTAGAAACTACAACATAATCCAGTTAAGCTAACTGACAGATACAAATATTTTTACATCAGAATGGCTTCAACAATAAGCTAATAAGCTAAACAGTGTAACTGTCTCATTACTTAGTAGCCAAAGACAAATATGTTCTTGGGAAACACTTGACCTAAGATACATGCCAACTCACCTAAGACCTAAGTTGAACAAATTCAGAATATTGATTTTGCAAATGGCACGTTCTTATTGGAAATACCAAAATAGTATTACTTCTCCCAAAGTCCTTGTCCTACCTCATTTGGCTTATTGATTCAGTCTCCAGTTGCTTTCACTAACAGATTCTGTAACTTGAAGCTTCACTGAGCTCATGAAGCTTCTTTTCCTTATCTAAATCCACTATACTGATGGTTAGGACACTTTAGTCTCTGCCTTGTAGTCAAGGCCACCTGCATTCAAAATTCTTCACCTAAAAGGTCCCAGAATGATTATCTGTTGGTGCCTTCCTACAATGTGTGATGTGGAAGAAAAATCTTTTCTAAAGATTCCTGCTTGTTCAGCTGGAGGAACTTTCATCTTCCCCAAGCAACCAGGGAAGAGTTTGAATCCATTTCAACAATGCCATCGGCATAAGCACTTCTGTTTGTGGAGAAAAAAACCTTCCAGTCTTCCCTCCTCTGAGAAGTTATAATATCGCCCCAAATTATTCTCCACAAATGGAATTCCTTCCACTAGTGGAAATGCCAGATCAGATCCAACCCAAATATTTGAAAGTCTGACACAAACAAAACCTTTGCATTTCTGTTTTAATGTCTTAATAATGCAGTGAATCATGGAAATGAAGCCCTTACAACACTTTTGAAGTATGCAGTTCAAAATAAAAAGTCTTAAAGAATTTCAAAGATGGAATTTGTGGGAGAAAAAAAATCTGTCACCTTTGGCTGAGGTTAAATTAGTGCTCATTGATCTCTCTCTCTATTTAATCAGTTATGTCTTAAAGTGTTTCCATGCAGGATTGTTCCTATTAAATCATGACTGGGACTTAATCAAAGTACCAGTTCATCTAAATCTTTAAAATGTACATTTTATGGGTTGCAAGTGCAGGAAAAAAGGGGTGCGTGCTTAGTACCGTGATTAGCTAAATAAGAGGTTTTGTAAAGGTATCATAATATACAAGATGCTTGCCTCCAACTGTTAAGAGGAACTCATTGCAGAACAGAATGTCTAGCTTTTCCGCCTCCATTTTGGGGAAAGCACTACCCCACACATTCATATATGGATGTACACTGAGACGATAAATATTCAAAATCTGGCCTGACTCACACCTGTTATTAAGTACAGTTAATGTAACTAATGTAAATGCAATAATTACTGAAATAAGCAAGAATTGAGAAACTGAAATGTTTTGATCTGTTGTTTTGTAGCCCTACTCTCTGTTTTCCTTATGGTTTTCCAGTTTTCTGGGTAATAGGAAAGACAGAGTGACTCAGCACTCTGATGTTCCTAATACGGACATCATCTAACCAAACATTTTGCTGACATTGTCACTGCACAGGATCTTTCTTATTTCCACTCATAGAATTTTAACTTTCTGCTAATCATTGCACTGTTTCTGTAGCTTTAGGAAAGTGCTTGGACTCTATGTAAGCCTGGGTCCTGTTTGTGTGAAGTATTTCAGTATCTGAGGATGTGCCTTCTGGGCATGGACAAAATTTTGCTTGCACCCACTGGCAGGCAGAGCTGTGAAGAATGGGCTGAGAAAGAATCCCAAGCTTTGCCTCTTCCAATGACAGGCATGATTTGCAAATGATGTGAGAGGGGGAAAAAAATTGTACTAGATTGCAAGTTGCTTGGGTTCTAGAAGCTGGAGAAGGGGGGGATATAAATAGAGGCTGTGACTATAGGCTCACAATGTTAGGCCAGTTACATGCTTTGCAGACTTTTGAGAGTGTAGGCAGAAGCTATACTTTCAGAGTGTAAGCATGCACATTCAGACAAACGCATGCCCAAACTTACATGATTTAAAAAATCAATGGTGAACATTTATTAGAACATCTCTTGGTTTCAAAGAGAGCCTCTGATTCAGGATCACAGATCTCTCAGCATCATAATCAGATGTAAAAGGAGCCCTCCTCTACAGCTTCTACCAGGAAAGTAGACCAAATTCCCCCCCCCCCAAAAAAAAACCCTGACAGGAATGTAGTAGGTTGTACAGTTAACATTATGAAGCAAAAGTGGGGTCCATGTTGCTAAATAGAGCTGGACTATGGGAATCTTGTGATAAACATACTGGGAACATGTGCATATTGTGATGGAGGGGGAAAAAATTCTTAAAAAGCTATTATTCTTGTTCATTTCTACCCCAGGACTAGGATCTGAACAGATATAGGTTTTTTTTAATGTTTCCATCTAAGTGCAATTGAGAAGCATTAACTACACTATGGTCCCTTCCACATGAGCAAGATAATCCAGAGGGGAAGCAAGGCTTTTTTGCTCTGGAGCAATTTGCCCCACAGTTGTGTGATCACACAGCTCCGTGAAGCTGCTGCTGCAAATCACCGCTGCATGATCACACACAACCGTGGGTGAGTTGGGGGGGGGGGTTTGTGGTGGGTTTCTGAGGTGCTTAAACAGGGGATTGATGAATCACTTCCCCACTCTTAAGGACTTTCAATGATGTGCACCCAGAGAAGGGAGAAAAAACAGCATAGCATTGGGATAGCATGTGATCATGCTCTCCGCGACACCACATTTCCGGGCTGGAGCGGTCACACAGGGAAACGACTGTTTCCGTTTGATACTGGAGTTTGATACTGGAGTTTCACTAGTAGTTTTTTACTACAATTCCCCACTGGATCAAAATGGTTTGCAACAGCTTGACGATGGTTGCGGGACGCTTCCCAGATGTGCTGGTTTGATCGGTCGGTGAATCGTCCCTCTTGTGTGGCTAATGGGTGCGTATGATCGCACCCAAGAAAACCTATCTATCTTCATCCAATGACCACTCACAGTGGAATGTGTGGACCATATTGAAAAACATTGTGTACTGGCAACTATGACCAGTGCTGGACCTATGATGGTCTATTTAGATGTTGCAAGTTTGCACAAACAGACAATGCACACAGTATCTGCACAAGTATTGCCGAGGTTCTGAAACAACATAGAGAATTTTTTGATATCAGAATCCTTCTTTCAGTTGGGTTAATCCTGGGATTTAATTCTCAACAAGTTTTGAATAGAATAGTGTTCTGTTTCAGAAGAGTGTCGAGAATCCTGTCTCCTCTTGTGCAATCACTGGTTTTTATGGGACATCATTAACTCTTCGAGTGATTTAGTGTTTTTATTATTCCTTTTTGATTAGTGTTTGAGAGAACAGAGTTAAATCATTCAGAAGGTAGTAGGCACAGTTCATCATAGGCAGCATGGTTTTATTCCTTTTAGGGTTGTTTGTGATACAGTCGTTTAAATCTGTGCGCATGCAAATGATTCCCATGACAGACCTCTACCCCAAATATAACTCATGCTGTTGCTATCCCTAGAACAGAAAACACCATCTATATTTTGGGATGAAAGGTTTTCCCCAGTTTAATTTTGCTGTAGAGGAGGAACACCTGCTTAAAATGCAATGGACACCAACCCCCAACCCCCACCCCGTAAAAGAGTTGTCCATAGCACTGATTTTTTTAAAAAAAGTTATTTGTATTTCTGTGACGCTTCCTGAAACTGTCATCTTAGCCAGATGTGAAGCAGTGGCATCAAACAATATAAGGAATATTGGACATCAAACAATATAAGGAATAGTGCCAAACAGTGGCAGAGAACAGCAAATGAGCATGACTGGCCAAAATGGCTCCCCAACATACACGTTGGAAATGCAGAGATTGTAAATGATGTAGCTCCATCCATATTGCTTAGATGTCATGGGATAAGCTACTTCAACAGAAGTCAGTTTATTTGGACAATGTTTGACAGTTGAAGTGGGTAATACTTGAGACCTGACTTTGCTCAGCTGATTCCACTACACTGCCCACTTACAAAAACACATGCATTAATTATCTGATGCGAAGTATACCTGCTTGCAATTTTTTCACACCCTGAAAGAAGCCATGGCATGTGTCTGTAGTATACCAAGTCTGTAGCATGCCAAGTATGAAGTCAGTGTCCTCATTTCCACAGGGAACTGTGTAGCTGGAGGGAAGCAAAAACACACTTATCTTCTCATTCACATCAGTGGAATGGACAACTCTCTCTCTTATACACATGCACACAAACACACAGCACTGGTACCTGTCTGAGATCTCCAGCAGAAAAGAGTATTTCCCAACACCAAGTAACTGAGATCCTTAGACAAATGAAGCCACTGACCTAGGGCCTTCTGGATCTGCTTCTGAGCCACAGTCCCTTCTGGGTGTTCTTCAGAGGGTTCATGAGCATAAGGATCTGCTAGATTTCATGTTCATGTTCGGATGAAACAAAAAACTTAGAGTAGTGATGCTTACCTTGTTCACAGTGCTTATTTTCTCTAGGATCAAACACCATATGCTTGTATCAATGATTTTTTTTCCATAATTTAAAATGAGCAATATTTTCATTTATGGCACTTACCGTAACGCAGGCAGATTATCATTAACTGCTGCTGACACTTACCCTGAACTTTCTGGAACTGTACTTCCCTCAGCCGTTTTTTGGGTCAGCCATAAAAACTACATTTCCCATTAGCCTCTAAAGGAAGTCATTCTGGGAAGATTCCAAAGAATAATTTATTGGAAAAGATCGTCTTTTTTTAAAAAAGTCAGTACATCAGGTCTGGTTTCTAACATTTCTTAAGAAAGGTGAGGCTTGTGGCATGGGATGGGGCTGAAGGACAGAGCCAAAGCCGTGTTTGTATATGCTGCCAATAATTTAATAATCAAAGGAAACCTATTCAATGCTATGATTTTACAACATAAAGCATAAGAAATAAAGAACTATAATTGTTGTCCAGTTATTGTGCTATTGGTCAGTCAAAGTGCTAGTAACATTCAAACTGATGGTGCCGGTGGTGTTGTGTTGACGAGATTCTCCAGAATATGGGTCCCGTTTTGAGATAAATATCTTCTTCTGAACTAATATCTAGTCTTGTAAAAATTACAATATATAAGAAAATACAATCTATAAGAAAAGACTAGAGAGTCACACTCAGAATTCCTTAAAACAATTATAGCAAACTTATTTCTTAACAAAATTACAAAAGTTACTAAAGAGCAGTTGGTATTCTACATCTGGCATGGAACAATACTAGTGTGCCTTCAAATATTAAATACCTAAAATACAAATACATAAAATTATTCACATGATAGATACACACAATTTAATTACAATTGTAAAACAGTGCCATGCTAACTTACTCCTAAGGGAATATGCATCTAATCCACAGTCTCACATTACAGTCGGGTTCTGTAGCCTTAGAGTGCAATCAGTATTGCTAATTAAATAGCCCCTTCTGCAAACAGTCTTAAAGGAACAAGTTCCCAAACTTGCAGCCTTTACTGGTCCAGATAGTTAGAGCCAGACTTACAACAAAAACTTACAGCAGAAACCTAGAGAAAACATGAGAGTTCCACAGCTGAATTCAATCCCCATGGATAATAGGTTTTAAGTCTGAATATCCAAAATGCCTCACATTGTAATAAAACCTTTTGGATGTCCCTTCTGCAGAACTTATTTTCTGAGACTGTCTCTAATACTAAAAACTCAAACTCTGTGTATTTGTGTCCCTTGCTAATGAAATGTTGTACCAATGGTGGCTCAAGGTAGCCCTGTTTCATGCGTGAGTGATGTTCTGAAATCCGTGTCTGGATTGCCCGCATTGTTTGTCCCACATAGCCAAGTTCACACGAACATTCTATAATATATATATATATATTAGGATGTATATGTATATATTCTATAATATATATATATATATTAGGATGTGAGGGCGATCTGGCTGCGACATCTGTTACCCCATTGATCACCAGGGTTGATTCGGCTGATCTGGCTGTCTAGGCGGGTGTCCCCTACCTCCCTCACCGCTCCATGTGCGTCCCTCCCGAAGCTGCACGCTCGGTCAAAGAGGATGACCATCCCAGATAGAAGGAGTTTGAATGTTACTAACACTTTGACTGACCAATAGCTAGGGCTGCCAAGTCAGCCCGGGGGGCGGGGGATCCCCCGCTATAGGGGTTCCCGATCCGCTGGCCAGCATTCGGCCGGCAGGGGGAACCCCACCCCCGAAGTCATCCAGCCTGGACGAATTCCCCAGCGTAGTGACGTCACGCGGAAGTGACATCACCATGCTGAGGGCGTTGCCAGAGTGTCACCCTGGCAATGTCTCCAACGTGGTGATGTCACTTCCGGGTGATGTCACCAGGTGCGCGCGCCAGGGAGGCTCCCAGGCGGCTCCCTGGCAGCGAAGGACTCCCCCCCGCCAAATCGTAAGTTCGACTTGGCAGCCCTACCAATAGCACAATAACTAGACAGCAATTGTAGTTATTTCTTATGCTTTATGTTGTAAAATCATAGCATTGAATAGGTTTTCTTTGATTATAAAATTATTGGCAGCATATACAAACATGGCTTTGGCTCTGTCCTTCAGTTGCATCTTTCAGCTGTGTTCCTCTTAGCACCATTTATCATAATGGGAAGGGGCTGGGCATCTCTGTGTGCAGATATGTTTACACAATTGGGTTGCCAGCTCTGGGTTGGGAAATACCTGGAGATTTGTGTGGTGGATCCTGAGGAGGGTGAGGTTTGGGAAGGGGAGGGACTTCAATGGAGCATAATGCCATAGAGTCCATCTTCCTTCGTGGCCATTTTCTCCAGGTGAATTGATATCTGTTGCCCAGAGTTCAGGTGTAATTCCAGAAAATCTCCAGTCACCACCTGGTGGTTTTAGTAGACAAAATGAGGGGAAAACACAGTGTGCCAATTATCAAAAACAAATGAACATTGCGAATGCAATTAACAAGTCTAATATCAATGCCTTGAAATGAATATTTTGAAATACCAAGCAACTGTATATTCTTAATAAATATTCCATTATCAAGGTATTCTTGTCACCAACTCCAAAAGTATTTAATACAAAGTCAAAAGTTACAATGTAACACATAAAGTTCCCAAACTCTCAAAATGCAGCTATCGTGAGCTATAAATCAAGGTTACAGTGTAACACTACTAGTTCTGAAGTTCTCAATATAACAAATTTATATAACAAAGCAACAATTGGAAGTTATTCAGCAACATGTACCCCAGGCATATAAACAAGTTTCCATTCTCTTTTTCAAAGCCACATCTCCCTTCCATCGTGGAGATCAAAATTCAAGTCTGAACCAATGCTCTAGGAAATCTCTTCCAGCCAGGAGCCTCCCAGCTATCAAGCACTTCAGTGCAGCATATCAGTCCCCCTAGAGAAAGTCAAATGGGCATAAGGCACTAGTTTTGACCAAATTATGGATTCAGGGGCCTTACAGCATAGTACTGGTTTAAAAGACTGAGTTATAAAGGATTTTTAAAGAGAAGAAGAAGAAGACATTGGATTTATAACCCACCCTTCACTACCAAAAGGAGTCTCAGAGTGACTTACAATCTCCTTTCCCTACCCATCCCCACAACAGTCTCACATCCCTTCCCATCCCTGTTGAGGTAGGTGGGACTGAGAGATCTCTGACAGAAACTGCTTTTTTTCCCAAACAGCTGTGCCAGAACTATGGCTTGCCCAAGGTCATCCAGCAGATGCAAGTGGAGGAGTGGGGAATCAAACCTGGTTCTCCCAGATTAGAGTATGTGCACTTAACCACTACACCAAACTGGCGTAAAAACACACAGAACTCAGGTATGTCAAACATATTTGGGGGAGGATTGCCTAAATCTTTTCATGCATCCCAATAATGAGGAGAAATGATGGCCAGTAGACTTTTGGGTGCATTTGTGAAGCTCTCCCATCAATAACTGTACTGGCAACATTACGCTAAAGAAGTAATTCAGTTATTGGCATATTTAACAGCCCCTTAGTTTATGCATAGCTTTGTCAAGTCTGATTGGAATCAAATCAGTCAGTTGGTGCAATGTACTAAATCTAAAAAGCAACAGCCCCTGGTTCTCCCGTTATCAGAAAAAGCTGGCCTTTCCTAGCTTGTTGGTGAGGTGGATCAATGCAATTATCATCCCCTGACATATGGCAAGGAGCTATGAGTATTTTCACATGAACTAAATTGAATGGGACACAAATCATTGGCTTATGTCAAGGAAACCAGAGTCAGCACCTGAAATGCAGCAAATTTCAGGGGGCGCTGACAGGCGGTGAGTGAGGCAAACAGAACAGCATGTTGCTGCCTTCGTGACGGACAAAAACTCGTTCTAGCACAGCCCGGTTTTAATATTTGCTCTGTCACCCGGAGCAAGTTAAGTTGCACCGTCTGATCTGTGTGCTGTGTGTCTGTTTTTATTTATGTGCAGCTGTTTGCCTGTTCATTTTCATAGTCTCTCCTGTGGCCAAACATCTTTTATTCCTTTGAACAAGTGCGTTTGGTTAAATGTAATTGTGTACCTGGCAATTTCTCATGGCAATAACTATTGGAGTCAGAATAGTCCCAGCTTTCAGCAGAAGGAACGAGAAAGCCTTGTTGTTTTTTATTTTTATGACACTTTCACGGGTTGCATAATTTGTACCCCTTTCTGTGCATCTCGGAAGTAATAACTGTTTGTAATGTCAGCACGTATTTGCATTGGAATTTCTGCCACTGTTGGTTTGGTAATTTTTTTCCAAATTATAATTCGCATTTCAAGCTAGGTAGTGATAATGTAACACAGATATAGGTAAAATGAACACAGATGTAGGTAAAATGAATAAAAAGAAGAAAATTATTTGAGTGTAAGGAGAGTAGACAGTAAGTAATTCCAGGGCTGTGTAGGCCAAAGTGCTTACGTCATTGTTATGTATTGAGCCTGTATTGTACTTGCAAAAGGTCTTAGCTTGAGGTTGCATAGCAAAAGCTTACCAGGATCCTAAAATGGACCAGTAGGGAGACAAGGATCCTAGAGTAAAACCAACTGGGGAACAGTGCAGTGTAAATAGCCTATAGTTGGGAGTGGGGTGTGTTTGGGTGTAACTTTTTTCAGGCATAAATACCCAGCTTCGGCCAGGGATTTTCATTCTTCTTTCTCTTGCTGAATCACTAATAAACTATAAGCTGATCACTTGACCGTGTCTGAACAAAGTATATTTCAGTCATATAAAAAATGCTGATCCCAACCATTGTGTTATTTCTGCCTCTACTAACCAATGTCAATTTGCTCCTAAGACTAAAAGTCCAATGATGCACTAGTTGAAGATTTACCATAGATTGAGAATATCATCAAAGCCTACACCAGGTTAAAAGGAGGTATGCATCAGCTTGGCTTGTGCTGCTGACATTGCTAGTTAATATGGCATTTAAAAGAATGTGACCACCACACATTTGCTTAACATACTCTCCTGCCCCCGTATTCAAGGTTGCAGGGAGTCTAGGAAATATAGTTATCCCCTCTGCTGTGGTGCCTGATGACTAGCTATCAAGAGTCCTGCAGGGAGGGGGATACTTTCCCCAGATTTAATTGCATCTTGCAGCATTTAGGGGGTTGCACAGGGAAGATACTGGGCACTCCATGGAGATGCAGATCTCATTCTCACCTTCCCTACTGTGGCCACTGCCTCCACTACCTAGCATCAAGTCAATGCTAGGGAGGGAATAGAAGAGGGGTGGCAGAAGAGATGCTGCTCCGGTCAGTGTTTCAACAAAATGCAAGTGATTGGAAATGGGAAGGAGGAGTTCTCTGTCTCAAAAACCAGGAAGAAACTCGTGGCTCAGATTCTCAGCTTTATACTGAAGGCAAGTATTATAAATCCCCCAAATTTCAATTTCCAATCTGAGGAATAAGAAATTGGTAGCATCTCTACATGCAGACATAATGGGCAATTGGCTGCAGTAGCCTGTTGATTGTAAACATAGTGGCAAGCCCAGGTGGGCTTCCGTGTAAGATGGCACAGGGTCCTTATATTGACCCTCATGAGCAGCATTGTACGTATTAAATGCAGTCTGCTAGGTAAGAAATAGAGTTAATGGCTTGAAGTGTAAGTTTCATTTTCACCAAGTGGGAAGTCTTGTTCCAACAGGAGAATCTCAGTCTGGAAAAAGGAGAATTTTAATCTAAAGCAAAGTTCCTTCTTCTGAGACTGGACTTCTCTCTTAGCATAATGGGGTCAGAAGAAGTAACCAGTTTGTTGTTTTTGTCAGGAAAGTATTTGCTAGAGAAAAGGGTATGTTTTCTGTTGCTTGATGGTTTAAAATTAAGGTATCTTCCTAAAAGATATATTCTGCCACTAACTTCCAAGTCCTGTGCTTGATGAAGAACTTAATAACTGTGTGCCATCAAGTCTCAACTGACTCATGGTGACCCCGTGAAGTTCCACCTCATGTGGTTTTCAAAGCAAGAGATAAACAGAGGTGGTTTGCCATTGCCTTCCTCTGCTTAGTAGTTCCAATCCTCTTCGGTGGTCTTCCATTCCAGTACCAATTATGGCAAGCTCTGTTTAGCTTGTAAACTCTGACAAGACCGGGCTAGTCAGGGCTATTCAAGCTACTGATGAAGAACTTACTATTTTCTTTTGCCTTTTATGCATGGGAGATCATGCAAATCTTTGTTGGCCTTCAAATCCATAAAATGTGCATGCATATGTGGGAGCTGGATATTCGAATGAGCACTTCTAGGGATAGTAAAAGCCAAGGAAAACTTGTATTTACTCACACACGTTTCTTAAGCCAAACTTCCCGTGATGGGTTGCTATCAAGTGAAACCTTTTGAATCCATTTCAGTGTCTATTTGATGTCTCAGCTTCTCAAACTTCAGTGAAACTCCCTTCAAGGTTTAAGCACACAAAAGCTTATACCTAGAATAAAACTTTGTTGGTCTTAAAAGGTACCACTAGACTCAAACTTTGTTTTGCTGCTTCAGTCCAACACAGCTGACTACCTGGATCTCCCTTTAAGTGTGTTACACTGATTTTTTAAAAAGTGGTAGAAATGGGAGGTCCTCCGTAAAACTCATCTCCACCTCAGGAGCACATGAACAAGGGGATTAAAGACAGAGAACCCTAGTAGTGCTGATGGAAAGTCTACAGAATATTTGATGTGACACTGCAGTCTCTACCCTCAATCCTCCATACATCAAGGTGCAATAATAAAAGCATACCCAGGTCTGAGTGGCCATTATACTGAAGGAAAGGAAGCAACCATCCATTTTTCTATGGGATGTAAAAGGACTGATATTAGGAGGGAAGGATATGTACATAACCATCCAATACTCTAAACAATGCCTTGACTTGGATTGTCCCAGGTAGCCTGATCTCATCAGATCTCAGAAAAGCATGGTCAGCTCTGGTTAGTATTTAAATGGGAGATCACCAAGGAAGACCAGGGTCATGACTCAGAGACAGGCAATGGGAATCCATCTCTGAACATCTCTTGCCTTGAAAACCCCATGAGGGGTCAATAGAAATTGGCTGTGACTTGATGGAACTTCCCACTGCCACCTGCCAATAATATATATATATTGCCTCTTTCTTTGCTCACCTGGGCTCCAGCTCCCTCTATATAGAAAAATTATTTCAGAACACAGAACAGAAGAAGTAAGGGCAGAGTACATTCATATCTTAACAAGTGCCTGTAGCTCAAGTGTGACCCGGTAGACAAACTTTCCTAAACTTTCAAAAGGCTTTTGACAAGGTACCTCACCAAAAACTCCTGAGTCAACTTAGCAGTCATGGGGTAAGAAGATGGGTTCTCTTATGAACTGAAAACTGATTAAATGACAGGAAACAAAGAGTAGTAATCAATGGACACTTCTCACAGTGGAAGGAAGGAAGCAGTGGGGTCCCACAAGGATTGGTATTGTGGTGGGCAGTACTATTTGATTTATTCATAAATGAGCTGGAAGTAGGGATAAGTAGTGTAGTGGCCAAGTTTGAAGATGACACAAAATTATTCAAGTTGGTAAAAATCAAGGCTGATTGTAAAGAACTCCAAGAGGACCTCTGCAAACTGGGTGAATGGGCGACAATGCGGCAAATGAAATTCAATGTTGGTAAGTGTAAGTGATGCTCACTGGGACAAGAAAACCCCAACTTCAGGTATAAGCTAATGGAGTCTCCAGGTCCAAGCTGGGGATGCCTCAGTTTTGGGGACTTCTCCCTGCTAAAGATGAGCTGGACCATGAGGGAAATCCCACCCCTAAGCTGGGACATCACTGTGCAACATCCCCGATGTGATGATGTCACCCAGAAGTGCCATCATCACACTGGGGATGTTGCGTGGGGCACTGGTTTGGGGGCAAAACTCTATGGTTTGAAGGTGAATTTACCATAGAGTTTCACCCAAAAACCAGAGTGTTGATAAGGTCACTTTTGGGTGACATCATCGTGCCATACGATGTCCCTGCCCACCCCCGGAATGCCCCCCAAATACCCCACCAGATCGATGAGGGGACCTGGCAATCTTATTCAGGATGGATGGAAGGAAATACTACTTTATGCAGAGAGTGATTAAAATGCCAGAGGATGTAGTGATGGTTGGCCACTGTGTGAGACAGGATGCTGGACTAGATGGACTGTTGGTCTGATCCAGCAGGTTTCTTCTTATGTTCCCATAACAGATAGGATATTTATTTATTTTATTTATTTATTTGGATTTATAGCCTGCCCTCCCCGCAAGCAGGCTCAGCACACCCTATGCTGTGACAGTATCATCCAGAGTAATGATATAATCTTTGGCTGACAAAGAAACATGGAGAAACATATGATGTGATGACTTCTCAAAGCGGTGTAAATTATCCTAGATATGAGAAAAAGAACTCAATATAAAGATCCTGTTTCAATAGCTGCCAAACATTCTATTAAAAATGTAGCTCTACCCTTAAATAAATGATGACAATATTTGAGCAGTCATGGTACAGCCAGTCTGACACACCTCTCCTGTTTGGGGATCTTGGGCTGATGTTTCAAGGCCATCGTTGTAGCACACTTTTTACCTTTGAGAATAAGACAACATTTGAGTATCTCACAGGGTTGTATGGCACTGGAGATAAGCATTCAGTAAATTTTGAACCCCAACTTCCCCCTGGTAACTACATAGTCTATGCTTTCCTTTGGGGGAGACCGTGAGAGTCTAAGAGATTTCAAACTGCAACCAGAAGTTCTTAACCAGAAGATTCTTTTATTGCCAGTGGATCTTATAGCCATCTACACATCTTGAGTCAGTAATGGAGGGGTGAGGGGAGAATGGGTACAGTTATACTGTATTCCAAAAGGATAATACAAAGTGAAACCTCCAATCACCACAAAGAGAAAAGTGCACTCAAATATACTGGTCATTTCTTTCCAGGCTCAAAGTGGGAAAAATTACAGTTAGCACTTGGAAAAGAGAAGCGAGTAGTAAAAGGCCCTACCTTGAATATTAATGAGGTGGGCGTGGCTTAAGGGCGGCGTGATCATGCATATTCATGAGGGGGCACGGTTTAAGTGCTGGTCACCATGCATATCAATGAGGGGCGTGCCGGAAGTGACATCACCGGATATGACTGTGCCCAGGGGACACCTTGCCTATTAATGAAGGGGTCGGGCTGGAAGTCACGTGACCGGCCATGACGTCAGCCTCCCCACCCCTTACCACGTCACCAGAAGCGACCCCTGACCCCATTACCGGATATCACCTGACCACCCCATCCCTGCCCCCCCTTGTCCAGCGCCACCCACTGGAGCATCATTGAACTTCCGCCTGCTGCAGCCCACCCCGGAAATGGGGCAACCACCAATGGGAATGCCCAAGTGAGGCCATGTGACCCCTCTACGGACACGCCCCATCACCCCTGACCAATTGCCAAGGGCCTGGGACCCGCCCAGGAGGACCCCACCCGGAAATGGGGCAACCACCAGTGGGAATGCCCAAGTGAGGCCATGTGACCCCTCTATGGACACGCCCCATCACCCCTGACCAATTGCCAAGGGCCTGGGACCCACCCAGGGGGAGGGGATTGAGGAAAGAAGCCATCGGCCTCCCCACCCCTTGCCACATCACCAGAACCAACCCCTGGCCCCATCACCAGATATCACCTGACCACCCCAGCCCTGCCCCCTTCCCCAGCGCCACCCACTGGAGCGTCATTGAACTGCCGCCTGCTGCAGCCCACCCCCCCGGAAATGGGGCAACCACCAATGGGAATGCCCAAGTGAGGCCATGTGACCCCTCTAGCGACACGCCCCGTCACCCCTGACCAATTGCCAAGGGCCTGGGACCCACCCCGGAGGAGGAGGGGATTGAGGAAAGAAGCCATTTGTGCTAGCAGCAGACACGCGGTCAGGGCTCTTGCTGAGGACATGGACACCCCCGTGAGACCCCTGGTGCTTTCCAGCCCGCCGCCACTGGTGAGACCTAACTTTAAAAGAATATATATGCGCAGTGACGAGGATGAGGACTTTGTTCCTTCGAAGCTTTACTTTCCTGCACCGGGGCTTGATGAAGAAACACGGCTCAGTATGGATGCTGAGAGCATGCTGCCTGCAAGTGAGGTTTCCCAAATATGGCATGGGCTGCTGGAAGATCTGCCAGATGCCCAGGAACTGATCCCTGGAGAGAACGCCCAGGCACAGGTAATTTTGAAAATGTATTGGGGGGGGGAGGGGAGTGAGAAACCAACTGTGGTGTGGAATACAAAGCGTGCATAGGCTCTGTAAGATTTTAAAAAAGTAAAATGGGCTCTCTAATTTTAGTTCCCAGCCAGCAATGTTGAAGATGCGAGGACCAACATGCCATCTATCACTGAGGAAGACAGCCAAATATGGAATATTCCGGATTCTGTAATGGCAGAAGTTCCAGATTACCGAGATCCAGTTCCAGGAGAGAACTCCCAGGCACAGGTAACTTGGAAGGGGGGTGGGGGTGGATAGGGGTGTGGGGGTTTGAAAGTGGCTGGGGGTTTAAAGTGTTAAAAAGTGTTTTAAAAGCTACTTAAAAAAACTTCTCAAATCTCTCTAACAGACACAACCAACAGCTGCAGCCCAGCTATCTTATGGCATCACCCCGAATGAAAGGGTCTTGGCGCTTAGAAGGCTTCTCAAGATGAAAACTAGTGCAGGTACAGTGTATATACCGCCGCAGCAACAAGAAGACCCCATGAAAAGGATTATAAGGGCCACTGTGTATGGTGTTGTAAAACACTGTTTCAATGAATATTGTTTTGAAACATGCATGGGTTGCAAGGAGGACTCCCCGGGACAGGCTTCTCATGATTGTCTTGGATGGTCTCCTGAAATGCTGGACAGAAAACTTAATTTTGTGTCTTGTGAACTATGTCCCAGTTCTGTGAGCACTCTTGTATCTGCAATTGCCTATGCGTTGAAATGTCTGTCGCTTACACAAGAACATATGGATCTGATCTATAGTTTATTGGACACTATTAGTGAAGCTGCTAATTCTAATCAAGAACTTGAAAAAATCCTTCAACCCTCCGACAAAGAGTTTTTAAAGCATGTTCAAGGCTATGTTAAAGACATCCATCACAGGTCCTTTTTTGTTCATCAGAAAGCTCGGAAATTAAAAGGTGTCACAGTGCTGTAAAATAGAGATGTCTGCTCCTTTTTACTGCTTGTAGAATAAAATATACATTTTGAAAATTCAGTGCTGTAAATAAAACTGGAAATAAAGGAATGTGTTTTTTTGAAATTAAGTGTTGCTTTTCTTGCCCAGACATGTCTCATCCACAGAAAGGAAGGGGGAGGAGGGAAGGGGGGGGCAGCTCTGATTAAACTGCAAGGGTAATTACTGTGCTACTGTTACAGCCCCCACCACCAAATATTTAGATCTCTGGCATTCACAAACAAAACGGGGGGGGGGGGAGAGATATATTTATGTATAATTGTAAAATAAAATAAAAATTTAAAAGGGCTTACCTACAAAGTAAAAGATATCTCCAAAGCTGTCCATGTGCTCTTTCAGAAGCATGGCTGGGAGGGGGCAGCTTCTGCAGAGGGGAAGGGCTTCTGCAGAGGGGAAGGGCTTCTGCAGAGGGGAAGGGCTTCACTGTGTTAGCGGCCATTGGGGGTGGGTTTAGAGGGAATGACCAATCCCGGATCCGCTCTTGCACAAGGGGGCCAGAGGTTTTAAAAGGATTAGCCACACAGGGGCCCTTCCTCTTTTCGCCCAGGCCCTGAAGAAAACTAGCTCTCTCTCTCAAGGTAAGTCCCTTACTTTAATGGGTAGAAAAAAACTAGATACAGGGGAATGGGACAAAAGCATGGCCTTTTCAAAAAGAAAATTCTACTCCTCATTTATAGGCTTGGGTGGAATGTCTGAAGGAAGTTCTTCAAAGCAAACAGGTATACAGCATTTCCCTAGAATGTATTTTAAGCAGGTTGTCCAGGGTGGTTGTGTTATTGTGGGGGTGGGGGTGCCCATCTATTCACCAAAAGCAGATTTTACTGTTGGCTGTCTCCTGTTTAGATGGGGGGGGGGGAAACAGCCACCAAAAAAAGAGAGAAAGACCTCTGCACATGCTCTGTAGTGCTCAATGTTGCCAAAAAAGGGGGTTGAAAGGTATATTAAAATATTTGAACTGCCTTGTGTGTGTGTGTGTGTGTGTGTGTGTTTGCACTGTTTAAACTGAAAGGCTAGTTACTGGGCTCCCCAATATTTAGACCTCTGATACCCACAAACAAAACTTGGGGAGGAGACAAAAATATATGTATAATTGTTTTTTGTAAATAATAGTAAAAAAAATTTAAAAGGGTTACTTGCAAAGTAGAAAGAGCTGGCCATATGCGTCTTCATAAGCAGGGGTGCGGTCCTCTATCTTACCAGCTCTCTTATCTAAGCGAGCATTTGGTGATGGGGTTAAAAGAGATGGGGGGGGGGATGGAACAAAAAGCATGGCTTTTTTAAAAAACTCTTTCTCATTTTGTAGGGCGGGGGGAATAAAACTATGTCTGAAGGAAGTTCTTCAAAGCAAACAGGTATACAGCATTTCTCTAGAATGTATTTTAAGCAGGCTGTCCAGGGCGGCGGCGTTATTGTGGGGGGGGGGGGGGGGTAAAAAAAACCAACTCCCCGTCTATTCACCAAGAGCAAATTTTTACTGTTGGTTGTCTCCTATTTAGATGAGGGGGAAAAAGAGCCACCAAAAAAAGACCTCTGCACATGCTCTGTAGCACTCAATGGAGGCAAAAAAAAGGAACAGAAAGGTATATAAAATATTTGAACTGCCTAATGTGTGTGTGGGGAGGGGGGGGGGGGTCTGAATTCAGTGTAAGCCAATGTGGCCTTTTTATTTATTTAGAAAATGAGCCACCTCCAGATACTCTGTGGAATGCGATGAAACACAAGAGACCCGCTCCAGGTATATTTAAATATTTGAAATGGGGTGTCTGTGTGTGTGTGGGGGGGGGGGGTGCCTGAATTCATTGTAAGCCAATGTGGCCTTTTTATTTATTTAGAAAATGAGCCCTGAAACAACCACAGGGCGGCAATTTTAAAGCAAAGAACACACCACAGTCTCTTTGGGGGACTGCATTGCACAAAAAGGAACAGCAAGGTATATCAAAATATTTGAAATGCATGATGTTCTGTGACAAAATAAGGGGTGGGATGGGGGATAGGCGGGGGGGTGTTCATGCAGGGGGAAATTTTATTTTCATTGCTTTTTTTCTTACCTAACAGAGCACAAATCTCCTCAAAGCACCTCCAACCAGAGCCACCAGCAGCAGCAACCTGTAAAGGCCTACCCCTTTGAATCTGCCTGCAGAACCACAGAGCAGCATGCCCGACAACAGACCAGCGTTGAAGGAACGTTGAAGCCCCCAGAACATGGTAAATCAAATGCAGAACACAGACACCAAACTGACTGTAAACAAAAAGGCTTTGAGCCACCCTGCAAGAAACAGAAAATGGACGTTGCCAGTACTTCTTTGACAGCATTGTTAGAGAACATGGCAAGCTTAATGGTTCATACAGGCAGACGGCTAATGTCTGCAGCTAGACAAGTCCCCAGTTCGCACTCTACAGACATAGGGGTGTCTCGCAAGGGTTTTCAAGCTATAATGGGGTCTTTCACTGACAACTACCTACAGATTATAAGGAACAGCCCTTGTATAAACAGGGGAGGGGAAAGGGGGCTCAGGCAGAGGGGTGCTGGACAGGTCAGAAGGTGTCACCCCACATGCCAAACAAAAGCCAAACGCTTGAAACTGAAAAAACTGTGGCAAAGAGTTATACTAAAGCGGCTGAATAATGCTAGACTTGTTAAATCTCGCCAAAAAAGAAGTAAATCTCTTTTAAAGTTTCTTAGCAAAGTTAGAAAGCCCGAGAGCACAAATGACGGCATGGTTCATGGCCATTCTCCCCGCTCAGAGGAAGAGGCTCCCACTACCTCCCATTTGGCAAGAAACACCTCTGTACCCTCTGTATGTGCCACCCCTGAAGAAGAAATCCCTTAGAACTACCACAGCAAGAGCTTCCCCCAACCCCTGAACCCCCAAGGTATATCTAGAAAGGGAAGGGCAGTGGGAACGCCAATTGCAACGCTTGCCGATGGATCAATATACGGAAGTTTTTAGATTTGTGAACTTGGAACAGTTAACCCACCCATTACTAGTTCAGGAGGCTATCCGCGAATCTATTCAGGGGCTACTCAATGAGATGAGAGGCAGGGTCAGCAGGGGATTTAGTTCAGCTGCATTTGCAGGGTGGGGGGTTAAGTGGGCCTTTGTGTTCTGTGAGAAGGCCGGTGGGGGGCTTCCCTGCTGATGACTTTATCAATCAGATGGCAAACCTTATGCAGAGTAATGCGGAAATTCATCTTCATGGTTCCCTGCGCCTAGTTATGACCATTATCAGAAACAGAGGGGGAAGGGGAGGAGAGTCATAAGCACCATACTTTACAGTGAGGTTATCCATAAGAAAAAACAGCACTTATTAAATCCTGGTAATACCAGCGGTAACCTGTGCTTTGGGATAAGCCTCCTGGGAATTATGGAGGAAAAGTTGGTTCCCATTCCCGAATTGACAGAATTGACAGAAAGTGCATGCTTGTTGTATAAAGAGCTTAAGATTTTTGATGATGAACAGAAAATATTACTATCTGATGTGGCCACATTTGAAAAACAATTAAAGATAAATATAGGCGTGGTATGGAATGGAGGGGGAAAGGCTGGGAAATTTTTAGAAGTGGCCCCCCTGCATACTCTCAAATACACTTCCTCTTGCTCCATGATGATCACTATTGTGGAATTAGAAATGTCAAGGCATTTTTTGGTGCGAAAAATTATTGTGCTGTATGTGGTAATGTTTATAGCCACTCACACAATTGCAAATATAGATGCCGCTTATGTTTGGAGCCCCACACTGCTCAGCAGGAGGTGGAGGAAAGGTGCCCTAATTGTAAAGTATATTGCAAATCCAAAGTCTGCTTAGAAAGGCACATGGCTTTGCCAAATATCTGCAAAACTAAAAGCTACTGCAAATCATGCCATTCCTATGCTCCAGAAAAACACACGTGCCGGGTTCGGTGGTGTAAGCAGTGTAAGGAGCCTGTTGGAAATATCAACACCCACTTCTGCTTCATGCCTCCTCTCAAAAAGAATGAAATAACAAACAAGTACGTCTTTTATGATTTTGAGTGTATGCAAGAAACTGGCATATATATACCGAATTACATTTTTGCAATGGGTCTAGAGGAATGTGATACCTGGGAATTCAAAGGAGCCAACTGTGTTTCAGACTTTGTTAAAAAGTTTATCAACAAAAAGTTCCGGGATTACACGTTTCTAGCCCACAATGCGAAAGGCTATGATAATTACTTTATCATTAGGCAGCTGATAGTGGAAAAGCTAGAGGTGGGTCTCATCACGCAGGGTGGAAAACTGATGTGTGTTACTGTTAAGAAACTGGGCATCAGGTTTCTGGATAGCCTAAATTTTTTACCCATGAAGCTTGCAAAAATGCCCCAGGCCATGGGGTTTCAGGGCTGTAAGGGGTTCTTCCCCCATTTCTTTAACACTGTTGCAGATAGTGACTATATTGGCCCTTTACCTCAGATGGAGGATTATGGCATTGATAATATGATGCCTGGTGAGAGAGCAGACTTTCTTTCCTGGTACCAGGAGAACCAAAACTCTGTGTTTGACCTCCAAAAAGAGCTGTCATATTATTGCCAGCAAGATGTTAAAATCCTGAGAAAGGCATGTCTCCTGTACAGCGAGGAAATTATTTCCATGTCAGGAATTGACCCTTTTAAGTCTATCACTCTTGCCGGTGTGTGTATGGCCATGTATAGACACATGTTTTTAAAACCCTATACAATTGCCTTGTTGCCACATGACCATTACCACAGACAGACAAAGAGATTTTCAACAGCCTCCATACAGTGGCTACTATATCTCGAGTGTAAAGAAGGTGTTGAGATACAGCATGCCCTGAAAGGTGGTGAGTTTAAAATAGGGCCTTATTTTATGGATGGTTATGCGGTCGTTGGAGGGCAGCCCACAGTATTCGAATTCAATGGTTGTTTTTTCCATGGCTGTCCCATATGTCTCACGCCAACAGAGAGAAACCCACTGACAGATTCCACCTTTGGGGAATTACACTATAAAACACAAAGGAAAGAAAGTTATCTGAAAAGCCGGGGGTTTGTAGTTAGGTCCCTATGGGAACATGAGTGGAAAGAGATGGTGGAGACTGACAGGGATCTCGGGGCTTTTCTCAGGGAGACAAAATTCCCAACCCCTCTGCAACCTAAAGAGGCTCTCTTTGGGGGCTGGACAAATGCTATCTGTCTCTATTACAAGCCTGAGGCAGGTGAAAAAATACACTATTATGACTTCACCAGCCTGTACCCCTTTGTGAACAAGACCAAGAAATATCCTATTGGACACCCACAAATTATTTATAAAGATTTTGCCCCCCTATCCGAATATTTTGGCCTGGTCAAACTTAGAGTGCAGCCACCTCAAGGTCTCTTTCTCCCTGTGTTACCCTATAAGGTGGATGACAAACTTCTGTTTTCCCTGTGCCGTACATGTGCAGAGGCTAAGCAGAAGGTGCGTTGTGAGCATTCAGCAGAGGAAAGAGCTCTAGAAGGGACGTGGTGTTCTGTAGAACTGATGAAGGCTCTAGAGAAGGGTTACACAGTGATGTCTACTAGTGAGGTGTGGCATTTTGAGGAAAGCTCTGAAGAGCTATTCTCAGAATATATTAAAATGCATCTCCGCCAAAAGCAGGAAGCGTCAGGCTATCCAGGGTGGTGCACAGATGATGAAAAAAAGGCCCAATACATTGAGGACTACCTGGAAAAAGAAGATGTTCAGCTTCGCGCTGAACACATAGCTGTCAACCCTGCAAAGCACCAAATCGCAAAATTATTTTTAAATTCTTTGTGGGGCAAGTTTGGCCAACGTTCAAACTTGGTAAATACCACCATAGTGAGGGATGCCACCAAACTTTTGAATATGCCTTCTCACCAGCATATGATATTTCAGGATATGACATCATTGATGATGAGACAGCAAGTGTGGCCTGGAAACATGCAAAAGATTCTGTTACTTTAACAGGCAACACAAATGTTCTGATTGCCTGTTTTACAACTGCATACGCCCGGCTGCAGCTTTATGACGTCCTGGACAAGCTGCAAGATCACTGCCTGTATCATGATACAGACTCTGTGATTTTTGTGAGTAGGGATGGGGACTGGAACCCCCTGTTGGGTGACTATTTAGGGGATCTCACAAGTGAAATCCCACCAGATGAGCACATCACAGAATTCACATCGGCTGGGCCCAAAACTTACGGCTACAAATTATCAGGGGGAAAGGTGTGCATGAAAGCCAAGGGTATCACTCTCAACGTTACAAATTCTGAAAAAATTAACTTTGACACGTTGAAGGACCTGGTCCTAGACTACAGTGCTGAGCAGGTGTCTAAAGAGATCAGAGTTCAGCAGCCTTCCATCATCAGAGACAAAAGCCAGGGGCTCATTGAGACAGGACCGCTCAAGAAAACGTTGAAAGTAGTTTATAATAAGAGGGTCCTTGTGGAAGATTACAAAACTTTGCCGTATGGTTTTTAAGATGGATGTACGCTGGAGACATCCATTTTCTGCAGTACTGGCCGGTCCTAGCAACTGTGGCAAAAGTTTCTTTGTAAAAAATATTTTGGACAATGCTCAACTTGTGCTTTCTGTCATGCCTGAAAACATTGTATGGTTTTACAGCTGTTGGCAGAATCTGTATAATGAAATCCACTGTAAGTATCCCTTTGTAAAGTTTGTTGAAGGGTTGCCTGAAACCCTTAGTGATAAACAGTTACTCCCTATTAAATCTGTTAATTTGATTATTTTTGATGATCTTATGGAGTCAGCGTGCGAGAATGCTGAGATTAAGAGAGCTTTTACCAAATACGTCCATCATCGGAATCTGAGCATTTTATTCATTACTCAGAATCTTTTCTTTCATGGAAAAAGCAACAGAACCATCAGCTTAAATACCAAGTATCTAGTGCTGTTTAAAAACCCCAGGGACAAGTTACAGATTGCCACCCTGGCCCGGCAGAGGTACCCTGGGAAGTCCCAATTCTTTCTGTAGGCCTTTGAGGATGCCACACAAAAACCTTATGGGTATCTGGTTGTGGATTTAAATGCTTCTACACCTGAAGCTTACAGGCTAAGATCTGGGCTTTTCCCACCCGAGTGGCCTGCGGAATACGTCTTAAAAACAAAGCAGGCAACTGCTGGGTACAAAAGGAAACGACCGGTGCCCTAAGCAGCCCGTTTCCCCTTGAACCTCAAAAGGACAACATGTCCAGCCGTATAAAGAGAAATTTGGCTCTCCTAAAGATACTTATCAAGGCCCCCCCGAAACAGAGGAAAGCCATTCTCTGCTCAGCTTCGGATGATCTGGTTGCTGCTATCTCAGAAATTGCTCTCAATACTTTAAAAGGGAACATTCCCCTTTCACCTCGCCAGGTGTGTGTGCTGAGGAAAAGGTGAAATGTTATTAAAAAATTGAGTAACAAAAGAATAACTTTGAAAAAGAAGAAGCAGCTGGTGAAACAATCCGGGGGTTTTATCGCACCTCTGTTAAGCTTTGCTATCCTGCTCTTAACTGGCCTCTTAACAAGCCGGTGATGGAATATGCTGAAAAAATGTACCTCGTTCCTAGCCATCAGCTGGAACAATTAAGGAACCCCTTTCCCCCTAAGGATGAAAACATCAGAACCCGCACAATGAATTCCTTAGATACCGAAATGAAGGGAGTTCTCCAAAGGCAAGACTTAACTGAATATGAGAAGGACAAGTTTTTTGACACTCTGCTTCAGAAATTTTTAGCTCATGTAAAGCAGGGAGAAACTGAGAAATCTAAACTGAGCCTGTTTCTGCCTCAGCCAGAGGCTGTCTCTGTAGAAAAACCTACAAGTTCTGATTTAGTCTTCCAAGAAATAATAGACAGCCTGCCTGAGAGATATAAGAGCAGGGCGAAGGTGTTGCTGAACATAATGAAACAAAACAAAACTGTTTCAAATTGGGATGACCATGGAAGTTTTATATATAGAGGGCAAAATATAAAGGGGTCTCATCTAATGGATTTGGTGAAGGCGATTACTCAGACAAATGACACGCCTAGCCATCGCACCCCTAAAGGCTGGAATGATTTCCTGAAGGCCATGGCTGAACTGAATGTACCATCTTCTGTTGTGGGCAACACGACTAATCGCCAAGCTTTGGAACATCTAAAGAACCCTACTTCTGTTACAGAGACGTCCCTCCATCCTTCTCACAGAGCTTCTAAAAAGCGCCACACTACAACACCCCCCAGCTGGATAAGCTTGTAATTAAGTAAAATAAAACTGGTGTTTAAATTGAATTTGTGTGTTTGTTTGTTTTAAACAACAGACAGACAAAAAGTCATGATTTAAACCCACAAGGGGGCACTTTATTGGGGTACAATGTTGTTGTGGTGGTGGAACTCATTGCAGGATACACATGCCTGGGTTTGCACAAAGAGGTTTGGAGCATGTTTGGGCATGCTCCTCTTGTTTTTTACAAATTGCTCCACCATTAGGTCATTCTGGGCTAAATCATCAGAATACAGTTCTTGAATCTGTTCAAAAGAAAGCCCCTTACAGCGCTGCTGCAGGAAAAATATACAGTGATATCCACAGACCACAGAGTCAGATGCTTGCAGTTGCCGGGCTTGGAATACAGTCTCACTGGTATTTTTTCTCAAAAATCTCACAATGTTTGTTGGAAATAAGGGACTGTCTGGACGATGTCCATAACTGTCGAAGAACTCGCCACGTCCATCCCTTGTCAAGTAGATGGCAAGCCAATGCTCTCCAGGGAGGTTGTGGGGGTGGGTATTCACAACTAGCCCCACCGGTCTTCTATACAATCTCCGTTTGGGTAGCCAGTCACTTGGAAATACACCCATGAAAGTCTTTCTGGTGTAGAGGTTTGTAGATAACACAGATGTTAGCTGCAGGGTGTCCATGTTACATATAGTCAAATAAAACATTCCGCCTGTGATTTATCTCTATCACATTGTCAAAAACCCCATAGACAACCATGTTGACAGTGTGAGGCAATGCTCTAGCGAAGCGTACTTCAGCCTGCAGGTTCCCAGTTTTGATCAAGGAATAGTGGTCTGCACATTCCTGGTCCGGGGAAAGGTCAAAAGCAAAGAGTGTGTAGCCCCGTGCAAACTCCTCACGGTTAACTAGCAAAGATCTGTCTTTCATATGTTCGCCAGTCGCCTGAACCAGATGCATGTACTCCCTCACGCTGTTTCCAGCTTCAAAGTCTGGTTGCAGTGGCTTCGCTGGAATCTGCTCGCCGTCCAGGTACAGAGCCACAAAATTGGTGTCATAATGCTTAAAGTTAAATGGGTTTTTATTATGGGTTCCGCTGAAGGAATCATTATCCACTAGGCCAATCACTAGCAGCTTGGGCAATTGTCCCAGGAACAAATTATCCTGGTTGCTGACACGGCTCCCTGCTGGGATGCTAAAAACTTTCATGCCCACGTGATCCACAGGGTATTTGGCATTAGCTGTGAAGAGCGCCTCTGCATGGCCTAAACGGACACCAGGGGCTACTCTTACTTTCTTTACGAAAAGGGAAGCAGACACGATTTGTAATTTGCATCCCCTGTTTGGATCATCTGTCATGAGGCAAAAGGTGTTTTTGCTGCGTGTCAGCTTGATTTTGACATCCACTCCATTCAACAGTAGTTTTTCTTGGAAAAAGAGGTCGCTGTGGAGGCGCCCCAGCAAATCTATTTTTCTGCTTTCCGCCGTGAGGGCCACTCTTTTAACAAACACTTTGTTATCCCCATCCAGGGCAGTTGACTCATGTTCTCCAGGTGTGTCTTTGTAAAACAGGCCTGCAGAGAACTGAGTTGATAGGGCGTCATCGCTATAATTAAGGATGGCTTCTATAAAGGCCCTGTACGGGTAGCAGTTGTTACTCTGGCTTACGAGCCGGTCTCCCAGGGTCACATCCAGCTGGCTGAAGATGGAGGCAACAGGGTAATTCACCAGACTTACCCTGGCATTTCTGTCGAGGTTTGTTCCATCTATTTTGCAGCACAGGTAAAGAAGTGTGTTGTTTAAATCCATGTAATCTTCGCCATTTCCAGCTATGAAAAAGTCAAGCGGAGCTGTTTCTGACAAGGCAGCCAGGGGTGGGACTTCAATATATAGGCATCTCTCAATGCTAGTTTGCGTTGGGGCTATTTGGAATAGGTCTAGTTCAGATTTGGTGCATTCTTCTGAGCCGCCGTGAATGAAAGCCATTGCTGTTTTTCTAAAATATATCTCCCGGGCTCGGAGGATGTCTTCTTGCCCTTCTCTTGGCCTTCCGCTTCTGAGGTGGCTGGCTCTTCACAGCTTTTCTTTTAAGGGGCTGTGGGGGGCCGGTTAGTTGCACACGTGATGCCTTTCTTTTAACCCCTCGCCGCCTTTTGAGGTACATGAGCCCTAACCCCTCCTGCGGCATAGGCGGGCTCACTTTATTCAGAACGGCTGCTGAAACATGCCCTACTACGTCTTTAGCAATATTTCGGGCTGCGGTTTTCACATGGGGCTTTACGAGTTCAAATCCCCTTCTCAAAAGAGGGACGGCTTTTCGGAAAAGGCTCCGGAATATGCCCCCCACCCCTGCCCCATACATAACTGGGGCTCCATGGTAACCAGGAAGAGCATAGCCAGCTTGGTTCTTGTAGTAATTCCTATAGAGGTCAGGATCACCATAGCTTTTTAAGATGACCATCCTTGTATGCTTAGAAGACCAGGGCTTTCCGAGGACGAAAGTGAAGCTTCACGATCACCTTACCAAAACGAAATGGCACATTCTTGTTCTGGTCAGTCTTAATTTCAATTGTGATGGTGTCTATGTGATTCTTGTTCACAGGGATATAATGTGGCTTGTCATAGATGCTATTGATACAGTCACCAGTCTCCCCGCGCACAGGGATACAGCGCAGTAATGGCACATACGCGTCTCCCACAATTTGGTGCTCCACAATGTCTGTATAAACGTATAAAGTATTGAACCCCCCTGTGATGTCTGCTGTAAAGGGCATTTTTTGGACAGCCATGTGTGGGAACACCCCTAAAATGTGGGCTAATTCTGTAGAAGCTGAAAAGGTGTAAGTAGGCAGAGCGTTTAGTATGACCTTCCTAGACACTCGATCATAGTCCAGGCTCAGTTCAGGGGGGTCCCGACGAGCTTGCATGATGCTTTTCATTCTCCCTAGCATGTCGGGAATGCTTGAGTAATACCCGCGGGGGAGTTTGAAACCCCACCGCTTCTCCCTGTGGACAATTGCAAAGGTGGCATCTTCATTGAGGGTGTTCCAGCTGTGAGGATATTGTATCTCCACCAGCCCTACATCCCATCCCTCTGGAAGGTCCAATGGCCGTGCTAGACGGATGGTAAAGACAGAAGCAGTGTTCTGTGGAAAAACACTTGTGCATGCGTTGCTAGGAAGGGTGACGTAAAAGCCGTAGTCAGCCATTTTTTTCTATACAGGATCGCACAGTTGAGAAGCCGGGACCCAGCTGTTAAATTTATCAGGCCACCCTAACCACTTCACCAGGTGGTATTTTCTCTTACCTCTGCCTTTGGAGGCTAAAAATTTTTCAATTCGATACGCCCTGTCTCCTTTACTCTTAACTTTCTGTAACTCTTCAGGATAAAATGACCTTATGACAGGGTCTCCAGCATAATCTTTTAGCCGGTACACAGGCCTCTTGCCTCTACGGATGACCTGCTCCACTGTGAAAATTTCATCTGTGTAGTTCTGTTCATATCCTTTTACAAAAATGCCTTTGATTTTGGAGACTCGTACATGGTCCCCTTTTCTAAAGAAAGGACTCTTCCCCTCAGTTTCTTTTGCCCCGACACCATCTCCATAAACCGTTTTCCACACTGTCTGTGCATTGGCGGAGTTTACATCGACAGGGCGGGCCCTGATTGTCCTGTGAAAGCTGTGATTGTAACTTTGAATGAGCAGCAGCAACACATCAATATATCTGAATGTGTTGTTGGCGGTAAAATAACTCCACATTTTGGTTTTTAAAGTACGATTGAAGCGCTCCACAATGGCAGCTTTGACTTCATTATGGGTGAAAAAGTGGTGAACTCTGTGCTGTTTTAACACGTTGCTTACAGACTGGTTTAGAAACTCCTTACCAAGATCAGTCTGAAGCTTGGTGGGTATTCTGCCATGACTGAAGATATCCTTAAAGGCTTCTGACACCCTCCTCCCAGTCTTGTCTTTTAAGGCTGTGGCCCAGGCATATTTAGATAGTATGTCAACCACTGTTAAAATATACTTATAGCCATCATTATATTTGGATAACTGCTGCATATCCACTAAATCAGCTTGCCACTGGGCATCCAGACCAGAAACTATGATCGGATTTCTCTTAAAGCGGACTCTGGCCGGCTTATGTACCGTATAAGCATCTTGCTCTGAAAGCCACATAGTAATCTTATCCCCAGTGAGAGTTTTACACTGCTTTTTGGCCACCTGGAAGAGAGGCCTCACCCCACCAAAGCACCCTGCTTCTCCCGGTGTATAATATATGTGCCTTAAGACCTCCTCCTCTTGGTCAGCCGTCTCCATCATCCCCTGCTTCACCCAAAAATGAACACGCAAGGTTAAAAACAAATGTTTTTATTGTTACAAAACTATCTCTTCTTCTTCCCCTCCCCCTTTTTTTGCCTTCTTCTTGTCTCTGGGGGTAACGTCGGTGCAAAAACATGATACACATGAGAGGTTCGCGTCAACAGGGTTACCGATGGGCAGATTGCCAAAAGCCTGGATAAAGCCCTCATCAAGCTGCACAAACAGAATAATAATAAAAATCAGTGAAAAAGGCCTCCTCGTTTGCCATTATACACACCCATTCCCAACCACTCCATTACATCGTTACCTGTGAGTTTGAAACTCTGTTTTCGACTTCCATGGATTCATTTAAAGCCGCTTCACATTCATGCTCCTCTGGAGTTTCCTCTTCTTCAGACTCCTCTACTGGGGTTCGGTAAATACACCACAGCGGGGTGGGTATATCCATGTCCATCTCATCTGCAGGGTAGCTGGAAAACTCCAGTTCCCCACCATGATGGCCTCCCCATGTTGGAAGCATTGTGTTTTCTTTGTCCATGGAGTGATTCACTTCATTGAATACCAGGCGCCTGATGGGGTTGCCCGTGTTCTCACCAAAAGCAGGCCTCACCAGTGGCGGCAGGCTGGAAAGCACCAGGGGTCTCACGGGGGTGTCCATGTCCTCAGCAAGAGCCCTGACCGCGTGTCTGCTGCTAGCACAAATGGCTTCTTTCCTCAATCCCCTCCTCCTCCGGGGCGGGTCCCAGGTCCTTGGCAATTGGTCAGGGGTGATGGGGCGTATCCGTAGAGGGGTCACATGGCCTCACTTGGGCATTCCCATTGGTGGTTGCCCCATTTCCAGGGGGGGTGGGCTGCAGCAGGCGGCAATTCAATGACGCTCCAGTGGGTGGTGCTGGACAAGGGGGGGGCAGGGATGGGGTGGTCAGGTGATATCCGGTAATGGGCTCAGGGGTTGCTTCTGGTGACGTGGTAAGGGGTGGGGAGGCTGACGTCATGGCCGGTCACGTGACTTCCAGCCCAACCCCCCTCATTAATAGGCAAGGTGTCCCCTGGACACCGTCATATCTGGTGATGTCACTTCCGGCACGCCCCTCATGAATATGCATGGCGACCAGCACTTAAACCACACCCCCTCATGAATATGCATGATCATGCACCCCTTAAGCCACGCCCGCCTCATTAATATTCAAGGTAGGGCCTTTTACTACTGAAGCGGCTGAGAAGCGGTGAAAAACAACACACTCAAGGTTAGGGAGGGGCAGTGTGATAAGCAGCCGAGAGTGAGAACAGAGGAGACATTCCAACGGAGGGGGTCAGAGGCCCAGGGTAGAGTGGGGAGTGATGTGCCACCTCCCGCCCGGGAATGGCAGCCATAGCTGACAGAGACATCATTGGCTGAGATGGCAAAATAAATAATAAATAGTTTTTAAAGCACCAGCTGTTTCACTCGGCAGGAGTGTAGATTGCTTACGGAAATGACAGGAGTTTGATCATAAAGCAAGCCTAGAGCCTTCTGCCTCTTTCCTGGCTGTATTTATTTATTGTCTATGGAGTGTGCCGCACACTTATCTGGATACAAAATACATCATTATAAAAACTGACAGATGGAGAAGGGTATGTACATAAGCTATCTTTTTTTAAGTGTCTATAGCTAGCTATAAATGCCATCAAGGAGAAAGTGAGTTTGTATCCATCTAGAAAGGGAGTCTGATTATAATATGAGAATATATGGATAAACCAAAAGAAAATTCAAATGCAGATGCCATTACCAAATGGAAATTGATAGAAGTTCTGTCTGGGAGTGATCCAAAGGCAATTGAAGGTGCCTTTGCATACCACATGGAACCAGAATCAGAAGTACTTGTGAGTGGTACTTCCTTCTTCTATATTTTTAAAAGAAATTTGCTCAAGGCACAGTGGCTTTGGGGGGAAGAAGCATCCCAAGATTCCTTGGTTGTTGCAACTTGCTTCCTCACTGGAGTTTCTTAGTAGCAACCACAAACATGACAGTGATGCTTGCCGGTCCTGTACACACTTGCCATTGGGCTCAGTGCATTTATACAAACAGCCAAATGCAAGGGTTCATAATCCATACCACACATATCATAGTGAAGCCTCTGACACTGATTTCCTGAGCTGGTGTGATGGCTCTGAATCTTCAGTGGCTTTGGGAACAAGTCAGTTTGCTGTCCACTTCCTGAGAGGAAAGGAGAAATTGTCATTTGACTGGATTCAAAATGGCATGCACTGGATGACTGAATATCAGGAAGATGCAAGGAGAGTAAGAGACTCCACTGGGGGTGCCCAGAGGCAAGAATCTGAAGAAAGAGTTCTGAAAAAGAGGAATGTGAAAAAAGGCAGATGGAAGATGAGGCTTGTAGAAAAGGGCAACAAAAACAGGAACTGAGGCAGCAATGGTCTTATCAAAGAGATGCTGGAGGGGGGTAGGGATGCCAGCCTCCAGGTGTGACCTGAAGATCCCCTGGAATTACAGAGCATCTCTACACTACAGAGATCCATTCCCCTGGAGAAAATAGATGCTTCAGAGCATAGGCATAGAGTACGGGGGTGGGGCTCGAGGGCTTGAGCCACCCCTGAAATTTCCCGGGGGGGGGGCTCAGCCCCCCCCCAGGAAAACGGAGTGCCTGCCGCCGCACCTCCCCTTCCAAGGCCCGGCCGCCGCTGCTGGAGAGGGAGAGGGAAGGGGTGGCGGGGGGGGGGGGAGGCACCAGCAGCAGCGTCTAGCGGGCCTCGGAAGGGCCCGGGGAGGTGGGGCGGTTTTCAGGGGGGGAGAGAACATTGCTCCAGCGAGCATGCACACTAAGGAGCCCCCCCCCGGGATTTCCAAAAGTCTACGCCCCTGCTTCAGAGGGTGGATGCTATGATATTGTATCCCACTGAGGTCTCTGTCCTCTCCAGGTTCCATCTGCATATCTCCAGGAGTTTCCCAACCTGGATCTGGCAACCCTACCCCCATCCCTCATTGGTGGCCATCAGGGACCCAGCAACCCTAGTGGGGGGCAAGGCAGTGCTAGGGAGGCTGACTACACTGTGATCTAGAAACCCTAAGGAGAAACAGTGAAAGGGTGGATGGTCCGTTTCCCAAAATAATGTAAATAAAATTTCTGTGATATAAAAAATTAGAGACCCAGAGAGGCTGGAAATCTGTGTTTGCATTCCTGCTCAGAGTGACAGCCCAAGGTGACCCAATGAACTCCATGGCTATCTCAGCCTAACTTGTCTTACAGGGCTGTTGTCAAGATAAGACAGAAGAGGAGAGGACCATATGCACATACAAGGGTTCTTAGCAGAAAGGTGGAGTAAAAATAGAAATTAATCAGACAGTTACTATAGCCTTTTAGTTGTTCTGGAAGTCCAGTAGGGTGTTGAATGGCAAGAGTGAATGTTGTATAGCCCAAACCAAATCTCACCTATTATGCAGACAGACTGGTTTAACCATACATCAGCCTCTTCCTCTTCAACAACCACACAGCTAATTCCAACCCTTCCGTTGCACACTGTACTCTTATATTCTCACTTATTTATCTTTAGAAAGCCTTTAAAAGTTGGCAAATGTAAGCCAGACTGCTGGAGCTTCACACATGAGATTGTGCTAGAAATTGCAGCTGGAAGGAAAAGGGAGAGGGGATATGGGATTTCCAAAGGTATGGCATTATATTCATCTTGTTTTGCTGCATTCCAGTGTTGAAGGCTTTCAGTTCATGTTGTGCAACTTGGGGAAAAGATGAGAAATGGAAGCAGAATTATGAAAAAAATAGAAAGTTTGACTTTAGGAACCATTTCCAAGGAAGCTTCGAGTGTTCACAGTGCTTGAGTCAACTTATATGTGGATTTGAAGCTCAGTTTCCTTGAGTGTCTATATAGGGACCATATAGGCTTTACTTATGGATTTATCAGTTTATACTCCGCAATCTCAGCCCATAGTTGGTTATTAAGGTGACTTATACAAAGCGTAAAAAAGGAGATCAGAATATTAATATTTACAATCCTTACATCTCTTAGCCAAGGGATCAAAAAATCTGCAAAAATGGATCCAGCCCTGGCTACAATTTAAACAGGTGAAGAAAAAAATCAATTTGTTAAAAATGTTTTGGTGGGTAAAAAAAGGGCAAAAGTAAAGTCTGTGCATGGTAAAAAAAGGGCTTTGAGAGAACTCAGATGGCACTGGGGGCTTGAGCAGGATGTGGGGGTACCCTTCAAACAGTTATGGAAGGAGATCTTTTCCCATGCTCCATGTTGCTCAAGGAATTGTGGATAACTACAGTTAGATCTGGTGTTATGACTGGTTAGGCCAGTCTGGCAGGGATAGTGTGAGTTGCTGTCTTCACAGATGAGGCAATTGGTGAGCATCTTGAGGCATCTTATGGTGAAGGGCAGTTTTGAAGCGGCAGGGTGGTAATTGGTCAATGTTAGGTTGGGGAGGGGAACACCCTTGGTGCTGAGCAGCATCAGCCTTTAACTGCTAAAGCAGCACATGGCAGGAGAGTCATTTAACACCCCTCACCATTGTTTCATGTACAGGCTGGGGTAAACAAAGATGTTGAAGTCTGGAAACTAGATAAGGTTGCCACAATGATGGTTGCTACGATAGGCTAAAAGTTAAGCCAGGTTTTTTGTTGTTGTTGATGATGATGATGATGATGCAAATCAGACATTAACAGAATGTAGTTTAACCCACCAGTGTTCCCTCTAAGCTGAGTTAGTGTGAGCTAGCTCACAGTTTTTTAGCCTCTGGCTCACACATTTTTGTCTTAGCTCAGGAAGGATGGCTCCAGAGCAAACTGATTTATGTAGTAGCCAAATCACTCACTCACAACTTTAATGCCAGTTGCTCACAAAGTAGAATTTTTGCTCACAAGACTCCACAGCTTAGAGGGAGCACTGGTCACCACTCTTCATTCTGGGCCCAACAATGAAGAGCTCAGTTTTTTGGCAATGTTTCCAAAAGATTGGCTACAGTCACCTGCACAAGTCTAGGAGCGATGACAATTAATTATTGGTATATCTACATGATGGGTTTCTGTCCCATGACATGTTTGAGTCTCATTGATAAAGTCTTCCTCCAGATATTCTGAAATGATAGATGTATCATGCCAGTCTGTAAGACAGACACTCCTGTCAGTATATTCAAAGAACTGTAAATCTATGAACAGAGTTTACTGTGGGGAGGTAGTTTCACATGTCATGTAGCATCCCTGCCTGCTTTTTGGAGGATTCTACCTTAGTTCAGGAGTTGACAGACATCAGTTCTCTGAATTTGTATTCTCGCTTGTGGACAGAAATTCACGACTATGGTGGGATGTTTCTCTTAATTTCCATGCCTGATCAGGAAGGTAATCATCAAATTTCCTAATGTTGGGGAGTCTCTTCTATGCAATTCATATTGTTTGCCATTTTGGTACAAGAATAGGCATTAATTTTAGCAGCAGTGTTTCCAATCAAATTGTGTTTGTACGATCAGGAAAGACAACTATATGTTACAGAACTCTCCATATAACGAGAGGAAGAAGAAAGATGGGGAAAAGAACTATTGAAATTTGTTCATACGGAGGAAGCCCAAAGGTACAGATCAAAGTTATCAAATTCAGGTTCTGACTATTGTGTTTTTATCCTGCCTTTACTGTATGGCTCTCAAAGTAATGAACAACATTCTCCCCTCCCTTTCTTTATCCTCAAAGCACCTTTGTGATGTAGGTTAGGCTAACAGTGTGTGACTGCCCCCCAGAAAAGTTCACAGCTGAGCAGGGATTTGTATCTTCTTCTCCCAGATCTAATCCTAACCTTCTAAGCACTTAACACACTGCTGTCAAAACAAAAAGATGGCGCCATGGCTCTGTGCAGAAGTCCCTCAGTAGTTAGTCCATCCACATTGGCTCTTTAGTCTCCAGTGGGACCCCAGTCTGTGTTCTGCTCCTCTCTGCCTTACACCAAACATGGGAATAATGAACTGCATAGCACTGCGTAGCAGTGGATTATAAAAAAAAAAAAAGCGGAGGCATAAAATGATATCAGACTGCAACTGATACCTATTCATTTTATGATCAAAACAGGATTGGTTTTATGATCAAAACATGCAGTAGATGATACAAGACAGCGAAAACAGCAATAATGCCCATGTCAGTTGAAAATTCCTCTTGGCAGAGCTGCTGACAGCTACAGTGGGCCCCTAGAATAGGATTCCTTCTGGAGTTTGCTCCCCACCACACACATTTCAGGGAGGGAGGGAAACAATTCACTTTTTTCATTGCCACAAAATTTAATAGAACCTTAATTGATAATATGTGAATGAATGAATACACACATTAGAAGGATGTGTCCGCATAGAAATATTGCTGGCCCAGTGCTCACCATCCTACCAGTTCTGTCAACACCCCAGCCACCTCGAAATCACATTTGGCAGTTCGCCCAGCATTACATTCCGGTGGCTTATTGCTCAAAGAAACAGAACCAAGGACATCCAAGGGCAAGCTGTTTTCAGTCCCCATTGGAAACCGTTGTTTACGCCGGATATTTAAAAGCTGGATTGTTAAAGAAGACTATTTATTCAGAGAGATGATTGACATCTGTCGAAAGTCATTAGAAGCCCATCATAACAATGGATGTTGCTTATTAAATCTGCATAATAACCCAACTTTGAAACATAATATTATAAAGGAGGTAATAAATGTTTGAGTACACAGTGATTGTGCGTGACAAGCTATCAGTTCAACCATTCACTTTAAAAATTGCTCCTTGGAATTAGTAAATTGTTTATTAGGCAGGGCCTTGTTCTTTGTCTGATTTGAGAAACCCTGACTAGTTGTGAGGTCTAAAATTTTCTTTCTCGCATTTCTGTATTATGAAAATAGCAAGCCTCTCCTGCATTGTTCTTTATTTTTTATGATTTGTTCGTTTAGATTTTTTCTGCTTTTTTCTCCAATGGGAACTTTAAACTGCTTACCATTATCATTCCCCCCTCCTCCATTTTATTATTACAATAACCTTGTGAGGTAGTGAGTTTGACTGACCCAAGGTCACCCAATGGGCTTCCATGGCAGAATGGTGACAGGAATCAAGGACTCCTAGATCTTAGTCAGACAGTCTAGATGCTACACCATGCATGCTGTAAAAAAGTGAAAATATCAACAGGTGACATACATAGCTATGTAAGTGGCTTACATAAGTAGTCAAAGGATATGCCATGGATTTTTACTCTTGCATTATGTAGGCAGGTTGCTTCCAATGTCAAACTTTTGTTTTTATTTTGACTTGCTTCATCACTCTGGCTTTTGCCCTCTCTTATATTAATAGGGGTTTTTTTGTTGTTGTTTTGGCTTTTGGAAATTATTGTTTCATGTTGTGGTTTTATTGTTAATATTATGGTGCTGATAATCATCACTTGCACCTCCCCCACTCATTTTTAGGGATTTACTTCATTTATACACCTGCCTTTCTCTCCAGTGGGGACTCAAAGCAGCTTACATCATTCATTTTATTCTCACAACAGCCTTCTGTGGTAGGTTAGGTTGAGGCTGTGTGGCTGGCCCAAGGTCACCCAGCAAGCTTTCATGGCAGAGAGCAGGATTTGAACGTGGGTCTTCTGAATCCCAGTCCAGCATTCTAACCCCTATTGCACATTGGCTCTGAACACATGAATGAATGAAGACACAAGACAATGAATATGCTTTTAACAGAGACTTCCTATCTATACCTTGCAGCTAATAGCCACTGATGGACCTCTGCTCCATATGTTTATCCAATTCCCTTTTGAAGCCATCCATGCTTATAGCCACCACCACCTCCTGTGGCAATGAATTCCATGTGTTAATCACTCTTTGGGTGAAAAAGTACTTCCTTTTATCCATTCTAACCTGACTGCTCAGCAATTTCATGGAGTGCTCATGAGTTCTTGTATTGTGAGAAAAGGAGAAAAGTACTTCTTTCTCTACCTGCCCTATCCCATGCATAATCTTGTAAACCTTGATCATGTCACCCCCTCAGTTGTCATTTCTCCAAGCTAAAGAGCCCCAAGTGCCTTAACCTTTCCACATAGGGAAAGTGTTCCAACCCTTTTATCATTCTAGTTGCCCTTTACTGCACTTTTTCCAATGCTATAATATCCCATTCTGAGGTGGGGTGACCAGAATTGCACACAGTATTCCAAATTAGGTTGCACCATCGGTCTATACAGGGGCATTATGATACTGGCTGATTTTTTTTTCAATTCCCTTTCTAATAAATCCCCAGTATAGTGTTGGCCTTTCTTATTGCAGTTGCACAATGTCTCAACATTTTCAGTGAGTCATCTACTATGACTCCAAGATCTCGCTCTTGGTCAGTCTCCACCAGTTCAGACCCCATCAACATGTATTTATAGTTAGGATTTTTTACCCCAATGTGCATCACTTTGCACTTGGCCAAACTGAACCCTATTTGCCACATTGATGCCCACTTGCCCACTCTCGACAGATCCCTTAGGAGTGCCTCACAATCCTCCCTGGTTCTCAACACCCTGAACAATTTAGTGCCATCCACAAATTAAGCCACTTCACTGTTTACTCACAACTCCAAATCATTAATGAACAAGCTAAAAAGCATCGGACCCAGTACTGATCCCTGCGGTACCCCACTGCTTACCTCACTCCACTGAGAAAATTACCCATTTATACTCACTCTCTGTTTCCTATGAATTATCCAGTTTTTGATCAACAAGAGGAATTGTCCTTTTATCCCATGACTATTGAGCTTATTTAGGAGCCTTTGATGAGGGACTTTATCAAAAGCTTTCTGGAAGTCAAGGTAAACAACATCTATTGGGTCCCCTTTGTTCACATCTTTGTTTACTCCCTCAAAGTACACTAACAGGTTAGTGAGACAAGATATTCCCTTATAGAACCCGTGCTGAGTCTGCCTCAATAGCTTTTGTTCATCAATGTGCCTCCTAATTCTCTCCTCAATAACAGTTTCCACCAACTTACCCGGTATCGACGTCAGACTGACTGGCCTGTAATTTCCCGGATCTCCTCTGGAACCCTTTTTAAAGATGGGAGTAACATTAGCTACCTTCCAGTCCTCAGGAATGGAGGCAAATTTTATGAAAAGATTACATATTTTTGTCAGGAGATCCTCAAATTCACATTTGAGTTCTTTCACAGCTCTTAGATGTATGCTATCCAAGCCCGGTGATTTACCAGTTTTTGAGTTGTCTATCAGTCGTAGGACCTGCTGTCTCATCACCTCAATCTGACTCAGGTCTTTCAACACCCTTCCCAAAACCAGCAGTTCTGGAGTGGGCAAGCACTTCTCATCTTCCACAGTGAAAACAGAGTAAAAAAAAATACATTCATCTTCTCAGCCATTTCCCTATCATCCTTCACTACATCTTTTACTTCATGGTCATCCAAGGGCCCCACTGCTTTCCTGCTTCTAATGTTTTTGAAGAGAAGAGCTGAGTACTGACAGTGTCTCAGTTCAGCCCTGACTGAGAAAAGTTTAACACAGAGGAAGTACTGGGGGAGTTGGCAAGGAAGAGTGGGTAGTTAGGCAAAGACTCCCACTCAGGCCAAGAGAAGGGGATAGAACTTCTAAAGAGAGAAGAATTTCCCTATCCAGTTAAAACATGGAGATAGCTCTGAAGAAAGAAGAAATCCCTGGTCTGGTGTGGTTAGAGACTGCCTTGTGAAATCTTAAGAGTCAGTTAAAACTCAAGAAGAGTACTGGTGCGTTTAGAGAAGGGGGTTGGGTACTGGATAGAGTGCTCCAGCCTTCTGGAAACCAAAAGACCCAGTGAGTATTCAAAGAAAGTGTACTGGAGTGTTTGGGAAACACTGGAACTAAAGTCTGTCATCATAAAGATTTTAAGTCACTGTGAATAGCTTAAGAAACTCTCATTAGCCTGAAACTTATGAACTGTAGTCTGTGCATCTACTGATTTTACCTCAGAGTTATTTATTTACCTCAGAAATGTTACCATTTTCACCCCTCTATGCTGACTAAAATATTTTGTTATTTTTGAACTTCTAAAAGCCTCAAATGCAATTTCTGTTGTTTAAGTTAAAGGGGCCTCTCGACCTTTTCCTCAGGTTCCTGTGCTGAGCTAGCAGTAAAATTATACTGTGACAGGGTTAGGCAGCCAGAGTTCTTCAGGAAAGAAGAAAACAAATAATTAGGGTGGCTCGGTCACAAAAGGAAAGAAAAATGGAGGGAAAATTTTGCCTCTGAGGGAGAGAACGGGATGTATGCACCACAACATTCTTCCCTCCAGCCTCATTTAATCAACTGATGCAACCATACATGCTTCTGTAGGAAAATCTGTTTCACCAAATGTGCAGGTATGCAGCAGTAACTACAAGACAGAAGGAAATGAACATCCATACCACAGCTACCACACAGCCACAAACCAGTTTGGTCTGCTGTTCAAGTCAGAGGACTACGACATGAGGAGATCTGAGAACTGTTTTACAAGTAACCCTGACTGTCAAAAATTGGAGGCTTGTGAAGTTCTCAGCATTTCTAGCAGAAAGGAAGATGTGCCAAACATTCATTTAGGTTAACAACCCAGTTTTGCACATTGTGGTAAATTACGACTGGGCAAATGGTCACTTGAACATACCCTCTGGTACTACCTCAGCCAATTGAATTCATCCCCAGAGACCTTTCAGTGATAGAAGTTGTAAATACAAAATGCGTCTGCTTAATCTTTTTTGTTCTTCAACAAAATTTCAAAAGAAAACTGGGCAAGAACTGCAATAAACGTACATGGAGAATTATTATCCTCAGGGATCACAAACACACACCATTTTAGGCTTCAACCCTTCTTCAGAGTTGTTTTATTGATTTAGAAAGGAGTACTCAAAAATAAGTGGTTAAGTACTTCAGCCTTCGAAAAACACATGAAGGCCTTGATTTTGGTCTAAGGTCACACGCATCTTCAAGCACAGCTGGCTGTCACAAGCTTTGGTGAAACATATGTGTGTACATAATGCAAAATTATCCATAAATCCATCAGGGTGTGTATGGGCATTCACATACACACATAATAATACCCATAGAGCTACACAATTTTCCCCTTAAACTTCATTAATCTTCTTTGCAAATGGAAAGACTTCCCTTGAGTGACATTTTTATGTTAAAATTATATTATATTTGATTTGAAAAGCAACCTAATTAAGGTAGGCTTCCTGTAAGCTATTTAAGTCTCACCTCCCAATGGAACCATGGAACATTTAGAAAAATAATGAATTACATCTTATATAATCTTTATTGCTACTTTTTAAATGAGTAATATATTCAGTTTTGGTTGAAATAACATATCCCTGAGGAGCAATTCGTTTCCACAAATTAGATTGGCTCCTCACAGACAAAATTATTAAGCATGAAAGTTATTGGGCTTTTTTGCCCTGTAGGAACCATTTTTTCCAAACCAAGCATTAAAATGCAAGTTTAAAGTTGGCAATAATAAAAAAATTTCAACAACAGCGTCCTCCAAATGGTAACCTTTTTTTCCTTCACTTTGATTTCATACCTCGCTAGTTTAAAATCACATACAGCTAGTGTTAATTAGTGATTGATTTTAGGAACATACGATGGCCTTGCTAGTCAGACCTGCTCAGCATTCTGCCTGCTGTTGAGGACTATACAGTAAGCAAAGCAGAATTATGTGTCTAGAGCTACCACCCTTCGTAAGTCATATGTTTTTTTCATGTATCAGAAGTTCTGAATAAAACGTGTCCATATCTTTCATGAAGGCTACCAACCAACTTCACCCAATTGTGCCCTCAGGTTCCAGAGTTATGTGAGTATTTCGGGAAGTAAGAAAGAGCATAAACAAAGAACAAAGAATGAAGGGAATGGGGTAATGTAGGAAGGCAATGAAGGAATATCCCACCTTCATCCATCTTCATAGCCTCATCCCTTTAAGGAAAAATTCAAATTTGCAAGATTACAAAGGTGAGATTTTCCTTTAGAGGGATAAGGCTATGAAAATGGAGGAAGGTGGAATGTTCATCTAGCTTCATATTTTTTCTCCCATCACATTATAACAAGTAAAACTCCAATCCTGACCACATCAAGTGAGGAAGAAGTCAGGTTGGGAAAACAAATGAAGAAACAAGAGGAGAGGTATCTGTAGTTCCATTGTATCTGAATGCCTCGTAATTTGAAAGGAAAAGACAGTCTCTCCGAATGCAACCTAGCAACCTTGAATAAGATTATTTTCTCACTCTGAAAAATGATAGTGCTGTTTAGAATAATAAGACCATTAGGAGCAGATTCCAAGTTAACACATACTAATCAAAACAATTCAACCTCTATGAATGTAGGAAACCACCCTAAGGATTTTGCTGATCTTATCAAAGCCTTTTGTTGTCTTTATTAAAATGCCTTTGTCTTCTCAACCAGGAACCTCCAAATTCTCTTTGAAATTTTGTTTTAGGCAGAAGTAAATAGGAAAAAATGGGGTTAGATAATATTTCACAGTTATAATTTGGTTGCAGAAAGTGCCTGGATATCTTACTCTGTTTGTCTCTGTCGTGCCTCTGCCCCCAGATCTGCCCTCATTGCCTCCCATCCAGTCACCATCACTGGGTAGCCTTAGTGAGCCCCACTTCCTTGCAAGGTCACCTGTGGCTGGTCATATCTCGTCCTAGCAGCACACGGTATGGTAGGTTCTGTACTTAGGCCATGGGGACCTCCTGGACCCACCCCATACAATGAAGGGGCACCATGATCACAGGGCTTCACTTCACATGCCCGTGGAAGCAAGCAATGGATGCCATCCAGACAAGGGGTAATGCCTGGAGAAATAACTGGCTATGGATCATTGACACTGAGCTCTCACTCTCCAGGAGTGCCATAAAATATTGTCCACCCACTGACATGAGGATGATCTAGGCAGGTGGACAGGCCCCTCCCCCTGAAGCCTGCATTGGGACCTCCCCTCCAGCATCACATTCCATCATGGGACAGTCACGCTTCAGGTATTCCCACTATCCACAAGTGAAGCAGGGCCTGGTGTCACTGGGATAGGACCATCCCTGACCGAGGTTCTGGCTGGATCCCTCCTGGTCCGGGGCAATGCCACCCTGGATCTGGGGTGAATGGCTTCCCCTTCTGCCACAGGGGTGCAGATTGGGTTGCTGGCATCCAAGCCTGGCCTCCCTTGGGCTCCTTGGTGGGTTTATGCCCAACAGACTCCATGGGGCTTTGGGTGGCCAGAATGGCTGTCTTGCTACCTTTTCAGGGAGCTGGTCAAGGGAGGCCTCACGCCCCTCAGCTGCAGAAATTTTTCCCAGAGTCCCTGGGCCTCTGCCAATGTAGTGGGCCTCAAATATGCCACCTAGTGGTGGGCCCGTACAGGGAGTATTTGAAGGAGATGTTCAGTCACTACCAATTCAATGATGCAGCATCCACCCTCCATCATCGGGTATAGCCAGCATGTGGCTGCATCCTTCAGAGTGGCAATGAAGGTGTGGAGTCTGGCTGAGGGAGCCACTGCTGTACTCTGGAACTGGTGTTGGTGGAAGTAATGCACAACCTCATAGCAATCAAGCACCCCTGACTTTAGTTTTCTGTAATCTGCCATATCCACTATTTCTAAGGCCATTGGGGCAACCTGAGCTTCCCCAGACAAGTATGGTCCCACGATGAAGGCCCACTGGTCTCAGGGCATTGGGCAGCTTTGGTGGTTCACTCAAAGGCTTCCAAGAAGGCCTCAATGTCATCCTCAGGCCCCATCTTAGTCAACCAGATCCATGTGCCCCACCCTAGAGGGTGGGGTGGGTTTCCTCCCAGCTGGTCACCATCACTGGGTAGCCTTAGGGAGCCCCGCTTCCTTGTGAGCTCACTTGTGGCCTCAGAAACAGTTGGGGGACCTGCTGGCGCTCTTTGCCTTCTCTCTGGCTGCCGTCTCCTCCCTGGCCTGTGGGCTTGCCTCTCTTTTCACGCTGCCTTCCAGGGTTGGAGGATGTGATCAGTTCAGCAGCAGACTCGGCGGGGGGGGGGGGGTTGTCAACCAGTCCTGTTTAGGGCTTGCTGGGACAGTCCCATTAACACAGTGAGTATCTAGGTTTTCTGTAATACCTCCACTTCTGTGTTGTTGGTCTCTAGCATGTGAAAGTAGGTGATTGACCTACATTACTTGGGGTGGGGATGATTAATTAAATGAAAGGGTGGGTTTATATATTATAAGTTTCTCTGAATAGTCTGAATTGACTATTTGCTGATTAGCCAGCAAAAAGATCTTGGGGTTATAGTTCAATGAAAATGTCAATTCAAAGTTTTATAGCAATGAAAAAAGCAGATTCTATGCTAAAGATTTATTAGAAAGGGATTGGAAATAGGATGATGCCTACAGTAATGTCTTTATATAAACTGATGGTGTAGCCAAGTTGGTTCAGTTCTGGTTGCTTCTGAAATGGAAAAGGTGCAAATAAAGGTAATGTTGCAGGTCTCTCACTGTGGTGGGACACCTTCTGTTAATCATCTCCGGTGCCCACCACCACACTGAGTGGTGACGGCAGAAAAAAATGTTTTTAAAACCTGCCGACATCCTCTATGCTAGCAGATCACTTCCAGGTACAACATGGAACTGACAATGGGTAGCTCTAGGAATCTGGGTGACTTGTACCCGGAAGTGACATACTGATATCAGTGATGTCACCAACTTTTTAAGTAACAGTGGACATGAACCAAACCACAAAGCAAAATTCATGATGAATTTTTCCCTGTTCTTGGTTCAAGAACTGAAATACATGATGGGTCCATGGTCATGGACCTCCGCAAAGTTTTAAGGAAGTTTGTGAGGTTCATGCTGGATCTTGGCTGGAGAAGAAAGCAGGGATTTAAAGGGACTCCAAGTCCCTTTAAACTCCTGCTTTCTGCCTCAGCAGAAAGCTATAAAAAGCTGAGTGGCTGGGAGTGCTCCCTTCCAATCAGCTGTGTCGGGCTTTCTTGTGCAGTCCCTTTCTTGTGCTCCCCCGATCCTCCCAATGGTTGCCAGGCTGAGCCTAGACAAGTGGAACAAAAATGATCAAGAGGTGTGAACCCAATTCTGGCAAGAAAAGGAGAACACTATTGTTTGTTGTTTGTTTGTTTAAGTTTAGAAAGATAGCTTTTAGAGAAGGAATCCAATTTTTGTCTTTGGTTTAATAATCATATTTAAATTTTGGTTTAAAGAACCGGGTAACTTTGGTTTCAGTTTTGATTACTTAATGTCTGACTGAAGATCCCTTACATTTTCCCCAGTTTATTGCCTGATTCATCCAAGTAATGTGTCTCCAGTAAACCAGAAGAAATTACTTGAAATAATGGTGAATTTGTGCCATGAGACTTAATGTGCGGTTGCCATGCTGCTGCATTAGTTATTCTTTTCAACATTTCATTTTCAAAAATTGCTTCAACATTTATTGTTATTTCTGAATTAGCTATATAGGGCACATTTATAATACTGTGTTCATTTGAGTCTGAACCTAATATATTAAACTATTCCACTAAATGCTTACCTTCTGCCTTTTGTTTTAAACCTGTTATTTTAATATATTTTTTCTGTTCTCATGGTCCAAGTCACTTATTTTACTCTCATTACAGTACTAATAACCAACACTGTTCTTTGCTCTTGTTTCTTTGCTTTCTTTTTAACTCTACGTTTTCCAGCTTTCATTTAATTCTACAAGAATATTTTGAAGAGTTTTTAATTTGTTAGTTCCTTGTCCAATTAATTTATATTTTTTGACTTTGTGTTTTCCCATTCTCCTTTATAATTATTTGTATATCCATCCTGTGCTTACTAATCCTCAACTTAATATTTATCTCCAAGTGAATGGGGGGATTGTTCACTGAATTATTTTAAAATATCTTAGTTGTTGGAGAAGTATCTGTGTTCCATATTAAACAATTTCATGCTACCAATTACTCTAAAATATATTCAGACTGTTCCTTATACCAGCCTACTAATTACCCACAATGTTATTTGTTGATTAAAGAACCAGACTGGGTCCAATGGTTCTCTTCCATATATGGAAGCAAAATACTCCTCATAGAAGGATTCTTTCAATGAACAGAAGGACATGTCTAGAGCCAATAGTCCTGGCCAGTTATGCAACCCTCTAAACATTTTACACAACAAACAGTGGTATCCTAAACACGATTATACTCTTCTAAACCCACTGATTTCATTGGGTTAAAACAATACATATGGGGCCCCCACAAGGACTTGTGGAGTCATCTCATTTTTCCCTCCCCCAGGATTTCCTCTTTCCCTTCCCTGAAAGCCCCAATAACATCTCCCTTTCTCCCCTTCCCCCCACCAAACAACCTACATTTATCTGCCCCCCTCCCAGCATCTTCAGCTTTTCCTCCCCCCCCCCCCCCCGGGTCAGCCTCTACCTGGGAAAACTATGGTTGAGTTGCACAGTACTGCACACTGGGCCAGGCCCAGTTGCACAGTACCAGTCACTGGGACCAGTTGAATGGTGTGGAATGTACCAGTCACTGGAAACAGTTGAATGGTGTCTCTACTAATTGCACTGCTATTTTTATCCTTCTACAGACCATACAATAATAGATTACACTAGACTGCCTGATAAAAAAAAGAGGAAGTGTCGCAAAAAGGCTATGCTTGTGAATAGGGGACCAACATTAACAAAAGCCATGTGGAATGGGTGTGTGGGTGTAATAAGGAGAGCTGGGCAATACTGAACTAGAAAAATCGCTAGATTCAAAGCAACATGTCCCATTACAGATGATACAACTGATTACTAGTTGCACAGATCATCTCTACCCCCCATGTAGAGTGAGTATGTGTGCATTACATGAGGGATGATTTGAATATGCCCTTCTGTTTGCTTATGATGCTGTGAGCATCCTGTCCATCTATTTTTATGCTACTTATATGATATTCCTTTGTGCGTAGGATATTGATGCATATAATGAACACATAATATGTAATGCTTAACACTGATGTACAAAGAATGTTGAAAAATGTGTACAGTTATGGAGAAGAATCAGAATGAAGAAATAGGGAATGGCGCAAGAAATACTCACGGGTTTAATTTGGAACAAGTGAAATCAAAACAGAAATACTGAATTGAACCAGCAAACCTGAAAAAAAAATTGGTATTTTTCTACTGTATACTTTGGTGAATTGCCAGTTTCCAGTTTTTCGCTCTAGCTCTGGACATCAGAAACACTGTGTTCTATCCTAGTACCCTTACTTGTTTTTGTCCCTTGTTAATGACCATGAATCTGCTCTGGGCTCTACTCTCTGAACCGCCACCCCAGGCCTCATCCAGGTATCAGCTTTTTAATTCGAGGAGTTGGAAACTCTATATGGGATGTAATCTTCCTAAATTTTCACATCTGCAGTAGAGGGTAGAAGCAGTTTTTCTTGGTTTCCAGTCTCATAGTTTTTTTATAATCTGAAAGTTGCTCACCTGATGAAGACATGGCCGAAGTTCCTTCTCTATGGCTTGATTTAAGAAGAGTTTGATCTGTGAACCAGTCAATCTCTCCCTGGCAATTGCTGGCATTAAGTACCAGCTACAACTGGGGCTCATTTGAAGAATCTCAGGTGTGGCAATCAACTGCTCAGAGAAGCAGAGGCAATAAGGCCAGTGCTGATGTTGAAAGATGAAAAGCAGTAACCTTCGCTGTACTTCAGGGCTCGCTATAGCTCGGAGCTCCAGGGAAATGTGTTGGAATGCAGAAAAGCTGCAGTCATTTTTTAAGAAACCTGACTGCCCCTCCATTATGAAATTCTGGTGCAAAAAAAGAACAAAGAGCCTTTGCTCAAGGCTCTAGGCCTCAAACACAACAGTGAATTTCTGGGGAACTTCCAGGAAACTTTTAGGGGACGGGGCATTGGGAAAGACATCAGCAATGAATCAATGTCACTTCCAGCTGGAACCCAGAAATGACATCAACAACACTGTAAGATTTCACCTGATCTCTAAGGTAAAAATGCTGGAGATTGGGAAGATTCCTAAAGTGTTACTTCCAAGTTCCAGCCAAATGTGGTACCAACACATCACTGATGCCCCCTCATTTATCCCCACTGCTCAATTGAGCATCAGCAGGGCAAGGAAATGCCCCCCCCCAAAAAAAAAAGTTCTAGAATGGATAATAATGTTTTGTCACATGTGCATTCTCATAAATGCTGCTTAGGAATGGCATTGCATGCATGGGCAGGAAGCACCATGTTGTACAAATAACTGTGGGATGCTTCCATTATGAGATTAAGGTTACTGGGCAGTGAATGGAATGAGGCCATAGTTTTGTAAATTACCATACCATGAAAAAGGTGCACAGAAGCACCTTTCATCAATTTCATCTATCAGGAAGGTAGGACAGTTTCTTATCAAGAATTTTAGACTGAGGAAAGTCTTAGTCATCAAATTCTGAGCATGCTCCAGCCTTGGGTCCCTGGACTGATAAATGGTGACCATAAGGTTCAAAAACAGGATTTGGATTTGAAATACATATTCTTAATTATTAATGTAGTGTCAGTGTAAACATGCCCACCTGCCTCAATAATGTCTATTAGGGCTGTGTGCAAAAGAAAACTCGGATCATTTATGTAATTGTGAGGCTGGAGTTGTGGAAACACTTGGCCATCTTCTATTATTTTGTCACCAATGGTCAATTCCTAGATCGATTTGGATCACTCCAGTTCTTACCAAACACCGGTTACCTACTGAACTTTGGGTGGTCCCCTACTTGTTGGCAGATATTAATTCTGAAACTACTTATTTTGTTACAAGATTTTTAATGATGGTTTTATCTCTAAAGCAACAAAAATCTGGCTTGACCTGATTGTAACAGAATTCGTAACACTTAAATAATATGATCTATTTAAATGAATTATAGTTTTTTTATCAGTGACTTCTGTTTTAACATAGATTTGATTGTTTTGATTGTAAATTTTGATTGCATATTTTGTGCCCTGGGTCTGATGCTTTGTGCCCATGTTTGATGGTTGACTTGTTTTGGCTGAGCTTAAGACATCAGCCAAAGAATAAAAGAAAGAATTTGAATCTGGGCTTTACTATGATTACTGGATTTCAGGCAGGACATTACTGGTTCAAGTTTCAAATCCTTGTTTTTTTTGGGGGGGGGGGTTCTGGATTCTTGGGACCATTATTTTCAATGGGGAACCAATCTGAGGGCTTGGGACAGCTGTTTTTAAAGACAGTGGTGCTAGGGTTTTCAAGTCCCTCTGGGCAGTTGGCAGGGGATGGGGAATAAGCTTACTGGGAGCTGGGAATTTCTTCACACATTTCAGCGATGTGCCCATGTGACTTCCAATTGACCCCGAAGTGATGTAGACGCATTGGGGATGTCAGGTTGACTCTCTGTTTGGGGGGCAAAAACTCTGTGGTAACCTCTGAAATGTCTCTTGCCCTAAAACCAAGTCTAGCTTACCATCTAGTGGTGTAAAATGCTAAAGAGCTAGAACTTTGGGCTACCAGACAATCTTAGAGTCTCCTGGCTATTCTGCACACAATGCCATATTGTTGTTATTGTTGGTGGTGGTTGTTGACATTGATTTTATGAGTTGTATAAACTGTTTTACCCATAGTTTAGAGACATAGAGACATAGATTGATTTTTGGAAGTGTTGCCAAATAAAGAAATTAGAAATTGTTTAAATGATCAAATTGTTAATAACACATAGCATACGTGCTGCAATTTTAGTGATCCATGTATTCCAGACTCACTGTAATCCTTATGACAGCTCTGCTGTATACAGTTCTGCAAGGCAGGACAGTTTTATTATTCCTGTACACATTACCAGCCAGTCTCACCGATTTTATACACTGACAAATAAACTTGACCTGATGGGACAGCCATTTGTACACCTGGTTGGGTTTTTTGTTCTTTTTTCTCATTGATATACAAAGCTGGAGTATGTTTCTACACACACACAAAAGAGAAGATACGAGCTCAACCCCTCCCCCTGTCCCATCTGAATCTGGCACACCAGAAGCACCTTTCCTCCATCTCATTTCTAATACTTGAAGCGAACTGGGTTAGTACCCAAAATGTGCTTCGGGTCTTGGGAAACAGTGAGTTAAGTCAGAGGTTTGGATGCCTCTCTCCCATGCCCTCTTTTTATGTTCAAAACATATTGAGCTTCTCACCCTTGCTTTGATTTTATGAGCTCCTGCAAAGGGTTTATGAAATTCGCTCAGGTATACAATCCCTTGGCTTGGATACTGTCAAAACTCACATTTTAAACCCATTATCTATCCTATATAAAATTCCCATCAATGGTTCTGGGCTACAGTCGGCAGATTTGTACGTGTGGCATAATGTTTCTGGTTGATTTGGATCCCTCCTTCCCCACAGCTTTATGCAGCATATAAACAAGGCTATGAGTGTGTTCACATATTTTTAAAAACCTATAGGAAACCTAAAGTGAGGACATTACAAGATAGTAAATGTCCTGGGAATCCCCAAAAAGAGGGTTCACAGCACTTCTGTTTAAAATGCACTTAGAATCCTTCTGGATAATTATGTGTTGCTCTCTACTTTGGTAAGTCTAAGGCCTGGTGGAAATGCACACCGCAGGAACTGTGCCATTTATCTCCCTGTGTCTCCACAGTCCAATCTTACTGCTGGGTAGTTCATTACTAGATATCATTATAGTTCTCCCCAGGATGTTTTCACTGTAACCCAGTGACAACATCGTATTAAGCCCCCCCCCCTTTTCTACTGGCAAGCTTTTGAGACTATTTTTGGGAGGGAAACAGATACATGCATCTCAGACAGTTCTAAAAATTAAACACCATTTACAGTTAGCTCCTTAGCCTGACCTCACTAGCTTTACGTGAGCTAGTTATATATTAATAGGACTATTTTTATCCAAGATCAAAAACAAATTGATTCACTTGGGGAGATGTAACTGTGCTACAGCATCAGCCACATCATTTTCTATGAGCTGCAGCATTCTGAAGCTTAGCTCCAGAACCCATTTCCAGCACAAGTGCTTCTATAAAAATGAGAGATGGAGTCAGAGTTTGCCTTGAAAATATTTATTTATTTATTAAATTTAGTTTCTAGGTGGCCCTCCCCTGTGAAACAGGGCTCAGGGTGCCATACAACAATAAAAGACAACATTCATATAATTCATTCAGTTTATAACAGTACAAATACTCTACTTAATCTAATTAGGCGGTACTAAAACTTCCAAATTGTGTCACCGCCTTGCAGGGGGGGAGGCAAGAGATAAAAGTGCCAGCCAGATGGAAACTGTTGTTGTCCTCAACCAAACGCCTGGTGGAACATATCTGCCTTACAGGCTCTGTGGAACAGGGCATGGATGTTGTTTGGCAGAGAGTTCCACCAGGTTGGAGCCATGGTTGAGGACAGCCAGATGTCTCTCAGGGTGGGGACCACCAGTAGGTTCTTATCTACTGTGCATAGTGCTGTTTGCGGGTGCACCAGGAGAGGCAGTCCCAAAGATACTTGGGTCCCAGACTATTAAGGGCCTTAAAGGTTAACACCAAAACCTTGAACCCGATCTAATACTCCACTTGGATTCAGTGCAGCTCATGCAGCACAGGCTGAATATGTGCTGTTCGTGAGGTCCCCGTATGGACCCGTGCTGCTGCATTTTGGACCAGTTGGAGTTTCCAGGTCAGTCTCAAGGGCAGCCCTATGTAGGACGGGTTACAGTAGTCTAATCTGGAGATGACCATTTCATGGATTACTGCGAGTAGGTCAGGACAGTAGGGAGGCAGTTGCCTGAGTTGATACAGCTGTCTGGCAATATTTATTCATTTATTTAATTTATCAACTGCCCTCCCCAGTGGGACCAGGCTCTGGGCAGTGTACAACATAATCGTGTAAACATTGAGAAAAACAGTTAAAGCTAAATAAAACAGTAAAAACATTGTAGTCTACTCTAGTTAACTGAAGAAGGCACCAGAATCCTCACAGTGCCACTGTCTCATGGGGAGGGGAGTGCCAAGATGGGGCCATCACTGTCCTCAACTGGATGCCTGGCAGAGCATTTCTGCCTTGCACACCCTGTGGAACTGTAGTATGTCCCACAGGGGGCAGATGTTACTTGGCAGAGAATTCCACTAGGTTGGAGCCAGGGCAGAGAAAGCTCTGGCTGTGGTCAAGGAAAGCCGGACATCTCTCGGGCCAGGGACCACCAATATGTTCTGATCCCCAGAGTGTAATGCTTTTCTGGAGGTATACCAGGAGAGGCGGTCCCGAAGGTATGTAGGTTCCTGACCATTAAGGACTTTAAAGGTCAACACCATAACTTTGAATCTGATCCGGTACTCCACCAGAAACCAATGCAGCTCATGTAGCACAGGATGGATATGTGCTGTGCATGGCATCCCCATAAGGACCTGTGCGCCTGTATTTTGTACCAGTTGGAGTTTCCAGGTCAGCCTCAAGGGTAGGCCTATGTAGAGCAAGTTACAGTAATCCAATCTGAGGTGACTGTCACATGGAATACAGTGGCTAGGTTGGGGCAAGACAGGTAGGAGACCAGCTGCCTAGCCTGCCACAGATGCAAAAATGCCAGTCTGGCCAAATTTGTGACCTGAGCCTCCATTGTTAAGGAGGCATCCAGGATCACACCCAGACCATTGGTGGTAGGTGCTGGTCTCAGGGGTGTTGCCAGAGGTGCTGTCTTTACTCTTGGGTAGCCCCAATTGCAAGGGGCACCCCACTTCTAACTTGAACCAGAGACCCACAAAACTGAGGCCAAGGAAGACACTCCTGGTCCTGGAACACAGAGCAAGCCATAGCTCTGGAAACAGGGATTTCACATTCAGGTTTCAAAAGGCACCCTCAAAGCAAACCTCCAGTCTTCCCCCTCCACCCAGAAGAGATTATGCTTACGGGATAACACTGGGTTCCACCAGGTGAAGTATCTACATTTCTAAAGGCTATCCAGAGGCCATCTGGCAAATAGTCCTTCTGTCTCCAGAACCTCACCCAGCCCTATTCTTGTGTCATTTCATGTCTATGTGTGGTATTTGTCCTTCCTGCTCTTCATCCCTCAGGATACCAAGATAAACCAACCAAACATTCAAATTATTAGCTATCCTTCCTGATGCTAATCAGGGGCCCATCTCCCTCTTTTGTCTGTATCTGGGAACCTATTCAACTGTCTTGGCAGAACCATCAATGGGCTTAAAATCCATTCAGCTATCCCCAGCACATCTGGTTCCAGTTGCTAATCCAGACTCTGCCCCCCTCTGAAAGCTCATTGGCCACATCTAGGCCTTGCCCATCCTGGTGTCACATCTCCTGGGACACCTGATTGGCCCAGGTAATATTTTGTTCTCACCTGAGACCAGCCCCCAAGACCTTCCATTGGTCTGCATTGTTTTCCAGTGCCTTTAACTATCTAGGTCCATGGCCTCAGACTGTGTGTGTTTTCTGCCCTGATGCCAACTGGCAGGCCACCCCTTTACCCTCTGGGTTTAGGCCATAATCCTTTCCTCATGGACCTCTGCACATCTGGACAGGTAGTATCACCCCATAACTCACCCCCTCTATTCCCTATCAATCATCTCTACTTCCTTAGTTCTGTATTGTTTGTCTGAATGTTTGATTGTTGTTTATAATAATCTGAGCCTGCTGTTAGCGGAGAGGGCAGGATATAAATTGCATTAAATAAATAAATAAATATAAGCATTTAAGAATTCTTCAGTAAAGAGATCACTGCTTTAGTTATCTAGTCTCTGCATCTATTTCTGTGACCTGGATAAAGTGGGACTCTGGTATATAAAGGCCATGATCCTGTAGTTATGCCAGTTGCACATTAATATCACAATTCCCCAACTTTTTATTAAAACAAACAGAGCAATTTGGCTAACAGGGGCACACTATCAAGGGCTGGGAGTTGGCACCCCAAACCAGAATCTCTCCAGCCCAGACATAGAACCTCTGTCTTAAAAGGATTCGGTCTCAGCCAGCTCTCTTTTAGCCATCCAAACACAGCCTCCAACCCCTCTGCCAGATTTTCTGGGGCAGTATCTGGCCAGCTGCCCATTAGCAGATAAAGCTGAGTGTCATCAGCATGGTGATGACACCCCAGCCCAAACCTCCACACCAGCTGGGCAAGGGGGTACACGTAGATGTTAAATAACATGAGGGAAAGGATTCCCCCTTGTGGGACCCCACATACTAAGGGGTTCCTGGGTGATACCTTCTCTCCCAGCTCCACCCTCTGTCCCCAACCTTGGAGAAATGAGGTAAGCCACTGCAACACTACCCCCTAAACTCCTATGTTAGAGTTTGTGATCTGAGCCTCCATTGATAGGGAGGCATCCAAGATCACACCCAGGCTCTTGGCAGTTGGTGCTGATATTAGGGGCACACTGTCAAGAGCAAGGAGTTAGCACTCCAAACCTGGGTCCCCCCACTACCCAGCCACAGAACCTCTATCTTAGTAGGATTCAGTCTCAGCTGACTCATTTTCAACCATCCCACCACAGCTTACAGCCCCTCAGTCAAATTTTCTGGGGCAGTATCCAGCTGCCCGCCCATCAACAGATATAGCTGGGCGTCATCAGCATACTGGTGACATCTCAGCCTGAAACTCCGCCCCAGTTGGGGGAGGGGGTTCATGTAGATGTTAAACAACACTGGAGACAGAATTGCCCCCCTGAGGAACCCCACATACAAGTTGACACCCTCTCTTCCAGTACTACCTTCTGTCCCTAACCTTGGAGGAATGAGGTGGTCCACTTCAAGGCTGCCCCATGAACTCATGAGGCAGTTGGTCAAAAATTTATGACTGACTGTGTCAAACATTGATGTAAGCTCTAGCAATAGCAGCAGTGCCAACTTGCTTCAATCCAATTGTTTGCAGAGATCATCTGTGAGAGCAACCAATGCCAACCTATGGCTGGGGCAGAAGCTGGACTGGAATGGATCCAGCACCAATGTGACTTCCAGGAAATTCTGGAGCTATTCTGCCACTGCTGTCTCAATTACCTTACCCAGAAATGGAAAGTTCAAGATTGGGCAGTAATTGGAAGGATCCATAAGATCCAAAGATGGCTTCTTTAAGAGTGGTACAACCACAGCCTCTTTTAATCCCTCTGGATAGGCCCCAGATCCAGGGACAGGTTGAGAATGTCTACCATGGGGCCCCGTATTCCCTTATGGCTGGCTTTCACCAGCTACAAGGGGCACAGGTCTATGAGGGATACTGTCAGCGTAACAGCACCCAGAATCCTGTCAACATCAGTCCCGGAGAGTCAGCTGAAACTGTTCAGTACTGAATCCAGAGACAGCTAAGGGATTACATACTGTATCAATGTTGGCCGGAAGGTGGTGGTGGAGCGACAAGACTTTATCTACAAAAAGGGTCACAGAACCCTCACGGCTGATGGCTGAATTCCTAACATTTTGAGTGTTTTCAGTGAGAGAAGTGAAAGATCTAATTACCTCAAACAATTGTGCTGAGAGCTAGTGGATGCGATGGAAGCTGTATGAAATTCCTTTTTAGTAGTCTTCACTGCCACCTCACAGGATTTCATAAACATCCTATAAGACGCTCTTGCATCTTCATCTTGAGTACACTGCCAAACTCACTCTAGTTCCCGTTTCATCCCCCTGAGTTCTGTAGTGTACTGGGGGATAATTTAGATTCGGAGCATAGATCAGGAGTGATTTCATCAGTGGCTTCAGAGAGGCAAGAGTTCCAGTTTTCTCAGTCAGTCAGTCAGTGTTTATTACGGTCAAAAACCAACATAAGATCAAAGCATCTCTTAAAACCATCTAATATTAATAAAACTCAGAGCTAAAAAAAACCCCTATCACAATAATTCCAAACATTTCTGTTTTTTAATTGCTATAGTGCAAAATTTTGCTACCACACAAGTTACAGATTTTTGTATATTTATTTATTTATTTATTTATTCAATTCATACCCCGCCCTCCCCGCGAACGGGCTCAGGGCGGCTTACATGGGCACACAGGCCAGCAGTAATACATTAAATATATCTCCTAAGAGATATTTCCAGAGTTCTTCAGACCTAAAGTTCATATAATACTTCAGTGGTATGAATTTAGAGAGGAGTGGAATAATTAATTGCAATCTTTCTTCTTGATAAAATTCACAATGCAGGAGAATATGTGTAACAGATTCAATCACTTTTTCCAGAATAGGACATCACCAGAGTATTGGGGAAAGTTGACAGTATGCACCACTTTTCTTTCCAATGAGGGTTCAAAGCAGCTTACAATACCATTCTCCACTAGTAATCATTCATTACTGATCTAATTCTTCACTCTTCTGCTACTGGGGAGGGGCCACTAGGCTCACTAAAAAAGCATGTTTGACAGGCAGCAGATCCTGGGTTCAATCCCCAGCACCACCAGTTAAAGGGATCAGGAAATAGGTGATGTGTGCCAGCCTGAGTCCTTGGAGAGCTGCCCCCTGTCTTGAGTAGACAATACTGGCCTTGATGGACCAATTGTCTGACAAGGCAGCTTCATGTTTCCATGTGTGTGTGTTCATGTGTACTCAATTTTATATTTCCACCAATAACCCCATGAAGTCTGTTGGGTGGACAGAAAATATCTGGCCCAAGGTTACCCAGTGTTCGTCATGGCAGAGTAAGAATTTGAACTTGGGTCTCCCAGATCCTAGTCTGACACCCTAACCACTACACCACATTGGCTCTACAACACCGATAGTCCCCATGTCCATATAATTATGCTAGTATGGAAATTATGCACATGGTCAAGGCCATGTGCATGTCTGCTAGTGCATGGGAGCCAATGATACCACAAAGGTACATATTAATTCTGTGAGATTACCAGTCACTGGAAGTACCATTCTTTTTTCACAACACATTATTTGTAACAAGAGTTGTATCTTCCTTTCCCTCCTCTATTCTAATGCAAAGATATTTTTTAAAAATACAAACATGAGTGCCATTTCTAGATCCAAGCATATGTGACATTGGAGATGCCCAATTTCCATTAAAAAATGTTGCAGTTAACCACTCCTCCCGGTGACAGGGATTAATTCTTGCTCATGTTCTGTAGCTTCAGGGGATGAGTCAATTCCTGATGCAAGTCATCTTCCATAACTGGTATTGCTTTCCTGGGAAAAAAAATGACTTTTTGATTATGCTTGGTAACGAGATACTACAAGATACATTAGCTGTTTAAAACCAAATGACCCAAAGGCAGTCAGAAGATAAAGGCTGAATGCTATTACTGCAGTTACTTTTAAAAAATTATTAGGCACTGTGCTTTTTTGTATTGTCAACCATTTTTGAGGGATGTAGAAAGGTTAACAGACCCTCTAATTCATTCCTAAAGGCTCTTGATTCTAGCTAACATCTTATTCTTAGAATTCGAAGGGGTCTTGTAGGCTATCTAGTCCAACCTCCTCTTTGATGCCAGAAATCCAAAACTACACTATTGCTAACAGATGGCTGTCTCCTGACCTCAAGTGAAGGTCCACTACTTCCTACATCATTTATTCCTTTGTAAAACTGCACTTACTTTTGGAAATCCCCTCTATTATTCAACATAAAAGCCACCCTCTTGTAACTAAAGTCTATTAGACCTTGTCTTACCTGTAAAAGCAGCAGGGAACAAATTTTCATCTTCTTCCATGGGGCAGCCTTTTAGGTCTTTGAAGAGCTTGATCATGTCTCCTCTCACTGTTCTGTTCTCCAGACTAAACATACTGAGTTCCTTCAACCTTTCCTTATCGGACCTTTTCCAACCCCTCACCAACCTTCACTGCCCTTCTCAAAACTCATTTCAATAAATATTTTTTTCTTAAAACGTGGCGCCCATAATTCCATATGAAGCTGTAACATGAAATAAAGCAGATCTGTTAGATTTATTCCCCAACACATCTGGGAAAAAAATTGGGATATAGTAATCAAAACAGAAGTCAGTGTATGAGGTCTCCTGGTGCCCTGGACTTTCCCGACTTTACTAATCAGCCATGACTCTCCCCTTTACATGGAGAAGCTGCCAACCCATCTGAATGACAGGAAAAGGGAGAAAATACAATGATGATCCCAGATGTCAAACTCTGCATTAGTTTGCCATAAGTACAGGTGGAAGGGATATTCCTGGGGGGGGGGGGGGGATGGTCTCTCTGTGTGAACCGCTTTATCGTAGGCATCATAACTCTTCCTGAAGCTACTGCTTTTCTCTTGAGGGACGACCTTGAGCTCGATGCTGTGCCAGCTTGCTATTGTAGGTAACAGGATTGTATATTCCCAGGTGTGTGTGTGTGTGTGTTGGGGTGTGTGTGTAGTAGATAGCTAGGTGGGACAGCTGTGTAGTGTGATTGGCTATTCCAAATGGGGCTGTTTGAACTGTATATATCATTGATTTCGTCCACCTGAATCTCAGTTCTGACACAGTACTGTTCTAACCTGTATCATGATGATCTCAATAAACAAACCACTGCCAAAGAGAGTGTTGTTGGGAGTCTCTTGTCCAGAAGTCTGATACCAGGCATCACACCAAAGGAGCCCCTGCTCAGCTGGGCCTTACCAGCTCAAGTGCTGACATGGGAGCCTGATGGATGTTTGCCCCACCTCTGCCAATACAACCCCCATCACAACCAGTAGGGCTGAAGGCCAGGTGACAGGAAATGGCCAGGGCTATCAGGGAAGAACAAGCAGCAAGTAACAACCTGCCAACAACAAGTAACAACCTGCCACATCCTGGAACAGAAGGCTGGCTGGAAGGAAACCCCAAGGAAAAAGAGCATCATGGGGATGAGCAGGGCATGTATGGGGGTGGGACAGGGCATGCATGGTCAGGTTGGGGATGGGGAATTTGGGGAAAGGCCTCACTTGGGCCATATTGGGCCATGGAAGGCCCAGCTGGGGAAGGGAAGCAAGGGTGTGTGGCCAAGGATTAGAAGAAGCCTCACTGGATTCCAAGAGGTAAGGAGGTGGAATAACCTCCCTTTAAACAGAAGTGCTTCTAGGGGGTGGGGAGGAAGAAGGCTGAAGGGTTCCATGCTCTATGAACTGGCCAGCTGGAGTGAGGGAACACTGTGGTGCACTTAGAACTGTCCTGCACCCATTCTGAGGCTGGAGAAGCCTTCTAGGGCAGAACTGGTGCTATGGTGGAGGACAGGCAAGTGGAGCCCCCCAAAGAAACACCCCACAGTCAGCAAAATGGAATTAAACTTCCTTACTCATTTTAATGAAATGTGAGGCCTAAAGCCCAGTTCATACCCATAGACTTTGACTCATTTATTCCCCTCTGCTAAGTGGGTAAGGCTTCCTATTAAAGAGTTAAGGAAAATATTCCTATAATATGAGAAAAATAATGCACTTCTTAGTGCACTTTCTTATGACAATTTACTTTGAGTCGCTTGGCTCTCTGTATGAAGACTAGTCAAAAGTCTTTGCAGCCACCTTATGTCATCATTTACTTGTTCCAAGAAGAAAAGCATGCCAAAATGTAGTCAGAAGGAAACTTGGGACAAGTTGGACTATGGGTAGCTGCCAAGACCAGAGACAGTGGTCAAGTTCAAGGCTCCCTCTAAGCTGTGGAGTCTTGTGACCAAAAATTCTACTATGTGAGCACTGGCATTAAAGTTGTGCACAAGCAATTTGGCTAGTGCATAAACTAGTTTGCTCTGGAGCCATCCTGCCTGAGCTGAGACACAAATATGTGAGCCAGAGGCTAAAAAACTGTGAGCTAGCTCACACTAACTCAGCTTAGAGGGAACACTGGTCACGATCCGGCAGAGGTCAGTACGGCCAGGCCTGACTAGGGTTGCCAAGTCTGGGTTGGAAAATACCTGGGGACTTTGGGGGTGGAGTCCACCCTTCAAAGCAGCCATTTTCTCCAGGGGAGCTGATCTCTTTCAGCTGGAGATCAGTTGTAAAAGCAGGGGATCCCCAGGCCCCACCTGGAGGCTGGCAACTCTAAGCCTGACTATTGTTAACACATTTTCTTGGTGGTCATGTTCATTCCTCCTTTGGCAGGATGGGGCAGACACACTGAAGCTGCAGTCACACACACTAAAAAAATCCACTTTCAATCCACATTCCAACTGGATTTTGCCAGTTCACACAATAAAAATCCAGTTGGAAAGTGCGCTGAAAGTGGATTATTTAGTGTGTGTGACCACCGCCTGTGTTTCTGTCTAACTTGCAGGGGCAGACTAGCCATTTCATTTACAGGGAGATTCTCCTGTGGGCTATTGCCCTAGGCCAATGGTGGCAAGGCACAAGCACAGCCAAGTCTCAGCAAATCTGCCAGCACTTCAGGAGCTATTTGGCTTGGTCTCTTTAGCATCAGTGATCATCAGGCTCAGTTTACCAACACCGCTGCCAGTCTGTGGACAGAAGCAATGGATGAGCTAATGCCCATTGTTAGTACTGCAGGGTGGTCTCTGCAGAGCTGGCTGTCAGCATTTGAGAGGTCACTCAGCTTGGGTTGTCCCAGGGCCATTTTAACTTCCCAGTTCCTTCCGTTAACCTGTCCCAAACTCAGGACCTGCTGTAGACTTATTTATGTTATTTGTTTTCATTTACTGCCTGCCTTTTTCACTAGGGCTCAAGGTGGATTACAAATATGATATAATGATTTTGTCAGTAAGTTGATTTCAAAACATAATGTTTTAATGATAATGGTATTTGAATCTAAGAGCAAAAAATTCTAGTAAAACAAAGCTATTTCGTCAATCAGCAAGCAGATTACAAGTCTGACAGCAACAATTCTGCGTAAAACAGCAAATGTAGTGAGGCTAGGATTGAGGAACTGTAAAACAAAACACATTATCCCTAATGGAGGTCACCTCCTGAGCTGATCCATTACATCACAGTGCACAATTCTGCTCCTCTACAAGAATGACCTCCTGAGAGTCAGTTTGGTGTAGTGGTTAGGAGCACAGACTCTAATCTGGGAGAATCGGGTTTGATTCCCCATTCCTTCTCTTGCAGCTGCTGGTATGACCTTGGGTCAGTCATAAGTTCTTTCAAAGCAGTTCTCAGGAGAGTTCTCTCAGCCCCACTCTACCTCACAAGGTGTCTGTTGTGGGGAGGGGAAGGGGACTTTTTGGATAGTGAAGGGCAGGGTATAAATCCAGTCTCTTCTTCTGAAGAATTCTGTTTTTCACATTTGAGGGCCTTCCAAACAGCCTCAGACAGACTGTTCCATAATATCGGAAGGAACCCCATCACAAAATGCACATGAGTACCACAGCAAAACAGAATCAAGTGTCCTTACCCATTCTTAATCTAATTTGAGTTCCCAGGAAAGAACTTTGCAAAAGCACCACAACTTATTATCAGTTCCTGGGAATTTGGAGACAAGCTATTTTAAACAGGTGAGGTGGGCATGAACTGGACACCACACTAGTAGTAGCAAAGTAGGATTTCTTTGCCTCCATCATTGCTCCTTGTAGGTCTTCAAATCATCTCTACACCATAACCTATTAGAGTCAGTGCTCATTTTCCATCAGTGGCATTCAAGATGTCTCCCCACCCTCTTCAAGTCACCAAGTTCCATGGTAAACCAAGATGCTAGATTCCATATCAGGACCCAGAGAGGGTGACAGAGAGGTAGTATGTCAACAGTTTCCAGGGGCTTCTCATTCCAGCAATACACCACAGTCTTGACAGAGCCATTGGGTGGGATCTTAAAGTATCCCAAGGCATTCTGGATGCTAGACAGATCCATTAGTCTCTACCTTGCTCCTATATAGCACTCACCCACATCTTGAAGAGATAGTGGTCAGACTATGACACAGCATTAATCTCCAGGACCCAGAGTAGTAATTTAAAAAAAAAAGTTCTAAAGTATATCCTTCATTATGTGTAGAGTTGGTTACTACCTGCGGCCACGATGGCCAGTGAGGTTATAAAATCTTGGGCCAGTCCCACCAAGGTGTCATTGGCATGGACATTGAAGTCATCCAGAACAATCACTCTGGGTGACTACAACACTTAACTCTGAGATTATCTTTCTCTGGTAAGACAAGGTACTCAGTAGGAGTAGCAACATAGGATTTCTTGACCTCCATCACTGTGCCACCATCACAGGTAGGAAAAGACGCTGAAGGAATGGTGTAGCACTTATTAACACAAAGTATGACTAATGGCCTCTAGTTTATATGGCTCTCTAAAAAGAATTAGACAAATTTTGGAGTATAGTTCTACTCCTGTTATCCATTATAGTCACTTAGCGATCATGATTTATAAACTGCCTTCCATGTTCAGAGGTGGTATTCTTCTGGTTATCACGAAGCATGTCATAAGAGAGGTCGGGTACTGAGCTTTCCAGTGGCCATTGCTGGTGAGAGACTGCTGGACTATGGGTCAGACCCCACAAGTCCCTTCTTATTCTCTTAATGGAATCTTTCAACTAAGCTAAAAAAAAAATCAAACTACTTAAGAGCTTCAACCAAAAATACAACAATAAATAAAGGGAAAGGGGATTTCTTCCTATACTTTTTTGGTGTCAGCCTTCAAGTCAAAGGGAAAGGAAGATAGTGATATTGAGTTATCAAGATCCTTCATCCCTACAATATAGAAGCTCATTGGACCAACACTTTTCTCATGTGGTTATAAAGAGCCCCATTTATCACTGGCTCTGGAGTTAAAAATTATGCTGACTGCTTAGAAACGTGTAGACTGATATTACGGCTGTACAACTAAAGTTTGGTTTAAAAGACATTTCGCTGCCTCTGAATATTCATTTGATTCCTGCAATTGTCACACGAATAGTTGCTCATGTATACAATAATATAGCCATTTAAATGAGAGCGTAGAGATTTATAACCAACCTAGTCTGTGTTCTGTTAGTAATCCATCAAGAGGAACAAACAAACACACTCAGTTTGAGAAAGAGAACATGCATCTATCAATTTGCTCACTGGTCCTTTTTTGCAATGAATGTAGCTTCCTTTTTTAGGATTCACAATGGCCTTTATATCATGTTGATGAAGGCTTTTTTAAAAAACAGTTTTAACAGAGATGTGCATTTCATCAAGTTGTTTTCTCATTGATGTTCATATCAGGGAGAAAAAAATTAACAGGGGGAGAGAGAGAGAGAGAGAGAGAGAACATAAATTTGCCAGTCACATTAGTTCCCCCACTCCAGTTCCAAAATCCTGATGCTTATTCTCCATTCAAAGAGCTATCAGAAACTGCATGTTAACTTCTCTGGAAAGCTAAATTTTCCTTGGGTAGGTGGGAAATGATGGGGAGAGTGGTGGAGATGAGAACGGGCATCTCGGTGTGTGAGTATGCAAGTCCAAGTTTTTCAGGCATGTTATTGAAAACATTCAGATGCCCACTGAACATGTTAAAACATTCTACAGGGATATTTACAAAATTGGGAGAAGTATCAGGACAAAGAAGGGAGTGTTTCCTATCATTATTTCGAACCCAGCTCATAGCCAGGGTTTTGTGGCTTGTGGGGCAAAAAAAAATTCTGGTGGGGCTGATGGGGTGGCCATTATTTGCCATAATGAAGGGGGGTGCATGCCCCTCTCCCTCCCCTCCTGCAAGATTTAAAGGTCCCTTCAGCTGATCAGTAGGGAGCATGTCGCCTGCTGATCAGCTGGAGGGCCCTTTAAATCTTGCAGGAGGGGAGGGAAAGGGGTGCGCACCCCCCCACACACACACACTTCTTTTCAAAAGCATTTAAAGGAACCTTTTAAATGCTTTTGGGAAGAAGTGGGGGCCCTTTAAGGAAGGGGGTGGAGCCCCCAGTAGCCCCATTGTAGCTATGGGCCAGTTTAGGACATACATATTGTTCCTGCCAAGACTTTGGCTTTAGTGATTATTAATTGTGGAAGAAGAAGAGAAGGTTTTTATACCCTGCTTTTCTCTACCTTGGGGAGTCTCAAAGTGGCTTTCAATCAGATTCCCTTCCTCTCCTTACAACTGGCACCTTGTGAGGTAAGTGGGGCTGAGAGAGCTCTGAGAGAACTGTGACTGGTCTAGGCGCATGCAGCTGGCTTCATGTGGGGGAATGGGGAATCAAACCCTGTTCTCCAGATTAGAGTCTGCTGCTCTTAACCACTACACCATGCTAGCTCTCAGAAGAAGCAGGAGAAAGTAAGTGGGAAAAGTGTAGATGTAGGTAGGAAAACACTGGGGTTCCTCCTCTCTCTTCTTCTTCATCTATCAAAATTGGCCAGCTAAAATGAACAGTAGGACTCCAGCATAAGAATTACTGAGAATCTAGAGCTTAAAATCACCTCCGAATTTCTACGTGTCCCAACATTTTGGCACCACTTTCAAACTGTTCATTAATTACTGAATTAACATCTATTTCTACAGTGTGTTCCAAGTATTCAAAGAGTGTAATGTACATTATCTAAGATAAAATACAGTAGATCATGGGATCTATATTTATACTTTATCATTTGACAGCCCACATTCTTTTGGATAGGGCTAGTCACACAGCATTTTCCCCAAAATGGCTGAAGAACTTCAAACGTTACAACTTTGCCATTGGATTAAACACCCCTTCCCACATATCTAGTGTGGCTTTTAAATGACATCATAGTATGAATCTAGGCAAAATTCAGGTTCTTATCCAAGCACTGTAAACACAGAAACCTCAATCCAACAAAAGTTAATGACAGAATCTGATTGAAAACACTGGAATGTGCTATTGAAGAAGAACTAGTTGAATGGAATCATAGCGTGTTGTGTTCTTTTAAAATTAAGCAAGCTATACAACAAGGTCCAGGTCTTCTTTGATCCCCTTGGCTCACCTTGATAACTCTCAGGTGTAGATGGAGATTGGATGTTGCTTATTTGGAAAATGTATATGCCGCCTCTCCAGGGACCTGTTTTGTTGTATTGGATTAATAATGTTTATTTTATTTATTTTATTAAAAATTAAGACATGGCTTACAAGTAGTAATTAAAACTGGTATCACAATCTACATGGTGTCCAACAACTTATATATGAGACTCATATAGTACAGGCTGCCTGCATGAGTGGAATTAAATTGTAGCAAATAATTAATCACTGGTAACCAATTTTCCATATAATCAGAGCTTAGTCTACCTTTAAAGAAGCCTTCATAGGCCGTTAACTTTACTATCATTGTAATTTCTCAAACTTTTAATAACTATTCAACTTTGGTTAGAGAGCTGTTTACTTTCTAGGGCCTGCAAAAATTAGTCTTGCAGCAGCAATCATTAAAAAAAATGCTTCTCTGCTAATTTTTGTGCATGATTGCCCATACAAGTCCAGACCCAAAGGTGACCTTCTAGCAGTAGAATAAGCCTTCTACTCTTGGGATGATTCCTTCCATGAGCAGAAGCAGGGCAAAGCCTGGATTCTGCAGGATTTGGGGTAAATTATTCTTCATTTCTCCCCCCTCCCCTCAAAAAAACCTTTCCTTGTGCAAATGTGCACACACTCTCTTGGAGGAAGAAAGGAACCTTTTTGCACTCCTTCAATCCCAATGGATAGTCAAAATGCTAAAAGGAGAGTTTTGCTCCATTTTTTTCTTCATTTTTTTCTTTTCCCCACAAAGAGGAATATTTTCCCCTGAGGCCCCTAGAACATTGCAGGGTCTTCTTGATGTAAACTCCTATTTCCAGTGGAAACCTACCAAACTGGTCTGGTCAACAGTGGGCCCTCTATTGGCCTATGGGCCAAAATGTTCCACCAGTCCTACTCTGGATGCTAGCCATGAGCAAAAGGAGCACTTTGGGGGTCTAGCCACCCATCTCGTGAAAAAAGGTCAGAGGAATGCAGGCAAGATAACACTGCCACCTTAAGCAAAGTTACATCCTTCGAAGCCCACTGACCTCAATTGACTTGGAAGGTGCTAATTATGCTTAGGATGGCTCTGCAGATTAGTGATGCAAGTATTAGCTCCATAGAGGAGAATTACTTCACTTTGGTTTGGAAAGAGTGAGAACATTTGCAGCATCCTATTGATTACTTCAGTGCCTGAGCCAGTTCATTCAATAGACAGATGGATGATTTGTCCAAGTCAATAACTCCATTGAGGGTGATATAGTGGGGCAGGAAAGGAAACATGAAGTTTGACGTTCTTGGAGGAAGGAGCAGCAGCATGCAAAAGGGTTTGTGGGAAGTGACACAGGATCTATGGTCTGTTTGTGGACACTTACAATTCTGTGTCCAAATTTCAATCTAGCATTTCTAAGTGAGAAGAAAATGTAGTTTTGACCTAACTACACTCTTGCCTGATGATGTACGGATCTGGCATGTTTGACTGTATCATCTAATCAGAGCAGCTGGGCTGGTTATGATGAGGGGGAGAACTTTCATTTCCCCTCTCTTTTTAATATACTCTCTCTTTTCTCTCATTTTTCATTTTGTTAATTTCTTCGCTGACTTTAATTAGGCTCTTGCTAGACTTCTGACCTTGGTAGCTATAGTACATGGATTGGCAAATCCTTTTCAGCTTTTCATCTGAAGCCCTTCGAAGCGAACTTTTGCTTTCCATCTGGGATCGCAAGTGACTAGAATTACATGCCTGCTTAGCCAGAATGTCTGAAATGTTTTGTATTGGTTGCTTCCAAGTTCCATGACCCTTCCCTCCCCACCCACCCACCCACCCACCCACCCACCCGCTCACCCGCTCTGTTGCCCTAAGTATATTAAATACTTTCTCTAGTTATACTTTTGCTTGGATCTGAGAAATGATGAAGTTTTAAATATTTGCTTGGAATATTTGCAGCCTGAATTCAAATACATTAGCCTGGATCCAGCTAGCTTTTTCACTAAAAACCAGACTATGTGTTATGATTTCTAAAGAGTTGGGTCCAGGAAAGCCACAGAATGGTTCCACGGGAGGAGGAGTGCTCTTCCCTCCCTCCCATGCCTTTTCCCCATCAAAAACTGTTCAGGGGGGAGTTATTTTGCTAAGTTTTCACCTCCACATACACAGATACTCCAAGTGGAGCAGCAAAACTGGTGAAATAACTCCACCCAGCAGAATATTTTAATAGATCAAAGGGGAGCCCTCCTCCCTTTTGCACCTGCTGAAAAGCTGGTTAGATCCTGAAAGGAACAGTGAACAAACTCACAATCTATGGACAAAACTAAAGATTCATGGGCTGCTTTAAGAAAAAAGTTCTAAATGTACCACTGTGGTGGAAAAGAGCTTCGGACTGGGGGCACTGTGCTGGTGAAGGGAGAGCCATCCATTCCCCTCTGTACCATTTTCCCAATCTCAGTTGGGAACTGTTATTTCCCTCCCCTGAAAACAAAAACAAAACCAAACCAAAAAACATATTATTTACATCAAAGGACAAAGCATATAGACACATTAAGGGTGATCGCATGTTTTTACAAAACAAATTGCAGCTCAAGGTGACAAGATCAGGAACATGCGGTAGGGGAAAGATTATCCCTCACCCCAGTGCTGTCACTCCTATGTAAATCCCCCTTCCCCCTAGCTGCTTTTTGCCTATGCCAAAAAAGGGAGATCTTAGTCACTGGTCAAATCTATCTTGGTCTTAGGCACAGCAAGGCAGTTACACTCAGAAGTCTTTCTGGCAGGTTACCTAAGGTTGCAGTCCTGAGAACACTTTCCTGAGAGTAAGCCCCATTTAATCAGATAGGACTTGCCTGCAAGTAAACCTGCTTAGGATTGCTCCCTAAAGCATACAAGTAAATGTGTGTATTTCCCTATCTATACCATATATGCTGTGTGAAGGGGGATTTGAGGGCAGATACTTATCCATTAATACTTATTTGTTTATTGCCAACACTATCTGATAAATCACTGCGTGTGTTGTTGGTGATTCATAAGTAAAGAATAAATACTATAGAAAGGAATCAATGTGGTTATTTCTTTTAAAAATGTACACTTCCTAAGATGGTGGGGCTGTCTGGCTTTTTTCTGTCATGGTACTGCAATACAATTAAATCACTGTGCAGCCTTAAGTCGTACATGATATTGATATTGAGTGGAATGTGTAGAGTTCTTGAATTGCAGCTTTATAATTAAATCTACAGCAGGTCCAATGCAGTTTTTCAACAGTCTACCTATTTTTACACTTTGTTTTGATGTATGGTGGAGTATTTTTTTTAAAAGGGGAAAAATACTTATTTAATACGCAACGATTATAACATCCAGGATTCCCACACCCACACCCACCCTGCAGCAACTGAAACCTTCAGAATGTTAATAAAACAGAAGAGAAGTATGCCCAGTTAAATCATATTACAGATTAGAGATTCATATGGTTAAAGGTTTTGTAACCAAGGCTACTATAAATCCATTTCCAGAGTTTTATAAGTTTCTCATAAATGTTCACTTCAGGCTACATTCTCAGTACATAAATTCTCTGCTCAGAATCAATGATTTTCTGGGAAAAAAACCTGTAATTTTTATGAAAGAGAGAAGCGGTTTGGAATTGGATATAAATAATATACTAATAAGTGGATGAATGTTCCTTTGTGCCTGTGACCATGTTGAGCTGCCTTATACCAAGTCAGTCCATTGGTTCATCTAGAATATTCTGGCAAGCAGCATATTTTAGAAGTCTCAGACAGAGATCTTCCCCTGCTCTAAAAGGCCCAATCTGCATTTGCTGTGTAAAGCTGTTCCATGCTGCTGTGGTGCCAGCTTCCCATTTGGCTCAGTATAAAGCTCTCCTCTGTCTGCATCAGGACACAAGTTGTTTAGGGAGAGCATGAGAGAGAAGGGGTGGACATGCTTTCAACCCCCCCCCCCCACCCAAATATGATCACAGAAAAATTTTCCCTGGCTGCTTTTAAATGCAGATGACTGGATTTTTAGCTAACTTGTTTCCTTTGTGATACTTTGTGTATCTTCTTAGAAAAGATGGGGGGGGGGAGAATTTGGCTCCAGTTGTCTGCTTTTTGCTCACAGTGGCTTGAGGGTGGGGAGGAGCAATTGTAGCACCTTAAAACCAAATCTAGATAAGGCAATGAGACACTGTAGCGACCTCGGAGTCATCACTAAATGACAATAAAATGATGCAGACAGCCGGTGCTGAGATGAAACAACAGGAGAGTGGATGTGGCATACAATGCAGAAAGAAATTTGTGAGATGACATGAGATCATTAAATAAAAGGCGAAAGATTTATGCGATCTGAAGAGAAACCAGAGATCATTAGCACAACAGTGGGAAATACTTTAATACTTTAGTCTGGAGGAGACAGGGACTTTGTGCATGGATATTACTTGTTCTACCACTGAACTATGGCAGGAGACATTTCAACAGGTACATCTTTTTCCTTCACTCTGGGAAAAGCTTCACCTCTTGAATGTTTGTATGGCAAGCAGCTGCTACAGTCACAGTGATCTTCAGGAGAAAAAGCTTCACCTTGCATTTATTTATTTGGTAAAATGTTTCTACCCCTCCCTTTGCTTTTGTCCCACGTTTGACATTTCTCTCCAATTGAAAGAGCCTTCCCCCCAATGTAAGTGTCTCTTCTGCTGCAGGAAGAGCTACTGAAGTTGGGGAAAGGCTCCTTAGGCTGGAGGAAGGCTACTTGGAGGTTGGTTGGACCCACCCTAATGTTTTCCCAGGAGCAATCAGGATTCCCATGCTGCTTTGAATTTGTGTAAGGAAAAGAGAAATCCAGCACATTTTTTTCTGTGGAAATGACATGGGGCTGAGGATGTAACCCACCTTGCCTCAGTGCCCCATCTTCAATTCAAACCATGCCCCCCATAGTGGCTTCTTTTTGGGGGGGGATTAAAGGCACTGGGAGACCCAGTCATTAATCTCCTGCATCTAATCAAACCCCTGAACATCTGAATAGAATGTGCTGAACAATCATTATATTTGAAGATTATATGAAAAAGATTGTGTCTGTCTTATATCTTTGGTAGCCCATTAACCCATGTGCAAGTTTATTCATTTAAATCATCTGAACCCCGCTTTTGCCACCCATCGGGCCCCAAAGCAGTTTCCATCATTCTCCTCTCTTTCATTTTATCCTCACAACAACCCTATGTGGTAGGTTAGGCTGAGAGAGTGCCCCAAAGTCACCCAAGGAGCTTCCATAGCATGAGTGGGGATTCAAACCCAGGTCTTCCAGATACTAGTCTGACACTCTTAACCACAACACCACTCTGCTGCTCAGGCATAGCCTAACTTTCCATGAATGCATAAAAGCCTTATCAATTATGAACACTCTGGCGAAATTCAACAAAGTGGGTTAGAGGGTTCAGTCTTTTTGCTTTCCATTTATAACCTGCCTTTCTTCCTTGGAGCCCAAAACAGCACACAACTGATCAATTAAAACATATTGCCTGAAACATCAACTCACAATACACAAAATAACAGCCCAGAGATCAGATGCCACAGAGCCTTATCCAAATACCATTTATGGTTTAAAAAAGTCTTTATAGCCTACCTGAAAGTTAACCGCAATGAGATTTACTGTGGGGCAACTTTGGAGAAGGGACATGAGAGGGTCATGGCCAACTATTCCATCCTAAAGGAAGGGCCTTGCTAAATTGTACTGAGGTTAACTGGTGGGGCTAGTCCAGTCACCATTAGTTAGCAAAGTGCTCAACTAAAACTACAAACACAGGAGCATCACTTTACCAGGTGACTCAGCTTACAAAGCTACACAGAGCCACGTTGCAAATTTAGAAGAGAACTACTTCTCTATTTGAGAAGTACACTTTGGATAGGAAAGAGTAGAGAAATTGTTGCCTAGCAAGGCACATCATGTGCTCTTCTAGCAGGGGCTACTGTAAGCTCTTGGAGGATTGGCTACATCAGGGGTGTGTGGCCTAATATGCAAAGGAGCTCCTGCTACAAAATGAGCCCTGCTTACTAGCTAAAGAATGGAAACAGATGGTGGCATCTGCCTCATGGTGCCAAGAGAGGACTTCATGCCTCTCTCTTGGTGCATGCAGAAAGAGAGCTTGTTTTCATCTGGGTGAGAGAGAGGAAGGAAGAGGAAATGGTCCCTGAGAACACAATCTGCATTTCAAAGGGGACAGTGGCAGAAGACAGGAAGAAAGGTCAGTATGCCTATCTAGCTATCTAGTCTCTCTTCCCATGAAATCTGGAGGTCTGAGACAGGGGACATCGCATCTGGAACTTCCAACAAATTAATGGTCTGCAGAATGGAACTGGCATGTGGATTCGTAAGAAGAGAGATACAGCCTTCATGAGATAGTATGAACATAAGAGTTTGCCTTGAATGGAGTCAGAATGCTGGTCCACCTAGCTCAGTCCTCCTGTCTGCTTTGAACAGCAGCAGCTCTCTTGGGTGACAGGCAGAAAGATACCAGGAACTGAACATAGGACTCTTTTAATGCAAAATATGCACTCTATTATTGAGCTTCTGCTGTATCGTATGTGTGAGAGGAAGAGCCGTTACAAATGTGTACCAGGTCTCGCGAAACAATGCCTGTTGCAGCGACAAGAAACAATTTTTTCCACACACACAAACACACATTCCCCCCCCCCCCCTATTATGCATTTTCAACACAGTCATTGAGGTTTCAGTGGAATAGATGCAGAATGCCACAGCAGTCCAAAGGACAAGCAAAATATTGAAAAAGGGACCATCGAATCCTTGTGACTGTTGCTGCAGAATTCACAGTATTCACAATATTAATACAATGCAGGTCTATTAAGAGTGAATGTGTTTCAGCTGTTCACTACAGGTCATAAGTACAGCACTTCAAGTGAAGAAAAAAGCCAAACAATTTAAACTGAAAATCAAAACATTATTGCAGAGCAAGAGACTGTGAAGAGTGAGGAGGAAAAAAAAATCACCACGGAGACAATAAACACGATTACATTAAATTGTTCATGCCGTATGAGTGTTCTCTAATTTCTTGGGCTAACAAACAATTCCATCTAATTACAGCACCATTTTTTCCCTTGATGAGGACTGGGAAGGCTCTACTTTCGGTTAGTTATACTCTGTGAACTGATGGATAAAGGGCTGAAGTGCTTTGAGAATGGGAATTTAAATAAGGTATCGAGCAAGGTAAGAAACTCGTTAAGCAGTCTACTATACAAGATGTGTCTCACATTTGGTCCGCCATCCGCAAATACATGGCCATGCAACCAAACCCAGTGCTTGGCCTCAGGAGGTGATGCATGAATAGCCTCTGTTGTGATCCCCAAATTGAAAGCTAATTTGTGATCAGAGGTAGGGGTCCCCAATAAACCGACATTCAAGAAAGTTCTTTTTTTGCAGGTCTCTGACTCGCTATGCCAGTCACACAGAAAAGGGAAAGAACACACAATAATCTGGTCCCCCCCTCCCCAGTTTAGCATAGTTTGATGAGCACTTTGAATGCGAAGTGCTAGTAATGTTATGACAAGTGTGGGGGGGGCTGCAACACTTGCAGGGGGGAATTTCATGTCCCCCCATATCACTGAGCCTGGCACAGCTCCAGGACCCACCATAATCCCTGTCATGGAGGCAGCAGGGCTGGAATCCTCTACTGTCATGGCCAGGCCCAGAGCAGCTCCTGGTGTCCTCTGCTGCAGTGGCCAGGACCAGAGCCTGGACTGGCTCCCAGCATCCTCCACTGCAGTGCCCAGGCCCAGAACTACTCCCAGCATCCTCTGGAGGGGCTGGAGCAGCCCCTGGTGTCTACTGTGGTGGGGCAAAGAATGGTCCCCAGGGTCCACAACCATGGCAGCAGATCCCAGATCCTCTTATGGCATCTGCTTTGGCTGGGCTGCAGTGGCTCTGAGGCGGCCACTGCCAGCTCTACAGATTAGTACATTGTCTGCAGATGGGGGCCACATGTTGCTATTACATAGATAAAAGTAAAGGTTTCCCTTGCTTGAAAACCAGTTGAATTCTACTCTAGGGGGCGGTGTTCATCTTAGTTTCCAAGCTGCACTGTCCAAAGACGTTTCCACGGTCATGTGGGCAGCATGACTTGATGCTGAGGTGCATGGAACACTGTTACCTTCCCACCAAAGCAGTACCTATTTATCTACTTCCAATTTCTTGCTTTTGAACTGCTAGGTTGGAAGGAGCTGGGACCAGAGATAGGAGCTCTCTCTGTCACGCGGCACTCGGGTCTCAAACTGCTGAATTACTGATCTTAACCACTAGCATCTTAATAGGTAAAGGTAAAGGTTTCCTTTGCTCGAAAGCCAGTCAAATACGACTCTAGGGATGCGGTGCTCATCTCCATTTCCAAGCCAAAGAGCCAGTGCTGTCCAAAGGCATTTCCATGGTCATGTGGCCGGCATGACTAGATGCTGAGGCACATGGAACGCTGTTACCTTCCCACCAAAGTGGTGCCTATTTATCTACTTGCAATTTCTTGCTTTTGAACTGCTAGGCTGGAAGGAGCTGGGACCAGAGATGGGAACTCACTCCGTCATGCAGCACTCAGGTCTCGAACTGCTAAACTACTAACCTTCTGGTCTGCAGTTCAGCATCTTAACGAGCCACTGCAGCCCCTGGCATCTTAATACCGCTTACTTAATACTGATCTTGTGTCGTAACCATTGAGCCACCGCTATTAGGTATATAGATATAAATACAAACTACCAATGCAACAAATCTAATCCTTGCCAAAATTACATATCTGCTTTTGCAGATAATTGTTCCAAACATGCTTAGTCATTTTTTCTTTAGTGAGATGGAAATAAGGATGGACAAGGTTTGGCTGTCCCTCATGGTTGTGCATGAAATTCTTGTTCTATTACATTGCTTCTTGGATGTCTTGTTTTATTGTGTTGACTTATGCTGTGTAACTCACCCTGAATCTCAGTGAGAAAGGAGGATTATAAATCATGTACATTTTAAAGGAAAAGTAAATCATTAACTGTATTTCCATCATTGGAATGCACAGGGAATCTTTCAGAAGAGCAGCCATGTTAGTTTGTTACAGCATAGCTGAAAGTACACCAAGGAAAAAAGAATGGGGGCAGGGGAGGAGTGGAGGCATGTTGTAAATATCAAGATTGTTAATTAAAATTTTTAATTAAAATCAGTTAATATACATCTGAAGAAGTGAGATTTTTTCAAAAGCTTATACTGAAATAGACTTGGTTAGTCTTAAAAATGCCACTTAATTTCTGTTTTAGAGTGCACGGAGAAAGGTTCCCCAAACACTCATGGACATTGTTTGTCTTGTCCATGTGTACTCAGATACCATATTATATTTCAGTACAATAAGAATTATACTTACCATGGGGATAATTACCCATGACAGTGTGAGCACAATTTCCAGTACAAAGAGTTTTCTCTATCCATAGTCATTGGCTGGATGGAGGAATTTGACCTTTGATGGTCTAGACTCTCACACTGGGTTTTAATGTGTTGCATTTTAATTCATGTGTTTAATTATATTTTAATTGTGTGTTTATATTTTGTTAGCTGTCGTGGGCATCGTGAGAAGGCAAGATATAAATATTTTAAAGAAATAAACATTGTGAACAATAATGCAGCAGGAGTTGGAGGTGGAGAACGTGCAGTATGTCAGTTCTGTTACTGAATGAAAATTCAGTAGTGTCAAACATTCAGCCTGGCAGCTGGAAAACAGACAAATGATGGTGGCCAACAAACTACATTAGGTACCATGGAGCCATTTTGCAAAACTTCCTGTAAGTTTAAATGCATACTCATTGGGAAAGTTTCCATGACTTGCATACCGTAGAGAAACTTCCAACTGTGCTGTGAAGGTGGACTATCCCATTTGAAATATCCTCCCAATAAGAATAATTTGTACAAAGAAGTTAACAAAGCCATTTTCTATGATCGTATATCACATATTTTCTATGCTAAAGTAATAGTCAATTTAAATTAGATGAAGGGGGAAAATCTAATAAGAGTCCTTAATAATCTACCTTCGTTTTAGCCTAATTTAGATGAGTTTTGCCATTAATTGCACCCTGAAGTCTAATGATTCAATTATAATGAAAATTCAAATTTAAATAAGAAAAAACACACCCTATTATATTCCAATAAGTTTTTTTTCCCCCAGTCCTTTTACTGAGATTTGCTTTTTTTTATACCTGGGTTTCATAATTACTTAATTGATTGATGATGAACAAAAAGTTATTAAAATATATAACAATTTTGGTTGTATTTTATATAATTTCTGTCTTTAAATGTTGAAGGGTGCATAGGACTTACAACTGAGACAGTTTGCTTAAAGTCTTGGTCAAACTGAGTTAATAAGAATCTAGGAAAATATATCTGTTGCTGGTAAACACTGATTTGCCATGCATGCAGATCACTTGATGGCTGTCACGTCAAATGATGAGTTGTATATGTGAAAGAGCCATTACTGATACAACACCACAGATAGAACTTTCATTGCTTGAGACACAATGGACTGGTTCAAGATCCACACCCTGCTCATTATGTGGCTGGAGAGGGAGCAAAGGAAGCTTGTCTTACTTCCCTGAAAGCTCAGTTTGCTGGTCTTGCATCTAATGCTAGGGCCGGGGGCATTCACATGTTGCTCTCCTGTCTGATTCATCATGCGTGACCACATATACATAATTAAATCCTAAATTAAACCAAAAGTTTCAGTCACAAATACAGAGTTACAGACCAAATTAGATGCTACCCTACTGGGTGGATACCCACACTGGGTGGATGGGTATTTTTAAAATTATTTTTAATTTATATCCTACTTTTCTAACTGGGATCCAAATTGGCTTATGGCATCATTCTCCCTTCCTCCACTTTATCCTAACAGCAACAACTTTGTGAAGTAGGATAGGCTGAGAGATTGTGACAGATCCTGAATCACCCAGCAAGCTTCCATGGCAGAACAGGGATTCAAAACTGGTCATCCCAGGCCCTCATCTTGCACTTTAATTGCAAAATACAGATGGGCATGAACCTGCTCACAAACTAAAGTTCATGACAAATTTTGGCTAGTTTGTGGTTTGCAAACTCAGATTTGTGGCAGGGTGCCCAGCACAAACTTTCCATGAATTTTCAAACTCTTCATGGCAGTTTGTGAATGGATACATTTCCAGACAGACTGTCCCCACTCAATCTAAACGTTTACCAACCTCAAAGTAACATGGGGAAGAACTTGGAGGTCATGTAGAGGAACATTCAGGGGACGTCCCCTGTAACTTTCATGTCTCTAGCTTGCACAGGATCCATTCTATACACTCCTGAACCTTCTGAACCTGCACCTGTCAAAATGACACCCTGTCATTTCCCCAGAATGCACTTTCCTAGAAGCACCTTATTTGGGGAACCATAACTAGAACTCCATAAATCCAATCCTCACCAAATTTGAAGGACAGGTAGAGGACAGTCAGCCAGATATCCCTTATGAGTTTCGTGTCTCTAGCATACTGGGTGGGGCTGTTCTACTACCTCATGGACCTCACAAACTGAAGCAGTTTGTTTGGAGGCTAAGAGTCCGTGATGATTCGTGGTTTGCGAACCAGGCATGCCACGAACCACAAAACAAACCACTTTTCTCCAGTTTGTGCCCATTTCTAACCACAAAGCCATAGAGCCTCTCAAGTTTTATTCCTCCTTCAGCATCTCAGCTGGCTTTTCAATGGCGTCAGTTCACAAAACCCACCCTCAGGCATCAAGTGTAGAAAAATCAAGTGATGTCCATGAATGTTGAAACTATCCCTCTATTTGTAAAAAGAGATTGGATTTATACCCCACCCTTCACTCAGAGTCTCAGAGTGGCTTACAATCTCCTTTCCCTTCCTCTCCCCACAACAGACACGCTGTGAAGTAGGTGGGGCTGAGAGAGCTCTGAGACAACAGCTCTTGAGAGAACAGCTCTGAGATAACTGTGGCTGACCCATGGTCACCCAGCAGCTGTATGTGGAGAAGTGGGGAATCAAACCTGGTTCTCCAGATTAGAGTCCGCCGCTCTTAACCACTACACCAAACTGGATTTGATTTGGTATCAAAAATACAGTTTCCTCCTTTGATAATAGTAGTAGCTCTTTTTCTGGAAAGGGCCAAGGAGATTAAATGATGATAGTAGGAAATGATTTACTGAAAGGTCCCTGTTGTGACTGCCCTAATGAGCCATGATCTCAGGATGAAAAGGGCATAGTGGAAGCTATTTTATGCTATTTTAGATTCCCTTATCAGAAATATCTTGGATTAAATTGATCCATCACTTATTAATGCCACTCTCACAATCTTTTTGGCCTTTTGTTAATAGAGATTACATTTTAAATGATATGCAAATATTAGAATTAAAGTGAAATATCCCCAGCTATCCAGATGGTACATTTTTATCAGTGACACTTAAAAGCATCTCTCTGTGAAGGTTTTAAATTATAAATCTTTTTTTAAAAAAAGGAAAATAATCATTAATACCTGTCTCTCTTCCCAGTTTCCATCCTTAGCTGAGATTTTCTGTGTCAGCTTTAAATGCTCAGTGGATCCTAGCCGTATTACTAATGAAAGAGGCTAAAAATATCAATTTTTTAAAATCAAATTAAGCAAGTATTCACCAATTCACAGCAACCTTCAGCTTTAGGGAATTTGGCAGTCCAAGATCAAATGAAAAGTCTTCTTTAAGCTGCAGGATTCAGCTTCCTTTTTGGGGGACACGGTCAAAAGGAATCTTCTTTCAGCCTTAGTGACATCATTCTGTGCCCCCTGATCTTGGAAACAGACTTTCTTATATGGATGGGCACTGAAGGCATCAGCTCTAGAAACCCTCAGAACCGTGAGTGATTCGTTTTTCACCAATAAGATGTTCAAACATTGAACTCGTTATGCTTGCAATAACTTTCCCCTCCCTTTCTAGTCGATCATTCCCTTTGATTGCATTTGTGAATGAATGGTCAACATGAGTTGTCTCTAAAGATGAGCAAGAGAGGCAAGCTGTGCAGCTTCCTTCGGCCGCCAGCACAGTCAAGATACCATGGAAAGCACTTCTTTTGTCAGTTAGGTAAAGGTAAAGGTTTGCCTTACTTGAAAGCCAGTCGAATCTGACTTTAAGGGGTGGTGCTCATCTCTGTTTCCAAGTCAAAGAGCCAGAACTGTCCAAAGACTTTTTCCATGGTCACGTGGCCGACATGACTAAACGCCAAGGTGCACGGAACACTGTTACCATCCCACTGAAGCAGTACCTATTTATCTACTTGCAATGTCTTGCTTTCGAACTGCTAGGTTGGCAGGAGCTGGGGCCAGAGATGGGAGCTCACTTCGTCATGCGGCACTCGGGTCTCAAACTGCTGAGCTACTGACCTTTCAGTCAGCAGCTCAGCATCTTAACCTCTGAGCCACCATTAACTTCCCCCCAATTAGGTGTGTTAGGAAGATAGATGGAGGACAGAGAGGGAACAGCAAGAGTATGCACGTGCTGAGTATTCGTGCCATGAATTACCACTGAGCCAGCAGTATAAAATGGGTATGCCTAGAAAAGAAAGATAGATCATGCAGCATCCCCCAGCAGCATTTTGAGTGTATGGGATGCTTTCGCTTTTACATAGATTATGGCATTTGACAAATCACCAAAATTAGGGGTGTGTAATTTTTTTAAAAAATCATATTAATTTTGAAGCCAGATTTCAGGGAAGACTCTGGTTCCACACAGTTCCAGAGGTCAGGTCTACCTCAAAGGAAATAATGGCTGGTAGATCTTGCCCCTGGATGCCAGGGCTAGTTCACTACAAGCTGTTAAATTGACCCAGCTGTTAGTATCTCTGGTCCCTGTAATTTAAAGGGCTATCATTTTTTATGGGAGTTGACCTGGCCTCCAGAACTCCAGTTCTTTTAAGGGATCAGATTCCAGTTCAGTCATCCATGAAATCTCCTGCCCCCCCCCACATAGGAAACAAAGGGGACTAGTGTGGCTGGGGCACCTTGTTTGGGGGCCTCTTTGTCCAACCTTCTTCAGTCCAGGGGAGGGAGGTTCTTTAGGAGAGATGGTTGATTTGGATCCCTGCAAGTTTAATCCTATTTCTTCTATAAACACCTCATCTGGACCCCTTAAAATATCCCCTCATCCACCCACATAGTGTGTGGTTTTTTCCATAGAGCCAGAACATTCCATAATTCTATTTTTGTTCTGTAAATACGCAGAATGACCCCAAAATGCATTTTTTTAGGGTATTTTCCACACAGGAATTTTGATAGGCATATCCCTAGAAGACAGCAGATAATGGAGAGGGAATGGAACAGCCATGTGGCAGGAGTGTGAAAGGAGTGTGATAACATTGCACAAAACATTTGCAATGCAAAACAGAACAATTTCAAATGCTGGGTAAAGAGTGAACATTGGTAGCTTCTTTGAGAGTGCTGTTTTCAATCTGCAGCCGAATTGCTTTCTAACAGAGGAGTGTTCCCCTGTCTCCACTCAAAACAAGAAGCCTGCAAATGTGCAAAGATTAATGGTTTTGCTTGCAAAGGCCAATACATCACCTCTGGAAAGAGCAGTGCCACAGCCACTGAGTCGCTTTTTACTGCCATTTATACTTACCAGTTCATAGGACAGCGCGGCCAATGTGCTCCTTCCTGCAGCCAGCAGTTGGAGAGCCAAAAGGAAAAGCTCACACAGTATGTCCCAATAGGTAGCTGCAAATAAATGGACTGGAATGATAGGCCCCATTGCACAACTGAATTCCTTCAGCATGAGGGTAAAATATCCTCACCACATCCTCATAATCCAGTGAAACTGGACTAGTTTTATGGATCTATCATTTGTTGATTTTTATTATTTCTGGAATACTGGTTTTTAGACAGCTTTCAGCCCCTGTATTTTGTCATTCACACTGAGGCAACATAGAACCAAAGCCAAGAGGGTTACTTGGCTATGCCATAGATTTGATACCAAGAGAGGGAAAATTGCAATACCTTTACCACAGAAGATTTTCAGTGCCTACATTCTCCATGCCATGGTGAAAACTTAAATATTTGATAAAGCAAATTTATTTTTTGTAAGGTAAGCCTGAAAAATGTGATTGCTTGCTATACAAAATGGCAGATTAACCACACATGTGGATACATGATTTTTCAGTGATCAGTTGTGACTTTCTGCCTGACCTTCATCCATGATATATCACATCTTTGAGAACCCCAAAGACTCAGAATGGAGAAGGAAGGGGACTGCTTCATTCCTCCTCTATTTCCCATGACTGTTACCTCAGTGATGGGTGGCAGAGCACTCGCCTCCTCATTGGCCAGGCTCTGGGCTCTCTTTAAGGGGATTTAAGGGAGTCACTGCCCATCTGTGTGCCAATCCTGGCTTACAACCAATCCAGGAAGCTCAGCAGGAAAGTGGAAGTAGCCTTATCTGGATTGGCTGGGTCCTCCCTGTACCCATCATCCGTATTAGCCCATACTGGCCAGCTAGGTGACCCAATGGTCTGGCTGTGTTGGATGGCAGGGTAAGGCTCTGCCTCTCCATGTGGGCCTGTCCTTGCCAAGCTGCCATCCTTGATGGAAGGACTTAGCCATCCTCAGTCAAGGTGGGCTCTCGGCTGTCTGCCAATGGAGGCCACCCTTTAATCAGCACATCTGCCACTGTCTGGTTACTGATCCACTCATCAGAGGTGCCCCTGAGTCTTGCTGGCTACCCCTCATCTCCCCCAAATGCCTAGGACCTGTAAGTAAGTTCAGATGGGCTCCATTGCTAGACATTAATTTATTTTTTTTGTTTATATTTATTTATACATTAAATTTATGAGTTGCCCAATCTTTGAGTTTACAGGGCTCTGGGCAATGTATAACAGTAAACAAAATACAATATAAACATTCAGTACAATCTTAAAAACAATTCCCAGGTGGCATTTATGAGTTGAACTTTAAGCCAGTTTTGGACTGTTCCCACCTCAGAGGCAGGACTAAGAGGAGACTGAAAGAAAAAAAAAAGATGGAATGAAAAAGTGGGTGCCAGCCATGATAGAGCCCATCACTGTCCTCAACCAAAAGCCCGGCGGGAATATCTGTGCCATACAGGCCCTGTGGAATTGCACTAAATCCCACAGGGCCATGATGTTATTTGGCAGAGACTTCCACCAGTTTGGAGCCAGAGCCAAGAAAGCCCTGGCTTTGGCCAAAGATAGCCAGGTATCTTTGGGGGCAGGGATCACCAGCAGATTATTCTCAGGAGAGTGTAACACTCTTTGGGGGACATACCAGGGGAGGCAGCCCCAAAGTTACGTGGGTCCCTGACCACTCATGGGCTTAAAGGTCAGTACCAAAACCTTGAACTTGACTCAGTACTCCACTGGGAGCCAGTATAGCTGGTGCAGCACAAGTTGAATATGTGCTGTCCATGACATTCCCATCAGGATTCACACTGCCACATTCTGAATCAGTTGGAGTTTCTTGATCAGTCTCAAGGACAGGCTAGCATAGAACAAATTACAGTAGTCTAGCCCGGAAGTAAACATTTCATGGATTACTGTGGCTAGGTCAGGGCATGACAGAAAAGGGGCTAGATGTTGCGCTTGGTGTATATGGAAGAATGCCAGTCTGTCAAAATTTGTGACCTAGGCCTCCATAGATAAGGGGGTATCCAGGACCATGCCAAAACTGATAGTTTGTGCCAGTGTCAATGACACTTCATAAGAATGGGAAGTTTGTGCCCCAACCCTGAAGCTCCCCCCAAGCCACAGAATCTCCATCTTTGTTGGATTCAGTCTCAGCTGGCTCTTTTTAAGCCATCCCACCATGGCCTCCAAACCCGCTGCCAAGTTATGCACAGTGGTATCTGGGTGGTTGTCCATTAACAAGTATATCTTTGTGTCATCAGCATACCGATGACATTCCAGCCTGAAACGCCACACTAGCTGGGCGAGGGGCACATATAGATGTTAAATTACACTGGGGAGAGGATAGCCCCCTGAGGAACCCCTGAGGATTGCCCCTAGTTGACACCTCCTCCAGTGCCACCCTCTGTCCTTGTCCATGGAGAAATGAGGAAAACCATTTCATGGCTACCCCACAGACTCCCATGTTGGCAAGGCAATAGATCAATAGGTCATAGTCAACCATGTAAAATGCTGCTGTGAGATCGAGTAACCACAGCAGCACTGACCCATCTCAATCCAGTTGTCTGCGGAGATCATCTGTGAGGGTGACCAACACCAACTCCATCCCATGGCTGGGGTGAAAGCCAGACTGGAATGGATCCAGTGCCAATGTGTCATCCAGGAAACTCTGGAGCTGCTCGGCTACCACTTTCTCAATCACCTTACCCAAATATGGTTTTTCAAGAGCCATACCACCCCATCCTCTTTCAGACCCTCCAGAGAGACCCATTTACAGGGACATATTGATGATGTCCATCAGTGGGCCCTGCATCCTCTCATCACTGGCTTTCACCAGCCATGAGGGACATGGATCTTACAGGTATGTGGTTGGCCTAACAACACCTAGAATCCTGTCAACATCAGCAAGGGAGAGATGGCTGAAGTTGTCAAAAGTAGAATATAAAGATGCCCAAGGGCCTCCATATACTGTATCAACACTGGGTAGGTCGCGGCAAGACTGTCACATTCTACAGTTGGCTTAAAATACTTATTGACCTGTTGCCTTTATATAACTAATAAATTACAGTTGAATCATGGGGAATCAAAAATCTTAGTCTTTTTTAAAACTTGGAAACCATTTAAATGGATAATTTCATGGGAAAGAAATAGAACAAGTTAAGCATTTCAGATACTTTGGCTTCTATTTTCAGTACAATGTGTCTTGGTTTATCCAACACAAACATGTAATAAACACTGCTAATATCAGTGCTTCAGCCATAACACAGTTTTTCTATAGCAGGGGTCACCAACTCGTACCAGCCACTTGAAAAGTCTTTAAAGCCAAAGTGACCCCACAATTAGTGTATGGCGTCCCAATATAGACCAGAGTTCTTGACTCTGCCACTGATTGTGTCCAGTCCAAATTCCTGCACAAAGTTTTGGGTTTGCCAAAGTGTGTTCCATATGCAGTTCTCTGCTCAGAAACAGGTTTGAATCTAGTTGAACCAGAGCATGGCTTAAAACATTTAAATATTGGCTATGTCTACATTATAATTTTGACCTAGGGAGCCTCCTGTACCAAATGCTTTCAGAGTACATGTCAAACTGGCTAACATGTACTGAGGAAAAAAATAAGCCCATGGGTATATTTTTTTGGATTTGCTGTCTATGCTCCCGTTAGCAGGTGCATTTCAGCTGATTAAACCGGGAATGTTGGATGCTGTGTCGGAAGTTACATAGTCTTGCCAACAAGACCTGCTCTCCTCTGAGCTTTGAGATACCTCTCACTGTAGGTAGAATGGCTCCATATTTATCTTCCCTGCAAGCACCACAACTATGTAGAGCTTTCTCTTTAGCCAGATGCAATGCCGTGCCATCTGCCATTCTATATGGCAGTTTCAATAAGACAGCATATGCAGCTAGACATTGCCCCTGTAAGTCTAGATGTGTTGAGACAATCTTACATATTTTGTTGTACTGTCATCTTTATCCAAATATACAAAATATATCTAAATATCTAAACTCTAGGTTGGTCAAGATAATGGGTTTTCCAGATTCCCACAAAGCTTGCAAACTTTTGAATGATTCCTCTGTTGAAGTAACTGGCTTAGTTTCTTCAATCCACTATGATGCTGCACCAAGAAAAAATACAGCTGTAACCTAAGTTTTTACTTAATGCATTTGTAATACAGTTTCTCTCTACTTGTATATTTTTATAATGATTTTGATTTACTGATATATGCCAATAAAGGCTGACATGACATGACATGACATGATAAAGCTTGCAGCTAACAACCAAATCACTAATTTTTTTATTCCTCTTCATGAAGGATGTCAAGGATCTAATTACCCTAAATAATTGTGCCAGGCAAGAGCTAGCAGAGGTGATGGGGGCTGAGTAGAATTTTCTCTTCGCAGCCTTTACCTCACAGGATTTCAGAAGCGTCCTGTAAGATGTTCTTGCAGCTTTGTCGTGGGCACACCACCAAACTCGATCAAGTCGTAAGTTCCTGTTTCATCCCCCTGAGTTCTGTAGTGTACCGAGGGGGGGGGGACTTTTTACAGGAATGTAGAGGACAATGGACAGCTCTTGTAACATTAGATGTCAAAAGAGAATGAATCCAAGATCAGTCACATTTCTGCCCTTCCCTTCCTTCAAGAAATGGCAAGTGGCAAGTACAGCTTCCCCCCTTGTCTTTTATTCTCACAACAACCCAGCTGGGCAGGTTAGCCTGAAAGAGCAAGATTGGCCCAAGGCCACCTGGCGACCTTAATGGCAGAATGGGGCTTTGAACCTGGGCCTTCCAAGTCCTAATTCAACACTCTAATGACTACACCACATTGGCTTCTTTGTGGTGTACAAGTTTTGTGATTTATATGCCCTTCCTATGCTACAATTTTGCTGGATGCAAGGTTAAAGACAGGTGTCTGTGTTTCTCTTTTCCCTCACACAGAACCAGATGCAGCTTTTATGGAGGACAATTCTAAACACAGTTATATCATAAGTCCATGGAAGTCAGTTGGCTTAGAAATGAGTACGTCTGCTTTTAGGATGGCACAATACATCATGAGAGGGTTAAAAACATCTTTTCTCAGCAACCTTTCCCCACTAGGAGCAGCTAATTAGGTTTTAAAAAACTATACTTTGGTGTCATGTCTGTTTGCCCTTTATTCCAATTGCTCTTCAGCAATGGCAGATTTTAAAAGCACTTTCCATTTGAATTGCATTTGGTCAGAGCGATTTGACCACTCTCCCCTTGAAATCGATGGGACTTACAATTGCTTAATGGTAGCTGGATCATGCTCAAATTGTATATTTTTATCTACAATGTATATGTTTTAAATAATGATCCTGATCTTTAAATCTCACAATTAACATACCATCAATATAACTAATTCTCAATCTGGCAAAACCTTTGGATACTTAAATTTGGAGATGAGCCATGTACAGAAGACAAATCTTTATACAAACCTAAGAAAAGCCCCAAGTTTGCAGAAAAAAATCTGAAATCTTTTTAAAAAATGAGGTAAAACCCAAACATAATAGGAGCAGCACTTGGATCTTTAAGAAACAAATGCCCTCTGTGGCTGTTGCTAGGCAACCACAATAATGTTGCCGGCCTTCTAGCTTTGGTTTATCTCAGTAAAAGGCAGAGGAGAGGGGGAAGGGCCCTTTTCAGGGCTGTTTTGACTTTTGAGGAAGGACTTCTCATGGCAGGCCAGGAAACAACCACCAGACAACATGCTACCACATGGCTTGCATGACATACCCAGGCCTGGCTTGGTGGGCAGGAAGGAGAGGTGGAAGCAGGAAAAGTTGAGTATATGAGGGATGTCATGAGGAAATAATGTAGGGGGGAGGGATACAGGGGGAAGTGAAGTGTTCCCCACAAATCCTTGCAGATTCCCACTGGACAACTGGGCCTGGCTTGGCCCAGCAGGTGCTTTACAACTAGGCCCAGCCTGGTGACAGGCGCCATATGTCTTGGGCAGAGTTTTCTCAAGGCAAGGCTTCTAGGAGAAGGAAGAATGCAAAGCTGAAGATGGGGGGGGTCATGCTGGCTGTGAATGGGAAAGAGCAAAGAAAGTGGGAAAAGGTAAAGAGAAAGTTGTGGGGGAGGGGGAAATGAGATGCCCCTTGCAAGTCCTTGCGGGTCCCCTGCTTGTATTCTTTTATATTCATGTTCACATTCATAATTTTCCTGCTGCAGAAGAACTGGACATCGCTTCAACTTTCCTATAAAGCCTGGAAAGCTAACAGTTGAATCCTAGAAAGGTCTATTCAGATCTATCCCAGGTAAGCATTCTGAGGACTACATTGTAAAACTCAACCCACCTTCCATAGCTTACATTTCACTGTTTTCAGCAGGCTTCTCTTGGAGTTATCCCTAGAAACGGCAAATCTCTCCTCTTCTAGCATATCCCTAACAGAATGCTTGTTTTCTCCAGCTACAGCATGACAAATCCATGTTGTTCCATTAGGGGTCTTGGACCAGTTCAACTGCTTTGCTGGGGTCTTTTACTGCAGCCAGCACTAGGAACGTGCGCTGTAGCAAGGTTTTGCCCACGTTGAGGATTTAATGGAAGAGTCTTCTCTCCAAATTACTTTCCCTCTCTATCTTGCTTTGTTTTCCTGCCTGCCATTCCAGGCTTAATTTGAGCCAAGTCCAGAACTTGTCTCTAGTGCCATGGTTCAGCTCTTGAAAGTGTGAAGCAATAATGAAGTGAATACCTCTGAGAACGCATGAAGCAGAAAGCCAGCCAAATCAGAAAGCAAACCTTCATATTTGGCTTTGGGCCATACCTTTCAGCAGAATGTGATGAATGGGCTCTCTGTTGCTGTAACTGTTCCGTTCCACTGTGCTTTGCAAAGGACCAGTTTCCTTACCTCGAAAGGAGCAGGATGTCCTCTTGCACGGAACAGTATGTCTCAGTGCATGTGGTTGTAAAGGATGCTTGGAATAATCATGAGAGCTGTCTTTCAATCTTTGACTGTGGCCAGTCACTTCAGGGTAAAGGCATTCAAACCAATCCCTTTATTTTAGCAGACTTTTCAGCCTTTCTGTACATGGCTGGAAAATTCCACCATGAAAGCAAACCTACAGTATTCGCAATACCAATCTGAATCACTGTAATGAGTATCCGCAATTGGATTAATGATTGCCCATAAGGTTCACCAGTCCTGTGTAGTATCATACATATGCACTGTAGTGTACAAGAAGGGAGGAGGGAACCTGTGAAGACTCATGGGAAAGAAGAAATCTCATTCCCCTCTGCCATCCCCATTTCCCTTCTTTCTCCAATTCCATTTACACTCCAGCTCTGTCCACTCCCCCACTAGTTCAGGCTCTCTTTCTCTTCCCCCCCCTTACCACCTCATCCTCTGCATCATGGTGGCTGCTGCCACAATGGCAGGTACTTTTTTAAGTTACCGTATCAGTCTAAAATGCCACTAAAATACTGGTGGGTTTTGTAATAACTGAACATACACAAACATCATTGGGAGGCACCCCCATTTTTTTAAAGAAGTAAATTATTTAGGGGGCTTCCACATTTGCCGAACCCTGTCTTGCAACCCTTGGCTACTGCATATAAGAATGTTATTATTATACATTACTTATATATTATTTATTTATGTGATAGATCACTACCCTGTATTTTGACCATAAGATCCTTCCTTCCTTCCTTCCTTCCTTCCTTCCTTCCTTCCTTCCTTCCTTCCTTCCTTCCTTCCTTTCTTTCCTTCCTTCCTTCCTTTCTTTTTCACATATATATCTTGCCCATCCCATAAACGGGCTCAGGGTGGGTTACAACATTTCAATAAATACAATAAAATTTAAAACACATTAAAAACAGTTAAAATCAATAATCATAGCTTGCCATAGGGAGAATCTGGCCCACTGAGATAGCTAGGTATGGCTGGTTATCAATGGGTGGGAAACAGCAACCTGGGGGATGCCTGCTGCCTCAGCCAAAGGCCTTGTGGAACAGCTCCATCTTGCAGGCCCTGCAGAATTGAATGAGATCCCACAGGGGCCTGATTTCAGTAGGGAGCAAGTTCCACAAGGTGGGGGCCAGGACAGAAAAAGCCCTGGCCCTGGTTGAGGCTAGGCGAACGTCCTTTGGGCCAGGGATCACCAGGAGATGCTGATAATCAGTGCGTAATGCTCTTCGAGGCAGGGGCGTAGACTTTTTAAATCCCCGGGGGGGGCGGGGGCTCCCTCGTGCGTGCGCGCTCGGGACCATGTCCCCGCCGCTCCCCCCCCAGGGAGCCGCTGCCACCACCGCTTCCCTCCCCCGGGCCGTGCCCACCCGCCCGCCCGCCGCGCTCCCCGCCCCCCTCCCTCCATTTCCCCACTCAGTGACAGACACTGACAGACAGTCCGGAGAGTTGGTAGAAGGCCGGACGACGCAGCGGAGAGCTGCAGTTTGCGCTCCTTGTCCTTTCCGGAGAGGCACTCGGGACGGGGAGTTGGGGGGGCGCGGCGGGAACACGAGGTGATAAGCGCCACCACCAAACCCCTTTGCAAACGGGCTTTTGACCGGGCTCAGCACCAGGGAAGGGCCTTTCCAGAGCGCCGGGGAGGAGAAGGGGCGAGGGCAAGCGAAGCCAGCGCGCTGCCACACCCGTGAAGCGGTGAAAACTTTTTCGGGCTTGTTGGTCCCGCCCCCCTCCCCTTTCTGCCCCGCCTCTTCACAGACGCCTCCCATTCGCAGCAGCCGAGGTGGTGCCCGCCGGCCCCACCCCACCGAGACGCCCACCAATGGCACGGATGCTTTTCCCACGGATGCGCTGGGGGCTGCAACATCTGGCTGGAGGTTAAAGCAGCCGCGTTTGCCTGCGCATCGCAAGACTTTTGCTAAAGCCAGGAAATAAATGCCCGCTTCTCCTGCCGCCTTCTGGTCTGGTCTGGTCTGGTCTCTCACTCTCTCTTTCTCTAAGTCGGTGCATGTGCCTTTCTCCTTCTGGCCCCACACTGCTGCCCCCTTTATGGCTTTCTGCCCGAGACCACAGGCGCCGGCGGCTGGTGCGTCGCCCTTGCGGGCCCCCGGCTCCCGCTCCGCCTCGCGCTCAGGGCGTGCAGGGGTGGCGCAGATGCCTCCCCCCCCGGCCCTAGGGAGGCAGGAGGGCAGGCCGGGGGTGGGGGGGAAGGAGAGGCGGCGACGGCCGGCTGACTGGCCACCGGGCGCTCCATTTTCCCGGGGGTGGCTGAGCCCCCCCCGGGAAATTTCGGGGGGGGGCTCAAGCCCTCGAGCCCCCCCGTAGTTGACGCCCATGCTTCGAGGTATATATGGGAAGAGGCAGTCCCTTAGGTATGTTGGTCCCAGACCGTATAAGGCTTTGAAGGTGATTACTAACACCTTGAAGTGGATCCAGTATTCAACCGGCAACCAGTGCAGCTGTCAGAATCTGCTGATTCAGACAAGGATTTCTGGGACTTTCTGCTGTGCTTCCTATTGCTATGTGCTGTGTGTAACCTGTGTCTGCACCCATTATGTATTCATGCCTATTGCTTTTAGTTGCCCCTATGCCCACCATGTAACCCACCATGTAACCATATCTTTTGCCAGTATGACTGTATGCTATGTGACCCCAGGTTTATGGCTTTGACCAGGCCTGGTCTGTGTAACTGTTTGCCCGGGAGAGTGACAACTTCAAAGCATGGGAACAATGGGCCTCTCACACTCCTGCCTCCGCATTCCATTCATCCCGGCTGGAAAGACAAGGGGAGGACAGAGACCATTTCTTATCAACGTGCGAAGGCCTTGAGGGAAGCATTTGTTATGTGAATACGGTTACATCTAAGGGGTCTGGTTTGGGAAGGGAAATTTACAGCTTAACACCTAGCTTTCTTTCCTGTGGGAAGCAAACGGCCAAAGACCCCTTATGCCCGCCGTTTTTCCCCTTTGGTGATTGGTTACCTATGGGCAATTCAAATTGTACTGAAGGGTATAATAGACCTGCTTCTATCGTATGCATTATCTCTGACAATAATCCGAGAACCTGTACCAATGTAGAGATTGGAAATAAAGAACTGTGTTTCATCAACAAAGATCTGATCCTTGACTACTTTGAGCAGAAGTCTCACAGCAGCTGTCAAAGCACATGCTGAATGTGAGCGCACAGAAGGCATCAATGTCAGCAGTTGCACCGCCACATTTTGTACCAGCTGTAATTTCCGGATCAGTTTCAGGGGTAAGCCTGCATAGAGCAAGTTGCAGTAAGGTGTCATGGTGTTAAGAAGGTAATATTTTCTTCTTCCTTCCCCCTCTCATTCCCAACATATTACCATCCTGCTGCTTTGACTGGAGTATTACTCTATTGATGGTTTTAGAATAGGATTGCTAGGTGATGATACATAATATGACCTGTTCAATACAAAAATCCACAGCAGTGTTAACTGCACATTATTTTCACCATCCAGAAACTCAGTTTTGGCTAGAATTTGTAATGTTTGTAATGCATAATTTTAATGTAAATCCTTTTAACACTTTCAAATAATACTGGAAGAAAGTGTGTCAAAGCTTGGTATGTGCATAACCTGTTCCCTTCTTTCTATAAATATTTCTGAATTGTCACCCACTGGCAACAGATTTTTTGAACACTTGCCTGCTTCAAGGGTAGCTTCTTTAGAGATTAACAATAATATGCTTACACCAGCTATTTGGGACCCTTATCAACAACAGGAAATGTGAAGTTTTCATACTAGAAATGACAAATTATGGATTTTTGTGGCACCCCAATAGCTCTTCTTTGTCGACCATATAGCCACTCGAAAGTCAGGATTAAATTCTTGCTTGAATAGACTTTAGAGGAACTCTGATCAACGAAAGATGAAAACTAAGGACATAGGACTGAGAAGGCATTTTGGAACATTGGTAGATGGCCATCTGGATCTACCCTATAACAAATCTAAATGAAATATTAAAGCCAGCTCTGAATTCTGGCATTGCCAAAAGAAATTATCATTTGGTCAACATTTCTCATCAGTCCCACCAGCCAAGTACACTTTGGGAAGCGGAGACAACTAATGAGATGGGTAATATCAAATTCCAATGATGCCGACAGAGAGATATGAAGATATAACGGATCACAGATATTCATTACCTTTTAAGCCAAACATCCACATGGATTCCTATTTTATTTCAGTGGCTAATAAAGATAAACATATACATATATCTCAGACAGTATAATTTGATGAGCTATGGTTTTTAACTCTATTATTTTTACTGTAAAAAAATCCCAAAGCCCACTTAATTTCAAGCTTTGGCTAGTACGTTGAAATAAGTCTCTGATCAATTTAGTTTTATCCCCATGCTATTAAACACTGGAGTTGATAAAAATGTCAATCTGCTGCTTTTGTAGGTCTTTTGGGGTGACTCAAACGCTGGTGGTTCATTTTTACTAAATTTGGCAGTTTCTCTATCAAACGACAGAATTTTCTAGCTGAAGTTTCTAAGAATAGTCATTTGTCTATTATGTCCTTAGAAGGCCACCATTATCTTCCAAAAATGAAAGTTTTTTTTAATGCTCATAACAAACAAGGTTCTTAGTTAGTTTCTTAGATGACTTATGTCTTTGTTTGATCTCCACAGAGCCAGTAAGGTAGAGTGTCAGATTAGGACCAAGGAAACTGGGGTTCAGATCCCTACATTGCCACAAAGCTTGCTAGGTGACCTTGTATGATTGCCAGGTCCCCTCAAAATCCCCAGGGGGGACAGAAGTAACATCATCATGTTGGGGAATGGTGCCCACACCTCTTCCCAGCAGCGTTTAAAGGCATCCTTTAAATGCTGCTGGGGAGGGGGGAGGTTGCACACACCTACATTCCAAGACCTGAATTCAGGGCTTAGAGTGCAGGTGTGTGGCCCCTGCCTATTCCCAGCAGCATTTAAAGGATGGCTTTAAATGCTGCTGGGGAGAGGTGGGGGGGGGGGAGGCTGCATGCACCTGCATTCCAAGCTCCAAATTCAAGGCTTAGAGTGCAGGCGCACAGCCCCCACTACTTCCCAGCAGCACTTAAAGCCATCCTTTAAATGCTGCTGGGGACAGGGGAGGCCACACACACCTGCATTCCAAGCCCCAAATTTGGGGCTTATAGAGTGCAGATGCGCAACCCCCACCTCTCTCCAGCAGGGAAGAGGTGGGAGGAGGCCAGGTGGTCACTCTTGGGGCGGGGCTTCCTGTCAGGATCTGACATTTCCTGCTCAGGAGATGGGATGCAACTGTGTTATGACATACTATCTTCCTCCTTCCTGCGGAATGTGTTCCTTTCCCTTGCTTACACCTCCGCCTCTGTTTCTTTCTGATCTATGGCCATGGCCATGTCTTCTCACAGACTATGTTGCTAATTGGGAATTTTCCTGCAGGTGCAATCCACTTTTCTTTCCTGCTTCTTCTCTTGGGAATAAACGGACCAGGGGTTTGGGTACCTTTTCTGACTGTATCATGACTGGTAGATGTTTACGTACACTATAGTTTGAATACACTATAACTGTATCACAGTTTGCCTCACCTAACCATTACTGACTCAACAAGTGTGTACCACTAATCCACCAAATAAAGAAGTTCTTGTTTAAGATCCTTTTGTTTTTGGTTTGAAATCTTTGGACTCTCACACTTCCCCCACCCGCTAGCTGGCTGGCTGGTGGATGGGAAGGAGCCCCTCCAAATCGGGCAACCCCCGCCAAACCAGGGGGTCTGGCAACCCTATAACCTTGAGCCAGTTATATTCTCTTTCTCAGCCTCACCTATATTACAGGGTGGTTGTGAGGATAAAATGAGGATTAAAGAGCCACATATGCCACCCTGAATTTATTGGGTGGCACTCAGCCTAGTTTGGCCTTCACAGCAGTTGGTTATGAATGGCATTGTTTTCATAGGGAAAGGCAGGGGTCATTTGGGGCTGGAGCTAGGTGAAGCAGAGCTCCACCAGCCCAGGAGCGGGCACTAGGCCAGCCACAGACCGAATCAGATTCTCTGATCTGATTTGGCCCGCTGCCGAATTGCCACCAAAATTCGGTGGCGCTTTAAAAGTGGATGGAGGGGAAGAGGTTTGAGGGAGAGGCTCCAAGCTTTCAGGGTAGCTGCTGGAGCCTCTCCCTGAAATACCCACCAAGTTTCAAGAAGATTGGACCAGGAAGTCCAATTCTACGGGGCCCCAAACTGGTTGCCCCCATTCCCTCCATTGTTCTCTATGGTGGGAAAAAAGTAACGTTTTTCCCCACCATAGAGAACAATGGAGGGGATGGGGCAATCTGTTTGGGGGCTCGTAGACTTAAACCCCGTGGTCCAATCTTCTTGAAACTTGGTGGGTATTTTGGGGAGAGGCCCCAAAAGCCACCCTGCAAGTTTGGAGTCTCTCCCTCAAGCCCCCTCTCCTCCAGCCCCTCATATACCCTATAAGTTTTGCCATTTACTTCAATGGCCCATGGGATATAATGGGGCTGAAACTAACATTCGGCTGGTGATGTCAGGGGGCATGGCATATGCTAATGAGTTATGCTAATGAGCTCCTGTACCTCTTTTTCTACAAAATGACCCCTGGGGAAAGGTGACATGGTGGCCTGAAGTTTGGGTCTTCTGAGGGCTTACTTGTGTATGGTGGCTTCTACATATTTTTGCTCTCTGCCCTGGGCTTGACAGCCTCGGATAGCAGCTGAGGGGTTTGGAGCAGCCTGGTAAGTTCTTTTAGACCATTCCCAGCAACAAAGGCCTATATTCCTTCCAGAAGCCTAGTTTCTTGTTAGATTCCCAAAAGCTAGCATGGAATACGAAATATTACAGCTGCCTACCAAAAGGGGAAAGATGTTAGTCTGTGTATATGGCATTACATGTATTGTGGAAGTATATTAGTATATTTTGTGAAGTGAAGTTTGTGCTTCCTAACTTACAATATATGTTTTGAATGAAGTGTGTAATCTTTTTTTTGGGGGGGGGGGGTATTATTTTTGTAGTTTCTGGTACAACTCAAAGAAGATAACAGAAAAGAAAATGGATGAAAAATGTAACAGCTAAGAATACTGACAGTGCAATCCTAAGAAGACTCTCCTGGGAGCTGGGTGTGGGCATGTTCTCCTACCCTTGGCCTCTGGACTGCCACTGTTGCTGGATGAAAGAGCAGGAGCAAATATGGAGCAGGATGATACTGGCTTTGTGTGATGTCACTTTTCAAGTACATGCTCAGAAGTGATGTCACAATGTCAGTGGTTTCTCTAGTCCCTGACCCCCACTGCACCTAGGCATTGCCAGTCAACTGCTCGCAATCCTACTTGGGAGTAATCCCCTTTTACTAGACTTGAGTGGGATTCTGAGTAGACTTGCTTATGTTAGCTCTCTAACAGTGCCATTGTAAGCAGTTCTACTCAGAATCCCACTGAGGTCAATTCTGTGGTTTCTTGAGACAGCGTTGTTAGTGTCCTGAGCTGTTTCATTTTTCATCAGTTTTCTTTTCAGTTATGTCTGTCACTTGAGTAGTACCAGGTATTTGGAAAACTACAAAAAATCATTAAAAAAAAACATAACAAGCCTTTTTCAAAAATCCAAGCCATGCTACTGGCATTTTGATCATAGGGAACAGTATCTGACCCAGTGCAAAGCTGATATTGAGATGGGTTTCTCCATACTACATAACTCTTGCCTAAAAGGGAATTGCTTCTTTACAAAAGAAACGAGACAAATGTTCAGTACTTTTTGAAACATATTGTATTTACAAATGTACGTACTTACAGCAGAACCATTTTAAGTACCCTGTTGCTAGTGTGGCTTCCTTAAAAAGTTCCACAACACAGAAAATACGTTAATGGCATATACATATTTGCAAAACTGTGCCAACTGTTTAATTGCTAACAAATGCTACTTTGCATTTTTACAGCTTCAGTAATTCTTTCTGTTTCTTGGTGGGCTGAGATGAAACTACCAAGATAAATGTTAGGATCATTCAATACCACTATACCCCATTGTCATAGGGATCATATTTTGATCATAGGGAGCAGTATCTGACCCAGTGTAAAGCTGATATTGAGATGGGTTTCTCCATACTACATAACTCTTGCCTAAAATAGAACTGCTTCTTTAGAAAAGAAAAAAAATCGGTACTTTTTGCAACATATTTTATTTACAAATGTACATGCAGAACCATTTTAAGTACCTTGTTGCTAGTGTGGCTTTCTTTAAAAGTTCTACAACACAGAAAATATGTTAATAGCAGATACATATTTGCGAAGCTGTGCCAACTGTTTAGTTGCTAACAAATGCTACTTGGCATTTCTACAACTTCACTAATTATTTCTATTTCTTGGTGGGCTGAGATAAAACTACCGGGACAAATGTTGGGATTGTTCAATACCACCATGCCCCATTGCTGTAGGGAGAAATCTGGTATTTTGTTCTAGTAAAAGAAGAGAGGGATTTGGTAGAAATGACCATCTCCTGCGACATCGAGACTAGTATTTCACAGTTCTAAGTCATCATTACTTGTCCCTTTCAAGGTCAGGAAAATATTCAACATGCATTGTCATATCACTGGAATTTGGTGGGGAGACATGGCAACCATGAGTGTATTTCAAGTTGTTTGGGGCCAAACCCATTAAATTGATCAGACTCTAGATTCACCTTTTGTACTTAGCAAGGTGACTGGTGGTTGGTACAAAGGCTTAATGAAATACCTGTGTCCTGTTCATTCCATTATCTACTGAGGCTCAGGTAATCGTAACACTTCTTCCCATGGAGATGAAGGACACATTAGTATGATCTGTCCCTGGAGGCTTGTGGATCCAGTTAATTTCCAGACTGCTCTGAGAGACTGCATGCCATACAACTTACTTGAAGGTGGTGATAACAGTGAAGAAGTCTAATGTCTCCACTAACATTGTATCTACTGAATTGTGCCTAACAGTTTGGCTCTTATCTGACTTGTCTGCTGCCATTCACATGGTAGACCTTTCAGTTCTATTGAGATGCCTTGAGAGAAGACAGAGTGAGCTTGAAAGGCACTGTGTTAAAATGGCTCCAGTCTTTTTTACCAGGGTGAACCCAGGGGGTAGTTTTATTCAGTGCCATAGGCTCTATCCTGTTGGGATAAAATGGAACCCATTCTCTCTCTCTCTCTCTCTCTCTCTCTCACACACACACACACACACACACACACACACAATTTATATGTTAGACCTTTAACTGAGATTTGCTGGAGCTCTGGAATCAACATATTGATGATACCCAACTCTGTATTTCTTAGAAAAAGACTCAAGTAGTGGTAGAATCTGTTTGAGGCACTAATGGCTAGGTACAGTGTTCAAGTGGGTGATCAAGCTAAAGCTGAACCCAGAGAAGATGGAGGTGATGCTGGTAAATAAGGAAGAGATACTGAAAGGAACTGTCTTGCCCATCTTAAATGGGGTACTGTTTAAGTTGACAAATTGTGCAAAGTTTGAGAATGTATTACATCTCTCTTGGCTGCTGGAGGATCAGCTTAAAGCAGGGACAATAAATGTGTTCTATAAACAGCATAGAGAGCTGAAATTGGCTCCCTACATAGATACTGTTTTGCTGGCCATGGTGATCCATGCCTCCATAACTTCAGGTTTTGAACAGGAATGCTCAAAAACCCATTGCTTTTGCTCACTGTCTACATACTATTCACTAACAGGGAGCTGATTTTTCTCTGAGCAGTTTTGCTGTCTGTGAGCAGCTTGAGCCTGTTCAGCAGGTTATTTTCCAAATATTCAAATCTTACATTATCTTTATGAGGACCCCATCCCCTCCTTCAGTTGAGACCCTCTTGGTTAGTGGGGTCTCCATCTTATTTTGGACTTAGTTGTTTTACAGCTTAAGTGCCAAAGGGACACAAGAATTAAGGAGTGTATCCTAGAATATCCCAGAGGAGTCTGTCAGTCCAAGGAAGTTGCTATTACATTAGCCAACATCCAGTTCCTCTCCCCCCCCCCCTTTTTAAACTCAATCAAGAAGGGCACTCAAGTCGCTCTGACCTGGATATCCCAGGCAAGCCTGATCTTGTCATATCTTGGAAGCTAAGCAGGGCTGACCCTGGCAACTACTTGGAGGGGAAATCTCCAAGGAATACCAGGGCAGGAAGCAGAGGCAGGCAATAGTAAGCCACCTCTCTGAAACATCCAAGCCTCACTAGGTGTCACCAGAAGTCATCCATGACTTTCAGACATACACATACACACCAAATGCACAGGGGATCTCCAGCTGCTTCTCCTCTGCCTGCCCTCCAAGTTTGGTGAGAATTGAATTTACTGGGTCCGAGTCACAACCACCCCAAAAAAAGTGGCCTCAGCAGAAGTGCTTTCTAGGAAAATGATGCACAGGTTTAGGAGTACATAGAACAGATCTTCTGCAAGCTAGAGAAACCAAAATTGCAGCAGCTCTCTGGCTCACTCTCCTCTACATGCCCTTCAGGTTTGGTGAGGATTGGATTTACAAGGCCCGAGTCACAGCTCCCCGAAGAAGGTGTCCCCAGGAAAGTGCTTTCTGGGGAAATGACAGGCGCAGGATCTTGTGCACTAATTGATCCTGTGAAAGCTAGAGACATTAAACACACAGTAGATCACTGGCTGACTATACTCTACTGGCCCTCCAAATTTGGTGAGGATTGGATTTACGGGGTCTGAGTTACGGCTACCCACAGAAGGTGCCCATTCTCCATTGCTTCCAGTGGACTAAGAGCAAACCAAAGAATCTCTCAGTAGAAACTGAAGGTGGAGCATTTTTGCAAGCCCACTGCAATGTGCCCAGCAGAACCAGTGCCACTGTGGCACCACAAACCCAACAGGATTAAGATCATGCCAGGAAAGTGCTTTGGGGGGAAATATCAGGCACAGGTTCAAAAGTGTACAGAATGGACCCTCTACAAAGTACACACAACACACACAGGGAACCTCACTCTGCTGTCCGCTCCTCTACAGTTTCTCCAAGTTGGGGGCAGATTACATTTCTGGGGTTACAGACCCCCCCCCCAAAAAAAAGGTCTCCCCATGACTCTTTCTGGAAAAAAAAACAGCTGCGGTTACAGGAGTCTATGGAATGGCTCGGCAACAAGCCAGTGACACCAAACTCATGAAGAAAATTCACCTGGGCACCCCAGCCCCACCAGACCAGAGGAAATCAGACTGTTCCATTTAAAATGATCATGGGGTAGATGTTGTTGTTTCATGAGGTAGGTGTTTGGTGAGGGAGCCCACCCCCACCCAGCAGAGGCAGCCATCCTCCGACCCAAGTGCCAAAGGCACAGCTCACAAGCCACAGGCCAGATCAGCCAGAGAGAAGCAGGAATGAGGGGACATGCAGGGGAACAACTGAGGTCCAGAGAGGGGTAGCCCAGCAAAGGGAGGTTGACCTTGAGGAAGGCCAACTCATACACTCTGGCCAGGTCCAAGCAAGAGTTGTGGGTGTTGAGAAAGCCTCCTAAGTGGAAGAACACCCACTTGCTCTGGACACTGGTGGGAGGACAGGAGAGGAGACTCATGGCCACACAAGGCAGGTCAGGCCAGATAGCAGCCCTGCATGGCCCATAATCTAGAGGATCTGTGGAGGCAAGCTCAGGGGATTCAGTGTGATACTCCCTCACCATCACCTCTGCCAAATCCTCTGCCCTTGTATGCCTGGCATTCCTACCACTGCTGACCTCCCAATTCACCACTGACATCCAGCAGCAAGATTTCTTCCTGGTTGGGCTCTTTGAGGCAGAGGTGCCAGGCTGTGGCTCCTCCCCCTCCCCCCAGCCTCTTCCACCCACTGTTCCCTCTGCCCATGTCTTCTGGCCTGTAGCCTCCACACAACTTTGCAGAACTCATGCTTCCATTGCATGAACTCTGCATCCCAGTGAGCAGTGCTGCCTTTTATGTGGGGGTCACACATACAGGCCAGCCTGTACTCCCCTTCTTTGCAGAGAAGATGCAACCTGGTGATGATGCCCACCCACAACCTCTCTGCCAAGGCCCATGAGAGAACAGGCATTCCCTTGGGGCCCAACTGCAGTGTGGAGGCCAGTGCCTGGTCCAGCCCCCAGGCTGGCTGTATGGGGACATATCATGTTGGTGGTGTCCTGGAAGGGACTGAGGACATGCACCATTTGGGATAGGGTCTGTCAGTCATTGGAGCTGATGCTGAGCTCCTCTTCCCCATGCAGGATGATCATGGAGGAGATGACATCCTGCACCACGTTCTTATGCTTCACCAAACATGCAATCAGGGCCTAGGTGTCATTCCAGTGGGTGGGTAAGTCCAGGATGAGCCAGTGTTTAGACTCATTCCCCTTCCCCTGCCTCTTGCACAGCAGACTGGCAGACTTGATGCGGCACAAGAAGTGGGCAGCCAGATGCCAGCAGGTCTCCAGACAGGCATGCCTCTCATGGGTGGCAGCATCCAGGGTGGCCCTGTCAGCACTCCCCAGCCTCAGAGCATCCTACACCGCTAGTTGAAGTATTTCCACCATGTGGTCTGTGTCCATCCCCTGCACGTGTAGCAGAACCATTTTGTAACCCGGTGGCAGGGCTGTCCCCTACAAGGGCCTGGGCTGTGCCCCAACAGTCCAGACATACAGGTTCTCTGGTTGCCACCAGTGGGCACTGAGGGAGAAGTAGCTGTGCTGCTGCTGGCTGTTTCAGAGGTCTGCCATGAAGTGCATGGTTTTGCCTTGCTCTCTGGAGAGCTCATCCTTGACCATTGCCACTGTGGCACAGTACATGGCAGGTAAGACTTGTCAGCTCATGGTCCTCATTGCAGAAGTCCATGAAAGGCTACCTCCTCCATGAAGGAGAACAGTTAGGTATCCACAGTAATCATCTCCCCATGGGAATGACCTCTTGGAGGGTGCCCTGCCTTAATTTCCCACCACCCACAGCACCCTGAGTCCACAGAGCCTTTCTTGGAGGGCCTCGTGCTCCCCCTCCACTTCTCCCTGCTGAGAGGGAGGGGGCCTCTTCCTCCTACCACTGGCCACCACCCTTTCCCCCGGTGGCAACATTGTGGGGTGCACCCTTTGCAGGTGCCTGAGGAGGATGGAGGAGGACAAGTGTTGGGGAGGTTGCACTCCTCCAGACATGAGTATAGCACCCCTGGCACTCTGCCACACAGGGGTCACTGGGGAAGGTGTGGAAATGTTTCCAAAGTTTTGGCTGGAAATGACACCTCAGGACCGGAGAAGGTGGGAGGAGGGACAACTGCTTTCTGGTACTGGACTGGGAGGGGGCATGGAGGGGTGTACTGAAAGGAGAAGCAGCAATAAGGAGTTTTGTGGAAGGGGAGGATACTTCCCCCCTCTGAATCACTGTTGTCAGAGACTTCTCCAAAGGGTGTTAACAACGGGTCTTTGGGCAGTTCTAACAAGTCTTTGTTCTCTGTGGTGAGCCCAGGAACTCATCAGGGGAAGGAGGCTCCAAGACCTCTAGTGATGCCCTGCTAAGGGAGGGTTCCTGTGGGCTAGGAGGATTGGTTTGGTGCCTGGGGACGAGGGTCTGTGGTACACAGCAGGCAGAGGACATCTTCCCTGCACAAGTGCCCTTCTCAGTCTGCAACAGCAGCCTCTAGCTATAGTGATATATATGACCCTGCAGACCAAGCAGATACTGTATAGGTGCAAAGCTGCTCAAGGCAAGCTTTGATGCCAACCATCCAAGTGATCCACAGAGGTGATCAGAACAAGTAAAGTAAATTTGACTGGCAGTTATGTTCATACTGAAGTTTGCAGCAAGCTTACAAATGACTTGGTTCTACCTGCTTTTCCTTAACATCCTTAACCAATGCACAGACCAATGCACAGACTGAATAAAATCATGAGACCACTATGGTGCCATGACGGAAATACAGACTTCACTTATGTGCATCAAGAAAGTGAATCATAGAACTTGCGTTAGGTGATTATGCAAATGACTAAGTATCAAGTTGCAAGAGCCAATTATAAACCAACATGAAGAGACAGAGAGAAAAGGTTTGAACTGTGATTTTCACAACTGGGGAAAACTAAAATGGAGGGTTAGTTTTAGTTTAGCCTTAGTACTCCAGCACCTTACTGGGAGTGTAGGAGGCAGCTTTCTGTGTCCTCCCAAAGCCTATAATTGTTGTTCCTTATGCCCACTGACTATTGTTTTTTTCTTTCTTTATGGATTCACACCCACCCTCCTCCATGTTAGATATTTTGCAGGATATTTGCCTCAGTCAATGGCATTTGAAATGCGACTGAAAAGTTCACTTTTATCCTAAGGTGGAAATTTCTCTCAGTTGGATGGTCTCATTTGACTTACAACCTCCTGATGTGTTTTTTTCCCCCTCCACACAGTTTTGACAACAGCTCTTTCCCCCCCTAGCCAATGTATTGAAAAGAATAATTTCTTTCAACCCTGATAGACAAGCAGCAAATGTTTCCGTTGATTTCCAAGCTTGAAAGAATCAGCTGATAATTGGACTATGCTCCAGTTGAAACAAAACTTAATTCTGGGCACAATCTGTGGGGAGCAGTCGTTTGCTTTACAAGAGTCATGTTGAAGTGAATTGAGACTATACATTTAAATTAATGATCCAATCGTTTCAATGGAGGACCTTATCGGTCTGCTTCCTGAGTGATAGTTTTGAGGAGATAGATCCAGGTAGTCAGCCGTGTTGGTCTGAAGCAGTAGAACAAATTTAGAGTCCAGTGGCACCTTTAACATGTAACATGATTTTAATTAATATGTTAATTTCCCTGTCTATAAGTTTGAACCTTACACACCATTCCAATGTATTTGAAAAAGTGTCTTGCACATGAAAGCTCATACCTTGAACAAAACTTTGTTGGTCTTAAAAGTGCCACTGGACTCTAAATTTTTGAGGAGAGGTTGTGGATCAGTGGTGCAGCATATACTTTGTGTGCATAAGGTCTGTCCCACGATCTTTCTCTGATATCACAATGTTAAAGTGTCTGAGCAAGGGATGAGAAAGACAACTTACCTGCTTATAACCTTACAGAGTTGCTGCCTATCAGAGTACACAATACTATGCTAGACAGCCCAATGATCTGTCTGGGTATAAAGAAGCTCCAGATGTTCCTATACAGCCTGGAAGTCATGTATGAGTTTATTTAGAACATTTGTAAGAATTCTTTCTCAAATTCACAGGGTGCTGAGGCCTAGATCCAAAGAACTATACAATATGTTATATCCACCCAAGGAGACTTTGAGCTTCAAGTTCTCAAAAGTGAGCCCCCCCCCCCCCCCACACCATGCCAGAGTACCTTATTGTGCCTAAAGTAGCTTTTTGGATCCCAGCACATAGTTCCATTTACTTGTATTGTGACACTGTGATGTTTATTTCCTCAGGTCTGCTCCATATTTGCCTCCCCTTACCAGAGATCAGGAAATAGAAAACAATGTTATCTCATCTAGTTAGCTATCTAGCCTCCTCTTTTCTCCATAATGGGGGCCTAACGTGGTGTACAACATTCTCTCTTCTGTGTTGAACTCACAACAACTCTATGAGGTAGATAAGTTAGGATGAAAGAGACCAACTGGCCCAAAGTCACCTACTGAGTTTCTATGACAGAATAAGGACTGAAACCTGGGTTGACCAGCTCCTGGTTTGATACTGTAACCAGTACAATGTGGAGTGTGTGCTTGTTAAGAGCCATCAAGTCACTTACGACTCATGGCAACCCTATGAATTAATGACCTCAAAAATGTCCTAATTCATAGCCTTGCTCAGGTCTCGCAAACTGAGGACCATGGAGTCCTTGATTGAGTCAATCCATATCATCTTGGGTCGTCCTCTTTTCATGCTGCCTTCAGCTTTTCCTAGCATTATTGGCTTTTCCAGTGAGCCTTGTCTTCTCATAATGTGACCAAAGCACGATAGCCTTAGTTTAGTCATTTTAGCGTCTCGGGAGTGTTCAGATTTGATTTTATCTAGAATGCACTTATTTGTCTATTTGGTGGTCCATGGTATCCATAAAACTCTCCTCCAGCACCAGATTTCAAATGAGAGTATTTGCAGGGTATATTACAGGAAAAGAAGGAAGAACATGACACAGAAACACTATTTTGATAACTACCCCCATATCTAGTGTGTAGTTTGGACTTAAGCAGCCCCGTAACTAGAGTTTTTTGAGGGGAGGTTATAGGGGGCAAAAGGGGGCATGGTGGCTATTTTAATTAAATTATTTAGATTAATTAAATCAGAGGCAAAACAAGGCTGGGAAAAGGCTTTAGCCAGACCCTCCCAGTCACATCCTGAAATTCCCCTCCCCCTCTCTTCAAGGGTAATGCGGAAATGTTGGTAGCTCCTTGGAGCAAGGTGGGGAAGACATGCTGGGGAGAAGTTTGGCATGCCTTTATGCCAGCCTCTCCCATTACTCCTTTCCCTGCTGACTCAGCTTTTCAGAGGCAGGACTTGGAGTCTGCGAAACATGTCCCCCGCACATACTCTGACTGAATGGCACAACCCCAGAAAACAGCCCAAAGAGCAAACCTGCTCCCAGGGCCCCAGAGCCAGAGTTTCAGCAGTGCAAAGACTTTTGCACCAGCTAGGCATGCTCTGAGCTCCCGCCTCACTGATCACAAAGAGCCACAGCCATACCAGGGCAGGACAGAGGCTGCCTTGCAACCAAACATGCCTCCCCAGGCTCCAAGAGTGGTGTGACTGTTTAGTGGTCCTTTTCCAAATATCCCAGGAAGAAGCCAAGACACGTGGAACTGGCATGCTTGGAGAAAGGCTGACACCAAGTTGAGGGCCAGGAGTTGGAGCCAGGAAGGCCAATTGGCTGTTTTGGGGAGGAGGAAAAGTGGCAGTGGCAAGGGAGGGGAAGGTGGGCAGGCAGGCAAGCAGGCAGGTGAGCGGCAGAAGTTGCTGCCTTCTGCTGCGGTGTGGCTCTGGTGGGTGGCAGAGGAGGCTCCTCTCACCAAGATTCAAAAGGTCATGGAAGATTCCGGGGCAGGGCAGATTTGGGAGGGGGCATTGCCCCAAGGGCCTCGTGGTAGCGACAGGCCCGGATCTAAGCACTGAATCCAACCTGCTTTTCACTCAATCTCACCTAATTGCCCTCCTTATTACACCCCCTGTCTGACATCACTTTTGTCAATGTGGTTCCCACGATCCCCAGCGTAGCTGTTCTGGTAGTCAAAGAGGACCCTATCCTCTCTGTTTCACCAGTGGTAAAGCTGGCTGGATCCAACCCTAACGGTGCAACTAGATGAGACAATGGGAGATCAGTGTTTGGACCTAGCCTATTTGTTTCTAAGTTAAAAGTAGCTGTGAGAGGGGGTTCCCTGACCAGAGTGGGGCTTCCATGGTAGGAGGACAGATGGTTTATTCTTTCCCTGATGTTATTTTCTCTTTCCCTGATGCTACGTTAAGGATATAACTCTGTTTAGGATTGCACTGTAGATCAAACTCCCAGCTTTGAGCTACGCATGTGAATACCTGTATGTTTTATCCCGCAGGGAAAATAGCAATTTTGAGGGTCAATTTGGATCAGCGGGGTTAAGTAATCACCTCCTCCTACCAAGCATCTCAGTGCTGTGGCCCCAATCAGTGTTCCCTCCACAGGCTGCTTTTAGCTTAAAAAAAAACATACAGAAGATTTTATATTCTTGTTCCTTTCTAAGTTCACATCTTCCACGAGGAAGTCAGAATGGATACTGACAGTTCACTGCATTAAAATAAAACAAAGCTTGGAAATCGCTCTTTTTATCTTAAAGAAATGGTCCAGATCATCTCTGAATTTTTTTTTTTATCAGACTGTGCTTTGCCCACAGCAGGGAGTGCATTTGATTAACTGCTGACAAGAAAGAAGGCAGCGAATAACGAGACATCAAAGCGGCAACTTTGACAGCACTAGTTGGGCAGTGATTAATGAGTAACACAAATGGGGACTGAAAAACTTCAAGAATATGCAGGCAGGCAAGTCAAACGCCATCATATGAAGTTCATGTAAGATATTACTTGGTTAAAATAGCATTTAAAATCATTAACTGTAGAGTTTTAGAGCTGGGTGTGGTTTAACAACTACACTAGCTGATTCAAAGAGAAAAGGAATGGAAAGGTTAATGTTATCACTAGGAGCCATGATGGGCAGACAGCTGTTATGCCGGGGAGCAGCAATTAACTCAACGTATCACAACATATAATTTCTCTATATCCAGGTAGTAAGACTAGTGTGGATGCTGTATTAAGACAGCAGCTCAATGCAGGTTAGAGATGCTATAAACAGCCCACTCCCAATGGAAAAAAAAACCCACGTGTTTGTAGTTGTACATGAGTCACCTGTAGGTTTGAAAATATTATAATCAGATCCACAAAAACTGGCGATTGACTCTGCAAGCTAATGAATGGTTCAGCAAATTGTGTATACAATGCACAACAGTGGCTCAGGCCTAGGCATATGGTGCTTATGGAAGTGTGGCTGGTAATATACTTGTGATGTTAACAGCTCTGATCTCCAGTATCGAAACTGAATATACACTTTTATGAGTGAGTGGTCTCAACATGTGATGGTAGTATATGGGAAGGCAAAAACAAAGCATTAAAATTAGTAGTCTGGATGGACCCCTCTGATCCCTGTGTGTTCTTTGATAGACCAATAAGTTTTTAAAGCCACCCTAACAAAGTAAGGGTAGTTCTGAACTTCTCATTGCCCCATTACTCCACTAAAGTAAACACTTTACTTACTAAATTGGAGTAAACACACATACTCAATAGATTGCAAAACAATCTTTGTTCCTAATAAGAAGAGTGTAGGATCACAAAACTAATGAACTGAAAAGCATGGATAGTCTTTACAAATAAGCAGGGGTCATTTCGTAGAAAAAGAGGTGCAGGAGCTCATTAGCATAACTTATTAGCATAATTTATTAGCATATGCTACACCACCTGACATCACCAGAAGTATGTCAGAAGGAAGGAAGGAAGGAAGGAAGGAAGGAAGGAAGGAAGGAAGGAAGGATGGATGGATGGATGCTGGCAGAGAGGGGACAGCTACTAATCCAATCCTCAGAAATACCACTATTCTGGGAGGATAGCTTCAGTGGTGGCTGAAGCCTTCAGAAGGCTGGTTGGAGGACCTTTCCAAGGGATGGGGTCATTTTGCTGCAGCCATGACACAAGCAGGCATTCCCCTGCCGGGGGGGGGGGCTGGCACCAACTCCCAGAGTTGTGCTCCCCCGAGCTCCTGCTCGAAATGACCCCTGCAAATAAACCCAGAGACTAGCATGAGGATTATCTGCTACTTTTCTAATGGCTTTGTCAGGATTAAGTTTATTAGTCCTCATCCATTCTGGAACCGCCTCCAGGAACGGGTTCACAGTTCCAGAGCTCCCCTGGGATCTGCTGGAAGTCCAAGATAAAGCTGAGTATCGTCCACATATTGGTGACAACCCAGCCCAAATCTCCAAATGATTTCCCCAAGCAGATTAAAAAACCATGGGGGCAAAATGGAATTTTGTGGGACCCCATAGGACAGGGGCCAAGCAGCAACACCATGTGAAACCTACCCTCCAGATAGGATCAAAACCACAGAAGAACAGTGCCTCCCAGTCCTAACCTCAAAAGGCAGTCCAGGAGGATACCATAATAAATGGTGACAAAAGCTCCTGAGAAGTCCAGGTCAGAGGATCAATATGGTTGCATTCCCCCATCCATCTCCTAGACCTAGTGCATGTCATCCCCCAGGTCAACCAAGGCTGTTTCAGTCCCATAACCAGGCCTGAAACCAGATTGGAAAGGATCCAAGCAATCAACTTCATCCAGGAATCCCTGGAATTCTCCTTCTACCACTTGCTGAATCATCTTGCTCCAGAATGGTACCTTCACCTTCTCAGCACCAGAAAAGGAACAAGTAGGATTTATCCCATGGTTGGTATTACTTGATAATGAGTATGCATTTTGCATTACATTGAGTCAGAATGTGCAAAACAAATGTTTGGCAGGGCATTTTTATAGAGATCACAATTGCAGCATAATGAAACAGTCCAGAAGGCACTTTAGTAAGGGCCTAGAATTGTAACATATTGCAACATTTATTGTACATATCATCTTGCTTTTACTGCAGTTTCTTCAGCCTTTTCACTCCACTCTCTGCATTGTTTATGCCACTGCCTTAGACAGTTTCTGTCTGCACTGTTTCCTAATTTCTGTAACCCTAGTCCTATTGCATTGCTATCTGATTGAATTGTGGGTTTTTAAAAATGTTTTGTAATTTTCCTTGTGTTCCAGTAAGAAAGGTAAAGGAAGTAAATAAGCCATTGACCCATCTATCTTGTTCCTTTCTACTTTGAATGACAGGTTCTCCAGACACTATCCGTATTCTCAGTTAAAGATCAAGAGACAGCATAGTAGATATGCTTCTGAAAAAATATCTACCTTCTGAAAAAAAAATCCTCTACAGTATCTACAGCTCCTACACTGGACTATGCTAGCAGGAATCTATTGCACCCCATTTGTGGCTTTCATTTAGAAATAAATAGGAATAGTTATCATTTTTATAATTATCTCTTTTAGGGTTTCATGTTGCTCTCTAGCTGGACCTCCTAAAATATATGAGATAATCTATTGCTATAACTAGAGTGCAATAAAGCTGAATATACTCTGCTAAAAAAATAAAAGATAAAACCTGCTTTGCAGGGAAGGAGGATTTGCTGTGCACCAATTTAACACGAATCCCTACATGGACCATGACATCTCCGCTAAACAGATTTCAGATGAAGGATGGGGAGATATAACAAGCTGCCAACAAAACAGAGTTGTCGGTGGACATAAATCTGGTGTGCTTTCCCTTGTTTCCAATAACTGCAGTGGCCCTCAGTAATCCTTGCTATGCTTTGAACCACTTCTGAATATTTCACAATTGGGAAGTGTAAACAGTTAGATCGAAATCTCTCATGTTTCTTATGGAAGGTAGTACTACGGTCATTTTGCAGAATATCTGATCGTTCCGAAATGATTTCTCCCCGCAACATATAGCTATATGTATACACGCACACACACATACCTACAGATGGGAGGGGGGTAATTATTTTCTGTGTTGTACAGACTGAACATGTTTTAAGGTTCCCACCTGCGAGTTCTTCCCCTGCCCAAAGTAACTTATTGTAACAATTTGAGGATCTTTTATGAAGTGAGAGTGAACAATGAGACAACTTTTATTAGAAGAAGAAGAAGAGATTGGATTTATACCCCGCCCTTAACTACCCAAGGGAGTCTCAGAACAGTTTACAAACTCCTTTCCCTTCCCCTCCCCACAACAGACACCCTGTGAGGTAGGTGGGGCTGAGAGAGCTCTCTCAAGAACTGCCCTTGAGAGAACAGCTCTGAGAGAACTTGTGACTGACCCAAGGTCATGCCAGCAGCTGCAAGTGGAGGAGTGGGGAATCAAACCCGTGTGAGAGTTCTGCTCAAAGTAGTCAAGGATCAGATCTTGGTTGGTAAACCACAGTTCTTTATTTCCAATCTCTACATTAGTACAGCTTCTCGGATTATTGTCAGAGATAACACAGATAATACAGGCAGGTCTATTATACCTTTCCAAGGAGTTTGAATTACCCATAGGTAGCCAATCACTACAGGGGAAAAACGGCGGGCAAAAAGGGGCTCTGGCCGTTTGCTTCCCACAGGAAAGAAAGTGAGGTGTTAAGCTGTAAATTCCCTTCCCAACCAGACCCTTCAGATGTTACCAGTTCACATAACAATCAATGGCCTCAAGGCTTTTGCATGTTGATAAGAGATGAGACGCATCCTCCCTTGAAGTCCCAGCCGGGACCGATGGAATGCGGAGGCAGCAGTGTGAGAGGCCCATTGTTCCCATACATTGCAGGTGTCACCCTCTTGCTCTAATAGTTACAAAACCCAGGCCTGGTTAGGCACTAAAACATGGCGTCTAAAAGCATATATCTGTAATACATACATGGCAATAGGATATCATATGGCAGAATTGAAAATTAGACAGAATGCATAACTGTAAGAACTAGAAATACTTTGTCTGAATCAGCAGATTCTGACACACTGGCCCCCCGATAAATAACCCTACACGGGCTTGTCAGGAGACCTTTTATGAAAAGCTCTAACTAGTTTAGGAGCATGCACATGTTCAGAACGAACCCACTCATTGTGCTCTGGGCCAAAGTCAAGCCATCTGACTAGATAATATAAGCGGCCCCTACGCATCTTAGAATCAAGAATATCTGATATTTCAAAATGGGGTGCCTCCCCCTTCATCAGTGGAGGAGGTACCGGAGGAACTGGATGCCACGCATTCGGCCCAGGATCCTTCTTCAGCAAGCTGAAATGAAAAACAGGGTGCACAGAACTCAGTGATTTGGGCAATTCTAGTTCAAATGACACATCCGAAATTTTGCGCAACACCTTATAGGGTCCCACATATTTCCATCCCAATTTCCTGCTGGGTTGCAAGCCGTGTATATTTTTTGTGGAAAGATAAACAGAGTCCCCAGGTTGGAGATCCCAACCCTCAGCTCGACCACGATCTGCATATTTTTTGTAATCCTCTTTGGCTTGGTCTAAAGTCTTGGCTATTAGTGGCCACGATTCCTGTAAGGTCGCCCACCATCGTTTAAAGTCTGTGGGGGAAGCATCGGAGGCATTTTCGATTGTAGGCAGAGGCTTTCCCTCGAAACCTCCCACTGCCATGAAGGGGGAGACACCGGTAGAGGAATGCACTGCATAATTGTAGCTATATTCTGCGAATGGCAACAAGTCCACCCAATTGTCTTGGTGGTAATTGGTGTAGCACCTTAAAAACTGTTCAAGGATCTGATTAGTTCGTTCGGACTGTCCATCGGTCTCTGGGTGGTAACCCGAGCTCAGGGCAGGCTCTATATCCATAAGCTTCAAAAGCTCCCGCCAGAAGTTGGCAACGAACTGGCTACCCCTGTCGGATACCACCCGCTTAGGAAAAGCATGTAGTTTAATCACGTGGTTGAAGAAAGCTTTGGCCATCCCCTTTGCTGTTGGCAGTTGTTTGAAAGGGGTGAAATGGGCTTGCTTAGAAAACGTGTCTACCACCACCCAGATTACAGTCTTTCCCTTTGAGGGTGGTAGGTTAGTAATAAAGTCCATAGCTATCGCCTCCCAAGGGCGAGAAGGGGTTGGTAGGGGGTGCAGGAGTCCCGGGACTCCCCCCCCTCTTTTTACACATCAAGCAGGTCTGACAGGCAGAGACAAAGTCTGAGACATCCCGGCGCATGCGCGGCCACCAGAACTGTCGCTGGATCAAGTTGAGCGTTTTCAGAAACCCAAAATGTCCAGCCAGCTTGGAGGAGTGACAAGTCAGTAAGATATCCTTCCGTTTACTTCGGGGTACCACCAATTTATCCCCATGGTACCAACATTTATTCTCGCTCAGGGAGCATTCGGCCACCATCTCTAATTCCTCGATTTCCTCGGGTGAATACTCCCCTCCCCAGTCGCACGACTCGGCTTCCACGGTAACTCGTTTACTTTGACTCCTGGTGGTCACCGCCCCTCCCAGCTGCTGGGGGGGAAACATGGAGTCGAACACCTCTTCTTTCACGCTCTCGTGTTGGGGCAATCGGGAGAGCGTGTCTGCTAATGAGTTGGCTTTCCCAGGGAAATGTTTCAATACAAAGTTAAATTTTGAGAAGAAATCGGCCCAGCGAAGCTGTTTCGCATTCAGGGATCTCTGAGTGCGCAACGCTTCAAGGTTTTTATGATCGGTCCAAATTTCGAACGGGGTTTGCGCCCCCTCTAGCCAGTGCCGCCACGTAGTGAGGGCTAGCTGGATAGCCGCGGCTTCTTTGTCCCAAACTGACCAATTTCGTTCCGTCTCATTAAATTTTTTTGAAATGTAGGCGAGGGGGTGTAATTCCCCGTCTGACCCCCTCTGTAAGATGCCCCCCCATAGCCACATCGGACGCATCTACGTGGATTATAAATTCCTTAGTTTCATCAGGGTGAGCCAAAATGGGCTCGGAGGTAAAAAGGGTTTTTAGGGTTTCGAACGCCTTCTGGCACCCCCCATTCCAGGCGATTCTCTCCCCGGGCTTCCCCGCCTCCGAACCCCTCCCTTTAGTTTTCAGCAAGTCCGTCAGGGGAAGGGTGACCGTGGCAAAGTCTTTTATAAAGGTCCGATAGAAGTTACAAAATCCTAATAGGCTCTGGAGTTGCTTCCGCGTTCGAGGGGCTTCCCACTGGACCACCGCCTCCACTTTAGCAGGGTCCATCTCTAAGCCCCTCTGCGAAATGCGATACCCCAGGAAGTCTACGGACTCTCGATGGAACTCACATTTAGACAGTTTGGCATACAGTTGATTTTTCAACAGGGTGGAAAGGACTTCCCGGACTAATTTCACGTGTTCTTTCTTATCAGTAGAGTAGATCAAGATATCATCTAAGTAACATAACACCCCCTTGAATAAATGCTTGTGCAACACTTCATTTATCAGGCTTATAAAGACCCCCGGCGCGCCACTCAAACCGAACGGCATCACCAGGTATTCGAACTGCCCCAACGGTGTGTTAAAGGCGGTCTTGAATTCATCCCCCTCCCTTATGCGCACCCGGAAATAAGCGTCTCGGAGATCCAGCTTAGTGAACACTTTTCCCTTGGCCGCCTCCGTCAGCAAGTCCTTTATTAGGGGGAGGGGGTAAGCATTGGAAGCAGAGACCGCATTCAATCCTCTGTAGTCTGTGCACAATCGCAATCCCCCGTCTTTCTTTTTGCGGAACAAAACGGGGGCTGCGAAGGGGGATTTAGCAGGGCGGATGAATCCTCGCTCCAAGTTCTTGTCTAGGAACTTCCTTAGCTCCTCCCGCTCTAGAGGGCTCATGGAGTAAAGCTTCCCCTTTGGAAGTTTCTCGCCTGGGATCAGCTCTATGGCACAATCCGACAGTCTGTGGGGGGGAAGCTCGTCTGCCTCGGTCTCGCTGAAGACTCCCATCAGATCCCTATACTCCCTGGGAACGGCTGAGGGTGCGAGGGTGAGGGCTGCCGCCCGGAGGGGCACCGGTGGTCCCGGTCCCCACTCCGTGTCCCACTTGTGGTTCTGGCACTTCTCATCCACCCAGGAGATCTTCCCCTCACTCCATTTGATGTAGGGATCATGGGAGCTCAGCCAGGGACTCCCCAACACCATGGGGAATTGAGTATTTGGGGTGATGACAAAAGCTCGCTTTTCCCAATGCTCCCCCGTTCCCACAATTAGTCCCTCAGTCTCAGCCACGCACGCTTCTTTCATTTCCAAACCGTCCATTTGCGTAAACTTGAGCGGCTCGCCCAACGGGGTGACCTTCGGTCCCAGCCCTTCCACTACTAAAGGGCTAATTAAGTCCCGAGCGCACCCAGAGTCAATTAGGGTGCGGACCCGGACATGGGTCCCCGTCCCCGGGGTCATCACAGTCACTACCATATATAACAAGGGGCCAGGGATGCTCACCGGAGATGGCGCGTCTTGGCCGGGGACCTGCAGTTCTGCGCCGCTCACTGCAGGCCATTGGAGTTTCCCAACATCTGTGCTTCTGTTAGCTCCAGCTCTCCTTGCTCGCTCGCCGCCCCTTCCAGCTGCAGCGCCCGGGGTTTGAACGGGGGTTTTTCCTCTGCTGGGAGTACTCCCGGCCACCGGGGTGGAGGTCTTCGGCCCCTTTCCTCCTCCTCTGGGGCACGCTGAGGTGAAGTGGCCGCTTACCCCGCATCTCATGCATAGCCCCTGTTTAAAACGAGCATCCCGAATTTCTTGCACGTTGGGCTTAGGTTTTGCTCTCGGCATCGCTTTGCTTGCGGCTGCTGATGACGTTCCCATCTTGATGAGGGTGAACCGTTCTTCCACGTCTGCGGCCACCCTCATCCAGGCGGCCAGCGATCCCGGTCTTCCCCCTAGTAGGACAGCCTCGTACACCTCGGGGTTGAGACCCTCTCGATACTTTTCTATGAAGAGGTCTTGGGGCCAGCCGCGGATTTTGGCGGAGATGCGCCGGAACTTGTCGGTGTAGTCCCTCACCGTTGACCGCCTTTGGGTCAGTTTCCGCAGGTGGTTCCGGGCTTTTTCTTCCCCCAAGGGATCTTCGTACTGGTGTCGGAGGGCCCACATGAAGTTGTTCAGCGAACGTAGCTCAGGACTGGGGGCGTCATGCAGGCTCACATACCAATCGCTGGCGGTGTCCTTCAGCTTGGACCCTATGTAGCCAATCCACTCCCTCTCGGTGGGGTAGAGGTGTCCCCAACTGTCTAGGAACCGCTCGATCTCCAGCAGGAAAAACCGCAGCTTCTCGGGGTCCCCATCGAAAGTAGCCGTCAACGGGTCGGCGGGGGCCGGGCGAACGACCGGTCCTGCCGGCACCGGGGCCGGCGCAGGGATGGGTGCCGGCACCGGTTGAGGGACGACTGGCGGAACCTGCTGCGGCGCCCGCGGCTGTACCGGTGGCGGCACCTGAGCCGGGACTCCTCCGGGAGGCACCGGTGGTTGTTGGACTCCGACCGCGGGGGCTGGTAGAGCCGTTTGCATAGCCCTCATGGCGTCCCGGAACTGGTACTGGAGATCGAGGGCCAGCTCTCGCAACTCGGTGGTAAGCTGGAACCGCAAATCTCCCATCATCCGGTCGAGGGCTTGCGTCTGGTCTTCTCGGTATGAATCGGGCCCATACAGTCCGGTCCTCTCTCCTTCCATGGGCTGGAGACGCGAATCTCCCGCATAGATCGGCTCGCGCTCTTCTCCCAGGAAACTCGGCTTCCCGCGGTCAAGTTGATCTCCCAGGAACGAGACCCGTGCCCCTTTCCGATCGTGCACCCAGGAGTCTACGGTCCCGCGACCGAAATGGCTCCAGGCGTACTTCGGGGTCACGCTCTGAAGAGGAGGTAGGCGCGGGATGTAGGGAGCCCCTTGAATCGTAGTCACCGGTACTTCGGGTTCCCCTCCGCCGCCTCCACCACCGGCCCCCTGGTCCCCCGGGGTGGTCGGTGTATCTTCGGGGGTAGTAGGGGTGGGAATAGTGCCGTCGTCCGACATGGTCAGGAACAGCCAAGTCCCAGTCACAGATCTCTGACAATCTCTGACAAGTTCTGCTCAAAGTAGTCAAGGATCAGATCTTGGTTGGTAAACCACAGTTCTTTATTTCCAATCTCTACATTAGTACAGCTTCTCGGATTATTGTCAGAGATAACACAGATAATACAGGCAGGTCTATTATACCTTTCCAAGGAGTTTGAATTACCCATAGGTAGCCAATCACTGCAGGGGAAAAATGGCGGGCAAAAAGGGGCTCTGGCCATTTGCTTCCCACAGGAAAGAAAGTGAGGTGTTAAGCTGTAAATTCCCTTCCCAACCAGACCCTTCAGATGTTACCAGTTCACATAACAATCAATGGCCTCAAGGCTTTTGCATGTTGATAAGAGATGAGACGCATCCTCCCTTGAAGTCCCAGCCGGGACCGATGGAATGCGGAGGCAGCAGTGTGAGAGGCCCATTGTTCCCATACATTGCAGGTGTCACCCTCCCGCTCTAATAGTTACAAAACCCAGGTCTGGTTAGGCACTAAAACATGGCGTCTAAAAGCATATATCTGTAATACATACATGGCAATAGCATATCATATAATTGAAAATTAGACAGAATGCATAACTGTAAGAACTAGAAATACTTTGTCTGAATCAGCAGATTCTGACAACCCGGTTCTCCCAGATTAGAGTCCGTGCACTTAACAACTGCACCAAACTGGCTCTCAGTCTTAGAACAGAAGGGACATTTTTACAAGCAAAAAGCAAAAAGCAGAAATATTTTCTGATCACACTCTCATAGTCATGAGTCCATGTTGGGTGGCCGGTCCAACATAAATAGTTGCTGATACAGAAGAATGCAACAGTGTGCATGTCATTGTGTCAAACTGCTGGTTGATCTTTTTCTTCAACTTGATTCAGCCTTGGTCTCTCTTTTATATGGTCCTTCCTCTCGGGGTCTGGTTGAGACCAGTCAGCCTGTAAGCTTCAAAGTCCATCGTTCATTGCTGACTGTTAAGACACTGATGTCTGTCCTTTCTTGCTGACTCAGTATTTTAACATCTCCGCTGCTGATGCTGCCTTTCCCCATACTGCAGTTATCTTTTTTCAGACTTCTCTGGAGACTTCTATTGTTATTCCCACTATTTGCTCTTCAGCCTTTCTGGGTTCTTTTTGGTTCTTTCACAATCACTCATCCTGTCATTCAACCTTCTGCTCAGGCACCGAGTTACAAACGTGAAAAGTTCAGGCTATAATTCATTCATGGTACTTCTATATTATATTAATTATCTGTTGATCACACCATCTGGCATCAACTGGAGCCTGTGACTTTTCTATAGCAAATCCTGCTCTTGGGAATGGTCAATCTGAGAAGATGATGGGGGGCACCATCCCTAGAAATGTTTAGGAGGTGCTGCAAGATCATATTATTTGTCAAGGCTTTTATCTTGCGAGGGCTTTTAGACTACAGGTCCCTTTAATGGGAGGTGGTATTTTGATCTGATTCTAGACAATTTAAATTGTGAGCTGTGAGCTGTCTTGAGTCATGAAGAAATATAAAAATATTTAAATAATGAATAAAATAGTGGAAAAACCAATAATTAGAGTAATAACTTGGAGTCCTGCTTCAATCGGAACATTACTGAAAATTGTTGCAAGCAGAATATTATTCATATGATGGCACTTGGCTGCCCACTGTCTACAGGCTGGGGGTGGACTTGCCTCTGCCTTGTTAGAAGACCCAAACCAAAGCACAGAGGGAGCTGAGCTAGGTAGTCGAGTTCTACTGAGCCTAGCCAATGGTGCTACCATGTGATGTGAGAATGTACATGTATACCAGACATGCATCATTGAGAATATGGCTCACATTCTTCCTTAAACTCAAATCTAGACTATAATAGCCTAAGCATAAGGAAATTACCTTTTTTTCCCTGCTGCTTCTCACTCCTAGGAGTTGCTGGTTTAAGCCCTATGCCTGGTTTAAAGAAACCCTTAAAATCTGGCCTCTGACCCACACAACAGTATTAAGGGGCTGTAACTAAATGTCAGGCAATACTATATAGTTGGAAGGAACACTGAGATCTGGATAGGTTGAAACTAGAAGGGAAGTCTGCCAAGGAAACTAATACCAATATGAACATATGTAAATTAACATCTTAAGCAGTCAAAATAACATCACAGACTCACTTTCAGTGCTCAGTCCTAGAAGCCCAATGGTCAGTCACTCCAACCATCCACACATTTTGTAAGTTGTTCTACCAAAAAGGTGAGGCAAGAGGCTGAAGAAACCAAACCAGAGAGAGAAACAAGGCTTTAGCTTAAGGGTGGCCAAACAGTAGCTCAGGAGCCACATGTGGCTCTTTCATACATATTGTGTGGCGCCCACCAGCGCAGCCGGGGAAGCAACAGGAAGACATGCCTTTTCTCCCTCCCTTCCTTCTCCATCTATTTGCTTTCTTTGTCTCTCTCTCTCTTTCCACCTCTTTCATTATTTCTTTCCACCTTTCTCTCTCTTTCTCTCTTGGACAAATAAATATCATCATCAATATCTGTTTCTACACCTTTTGTTTTTATTTTTGGCAGTCTACTTTAATGTTAATAAAAAAGCAAATTTGCATATTTTAAAAATAAAAATGTGTAATATTTGCTAATGTCTTGTGGCTTCCCAACAGCTGATGTTTATTCTATGCGGCTCTTATGCTGAGCAGATTTGGCCACCCCTGCTTTAGCTACTGTCTGTTAAGGTCTAAGGCTGCAGTCACTGTATTAACTGGCATAATCCAATTGGAAAGTGCACTGAAAGTGGATTATTTAGTATCTGTGACCACAGCCTAAGTGAAGGGCCAAGTCCCAAAGCAAATAAGTCAAAGGAAAGGAAGAGAAGCAGAGACATTTTATGTGTAAAAGGGGCTCCGTGGCTCACAAGACAATGGTCGCTTTCAGCAGGCATAGCAGGCAGAGTAAACTGAGGATGAGTGCAGCTTGGGGTCTAATACCGGCCCCAGTTATAGGACAAGGATCACTGGGGATACTTGATCAGTTATCCGATGGCCAGACATAGGGTGAATCATGATGGAATGTGGTGTGGTCTGGCATTTTCTGCTGATGCTCTTCCTTTGTAGCTGTGATGGCCAGAAACTTCTTTACTGGCTTCATGCAAAAATATAAAGACGCAGTAGATGAATGCAACAAAGGAGAGTAAATAGGGTTTGTAAATATAAAAGGGTCCTATCCACCCACCAGTTCTCAAGTTTCCACCGACTGGCTATTTCTCTGCTTAAGGTAGCCTTCCTGGTATCTACCAGACTTTTTCTACAGTAGTTCACTTGCTATGGAATTGTCTTCCAGAGGAGATGTGGGGGGCAGCATCTTTAGATGTTTTTACATGGTTCTAGCTGCAAGGTCATTTTATTATTTAGAGCTTGTAATGGGGCATGGCTACAGACTTTGGGGGGTACCTGGGGATACTGTACTTTGTATGTTTTCAAAATTGCAATGCTAAGCTGTCTTGAGCAACAAAAGAAAACTAGAGTATACATTTTAATCGTTATTTATTAAGTAGTTCATTCAGTGACTCAGTAGGTGGATGGTTAATTAAGTATAAATTCTTCTATTGGTAATTATACAACAACCCTGGTTACTATGCAGTGTTTTCATGCCAAAGAGATCTGGTTTCACATCAAGTGAACTTTCAGTGTGTTACTGCAGCACAACTGGCAATCTTCAATAGTCATATTGGTAGTGTTGTTGCAACTTGGAAATGTGATCTAGTTAGAGACGTTGTGTTGCAGTTGTTATATAGCTTCACTGTGAAATTACAGTACCTATCCACAAGTGCATAAACTCTGTGCTCTGTGAGGAGGTCCTGTGGGTCAGAGATACTGCCTCTGATTGGCATGCAGAAGGTTCCAGGTTTAGTCCTCAGCATCTGTCATTATAGGATCTAGCAGTAGGTAATATGAAAGACCTCTGCCTGAGACCTTGGGAAACCACTGCCTCTCTGAGGGTGAGTTCAGACTGGCAGCTAATTCCGCCATTTGCCCAGCTGTAATTTGAGCTAGATCTTTTTGATCCAGCGTTGCACAACCAGACAGCTTGCCCATGAAGTGCTTTACCACATGTGACTCTCACTATGGATTGTCTAGATGGCATGCACCGTAAGGAGTCATGCTGTTGGCTTTTTTAAAAAAACCCTGTCTGCGCATGCACATATGCACCTCACCATATACTTGTTTTTCTATGCATGCACAGACTAAAATGGCAAAAGCACTGCTAGCGGTACCTTCCTTTAGGTACCATTTCAGTTAATAAATTTGATAAAGTTCAAGGGACCATCAGAAACATAAAACTGTTTGGATCACTTGAGCGGACCTCTGGAGAAGTCACATGTTTAAGCAGTTATGCGCACATAGCTAAGACTGTTTTTAAATGGTGGCTATTTGGGATAGTTTGGAGACCATCCCTATGAGCTGATTGCGTGCTGGTGGAATGATCTGACAGTGGAAAGTCTGGCATTGGCCCATTGGCCAGCTTTAGACTGGACTTTCACCACTATCTTTTAAGTACAGATCCCCAACAGGGATCGACGGGCTACTCATGGAAGTGGCATGATTCCCGGATGTTGTGATCTGGATGTGCACTTTAAATCTACCAAGCACTCATGTTTGGTGCAGCTCAAAAGAGCCGTATGAATGCACTCTGAGTAAACCATACTGATTTTGATGTCCCAAGAGTCTGATTCAGTAAAAGATAGCTTCATGTGTTTGTGTGTGCAGTTTTAGGCAAAATGCATCCAGGTTTTAATTTAGAATTCAAGTTATATTCTCTTGTCATACACTGGCAAAGTACCTCCAACAAAATGTAGTCTAGCATTGGATTGCTTCTCCTTTTACTCGTGACATTATTCACTTGACTTCAGCAACATTAAGGGAAAGATAACAAGATAATTGAGTTCCAAAGTCAATACTAAACCAATCCATAAATTGTGGACATTCCCCAACTGTTGCATCTTCATTTCCAGGAACCAAAAATTTCAACTTAATTAACTTCCCTAATTTGACTTAGTGACTGATAATCTGATTGCTTGTCTTTTATGGTAAGGTTGCAGGAGAGATGCAAAGGTAGCAAATTATTGCATAGCCTCTTAAGATTCATGATATATTTGGTTGGATCTCAAGGAGTCCTTCTGTATGAAGAAGGCATCTTGTGTACATGGGAGGGCTGTTTCTCTCTAGAAGGCTCAATGAGAAAAATGAAACTCAGTCTAAAGATGTTGTTTCTCTTTGTACAGCCATTTACTCTGGAGCTTGTACACTGTCATGGTCAAGTACAAGCATGATGCCTGTGGCGGAATCCACCTATTGTAAGCTAACCACTGGGTAAACTCTTGCACAACAGACATAAAACAGGTTTTACTCCTTTTTTTTGTTTGTTTACAGGGCTATATCGGCTCTAACAAACTGCAGTCATCTAGAGGTAGAGTTTCAAGACTTTGCCATATTTGATATTGGGGATGGAAGCATACTATGATAATAGCAACATAGATCTTCCATTTAGGAACACCATGATCTTTGACACAAATGAGTTTTAACAAGAACACTTATCGTAATTGATGATAGCAATTCTGGTGAACCAATCCTGGGATTAGTTAATTGGTGCAGAAAGTTTCCCAAACCCCTTCTGAACTTTCTGCCAACAAGCAGAACCATCTGAAGAAAAATGCCTTGAATCTGCTTCACTGAAGTACTGCAGAGTGCAAATAAAACAAGGAACGGATAACAAAAAGCAAGGGACTGGGTCAAACAGACTCTGAAAGTAGAATGAGTGGCAATTCTCTTTTCTGGAAGTAAATCTTATTGAATGAAACAAGACTTACTTATGAGTAGACCAGTTTAGGTCTAAACTCTGAGTCCCCCAGTTCTGGAATGACAGCCATCATAGTAGAATGGTGGTCCCTGGGACAGGATTGAGTGCTTTAGGACAAGAATGACAGCCCCTGGAGTGGAATGTCCATCCCTGGGAGTAGAATGAATAAGCTGGCAACCTGGAAGGACTTGAGAGCCAGCATAGTTCCATGGTTAGAGTGTAGGAGCTGGGAGACCCAGGTTTGAATCTCCATTTAGCCATGGGATCTTGCTGGGTGACCTTGGACCAATCACACCCTCTTGGCCTAATTTAAGGGAGAATGTTGCAGGCTACCTTGGGTTCTCATTGGGGAAAGGGGAGAGATTTCCAGGGCTGTTTTGCCATTCCAGTCAACCCCTAAAGAGGTCTCTTCAGATATAAGCCCTCTTTTACTCAGTGGGCTTATTCCCAAGAAAAAAAGGGAATGGCCTCATTCCTACTTGCAGATAACATATTAGGCCCATTTCCCATAGAGTCCACCCTATGGAGAGTATCCATTTTCTCCAGGGGGACTGATCTCTGTAGTCTGGAAATGAGTTGTAATTCTAGGAGTTCCCCAGGCCCCACCTAGAGGCTGGCATCCCTATTAGGAAACCGTTAATGGGAACAGTGAAAACTAGGCTCTATTTTAAAACTAGTCCAATTGGAAGACATTTGTAGTATTTGTTTGTTTGTTTGTTTGTTTATTCAACTTTTATCTTGCCCTTCCAGCAAGGGCGGCTGAATGCGGCTATGATTTAATAATAGCAACTATGATTTAATAATAGGTTGTAAATTTGGTTGTAGAGAAAAGCAGAAAAGATTTTGTATGTTTCAGTTGTTGTTTCGATGTTTTTGTATTTGTATTTTACCTTTTGTTTTAATTGTTTCAGTGATGTGTTTTTGTTTGGTTTTAATGGTTTTTAAGATACATTTTTATTACAATTGTTTTTAATCTGTTAGCTGCCTTGGTGGCCTTAATGGGGGCTGATAGGTGGGGAATGATTTTTTTTTAAATACATCAGTCAAATAATATTTTGTCCCAAGAACATGTTGACTTCATGCTCGGATGTTAATTCCAAATTCTAGCCATGTTGGAATCTTCCTGGACTCCAAGTTTCTTTGCATGGCCATCATAAAAAAATGCTTTTCAAGGGAAATTAAATCCCAACGTATGATGCCTAGTCTTTTAGTTAACCTCAGTGTTTTCACAAGAATGACTATATAGTTGCAAGGAAAGTCACAGTAGCATATGAACAATAGGTGCCCAACTCACAAAGGGCAATAAAGGTTGTCTTGATGTGCCTGGAGTGTTCCCATAACGTGACAATGCATTATAATCAAGAGAGAACAATAAGGAAAAAATATTGAAAAGGAAACATACCACAGAAATAGGAAAACTATGGGGATTTGCTTTGATTTAAGACAAGGCTAAACAAATTTGCATTTTATGTTTATTTGGGGGGGGGGAATTATGTTTATTTGGGGGGGGGAAATAACTTTTTTTATATCTTCCTCCTTCATTTTTTTGCTAACCATGGATCAGTAGAAGAAGCATATATAATGCAAATCTTGGGTCAGTTTGGGATGTACTTTCTAATCTGGGAGAACCGGGTTTGATTCCCCACTCCTCCACTTGCACCTGGCTGGATGGCCTTGGGCAAGCCATAGCTCTGTACCAGCTGTTCTCTCAAGGACAGCTTGGGAAAAAGCTCTCTCAGCCCCACCTACTTCACAGGGTGTCTGTTGTGGGGAGGGAAAGGGAAAGGAGTTTGTACGCCGCTCTGAGACTCCCAAGTGAGTGAAGGGCGTGATATAAATCTAATCTCTTCTTCTTCTTCTTCTAGGCAGGTGCAGCCTGATGTACAAGAGGTGATTAGCACCAGGTTTTAGCCATACATGTTGCAGGTCCTTCTCATCCTTCAATGAGCAACGTGGCATTAACAGCAGTTTTAGGGCCAGGCATCTGAGGAATTGTAGGGTTCTTCTCAGGTTCTTCTCAGATTGGCTGAAAATGGACCTTGTTTCTTTCATATTCTTGGGTGAGGTAGGGTTAGATATTGAAATTGGCATGGCCCTAGCAGAAATAATTAGACCTTACTGATGTGATTAGGCAGAATTAGTATGGTTTATATAGATTAAGATAGATTGGTAAGGACCCTGAGATGTTTGAGGAAAAGGGAGATACCCAAGTCAGACACTCATGACTGACTGGACCAACAGGCTGAGGGGACTCCTTCAGTGCTGAACATCATCATCAGAACTCTTGTGCTAACTGGCATGAAGAGATGGTGTTGGTGACCTCTTGGAACAAGTTGGTGTGCAGTCTAGGAAAGTCTGCTGATCTTAGAGCCAGGGTAGGATAGCCAAATGCCAGCAATCTCTCCCACAGCCTTTTAGGAAACCTGCATGAAACTGTTTGGGAGTTTAATTACCTGTTTTAGCTGTGCCTTCAGTGGGGCAGGGGGACAATGGGTGTGCTTGTGGCACAGAGATGTGTATATAAAGTGCCATCAAATCGCAGCTGTCTTATGGCGACCTCATAGGTGTTTCAAGGCAAGAGATTAGAAGAGGTGGTTTGCCATTGCCTGCCTCTGCCTGCATAGTGACACTGGAATTCCTTGGTTCTCTTCCATCCAAATATTAACCAGGGCCACCCTGCATGGCTTCTGATATCTGATGAGATCAGGCTAGCCTAGGCTATCCAAGTCAGGGTGTGGCACATAGAAGCCATAGTTAATTTGTATAGTGATCTGCAAGGAGTATTCAGAAACTCTAATGAACATTAGGAGTGGGGTTTTTTTGTTTCTTTTTAAAAAAAACCTTTATAAGAATTAATAATTTCCTGAATATAACTGGTGGCCCATCTTGATCCCCCTCCCACACACACACTTTTTGTACCCTCCCCTTGGCAGCCCAAATATTATTCAGTTCTCTTGTGTGATTTTACTATGCCTCAGTACATTTGTTCAGGGATTATTTCATTTTTGGGCAGTAAATATTTGCTTTCGGGGGCTTGCACATGCTTCTATTTATCTCTGCTCATTATCTCCTTCCAGGACAAATTGGGAATCCTACATTTGACTCTCATTTCACGAGCTACACACATCCTTGGGTATAACAGATGGCTTTATCGGTTTGACGATCCTCTCGCAAATGCAGTTTGATGTCTGAGAGCAGTAGGACTTTATTTGTCTTCTCATGCATCATTCACCATCAGCAATAAATTCTGGCGGACAAATCATCACTTCAGAAACACCTTGTGAAGCCCAGCCCATTAAATAGATTGACACAGGTGTAGATGATTGGAATTTAGTAGTAAGCAATTACTGCAAACAAGATGGACTGCAGGCACGGCTCACTCGGCCTCGCAGCTTTTGGCTCTGTAACGCCAACTCAAATGAAATTAAATTAACTTTTTTTCCCCCTCCTCCCTTGCCGGCCGAAGCGGAGTAAGTGAATTTTGTTATTAAGGTCCTGATATTTGTACACGGCTCCTCCATTCTCATAAAATCTAACTGATTGAGAAACGGGTGCAATCCGTGCTGGAGCTGATGGTACAATTGGAGGATGTTTGGGAATCTCCTCAATGGTTATGAGGCTGCTTGGTAAAGGCAAGAAGGATGGTCCTAGCAGGACTGAAAGATGCCTTTCCCCACGTATGCAGCCTCTCGTTGCCCACAAAGCATGAGAAGTTGTGCGCCCCAGAAGGGAAGTTGCTTTTCCTCACAGAAGTCCTGTGTATGAATATGTATGAATGTATTTGATGTTAGTTGTTTATAAAATTTGAATTAAATTATCTTGAGAGAGAGAAGAAGAGATTGGATTTATACCCCGCCCTTCACTACCCAAGGGAATCTCAGAGCGGCTGACAATCTCCTTTCCCTTCCCCTCCCCACAAGAGACACCCTGTGAGGTAGGTGGGACTGAGAGAGCTCTGACAGAAACTGCTCTTTTTCAAGAACAGCTGTGCCAGAACTACGGCTTGCCCAGGGTCATCCAGAAGGTGCAAGTGGAGGAGTAGGGAATCAAACCCGGTTCTCCCAGATTACAGTCCATGCACTTAACCACTACACCAAACTGGCTAGGACTTTACATGTCCAGTTAAATTTTTTTACACAGTGTAACAGCCTTAGTGCTGGGATTCTGTATCAAACCTGCTTTCACTGTGTTACCATTTCATATTTACACATTTCCTCACAGAAGGGCTATTTTATATCTTGTGTTAAAGTGTTCTGAAAGAAAAGTGAATTAAAAAGTTTCCTCTAATGATGCAAGCAGACTTTGGCATATCCCTTTGAAACCTGACACTTGGGATTCTTGGCACTAAACAGCAGGGCTTTCCAGACTTTGGAAAGAGTCCTAGGAACACACACACATTGAAGTAAGTCCAGGATCATGCTTTATGTGCCATTTCACTTGTAGCAGCTGGATCAGGGACATGTCAATCAACTTCATTTTTTAAAAGCCTCAGATTGGATCCCTCGCAAGACCCGAATTGGGTCCTTGGAGACTCTCTCTTGGCTCTTACTCATGGTTTCTTTCTCTTTTATGGGTCAGTCTTGGTCTTCTTTGCATGCCTCAGCCATCCCATACTTCACTGGTATGCCTTCATGCCACCCTCTGTCAAGGTCCCAAAGCGATCTGTCCCAACAACATTCCTTCAGAAGGACCAAGTTTATTGAGTATAGGAAAGGCAGGCCATCTGTGCATACATTCTGTGTTAGTAATAACTAGCAGGGCAGGAGAGTGGAAGATATACAGGTTTCAAAGCAGGGTCCCCTGATGGAGCTGAACAAATCAGAGAATGCATTGTAATGCACCTAAACTAATGGGTTCACATTCCCAGGGAAGAAGCATAGCAAGGTACCAAGCTCAGAAGCCTAGGCTAGAAGATAAGGCACAGTGAAAGAAATGAAACTTAACATTCCAGCACATTAAGGAGTTTACCCAGCAGCCTTCTGCCTCCCCCCACCAATGACAGTAGTGTAGCTGACTCCCTCCATTGCTGCCTCCAGTAAGTATGGGGTCTAGATCTCTAATGCCCGCCCAGCCTCTTGTGAACCACCGTTTCCCATGCTTGGGGGTTGGTTGCCCTGGCTGTCTTCTTGGAGCCATTTCCCCAGTCTCCTGTACCTCTCCAGCCACTCCCCTGGTTAGCCTGTTCCTCTCATTTGAGCTGACAGGCTCGGGGGGGGGGGGATCCACTGGCGACAACACACCACTTCTGGTTTGGCCATATTTATATCTGGCTGGGTTGTTTAGAACATCACTCTTCCCTCCCCAGTTCACAGTGTCAAAAATTCAGGACACAGTCCAGACAGAATTAAGTACTTCATATTCCTAAACAAATGTCTTCCGTATGCTGTTTATCCATACTATATATGTCAACTTTATATACAATATATGTAGAATTTGCTTTATTGGCGTGCATAAAATCTTGAAAAATGCATACAACATATAGGAAAAATTAATACATGGAAATACAGATCTTCTATGCCCTGTTGTTAGCCTTCTAGCACATTTAGTTTAAGGAAACCCAAACAGCTGCTTGCAGCCATCAGAAGTTGACTCCCAGCTAATGAGGGATCCTCTGAGAGTCTGCTTATGGGGAAATTTTGCTCCATTCCCAGCAAAGTTTATTTCTTGAGGAGCTGGAAGTTGCCTAGCTTGGAAACACTGCTGACTCTCAGACATCCTGAGATTCAACAGATTTGGAGAGGGGGGTGATCAGAAGCCCAGCTGCTTTCCCTTTTCCCCACCCCCAACTGTCATCTTGGATTGCAGAGAAAAGGAGAGGAATCAGCCCCTTCTATCCTCTCATTTGCAAGACAGTGGGGAATTTCACACTACACCTTTAAAAACATTACTGAACCAGCTTGGAATAAACAGTACAGTGACAGGCCATTTCAGACAGCCCTTCCCCTACCGTTTTGGAGCTGTCTTCAAAGCAGTTTGTCATTTCAGACTACCACTTTCTTTCCGTGCCTCTTTTTGCCCGTGCGGGCTATCTCCGTCATTTTTTTTAAGAGCCGATTTAGAGCACTATGACCCTGTAACAGGACACCAAAACAGCGTCATAGCGACCCCATTGGAATGTCTGGGCTCCACTGAGATACATGAGGTTGCTTGTTAAAAACTTGTTAAAAATAGGAGGTGGAAGCTCAGGCAGGCACACTCACAGACTTCTGTTTTTGATTTCTTGAACGTTAGGTAGGAATTGATGCTTTCTGTGTTTGTAAACTGTCCTGTTCCCCCCCCCCCTTTCCCTTTCCATGCCTGCACCATCTTCCAGGCTGCCTGTCATTTAAAAATCTTTTCTCTTAACCTTTCTTCTTCAGGCACTTTAAATTACCCACCCCGTGCAGTATTTAGGGACAGGACAACAGGCTGCCTTTTCATTCCCCTCCTTCCCAGCCCTCTTCCCAGCCTCCATTTTACAAGTCGCTATCTTGCCCAAGGAGAATTCCAGGAACCCAAAATCTGTGGCAGGATTTTAAACCACCCCCCCCCCCCTTTTCCAATGACGGAGATTGCCCACATGGGCGAAAAGAGGTGCAAAAACACTCACCATCAAAGGAAGCACTTCGGGGGCATTTCACACAGCACCCTATAGCGCTTCAGGACCGGTACAAAGAACTGAAGAATGCTTGGGAGGAGATTTCAAGGTAAACCAGCTCAGGAACGCTTCCCCAATGGGAGAGGCACGTTTCTGTGTGAAAGGGCCAATATGTTCTGTTAGGGAACCGGTACTAATACGGTTCTGTGTGAAATGCCAGACAGAACCCGTTACTGAAGAGTTCCTGAAACGGAACATATTGGCTGTGTGAAATTCCTCATTGAAAGCATTGCCTCTGGCCCTGGAAGGGAGGAAAGAAATTATCTGTTTCTCTCCCTTTTGAAATGCAGAGATCAAAAGGATTGCATGTGTCCCCAACAATAGTTCTTTTTACCCTTCCTTTTGTAACACAGAGATCAAATACATTGCATCTATCCCTGCCCAGCTTGGAGGGGAGGGAAGAGCTCTCTTTTGCAACTTCATGGTATAGGAGGTATTTTGCTGAGTGGTAAGGGTGGATAAGATCCTGACTCCCAGCTAATCCACCAGTTAGCTGTGAGTCCACTGCTGACAGGCAGCTGCAAATTGCTGTTGTTTTTTTTTCAGTTTGCTCAACACAATCTGAGCATATATTCTATCAGCTCACAGTCTGACTGTGAGTGTTGAACCAACTACGTTGGTCTGCGGATCAGGTTCACTGAGAAAATGTGCAGGATCCCTAATCTGGTTGGCCATTGTGTGAAAAGGACTGCTGGACTAGATGGACCACTGGTCTGATCCAGAACAGCAAGACTTATGTTTATGGAAATTGTGTGTGTGTGTGTGTGGGGGGGAAGTAATGGATTCTATTTGCACAAGGGATAAACAAAATTTAACATACACATGAACCTACCTTATACTGATCATAGCACTGGTCCACAAAGGACAGTCTTGTCTACTTAGACTGTCAGTGGCTCTCCAGGGTCACAGGTATTTTACATCACTTATGACCTTGATCCTTAGAACAAAGTTTGAGTCCAGTGGCACCTTTAAGACCAACAGTGTTTAATTCTGGGTATAAGCTTTTGTGTACATGCAATGTATCTGATGAAGTGTGCGTGCAAACAAAAAGTTATACCCAGAATCAAACTTTGTTGGTCTTAAAGGCACCACTGGACTCAAACTTTGTTTAATTGCTTTGGAGCAACATGGCTACCCTCCTGAATCTACTCTGATCCATTTAACTAGCGATACCAGGGACTGAATCAGGGACTTTCTGCATGCCAAGTAGATGCTTTACCAATGAACCATGGACCTTCCTACTGAAATGGGAACTTTCAGATTGAAACCACAAGGATTTCAAATCCAAAATCATCTATCTTTTAAAAACAAATTAAAGAACTCGTTTTACCTAACCCTGTTATCTTCTGTGCTTCGGGATGGATTCTGCATTCTGCTGCAACTACGCTAGGCATCTTGACTTAGGTCTCAAAGCTGATATTCCCTCTCCCTCATTACATGTCTCTATTCAAGGGTTCATTCCCATTTATTTTGCTTAGAGACTATGGAGATATGACTTCAAAAAATATTCTTACTGTTTTTGTCCTGTTCACACATGTTCTTGGTTGTTAGCAAATGCTAATCTACGATGCTCTTTCTCTTCAAGCTCTGTTGCCGACAGACACTGACCCTCAAAGGGCCCATCTACACTTTACAAATCTCAACTCCTTTTTTTTAAAGTGGTTTGCCAGATGATCTTACTGCATTTTTCAGAAATAATTGGGCTCGGTGCCCTTGTATCTATTGCCTTCTTTCTTGTCAGTGGTAAAGGGGGCTATAAATAATAGGGCCATCTAGACACGAAAAACATTGTCTGCTCCATTCTTGCTCACTGCTACAATGTGTTTTGTCTGTTCTTTTTATTGGTTTGAGGCCTCTGCTTCCTATGAGTCTTATCTTGTTAATGGCCGTCATCTCAAATATGCAGTGTATTTTCTTGCTTCCACGGATGACACTCGCTATCTCCATAATAATAATCATTTGGCCTCTGATTTAAACCATTCCAGAAGGACAACCCACTGTGAGAATCAACAGCTTGCTTCACTTCTAAAATTGCCTACTGCCCCATTGGTAGATTGGGAGTTTTCTGCTGGCTCTGATTTCAGGAAGTCTTGGAGAAATGAAACTGAGGGTTGTTGAAAACAGTCCCTGCTGATGTCTTCACAGTGGTCTCTGACAAGAATGATGCCTCAAGGGAGATAGGAGAAATGTGCAAGGAAAGATAGGTAAAATAATGGTATTAATCTGAGATGATGGTAATGCTTATAGAAGGTCCAGTGTTAGTATAGACAAAGCATATAGGAAAGTTACAGAAATGTTGTGACAACTTTGGATCAGTTCAAAAGTTCAAGTTTGTTTTACAGTTTCTCCCCATGAGATTATGGTTAACCTTTTTTTCTGATTGTATTTGCAAAAAGTGCTAGAATTACAGGCTGGGATTCAGCAATGTATAAGCAGAAACATAAATGGTCTTAGTGCAGCTCTACCTGCACAAGTTCATGGGCAACACCTAGTACTTTCATCCCTTTATTTAATAATGCCAAGAAATTGGTTGCACAAATGCCTTGGAAAAATGGTTCAGAATTAGGGTTGCCAAGTAGGGTCGACTTACCGGCCCGGGGGGAGTTGTTCTCCCCCCCAGGAGCTCTTCTGGCACGTGTGCTTTGCGCGTGCGCCATGGCGATGTGATGACGTCACCCAGAGGTAACGTCATCACGTTGGGGGCGTTGCCAAGGCAACGCTCTGGCAATCGCCCCAAAAACTCTATGGTATCATAGAGTTTTGGGGCGATTGCCAGAGCATCGCCCTGGCAATGCCCCCAATGTAATGACATCACCTCCGGGTGATGTCATTACATGGGGAAAGTCGTCCTCACCAGACGACTTCTGGGGCGGGGTTCCCCCCACCGGCCGAATGCCGGCTGGAGGATCGGGAGCCCCTATAGCGGGGGATCCCCCGCCCCCTGGGCTGACTTGGCAGCCCTATTCAGAATGCACTACGCCCAAGGAGATAGTGCAAAAGTTTTCTTCCTTCCATACTTCTGGTTGAATATGGACTCGAGCAAATGTGGAACTCTTCAGCTGGATCCAAGCCATTGCCATTAAAATAGATAACCTGTTTGTATGTGAAATTGAGTATTTCATGCATGGGAAACATACATATTGGATAATTGATGGGGAAATGCCACAAACAAAAAGCAGAAAATTTGAGCAAGTGAATCAGCAAGATGAAAAAAGGTCTTACTACATCCCCTAAGGGAAAAAAAGTGAATATATCTGAATATCCCTAGTTGCCCAGCTTCTTAAGGTAATAAACTTAATGTATGACACAATTTTCAAATGCAACTTGCTCAAAAAAGTTACCCTCATTTACTCTCAAAATTTACCTAGAGAGTTAGCCTGGTGTAGTAGTTATGAGTGGTGTACTCTAATCTGAAGAACTGGGTTTGATTTCCCACTCCTCCAAAGAGAGCCAGCTGGGTGACCTTGGACCAGTGACGGTTCTCTCAGAACTCTCTCAGCCCCACCTCCCTCACAAGATACCTATTGTGGGAAGAGGAAGGGAAGGCAATTGTAAGCCACTTTGAGACTCCTTAGAGTAAAGAAAAGTGGGGTATAAAAACCTACTCGTCCTCTTCTACTAGTAGTTGAGGTCTCTGAGTAATAGACTTGTTCATGGGAGGTTGTTTCTTCCATTTTTGTTAGTAATTCCTAAAGGGACTGTTTCATTCTTGGGTTGTTTCACATAGTTTTATTTTGTTATCATTGTTTGATTTTCATATTATTACCATTGATTTCAAATAGAAGATCACCACTCCTTTCTTGGGTCTGTACCTTCATTGTTTTCCACCTTAACTGGACAAACTTCAGGGAGATCGTAGCACTCCCATAGCACATCTACGCTTCCTAATTGCAGGCAATAAACAGAGGAATAGGGATCCTCATTGAGGCAATTAAATGTACCCATGCTTAACATTAAAGTATTTGGAGGAATTGACAGGAAAGATTCCAAACACAGAATAACATAGACAGCAGCCACTTAGCTTGACAGACAGTATCATGAGGAAGAGGCAGATTGGCAAGGCAAGGGTATCTGGTAGCTGAAAGAGGAAAGGCATCTGGGCAAGTGGGCAGCTACAGCAGGACCTTGAGGTAGGTAGATTTGCTTGGAGGAGGTTTAAGACTTGGAGAGAAATGGCAAACATGGGAGTGCAAACACAGGACACAGCAGGGCAGGCTGTGGGAGAAGACAGGAAGTTCCACCCCCACCTCCTTCAGAACTGGATTGATTCACCCATGTATGTAATCCTAGGGGTTACCACTTGCAGTCAGTCAAGAAAGCCCAGAGGGTCTCTCTCCCCTTCCACTAAGGAACTCTTTCTATGCCTTTTTTTAAAGAAAATACCAGTTGTCTAGGAAAAGTGAAACTAGTAGAATCAGAGAAAAGCAAAATCACAATAATTAAAGAGAACAAAATGAAAGAAAATGTTTTTTCCCCTGCATTATAGGCTGTTTAGGCGGGGCATTTGTTTCATGGTCATATTAAGTACAATAATGATGAACACCTCATTTTCATAATTATTGCAATTAACAGCAAAAGAAACACATGTGTTACTGTGTAGCTATCCAAACCAGAAGGGGTGGGTGGAACTAAAAAAGGATTTATAAATCTGTTGCAATTTATTCCCTGGGTGTATCAGAATTATCTGCATTTTCAGCTCCTCCTATAGCCCATGGGCAAGGCAGACATAGTCTGTGATTCCTGCTTCCCACATTGTCATGATGACAGGGCTTTCAGGAGAACTCCCAATGGATCAAGTTTTGGGGGTCAAAGTACATTATAGCCACAACTAACCTCTCAGGTAGTGGTGGCCATTTGCTCCCTATTTCATTTCGTCGTATGCCCTGTTATATTTGTTGTTGTTGGGTCTGATTCTCTGCTTTTCAAAAAAAAAATGGTTTATTTGTTTATTATTAATTTATTTATAAATTAAATTGCCCTTCCCCATATACACAAGGCTCAGGTTGGTGGACAACAATAATAAAAAAAAACTTTCATAAATGAATAAAAACAGTTCAGAAAGGTAAAATAATATGTGACATTTTCATATAGTCCTAAAAAACTTCAGATTGTACCACTGCCTTGTGGGGGCAGAAGGGGGGGGGGGTGCCAGGTAAGATGGAGTCCATCGCTGTCCTCAACCCAAAGCCTGGCATTTATGTACACTGCAGACATTTTACATTCAAATTATACACGCAATACATGTTATGTGTACATTTAATACACTTCTTGCTTTTATAGATGCACAAATAATATTGGAAAATGTCAGTATTTTATGAGGTAATTTGGTGCAAAGAAAGAAAATGGTGTAAAAATAAAGAATAATCAGTTCAGGCTGCACAAGGGAGAAGCAGAAAATGAAATGGGGACCTTCCAGATGAAATGGCTTTGATAAGAAATTCAGAATCATTCCTACTTTCCAATAAGCTGCTTATTTAAAGATCTGACAAATGTCTAGCAAGTGAAGTGACTGAAATTCTCACATAAGTCATGATATGGGTATCTTAACATCAAAATACTTCAATATGGATGCCAAATGTTCAGTTTGAGAGTTGGGGCTGGGGGCTGGTATCATGTATCACACTGTACAGAGAGTCATGAAGACTCCAACTTCATTCAATCTGTTATCCATGCCCCTCCTAGAAACTTGGGGCCATATGATGCCATAGGATGGGTTCCCCAACCTTTCTGAGCCTGTGGGCTGTTTTGGAATTCTGACACAACATAGTGGGCGGGGCCAAAGAATGGTTGCCATAAAATGGCTGCTGCAGGAGGTACAGGCAGCTACAAAATGATTGCCCCAGCTTACCTTCAGTCACACAGCAAAGATCCTTGTGCTATGGTGGTAGTTGCTGCCAAAGCAACATTTTTTTAAAAAAAAAAAACCCTGCACAGCCAATCAAAATCCTTGTAAGTCAAAAGTCCCACCTGACCCCACCCACTTTCTAAAAAGTGGCAGGCACCAGAAAAGGTGTTGATGGGCACCATGGAGCCCATATGTACCACATTGGAGACCCCCGCCGTAGGATATAGAAGAAGAAGAAGAAGAGATTAGGTTTATACCCCACCCTTCACTCACTTGGAGTCTCAGAGCGGCTTACAAACTCCTTTCCCTTCCCCTCCCCACAACAGACACCCTGTGAGGTAGGTGGGGCTGAGAGAGCTCTTTCCCAAGCTGTCCTTGAGGGAACAGCTGGTGCAGAGCTATGGCTTGCCCAAGGTCATCCAGCCAGGTGCAAGTGGAGGAGTGGGGAATCAAACCCGGATCTCCCAGATTAGAGTCCGTGCACTTAACCACTACACCAAACTGGCTCTGCACATTAAGGAACATCTAACCCCAAAGCAGCTCTTGCCAATATTAGATCTGTCAGTGAGGCCCTGTTCAGATCACCATCTATGACAGAGAGATTAGAAGCCACTAAGAGCAGGGACTTTTCAGGAGTTGCCCCTGAGCTGCTAAGCTCCATCATTCCACTTCACCTGACATCTTGTCTGAAATGCCTTCAGGATGGTGGCAGTGAAGTGAGATCGTATGTTTTTGATGCTTAAAGGATGTTTGTGATAGATTTTACTTTTATTTTCTTAACTGCTTTGGAAGCAGTTAACATTAGTGATGCTATGGTTTTTGCAAATCACTTGCTCAGCAAGTGAATGTCAGTTGCTTGCAATACTCATTTTTCCCCCTTGAGTCACTTGCCCCTACTCTTGATCAGCTGACAACTTTACAATTTAAAAGGATCTTTACTGTGGGGGAGGTCTGAGTTGCTTTTGAGCCTGAGCAGTTGGTGAGTATTCATCAGTGTATGAGGAAGATGGCTGGTGTCAGAATCTGCAGATTCAGACAAGGATTTCTGTAGTCTTCTGCTATATTATAACCTGTTGCTATGTTGCTATGTATTGTAACCTGTTCCTGCACACATTTTGTACTCATGTCTATTGCTATCAGTTGCCCCTATGCCCACTATGTAATCATACCTATTGCCATCTGATAGACCATTGTGAATGTATACTATGTGACCCCAGGTTTATGGCTTTGACCAGGCCTGGTCTATGTAACTGTTTGCCCGGGAGAATGACAACTTCAAAGCATGGGAACAATGGGCCTCTCACACTCCTGCCTCCGCATTCCATTCATCCCGGCTGGGAAGACAAGGGGAGGACAGGGACTATTTCTTATCAACGTGCGAAAGCCTTGAGGGAAGCATTTGTTATGTGAATATGGTTACATCTGAGGGGTCTGGTTTGGGAAGGGAAATTTACAGCTTCACACCTAGCTTTCTTTCCTGTGGGAAGCAAACGGCCAGAGACCCCTTTTGCCTGCCGTTTTTCCCCTTTGGTGATTGGTTACCTATGGGCAATTCAAATTGTACTGAAGGGTATATTAGACCTGCTTCTATTGTATGCGTTATCTCTGACAATAATCCAAGGACCTGTACCAATGTAGAAATTGGAAATAAAGAACTGTGTTTCATCAACAAAGATCTGATCCTTGACTACTTTGAGCAGAAGCCTCACAGATTGTCAGAGATCTGTGACTGGGACTTGGCCGTTCCTGACCATGTCGGACGACGGTACTCTTCCCATCCCTACTACCGAAGATCAGCCGGTGACCCCGGGGGACCAGGGTGCCGGTGGTGGAGGAGGCGGCGGGGAGCCCGAAGTGCCAGTGACTACGGTTCAGGGGGCTCACTACATCCCGCGCCCACCTCCTCATCAGAGCGTGACCCCGAGGTACTCATGGAGCAATTTCGGTCGTGGGACCGTCGACTCCTAGGTGCACGATCGGAAGGGGGCACGGGTGTCGATCCAGGCAGATCACACCGAACGCGGGAAGCTGAGCTTTCTGGGAGACGAGAGAGAGACGACCTACGGAGGAGAGTGGCGTCCCCCGCCCCTGGAAGAGGAGAGAGTCGGACCGTACGGGCCCAATCTCTACGGGGAAGACCAAACCCAAGCCCTGGACCGTATGATGGGAGATTTACGGTTCCAACTCACCACAGAATTGCGCGAGCTAGCCCTCGACCTGCAGTACCAGTTTTGAGACGCCCTGACGGCTATGCAAGCAGCTCGCCCAGCCCCAGGAGGGGTAGGACCCCCAGGAGGGGGAGTCCCGCAGCCGCCGGTTCCCCCCGGAGGAGTTCCCGCGGGAGTCGTCCCGCCGCAAGTGCCGCCGCAGGTCCCACAGCCCGTTCCCCGTCTGGTTCCCGCACCCGTACCTGCACCGGCCCCTGTGCCGGCAGGGCCGATGGTTCGCCCGGCCCCCGCCAATCCGTTGACGGCTACTTTCGATGGGGACCCCGAGAAGCTGCGGTTCTTTCTCATAGAGATCGAGCGGTTCCTAGACACCTGGGGACACCTCTACCCCACCAAGAGGGACTGGATTGGCTACATCGGGTCCAAACTGAGGGACGCCGCCAGCGACTGGTACGTGAGCCTGCACAACGCCCCCGGGCCTGAGTTACGCTCCGTGCACAACTTCATGTGGGCCCTCCGACACCACTACGAGGACCCCTTGGGAGAAGAAAAGGCTCGGAACCAGTTGCGGAAGCTGACCCAGGGGTGGTCCTCGGTGAGGGAGTACACTGACAAGTTCCGGTGCATAGCGGCCAAGATTCGCGGCTGGACCCAAGATCTGTTCATAGAAAAGTACAGGGAAGGTCTGAATCCCGAGGTGTACGAGACGGTGTTGCGAGGGGGAAGACCGGGCTTGCTGGCCACATGGATGAGAGCGGCTGCGGATGTGGAAGAACGCTTCACCCTCATCAAGATGGGAACTTCAGCAACTGCCCAAGCCAAAGCGGCTCAGAAGGTGAAACCCAAGCCAAACCTCCAAGAGATCCGGGACGCCCGCTTCAAGCAGGGGCTCTGCATGAGAAGCGGGGAGAGTGGTCACTTCGCCTCGGCGTGCCCCCACGGGGGGGGGGGGAAAGTCCCCAAAACCTCCACCCCGGTAGCCGGGAGCACCCCTAGTAAAGGGAAAACCTAGTTCAAGCCCCGGGCATTACAGCTGGAAGGGGCCGCGAGCGAGCAAGGAGAGCTGGAGCTGACAGAAGCACAGATGTCGGGAAACTCCAACGGCCTGCAGTGAGCGGTGCAGAACTGCAGGTCCCCATCCATGACGTGCCATCCCCGGTGAGCATCCCTGGCCCCTTACTGTATATGGTAGTGACTGTGATAGCCCCCGGGACCGGGACCCATGTCCGTGTCTGAGCTTTAATTGACTCAGGGTGTGCCCGGGACTTGATTAGCCCTCTAGTAGTGGAGGGACTAGGACCTAAGGTCGCCCCGTTGGGGGAGCCACTCACGTTCACTCAAATGGACGGATCGGAAATGAAAGAGGCGTGTGTGGCAGAGACCGAGAGACTGATAGTGGGGACGGGGGATCACTGGGAGAGGAGAGCTTTCGTCATCACTCCGAATACCCAGTTCCCCATGGTGTTGGGGAGTCCCTGGTTAAGCTCCCATGACCCCTATATCAAATGGAGTGAAGGGAAAATCTCCTGGGTGGATGAGAAGTGTCAAGACCATAAGTGGGACACGGGGTGGGGAGCGGGGCCTCCGGCACCTCTCCGAGCGGCGGCGCTCACTCTGGTGCCCTCCGCAGTTCCCCGGGAATATCGGGACTTAATGGGAGTGTTCAGTGAAACCGAGGCCGATGAACTACCCCCCCACAGACTGTCGGATTGTGCCATAGAGCTGATCCCGGGAGAGAAGCTACCAAAGGGAAAGCTTTATTCCATGAGCCCTCCGGAGCGGGAGGAGCTAAGGAAATTCCTAGACAAGAATTTGGAGCGAGGGTTCATCCGCCCCGTTAAGTCCCCATTCACGGCCCCTGTTCTGTTCAGGAAGAAGAAGGACGGGGGGCTACGGCTGTGTACAGACTACAGAGGATTAAATGCAGTGTCAGCCTCCAATGCCTACCCCCTTCCCCTTATTAAGGACTTGTTAACGGAAGCGGCAAAAGGAAAGGTGTTTACTAAGTTGGATCTCCGAGACGCATATTTCTGGGTGCGCATCAGGAAGGGGGATGAATTTAAGACTGCGTTTAACACACCATTGGGGCAATTCGAGTACCTGGTGATGCCGTTCGGCTTAAGTGGCGCGCCCGGGGTCTTTATGAGCTTAATAAATGAAGTGTTGCACAAGCATTTATGCAAGGGGGTGTTATGTTACTTAGATGATATCTTGATCTACTCTGCTGATAAGAAAGAACATGTACGGTTCGTCCGGGAAGTGCTGTCAATCCTGTTAAAAAACCAGTTGTATGCAAAATTGTCGAAATGCGAATTCCATAGGGATTCAGTGGACTTCCTAGGGTACCGCATTTCCCAGAAAGGGCTAGAAATGGACCCTGCCAAGGTAGAGGCCGTAGTGCAGTGGGAAGCCCCCCGAATGAGAAAACAGCTTCAGAGTCTTTTAGGATTTTGTAATTTCTACCGCACCTTCATAAAAGACTTCACCACAGTCACCCTCCCGCTAACTGAACTCCTTAAAACCAAGGGGAGGGGCCCGGAAGCAGGGAAGCCCGGGGAAAGAATAGCCTGGACTGAAGAGTGCCAAAGGGCGTTTGATACTCTTAAGACCCTTTTCACCTCGGAGCCCATCCTGGCTCACCCCGATGAAACCAAGGAATTTGTGGTGCATGTAGATGCGTTGAATGTGGCCATGGGGGGAGCCATCCTACAGAAGGGGTCGGATGGGAAGCTGCACCCTCTTGCATACATCTCAAAAAAGTTTAATGAGACAGAGAGAAATTGGTCAGTGTGGGATAAAGAGGCAGCAGCCATCCGACTGGCCCTCACCACTTGGCGGCATTGGCTAGAAGGAGCACAGACCCCTTTTGAAATTTGGACGGATCACAAAAATCTGGAAGCCTTGCACACCCAGAGGTCCCTGAATGCGAAACAGCTCCGATGGGCCGATTTTTTCTCAAAATTCAATTTTGTGCTTAAACACTTCCCCGGGAGAGCCAATTCGTTAGCAGACGCGCTATCCCAATTGCCCCAGCACGAGAGCCAAAAGGAAGAGGTGTTCGACTCCATGTTCTCCCCTCAGCAGTTGGGAGGAGCTGTAACCACCAGAAGCCAGAGTAAGCAAGCGGCAGTAGAGTCGTGGGGGAATGACTGGGGGGGGGATTACTCCCCGGAAGAAGTCGAAGAGTTGGGAAACCTAGAGGACTGTTCCCTCCGGGAAAACAAGTGCTGGTACCATGGGGACAAACTCGTGGTACCTCGAAACAGACGAAAGGACATATTGCTGACTTGTCATTCATCAAAATTGGCCGGGCATTTTGGGTTCTTGAAAGTGCTTAATTTAGTCCAGAGGCAGTTCTGGTGGCCGCGCATGCGCAAGGATGTCTCGGACTTTGTAACTGCCTGCCAGACCTGTTTGATGTGCAAAAGGAGGGGAGGGAAGGTCCCGGGACTGTTGCACCCGCTGCCCACCCCCTCTCACCCATGGGAAGTGATAGCCATGGACTTCATCACCAACCTGCCACCCTCAAAAGGAAAAACCGTAATTTGGGTGGTGGTGGACATGTTTTCAAAGCAAGCCCATTTTACCCCGTTCAAACAGCTACCTACGGCAAAGGGGATGGCTAAGGCTTTTTTCAACCACGTGATAAAGTTGCATGCTTTTCCCAAGCGCGTAGTATCCGATCGGGGCAGTCAGTTCGTTGCCAACTTCTGGCAGGAGCTTTTGACGCTAATAGACATTGAACCAGCCTTAAGCTCGGGGTACCATCCAGAGACCGATGGCCAGTCCGAACGAACTAATCAAATCCTGGAACAATTCCTAAGGTGTTACACTAACTACCATCAGGACAATTGGGTTGAATTACTGCCATTTGCAGAGTACAGTTACAACAATGCTATTCATTCGTCTACGGGCGTATCCCTGTTCATGGCGGTGGGCGGCTTTGAAGGAAAACCTCTGCCCACCATAGAGGACACGCCAAACACCACCCCCATGGACTTTAAGCGATGGTGGGCAACACTGCAAGACTCATGGCCACTGATAGCTAAAACACTGGACAAGGCTAAAGAGGACTACAAGAAATATGCGGACCGTGGCAGAGCAGAGGGCTGGGACTTACAGCCAGGGGATTCAGTCTACTTGTCCACCAAAAATATACATGGATTACAACCCAGTAGAAAATTAGGGTGGAAATATGTTGGGCCTTACAAAGTGTTGCGTAAAATCTCTGATGTGTCTTTTGAACTGGAATTGCCCAAATCACTGAGTTCTGTGCACCCTGTTTTTCATTTCAGCTTGCTGAAGAAGAACCCTGGGCCGAATGCATGGCATCCAGTTCCTCCGACTCCTCCTCCACTGATGAAGGGGGAGGCACCCCATTTTGAAATTTCTGAAATCCTTGATTCAAAAATGCGTAGGGGCCACTTACTATATTTAGTTAGATGGGTAGACTTTGGCCCGGAACAAAATGAGTGGGTTCGTTCTGAAAATGTGCATGCTCCTAAGTTAGTTAAAGCTTTCCATAAGAGATTCCCAGACAAACCCGGGTAGATTTATTTTCAGGGTGGCAGTGTGTCAGAATCTGCAGATTCAGACAAGGATTTCTGTAGTCTTCTGCTATATTATAACCTGTTGCTATGTTGCTATGTATTGTAACCTGTTCCTGCACACATTTTGTACTCATGTCTATTGCTATCAGTTGCCCCTATGCCCACTATGTAATCATACCTATTGCCATCTGATAGACCATTGTGAATGTATACTATGTGACCCCAGGTTTATGGCTTTGACCAGGCCTGGTCTATGTAACTGTTTGCCCGGGAGAATGACAACTTCAAAGCATGGGAACAATGGGCCTCTCACACTCCTGCCTCCGCATTCCATTCATCCCGGCTGGGAAGACAAGGGGAGGACAGGGACTATTTCTTATCAACGTGCGAAAGCCTTGAGGGAAGCATTTGTTATGTGAATATGGTTACATCTGAGGGGTCTGGTTTGGGAAGGGAAATTTACAGCTTCACACCTAGCTTTCTTTCCTGTGGGAAGCAAACGGCCAGAGACCCCTTTTGCCTGCCGTTTTTCCCCTTTGGTGATTGGTTACCTATGGGCAATTCAAATTGTACTGAAGGGTATATTAGACCTGCTTCTATTGTATGCGTTATCTCTGACAATAATCCAAGGACCTGTACCAATGTAGAAATTGGAAATAAAGAACTGTGTTTCATCAACAAAGATCTGATCCTTGACTACTTTGAGCAGAAGCCTCACATCTGGTAGCTTTTCTTTGGGCATGCTCAGAATTATTGGATGAGGCTTTGTGAAACATGATATATTCTGACAGTCACACAGCTGTATAGGTGAACCTTCAAATAGCTCCATAGACGCCAAGCTGGAATGCAAGAACGTGCATGCACAAAGCATTTACAATCCAATTTGGAGCAATTTAGAATAAGAAGCTCACACCTTTTGAGTTTGTAAGGATGTTGTTTGCAAAGCTTTGAGCAGGGAAATTGTAGTTTCAACACAAACCAGTCAATAACAGTTGAAATGTCATAGGAATGTATCATAAATAAACAGGTGAAGTGTTTGGACACACTCAGTGATTTTTTCCTTTTCTAGCAGTTATTAAGCCCCCACTCCATCAAAGGGGGGAAAGATGTTTCAGGTCCTAATCTTACAGCCTTCTCATTCCTAGCCTGAAACATCTCTCCCCCCTCCCCCCCCGGTTCTTTTGCGGCAGAGGATTTATTAACAAGCATCCAGCTAGACAAGCTTGAAAACCTGCATTATTTTGCATAGTTTTGATTGTAGATTTTGCTTTGAAGCAATATGCCTGAAGGGTTAATGAAGGATTAATGTTTCTTCCTGACCGGGCTGTTAGTACTAACAGCAGCAGCAGCAGCTCCAGGCTGGCCCTTATTTTCATTGCCTACTCTACTCTTCATTAAAGGAGAGTAAGATAGCTGGGGGCATCCTAAGGAGGGGTCCCTGGAGCAGGACCTCTCTGACTTTTTGAAAAGGTGTGTTTGTGTGTGTGTGGGGGGGGGTCTTTTAGCAGAGAGTGGGTATGAAGCTTCCTCTGACTTTGAGAGCAATGATCTGTAGGAATCCGGGAGGAAATGTAGTAGTTTTCCCATACCGAGGTGTCCGGGAGGAAATGTAGTAGTTTTCCCAGGGGTCATTTCGTAGAAAAAGAGGTGCAGGAGCTCATTAGCATAACTCATTTGCATATGCCCCACCCCCTAACATACCAGAAGTGTGTCAGAAGGCAACACCCACCCCTCAGGCTCCACTCCACAAGTGAGTGAAACTGACCTGCTCTTCCTCCATTCCCTTCCCCATCCAATACTTTGTGCAATAAAAATAAGCGTAAAGAACACACCCTCATTCTCTTCCTGCTCCCTTGAAACCACCAGGTTTCAAGTAGACTTGAGATACCCAGGACATGTGCACCACCCATCCCTTTCCCTTCCCCTCCCCACAACAAGACACCCTGTGAGGTAGGTGGGGCTGAGAGAGGTCTTTTGAGAACTGCTCATGAGAGAACAGCTCTGAGAGAACTTGTGACTGGCCCAAGGTCACACCAGCAGCTGCATGTGGAGGCGTGGGGAATCAAACCCGGTTCTCCCAGATTAGAGTCCAACTCCTGACCACTACACCAAACTGATGGGGTGGAAGCTGCTGAAGGGTTGGTGAAATTTCTCCAGGACTTACGTGCCATGTGCCCAGATAAAAAATGGTATACTTAGAAAATTTATATGCCACCTTGAGCAAGTCTCTGGAAAAGCAGCACACAGTCATAAAAGGAACAATGATAAAATTATCAATATTAAAACAAAACATTAAAAACAACAAAGACCCTAGCAGGGCTTTCCCTGGGGCGCTGCGCCTCTGCACTGCTCGGGGAAGCCGAGGAGGGGGCGGGGCTTGGTCATGTGCCCGCCCCCTGGGCTCCTCACTCCCGGAGCTGCGCTCCTGTGAGCTCCTGCCCCAACGGACCCCTGAGATTTCCCATAATGAACAGTGGACTCAAGAATGGCTGGGGCACCTACTTCAGGAGTACAGAAGGTCAGCCTCCTTTGAGACCCAGTTTAGTGTAGTGGTTAGTAGCACAGACTCCAAACCGGGGGAACTGGGTTTGAGCCCCCACTCCTCCATGTGCAGCTGCTGGTGTGACCTTGGGTCAGTTACAAGTTCTTTCAAGAGCTGTTCTCTCATGAGTAGTTCTCGAGAGAGCTCTCTCAGCACCACCTACCTCACAGGGTGTCTGTTGTGGGGAGGGGAAGGTAAAGGGATTGTAAGCCATTCTGAGACTCCTTCAGGTAGTGAAGCGTGGGATATAAATCCAGTCTCCTCCTCCTCCTTGGAACAAAGTTATGAAATGATACAAATACACCTCAAATTTGGTGAAAATGATATTCATGTCCTTTCTGAAATCATGAGTTGAAATGAAAATGATTACTTTTGAAGCGCACACCCCTAGCCACAAGTGAAGAAAAAATGTATGGAATAAAAAATTCCTGCTTTCCTCCTGCTGCTGTGGCAAATGGAACGCCCTGAACTTTTGCTCCTGGAGATGAGAGGACCATGACAAACAACACAGGGCCAACAATGATTGGGAGAGGTACCATTTGCCCATAGACAACAGTGACTGGATACAACGTATTGGTTTACTGTTAAGTACACAATGGGATTCATTGACCAAGTATGGATTTCTTTTTTTATCTTTAATTGTGACAGTTCTTAATGAATCCAACGCTTGCAAAAAGTCTCCATCATGCCTATTTAAAGTTGCATATAACAATGTATTGTTTTGGGGTGGGGCTTAGCTAAGAGATAGAGCACTGCAGTAGTTTACATATTTGATTCCAGACACCAGAAATGGGAAGCCTTACAGAACTAGTCCCAATCAGAACAGATCACACAGTTAGATGGACTAATGTCAGAAGAGAGCTTCATGGGGTTACTGCGAAGAGGCATGGCTCTTCAAGGAGCAACAAACATGACAAATGTACAAAAACCTTCATATTTAGAGTGTAGTAAAATATTGTCATGGGAAGCTGGGTTGGAAAATACCTGGAGACTTTGGGCATGGATCCGGGAGAGGGCGGGATTTGGGGAGGGGAGGGGCCTCAGCATAGTACAATGCTATAGAGTCCACCATTCAAAGCAGCCATTTTCTCCAGGGGAGCTAATCTCTGTCAGCCGGAGATCAGTTATAAAAGCCGGAGATCTTCAGGCCACCTGGAGGTTGGCAACCCTATGGGAAGCTTACAAAGTGCTAGATGACTGACAGAAATGCAGCAGATGCAGAAAAAGGGGGAAGGGGAAGAGTTTGTATTCAAAGAATCTTGAAATAGTACCTTGGTACTGGTTGGGAGGAGAAAGTTCCCATTGCTTTGGTTCTGGGGATTAAGGGCCCTGATCACACACAGAATTAGCTGCGCAATAGGCATGAATGCCATGTGGATTTTAAGGGCACGATCACACCAGAACATCTGGCAAGCATCCCACACCCGTCAGCACCCCGTTTCTCTCTGCCAAAGAAGTGGAGTTAAAAGATACTAGGGAAAGTCTGGTATCAAACAGGTTTGCTACAGGCCAGAGATGGACTTTCCCCATGTGATTGTTCCAGCGCGCACTCATGGCATCGGGGATAGTCTGATCAGGCTATCCCAATGCCATGCCGTTGTTTTTCCCCCCTTCTCAGTATGTACATCATCACATACTGCCATAGGAAGCCCTCAGGGTGGAGATGCAATTCATCGATCCCCCATTTAAGCGCATTGGGGAAAAAAAGCAAAACAAAAAACAAAAACAAAACCCTGACTCACCTGCAATTGTGTCTGTGGTGGGCTGTGCCCACCACAGCTTCACAGAACTGTGTGATCACACAACTGTGGGTCAAATTATTCCAGAGCAAATAGTCTCACTTCCTCCCCAGATTATCTTGCTCATGTGACCGGGACCATTGTTTGGCTAAATACTTTCAGGTTGTAGTCATGTTGGTCTGCAGTGGAAGAGCAAGATTCGAGTCCAGGAGCACCTTAAAGACCAAACAGATTTCCAGGGTAGAAGCTTTCCAGAGTCAAAGCTCCCTTTGTCAGATACTAAAGTGTTACAAGACGCAGATCTTGTTTGGCTAGGGAATCATGGGTTCTAATGATGCTGATATATATGGTTTCTTCCCCTTTCCCCCCTAGTCACACATACCTGCACACAAAGCTGAGGAACAAAGAGTAAAAGTGTTACAGAACATGATGTAGGGTTGTGGTTTTTTGGGTTTGGTTTTTAGATGTAGTTTTTGAAACATGGTGCTGTCTCTCTCTTTTAAGAGAGAGCATTTGAATGAGAACAACGTCAATATGGTAAAACGGTCTTCTAAGCCCCTTCTCATTGGTAACGAAAACATCAGTTACAGTCATTGTCAACATTCATTAAGTTCAGATCATCCATGGTTCTGTTCCTCATGGTGCCTTTCATTGATGTGCTTTGCTGAAAGTGAAACATCCCACATCAAACCAGCATATAACATTGAATTCCTCTCCCACCCCCCAATCTGGGAGTACTGACACAGAAGGAGCACATTATTTTTAACCATTCTTTTCTCCCCACGTTGAGCTGTTTACAGGTACTGTACTGGTTTCTATATGCAGATGTATTCTTCCTCCCCCCCCCCTTTTTTCTTTTCCATGGTTCTTGTTGCTTCCCCTAAGCACTGCATTTCTATGTAAATGTGTTTGTGTTGCTTGCTTTATAGACCCATTATTAAAATGCAGTGGTTTTTATAGATAAGTAAAAGGAAAACGTTATGTGAAAAGGGAAATAAATTGATGCCAGTATCCACTCTCCAAAGCAGAGAGCAATATATTTTAAGTTCAAGGACTGTCTCCCACACCAATCTGCCCATCAATCTTTTGGTTAGGCTTTTTTCCCAGGCTCTCCCCCAACTTGAGAGGCTTAATTTGGATAGGGTCTTCTCTGTGGAGGATCCACCTTTGTACAATGCTCTTCCTAGAGAGGCACACTTGATGCATACAATATTGCAACTTATCACTAGGTCAAAAATTAGAAATTCATCTAAGACTTTAAAAATTGTTCTGTTTTTGATAATTGCCGTTTGTTTGTCATGCTGCTGCTGGGAATTTTATTTCTGTTTGTGGGACTTTTGATTTTATGACCGATACACTTAATAGCAGATTTATTTATTTATTTTTAGCTCCCTTGAAAATTCCCTGAGATTTATGGATGTTGGAGTAAAGTGACTCAGCATGTCTGGACATTGTGTGTGTGGGGGGGGGGGGTTTGCTACATTGCTCTAAATGTGTATGTGTGTTATCTTCTCAGTGAATGAGTTTGCCTCTCTGTGTCTCAGTCTGGGAGCTTCTGTTTGACTCCTCCTTCTCTTCCTGTGCTCTTTTTGCAATATACTCATTTGGAGTGTATTTACTGCATGCAATACCACACTTCTACCACTGTGCAACTCTGCTGTATTAACTAAGACAGGGGTGGGCAAATGGCGGTTCGCGGGCCACATGCGGCCCGCCACACAGTTGTTTGCGGCCCACCAAGACAAATTCAATTTGCTCTCTTATCCCATCACTGCTGGTATTGATACAGCACCTGAGGAGCTGCAGCTTGAACTTATTGACATGCAGTCAGATCACACGGGGAAAAAACGATTAATGCTGTGACATTAGTTGACTTTTACAAATCTTTGTCTGCTGAAAGATTTCCATGTATGAAGAAATTTGCTGGGAAAATGTTCTCTATATTTGGGTCTACATATATTTGTGAGCAAAGTTTTTGTTGCATGAAGATCAACAAGAGTAAATATAGATGCTCTTTGACAGACATTAACTTGCAGGCTGTGATGAGAATCTCAACAAGCAATTTCACTCCTGATTTCAAAAAAATTGTAGAAAAGTGTGATAGGGTACATTTGTCTCATTAAACTGATTCTAAAATTAAATGTGCTTGCAGCTATAGATGATATGAAATTAGCACAATAAATAAATGGAATAAAACTACCACTATTTTATTTAATTTATATTTATTGATTTTTATGATACAATTTATACCTTTTCTGAAATGCAAAGTTAATTAATGAATGCAATCATTTTAAAAGGTGCGGCCCTCCACTAACCTCCGCTCCCAAAAGTGGCCCCCGAGCCAAAACAATTGCCCACCCCTGAACTAAGATATATCCCCAGTAACGGAGGGGCATAAATATTTGGTGTTTTGTTGTTGTTGTTGTTTTTAAAAAACAAACCTCGATTTATGTCTGTGCAAGAGCACTTCCACCAATGTAAGAGGGGAATATGGTTGCCAGCCTCCAGGTGGCATCTGGAGATCTCCCACTATTACAACCGATCTCCAGATGACCAAGATCAGTTCCCCTGGTGAAAATGGCTACTTCTATGGATTCTATGGCATTATACCCTGCAGAGGTTCCTCCCCACCCCAAACCACACCCTCCCTAGGCTCCACCCCCAAATCTCTGGGTATTTCCCAACTCAGAGCTGGCAACCCTAGAGGGGAACAAGATTTCACCAATGGTCTCTCTCACTCCGGACAGCTATATTTTCACCAAGATATTGGTGAAAAGACTTGGTGGTCCCTGACCGCTGGGAGCAAGATTCCTGGGACAGAAGTGGGCTGGAGTAAAAAAGAAGAGATAAAGAAATTCAGTTCATATAACTTAAGATCACTTGTGCGACTGGAATCCTAAACAGAATGCCTCTAGATCGTTGATTAAGTTTTGGATGGGGATGTTCAAATATGTGTTTCTTCATGCCTGTTAATTTTCACAAATAATCAGAAAGACCATTTTCATCTCACCTATTTTCATTTCCCAGTTACTTTTTAAAACCTGGTTTCGCTATATTTCACAGCTACTTTCCCCTGTGGCATTTTTACACAATTTATGTGCTGTTTGTATGCAATTACAACAAAAGCATCAGTTTAGCAAGAATTTGTCTACTAAATTTTATTAACACAATTGGCAAAAAAGAATGGGTATGGTTTTGTTTTGAAAGAGAAACCATAAAGGAAGCCTGATCTTTTAAATCAAACTGTTCATTGGGTTTGGGGACATTGCTAGCACAGAAAGACGGATACATTTCCCTATAATTCAAAATGGTTGTCCATGTTTAGGTGAAAAAAAATTAGGAGAGCTCAAGTGAAAGGAAGTGTTTTTTCATGCAGCTTAAGCTTAGATGGCACTGCCCAAAAAAGTTGTAATGATGGCATATATAAATGAAAGATGTGCCTTGGTCTTGTAGCTGCAGTGTTTCAATTCAAATAAAATTGTTTTGCTTCACTTTTTTTGTGTAATTGCAGCAAGAGCCTTATTTTGTGCCATGTTCTATATCTTTTTGCTAAATGTTTGCCATTTAAATTTATGCCATTTTAAAATGTAATAGTTGTGTAAATTCTATGTAAGTAGCATACATATAATGTATCAAGGCATAAAAGGGAATAAATAGTTCCGGAACAACTGCAGTAAAAATAGATTAAAAGCAAAGGTTTACAATAACAGCATATGAAAAGGAAAACAGAAGTGGGAAAAGGCCATATGGGTTGGATCCCACCATTTTTTTCTGCGGGTGAAAAAGGGAAGATAAAAGTTCTTTTTGACCACCAGAAAGGCTGTGCTGGTAATAATGGGCCTTGCACTGACAAAACCCACATGAGACAGGAGCTGTAAAAGCTAGGTAATTAGACAAGACAAGGGGGGGCCGCAATATTCGCGGGGGGAGAAGCTAACAGCTCCTTCCCCCATCCCCCCTCCAGGCAGCTTCCCCCCGCCTTCAAAACGACGGCGGCGGCAGGGAGACAGCTGCCCGCCGAGGCTCCCCCCCTGTAAGGCGGTGGCGGCAGGGAGACCGCTGCCTGCTGAGGCTTCCCCCCGCCTTCAAAATGGCGGCAGCGGCAGCAGCAGGGACACCTGCCGTCCACTGAGGCTTCCCCCCCTCCCTCCCTGCTTTCAAAACGGCGGCGGGGGCATAGAGACCTGCCGCCCACCGAGGCTCTTCCCTCCCTCCCCCCCGCAGATGGTGGCGGCGAGTCCTCGTCACGCCGCTTCCCACCCCCTCCCCTACAGCGGCCACAGCGTTTTCTGCGCATGCGCAGAGAACGCTTTAAGTTTTCGGGGGATTTAAAGATCCTCCGAAAAGTTTTTTAAACATTTAGGATTTTTCTGCACATGGGGGGAGTGCCCCCCGTGTGTAGAAACCCCACCCCCCAAGTGCCCCCCTGCGCAGATTTAGGTATCCGCACGGGGGAGGGTACTTGGGAATTAGATATATAGATTGATGGAAGAAAGCTGGTGGGATCCAACCCTAGGCGGTGGAGGGGGGTGTAGAGCGCTCTCCTGTGAGCAGGAAGGGTGCCTCCCCCCCCCCCACTGCCGGGGTTGGGATGTATAAACATCCCAACCCGAAAGAAAAAAAAAACAGAATCCAGTGCCGTGTAACCGCAGCCTTATGCCACAGTCACATGGCCCTTTAATGAGGGAGGAAGGGCTGTTTCCTCCTGCATTTAAAGGGACCATCCACAATGGCCACGGCTAGTCCTGCGCCAAAGTGGGTTCGAATGCGGGTTCTTTCGACGTTTTCCGGCCCCGGAAAAATCAACTGTTTTTTCTGGTGGTCACATGAGGAGCCCGCATTTGAGCCATCTGGACAGCCCTCTCTCGCAATCATTGCGAGAGCAGGGCTGTCCAGATGGTCCCGTCCTCCATTCCTCCCCCTTTTACACTTGGGTGTTTGGCCACTCAAACACCCAAGTGTAAAAGGGGGGGGACCCAAACTTACCAGGTGGCCGGTGGGGCTCAGGGAAGGGTGCCTCCCCTGGCTGCCACCTGCTGCCGCTGCTCCAGAAAAAGGCCCCACCAGCTGCCGACACACGCCTCACAATGCCGCCCGCTGATGCCACTGCTGCCGCTGCCGCTGCCTCCTTTGCCACCGCCTCCAGTCTCCTCCAGTCAACTCTGCCACCTCCTTCGCCGCTGACACCGCCGCCTCTGCTCGCTGCCGCCACCCACCGTTGATGGGGGTTGGCATATGTGTACATCCCAACCCAAGGTAAAAAAAACACAGCCCCTTTAAATCCAGGAGGACTCCCTGATTTAAAGGGCCATGTAACCATGGCCTTAGATAAACATATGGAGCAAAGGTCCATCAATGGCTATTAGCCAAAAGGTATAGATAGGAACACTTGGTCTGGGGCAAGTGATGCACTGTATTCTTGGTGTGGGGGGAGGCAACAGAGGGAGGGCAACTAGTGTCCTGGTCCCATTGCTGGACCTCCTGATGGCACCTGGTATTTTTGGCCACTGTGTGACAGAGTGTTGGACTGGATGGGCCATTGGCCTGATCCAACATTGGCTTCTCTTACGTTCTTTAAAAAAAGTCACTCAACAGCTAGAGAAATCATTGCAATAATTTAAACAGATGCTCTGCTTACCAAGTCTGGAGAAATACCAAATATATGTCAGCTGTGAATAAACAAACAAATGGATCTCTCAAATAATGAAATTAAAAAGATAAAAGGCAGTTTATTCTTGTCATGCAGGACACCAATTCTTGATAAATTTTCTGGAAACCATGTGATAGAAGATTTGAAGATTGCTTATCAGGGGAAAAATTGAGATATTTTGATAGAAACAAAAGTTTTCTTCATGATTAACAGCATTTCCCATGAGAGAAAGGATTTACCAGTAGTTGGCTTGTGCTCTCATGTCATCACAAGAGGCTTTGTTTTTAAGTGTGGTCAGGGGTCATTTCGTAGAAAAAGAGGTGCAGGAGCTCATTAGCATAACTCATTTGAATATGCCACACCCCCTAACATACCGGAAGTGTGTCAGAAGGCAACACCTACCCCTCAGGTTCCACTCCACAAGTGAGTGAAATTGACCTGCTCTTTCTCCATTCCCTTCCCCATCCAATACTTTGTGCAATAAAAATAAGCATAAAGAACACACCCTCATTCTCTTCTTGCTCCCTTGAAACCACCAGGTTTCAAGTAGACTTGAGATACCCAGGACATGTGTACCACCCATCCCTTTCCCTTCCCTTCCCCACAACAAGACACCCTGTGAGGTAGGTGGGGCTGAGAGCAGTCTTTTGAGAACTGTTCATGAGAGAACAGCTCTGAGAGAACTTGTGACTGACCCAAGGTCACACCAGCAGCTGCATGTGGAGGAGTGGGGAATCAAACCCGGTTCTCCAAGATTAGAGTCCAACTCCTGATCACTACACCAAACTGATGGGGTGGAAGCTGCTGAAGGTTTGGTGAAATTTCTCCAGTATTTATGTGCCATGTGCCCAGATAAAAAATGGTATACTTAGAAAATTTATATGCCACCTTGAGCAAGTCTCTGGAAAAGCAGCACACAGTCATAAAAGGAACAATGATAAAATTATCAATATTAAAACAAAACATTAAAAACAATAAAGACTCTAGCAGGGCTTTCCCCGGGGCCCTGCGCCTCTGCACTGCTCGGGGAAGCCGAGGAGGGGGCGGGGCTTGGTCATGTGCCCGCCCCCTGGACTTCTCACTCCCGGAGCTGTGCTCCTGTGCACTCCCGCTCCAACGGACCCCTGAGTGTGGTGAGTGGGCACATGAGATAAGGTCCTCTGGACAGTGGCTCTAATGTTATGGAATTCCTTTTCAAGTGACGTTTATTTGGCTCTCAACCACATGGGCAACTTGCACCATAACTGGCTACTCCAGGGAAAATTCCCATCTAACAAGAATTGGGAGACATTCCTAAATCAGTCACTCCTAGAGAGAAGTCAGATTACCTTAGAAATAGAGGGAAGGGCCTTTTGTGTGCCTTCTAATGGAACAATCGCCGTATAAACAAAATCTCAGATAAGTAGAATGTATAATTCAGTGACAAGCACAAAGTAACCCCATACTGGCCCCAAAGAAACAAACAAGTGAATGCTAATATTTTCTGCAATTTACTGACGAGTAACTTAACTCTTCACCTCAGGCATTGTTGAAGCCACATTGCTTTCCCCCTGTCGCATTAGGAACTAATTTGACAGTTGCTGGAGGCAAAGCTGCAATACGAGTCAAGTTGTCAAATGTCCTTTGTCCTCACAAATGCAAAATCTTTAAGCCAAATTTTTTTTACCACAATTGCATTTTCATTTTGAATTATTGTTCATTTTGCCTGTTGAGATGACACTCCCCCCCCCCCCCCCCGCAGTCCCCTTGTGCATCTCCTGTGAAATGGTCTGTCAGTTACCGGGGGTGGGGGTGGGGAGAAGAACGTGACTGATCAGTTGTTCTTAGAAGTAACTGCATAAAAACTGGGATGAGGAAGCAAATGAGGTCTTTCCTTTTCAAGAGAAGTAATGAGATATTGAGGTTCATCAGAAGAGCCAATAGCTCAGTGATAGAACCCAAGCTTTGTACACACAAAACCCCAGGTTTCTATCCCTTGAATTTCAAGTTGGGAAAGATCTTGGAGAGCCACTGCAAACCCTTGGAAGCTTTCTTAGGACTGTTGGGTTACACCCAGTGATGCATGAACAGAAAGGACTTAATGCATAAGTAGTAGTAGAATGACTGAAGCAACATATAGTGTTTTAATGAAATTACAGGAGCATATGGACCAATGGAATGTGCAACAGATACTTCCCATGATTTCATTTCATTTTGAAATTGCGTCAGGGAAAAAAATGCTACATCTTCTGCACACTGAAAAGACAATGGTGGTGCAGTTGCTTTCACTGCACAGTGAAAGTATAATGTTAACACTTCCATGTGTACCTTGAGGATATCTTCCATGGGGATTCAACTCAACTTCAATGGACTCAGAAGGTAGTAATTCTACTTGGAATTGGAAAGTAAACAGACCAACTTTCCCAGTCGATATAAGTGCCTTTTGTTCATATTCACAAACCACAATCTCTTGTGATATGGCTCCCTTCCAGGAGTTCCTGTAACTGGATCTCAAAACAGAAGGAAGATGACTATATCTATCTGATCCTTTAAAGGTGCTACTAGACTCTTACTCTTTCTACTACTATTAGAAGCCACCACATTTTAAAACCAGTGTGTGTGGGGGGGGGGCTGTTTTAACTTTCCAGGGCATTCAGCTGCTGACCTAAGAGTGGCAGTTCTCTTACAAAGGAATTTCAAAGGGAGATTACAAAGAGAGACTGCTGAATTGCAGCTGACCATGAAGCTCAAGACAATGCAAACTCCTGGGCTGAACTGAGACCTAGGTTTCTTCTTTCATTACTAATGCCTGCTATTGTTATTTGGTGTCTAAAATCACTTCAGACTCCAAGATATAAGGACAAATGGACTCATATTCCAGCTGTATCTGAAAAAGTGAGCAGTGATTCATAAAAGCTCATGCCCTGCCTCAAATTTTGTTAGTCATTAAGGTACTGCAGTACTCTTGCTCTTTTTCACTAATAAGGAATGCAAGCTGTTCTGTTAGGTCCCCCCCCCCATCTGTTAGAAATGGAAAGGGGGATCTCTCCAAGTGCCATGCAACTTCCCGCATCCTGCGTGTTCTCTCTGACTCTTTCCCTCCCTCCCTCCCTCTCTGAAGTGTACTTGCACACAAAAGCTTATACCCGGAATAAAATGTTTTTGGTCTTAAACATAGGTCTCTCTCTCTCTCTTTCTGGAGTGCTGCCTCCAGCTCTTTCCCTCCCTGTCTGTCTCTGAAGAAGAAAAAGTGAGCTTGCACACAAAAGCTTATACCTGGAATAAAACGTTGCTGGTCGTCATAAAAGTTCCATGAGACACCATTCCCCCCTTTCTCTGGCTATTTCTCTCCCCTTCTCCAGAGGCAGGGAAGGGAGGAGCCCTCAGCCAATTGAAGGAAGGCTTTCTTTCTCTCCTGTGAAGCTAGAAATAGGAGAGACTGGCCAAAAGGAGCTGCAATGTTAGAAACAGGAAGCAGGAAGCAATACAGAGTCAGTTGCTCTCAGGTCGGATTGGAGCCTTGCAGAGGTCGGATCCAGCCCACGGGCCATATGTTTGACACCCCTGATCTAAAGAATGCTGGTTTCCTCAGTACTTCCAAACCTTCCTGGCTTCACAGCTCCTTTTTTCCATCACCCTTAGTATGAGTTTCTATCCAGAAGTCTCATGAGACTGCTCTGTGGCCATCCACTTTTCAAACTGGGCTGTTCCATTCCAAATATTTATTGAATCATTTTAATCTCTATTTCTCCTTTAAAAACCCTTACCATAAATAAGCAATCATATAATTTTTTTTTCCCAGTTGGTGTTTCATTTTGCTTTATTGGCTAATTTTTTGTTTCTTTACACTGGGGTAAAATAGTATTGCTCTTTATATAACACTGGAAAAATTAATCTAACCAGTTCAAAAGACAAGGACCGTGGAACACAAGTGGATCAATTTTTGATTTAAATAATACAATAGATTTTCTTTATTTTTCTGAGTGTACTTCAATGAAAGTAATTAGATTTTGTTTAAAAAAATCCTGAAAGGGATTTAACAATTTATAGCCTTGAACTCTTTCTGATCTTTGTACAGTTGCTGCATACCAAGTGAGAAGATTCCTTACTATAGAAGATTCTTTATTGTCCTTGCCTGTTAAATGTTTTGGTCAGCAAAGAATTGTCTTTCTGAAGGTTGACTGTGTTGTGGAATGTGTGGAATCTGAACAGCAATCCCCAGATGAAATCTCTTGTCCCACTTCTTCCCTTAAAACTACAAATTTTGGGTAGTTTTTATTAAAATTATTGGTTAATATTCAACAATTGCCTTACACAAAGTGCAAACTCTTTTATTGGAGGAACACTCATTCCACTGGAGGAAGTATTCCTTCTATCAGAGGAAGGCTGAGGACAGACTGGCAATCTGGAGCAGGATGAATGCGGAGGCAACTGCTGCGGGGGGAAAACTCCCCAGGGCTGGCCGTTCACACTGGCCAGTGTATTGCACAAGGATGCCGTTACGGAGCGTTCAGATTGCTGCGGAGTGGCCCCAGGTGGGCCAGCCTCCGCAGCTAATGATAGGGCTGTTTCGGCAATTTGTGCATGTGTGCATGCACTTATGTGCGCATGAGCGCTCATGCGCAAACTGGCAAAATGCCGCGTTCACACTGCCGCCTCCGCTTGCCTCCCGCCTTCTTCCGGTTCACACTGCCTGGAAGTGGGAGGCAAGTGCAAGACGGCCTCCAGACACCGGTTTCTCCCGGTGTCCTTCTAAAGCGCAAGAAACCCAGCTTCAAAGCGAGTAAGTGCGGAAGGGAGCCGAGGGACAGCTGCGCATGTCTGAACGGGCTCCCTTCCCCCGCTTCCCAAGCGGAGCTGTCCCGGGGCAGATTGCCAGTCTGTCCTCAGCCGAAGACGCCTTCTTTTAAAGGAAGGGCTCCTTCCTCCAACAGAAAAAAGTCTTCCTCTGATGGAAGAGTCTTCACTTAGCAGAAGGCAGCCACTAGAATTTGTGGAAAGATGCCTTCCTTCCTAGAATTTGTCCCTATATTGCAATTACACTCTGAGTAGGAGTTGGAACCTAGCTGACAGAAAGGAGGCAGCTGGGGGGGTGAGACATCAAGCTGATGCACAACATACTTTGGTGAGTCCATATATTAATATTTCTAGCTGATGTAAGGCAATGGTTGCCTATCGCAGGCTGAATTCAGACTGGCAGTTTGGCCCAATATAGGCACATTTCTCAAGTGGATTAAGTGGGCTGGTTCACACAGCCACAGCTGTCTGGTGTTCCCGTGCCGTACTCACCCTGTCCTGAAGCGTTTTGATCCTGCTTTTTAAAAGTACCAGGTGAAAGCCAGGGCAAGCCATTTGGGTGTGTGTTGATCCCACTTCCTGGATGCAAATAAGCCACAATCAAGCAGTGCCGGTAATGTGAATCCACTGATCTGGCAGGGATGTGCATAACCATGCATGCGTACTGTGCAATTGAGCACACAACCACCCATGGGGATGCTTCTGGCGTGCGAAGTTAAAGATCCCAGCCCACAGCCTCCTGCGAGACAGTCCAGCAAAATGGCAGGCATGCAAGGAGCATTCTGGAAAAGGGCGGGGTGGGGGCTGGCATCACGAGATCCTGCCCTGATTGCTGCTGTGCCTATGTGCCCATGCGCCTATGCACAGGTTGGCAAAGTGGGCCAAACCCATGCACACTCACGCTGCCAGAAGGGCCACCCTGTAGTGTGACTGCTCCATTCCGCCTCCTCCCCAGTATGGTGCCACATTAGTCGGTGGAGTGTGACCGGGAATTCCTGCTACAACTTGGCCTGGATCTTTTTGCCCCGCCTCCCTTCCACTTTATACTGCCAGTCTGTCCTCAGCCTCAGATCTTGCTGGAATGTCACACCTAAAGGGACAGAAAGAGAGGCAGCCAAATGGCTAGAAAGTTTTCTCTTCCTCTTTGTGTCAGGAAGATCAGAACAATGCTTGGGGAACAGCCTCTGCCTAAGATGCTGTTCTCTTTGGAAGGGCACCAACCATGCAAGATTTTATCTAGAGACTTCATGTGCCAAAGGACAATGGAGAGAAATCATAACTTTGAAAGTGAAGGTGAAACTGCGGCAACTTCAAGATATAGTAGCCTTTCCTAATAAAACATACAAAGTATCAAGTGTAGGGAATAGGGACTGTGTTCCCACCTTTTCTTTGTTCTTTGCTCTGCTTGAATGCTTGGACCAACTTTGTGTATTCTTTCTATTCATTCATTAAATGTTCTTATATTTTGATTGTTTTAAGCCTGAACTCTGTAAACCACACCATGCCTATTTTTTAAAAAAAAATAGTCACTCTTCTTCCTTGCGGAACTCAAGGCAGCTTCCAATATAAAATAAAACTATTATTAAAATGCAATTACAACACAATATGAATAAATCAGCAATTATAAATAAAAATAAACAACAACACAAAAGATCACAGTTTAAAAACTTGAACTAGAACTGCCAGTAAATAAAAACTAAATCAGTCAAATGCAGTCCTAAATAAAATTGTCTTTAACTGCCTCCTGAATATGGACAGTGAGGGGACCAGATGCTTCTCCCTGGTGAATTTGTTCCATAATCATGGGGCAGCCACTGAAAAGGTCTTCTAGTGTTTGCCCACTAGAGCAGCTTCTTTAATTTGGGGACACTCAGGAGGACTACTCTATGATCTGAATTCCTGGGCTTCCTTGGTCTTTCTGTCCGAATGTGGTAATGGAGAGGGACAGCAGGTAAGCTCAATATCCCTGGAGCATGATAGTTTGAAATTGTGACATTGGAATAGTTTGTCCCCATGCCAGCTTGTAGGAGTGACTGTGACCAATTGTAGGAGTGAAGCAGGAAAGCATGTCAGCTGGGCAGAGTCTCTCATAGTAACTGTGCCTAACAGGAGATACTCTCAGGTTTGCTGGCAGCAGTGGTTGAACCCAGATTGTTTTTGGCACAACCTGGGTGTAAGGAAAAGGGGTGGTAGTGCCAAGTGAAGACTCAGGATGGCAACGAGGTTTTCCAGCATCCCAGGAACCATCTGGAAGGAAAAGGGAAAAGCTTACAAGTCCATTCCTTCACAGATCCAAACCATAGCTATTATTTAAACAGTGCTTCAAAGAGTTCAAAATGTTTCACCTATGTTTTCCTGATGTAGTCCTTGCCACAAGGCACCTGTAAGATAGGAAAGTGTGCAATTCTAACTTGTTGCAGATGAAGATGGGGTGGGAGCTAAGAAAGAATGCCTTATCTACTTCAAAGGAGCATGCGTGTTCTCAATAGCAACTAACTGATGATAGGGATGGGCTCAAAATGAATCATGAAACAAAACTTATCACAAATGTTGCCCTGTTTGTGGTTTGCAAATTGAAATTCATGATGGGTCTACCATCACAAATTTCCACGAACTTTTAAAGCAGTTTGTGGCAGTTCGTGAACAAAGCAGAAAGCAAGGGGGTTAAAGGGACTCACATGACAGCCTGAAACAGCTGAGCAGGGGGAGCAAGCTGCTCTCCATTGCTCAGCTGTTTTTCAGGCTTTCTGCAAAACCCATTTAAAGGGACTGCGGTCCCTTTCAAAGGGGTTTGCGGGGCCACAAACTGTGAATCGGTTCAGTTTGCAAAAGAACCTCCAGGTTCAGTTCCATTAATGGTTTGTGGTTCGCCCACAAACTATGAACCAACATGAATCACATTTTTCCGGTTTGTGCCCATCCCTAGAAACAGGTTTAGAAGGTGCCAAAGGCATGTTGTATGTGGGTGAGGACTGATACTATTTTACCCTTTTCCTCCATATTCTACAAGTCTATTTTAAAATGAACACTGTCTAGCATTCTGGTACTGTTTGCTCACAAGGATACTGACTTTAAGTAAAGCTGCACCTCTAAAATGTTCTTGTTCTGAGGAAAATGAAGAAAACAAAACTGTTTATTCCACCATGTTTCCATCTTGACAGATCAAAATCAGCTTGACACCTCCTTTGGTGGTTTGGGGTGACAAGTGTAAACTGTTGTTTTATAAGGCATTCAGTGGTACTTAAGCTGACAATTAAACTGTGTGGAGGAAAAGTCGCCCCCATTGGTAGCTTTGTTCTAGGTCCAGTGCCTGCCATCTCCAGTCGCCAGCATGGCAAGGTGGTTACAATGCCAGACTAGGATCTGAAAGTCCCAGGTTAAATTCCCTCTCTACCATGGAAGCTGACTGGGTGACTGTTTCAGTTACCCCTCTCAGCCTAACATACTTTACAGGGAAGTTGTGAGGACAAAAAGAGGGGATGGGAGCAAAGTTGTAAGTCCTTTGGAGTGCCTGTTGAGTAGAAACAGGTAGAAATATCAAAATAAATTAATTAATTCATCTTAGGAAAGAATTCTCTTGGGCTGAAGGCATGTAGAGTTACTATCTGGCAGCATAAATAATACTAAGCTAGATGGATCAGTGACCTGACTTGATATAAAGCAGCTTCATATGTTTTTACTGGTGTTTTGTTTTATACTTGTTATTTATTTTTGTACTGTTGTGAGGGTTTCTTTGATACGCGGTAAGCCACCTGGAGGCCCGTAGAAAAAAGAGGGAGTTTTAATATTTTAAATAAATCCTCCCCATGAACACAACAAATGGAAAGAAAGATGACCTTCATCAAAGAGGACAGGGGTAGAGAGCCATCACACTATCTCCACCAATCCACACTAGGGCACAGTGGAGTTAGCAGATATGGTACAGAAAGCACCGTTCTGTGTTTTAGCTCTGATTTTTCTGTGCCTCAAGCCCAAAAAGCCTTTCTGCTCTGCAGGAGACAAGGCCAGTAGCTTATCTTTTCTACAGCATTATCTGAAAGATTACATCTAATCTTTTTTTTTCCCCTATGGTCCAGAGACAATAAAAAAGTTATACAAAGGTACCTTCAAAGAAATGAATAATGTGCACAATCAATAGGGAAGCTTTGATAAACTGCTGAACAATCATATCCTAAAGCATCAATTAAATTTTCCTGAATGTCTGTCTAATCTGGTCATCTCTCTTCAGAAATGTGTGTCCGATTGCTGTGTCTAGTGAAGTAACTTTTAGGATAATGCCAGTAAAGATCACTCAGCAGTGCTGAAAGCTAAGTTTCCTCCTGTGTCAATCAAGTCCTTCCTTTCCCCACCTCCAGACACAGTTGGACATCAAAGTCATTGTTCCTGTACCCCAAAATGAAGACACAAGACAGCATCTATAGATTAAACTAAGTTCCTTAACGACAGATCTGCGTATGATGAATCAATTCATTTTAAAATACATAAGCTTACTTTAAAGTTTAATTGTATTAACACTATATTTTGTGATGCTTTGGGGATGGTTGACTGATGTGCTTGCATGGGTATTGTTGTTTACAGAATCTTTGTGTTGGGTAAAAAGGTTAAGAAAGTTTGACAAGCATTTGTGCTTTTGTAGAATATTTTATAGAGGACAAACTGAGAATTTTAGTGAGGGTTAAAAGCAACCCTGCGAGCTTCCAGCATTCTGGGCAACATGACCCTGGCTGAAAACTCAGCAGGTTTTGCTTTGTTTATCCCAGACTGCACAGAAACCATGCTGAGCACAGCCAAGACTAATTTCCTCTCCCCACTCAGAGGGTTTGTCTGATAGGGACTGGGCACAAACTGGGAAAATGTGAACCACAAACTGAACTGAACTAAACTGAACTGGACCAGGAAAACTGTTGCCAAAGCTAATAGTTTCTCAGGAGGCTAGTTTATACGAGGGAAAAATATGTTTTTTTTTCCTTTCCAAAAAATTGAATCAACCTACCACATTGCTCTGATACCAACACTGAACTATGTTCTTGTATATTTGGGCTGGCTCAATCATTTCAACAAAGAGATCAGATCACCCTGACCTGGATAGCCCAGGCAAGCCCGATCTCATTGGATCTTTGCAGCTAAGCAGGGCCTGGCAAGTACTTGGATGGGAGACCTCCAAGAAATACTAAGGCCATGACACAGAGGCAAGCAGCAAGCCACTTTTCTGAATGTCCTTGCTTCCCAGCCCCACTAGAGGTCACAAGAAGTCAGCGGTAACTTCCAGGCATGCATGTACGCATGCACCCAGACCCACACAAACACAAATACTCACCAAAAAAAAACACCCCAAATTGATCAGATCGGTGCTGCGAACCCATGTAGATGCTGATTTGAGAAGGCCTGGGACCACTCATTATGTTTCTACACAGTAGCCAGCCAAGCACCTTGAGGACAGGAATGAGTAGATATTGCCTATCTAATATCATTTATATTTTTTGTAAAAAGTATCCATTCTTCACTTTTCAACATCGGCTTTGTCAGGCGAAAGGATACAGATGTGGAAGCATTTAACCCCCTTTCCCCAACCCACATGGTCCCAATACAAAGTATTTATGCTTGAAATGTGCATTAAAAAAATGCTGTGAAGACCCAGTCATGGATCTCTTGAGTCATGCCCCTTGATTTCATTAAATGATACACTTTCTTAAAATTGTCTGGTTCAGGTGTTTTTGAGATGAGATACGGATCAATATTCACTTTCCCATAGTTAAAATGGGTGTGCGTGCGTGTGCTTTGTTTGAAGAAAAGTTTTAGCAGATGTATTATCCATAAGATGAAGTCTTCTTCAATACTGTTTCTCTCTGCAAATTTCCAAAAGCAGCATAAGGTGATGCTTGATGCTGCCAGCTCTGTTCCACAGGAAGAACATCCCCATGCTTGGGTAAAGATTTCAAACATCAACAGTGGGGAATATTTTACACAGGCGACCTTTTCATCTCAGTTCCATGTATCATGCTGTTAAATGACAGACAGCTCATAAACAAATCAACCAAAGTCCGTTTCTGAGTTTGCTGACAACTTCAACAATTAATTTTCTTTCTTCTTGTCATCGGTAGGAGCTTGTTTTGTTAATTACAAAAATAATCATTTCCTTCATTTTTTAAAAAAAACCCTGTTAATAACGGATTGATTGGCAAAAGATAAAGCCAATGTTATGGTCATTTATTGAAAATGGAACTGTTCCATTAATTTCTTGCTGGAATTAATACTGAATTTGCCTTTATGTCTGGTACATTCACATTTTGCCTGTGGGGCTGCATGAATGGCAGCCATCTTGTTCCATGTTTATTTTGTAGCTATGTGCTATCCAATGCTCCCTCTTAGCTGTGGAGTTTCTTGAGCAAAATTCAACTTTGTGAGCTACAGGCATTAAAGTTGTGAGTGAGTGATTCGGCCCCTGCATAGATCAGTTTGCTTTCTGGAGCCATCCTTCCTGAGCTGGGACAAAAATGTGTGAGCCGGAGGCTAAAAAACTGTCAGCTAGCTCACACTAACTCAGCTTAGAGGGAACACTGGTGGCATCCAGTCCTCCATTCTACACCCCTCCAATGATTCACTGTGGACATTGTGTGGGTGTGCTCATTGTGCCTACTTGGATATGAATGATTTGTTTCAGGCATTTCTATACTGCCTTGCCACAAGGAAAACAAAAAAAACCCTGCTGAAAGTAGTTTACATCTGTAAATGCCATTGTCTCAACTGGGCTCAACTCAAGGGGCTTTTAAGGTAAGTGAAAAGCAGAGGTGGTTTGCTGTTGCCTTCTTCTGCAGAGTCTCCCTTGGTGGTCCCCCATCCAAGTACCAACCCCGCTTAGTTTCTGAGATCTGATGTGATCAGACTATGCCATGCCAGATTCCCTCACCTAGGAATGCCAGCCTCGAGGTAGGACCTGGAAATTCCCCAGCATAACAAATCATCTCCAGACTACAGAAATCAGTTCCCTTGGAGAAAACAGATGTTTTGGACGTTGCACTCTATGGCACTGTAGCCACTGAGGTCCTCCCCAGGCTCCATTCCCAGACCTCCAGGAGTTTCCCAAGCTAGATGTTGAAACCCTAACCCCCATCTCCCACCAGGGGCCAGGGGGGGATCTGGCAACCTCAAGTATTTTACATCAATAACAAGTACAACAATAAAACAATAAAACCAACAATTAATAAAATACAACATAACTAATTACAATATCATCCAGCCATGATTATAAATCATCAGACAGTACAATGCAAGGCAAATGTTGAAGGCAACTCAAAGTCTTAGGGTGGAGTTTCTTTTTCAAAGGCAGCCCTCACTCCAATGAATTATACCACTATCAAATTTATTTTGCTTTCTCTTGTAATCACACAGACTTTTTTTCCCAGAATGGGACACCCAATTTTGCTTCACAGTTAACTTTCCCCAAACTCCAATGGCCACTCTGCTGAAAGGTAATTGTCAGTTGTTGAATAGAATCTTGCTAAAAATGTATGAAAGATTTAACTACTTTTAATGCCTCTCTCTAAGCTTTCTTTGAAATCTCTTATTTTTGGCCACAATGGGTAGCTATGAGCAAATGTTCTCCATTTTGTTTCGTTTTATATGTTAAGTGCCATCACATCACAGCCAGCAACTGCAGCAAGGGTCTTTCAAGGCCAGTGATTAAGCAGAGGTGGTTGACCATTGCCTTCCTCTACAGAGGCTTCCTTTGAAGTCTCCCACCCAAGTACTGACTTTGCTTAACTTCCGAGATCTGACGAGATCGGCCTATACCATGCAGCCTTCCTTCCCTGCATTTTATATATGTTTATATTATTGTCAATTGTTGCCATTTCCTCCTTTTTAATGGTTTGAAAATTTATTTGCATTTTGTTCAGGCTGTACAGTTTCGGCATGGGATTTATACAGCACAGATAGATGGATATAATTTAAACACATTATATATGATGTATAATGTTGGTTTAGTGAGACAAATAACAGTGGCATTTGTGTACATTTTGTAGGATTAAAAAATGCAAGGAAACAAAAATAGTATTAAAAGACAGGTCTAGGGGTTCAATTCATGCAGTGGAGAAGCAAAATTAAATAGCAGGGATGAGATTTTTAAAATAATTTCAGATAAAGAACCATCCAAATTTGTCCTTTAGGCAGAATTCAGTAGCAGCTTTTTTGGAAGTATGGGTCTTAATTTTTTTTTTTTTGCTATCAGTGTACATTCAAAACTCTCTTAACTTTCCTTACAATTCTTCAAATGTTTGGCTTGTGCAAGGGCTGTAACTTTGGTAGCAATTCCACCAACCAACAACCCCATGTGTTCTCCATAAAGGACTTCAATCATTTTTGAAAATCATTCATATAATCAGTTGTAAGCGTATGGCGTGCAATTAGTACTCCAGGGAGAATCTTCAGCTAACAACTGTTAATTTGCATCTTCCTATGAGTCTAAAGCAAACAAGCGAGTAAAATTACAGCAAGTGGGTTCTGGTATCTACTTCCTCCCAGCACACACAAACAACGCACACACACACACCATCTTCTGTGCTAATTTTATGCTATTCCAGCCATCCATTGAACAACCAAAAAATGGGCCATTCTAATCTTTCCAAATAAGAAGGCATAGAAATAAGGAGGCATGGGGAGTGGGAGGAAGAAATAAGTCAGGTTGACCTGGTTCTCTTCAAATGCAGCAAGATTTATTTTATGCTAGAATGAACTATGATTAAGACAGCCTGACTGGCTGTATTATTAGGAATGGTTAATTGCAAAAAAAAAAAAAAAAGAGGCAGCTATGTATTTTGTGAAATGCAGTTGAAATCATTCGCAAGAACAAATTAAATATATTCATGAGCAAAGGTCCCAGATAGTTTTATCCACTGACCTTTCCAACAATATGGCATCACATTTATAGTGTTAACAAGTCAGCACATGGTATGTCACCTCAATCTTTTTTAGTGAGTTTTGCACTGACTGTTGCTTTGTGTGTGTGTGTGCTTTATGACAGATGGATTGTAAACTGCTTTGACTTTTTGGCACGGTATAGATAAATGGATAGATAAATGAACATCATTTTCAACTAGTGCCACGAAGGTGGTGGTTGTGGTGGTTAATAATAGTGGTGGTGAGTGGTGGTGGTGGTGCTAATAGTTTTGTTATGTTATAAGACATATACTACCTAGCCAAGCTTTCTTTAAAGTTCACAATGAATATTAAAAACAACTAAAAGCATAAAATCATCATTTAAACCCCCCAAAAGTTGCAGCACAAAGAGCTGAGCTCCCGGGCGCCTGGCAAAGCCATGGCTCCCGGGGGCTGCTTTGCCGCCTCACCGGATGTGAGGCAGCAACAGGCGTGCTGTCGCGCGCCTCGGAGTGGGCGGGGGCGGGGCTTGCTCTATAAGAGCCTGCACCCCGCTCCCGCCTTGGCCGTTGCTCCGCGTGCTTGCCCACCCGCCCGCCCTGTTTGCAGTGTAGGCTTCGGCTGGTCGCCATTTGGGGCCGGGTAGGAATTTTTGCATCCCACCTATTTGGCGAGTTTGGTTGGGGTGTTTTTTTGCCTACCTTACACTGTGCTCGGTGGTTTAGGGGCTTAGTTGGTGGTCGGGTTATTAATTAGTCTGGTCACTTGGCAGGTTGTGCAAGCAAGAAAATGGAACCGGTGAGCGCCTCAGAGCATATCCCTTTTGGGAACAGGTGATCTTCAGGATCTGCCCTAGGGCCTTGCGGTCTGGGGTGGTGAATGGGGATCGCCTCTGAGAACCTCTCAGGCTAGGCTCCTCCCTGTTGGTCTGTGCAGCTGCAGGGGTAGGCGCTCCTGAGGGGGGAGTGCCAGCATGCTGGGCTGCCGGTTACAAGCCAGAAGTATCGGGCTTCAGACCGGGGCTAGGTGTCCCGCCCTTATCAAGGGCAAGGAGGCCGTGTCAGAGAGTGACGCCTGCCTTGCCTGTTCCAGAGCTTGCTTACTTTGCCCGTTGCTGCAATGTTCTGTTTAAATAGTTAATAAAGTGGCCCTTGTTTAATTCCAAACTGTTGTCTGTCTCATTATTCCGGCTGGGGTGGCAAAAGCAGCATGTAACAGTCCAGAATTCACAATACAAAGCAGAATATTCAATAAAAAAGTATGGCCTTAGTGTACACACTTCTGGAGGAAGTCCAGAGAGGTGAACAGGGGAATGTCATTAGAGTCTGGGCATCAGAGTGCTAATTGAGAAGATCCTGATTCTGGTAGACGGCAACCTCGTTTCAACCTGAGATGGCATTTTCCACCCTCATTGGCAAACTGTCTGTATGAGCCATCATGGAGAGAACTTCCACATAGTCCCACTTGCCACACAAGGCTTTTTAGTAGAATCACTTTACATGTTCAGCTTTGTGTAACAATGTACCTGCATAGGTAAGCTTACCTTACAGATTCATGAGAGATGTTACTTTTAGGAAGGAGGATGAAATTAAATCACCCAATAAACTAATGCCCCTGCATGAATCTATGGTGAACCCTCATTTAGAATACTGTGTACAGTTCTGGTCACCATACCTCAAAAAAGGTATTATAGCATTGGAAAAGCTGCAAAAAAGGGCAACTAAAATTATTAAGGGGATGGAACACCTTCCTTATGAAGAAACGGTTAGGACTCTAGCTTAGATAAATGATGGGGTAACATGATATAGGTTTACAAAATTATGCATGGGATACTACATGAATACGTGGGCACTCAATGAAATTAATGAGTACGCTTAGAACAGATTAAAAGGAGTACTTCTTCACCCAAATTCATGCAATTTACTTCTGCAGGAAGTGGTGGCAACTACAAGCATAGTTAGTTTTAAGAGAGGATTGGATAAACATATGGAACAGAGGTTCATCAGTGGCTATTAGCCACAAGGTATAGATGGAACACTATGTCTGGGGCAGCGATGCTCTGTATTCTTGGTGCTTAGGAGGCAACAGTGGGAGGGCTTCTGGAATTCTGGCCCCACTGTTGGACCTTCTGATGGCACCTGGATTTTGGCCTGTTTGTGACACAGAGTGTTGGACTGAATGGGCCACTGGCTTGATCCCACATTGCTTCTCTTACGTTTATCCCCACTCTGAAAAAACTGAAAGTCCACAAATGCTGTGGTGGAAATATATGCCAGTTAAGCTCCTCTTCTCAGTCCTTGCTCTCTATGCCCCTGCCTGCAGAGGTGGGGCAGAAGGCAGACAGAGACAGGACTTTTTTGGTGGTGGTGTACTCCATTGGAATTCCCTCCCTCTTGAGGTTTGCCTGGTACCTATTTCACTTAAAGTGTCAGGCGAAAATATATCTTTCTGCCTAGGCTTCAAAATAAGAGGGTTGTTTTAGTTGTTTTATGGTCTATCCCTGGTCTGAAGAAATGTTTTGTTAATATCATTTTAGACTGCTCTATTTGTTTAACTTTTTTTTTGAATTGGCATGGCCTGTTTTATTGGCATTGGTTGGTTCTTATTTTCTTATTCCGCTGGCTTGGTTTGTTTTATTGACTTATTTTTATTGGTGTGACTTATTTAATTGATTTGTTATCATTGTTTTGATTTGATTTATTGTTTTAGTGATAAGCCATCTCAAGCAGGTTTGGAAAGGCAACACCAAAAAAACCCTAAATAAAATAAATAAATGATGGTAACATACCAATGTACCAAACTGCTGGGAGCCACCCCACTACAACTATTGTAAGCAGAAGGCAGTGTGGCATAGAAGTTAATGTCCCAGTTCAGATCCACACTCATCCACAAATCTCAGTGCTGTCTGGTCACTCTTTTGGTGGAACTGGGTTGCACAATAGAAAGGGTAGGGTTGCCAGCCCCCAGATCTGGGTGGGGTTTCCCCAGATTCTAGGGACTCCAATCTGCCACCGGTCAGCTGGCTGGTGAGGGAAGCCTTGCCTCAAGCCCCGCCCCCAAAAGCAGCCACTTACAGCCACTCCCCTCCTGCAGAGATTTAAAGGGCTTCAGCTGATGACCTGCCGATCAGCTGGAAAGCCCTTTAAATCTTTCAGCAGGGAGGGAGATGGGCTGTCACTCCTCTAAAGGGTTTTTTGTGAGTGGGGTGGGGGCCGCAGCACACAGGGCTGATTTCCCAGCAGCTATTTGCCACTTGGGTTTCAGGGCCATGTGCCACCGCCACCACCCCATGGAAGGGTGAGATAAAAATGCAACGCATTAATAGACTGAACAAAATGAAACCTCAAAGAAGCTTCAGCGAAGCATTTTCAGGACACATTCCAATATCCCAAACTACTCCCCATTTTGCCTCCCCAAAAACATTTCTGAAGGTAAATGCAAAGGTCAAACCAAAGAACTTTTGAATAGGAAATCACGACAGTACCACTACATTGTTGATAACTTGAGGGAATTGGCTGGCACTACAACACTCTCCCTTTGTTAGAAATGGTTCGAAGCAACAATATTTGCATAATAGCTTAGGATGAGATAACACGCTACCCATTTATATGGAGGACGAAAGGCCATTTGGAAAGGGAATCTGCATGCGTACTTGAGTTAATTTGATTAATTTAAATTGCAGAGGGATCACAAAACTCAACCTTTGATTTGATTCTAAATGAAGGGAAGGGCTCAGATGCAGTGGGCCAGATTGGTTTCAAAACCTCTGGGACGGAGCAGGAGCAGATCAACTGCAGAGCGTTCTCTTTGCATTGCAGATGGATTCTCATGATGAACAGGGAACGTCCCAGAACACTTACTCTGTTTTATTTTTCACCTTTAATGCATCTTCATAATCAACACACTCTTTGAATAAATACAGCCATGGGACCTGTGAAATATACTCAGCTCTTTCCCCTGGATAGCAGCTGGAGAATTATGACATGGCTACATTGACACCTTTCTCTCCCCCATGGAATGTTTTTTGCTCGGAGATGAGTTAAAAGTAAGAATAAGATAAAATATGTTTTACGGTGCAATTGATCTTCTGCTACCTAAAAAAAGCAAATATAGGTGTCAAAGCTGACAAAGTACCCAGCGAGCCTTGCTTTTACAGGGCTCGGCATAAAATCATGAAAAACAATCTTGGTGGATTGTTCTCCCTCCCCCCCCCTCCTGAGAATTAAAAAAAGTAAGAAAAAAAGTTCAAAATCTGGATGATAGCAAAGTAAAATAAGCCCCCAATGATTGCTACAGGAGAAAAGCTTGGGGGACAGAAATGGAATCCATCTCGACTTTGCCTGACTGTGACTTTGTATCACATTTTATCAGTTGCTAGAGTGAGGGGACTAATGGAGATGCTTTCTATGGAGCTTTGACCTTACAGAAAAACAAAACAAAACATGGGCACCAGTATGCTAAGGGTGCTTTTACATGTGAAGCTGAAAGCATCAGTTGGCTTGTAACAATGCCAGTGCAAAACCTATCTTAGCCAGAAAAGGACACTCATTCACACTATAAAAGGCTTTCTTTCAGCTTTGCAAGAATTGAACGTTCATAGAACAAGAGCATAAGAGAGTGATGGGTGATTTAGACTAGATGCTTGAAAAGCCTGCCCGTGTACCAGCCTTCTGTCCTAGCTGGACAATATAGACCATGTCTGGGTATCTGGGAAACATCCTAGGAAGACATGTATATAGCTGTGCTCCCCTGCTGTAGGAATGAGTGGATAGTGCCTATTACTTTTTATCTATCGAAAACAGCAAGAGTCCAGTAGCACCTTAAAGGCTAACAAAATATGTGGCAGGGTATGAGCTTTCATGAGTCACTGCTCACTTCTTCAGATACCAGATCTATCATTACAGTTCTATTACTTCATCTATTACTTTTTATGTTAATTTATATTTTTGTTAGTGGTTTGGGTTCTCTGCTGTTTGCTGTTGGTTTTACAGATGTGTTGGCATTAGGTACAAATGTATGGGGTTTTATATATGTAAACAACATGGGATTTGCATGTATCACTATATAAAAATATTTAATGTAATGGCATTAACCAGCCAGTCGCTGAGCAAAGTTTGAAGACTTCTTGTAACTTAAGGTGCCTTCCTCCAACTTGTGGCTCTTTAAGAACCACTTCTATTGGAGGAATGCTCCTTAGACTGGAGGAAAGATCTTTAGATTGTATACATGCCAGTATACCCACAGTGTGTAATGCTGGCTTAATAATGCACAGAGAATCCTGGGGAAAATGTGTACTGGGGAGAGGTCAGTGGAGGGTAACATTACAACTGAATAAAAAATAACAGGTTTGATTTGCATAAAGGGGAAGAAAAATCATAATGGGTGGTTTCGGGATGAAGCAATGGAGTGAGAAATTCAAGATTACCCTTATTTATCTGTATTAAGGAATGAATCCCAATCATGCGAGCTGCTTGTCTCCCAGAAGTAGCATCAGTTAGCTAAGTGGTCTGGCATGTGGCAAGCAGAAATGGAATTAATGTCTGGATTGGGGGGACCTACAGGATTCATTGACACAAGATACTCTGATTGCATACTAGATTAAATGGTTTGTGAAAAGGATTGCACAGCTAAGGAGAGCTGAAATTTACCAGTAGTTGCTAGCCATAGCAGTGAAGCCATTTCATCTTCTTTTCTTTTCCTTCTTTCCCCCCCAATATGGTACCAAATACTCCCATTAAATGCAGACTATAGATATTCCTGTTTCCTTCATCATGTGAGCAGATCAACCTAAATGCCATTTTAACATAACTGGTTTTATGGAAACAAGCAGATAGCCTGGTTCTCCTCTTCCTAACTGTGATGGTTCATGCTGTCTGGAAACAATTCGAAACTGTTAACATAGACTGCCTTTCAAAAAGATGCATCTTATTGTCCAATGAGTGTTCCTCTGTATGTATCCATTATACCATCAATATATCTAATTCTCAATGCAGCCAAATCTGTGGATACTTAAATCCAGAAACTGGAGCTGTGAACAAACGAAGCTGAAGGCTGGCAAAATTGTTGTGATTGCCTAGCAATCCCATAACGGCAACTAAGATCTCAGAGGGTATTCCTTTCTTAAAGAAACAGGAGCTGCTTCTAGTGTGTGTGTTTTTTGGGGGGGAGTCCTACGCTCCTAGCCTCCCTTTTTTTAAAAAAATCAGATTTTTCTGCAGTTCTGGAGCTTCTATCAGGTTTGTAGACAGATTTGTCTTGTCTGTTCATGGCTCTGACCCCTGGATTTAAGTATTCACAGATGGCATAATGTCGATGGGGTACTACATATACTGATTTTATTCTTTCATTTCCCCCTCTTTTTTTTTCTCCCCTCTAGTTAAAGATATGGAAGAGGGTGGAATTATGGCAGGAAAAAAGTTGTTTGTTGTATATTAAACATACAAATCTTAAATATATAAATATTAAATATTTTAAAAACAAATGGACATTTTAAATAAAGAAGAATTCTATTTATATATACACTACGCAGAACGTTGCATAGAATCACAGGCAATCCACTTAAACGCAGACAGAATGCTGCTTAGGTTCTGATGGTTTCTCCTTACATACCAACATATGTGTGAGTGTGTGTTCTGATGGTTTCACCTTATATACCGATGAGCACACAGAGAAGACTATCTGCTCCCCTCCCACACGGTATCATTCTACAAACTCATGTAAAATCTCTGTTTGGTGGGCCAGAACTTCACCAGGGGCATGACTTTAGCTGGTTGGTTATATAGCCAGCATGATAGCCAACATGCAAACAAGCGTCTGTCTTAAACTAGGAGTCCATGATTCAGCAATTGGATTGGGTAAGGGACACTTGAACTATGGGGCACCTTCTTTCTCTCACATACTCATGCACATGAGGCACACCATCCTAGTGCCTTGATTTCATTGTGCAGAGCATGTGCTGCTTCAAGTTGCTCTGCTCACTTGGTTGGTTGAGATGGGCAGCAGTGAGCAGAAGAGAGAAAGGGGCAAGATGCTGAAGTGTTTGCTGGGGAAGTGGCACACGGTCTCATTCCAATCAGGAAAAGCCTTTTTCCTCCATGCAATATTTTGAGCATTACACCAAATTTGCTCTGGATATGGAAATAATGTTAATTAAAAATGTCCCTGTTGTGGTTCTGGTAGACTCTTGTTGGGAATCAAAATGCTGAATGAGCTGGACCATTGTTCTCACCCAACCTGGCCAACCTTATTTGATCTTATCATGCAAACATAAATGGAGCAGTGGAGCTATAACCTATACAAATTAGCTTTGCTAATAAAAGCATGGAAACAACCATCAAAGAATAAACACCCTACTCAGCTTCTCTAACATGATTTTTTCCATAGTCACCACATGTTTTATTTGCTTGACAAATCAGAACCCATACCAGGGTTCCACAGCTTCAGCACAGTCTCCAAAAACAAATAGTTTTGCACAGCTCCTAGGAAATGGGCTACCAGAGAATCCACATTGCTGATTTGTAGCAAATTATCAAATATATCACCAACATTAGGGCAAGCTACTTTCGTGATGCATTAGTGACCTTGACCACTGTGAAGCAACCATTAAGTTTTAAGGCTGTTCTTAAAGCTGACACAAAATGTGCTACATTCTTGTAAGATTCAAGTAATGGCTCAAGACCCTTAAAAAAGTTTGGCTAGCCATCTGTTTGTAGCAGCAAATGAAGAAATAAGACCATGATATATGGTTAAATGAGGTTTTATTAAATGGCTGATCTGAATCATCAGAACATTTGCTCCACTTTTATGTGCGAGTTGCAGCTAAGGCAGCACACTGGCTACCAGAATCTGAGTAACACACTCTGGCTCCAAACTTGGCTACTCTTACCACCAGCCTTATTTCTCCTAACCTACATGCTAGCTGTTCTAAGAGGTGGCAAGCCTCTGCCCCCCTCCCCAAAACATGCCACAAAATCAATTAAAAGGTTTGGGCTGATGTTGGTCTTTGTACCGAAGACCCTCCTACTGCAGCACTGGGAGAAATGTTAACCCCAAAAAATGCCATCATAGCAATGCTGTGACATTACATCTGATCATGTAACCAGAAGTAATGTCACTTGACAGCACGATGCTCTAGCAAATCCCTCCCCCAATCTCTATAGTTTTATCATAGAGATTCTGGGGATTGCTAGACTGTCACATTAATGCATGACATCACTTCCAGTTACATGACTACAAGTCACGTTGCTGCATCAACCCCCAAAGCTCCCTCAGCTGGCAACTCTGCTTCCCTCCCTGAACCTACCTGGCCGCACAAGTGAATGCTAGACTATTAAAGTAATTACCCTTAATCATTATGTGCCTCAGAGTGCTTGGCAAGTATTCTGACATCTGCCTTAGCTACCTGTACTATTTCTATTATCCCTAGCAATGGCCTCAATGATTACAAAGTCAGGTGTATTTATAACACTATATTCCAGGCACAACATGCTGCAACCGATTTGAAAAATATCCAGATTTTTAAAGAAACTATTCAGCCAGTATAATCAGCAAGCAGATTCTCACAGCCTGATGGGAGTTCTACATCCACCTCTCCCTCAGATCTGGTGCACATGTCTTGGAAGCCAGTCGTATAAACAATAACCAGATCAGTCAGCCTATGATTATAAATAAGCGTGATTATAAATAAACAGCTTATAATTATAAATAAGCACTTTATTTTTCAAAAAAAAAATCTTACAAATCAATAAAATTGATAAAGTCCACACTATCGATTTTATTTCATACATGAATGAATACAACTGCACAATATCCCATGGCATGTAGATCTAGTCTGTACATTAAGAGAATTCCACTGATGAATCACCACCATAGAGAAAGCCGTGCCTCTATTGGTCACCAACCTTACCTCTAATCATAGGTGTCAACTTCAGGGGGGCTGGGGAGCTGGAGCCCCCCCCCCAACTTTTCCAGGATGTGCTGAGCCTCGCCTGGAGACGGTGGCCTGTAATGTCTCTGGCCCAGCCCCAGCCCTTCCCCCCCCCGGAAATTGGAAAGTCTATGCCCTTGCCTCTAATGATGGTGGTGTACAGAGCAGGCCTTGGGCACTGATCTTTACCAGTCACCTGAGAAGAGGCAGTTCATATACACGGGGTTGGATACAGCTAGCTTTTAAAATTCAGGCTCATCTAATGCCCCTTCTTCCCCATGGCTTTGTCCATGAAGGTTGCATAATCCTCAGAATGATATTTTTGGTGGTCAAAGGGGACTCCCTCCTCATCCTTTCTCCAGTGGAAAAGCCAGTTGGATCTAACCCAAAGTCTCTTCCTACTAGATGCCACAAAAATGTGAGAAGTTCCTATTATTATGTACGCTCTGGTTATGCCTGGCTGTAAATTTGCCCCATAAAATGAAACAGAAGTAAAGCCATTTATTTCATTGAAAATGAATAAGTGTCTTTTGCTGTTTTTATCTCTCAACTTCAGCACATTTGGAAGAACAAGGGAGCATGAAAATGAGATGAACAGATTAGCACTCCCTGTAAAACGTGATTGTGTAAAACTAACCTCGAGAAGATTCAAAAAATGTTTTAACTATTGCTTCAAATTAAAAGCCATGTTGTTTCAAAGCGTATGGAAATTACTGTGGATTACTTTTGAGGAAAAGCTGCCATTGATCCTTCTTAGCCTCTTTCTTTAATGTTGACAGAAAGTTTTAAATTAGTCTTCCCTTCAAACAACATTAGATAGGTTTATTCTTCCTTTCCTCTCCAGTCACACTAACTCAATATACTGATCACTTCCTACTGATGTGGCAGCACGACGTTGCTCCCCCCCACCAGGACAGAATTAATGTAAATATGTTAATCATTTCACAATGGTTATTATTTAAAGAGATAATGAGACATCACCCCCAAAAGTAGTGTGTCTTAATTACAAAAGAGTGTTAATGGGAGACTGGCACACTAAATAACAAAGCCAAATAACAGTTGTATTAGGAACAAAGATAATTAGACATATCAGATGTAAATAAGATGGAACAGGGAGGATCTAGGACTGGTTGAATATTTTAGAAAACACTTATACTAGAAGGGAGTATCTCAAGATGGAGAAAAAGGCATGCCATCATATTCTGGGGCAATCATTCCTAACTTTAGGATGGGCAAAACCAAACCATGAAGCAAAATTCATCACAAATTTTGCCCTGTTCGTGGTTTGGGAACAGAATAGTTCATGGTAGCTCATGGATGGAGCAGAAAGCAGGGGTTTAAAGGGACTCCAAGTTCCTTTAAGTATTTGGTTTCTATGTCCCACGAAAGCCACCAAAAAGTTTAAAGGGATTGCAGAGGACAACGTGAAAAACAGCTACATGACAGGGAGCTGCACAAGACAGCCTGAAACAACTGTGTGGCAGGGAGCAAGCTCAGCCGTTTTTCAAGCTTTCTGCAAACCCCATTCAAAGGGCCTGCGATCCTTTTCAATGGTGTTTGTAGGGCCACAAACCAATTAGGTTCATGAAAGAGCCTCCCGGTTCAGTTCATGGTTCAGTTCGTGGTTCAGCTATGAACCACAAATTGTACTGAACTGCATTTACCCGGGTGTGCCCATCTCTACCTAACTTCCTACATCTTTCCATTTTTTGCAGTTGATATATAACATTTCAGCTCTTTTCCTGTAGGTCTTCTTTTTTCATTGCAGATAATGGTGAAGGTAGCACTTTCAGAAGTGGTAATGCAAGTCAGTACATCATTGCATAGAATATAGAGGTTGCACAAAATCCCTTTAAAATTTCTTGTGAATTCAGCATGTGATTTTGGGATGGAAAAGAATCCAATCTGCAAGTCTGAGTTGGAAACATAATGGGTTGGATCCTATGAATCCCTTCCACAAAACTGGAACCTAAAAGTCGCTTCTACCAAGTATTCCTCCAACAGAGAAAGAAATCCTTCAAAAAAGTAATACTTTTTTTTTTCATTAGAGGAAAGCTTTCTCCATCAGAAAAAGTCATTCTCCATCGGAAGCAGTCTTTCTCCCTTGCAGAAAAACTTACGGAAGAGAATCATAGGATTCCACTTAGCAGAACACAGTCATTGGACCCAACCCTATGTGTTTCAGAAACTAAATTCTGGACTAAGGATAGTGCCAGCACAGACACAAGAATGCTGAAAATATCCTGAAGGGACTTATGTATCAATGAGAGCAGTCGGGTTTATGGCTGATGCTTGAGACAGATAGAAGAAGGTGATCATACATATAGACATATTCGTAGCACACTGTAATCATCTGGGCAATTTTCAGGTGAGCACAATACCTAGCCCAGTTTATTGGGAAGCAGGATATAATTTGAGGAGTAAATACTTGAAAGGCACTTCTAACTGTACAATCCAACAGCTAGGAAGTCAAAGAATTCCCTCCCCTTGCCCCATATTGTAAATTGCACCATATTAAGTTGAACCGGCACCCCATAATAATACTGGGCATTGACCTATTCTAAATCATATGTTACAGTCCAAAATAAAAAAAAAATCTGCTTGGTATGGTTTACAGAAGGAAAATAATAATCATTATGGTCTATTAAGAGGGACTCAGCCACTCCGTGTGTAGTTCACGGGAGATCAATACGCTATGATTTATAAACAAAACTAAAGTTTTTTTAAACAATATAAAATGAATTCAAGGTGAACTCAGTATGATAATGGTTTTGCTTTGAACTCAGCAGGTAGCCCAGGTGGCTTCTGGTGGGATGATCACAGGCATAATAGTATGCGTTAAAATTCAGATAAGCAAGTACATCTTGCCAACAGGGCTGGATCAAACAGCTTGTAAGGGAGATGATGACAGTTCTAAAGTGCTGGGAAAGGGACATACACTTTCTTTTGTGGAGAAATCTGATCCTCTTTGGAGTTCTGCTTAGGAAATCACGCCGATATGGGTGGGGATATGCACTGATTCATGTGAGCATTTGATTCCCCCTCCCTATACTTACAGTCAATGCTCCCTCTAAGCTGTGGAGTCTTGTGAGCAAAAATTCTACTTGGTGAGCTACTGGCATTAAAGTTGTGAGCAAGCAACGTGGCTACTGCATAAATTAGTGTGCCCTGGAGCCATCCTTCCTGAGTTAAGATAAAAATGTGTGAGCTGGAGGCTGAAAAACTGTGAGCTGGATCACACTAATTCAGCTTAGAGGGAACACTGTTTACAGCACAATCCTATGCAGGTTGACTCAGAATCCTTCTCAGGTCTATTCAATGGGGCTTACTCCCAGGAAAGTGTTCTTAGGATTGCACTGTTAAGGTCACACGAGACTGGAAATTGAACCCACAGGTATTTAAACTAGTGCAGCACATGACAGGAAGTCAGGAAGTCCACATTGCTTACCTCGTCTCTGTCATAAACTCATCAAGTGGTCTTGCACAAAACTATCAGTATCAACCCTCCCCTTTCCGATATAATTCTGACCTCCTTTACAGAGCTGTGGTAAGGAAAACTGAGACTGTGGTTTGGATCCAGCCAAGCACAAGCAGAAACATGAACTTAGCACAGTTCCGCTTGAATGAGACTGTGTACACCTACACTTTCCTCCTTATACATTACAGTGCCCAGAAATTGGTTGCACATGATCTTACTGAAGCAGAAACCCAAATGGGGATAAATAAGATTGGCTTTTTCAAGCAGCTAATATGGTCTTTCCCCACTGTAACTGTAGCGCAAATGGAAGCAAAGAACTTTAGCCCTGTAACATTTCTGAAAATGCATGTGAGGGAAGTGGAGGATTGCGCATGCTGCTCTTGCACACAAGCTCAGCACATGCAGTGAAGGCATGCTGGCTGTCTCTTCCAAGCAGATGTACTCAGGCACATCCATGCAGGAGATACATGCATTCACTGTAACATGCGAACGAGGTTTGTGTTTTGATTCATGCAGGGCTCTTTTTCTAGCAGGAACTCCTTTGCATATTAGGCGACACACCCCTAATGTAGCCAATCCTCCAAGAGCTTACAGTAGCCCCTGTAAGAAGAGCTTTGTAAGCTCTTGGAGGATTGGCTACATTAGTGGTGTGTTGCCTAATATGCAAAGGAGTTCCTGCTTAGGATTGCCAGCCTCCAGGTGGGGCCTGGGGATCTCCTGCTTTTACAACTGATCTCCAGCTGACAGAGATCAGGTCCCCTGGAGAAAATGGCTGCTTTGAAGGGTGGAGTCTATGGCATTGTACCATGCTGAGGCCCCTCCCCTCCCCAAACCCCGCCTTCTCCTGGCTCCACCCCCAAAGTCCCCAGGTATTTTCCAACCCGAACTTGGCAACCCTATTCCTGCTAGAAAAAGAGCCCTGGATTCATGCAAGGGAGGCTGATTTACAACCGTGCGAACCATCCTGCAGGCAGAAGAAAATTAAGGTGTTTTCCCCCCCCTTCCCTTCCAGGCCTTTAGAGGGGGGATATCATTACTATTATAGATTCCTGGTAGCAGGGGACAAAGAGAGCTCCTTGCTCCAGCTAATTTCCCACTTAATCAACTTCAGCTCCCCTCCCCACCCCCATCAACTAACAAGTTATGCAGTGCCGCAGGGAGAAGGAGCTTCCCATAGTTACTTCCTGTGCTATTACCATTAGCAAATAGCACATGATGTGCCGGTACCAAACCAAATGTGATACTTTTCCCACCCAGATTTGATTCTGAGAGCTCTTTTGTCCAAAGCAGGTCTATTGTTCATTGAATGTGGAGCAACCACTTCGCAACACAATTTGTAACAGGAAGCGTATGGTGCATTTCAAGGGGTGTGTGCATGAGGTTTTAGTCATGTTCCTTCCATTAACTATAATGAGGATTGCTTGATTCATTCCTCTCCCGCCACGCTAAAAAATGTATCCCTGCAGTTCTGTACTATGGATCTTGGCTTGAATGAGGCTCTATAGAACAAGATTTAAATTGTAATGAGTCATTATGTCAACTTTTCTCTTTTCCCACCCCTTCTTCTTCTTTTTCTTCTGCAGGTATTTTGCATAGGAAGAATGCTGCATGCCACACACATAGGAAGAATGCTGCATGCCACACACAGTGTTTACTGCTGAAGATCCAAGCTAATAGATAGTTTATGCAAATACTGTTGTGAAAAAAAACCTAGCAATTTTTGGCACATCTATTTTTTTTTTTAAATCACATTTAGCCAGGGCTCAAAATGGAAAACTCTTTGGTCCGTGCACTAGTGCCCTCATGGTGATGTTGGAATATGCATGGTCTATAGTGCAGCCTTATGAAGAAGATCTGAAGATTAATCTACAGAGGGACAGCTGAAGGACTTGTAGTTAGCACAGCTAGACTAGGGACTTCCCACTTTTCCAAATTGTGTCCTTGCTGTCTCCTGATAGGCTCTTCTGGAGACTTCCTGCTCCAGCAGAGCTTCCTTCTTGCTGTTGGTTCTTCTTGCAGTTAGGCTAGACAGCTAACGTTCTCTCTCTTCTGTGTTCTATAACAGTTTGATTTTCTTGAATAAACCTACTTATTTTTTCTCTAAATAGTCAGTGCTGCACTTCCTTTGCATATTTAAACTCTGCCAACCGGTGAACCACTCAAGGCTGCTAAGAATGTAGGGAAAGAAGAGGGCAGATGGTCCATCTATGGAAGGTAGTAGTGTCAGTTACTCACTTGGGCCCCAAGGCCAACAAAAGTTTCAGAGCCAAGAATGCCCCTATTCTTTCCAGCTACAAAAATGAAAGGCAGCATGAGATAATATTCAGTTTGTGTGTTCCCCCTTTTCTGGGTTAGAGGGTCCACTGAAATTATCATGCTCAAAGACCCCCCAAGATCCTACAGACATCACTGAATAGCATAGTCGTTCTCACAATTCCTAACATGGTTTCAACTCCAGATGACCAGTGAGCACATGTAAAGAAATTTCAGTTGCTGCAGAACAGATGTAAAGAAAATTCTGAATGCTGCAGAATGCTGCAGACAGGAAGTTAACTGGATTGGCTCATAGGGACCATATCTCTCCAGTCTTGTTCCATCTACACTAGCTCCCAATTCAGTGAGCAGAAATTTAAAGCCAAGTATGGTTTGGGACCAACATACCTGAAGGACTGCCTACTCCCTTATGGACATATCCAACCCCAGCAGTCATCTTCAGAGGGCCTGCTTTGTGTACCCTCACCTTCTGAGATAAGGTAGATGGCAACCTAGGAGAGGGCCTTCCCAATAGAGGCACCAAAACTCTGGAACTCATTCCCTGGGGAGATCAGCCTGTCCCTTTCTGTTGCTGTCTTCCTCCAGTGTTTGAAGACTGTTTTGTTTTGCTTCGCATTCCTTCAGTGAGTCTGATCCTTCCTTCCTCTTAGATGTTTTAACTGTTGTTTTTATCTTTTGTACTTAGGTTAGACAAGAGGCGTGACCTGTGATACTCACGGGGGGGGGGGGGGGGGAGAGAAGCTCCACACAGCGCTGCAGGTAAGTCTTCTCCCCCACCCTGGAACCCATGGCAAGGCCTGAGGCTTTTAGCTGCCAGGCCTGCCGATTCCACCCTCCATGGGCACCGGCGAGGCCTGAACAGCTCTCAGCCACCAGGCCCACCACTTCCCCCCCATGGACACTGGTGGCAAGGCCTGAGTGGCTCTCAGCCGCCAGACCCACCAATTCCCCCCGGGCACCAGCAGCAAGGACCCCCCCAGGCACTGGCGGTGAGGTTTGAGCAGCTCTCAGCTGCCAGGCCCACTGATTCCCCACCATGGGCACTGACAGTGAGGCCTGAGCAGCTCTCAGCCACCAGGCCCGCCAATTTTCCCCCACCCCCCTGTACCAGTGGCAAGGCCTGAGTGGCTCTCAGCTGCTGGGCCTCCAGTTTCCCACACAAACACAAACCGGTACCGGTGCAGAGGCCTGAGCAGCTCTCAGCCGCCAGGCTACTGATTCCCCCCCAGCGCCGGCGCAGAGGCCCAAGTGGCTCTCAGCTAGGGCTGCCAAGTCCAACTTGGGAAATATCTGGGGACTTTGGGGGTGGAGCCAGGAGACTTTGGGGGTGGAGCCAGGAGAAAGGAAGTGACATCATTTTGTGATGTCACATCCTGTGATGTTGCTTCCACATGCTGACACATGAACTCATGAAGTTTCCTAATACTGAATCAGGCCATTGGTCCATCAAAGTCAGTATTGACTACTCAGACTGGTAGTGGCTCTCCAGGGTCTCAGGCTGAGATCTTTAATGTCACCTATTACCTGATCCTTTTTTAACTGAAGAAGTTGATACCTCCTGCATGTCAAGCAGATGCTCTATCACTGAGCAACAGCCCTACTGAATCCTTCCTCATCTTGGCAGAATATGAAGCACTAAGTGCTACACAAGTGCTAAATATGATTTTCATATCATAAGAACAGGAGAGAAGCCACAGTGGATCGGCCCATCCAGTACAGCCCATCCAGTACAACACTCTGTGTCACAACAGTGGCCAAAAATACCAGGTGCCCTCAGGAGGTCCAGCAGCGGGGCCAGAACTCCAGAAGCCCTCCCACTGTTGCCCCCCAAGCACCAAGAATACAGAGCATCACTGCCCCAGACAAAGTATTCCATTTAGACCTTGTGGCTAATAATAGCCACCGATAGACCTCTGCTGGATGGGGACAGAGAGAGAGAGAGAGAGACAGACAGAAAAAAGAAAGAGGGAGAGAGAGAAGGAAAAAAACTGGCAGAGGCACTTACTTCCATTTAGACCTTGTGGCTATAATAGCCACTGATAGACCTCTGCTGAATGGGGACAGAGAGAGACAGACAGACAGAAAAAAGAAAGAGGGAGAGAGAAGGAAAAGAGCTGGAAGAGAAACTTACCTTGCCAGCCACATGCAAAAGCAGCTCCTTCAGTCCCTCCTTAATCTCTGGGCGGACCTCTCTTGCTGTGGAAGCTCTCTTGCTGACTTCTTAAAGGGGAAATGTCTGGTGAGGCTTTTTACTGCAGGGCAGGCTCTCTGCAGACATTTCCCTTTTAAGGCAGCCATTTTGTCCCCCCGGTGGCCAACTTTGAAAAAGCGGGGGGAAGGACTAAAAATCGGTGTTTCCCCCGCCCTACCGGGGGACTTGGCAGCCCTACTCTCAGCTACTGGGCCACTGATTCCCCCCCTCAGCACTGACAGCGAGGCCTCAGCACCTCTCAGCCACCGGGCCACCACAGAGTTCTCAGAGCCTTCCCTGCACATGCACAGGAAATGCTCTTTAACTTTGAGGGGAATTTAAATATCCCCCAAAGTTTTTAACAAAACTTTTAGGAGTTTTCTGCACACTGGGGAGTCCCCCAAGTGTGCAGAAAAATCTCTCTGCCCCCAAGTGCCCTCTCCTCACAGATTTAAATATCCGCACGGAGGGGGTGCCTTGGGAATCAGTATATAGATTTTGGTTTTAAGCAGGGCTCTTTTTGTAGAAAAAGCCCAGCAGGAACTCATTAACATAACAGGCCACACCGAACAGCAAAATCTCATTAGTATGTTAGGCCACACCCCTGACAGTGCAGAAAAAGTGAGAGAAGGAAAAAAGGAAGAAAAGAGGGAAAGAGAGAAGGAAAAGGGGGAAAGAGAGAATGAAAGAATGAGGGAAATAAAGAGGGCAAAGAGAAGAGGATGGAGGGAGGCTCTCCCACCCCCGCTCAAGCCCCTGCCACTGCCCCCCCAGCAAGGCCAGCTCCCTGCCCTTAAAGGGAGCCCCTTTAAGTGCAGGAAGCCAGAAGGCATGCAGGGCCCTTTCCCTGCACTTAAAGGGAGCCAAGGAAGGCAGAGGAAGCCACGGGGAGGCATTTAAATGCCTCTCTGCAACCCCCCCATCTCCTAGCTTGCGCACCGAGGCACACGAGCTAGAAACAGGGCAGGGGGCTCTGCGGGGTTTCTCCTGCTTGCCCACTTCAGTGGGTGGACAGAGGAAGCCCAAGGGAGGATAAATTGTAATAAAGAAGAATTAAAAGAACTTATCTTAATTATCGTATTGTCCAGCGAACTTGAGTCAATTACTCTTGGTTGTGGGTGTGAAGGAGCTTTTAATCAATGCACTGTGTGGAACATTCCAGCGGATGCAATGTTCCCATGTGAAAGCATCTGGGGAAATTCCTGCTTGTTTGGGGGCTCCTACCTTGGTATAAGACTGGATTATTTTATTTAGAGCTCTGCCCCTCCCATCTCCATACAATTCCGGAGTCTTCTACATGGTACCAACATGCAGAGGAAGTATTTGCATGTATACTTTCTCCCAGTGAAGAGGGATGCTGCTTTCTGAATGTTGCCAATCTCAGGGGGGAACATACATGTGGACAGTTCCTCCTCACTCAGGCACCGTGCTCAGAAGCTAGTAATCACAGAGAGGTGGGCAACAGAGCCAACACACTTGGGGTCACTCCTACTCTCTATGTGTTCTATCAACATGTGGAGAGGTCATGTGTGCAGAGCTACTGTATCAGACCAATAGTGCCTACTGTGATGGCCAGGAGCTCTCCAGGGCCTCAGGCTGAGGTGTTTCATGTCACCTACCACCTCATCCTTTTAAATGAAAAGGTTGGGAACTGAAACTGGGACCTTCTGCATGCAAATCAGATGCTCTGTCACAGCCCTGTACTCTGGTGGTAGAAAATGCCATCAAGTCAAAACTGACTAATGGCAACCCCATAGGGTTTTCAAGGCAAGATACATTCGGAGGTGGTTTGCCATCACCTGCCTCTGTGTAGTAACACTGGAGTTCCTTGGTCATCTCCTATCCAAGTGCTAGCCAGGGCTAGCCATGCTTAGCTTCTGAGATCTAAGAAGACCAGGCTAGCGTGGGCCATCCAGGTCTGGGACATCTTGACCTAGCCTAGCTAAATACTTAGATGTCAAGATTTGCTTGGGAAACTGACTACCTTGCATATTTTGCTATATTTTCCCACATAGGATCTTGGGAAACAAGACCTTCTCAAAGTGCCTCAATCCCCAATCTGTCTTGAGCCCTTTCTGTCTTTTAAGGCCAAAAATACAATCACGAGTTTCAGTCACAAAACTTCAGTATCCCATTTAGTTTGTGTTGAAGAAAACTTGATCTTACTCCACTGAAAGTAGTACCAGGCCAGCTATTTTGGTTTACTGTACAGTGTTCTTGTAAGGACTGTAGAGACACATGTGTATGCTTTCAATGCAGAGGCAAAGTGATACGTAACTACTATTATTACTGCTTATTACTGCTTTCCATATATGAAAATGTAGTGCTATTTATATTAGGACCCAAGGTTAAAAATAGTTTTGATGGAAACTGCGGGATTTACTGTGATTTTTTAAAAAAATTAATCAGCATCTTGTTGGGCAAATGCTTCCTTTGATGTTTCCTTCGCATCTGATTTCCAGCATTGAAGGGTGAAGAAGCTCAAACCCCAGGATTTCATTCAAGTATATCATTTTGGTTCCCTCTCAATAGTATCATAAATTATTTGAAATTTCTTCATCTTCTAGAAGGCCCAGCTGCGCACATGAATGTATTCAAGGAACCAAGACAAAAACAACCACAAAATAAAAGAGAGATTGCACAGTTTGATGCAACTACTTTTTCACCAAAAAGCGTAAAACAAAAAATCATGGCTTTTAACTAAAGAGACTTCATTTTTCTTTTTAAATTTTCCAGCTGATCAACAAATCACTGTGGGCATGCACTAGCATTAAATGGAAGTTAACTAGTTTCAGTTCTCCTAAAGGTAATTTCTTTTCTTTTTTAAAAAGGGTTGCAGTGCTAATTTCAGTACATTATTTGTCCATCCTTCTTTTCTCTGAAATATTTCCAGTTGAAATAAATGAGAAAACCATTTCCACCCTGAGCTCCAGCATCTGCCAAACCAATATTGCTTGTCTGTATATTCCAATAATTAAGATGAGGCATTCATATCTTTTCTATTACAGTGTCTGTTCCTGGAGATTAAACAAGAACTTTTGTTTGTGAAGTGAAATGTGCAGGCTTCTTTTTTTTCAACATCAGTATTGATTTTTCTTTTTGTCTTCTAACAGGAGACCTGTAACTTCTACACTGCAGGGGGAAAAAGGACTCCAGCATAAACTACTCATGGTGATAAATTGCTGATCTTGGTCTACGTTTAAAGGCTACCACAGTCAACCTAAGAACTAATAGTACTCTGGGAAAAAATACATGTAAGAAAGCCCTCTCAAGTCAAAGAAAGGTATTTTGTGAGAAACCTATATTCTCCTCAGCTTGTTCCCTGCGTCATGTGGACTGCCTGGTCTCTGAAACATTTAAAAATCAGTGTCACGTTACTGAACTTTAAGTGCAGGGTGAAAACAAGACTTCATATCCCCTGTGGCGATTATAGGATCAAATCAGGTCACCCTGAGATTGGGAATAAAGTATCAAGTACAGAACTCCAGATACAGGCAGGGCCCATTTTGTAGCAGGAGCTCCTTTGCATATTAGGCCACACACCCCTAATGTAGCCAATCCTCTAAGAGCTTACAGAGCTCTTCTTACAGGGGCTACTGTAAGCTCTTGGAGAATTGACTACATCAGGGGTGTGTGGCCTAATATGCAGAGGAGCTCCTGCTATGAAATGAGCCCTGGATACAGGTCAGCCAATAAGAACCACGATGGCCACATGGGGGATACAAGGTTTTGTAATGTGTGAACTGGCAAACACACAGTGTGTTAATATGGTTATAAGCCACTTGGTGAGCTGTATGAGTGAGTTTCAGGTAGGTAGCCATGTGAGTTTGTAGCAGTGGAACAAAATTTGAGTCCAGTAACATCTTAGAGACCAACAACATTTTGAAGGGTAAAAGTTTTTGTGAGTCAGATCTCACTTCGTATCCGATGAAGGGAGCTTTGACTCATGAAAGCTTATGCCCCGTAAAATTCTGTTAGTCTTTAAGGTGTTACTGGACTTGATTTTTCTTCTCCCTGTATGAGTGAGAAGGCAATCATAATATTTCTAATAAAGAAATAATGATGAAAACAGGACTGGATGGACCCTTCCCCTTCTAAAAATTGTACACGTTTGTTTATTTCAAAATTTCTTTCCCAATTCACCTTGATTTCTTTGGAGGCTCTGACAAACACACAACGCTTTCACATCACCTACCACCTGGATATTATCACAGGTGATTGAATCTTGGGCCTTCTGCAAGCAAAGCAAATGCCCTCATATTTTGGTCAGATTCTGTTGACTAATTGAAATGGTATGGGACTGGTAATGAGGACTTGCACTAATCTGGGTGGCCCAGGCTAGCCTGAACTTCTCAGAGCTCAAAAGCTAAGCAGGATCAGCCCCGGTTAGTCTTTGGATGGGAGATCACTAAGGAAGTCTGGTTGTCCAGAGGCAGGCAATGAATGACAAACCACCTCTGGACATCTCCTGCTTTGAAAACCCTATGAGATCACCTCAAATCAGCTGTTTGATTGAACTTTCCATTACCAATGGGGACTTCATGGAAACAATGCCAGTGAAAAACTAGGCAAGAAGCACATGTAGAGCAATCTTTGTTTTGATAATGGGATGATGGAAAGCCTTATCTGACTTGCTTTGGGGAAGCTGTACCTGTTAATTAGCACATATATTTAAGAAACTTTTGTTTTCTTCATGGAAGAGAAATATAAATTAGCTGCTGTCACCATTCATTAGAACAATAGAGGCTAGATTTGCTTTTGCTGCGGCAGCAGACAAGTGCTGCTTTTTAAGAGCTTGGCCTTGTAAAAAAATTGCAGACATTCTGTTCTCTTTTAACTGGAGTAGATGTTAAATGGTGATTAGGCTGTACTAAAGAGAAAACTAGAAGTAATTCACAGACACAATGGAATGGCAGCAGGGAGATGTGGTGGGAGGGGAGATGACACCATATTTTGTTAAAACTTAACAGTGAACTTTGCTTGATAATCAAATAACTGAATGCTTGTCTCTTCTTCTGTCCCATCCTGAACCTTCAAGCTGATTTCCATTCAGGACTATTGGATGGAACAGAATACAGATGAAGGAGCATGGGTTAGATCCCATGAGCCATCATCAGACATTGTTGACGGTCACAGATCTTTCCTGCATTCCCGTCTCTGACCATGACAAAGTTCATTTCTTCATTATTTATGTATGTATTGTTCCTGCAGCTGCAGGACCTGTGTGGACTAATAGTCATGTAAGTCAGGAGACTGCAGTGAGGAAGCACCTTTTTTGGTGTGATAAAAGAGGGTGATTTTACCCCTTCCCCCTTCCCACTGCAGTCTTACAACCCACTTGGCTATTAATCTTCATGGATCCTGCAACCCTGGGTTTAAATTTTCCCAGGGACATAAAGGACAGCTATGGGGATGGAAATTTGGGGAAGTTCTCTGATCTGGCCTGCCATGCTCACAGTTGAGATGGGGCATCCCCCACTCCAAGATCCCTTTGCCAGCCACTGTTCCAAGTGGTGGTGGTGGGGATCTCACCAGTGTCATGTGATTATATCTAGGTAGGAATTTCTAGAAACTCTATGGTAAAATCATAGTGTTGGTAGGGATTCCCTAGAGCTACCACCATTGCTTCTGGGTTCTCCCCAGAAGTGAAATCATCGCACTTGCAATGCTTGCCCCCCACCATCTCACCACCTCATCTCTCCTACCTGTTGCCAAGTTCAGCCTGGCAACCCTATCTCTGAACCTTGCATGGAACGTGAGTTCCAAACCTATATGTATGCAATATCTGTTACATGAAGTATTTCCTGCAGATGAGAATTGGTATGCAAATTGTCCCAACTGGAAAGTATCTCACTGGTCTCAGGTTGTGCCAGATCTCTTTTCTTTGCATTTCATTTGTACACACTAGTGAAATTTGCTGCAGCTGAAAGTTAAGCACAGAATTCTCTGTTAGGAGGTAATTTCAGTCCTTGTTAGGAATGAGACTGAAATGTCTAAAACCATCTGATTTAATTCAAATATCCCATTTTGATTTCATGAGAAATGAGCACATGGAACTTTATGTTCCTCACATGGAACTTTCCCCATTAAAAGCAACATGTTTAAACATTATTTTTGTGTCAGTGGTGTACAAAGAGTGCAGAAAAGGCACTTAAAGGCTCTACCATGGATGCCAGCAAACAACATCTGTCAAAGCAAAGCTAGTGAAAATGACAAGATACAAAACTGAAAGTAACAAAACTGGCCCTGTTAGCTCATGCATATGTTTAGCATTTCACAGATGAAAGTAACAGGCTACTCATCAGAGGGACCATTTTGCAAGTCCCACTTCCATTGCTTGCTTTTTGCATTCTGGATAAGTGGGGCCTTCTGCAATAGATGCCTAGCTTGGATTGATATTAAAGACAACAAGATAACTGGAGTGGCAGTATAAAAATGTATAAAAAATAAAACAATTATTAAAAATAATAAAACAAGAATTATATAGATGGATGACCAGACCCAGGTGAGGGGCTGTGGCTCAGTAGAAGACCATCTGCTTTGCATTCAGAAGGTCCCAGGCTCAATCCCCAGTATTTCTAGTTAAAATGACCAGTTTTTTAAATTTGTTTGTTATCTTCTGGTTTTTGCGCTCACTGGGCAAGTACGCTTTCATCAGAGCTCCAATGATAGCGGCCCGTGCTCACAGTGGCTGGGAGGGGTACCAGCGGGACCTGGTCCCCCCTTGAGCCCTTGTAGGGGGCTCTCTGGGGTGCAAGAGGTGCCTCTCCCAAGGCAAATGCTCCTCTTTGCCCTGATAGGTCCCACCACCACATGACCAGAAATGGTGACAGAGACACACACCAGGACAAGCGAGCAGGCAGTCAAAAGTGTTTCTCTTACCTGGTGGAAGACGTCTGATGAAGCGTGAGTCTTTTGTATGTTAATCCAGAGGGCCAGATAAGCATTTAAGCCCCCGATCCTCAACCTCAAAGTGATGGCAGGGGGAGTTAACTCCACCCCACAAAGATAAGAATTCATCAGAGATGAGGAGGGGTGCAACCAAAGCATTCTCGGCTGATATAGGAGCCAGATAAGCCTAAAGCGCTTTCTCTAACTGGCTCCAGAGACTTTTTAAGAACTCTCCCGAAACATAAAAACCCGTCTCTGATTACAAAAATCATGGCACCTAAAGTCAGACCTTCTCCAGAAACTGCAAGCTCAAATATGTCATTATCTAAAGTGGAAGTAACCATAGACTTTCCAAATATGTTAAATGCTGCATTGTGCCCTCTGCTGGACCAGATGACAACTCTTAACTCAAAATTTGATACTCTTCAAAAACAGCTTGAAGAAACCAATCTGAGATCAGAGAAAACTGCCAAATCAGTTTAAAAAGTGGATGCCAAGACTAAAAAACTTAAGCAGTGACTGGAGGCAGTGGGAAAAAAAGAGAACCTTGGATGAACATCAATTGCTACAACTGCAAATGGAAAGATCATCTTATGTACTGAGATTCCAGGGAGTCCCAGAACACAATGGAGAAGATCTGAAGAAGCTTTTAAGCAATGCCTTGGCACCAGCTGCAGATACTACAGCGGAACTTTTACAGTCAGATATGAATATGGTTTATCGGACCTATCCAGATTACATCAAGAAAAATAATCTGCCCAGAGAGGTTTTTATGAGATTCTCCAAAAAGATCAAGCAGAGATCAAGTACTTAAAGCGACTAATGGGACTACCCTAAAAATCAAAGGTACAGACATAAAAGTCTTAAAAGACATTCAATTTGAAATCAGGAAAAAGAGGAAACAATATAAAAATCTGACAACCTTTCTACAGAAAAATTCCACAAATGGATCTTTCTTGAAGGTCTCACTTTTAAATTTAAGGACAAAAAAGAAGAGTGGACTCTGTTACAAAAGCCATAGCCTTCTTGGAGCAGTGTCAAACAATGGACAAACCGAAAGGAACAGCACAGGATGACAAGACATCAGATCACAGCAACTATGATTTGGGAGACATAGAGACACATCGAGCAGCTCCTCTGAGGAGGACTTTGAATCTGAGTTAGGAGCTGCTGCCCCTAAATTACTTAAAGTCAGATGGGACTTTAATAAAAATAACCAAAAAAATGGAAAAAAAATAAGAAACGTGAATCCAGTTATATGTTTGGAACCATGAATTGCCTGACATACTTATTTCAGCCTTTAAAAAAAATCCTTCTGTATTACTAAATAGTATACAAACATAACTCTTATGCTTCATCTTACTAAAATGTATTGTAAGTGAAATCTCAACCAAGCTATGTAACACTGAAAATGACCCCAACCACTTGGGCTTTTAGTGGCCTTCTTTTCTTTCTCCCATAGTTTGTAGTTCCCCCTTCCTATTTTGTTGTAGTTTTAGAGAAAAGCAATAAAAAAATTACCAAAAAATTGTTTGTTAGTTTTTTGCTATCTGGTCGCAGGAAACTTATGGTGACCTTGTAGGGTTTTCAAGTTAAGAGACATTTAGAGGTGGTTTGCCGTCAACTGCATCCACGTCACAACCCTGATATTCCTTGGTGGTCTCCCATCCAAATACTACCAGGACCAATCCTGCATTAGCTTCCAAGATCTGATGAGATCAGGCTAGCCTGAGCTATTCGGGTCAGGGTAATTAGGTGGTAAGTGATATGAATGACCACTACCTGAGATCCTGTAGCCCTGCGGCCAGTCAGAGTGGATAAAAGCAAGCTTAATCTACCCATGGTTTAACTCTGTATATGGCAGTTTTACATGTATGTGTGTCTTTCTATAGCTAGTTTGAGGATAGGGTGGGATTTGTCAAGCACTGACAGTCCCTTAAGGACAGTGTTTGGGGAAACCTGTAGTAAAGGGCTTGGCAGTATTAATAAGTACAGTTCAGCTGTTATAAACCCTTCTTTATGCTTTAGTCTTGCTTCTTGGGCTTTTCGGTTGTTGGGCAACCCTCTTTGTGCACTTGATGCAGAAAGCCATCCAATAATCCACTCTGATTTTTTAAATTTTTGATGGGGAGAAAACAGCACCAAGAACGACAACGCTAGCAACACACAACTTCGAATCTATTGATGTATTCAGAAAAGGCATATGCCGCCTCTCCAGAGACCCGCTCAAGGCTGCTTGTGATGTAAAACAGTCAAAATCATAAAAGAAAGCCTCCCCCCTTCCCCAAATGCCACAGCATCAAAACAAGCCACAGGCATAGAAGCAATATACAGGAATGTCCAGAAGTTTAAAATGATATTCATAAATCAGTCCTCAGGCTAGAAGCAGACCATTTTAAAAAAAAACCCTTTTAAAATGGAATAAAAGCATCCTTCAAAAGTCAAAGTGGGGATAAAAGGACACTTATTTTCCAGACACAGGTGGTACTAGGAAATAGAGACTTTCCTTGGTAAATGGGGACAATTGAAACATATGTGTTATAGTAATTTGGAAAGTAAAGGAAAATATGAAAGATTGGTTCCTTGCTAAGCTTTGGCTCCTGGGAGGCTGCCAGAAAACAATTGGTCCCGTTTCTGCCTCCCTGGTAGTTGGTGGGTAAAAAGATGAAAATTTCAAAATGCACGTGCCATTAAACACAAATACAAATAAATGACTGCTACGTACAGCTCTATTTATTCTGCATCTGAATTACAGTCTGAATTTAACCTGAAGCCATAGAAATCCCATGCAAAAGGAACACACTTCCAATATCTAATTGCATCTTTTTAAATCCATTCAGGACTTAATGGGAGTGTATAGGCAGCTGAAACACAATTGTGTCAAATATTAACTCCTCTCATTCATATGCAAGCTGCTCTGATTCAGCCGCATTGGGAGATGAAACAGCCGCCTGGCTTCACCTGTAGTTTACATAAGGAGAGAGCGTGTGTCTATTGTGATTGGAGCATCCTAAGGAATGGAGAAACAGATGCAATCATGCATTCGCACGGCATAATTTGCTCTCAGCCCTGCACAAAAGCCTCTGTTTGCCTGCGTGGGGATCCAGAGCAGCCATAATTTGGAGACAGTTATTAAAGATGACAACTTTTAACTACTTCCCCATGAAGATATGACTCTCTCTCTAGGTGTCTTTAAAACAACGTTATTCCAAATGGCCCACACAACAACAAATTTTGGATTTTGAAACTTTACTATACCTATGGAACGGTTTGTAAGACGGCATCCAGCAACCTGTCTCCTAACCCATTTAGTGTATTTCCTTCCTACTTTTTGGAACTGTTTCCCCTTAACTGTGCTCAAGGCAGCTTACAATTTAAAAAAAATGCAGTCAGTCAGAAATTCAGGTACATTGTAAAAACATTACAAAGAAACAATAACCACAACACAAATTTAGCAGTATTTAAATTCAGTTAAAAGGCAGCAATTGATAGCATAGTCAGTCATTGCAGGAGGTGCAACTAGTCAGCACAGGGAGTGAAACTCTTGCATAATTATTGATCTTACATCTAATAGTACAGTCTTCTATAACAGGTTAGTAGATCTTAGGTCTTAAGCAAATTGATGTGGGTGGATGTGATCCTTCAGGTACCTTGACCCAAGCCATTTAGAGCAGGGGTGTCAAACATAAGGCCCGGGGGCCAGAACCAGCCTGTCTAGGGCTCTTACCTGGCCCACAAGCAACTGGTATGCATGCCAGTATAAACTGGTATGGATGGAAGAGTCTTCTTGACTAGGCTGAGGTTCAATCTACCTTTGAAAAAGGTACCACAATAATCTAAACTCTTTTATAATGCAACTCTATTTAGAGTTTTCCCAATCCGGTGCAGCCTGGAGGAAACCTGCATAGAATTCTGTTGGTATGCCTGTTAATGATGATGTTCCATGTGGAGGCCTGTATGACTCCCTACTAGAAGACCTAATTTTAAAACCATCATAGGCAAACAGGTGTTACAGGTAAAAGTATAAACTCGACACCATGTGCAAAAGAACTGTTAATTAGAACAGATGAGAATTTAAAGAGAAAGTTTAACCAAGAAATCAATGATGTTCATTTTCATCAATGAACTGAACAGTGGACATCAATTTGCATTTTACCAAAACTGCCACTTATTTTAATTATTTATTTTAGAAAATTTTCAAACAAAATGTATATCGCAGCTTACAAAGAATAAAATATCCATCCAAAACACTATCCTTTTGTCTCTTGTTAGTTAGTGGAAAGTAGGGGAGCCTTGAGAAAGATGTTAGCTCTCTAAGACAGAATCCAGGATGGTGGACTACCTCTCCAAAAGGAATAAGCAAGGTATCATGGATCATCAATTATTTGAGTCCAAAAGACTATCTGTAAGCAAGCTTTAAACCCAGCTTGGAGTTTTAGCTGGCACCAGGTAGTGTCAAAATATATGTGATTTTGATTTTCACCCCTTTTCTTGGTATTTTTCTGTGTTTAATATTTTTCACCTTTTAAAATCTATGTATTTAATTCTCAGCAGTCCCCTCTGTGTGTGGATACTTATTTATGCAGATAGGGGGGACACTCTGCCCCAACAGAGTTTTCCACAGACTCAGGCGACTGTGCGTCTGCAGAAAAATCATGAAAAGTTTTTTTTTTTTAAACCAACCCTCAGGAAGGGTTGAATTCCTCCCCCCCCCAATACCATTTGAAATGGCCACCATAGGGATCTACTCCAGGTCCTGCCCCATTGACAGTGAGAGATAGTCTGACTGATCGCTGGGGGGGTGGGAAGTAAGCAAAAGCAGAACTGGATCTCAAATTGGGAAGGATTCCCCCTGAAGTATGAATGGCTAAATAGCAGGAGGTTTGGAGCCAGGCCTGGGACTAGGATTGCCCTCTCCAGGTTGTGAAATTCCTGGAGATTCTGTGGTGAAGTCTGAGGAGTACAGAGTTTGGGGAGCTGAGAGGCTTCAGCTGGATATAATGCCACAGAGTCAACCCATTTTTTCCAGGGGGACAGATCTGGGGAATCTCCAGGTCTCACCTAGAGGCTGGCAAATCTAGGCCTAGCAGCAACCTCTGGGTGCCTTGATACCGCCTAACTTGCATGATTCAACTAGGCCTGGCTGCTTGCTACTATGAAAGCCATCCTATGAAAGTCAGTGTAGTATAATGGTCAGAGCTTCAGAGTAGGGTTTGAGAGACTCAGGTTTAGATTGCCATCTCACTGTGGAAGCTCATGGGGTGATTTTAGACCAGTCACATACTTTCATCCCTACCTACCTGTCTTGCCAAGGCGGGATATAAATCTAAAGTAATAAATAAATAAATAATATAGGGTTGTTGTGTGGATAAAAAGGAGGAGAGAATAATGTAAACTGCTTTAGTACCCACTATGGAGAAAGACCATAGTTTTCCCCAGTAGAAGCTGCAGGGGGAAAGGAGATGGAAAGCTGAAGACAGAGAGGCAGAGAGGCAGATAAATGTAGGTTGGCTGTTGAGTGGGGAAAAGATAGGGATGCCGACTCCAGGTTGGGAAATTCTTGGATATTTGAGGGGTGGGACCTGGGGATGATGGGGATTGAGGTGGGGAAGGACTTCAGACAGATGTAATGCGGTAGACTCCACCCTCCAGAGCAGTCATTTTCTCCAGGGGAACTAATGTCACCAACCTCCAGATTCCCTGGAATTACAACTGATCTCCAGATGATCAATTCCCCCTCCCAAAATGCTAACTTTCTGACATAAGGATAATATTTTAGTACTTGGCAGTTTATGTCTTTGTTGTTGACTTTTATGCTCTTATGTTGAGGTTATTTGATTACTACCAACCAATATATTCATGATTGGCTATTATCCCCAATTTAATCTTTTTATCTATTTAATGTGTTGTTTTGATTTTTTTTGTATCCTGTTGATGCAAATTTGTTTGTTCTTTAAAGACATCAATTTCTCCAGAGAAAATGGCTGCTGTGAAGGGTAGAGTTTATAGTATTATACCCTGCTGAGGTCACTTTCAAGCTCAAACCTCATCCTCCCAAGGCTCCACTTCCAAATCTCCAGGAATTTCCCAACATGGAGCTGGCAACCCTAAGAGGAACTGATCTCTGTATTTGGGCAATCTGTTGTGATTCCTGAAGAGCAGCTGCTGCCACTGGTGCTGTAGAGGGGAGGAAGTAGGTGGGAGGCCAGTACAATTATAAGGGTAGAAAGAGTGATGGGGTGGGGGTAGAAAGGAAGTGACAGGCATGGAGGGGAGAAAGAGATAGAGAAAGAAAAGGGATGGCAGGAAGGAGAAAGAGTGTGAGAGAAGTAGAGGGAGAGGGGAAGAAGCAAAGGTGGGAGAATACGATAGCCACTCTCACAAGTTTCTTGTGGGTTCCCACATCCTGTGGTTATATATAATTCTGTTTTTACCATGGACTCTCCTGAATATTCCACATGCTCCAAAATCAGTTGGCTCCCTGATGTGTCACTCAGAAGCTGTCCCTATCCACTGGCTGTGAGTACTCACGTGCCATTGGCTGGGTGCTGGGTCTGCTCCTCCTCCCTGCCCACTGCTTCAGCCACTGTGCCCTGTTAGAATTTCTAGCAGATGGCTTTCTCTCTTGATGAAGATGCTTCTCCTGCTTCCCTCCTGTGCGGGACTAACTGTTACCTCAGTGGCTGTTGGTAGGTGTAACAAAATGGCAGTTACCTGTGTTTGTAGGATGGCTTCTGTCTGTGGTGAAATGTTCTCCCATACGGTTCAATTGAGCTGCAGTTCCAGAGAGGGGCCTGCAGGTGTATCACTCACTGGGTTGAATGGGGCTTCCTCATCTGCTGGCCCATAGTTTCCAGCTGTCCCAAGGCCAAAAAGTGTAGAAAAAGAAGATGTCATGGCAGTCAGGGCTTCAGAGCACTGTAGAGGCTGCAGGTGGGAGAAAGATGGAAAGCTGAACAGTGAGGGGGAAATAAAGGTAGGTTGGTGCTTGGCTGGAAAGGAGATAGGGTTGCCAACTTCAGGTGGGGAATTTCTGGAGATTTGAGGAGTGGAGCCTGGCGAGGGTGACGTTTGAGAAGGGGTGGGGCCTCAGACAGGTACAATGCCATGGACTCTGCCTTCCAAACCAGCTATTCCCTCTTGGGGAAACACTGTTGCAAATCTCCAGGTGCAGGCTGGAGATCACTCAGAATTACAGCTGCTCTTCAGATAGCAGAGATCAGTTTCCCTGGAGAAAATGGTAGACTCTGTGTCATTATACCCTGCTGAGGTTGCCACAGCAAATTGACACTGAGTGCCTAAGGCCTTGGCACTCTCCCAGAGCCTCTTTCTAGAGCCCATTGTATTTATTTCCACAATGGGGCTTATTCCTAGTGATATATATATATATATATATATATATATATATATATATATATTTCTGGTTTATATATTTCTGATTCTGAAATATATATATTTCTGATTTGCTTTTAATAATAAATCCCCTATACTCTTTGATTATTGAACTGTGCCTTCACCCTGTTTTTGTTACCAGGTTGTCTCTCACTAAAGATGGAGGGGTGGGTTTGGATAGTCTCTTATAAAAATATTGGAGTCTTGGGCAGCCTTTAATAGGTAGAAAGTCGAAAGATAGCAGTGGTGTTTGTTTTTAAGACTTGGGCCCTTGGCTGGGTACAAGAAGGAAAACATACAGGGGAGTGCTTAAAAACAATTTGTTCACCTACAGAGTCAAATCTCCCAGCATAATATTTTCAATGTTTGGAAAGAAACATGCATTAGCTTACTGCTTACTAAAATAAAACATCTACCACTCACTCATAACAGGATATTAAAAGGCCATCGGGGGGGAGGAATAATGATTGTAGTAACATATTCAGTCAAATAATCTTAAAACATAATCAGTTTGACTAACTAAAATGGTTTTCTATTGATTAATCAATTCAATCTAGAATTGATTTAATTGCTAGGTGAATCAAGGAATGCTTGCAGTCAAAGTTTTAATATAAATGGTCCAAGATCCACATGGAGTACAGGTAAGATTAAATAAGCTCTGGTAGGCTTTTGATTTGGGGTCCCTAACCCTGATTTGGTATAAAAGTAATTGCCTCGTAACAGATTAAAATTGTATCTACTCCTGTTCTCAGCACTGGCCAGCCAGATGCCTCTGGGAAGCTTGTCAGCAAGATATGAAAGTTGTTAATTCGGTCCTCTTAAGCAGGAGGCCTCTATTTTTATGGGTTCTTATCACCCCAATGGGTACATAACTGTCACTTGGAAGAAGCGGATTCCAAAGTGTTACTTTAGAGTGATAGAAATTAAGAGGTTTATTGGAAGACACTACTGCATAATATACTACAAAAGGAAACTGTAAACTGGAGCAGATGCATGATACAAGGAATACATATAAAAACGGATACAAAGCCATCAGGAAAATGGATACAAAACCATACAGATGGCTAAAAAATAAAATAAACATAAACAGACAGTACTGAAGCATGAGCAAATAAACAAAAATCTAAATCAGTAGAGAACGCACGATGGGAGGGAACGTGGCATGGTATCGCTGAATCTTGTTAGATCTCAAAAGTTAAGCAGGGTCAGATCTTGGAAGGGAGATCTCATAAGAACATAAGAAGAGCCCTGCTATATCAGACCAGTGGTCCATCTAGTCCAGCATCCTGTCTCATATAGTGGCCAACCAGTTCCTCTGGACAGCCAACAACACGACATAAAGGCCGAGGCCCTCCCCTGATGTTGCCTCCTGCCTCTGGGATTCAAGGATTAGTGCCTCTGAATGTGAAGGTTCTCCTCAGTCCCCAGGGCTAATAGCCATTTGATTAGACTTATCCTCCATGAATCTAGCTAATCCTCTTTGAAAGCTGTTTATTCCTGTGGCCATCATTACATCCTCTGGCAGTGAATTTCTGGTAAGATCCGATCCCCTCTGCCTCAGCCACTGTAATCCACAGAAAGAGAAATATTAGATAGACTTGAGTCCTTCCATACACAGGAAAGGAAGCACATTTGCTTTCAAGACACCCCCACCTGGCCAGCCACCTAACTAGAAGTGGGGAAAAGTAGCCGGAAGCAGAAAGCGGGGGGTTAAATTTAAATGGCTCATGAACCAATATGAACCAGTTTGGTTTGCAAACCAACCTATCAGTTTGAGGTCTGGTTCGTGGTTCAGCCACGAACCACAAACTGAACCACAAAAATGCAGTTCATATCCACCCTATACATTAAAAAAAAAACACCATGTATGGTCAAACATCATGTATGGTCAAACACAATTGAGGTTAGTCTAGCAGAAGGGATCTTCTGTTGTAAAAATTATTGGGATACTTGGTTAATATAGCAAACAGAGTTTTGCCCAGTTACAGAAGCATGATATTGTGTGCAATAAATAAATCTCCCAAGAAATATATTGCAAAAAAATGTAAAATTACGTTTGTTCAGGTAGATCCAGTTCACATTCAGGTTGCAGTCAAAAGAAGAGAAAGAAGCCTAATCTAAAGAGTACTTTCCCTGTCACAAATGGCCAGCTTGTCTAGCATCATGTGTGTGGGAGTATGAGAGCACTGGGAGACCTGCAGAGCATTGTGAGGAGAGACTGGCAGAGACATCTGTCTTCATGGAAGGCCATGTGAGAGAGTGAGAGGACAAAGTGAGGACCTCCAAGGTTAAGAGAAGGAGAGGCATTCCATTCAAGGAGATAACACCTTTACACACTTAGGGTGCATTCAGATGCACCATTTAATCAGGTTTAAATGGCCCCGCTCTGTTGCGATTATTTTTACTCTGGACCAGTCGGGATCACATGGAAGCATGTGTCGGTGCTTTTTTCCCCTAAGTTTGTGCATGTGCACAACTGCTCATCCATAGAATTGAAAAACTTTATCCTCGCGCATGCGCAGAACCACTAGGGTGAACCACCGCTTTCGTTTGACATTCCCGCAGAGCACCGTGATTTCACCGCTGTAACAGAAGACTTCCCTTTAATTTTTTTACCCCAAACTGGCCTCTTTGGGATCCGAACTCAAAACTAGTGCCCTTTTAAACTTTTGTTTTATAAACGCGGGAACAGAGCTTATGTGCATACTGCCGACGTACAAAAAAAAAAGGTGAGCAAAAAGTGGAAGGGGGTTTAAACTATCGGAAGTGGCTTGACACCAGAGAAGCAATCACACAGGGAAAACTGCGGCTTTAACCGGGAGAGCTGAGAAAACACCACTTGGGACCCCATAACAAAATACTCTGGCTGAAGGGGGGGTTTGAGCAGGAAACCAATGGATTGGGACAGGAGGCAGATGCTGCTGTGTGAACCTGCACATAAAATCCATTGCTGATCAGTCATGAAACCTGATTGAATGGCATGTCTGAATGCACCCTTAGGGTGTGTTCAGATGGACAGCTAATCCCGCCATTGACCCGGCTGTAATTTGAACTAGAACTTTTTGATCCAGCATTGCACAACCAGGCAGCCTGCCCATGAAGCACTTCACTGCTCGTGACTCCCGTGGTAGATTGTCTAGATGGCATCCACTGTGAGGAGCCGTGTGGTCAGCTTTTTTTTAAAAAAAATCCTGTCTGTGCGTGCGCATAGGTGCCTCACCATATACTTGTTTTTCCACGCATGCACATACTAAAAATGGTAAAAACACTGCCAGTGGTACCTTCCTCTAGGTATTGTTTCACTTAATAAAGTTGATTGGGTTTAGGGGACCGTCAGAAATATTATTTGGATCACTTGAGCAGAGCTCTGGGTCACATGTTTAAGCGGTTATGCACACATCGCTAAGAGGTGTTTTTTTTTTAAATGGCAGCCATGGTCTGGAGACCATCTCTATGGGCTGATGGCATGCTGGTGAAACAACCTGATGGTGGAAAGTCTGGCATTGGCCCACTGGCCAGCTTTAGACTGAACTTTAACCACTATCTTTTAAGATGGGGATCCACAGGCTACTAACGAAAGCAGCATGAATCCCAGATGTTGAGGTCTGGACATGCACTTTAAATCCACCAGGCTCGAAAGAGCTGTCTGTACGCATGCTTAGTGTGATGTAGCATCCCCCAATGTCCAGGCATGCTCCAGCAAAAATCTATTTGGACAATCTTTAGACAAATTTTAGGCCAGTTGCCCCTCTGAACAAATGCTTTCCCTAAATATTAAGAGGTGCTTTCCTAGCATTTACAGTTCCTTGTTAGAATCCCTCATGGAATGCACAACAATCACTTGGTTCTATATCATTGAAGTCACAGCAAACATCACTATTTCTAATGGTAAACTACAGAGTCAGGGTCTGAAATCCATTTTGTTCAAAGATGGAGGCTGTAACTAGGCCAATCCAGGACCAAAAACATACCACATTAACAAAGGCCTTCCCTGCTGTATGCTAGTAGCAATGCATTTCTATGCAGTTACACCTAGATTAGCTGCACAGAAACTACATAGAACTACACTGTTGGCAACTGAAATTCACCTAAACATTGTAGCTAGTATCTACTGTTGTACCTATTCATGAAGTTGTCCAATCTCGTTTTGAAAGCAACTAATCACTTTGAAACCATCTAAACCATTGTAAATTTCATAAACTAATTAGGTGTTATGTGCATTGCTCTTAGCCTGTTCTGAATCTACTGCTGATCAGTTTCTTTGGCTGACTCCAAGTTTTAGTTTTCCCAGACTAGCGAAGGAGATCAGTATTCAAAGGCAGCCTATTTGATGTGCATCACCATCTGCACTGAGATGGTCTTCTGGGTACCACAGAAATAGCTGGATACAGCTTTTGATATGCTTTGGTATACCCTTCCCCATCTGATGCCACCATACTTATATATTTATATATTGGTGTGGGTGTGTTTGTGGTTTTATACACATGCAAAAACACACAAAGCATTCTTCAAAACTTGACAATGAACATAAATAAGGAACAACTAACTTAATCATGCTATTCATATCCCATCCCCATTCTTTAAAAAAATTATTGGTGGCGATCAATGGAATAATCTCACTCATGCAGGTGTCCGACAAAGGTCTCTGTGTTTAATTAGGCAACAAACGTTTTCTTTAACAATTTCAACAAAGCGGGGGGGATGTTTCCATCTATAATTCATGCTTTATTACAAACATTGAGGAGCAAATCCAATACAAGAATAAGTGCTGTCTCAGCTGTGTAAATGCCACTTGTTTTCTGAATGTAATAAGTGTGATGTTTACCTCAAGAAATAACCAAATAGACAGTTCCTTTTCTGTATAAGTAATTTGCAGAAGGAAAGAGCCAGCTGCATTAAAAAGTTGCTACTTGAATACCGATGATTCCTTTCCAGCCTAACCTATGTTGTCGGGAATTAATAGCTAGAAAGCTTGGCTGTTTTCAATATAATGTATTTGCCACATATGATCACAGAATCCTAGTGGGTATCTGGGAAATGTCCAGGTTCATTTGTCTGCGATAACAATGTCTTGAGGATATGCAATGTTTTCCGAGACGAGATTTCAGTAAATTCTAGCCTTCTGCCAAAAATAGGCAGTATCTCAGCAAGCCAGACACCTGGGAATGGACTGGATAGTGTGTGAATTGATTGTATTGTCCTTCATCAAATACAGCCTTTTAACTTTGATGCTCGGTCATGGAATCACTGGGCTGGAACAGACCGGAAAGCCATCAAAGTGGAATGGTTCCTGTGCAAGCTAGACCACTGCATTTCCACAGGCAATAAACCAGAGCAAACAAGTTACACCACAGGAAGGGGCCACCAGAAAACATTGCTCCAGATGGCAGTCCACAGAACACAGTTACCTGGCATTGCACCGTTGTAGAGGAACAGTGAACACAGGATGAAGAGTATTCAAGCCCAATCTAACAACAGCAGAAGCAGTATTTATATAGCGCTTTTGGGATATTCAGAGCAGCTCACATATTTAAGGTTCTGGTTGTTATGATGCTGGTTCTTACAAAGACACATACACACACACAGCCAACATGTCACTCATACCCTGAAATCCAGCTGCAAGAACTGTGCAATGGGTTTAATTGGAATTGATTAAAATAACAATGAACTAACTCTTCCCGTGTTGCAGATTCTCTAAAAGGCTGCCAAAGGAGGTTCCACTAGCTCCAAATTCAAAATGGGGAGAAGGGCTATGTGTCAGTGGTAAAGCATCTGTTTTGCATGCAGAAGGTCACAGGTTCAGTCCCAGGTATCTTAAACTGAAAGGAACAGGTACTAGGTGATATGGAAAAAAAAACAGCTCTAACTGAGACTCTGGAGAGCTGCTGCCAGTCTGAGTAGACAATACAGACCATGATGGACCAATGGCCTGATTAAGAATAAGGTAGTTATGTGTATTCATGTGTAGAGTGATAATGACACAATGCCTTGTTTTTCTCTGCCTGCAGATTGACCTAAATTGAGATATGCTGATCATAAAGGGTGGCCCTTTATGCCAGTTGACGTAATGGTTCCAGTGATGTTACAATGGGAGTTCCTTCTCCAGCCCCTTGGGATTGTTTAACCATGAACAGCTTGTTTGGGTCCCCCCCCCCCATTGGTAGATGCATCAGGGCATTCAGACATCTACCTTAACTTGAAGTACAGCACCCTCATTAATCCTGCGAAACCCAAGTCAGGCCTTAGCCTTGCCTACACAGCTCCCTGCCTCCAAGGAAAATGTGAAATGGGAAGGAAAAGGTCTTTCTCCAAGCCAATTTGAGAAGAAACCTCTAAAGTCCTTATTCAGGCCTTTAGCAACTACATTGATTTTATGATGGATGGGAAACCTACCGACAGATTCCACAGCAAATGTTGCCTTTGCTGCCACATTCTCATCCCCAGATGGCCTCCTGTCTTCCTTTCTCTATGAGGGTGAGAACAAAAATGGCTCTCACTCCAAGCAGGACAGGAACTGAGCACAAGCCTAGGAACCAGCTTAGCTCCTCTCAGAAGTCCCTGCTGGAAACACCCCCTGTTCGTCTAGTCCATTATGGAAAGAGTCAGGGCTTGTACTTTCTCAGCTGTGGCCTCCACTGTTAGTTCTTAATGAAAATATGTTATTATTTTTTGCCCAACAGTGGGGGCTCAAACAGCTTGTAAAACAAGCATGTACCAAAGTAGAGGGATGGTTCAAAAATACACATGAAGCTGGGGGGAGGGAAGAGAGCAAAACAATTTCTATTCCAATAACAATCTGAGAAAAAGTCAGCCATACAAAAATGCAGACTAGTCTTCCTCAGCTCCCCCTCTTAAACAATACACTTTACCTGCTCAAAACTGCCAGGTTGGATGACCATCAAACATCTTCTGGGAGGCTCTCCCATAGGATGGCAAAAAGGAGGTGGACAGGATGGAGCAGGCACAGAAGAGAGCAACAAAGATGATCGGGGGCCTGGAGAACAAGCCCTACAAGGAAAGGCTGAGGGAAGTTGGAAATGCTGTCTGGAGAAGAGAAGGTTGAGGGAGGACATGATTCCTCTCTTTAAGTATTTGAAAAGATTTCACTTGGAGGGCAGGGAGATGTTCCTGTTGGCAGCAGAGGATAAGACTCACAATACTGGGTTTAAATTATGGTCGGAAAGAACTGGCTGGATATTAGGAATCTTTTTTACAGTAAGTAGGGATGCCATCCTCCAGGTGAGACCTGGGGATCCCCCAGAATTATGGCTCATTTCCAGACTACAGAGATCAGTTCCCCTGAAGAGAATGGTCTCTTTGGAGGGTGGACTGTATGGCACTGTACCCCACTGAGGTCCTTGTCCTCTTCAGGCTCCAAATCTCCAGGACTTTCCCAACCTGGGTCTGGCAACCCTACCCCCTAGCCCCCACCAGTGGCTATTAGAGACCTGTAACCCTAACAGTAAGAGTAGTTCAGTAGCAGAATCAGCTGCTTAGGGGGTGATGAGCTCCCCCTCCAGCAGTCATCAAGCAGTGACTGGACGAATACTTGTCAGGATCCAGGAATTGTTCAGGTTGATCCTGTTTTGAGCAGGGGTTGGACTAAATGGCCTGTGTGGCCCCTTCCAACTCCACGAGTCTATGGCGGAGGACAGACTGACAGAATGAAGCACAAGGGAAGCAGGGCAAAAAGACCCAGGTCAAGTTGTCGCAGGGCTTTCTGGTCGCACTGCATGGACTGATGCGGGACCATACTGGGGAGGAGGCGGAATGGAGTGTTCACACTGTGGGGCAGCCCCTAGCGGTGGTGCCCCAGTTGTGTGCAGCTTTGGTTATTTCGCCAACCTGCATGTAGGTGCATGGGTACAGCAGCAATTGGGGCAGGATCCCATGGCTGGGAGCTTTAACACCATGAGCCAGAAGTGTCCCTGCGGGCGGTTGTGCGCTGAAGCGCTCAGCATGCATGGGCGGTTATGCCGGATCAGCGGGTTCACATTACCGGTGCTGATTGATTGTGGCTTATTTGCATCCACACTTCCAGGAAGCGGGATCAATGTGCACCCAAACAGTGTGCCACAGCTTTCACCTGGTACTTTTTAAAAGTGAGATCAAAACACTTCAGGACGGGGTGAGTACAGCATGGGAACACCAGACAGCTGTGGCTGTGTGAACCAGCCCACTTAATCCGCTTGAGAAACGTGCCTATATCGGGGCAAACTGCCAGTCTGAACTCAGCCTATGATTCTGTGATTCATTGCAGATAATATTTGTGAGGGAACTGAAGCAGATATAGTAACCTTGGTTGGGACTGCTGGGAAGATCAGCTTCATGGAGCTGCCTTCCAGATCTGGTGCGAGCAACACCTACTCTGGGGATTGACAGGAATATATAGAATATAATGTGGCATCCAGAGTATGGTTGGGGGATGGGGACATGGGGTAAAACCATAGAGTTTCCAGCAATGCCTAGAGCTACCCATTGTCACTTCTGGGTTCTATCCAGTAGTGACAAACCAGTGCAGAGGATACCAGCATTTATAATGCTTTTTCTCCAGCTTCTGCTAGTGGCAATGTACTTGAGGGGTGGGGGGACTGATTTTTTTTTTTTAGTGTAGGTTTTATTCTATTTGATACTGAGAATGCATTAATGATGTTAGTGTCTTGTTGACTGGTCATAACCTGCCTTGAATGGTGTCATGGTGGGAGGTAAGTTTTTAAGCAAAGAAATAATCGCAGAAGCTGGAACAGAACATTCCATTATCCATAAGCAAATTGGCACTTCTATGGAGATTTTTTTTGTTAGCATGAAAAAAGAAACTCTTGACTTTTCTAGCCTCCAAAGACAAAAAATAATCAAAGTCAGGGTGATTCTCCTCCCCTACCCCCTTTTTGTGAATGAAAGAAAGCAAATGAGGAGTTCCAACATTTCAGGGATGATTTCTTCATGTTTTAGAGTGGGAGGAGTATACTACTGAAAGAAAATAAGTGTTCATTGCACTAGCGGAATGAATTTGATTACAGATGGGATGGTGGCCAGAATAACCCTATTAGGGCAGCTGTTTCTTGCTCCTTCCAGAGAGATGACGATTGTCCTTTCCCCACTTGATTTCAAATATATCAGATGACAGGTGCACACTGATTTACATGCCTTCCATTGATCTGAAAAACTGTATTATTTGTCCTTAATTCTGTTTCTCTTGCCTTCTTGGTTTTCATATCACAGTACTGTCATGTTAAGAGGGACAAATTCTGTCTTCAAGAGTTTAAAGGAAGATAGCTTGGAGTCCCTCTCTTTCCCCTTCTGATCATCATTCCCACAATGTTCCTTGTGTTTTCACAGTTCCCTACTATGTGATTTTCAGATTTCATTTTCTTATTTGCTGCCCCACTGCTTCTCGGTGTCCACCAGCCTGTTGTGATTTACATCATGTCAGAGAATAGTGGAATCCAAAAGATAATATGAATCCTGGATTACTTTCTTTTTTCCCATTTTATAATCTTTTTCTTAAAAAACAACAACCCTGATCATCCATTTCTCCCGACATGATGTCAGAAAGTCAGCAATGCCTCATCCCTTCATCTGCCCTGCTGCTAGCATATCAAGTAAGCAATTAAAGAATCTTTATGCATATTTTTATGCATGCATGAATTTTTTTGGAACATGAAAGCCAGTTTTGCCACATCCTTGTGTCCACTTTGCTCATTTCTGTGTCACTTTTTACTTCTTGCCTCTTTTAGTTAGGTCTTACAAACTGTGCGTAATCTTCCAATAGCAGCCAATTGCCCCTTTAGCAGGGAGGCTCAATTACCTTTCAGTTTGGTTCACAGGTAATGACCACAGGAGCTAAACATTCAGTGGAGTCTTCATCTGATTATAAACAGCTCAAGTACATCCAACTGTGTAAAAAAGAGGTCTGAGCATGCATAATTACATGCTGTTTTCTTGTAGCTGCTGTTTTCCCTCCTGCTATCATTGAAATCTTTAATGTTTGACATTTTGGATTGGATCCAGTGCAGCATTTCCATGGGCACAAGGTCTTCTGCATGTGAAAATTGACTTTCTTGGCTGCCCCCTTCCACAGCAGCCCAAAATGCCCCCTTAAACCGTGCTTTCTCTCTGCCCTGGATCCAACCCTTTGTGTTGAACTTTGCTCCTTTGGTTGTCTTAGGACAGTGTCTTTTAATGGCTGCTGAGCTGTCTGGATCCTCATCCATTTCCACATCTATATGGCCTCATTGTCAGAATCTGCTGATTCAGACAAGGATTTCTGGGACTTTCAGCTATGCTTCCTATTACTATGTGCTATGTATAACCTGTGCCTGCACCCATTATGTATTCATGCTTAGTGCTTTCAGTTGCCCCTATGCCCACCAGGTAACCCTGCCTTTTGCTAGAATGACTGTATGCTATGTGACCCCAGGTTTATGGCTTTGACCAGGCCTGGTCTGTGTAACTGTTTGCCCGGGAGAGTGACAACTTCAAAGCATGGGAACAATGGGCCTCTCACACTCCTGCCTCCGCATTCCATTCATCCCGGCTGGGAAGACAAGGGGAGGACAGAGACCATTTCTTATCAACGTGCGAAAGCCTTGAGGGAAGCATTTGTTATGTGAATATGGTTACATCTAAGGGGTCTGGTTTGGGAAGGGAAATTTACAGCTTAACACCTAGCTTTCTTTCTTGTGGGAAGCAAACGGCCAGAGACCCCTTTTGCCCGCCGTTTTTCCCCTTTGGTGATTGGTTACCTATGGGCAATTCAAATTCTACTGAAGGGTATAATAGACCTGCTTCTATCATATGCATTATCTCTGACAATAATCCAAGAACCTGTACCAATGTAGAGATTGGAAATAAAGAACTGTGTTTCATCAACAAAGATCTGATCCTTGACTACTTTGAGCAGAAGTCTCACACTCATGGGACTTGTAGTTTATGTCTCTCTTTCTATCCTGTTCTTCCCATCCATAATTAAAAACAACAACAACTTTGCAACTAATAAACAGACTGTGTCTTGGGGCTTGTTGTAATGCCATATTCCTGGCACACAGCACCTGCACTGACAAACAGAAGGAAAGGCAGCCAAACAGTCCCAATTGAGGATGAATTTGTACAAAGTGATGACAAACTGTGAATGATCTGTGCTTGAAAAGCAAGCAATTTTAATGACCCAAATATGACCTGGGAGATATTTTTTTTATTATTTATTTCTTGAGATTTATATCCCGCCTAGCCAGCGTGCGCCGGCTCTAGGCGGCTTACAGCATTCACCAGTATACATATTTATAATATAAAATCACAGCTAAAACATACAACAAAATTTACAGGAATTCCTCCAAATATGGCAGCCATCATTACTTCCAAAACAAAGCACAGCAAATTTCAGGCCCATGACCCATAGACTTGCACCCAAGGATTGTTTTGGCGCTAACCAAGGGCCCCCTTCCCCCCCAGTGGTGGCTAATAATTGAAAGCCTGGCGGAAGAGCTCCGCTTTGCAGGCCCTGCAGAACTGCATAAGGTCCCGCAGGGCCCTGATGTTATCTGGGAGCTCATTCCACCAGTAGGGAGCCGCCACTGAGAAGGCCCTGGTCCTGGTGGACATCGGCTGACTACATAAGGTGCAAAAGTGTCTGCAAGATCGAGCCACCAAAAAGCACAGACCAAGTTATAACCCTACAACACAAGTTACTTCTATGCAGACACAAAGATGCTTGCCATGGAGTTCCTGTTGGACCTCAATCAGCAACATTAAGGTGTTCATGTGTAACTAAGGAGTTCAAGCTAGATAAGATCAATCATTTGTGGTAAGTTTCTCCTCATCCCTACTATTTGCTAGTATCAATCTACAGTTCTATGCCTTGACACCATGACGAGATCTACGCTCACCTCACAAAGCATTGATATGCTGCTGCTGTCCTTGTACCAAAACTGACACTGTTACCAAAGCCTAACCAAAGGGATGGATTCCTTCTAAGTTTGCTACACTGTCTCGAATGCAAACAAGTTAGTCTTCTTATCCCTTATCAACATCATGTGGTCTGTTTGGACTATCTGTCTTGGGAATCTTGTTTTAAATTTTGTTTCCAAGTTGAAACAACAATTGTTACAAAACTTTATATCAAGTGATACTCAAGGCAGACTTTTTTTTTAATTAGGCAGGCAAAACATTTATAGGAAGCTAATTTCATTTCGATAAAACCAGGAAGCATTCCCAATGTAGTGCACGCTAGCCATTTTCTTTAGGTTTATTTATGGCCCATTAATGATTTTGTTCAGATTCTTTAATATCTTAATGGAACATGTTTGGATTTGTTAATCAGTTGTGTAGTTGGTTGTGTTGATTTTTAATTTTTAAGAGAACTGCTTATACCTTTTCTTCTCCTTCCCTCATCCAATTGGGATGAAATTCTGGGTGATGGTATCAAGGGAGCCTCCCATCCAAATTAAGATATTTATTTATTTTGCATTTTATTATTTCATTGGGGCATTTTAACCTGCTTTTCTCCACTCCGTGTGGACTCAGTGACTTACAATGTCACCTCCCCCCCCCCACACAGAGACAACAGAAAATTATCAAATTCCATGAAGTATTAGTAATCTAAAAACATAATTACTAGCCTAAGCTAGTCCACTTCATTTAGAAAGGGCAGAGTAGATAGGAAAGGCTCCACCCTTGTTGGAGCTACTCTCTCCCCAGCCATGGAGGCCTGCAGGGAGGTGGAAAAGAGAAACTGTCCCTAATTTATAAGCACAATGAAAAACACAGCTGTTTTTTGGCTCTATTCCCCCCTGCCTTAAATTAGAATGGAATTCTCAGGGATTGTAGTGCTCACTTATGGCATTCCAAATTTTAGACAACAAGAAGAAGAAAGTGTCCTTAAAATTCTCCCTTGAGGAGCCAGTACACAGAAATGGGGATGTTACACCAGCTTGGTAATTTCTCATGTTCCCAAAGCATACCTTTGGTTCACGCATCTCTAGTTGCAAGAATTGTGCCCAGACGAGGAATGTTCTTGGACCTACTGGTATGATTGTATTTGTTTTGCAGTTGATCCATTCTACACCTGCCACCACCACCTCCACCCCAACACTATTTTCTTGTAAAAAGGCTTGCCCATATAGCAATACTGGCACACTTTCATTGACACTGTCCCGAGTTGCCAGGTATACCTTTCTGAGTGTTTTGCTGAATTGGTACAGGATAATTGATACAAGAACCAGTGTGGTATAGTAGTTAGAGTGGCAGACTAGGATGTGGGTGGACCTAAGTTCAAATTCCTACTCTGTTATGAAAACTTGCTGAGTGACCTTGGATGAGTCACTTTCTCTCAACCTCAGTCTACCTCAAAGGGTTGTTCTGATAATAAAATGGAGGAGGGGAGAATGGTGTTGTAAGCCACTTTGGATCCCAAATGGGAAGAAAAGTGGGGTATATATATCTAAATGAATTTGATGTGAATAAGGCATAAGATATCAAGTAGGCAGAACTTTCATTATCATCCCAACTTCAATGTCCCCCCAGTACAGCCAATGTACCCATTCAGCTGTCAATCATTTAACTGATAAATCTGAGAAAGAGTTGTACACCCATGTTGCATCCCCAGTTGTATCCAAAAAATCTTAAAGTTAGAGTGAATGAATTCCAGATCCTTGATAATTTCTTGCTGAAATAACAACCAAGTTATTATTATACCTTACAGACAAACCTATTTGTGGGGGCATACATTTCCATGGACAAGACCACCACCATCAGATTCCTGAAGTGGCTACTTATGTGTTTAGATATCCCAATTACAAAAAAGGGGGGCAAGTGGGAGAGTTCATTTGTTTGTTTTTAAGTGAAGCCAAAAGATCAGAGCAATGCAAGAGACAGCACGTCACAATACTCTGCAGAACACAAACAAAATCCAGTCAAATGAATCAGATCTAATCAGTGTGAGTGGGACCCATTCCCAGCTAGACTCTGTTGGAGATGAATGAGTCATCACAAGCTCAGTCTTGTAACTAAACATCTAAAGAGGCACAAACAGAGGGAAGCTCAGCTTGTTCTTCAAAGTGAAGGGCTCCCTTCAAATCACACGGCCATATAGTTTTCCAGCTGTAGAGGAAAATCTGTTCAGAACTTGAGCCTATTCTCTACGGCAGCCTTATGGTCATATACTAAGGGGCACAATTCACTGATTCAACATCCATCAGAAACTTCTCAGCAATTCATTTTTAATGGACATTGCAGAGGGCAAAGTTTTCCAAATAGGTACGCAACAGCAGACTGAAGACAAGTTGAAGAATGACAGATGACTGCTGGGTGGTGGAGAGGCAGACGCTCCTTGGAAGCCCCCCGGAGGTCTGTCTTCTTCTCTGTTTTTTTCTGAAGGTGTCTCACCAAGGGTGGTAAATGCATTCTGGTATTTAGTGGCAATGCTGCCTATGTACAAACAAGTTCATTAAAATTGCAAGCGCCTTTAGCACTCCATAACAACTTGCCCGAAGGTTAACATTTATTGTTCTGCACTGCCAACATAAAGCTTTTATGGGGCACATTTATATGCTAAATTGTCTATTATGTTAAGTTGTAAGTTTCTATTTAGCAGCATCAGGAATAAGATTTGACTATAAGTGTTGAGATTTTATTAGCGCTGTGTCAATCTTCTTAATAGCTCAAACTTCCTAGGGGCACAAAAAACCAGCCCCGGTTTCCCAACCTAAACCCAGTTGCTGCATACTCCATAGAACATGCTTACGCAAAGGGTGCTTTTTGCAAATAGCTGTGATAGAAGTTTAAAAGGTAGTGCTTTGTGATTCTGGTCACCATAGAGAAATGAAAGTACTTCATTGGAACTTACCCACAAGCAAATGCTAAATGATGACAACACTTAAGCGATTATTGCAGATAAAACTATCTAAGTAATGACCACTTGCTAAGTTAACGAGCCCAAAGTAACACAGCTGAAAACACCCCAAAGAGCTGAATGCATACTAATAAGGAGAGCTTGCAGGATCCTAGTATTCAATTACATGGCTGGGCCTGACCTTAGAATACTAGCAGACACAAAGATGGCAGATGAGGCATCAACAGTAAAGTTTTTGAATGAAAAAAGTGACTTTGTTGAAAGCAAGTTGTAAGAAAAAGTATTAAGCACATTTCCAACAATGTTTAGGAATGTTCAGACACTGGTTCAGCTCACTGCTTATGAGCAGGGAGCCAATTGTTCATCAAGCAGTTTGGCTAACCCTGACAGCTCAAGCCAGTTTGGCAGCTACTGCCCGCATGTATTTCAACAGTATAGTAAGACATACTGCATTTGGTAGTATTTCATGAAGGCACATTCTCACACAGCTTGGTGGGAGTCCTGGTTCCTCTTTCCCATCACAGACCTGCCATCACTGCACACCACTGGCAGCCAGTCATTTAAACAGTGAGTAAATCAGTCAGGCAGTCATACAAATAAACATTGTATCATTTTTTTTAGAAGTCCTACTGTTTGGTTTTCAAGTCCATGTTATCAAGTTTATTTCACACATGGGCATTTTCACACAGGCTTGTGGGAATCATAATTCCGCTCCCCCAGCATCATTCAGTTACCTGCCCATGATCCTTGTAGTGAATTGATTTCACCTACTGAAAAGATATAGGGAAGAAGGAAATGAAATTCTACCACCACAGCTACTGTGCAGCTGTGAAGCTTTTGGCAGCTGTTTGAGTGAGACTATTTTGAAGTGAGGAGAACTGAGGCTCAGCTCATGAGTGATCACAGCTGCCCTGAAAGGTATGTTCTCCTGCTAAACATGGTTGACACAAAGTCTGCAGTATCCCTAACAAACCTAAACAAAGTGTGGAGTACTGGGAACAGTTTCTTGGGAATAAGTTCCATTGAAAGTCTATGTTTCTAGGGTCTGGTTCACATAGACCTGTAAATTCTTCTCATAGTTAATGTAGCCTTAATTCAGGTTTTCCAAAACATGTCTTGATCCTTTAAAGGGTTTAAAGAGTCCATATCAGTCACTCCAAGGGTAATGTGAAGTGTACAGGGAGTTGAGCAGCAAAAGATTGGTGCTGAATCTGATACAACATAGTCTAGAGGCCATTTCCAAATCTATGAGGTGGCATTGATGGCAGCACCTTCTCCACCTTCCTTGCATTGGCTGAATCCCATCCAGGTGGTACAAGGTCTGTTTGGAAAGCCAGAAGTTGAAAACTGTAACTCCCTGTGACCTTTTCTCAGTTATTTCCTGGCAAAATCATTCACATCATTCACATCAAGTCCAGCTTCGATGAGAAAGCAAATGCACTCTTGGGAGACACAAGTGTTTGGGATACCCTACGTTGGGTATAATATATAGTTTGCTGTGACACATTCAAAGATGCCAGGAACATGAGGAGGGAAGGAGTGTTATCTACTCTGATTCCTGGCTGGTGCAGTGGAGTGAGAAGGGTAGTGGTGTTAAGGGATGATGACCGAGTGCAATAGCCTCAAGCAGCCTCCCTTGTTGAGTCGTCACTGCTAGCAGCTTAAAAGCTCATGAAGATGGAGTTTCCATCCAATCCAAGATGACTTTTTAAAAAGCTAATAAAATAATACAAAAGGAAAGACAGTGACTTTCAGATGCGAAGGCTTGGGGGGGGGGGCGAGATGAGATGACCTATTTAAATTTCCCCCAAAACCTTTTAAAGAAAAAGGTTTTGCTAATGCTGGCTTTAATCAAAGTTCTGCAAAGAACTTAAAGGTGACAGGTCAGCAAAGACAAGCTTATTTAAAGACAGGGCTTGAAGAACTTAAAGGCTAAGGGACTTAACAAGTTTAATCTCCTAAGGAATTATTATATTAGCAGTTCAAACCTTGTTTATTAAAAAAATCAGATTTCTTTTTTTAAAAATTAAGATGTTATATGCAATGACAGCAAAATATTAAAACCTTGACCACTTCAGAAGTGACATTTAACTTTTATCACATCATGCTGGTTGGCTGATTTCTCTAGATGCTTTATTTCACATTCTAAATCCTGGCAGATTTTTTTTTTAAGATTAAAACAATATGCCTTGGTTTTCTTGTCCGGGTCCACAATGGTAGGTAAAGGAAGGACGATATGAAGACCATGTCATCCGATAAACTTGGTGATTTTTTTAAAAAAATATATAGTTCAATTCTTATTTGATTTCATCTTAAATTCATTTGCTAGAAATACCTGCTACAAGAAATACCCCAGCAATTTCAAGAAAAGCAGAAAGAGTTGCATTGAAACAAATTAAATGTCTTAGGGAGGTGTTGTGCATCCTTACCTTAGACCCACAGGAAATATTAATGCAGTCAAGCGGTGACTGTCACTATCACCTGCCTCGTTCCTGCACCAGAAATTCTGTTGGGAGTCCACTACCACTATTTCATATTTATGAAGTGCCTACTCAACTAGATCTTATACCAAAAAAAAAAAGTTTGTTTAAAAAAATGAACCCAGACTGTAGTCTCACAGTCCAGAAGAAGAATACCAGGAAGAGAAAGGATAAAAAACAAAAGGGGACAGGAATAAGGAGAGACACAGATAAGAGGTCATGCTTGGCTAGTACATAATTACTAATAAGTGATTAGCATGGCAGAGCCAACACATTCGGTAACCTGGGATATTGCCTTGAGAGACAAGTGTGGAGCAGGCATGCTCTGTTCTGATCAAACAGTCTGCTGACAATTATAAACAACAAGACTCTCTTTTTTTGAACATTTGAAATTAGGTCAAGAACGTTCTGTTTGTGCTTTCCCCAATCCTGTTCCCCGGCCAGCCTTTTTGTTTTATGGTAGAGTATTTGTTGGCATGCAGATGTTCCCATGGTTAATTCTGGGGTGGGAGGTTGGCGGGAAGGTGGCATGGTATAGCCCGATCTCATCAGATGGCAAAGGCTAAGCAGGGTTGGTACCTAGATGGGTGGACCACCAAGGAAGGCTCTGCCGAGGAAGGCAATGGCAGATCACCTCTGCTTCTCACTTGCCTTGAAAGTCCTTTGTTGGGATCACCATGAATTGGTTGTGACTTGATGGCACATACATACATATGTTAGGTGATGGGAAAGACTTCAACCTGAAGCCCTAGAGAGCTCCTGGAAGTCCAAGTAGACAATACTGACCGTGACCAAGGGTCTGATTTAGTAGAAGGCAGTGCCATGTGAGAACATAAGAGAAGCCAGTGTTGGATCAGGCCAATGGCCCCTCCAGTCCAACACTCTGTCACACAGTGGCCAAAAATACCAGGTGCCATCAGGAGGTCCACCAGTGGGGGCAGGACATGATAAGCGTTCCCACTATTGCCCCCCCCAAGCACCAAGAATACAGTGCATCACTTGCCCCATACTGAGAGTTCCTATCTATACCTTGTGGCTAATAGCCACTGATGGACCTCTTCTCCATATGTTTATCCAATTCCCTCTTGAAGCTGTCCATGTTTGTAGCTGCCACCACCTCCTGTGGCAGTGAATTCCATGTGTTAATCACCCTTTGGGTAAAGAAGTACTTCCTTTTATCTGTTCTAACCCGACTGCTCAGCAATTTCTTTGAGTGCCCACGAATTCTTGTATTGTGCATTTAATCCTGTTGTGCAGCTTGTATCTCTATGCTAATTTCAACCCGTTTTTCATGTCCATTACAAATATTTTGCACACACATATTGGCTAACTCAGCATTCACTGGACTGTAAACACTTTGCCATGGCTGCCATCCTCTCCATTCCACATCCAGTGTACCCAAAAGAAACAAACGTAGCTTACAAAAGGAGTGCTTTCCTCAGTTGTCTCAGTCCTGGCTGTGGGGAGTGGGGAAACAGGGTGCCTTGTCTTTTTACTATCCCAGCCTTGCCAGTTTTGTCTCCCTGACTGATTCTCTGAAGTTGATTGGGTTCACATCCAACTACCATCATATTGATACCTGATTCCTTCCAGTTATTCTAGCATCCAGCAACACAATGAATACTGCCAACTGCCCAAGCACAAAGCAGCACATACATTCTCAATGCAATTCCTTTAAGGAGTGCTTGACTTACCAATGATGAACTTAGGGCATACACAATTGAAGCAGGCCTGTAAATTGTGAATGGGAATTGCCAGTGGTTACCGGTTCTATGCCAGGCTGAACAGCATCAACTGTACATAATGCAATATTGCTGAAAAGCATACTTGTTAGGAATGGTGAACAAATCGTTAATAAAAATATAGGATGTGCTGGAAAGTAGGCACAGTCTGAGCAGAGTCAGTCTGCATTCTGAATACATTCTTTGCAAAGACTGTAACACTGCTAGATCAAATCATATTTACTATCCCCATGATTTCTACTAATCCTGGTTTTAGACAATTACTTCCAACTTTTTCTAGGAATGCTAGGAATGGGAACTACTGATGAGGGCCATTTTATTCCTGCCTACTTGCTTCCCTTGTCTTCTCCTAGGTTTCCCCTTTTCTCCATGCTCCTCAACCTTCAAACATCCACCAAGATCCCTTCCTTGTAAGTTACAACTTTTTTGTTCTCCTTTCCACATTAACAGTGCAATCCTAGAGAGAGTTCCGCCCTTCTGTGACCCTTGAAGTCAATGGGCTTAGAAGCATAGGATTGTTTAGGATTGCACAATTAGATCAAGGAATATCCTGGAGCATGGTAACATCTAAAAAGTGAAGCAGAAAAGCCTTTTGAAATATGTCCTTAGATGATTCCATCAGCTCTACTGAGTTTGTCATTTGTTAACTCCGTAGGTATACTTGCTGAGGCTTTCAAATAAAGCTATTATTGTGAAATGAAGTCCCTTACTGCAAAGTATCTTATCCTGGGTTCCATTCATTTCTGAATGTTCACCATTAATATGCAATGCAATAACAGATATCGTAGACAGAAATAAGCTACTACACCTGATTACATTTTACATCTCACACCAAAGCCGTAATCATTTCAAGAAAATGAATTACTCATTGAGGAGACAGATCATACACTGAACGAGATATATTACTTACTGAATTCCATATATCACTTAGTACATCCGATAGATCACAGGAGGAATGGGGGTATATCACCTGCTGAATGAGATATATTACCTTGCTGAGCCCAGATCTATCACTTGAATTAGATGCATCACCTTTTGAACCAGAAACATCACCTACTGAATTAGATACATCATCTGCTGAATCTAATACATAGGATAATAAATCACAGATACCACCCATTGATTCAAGGAAATCGCAATAAATCTGGTCCCCGGGCGAATACAATGTGAACACGACCAGCTTCAATAAAATTATATAATTGTGCAAGAGAGAAAGAGAGAGGAGGGCAGTCAGACAGAAGGATTAAGAAACACACAAAAAACCCACCTCCTTAGAACTGGGACAATAATTTCTACTCTGCAGCATTTTTTTTCAAATTACATTAATAATTAGATAGCATACAAATTAGTAAGTTGTAGAAAGTTGATTGCATTATTTATATGAGATGTTTAATGTACAAACCACTCAGTCCCTTCCTGGGTGAATAGTTGATACACCAGTTGCTCTGAGAGCAAGCAAACCTTCAACTCAAGGTCTGTGCACCCATACAAATAAACTAAAGCAATTGCTTGGAGTGCACAAATTCCTAGGGCGCCCACCTTTCTGGGACAGGGTTGAAGAGAGAAAGAGAGAGGCACTACCTGCATTTTGGAGGAGGAACCTATGAACAGCTTTGTAGTTTGCCAGTTGGGTTTATCCCCAGCATTGTAGGGGACTGATATGGTGCCAGCGGTGCAGTCAAATACATTTTGACTGGGCACAATGGCCTTGTGGGGGGATCCCTTTATACAGTACTTTGTACTTCAACAGTGAAGCTATAGCTTGCTGTTGTTTTTGTCTTTATTCAAGTTTAATAGGCCATAAGCCATGCACCAAGAAAAGCATTTAAGAATAATAAAAAAGAGAAACATAGCCAGATCAACCACGCATGCTTTACAGAAGCCACTTAGAAACCATCTTAATGTATGGGTATCAGAAGTTAGCCTGCTATTGTGTTAGCCAAATTGCTTTAATTTAAGATTAGCAATTGGCAGAATAACGGGTTCTTGCCAACTATACCAAGGTCCCGCTCCCTCCAGGAGTTCCCAGAAAATAGGCAATGAGGCTGAGTGGTTTCTTTGAATGGTGTTTACTTACAATGTGTTATTCAAGCATACAAGAAGTAATCAAAACCTGCATACACACAAGATCTAAGGAAATTAGACAGAAAATAGCACTGTTGCATTAGCAGGAGTTTCGTTGAGGTGAAATACGTTACCTATCTTGGAGATGGGTAGTCCACGTCCACAAGAAGATCGAGGGAGGGGTGAATAAGAAAAATAGGGGGAACGAGATCTGAACCTGCAGATACACGCTCCGTCCTGGCTGCACAAACCAGGGATTAAAGATGGAGGCAAGGTGTTGGGTACAGGAAGCTGGACATAAGAGGTTGGTAAGAAGATAGGGGTCAAAGATGGCTAGCAATGTGTTTCTGTTGTGCAAGATCTTTTATCAGGTAGCATTGGGGTGGGTTGCGCTGACCACATCCCCTTGTCACACCTACTAGTTGGTCTGTCCCTACTAGCCTTACTATTGGTCAGTGTCATAGGGAGGAGGAGGCAGGAAGGAGTGGGCAATATTGCAAATTTAGATGCTAAGCAGGATCTAACACCTGGGCCATCTGGAAGGTTTCTTGGCGCCAATCCTCGGTCTCGTGATGGCTTCGGCCAGGTCACTCGATGGTCGACGATTAGTTGCTAGGCAACCTAATCTCTTACAGGAACTTTGGGGGAAGGTGTGAGGAGGCCAGCATAAAGGAGAAAAGGACCCTTTGAAATGGAGTCCTGGTCTCCCTGTTGGTGTGAACTCTGAAGGAAGTCTCCCGCTGTGGGCTGGAGCCTCTCATAGCAATAGAGAGTGCATTTTGCCCCTAGCAAGATGACAACCCAAAGTTCAAACTTATGACTTTTAACAGTTCGTAAGAGCATATAATATGTCTTGCTGGTTTACAATTGAGACTCAATCTCCTTATATGGGCTACTGGATATCTACCCCAAAGCCTGGCCTAATGGCACAATAGTCTTAAACCTTTTAATCTCCATTGGCTTCCATTGATATTCTTGTTGTTTCTTTAAGTTATTTCTTATCTGTCTCTCCAGAAAACTGATTGAGATGACTTAAAGCAGATTAAAAACATCCAAAATGATAAAAATCAATCAACAACTGAATTTACTGACTCAACTGACATCTCAGAGTGAGCTCTGAAGGCTTTTATAGGCCTTTGGAGCCCACTTCCGAGTGGGGCCTGCCCATATAATGGCCTGCCCATATAAGGGCCTGTAAGGCCTATAAAGGCCTTTGGAGCTCACTCTTGGAGCTCAGTTGGAGTTGCCCGTCCTGGAGGTGCGGTCCAAAGGCATTTAAATGCCTTTGGAGCTCACTTGGGTCAGGCCACGGGGCCATGGTGGGCTCCAAGAACATTCAATGCCAGTTCATACTTTGTGAACCAGCCTGGTTTGTGCCAAACTGGGGTTTATAAATCAGTTTGTGCCCATCCCTAATTACCTGTCATCTTTCCAATATATGTCAATTTGAGTGAACAGGGCAATACATGTATGTTTCCACGCATAGACAGCTTTGGTATGTACAGATGCATACAAATGAATGTTCCATTTGTGTGTTCTAAAAAAAATTCTGGAATCCAACAGTCCTTTTCTTTTCCTCTTTTGAGGAATTTGGAATTGGTTTCTAATAAATTCCATTTTAATCAAAGAGCAATTTGAAGAGAGGAGGGGCAGGAAGGGAGGTTCTACAAAATTTCAGAATTCCATTCTGTAGATACTCAGAGGCAGGCTATGTCTTCCCAAACCTTCCTATCCTTCTGCTAGAAGCATAACCCAAAACAACCACAAGGGCCAAAGTTATCAAAGATTATGGTTTCTCTTCAAAGAAGAGAAGGGGAGTGAAGAATCAATGGTTCTATTTTTAAAAAGTGAATTTAGGAACAAGAAATCCCCCTTCCAGCATTAATGGAAATATATGTTTCCTTGGTCACGCAACATGCATTAGGCATGTATTAGGACGATTACACCCATTCCCATTATTTGGTGCACCAAAATCATGTTTGAAAAGGGTTCAATGACTAGAGGCAATTCGGCATTTGGGTGGCTGCATTTGTGGTACTTTTCCAAGCTGCTTTCAGAGGAAATTCCATGCGTGCACTGGAGAAATACTTCCCCCCTCAACCCTAGAAAAAGAGAGGAGTCACTGATTAATCTGAATAGAGTTCCATGTGTGCATAAAAGCTCTGAGTTCTGGCATAATAGTCTTAACAAGGAGTGTCATTTCTGGATATTATATATGATGTGGCCAGTCCCAGTCACAACTGGACCTTAAGGTGCATGGTGTGTTTCCTGGGTGCTTTCTAATAAATGGAGATGACCTAGATGATGGCCTACTTTTTAAAACAAAGTCCTTTCTGTGACTTTGAAAAACTTAACTCTTTTTTTTTGGCTCGCTGACCTTGAGGAAAATACATTTACACTTCTTAGATACAGTCTAGTAAGAGACACATTGTGTGAATTCTCGTCTTTTGTTCCCTTAATGGAAAACAAATGTGTCTCCCCCTGAAAGCAGATGAAGGGATTTGATCAAACAATTGCATCTGTCCAAGGAAGGAGAGACAGTGCAGATGGGCAAGATGGCTGCCTTCAAAAAGAATGGATTTACCTACACAATGGGACTATCAGTGGCTACAGGAAGACAAAAAGCACATAAAGTTCATAGATCGTTCCCCGCATAGCCAGAAACATAAAGTCCTAAGCAATTTATTTGTGGAAATCTTATGTGCTAGCTTTTGCATTTCTATAATACAAGGCAATACAAATACCAAGATGTTTAAATATATACTTGCTTCCTTTGCTCACATGCCATGTGAGGTTAAGAGAAAGAAAGATATATCTAGCATTTGGCAGCAGAATTACCACATAAGGTGAAGGGGGTGGGGTGGGCTGAACCAGCTGTAGAGGGAACAAAATGGCATTAGTAGGTGCTAAGAAATCATCATGAATACTGTAGCTCCATGTGCTTCAGGCCATGCCAATTGATGGGAGGTTTAGGGGCAGAGATGTGAGGTTGCCATGATATTGCACGCACCATTATGTTACTTCTCAGGAAAAATCCTAGGACTCATCGGAAACTCTATGGTAGGTTTTGGATGGTTCCTAAAGTTCCCCTCTGTCACTTCTGGGTTTTCCCTGGAAGTGATGTAACAATGTACATGATGCAGCCTGTTTTAATTTTTTCTCTCTCAGTGATGCTTGGAGCAATGGTGGGCAACAGAACCTGGGGGCAACAGAACCTGGGGATTCCCCACTTTGACTAGGGGACTGACAAGCCTGATTTTAGTCAAAGACCCTTCTTAACTGGCAGTCAGTTCTGCCTCAAGCTAATGTCACTTTTCATGATGTCACTTAGAGAAGAGGAAACGATACTATGTCCACACCAAAACATGGACATGGATCAGACAGAAGTGAAAGACCCCTTCAGAGCTACTAGCCAGTTATTCAGCTCTTCACCATAGGATGAATATCAGCCCCAGAGTTTTATTACTCGGAGTTTTATTCACCAGAGATTTCAGTGGGCGCACCATGAAATCTCCAAGTGTTCTAGGGGTACAAAGGTCTGTGCACAAGATTAGGCCTTTTAAAGAAGAAGGAGATTATTCCAGTCTGGGGTTCAGTCTGTTCCATTATATTATTATTTAAATTCTTGGTTGCATTTGATGGCGGAAAGTACCATCAAGTCACAGTCAACTCATGGTGATACCATAGAGTTTTCACAATGAAATAAACAGAGGTAGTTTGCCATTGCCTGCCTCTGCATTGCAACCCTGGACATCTTTGGCTATCTCCCATTCAAGTACCCACCAGGGCCAACCCTGCTTATCTTCCAAGATCTGATGAGATCCTCCCATAATAGAGCTCAGGGCAGCATAATGAGATTCCCGAATCTCCCCTTCAAGCACTGACCAGATCTGCAACTTTTTAGCAAGGTGTCTACATCATTTGCATTCTAACCATGCAAGACCTAAAAGAGGTCTATCAATGTCTCTCCATTGTTTGAGACAAGTGTCAGCTTCTAAGCAGATCAAGATCCTGTGGCTTATGTCCAGTAAAGCCAACTCCATGTTCCTAAATATCTTTTCCCTATTATTTTGTTTGATTTCTCTTGTTCTTGAGACTGCTCCTGCAAAAAAAAAAAAAAAAAAAACCACAAAAAACCACTTCTAGGCCTTGTGGACTCCAGCCCAAGACCAATATAGGGCAGACTAAGCGATCAGTTACTTCCTAAAATGATTCTAGGAGGGCTTACCTGGATAGCCCAGGCAAGCCTGATCTCGTCAAATCTTGGAAGCTAAGCAGGATCTCCTCTGGCAAGTACTTGGATGGGAGACCTCCTTGGAAAACCAGAGGGGGGAGGTGGGGGCAGCAGGCTCCATTCAGCCACCTCTCTGAATATCCTCCAGGTCCCCAGGAGGGGTCAGTCACCAGAGGTCGCCATGATTTCCAGGTGCATGCATGCAAGCATACATTTTAAAAAAATTATTCTGGCATGTACTGGCTGCCAGTGCCTGTGGAACTGACCCTATCCCCCACTGACAATGGGGAGACAACCCTAAAACCAATGAACAAACCGTTAGATAATTATTATTATTTTTTTAAAAAAATCCCTTAATCCAGCAATTCAGACTTTGATATTGTGGATGGGGTTGTATGTAGTTCAACATTTCATTCTGATACCTGTACAGATATCAAGCATAAACAAATGCTGCTATGTACTTTGATGTGCATGTATGTAGGATATGGTGCAGATGCGAGGGCTCACTCTGCAGCGTGGAGCCCCCATAATGCATACTCAACCAGGGCAATGATATCCACTTCTAACAGTGCCACCTTAAACAGATTTCACACATTTCTAAGTCCACTGAAGTCACTGGGTTTAGTAGAGTGTAACTCTGCCTAACATAACACTATAAATCTTTCCCACAATAAACTTTCTAAAATTCAGAGCTTTTTGTGCCTTATTTTGAACAGGCTCGATAGCACCTCTTTGCAACCAGCTCGTATTATTACTGCCTGACCACAACCCAGTTAAGCTGGGCTACTTAAGTTAACATGGTCCCTTAGCTCCTATCCGCTCTCTCCTGCTTAACTGAGTTGCGGGCAGGACTGCTAATGTGTTTCCTTTTCTGCTTCGCAGTGGAGCAAGAGGGATAGGGGGAAGATTCTCTGTTCACTCTATAAGTTCAGAGCTGTACATTTGATAATCCTTTCTACATAATTCCTAATTCTCATGCAATGCCATTTTTCTTCACATTTGTTTATTCAAGCAGTATTAATTATAATAGATAAAGCTAAATACAAAAAAAGAGAGATTTCCACTTGGAAGCATGGCAATTACAGGCATGAATTAGTTTTTAAATATCTAAGTCTGAAAACATTTTATGATTGTTTGGTACCCAGCCCCGGAGTTCTTAGAACTCCTTGAAGTAATTGGGGAGCTCTGTTGATGTAACAATGGGAGGATTAGGGCCATTGTATTTCTTTCTGGATTTATTTTCCCCTCTTCCTTTCCTTTGAAACAGGTTTTATTTTGAAATCACATTGTCCAATGACAGAAAAGGGGCAGGTTTAGATGTTACTCCCATTCACTTTCTCCATTCAAAGGAATCATCTGAGCAGTGCATGGTCTGAAGTCACCGAAATGAGTCCATGTGTCTTCTGCCCAGATCTTAATTGGTGCATGAATTTGTAACTACTTGGGCAATCCTCCAAGAACGTGGGCACCAGGTACTGATGTTTTGATCTTTGCAAAAGAGGCATTAGAAAATTGAACTTGCATTGCTCACAGTCTCTAGTAGCAGTTGATTTAAGTATATGATCACTGAGCTTCTCTAGAAGTTCAAAACAAGCAGCAGTTCAAAGAGTTTTTGTCTGAGCAGGGGTGGCACCAAGAATGGTAGCTTCTATTGGCACATATCTGCAATTTACTGGCTTGTTTGCATTGGTGATGGATCCAGCCTGCATTTCCCCTAGAAAGGAGAGAAGGGGGTGTTCCCTTTGATCTCCAAAAAGCTGTGCTGGCTATCATGGAACTTATATAGATGAGAGCTGTGTGTGGTGGGAGCTGTAGTAAAATGAAGAATTAGGTAAGACTGAGTGGGAAAGTTCACTGGATCCAACCAATTAGATCCATGTAAGGGTCATCATTGGGCCACACATGCTCAGAACTTGCTGGCTTGAACAACAGTCCCCAGGCTGAAGTGTGAACGTACAATACAATTCAGTTAACATAAATAAAAAAACTTGACTTTGGACATCATGCAGGGCGGCAAAAATGAACAAGGCTGGATTCCTAGAAAGGCAAGCCACATAGCTTTCCTCCCTTCACTGTCCTAACAGTCTTGAGATAACCAAGGAAATCATCTCTGTGGTAAGCTAGTTTTTTTTTTTTGGTCTATTGGGTTTGTTGGGTGAATGGATGGTGGAGGGAAGACAGCTATGGAGAAAGCAGTCTGAGAACTTGCATGCACATAGTATTTGCAGTTGGATGAATAAATATTAAACATAGGTGAACACCGAATCAACCCAGCAAAATTATCAAGCTGGCTGGGTTGACACACTTTTTAATTTAGCTTTTTATATTATATGATAAGCAATGCCCTCTGGACTTACCCAGGGCCACTTTTGCAGCTGTGGGGTTGGGAAGTGAGCAGAGGGCGGGGGCAGGACTCCCCTTTCAGCTCCTTGGCAGCTGCCAAGGGCTGCAACAACTGGCCTGAAGCAACTTGGGCAGCCAATCAGATGTCTTGGCCTACTGGAGAGTGATGGGGCTTCCAGGAGGACCTGAAGGCCACAGTGTTCACTCTGGTCCATCCCTCCTGCCTTTAGAGAGCTATGACTGGGCCAATCTCATCAGTTGGCTCCTGCTTCACCCAGTGCTGGCTCCATTTCCTCTGATGTGCTGATGCTCCTACAATTGTACTCAATAAAAACTATGGTCTTCTTTTCCCCAAGTCTCTGTGGTCTGCTTGTTATTCTTCCCTGCACCCTCCTTCCCTCCCTCCCTCCCTCACCCCTTTGGCCCGCAACAATTGCAAGGAGCAAGAGGAAAGGGGAAAGTAATGTGAAAATGTGGACATGAGAATTCAAATTCAGACGTTTACAAGGTATCTTATTTCAACAGAAAACACAGCTCACAAGTTGCACACAATCCAAAAAGAGGGGTGATCAAGCTCCCCCTGATCCCAATCCATAATTGACCTTAAAGGCTCAAACCAGCACCACAAACTGCTACAGGAACCTTTGGGTTAAGCTGTGGCATCGAAATATCCCAATCAATCTGTTTGTCAATGAGAAGGCAATCTGCATACAGGAAGAAACAAGGGCTCGTATCATTAAAATGAATGAGTGTGTCATTTGATGCAGGAGGAGCGTTCTGTCCAACATTCATGATGATAGATCCCAGGTTTTGCTCATGTCTCCTGTTTTGCCTTACTATCAATAATGATGCCCAGGCACAGACCTTTTCCAAAGATTTTGCTTGTTGCAAATGAATTCTGAGTTGTTGCTGTAAGAATAGCTCCTTGTCACAGCACCTCTGGTTCACAAATCTTCCAAATGGATCTGAAAGAGTTGGTGAAGCTGAAAACAAGGATCAGAGAACTGGAAGATTAGTGCTGTGAACTAGAATCAGCTAAAACTAATTTTTACTGGCAGGCTATTTACAATTAAAAGGAGCTGACCTGGAAAATGATTCCTAGCAAAATAGTATATGCATAGTTGTGTTATTAAAAAGAAGAATGTGCAAGTTCTGATATGCCCTAGTGAATACTCGACGTAATTTCAGGAGCTGTTCATCAATTCCCAATTGCAAGAAACATAGTCCAGAAGGATATTTTTCCCATCTAAGTTTGGTTTCCCCAAAAATGATGAAAATGACATCCTCTGATTAGCTACAGGAAAGACAGCAAGACCTCTTTAGAATTCACATAGTAGCGACCAAAGAATTTACCTCCTTGTACCTCCTTGATGTTCCTTACTATGAGGGCGTGGAGAGAAATTCTGTGTCTCTTTCTATTATTATTATTTTTAAAATCCTGCCCTTTATTCAAGGAGCTTTCTCCATTTTAATATCAAAACAAATCAATGAGAGCCTAGGCTGAGAGGGACAAGGGGCGATTCTGCATTGGCTTTTCCCTCCGTTGTTTTAGCAAACTCATGCTGGGACAGAAATTCCCCTCTGCATTGCATGCTGCTTTCACTTCCTCCACACTGCATGACATTTTCACTTTCTTTGATCATCTGGTTTTATGGTACCTTCTGCATAGATTTATGGCCATTCAGGGGTGACTTTGTAGTCAGTATGCTTGGCCCGGGGTATTTGAATGTGGTTTTGAGCTGCATCTTTTCCTCAGTGTTGAGAAAATGTGGAGCGAATGCCAGATGCAGAACCAGCCAAGGTTACCCAGCAAGCTTCACGGGTGCATGAAAAATGAACCTTTTGGTCCTAGTTTAACACACCAACTACTGGCAGCCCTGGGGATACTTGAGGCTGCCAGCTTCACCAAGGGTCTTGTTGCACCCATTGATTTGGGATGTATCTCAGGAAGCTCGACAACATGAGAACTACAGCACCCATAATGCCTAGCTACCCTTAATGTATTGTGCAACCATGTACCCTCTAGTGGCCTTCAGCCCACATATGGACCCTTCCCAGCTGTTGCAATCACAAGAGTGTGTGGAAAGGATATCATGGAAGACTCCATCAAGAACATGGATATTGGATATGTATCAGCCAGATTTAGATTCTTGGGGAGCCTATTATCCATTCCAAAATGGACCCAAGAGGTGTTTGTCCAGATTTCAACATCTGAAATGTCATTTGAGGGTTCAGACTACCATTATTACAGAAAAAACACAGGTGAGACCAAGAACATAGTATCACATACAGTATACAGGTTTCATATACAAGAATCCAACACACAAAAATTAACATGCAGAAGGCATTCATATCAAAGCAATAAACTATTTATGCAGAACTCTTTTTTTGGTTCATTTTGTGCTCCTTAGAAAACTGAACCAGTATGCAAAAGAGTAAAAGAATCTTCAAGTCAAGGAGACTTAATTCGTCTCTTCTAGGAATTCACAACTTCACAGATTTTTTTTTTTCCTCTTGCAGGCAAGAGCAAATTTGCTTTGAAATAATTCCCCTTCAGCATCTTTGCCCTTCTTTGGGGAGCCTACAAGGCAGTTCTGAGAGGTCACATTCTGCATATTCAGTGCCAGTAAGAGGAAATAAATTTAATTGCAAATTTACTCATATTGCAAATAATGTTTCTAAAAGGGAAAAGGGGGTTAGCTAATAACTCAGACACCAGAGACAATGGCAAACAGAAAAAAAAGTCTTGTGCTTGACAAGTAGAATAGTATTATACATACACAAACACAACATTACATTATATTATGCTTTTGGCTCAAGGTCTTACATCCAGCTTCCTTTTTTTCCATTTTAGAAACATTATTTGCAATTCGAGAGAGAGAGAGTAAAAAGGAGGGGTGGATAGTAGACCTTGAGCCAAAAGCATTCCAGATCATTGGAAGCTCAAAAAAGCATATTTATTGGGATTAGTATACAAGCAGATGCACTGGTTTGTTCATCATGGAAGTATTGATACAGAGACTGGAATGTCTTTTTTCTGAAATTTTCTTTCAAAAGAAGAATTTCTCTTTGATTTTGCTTTGCAGTTTTCTGTTATACCTCTATGAACCATTCTGTAACTTCAGCCCTTGCAGGGTTTTTCTGATGTCACACATCGCAGGTACTCTAGCAGGAGAGTGGGAAAATTTGAGAAGACATTCCCTGTCTCTGACCATCTTCAGAATTAAATTCTGAACCTCTCTTCTTGCCTCTCATCTCTTTGAATTTCTCTTTTGATAAACACAGAACTGATTCAAAACAAACTCTGTTGGTGTTTTGTTTTGTTTTGAAAAGAGAGAAGACAAAATGGATTGTTGGATCGGGGGGGGGGGGGAATCGGGTAAAGAAGAATGACATAAACTCCTCTTAACAATGCTACATCATAGCCACATACTGCCACACCTAGAGCTGCCCAGAAGTTAGCCAGAAGGGAGACCAAGAAGCATGCATAGTGAGCTACCCAGTCTTTCCAACTCAGCATTTTGTCAGGGGACCCAGCTGCAAGAGATGATTCCACACCAGAATGGTGACTAGCAGGGCTTTTTTTGGGGGGGGAACACACTGCAACAGAATTCCAGAACCTCTTTGACAAAATTCTTTTGAAAATGTTTAAAAATTCATGAGTTTTCGGTATACAGATTGAAAAATTCATTTCCCTCTTGAGAGTTCTGGCACCTCATTTTCCAAAAAGAAAAAAAGTCCTGGTGACTAGGTTTGCCAGACCCCTGGTCTGAGCAGGGGTTCCCCCAATTTTGGGGGCTTCAACCCACCACCAGCCAGCTGGCCTAACCCTGAACAGGCATATCCGGTGTTGACATCGCCAATGCAATGAAGTCATATGGAAGTGATGTCATCATGTGACAGTCAAGCATTTTGGTAACCACAGAGTTTTGCCCAAAATACTAGAGTATCACCATGCAATGCCCCCGGCATGATGACATCACTTCCACATGATGTCATTGCACTGGTGACGTCACCCACACCCCCACTCCCAGAAGGCTCTCTCCCACCCCCTGCCAGAAGAAGAATTGGACCTGGCAACCCTAATGGTGACCCTCATGCCCATCAGGCCATGATGTTTCACTTCTGAGCACCACCAAAGTGGCTGACTAGAGTCCTGGACATAGAACATAACCCTCAATGCTGTTAACTCATCAGAGTGTTAGGTGTCCCCAGGAAGGGAGATAACTCATGAAATATTCTGGTGCCTTCCAGGTAAAAATGAGTGAATGTTCCCTGTTTTGTTTCTTTATAAATTGAATGGTTTCAGTTTTCCATTTTTCACTGTTGGGGTTTTTAAGAAATATTTACATTGTATTTCAGCTTGGGTGTATCTGAATGCACATGCCTACTGCAACTCCTGCTTGTTTGCTGGGGCTTTTGAGAGGGTATGAACAGCAGGGCATATTTGGGGGGGGGGGAGGTACTTGAGGGGGGCTTATTTGGTTTTATCTGTAATGTTTTATTCATAAGCCAGCTTGAGTCAATAGAAAAGGCAGGGTGTAAATAGTTTAATAAATTTTAAAAATGCAAAAATAACATTTCTGAGACAAACTGGTTGTAAGGAAACAGAAAATGGCTCGTAAGTAAGCCCGGCACAGGAGTATGGTTCAGTTTGCCCTCCTTAAAAGCACCATCAAAATGGGGATTTGGGGTTCAAAGTAGCACGGGGGAGAAAGCCAAAATATGTCCTGCTTCTACAGATGGTGAAATGAGGACAGAAAGCCCTTTGGCAACAAGTATGGCTGGTGCATTATAATATATCCTGTTGCATTCCAGCTGAAACAACTCCTTCGCGGTGGTCCTACTTTGCATTAAAGATTTTAATTCTCCTCTGAAGTCAAGCAAGGCATGTAACAAGCCGAGACTCAAATATATGATGTGTTTTACATTCTGACTTGGCTTTTACGCTATTGACTGCATCGACTAACAGACGGGTTTGTTTTTCCTCTAATAAATTGGTTTGTTAATTAAACATATTGATTTGCTTAAGTTTACCAATCGATGCAGGTATTAAATACATGAGTTTCGATGGCAGCTTAATTAGTGTGTGTATGAAATTCATTGATTCATGATTAGAGTATATTGCTTTGCATGTGCTGTGAGCCCTGTTTACCCGAAGCGGAGTCTGCTGTGATTAGTATTTGTTGGCATTTGAAACAGATGAAGCTGCGCATAAAGTGCGTTCTGTTCCCTGTACGACATAATATGTTGCCATAATTTCCCAGAGTGAATAGTTTGAATTAAGCATGACAGACTTGTATAAAATAAACATTTAACGTTAGACCATGCGCAAATTGCTTCATTGCATGCCAGCAAGAGAGTTAACATTAAAATATATATACTTGAACATAATTCTGTTGGAACACAGATTCAAGAGTGTGCAACACAGACTAGCTAGCCTGAACATACTTTAATGAACTTTTTGATTGGGGATCCCTAACCTTCTTGAGCCTGTGGGACTAGGGGTATGTGATTTTTCTCTTTCCGTGTTTTTCAGTTTGGGTCTTTTGGACCCCCCCAAAAATGTGGGATTTGCAAAAAAATACCAAATCCCAATACTGGTAAAGAATTCAAATCCGGGATTTTTCAGAAATCCCAAATTTTGGGGGGTCCAATAGACCCAAGGAGAAAAAAAAACAAGGGGGGAAGCAATGACAAAGCCACAAAAAACAACTAGAGACTCCTGCTGCTCAGCCGTGGTTTTTTTTTGGGGGGGGGGGGGCTTTCTACTGCAGTCCTTTAAAACAGGGCATGTTTAAAGAGGCTGCTGAAGACAGCCCAGGAAACAGTTGAGCTGGCAGAGAAAAGCCTTTGGACTCTCTCCTTTGGGCAGCTTTGGACAGTCTCCTTTAAATGGGACTGCACAAGAGAGACTGAAGCTGAGCTGGCAGGAAGACAGTTCCCCACCAGCTCGGCTGTTTTCCAGCTCTCTTGGGCAGTCCCTTTAAACATGCCCTGTTTAAAGGGACTGCAGAAGAAACCCAATAAACAGCTGAGTGGTGGGAGCAGCTCCAGCCTCTCAGCTGTTTTTCAGGCTTTGCTGATGTGATGGACTACACTTTTTATTTATTTATTTATTCATTCATTCATTCATTCATTCTACTTATATCCCGCCTTGCCAGCAAACCGGCTCAAGGCGGCTAACAACATAAAATACCATAAGGTTTACAATATAAAACAGTTAAAATGACAATATATTACAATTACAAAGATGGCGACTTCAGAGTTCTCAGGCATACTGAGGCAGCAGGGGTGCTTAGGAGTGCTGTAAAAACAGCTGAAGGACTGTGAAGAGTTTCTGAGTCTTGAGTGACAGGCTGCTCCAAGCAATCTGATTGGTTAGCATCAACTGAGCAGAGAAAGTCTTGAGAGAGCTGCATGCTGAGGAGAGATTCAGTCAGATTTCTGCCTTGACTGAGTTGAGTACTGACAGTCTGATTTAGTGTTCCCTCTAAGCTGAGATAGTGTGAGCTATCTCACAGTTTTTTAGCCTCTGGCTCACACATTTTTGTCTTAGGATGACTCCAAAGCAAACTGATTTATTCAGGAGCCAAATTGAAAAAGTAGCTTCATTGTGTGTGTTGGCAGAACACTTGACTGTTGCATAGGGGACTTTGGGAGACATCTGCAGAGAAACAGAGATGTAACTAAAAATGAGCATGGTCAGCAGCACTTTGGAGATTGCCTGTTTTGTGAAATTTAAAAATGAGCATGGTCAGCAGCACTTTGGAGATTGCCTGTTTTGTGAAATTTAAAAAGTGGGCAGAGTTTCTGAAGAAGATGATTGTCCCTCTTTTCCTGCCACTGGGCTGACATCTGCCTTTAGTGGGCCAGCAAAGTTGATGTTCTTAAACCTCCTAATAAGAGAGATTTCTGCTTCTGAGGAGTTGACTTCCAACGACTGGTGATCTTGTGATGGTAGTGATACTTTTATGTGGTAAAGACCACCTGTTCACAGGATAATTTTACCTGTGGGACAGACTCTGCATGGTACCCACTCCACTGGTACATAATTGCTTGTAAAAAGTATTATAGTGTAGTAATTCAGGTGGGTAGCCGTGTTGGTCTGAAGCAGCAGAACAAAGTTGGAGTCCAAAGTTTCATCCAAGGTATAAGCTTTTGTGTGCATGCACACTTCTTCCATCTGAAGAAGTGTGGGTGGCACATGAAATCTTATACCTTGAATAAAATTTTGTACCTTGAATAAAATAGTCCACAAACTACTCCCACCCACTGCATCCACAAACCTAGAAGAAGAAGAGATTGGATTTATACCCTGCCCTTCACTACCCAAGGGAGTCTCAGAGCGTCTTTCAAACTCCTTTCCCTTCCCCTCCCCACAATAGACACCCTGTGAGATAGGTGGGGCTGAGAGAGCTCTGAGACAACAGCTGGTACAGAGCTATGGCTTGCCCAAGGTCATCCAGCAGGTGCAAGGGGGGGAGTGAGGAATCAAACCTGGTTCTCCCAGATTAAAGTCCACAGACTTAACCACTACACCAAACTGGCTCCAAGCGTTGTTCTGCCAGTGAACTAGGGTTGCCAACTCCAGGTTGAGGAAATCCCTGGAGATTTGGGAGTGGAGGGTGGGGTTTAGGGGAAGGAGGGACCTAAGCAAGGCATAATGCCATGGACTCCACTTTCCAAAGTAGCCATTGACCTGATCTCTGTAGTTTGGAGCTCAGTTGTAATTCCAGATCTCCAGACCTTACCTGTAGGTTGGCAACCCTAAAAATCATATTCAGCGTACTAGTTCTGCAGGAAGGCAAGCTGATTTCTATGGGAACCTAACCTTTAGGAATTGATTCCAATCCAGTGTGGGAATAATTGTTGGACATAAGATATTGGTTCAGGCAAGATTTTGTATAGATGGTACAGAAAATAATGTGTTTATTGGTTTTGTCAGAACTGTTTTGACAACAAGGTAAACAGAATAAGAAGCAAAAGGTGGATGTGGCTGGATGACCACACTTCTGGTAACATCAGGTGTGGCCTAATATGTTAATGAGCTGTGCTGTCAGGGGTGTGGCCTAATATGCTAATGAGTTCCTGCTGGGCTTTTTCTACAAAAAGAGCCCTGCCTCTTGGATTATTCTGAAGCACTCCCTGTTCCAATGCGGTAGAGGAAAGATAGGACTGGCTGTTTGCATAGGGGAATATTTTACATTATGAACACGTAAGCACCAGGAAACACACTGGTGGCTGCCATAGCACCAAGAGACACCATGTTAGGGATCACTGCTTCGGGCTCTAAAAGCATGGTTGTTAAAGGATTCTAAAATGCAGGAAAGCTAACAACTTTGACACGATCACGATCGCTGCACAAATTTACCTTGACTGAATTTCTCAGTTGCAAGCCAGTCAAGAGCCTGAGTAGATTGTGTCAAGGTTGCTGTTCTACATTCCCTTTGAACAAGATGCTGAGCAACTCTGCAGCTGCACAGTATCCATTGTGCTACAAGGCCATAGCTCAGTTGTATCTTACCTGCTTTTCTTTTGGCTGTCAATGTAGGTATCATATACCAGGTTCACTGTGTTGCAACAAGCTAGGAGACACATCCCTTTGACCAGTTTTAAAGTTTATAAAATGAGTTGTTTATTATAGCCACGAAGCAAAGAAGGGGAGACAGAAATATGCCACAACTGTCATGAGTCCATGTGGCAATGCATATGTGTGAATTGTTCTGGATTTGGAAAGGTCAGCAACCCTCAATGAATAGCAAGTTCTGCTGTCCCAGTAAGGCACACAATGATGCCAGAGGAGTATGACTCAACAGAACCGGGTTTGATTCCCCACTCCTCCACTTGCAGCTGCTGGATGACCTTGGGCAAGCCATAGTTCTGTCATAGCAGTTCTTGAAAGAGCAGCTCTTGAGAGAGCTCTCTCAGCCCCACCTACCTCACAGGGTGTCTGTTGTGGGGAGAGGAAGGAAAAGGAGTTTGTAAGCCACTCTGAGTGAAAGGCGGGTATAAATCCAATCTCTTCTTCTTCTCTTCTTAAAACATTTTTTCCCATTTTAATAATGTGCTCTTCAAGCTAGCCATGCCAGCAGCCAAGTGTATGAGTTGCGGGGTGGGAACAGCTGTGAAAAACATCCTGTCAGTCTTCAGTTGCCATAATCCTACACTTGAGGCGGATTTGAGCCAAACTGGCAGGTAATTGAGCACCCCAAGTAAAACTTGCATTTAAATTACCAATTCAAATTATCATTTTTGACAAAATGGATTTGTCAGGAGTTGATTCCCTCCCCCCCCCAAAAAAAAATTCTGTTGTGGCAGTGCATTTTTGTGAACTATTGTATCAGGAGAGGGTCACTTAATAGGTTCTCATTAAAATCTGCTTTTGATCATTTAGTGGAAAAGGGCAACATTGATTTTTAAGGCACCTTGGAACATTCAAGTTGCACATGCCATAACTTCACCAGTCTTTCCAGGATGTGCCTGCCCAATTAACAATCATAGTTCATGGTCTTCCACACTACTACTGTACCACTGGCTGCCCAGATAGAAAAGGTGGCAAGAAGGTTCTGTAAATTAACTACCAGCGTTGTCAAACTCATTGGTTACGACGGCGGATCTGAATTAAATGTCACTTTGTCAAGCCGGGCCATGTGTGCCATAAAATGTAATGTCAGGTAATGGAGACACAAGTGTTATAAAGGGCAGCAGCTGGTAAGCTCTGAGTTGGTGTGTCCTCACTGCAAGGCCCCCTGGGCTGGGGGGTACAGAGGAAAACCCACATGGGCTGACTGGGCCCATGAAGTGGCTCGGCATTGTGAGCTCTTGAAGTGGCTGGGCACTGCGAGCTCTTTCCTGCTCCTGAGCCACCATGGAAGGGGATTGGGAAGATGTTGAACTAGGGGCCCAGGCCAAGCAAAGCCCTATAAGCCAGAGATGTCTGTGTGGCAGTGGCCGCCTCTGGCCAAGGCCACCAGGAGATCCATGGTGGAACAAAGCTGGGGGTTCAAGCTAGAGATCGTTGGCAAGCCATTCCATCCCTGTGTGGTGGCAGCCTCCCCAGGCTGCAGGACTCCAAATCATCTGATGGGGAAGTGGCTACAACATGCACAAGGTCACACACACAGAAGAGGCCCCAGACCAGCTAGTGACCAGTGCAACTGAAAAGTGCCGACACTACTCCCCCATGAGGTAGCAGCCACCTATGGCTGAAGGCTGCTGTGGGAGGGAGGCCTGGCTGCTGAGTTGTGTGTTCAGTGGCAGGGCTAGGCTCCTGATGTGTAGAAGAAACTGCCAAAGAATACCCCCCTTGGGCCAAAGCACAGCTGCTGAAGGGGGGGACATGAATAAGTAGCAGCCCTGGCTGCCAGCAGGCCCCAGGAGAGGATCATCTGTGCCCCACCATGTGCAAGTGCCAATCCCCATGACCATCTAGGACAGCATTACCCAGACCTGCAGGTCAAGCAGAAAGGCATGGAACCCTGAGCTGGCATGAATGTGGCTGGAGCAGCTCCCATCTTACCAGTGAGGCTGCCACTGAAGTGAAAGGGTTCTGCTTGACTGCTGCAGACAAGGTTGTTCCACCATGGTGAAACCGCAAGTGGACTGGTTCCACCTACTCTCACACTTCTTGGTTGAGCACTCCCCCCACCCTTTTTTCATCTTTGTTCTCTGTTTGTCCCACACCAGTTGTTTAAATGGATATGGATATATGCTGACCCAGCCTGGGGAACTGAGGGACTGACCAAAATCCTTCTTTTGTCTGACAATAGCACACGAGAGGCTGATGGTGTAGCTGGCAGCCCCTGTCTTGCACTAGGGGGTGGTCTTCCCTGTCCTGAGAGAGGGACACCCCAAAACAGCCTCTGAATCTCCTAAAGCAATTCCCTCATGAAGTCAGGCTTGGCTCAGACAGTAGCTTTTGCTGGGAGACTAAGAACCTCATTTCAAGCTGCACTGTCAGAACATCCTCCATGCGGGCAACCCCCCCCCCCCCAACTCTTCTCTTCTGTGAGCTCAATCCAAAAGGACTAGAAATGGGCAAGTCTCTGTCCTTACCTCAGGCATCCTCTGCTGACCAAATGGCCAGTCTTTTGCCTGTCAAATGTACAGGCAGGGAGGGACAAAAAGCCTCTAGTCTGTGCTATTGTCATGAATGAAGTATGTTGCATGTTTCCAGCCCCAACTCTTGTTTCATTTGTATGTCAGAAAATACCTTTGGAATAGTCCTCTCATTTCTGTCTCCATATATTTGTCTAAAATAGCTGCATTCTGATACCTCTGCCAGACCTATCAAGGTAAACATTAACTCTTCATGTCCAGTGAATGGTCACCATTCATGTTCATCCTGCTGCACATTAAGAAACATCCCCTCTTGTGTCTGGCAGTAGGGAAATGCCAGACCACCCTATTGTCCAACAATGGACACTCCCAGCCCAACCATCCAGCACCTCACTAATCTCATTAACACTGCTGTAAATCCAGACTCTGCCTCTATGGGACTTCATTGGTCACATCTAGGTTTTACTCCTTGTGTCACACCCCCTGGGACCCATTATTGGTCCTGGTAATCTTTTGTCTTCACCTGAGCCAAGCCCCTCAAGGCCTCCCATTGGCCTGCATTGTTTTCCCATGTCTATATCCACTAAGAAGAAGAAGAGATTGGATTTATATCCCGCCCTTCACTCACTTAAGAGTCTCAGAGCGGCTTACAAACTCCTTTCCCCTCCCCTCCCCACAACAGACACCCTGTGAGGTAGGTGGGGTTGAGAGAGCTTTTTTCCCAAGCTGTCCTTGAGGGAACAGCTGGTACAGAGCTATGTCTCGCCCAAGGTCATCCAGCCAGGTGCAAGTGGAGGAGTGGGGAATCAAACCCGGTTCTCCCAGATTAGAGTCCACTCACTTAACCACTACACCAAACTAAAGCACATGGCCCCAACTGTGTGTCACTCTGAGGCAACCTACAGTAGAGATACACCCCAAAACCTCACAGTTTGGGTCCCCTCCCTTTCCAGCAATGGACCCCTGCATGCCTGGATAGGTATAGTATTAACCCAGTCTCCCCACCCCTCTGTCTGTATGTGAACTTCTTTTTGTTTCTTCTTGTATGTTTGCAATCCTTGATTTGAGTGTACATAACTAAATTATTATTTTTCATAATAAAACCTATTTCTCTTCACCATTTGGACAGGTTACTGACTCAACCAAGGGTCTATTTCCATAACTTTGATAGCAGATCCATGCTTATTACCCCACCTCTTGCTGAGGCCTATCATTTGACTAATTTCCCCCAGAAACTGAAATTAGCTATTCAGCTTTTTAAAATCAAAACTGGTAGAGGTAAAAATGATAATTCAAAACTAACAAACTACTTTATTTCACATTTGAGGGGAAATGGTCAGGTAGGTATTAGGTTTAGCACTTAGAAGGTAAGCAGGCAACAGGAATGAGCTATCTTTGTATAAATATAAACAATAGATAGTTTGTCACAAACAAGTAGTTGTTTTGTTATACAGGTCTTCAAAACTGAGGAGAGAGATCTCTTGGCAGTTTCTGCTTATATAAACATGCATAAGCTTCTTGGTCTCAAGGATACTTAAGTTGGTGAAGGCAAAAACATTCATACAAGTTCCAATATCCCTTCTTAACCACTTTATAGGGATCGCCCCCCTTTACTAGGCGTTATTTCCCTCAGTCTTGATAGGGATCAACCCATTTTACTAGGAGCTATTTCCCTCAGGGAAGGGCCACTCATCCCACTTCCCTAACTCAGGACCCTTCTTGATCCTCTCACTCACTTTAACTCTTCTACAGCATCAACTGTCATTCTTAACTGCTCCTCCTAACTGACACTCTCATCAGTAGAATTCTGTTTGAAAACCCCATCACTAAGGTTCACAGACTGGGTGAAAACATTAACCATTTACTGTCCATCACAGTAACTGGGTTAAAGCATTAACCATTTACTGTCTGGTATGCCTGTTATAAGCAATGTAATAAATACACCTCATCATATATCCTGGTTCTAGCTGCAGACTTTTCTCACCACTGTGGATTCAAAGAACAGCAGCTTAAGGTCACCCAGCAACCAGAATGGAGATTCGAACTTGAAGTCTATTAGATCCTACTCTGACACTCTTTCCATTATGTCATGAGTTAATGAAGCTGGCTCTAGGACAACATCATTACATAACCAAAATAAGAGGTCTGGGCTCCCTTTCCAGATGAGAAGATTCAAATCTCCTCTTTGTTTTGTGCTGAACCTTGCATCCTTTCCAGAATTCATGGCAAGAGTAGGGAGTTTGTGACTTCTGTCAGTTTTGCATTTTATGGAAATGAGCTGTCCTTCAGACTTCATATTAACACCTGAATTCTAACTTAGATTCAGATGTGCTTTGAGCTAGTTTTACTCCAGGAGTTTTTAGTCGCTGAAAAGAAGAATAAAGATCCAGAGCCTAAGCCTTAATTTATAGTTCCTTGTGGATTATAGTTCCTAGTGGTCAGGCAGGGGAAAAGCTACTTTTGAATCCCAATCCTAGAGATATCACCAACACATGCACAAATATATACAGTCTCTAGCTTAGCATCTTGGCTCAGAAGGAGGGAGGGCAAACTTAATGTATGCATCAGCATAGTGCTTTATGGTGTGGTGTGGTGGTTAAGAGTGGCAGACTCTAATTTGGAGAACCTGGTTTGATTCCCCACTCTGTAGTGACACATCATAGAGGGCAATTGTAATTTCGAGGAGATAGTGATGAATCACAAGTTTCTCCCTCTGTGCCTAGATTGCTCTGTGATGGTGCCAATCTGGAAGGGGTTAATGGTGCTTGTGGTTTTCTGTAAAGGGATATCATTTTCCTGGTAAATACACTTTTGGGAGTGGGGGAATGTACACCTGGTGTTAAAATGTTGGAGCTTCCTTATCTCTCAACCTTGGAAAGGCCTCCACCACAAGGCTAGGCACTAGACTGTGTCCCCCCACACATACAGTATAACTTATAAATTGGGGGGGGGTGTACCCTATATAAAATTAACATAAAATATATTAAAATATAAGTTAGGGGGCTACTTTTCCTCCTTGAAACTTCACCTCAGACCAGGCTGCAGAATGGTGCTGAGCACTTTAGCTGACACCCAGAAGTCTATTCGCTGCTATTGCTGGGGTTCCCATAGCTGAAAGGGACATGGGAATAACTCTTCATTATTCTATGTTTACGCCGGTAATTTATGAAGAATAAAACCATTTTTCTTCCACCACTGGCGTGATCATTGCGTTTGAAATCCGGGGGGTGGGGGTAACTGTTTCCCTTTTGGCAAGACACATTTCTCTACGTGAAACATGTTGAGTGACCTCGACCAGTCACAGTTCTCTCAGAACTCTCTCAGCACAACCTACCACACGAGGTGACTATTGTGGGGAGAGGAAGGGAACACAGTTGCAAGCCACTTTGAGACTCCTTAAGGTAGAGAAAAGCAGGATGTAAAAAACAACTCTTCTCCTTTATGGCACTTTTACTGCGGTTTTACATATTTAATTATTTACAAGATTAGTATCCCACCTCTTTGCCCACCCAAGGCCACCAAGGCCTCTGATAGACAAAGCATTATTAAATAAGTATTAATAATGTTGCCTTCAACATCATTATAAAACCATGGGGGGGGGGGAATGCAGCAGCACTGTAGTCAGCAAGACGTTTGATGCTTTCAGGAATACCCAGTTGTTGCTTCATTTATTCTCTGTCATTCTCAAGATTGTGAGGTAGGTGCCTGTCATTCGATAATAACAGTTTTGACCTGGATCTTACATACATATATATTTCTATTCTGATAGCTGCTGGTTAAGCAATTCTAACAGCACAATAGTGCCTATGAGCAAGTAGAGAAACAATATCTCTTCTAAAGTAATATACATGGATACAGAGATGGGGGAGAGAAAGGAGTGTTTAGCAACACCATGGCGTCACATTCTTCTAAGCCCACTGAGTTTATCACAGGCGTGATCATTGATGGTTCAGACAGACTTCCATGGACAATAGAGCTCCTATCACATAAAACAAATAACTAACAGCACAGAATTTCCCCAGCCACAAATACTTTGCTAATCAGTCGCTTCCTGTCACATTTCCTGCTTTCTGGCTATCACAGCTTCTTGGAATGATATCATGAGAATACTTCCTCCATGCATAAAATATGCCAAATTTTATGATGGATTAATTTTAAGAATTAAAGAACTGAAGTAACATCTTTAAAGGGAAATGTGCGGTTGACCTGGCAGAAAAATGTTTTTTAGTTATTTTAGAAATATCCTTTTTCCGGAATGAAATTTAAGAAGGATGCTCAGCAGAAAAAGGAAGATTCGTGTTTAAGTTAAATTCAGTCCTGAAGGGGAAAATGTGGGGAGAGACATGGCTGAGCTTATACTGCAGATGAGCTGGGTTTAAGTGCTATCCCAGATCAGAGTTAGATGCAAGTGTTCAGGCAAGGATTTGATGGGGTTCAGTCAACCGATTGGCTGTATGGAAGACTTGCCTATGAAAGACAGCTCATTCAACTTTCTTGTATCTACAAATTATAAAACATTTCCAAACGTAACAGTTTAAAAATAACAATAACAAAAATAAATAAATGAATGAATGAATAAATAAATAAATAAATAAATAAATGAATAAATAAATAAAGTCTTCCCTAATTTCTGAGAGCATTGGGTTGGATCCAATGCAAAATGTCCACTTGTCCTGGAGCTCTTGTGCAAGCAGAAATGCAAACAAAAAATAACTGTAGATGCTTGAGCTAAGTCAAACGTACATTTCTGCTTGCACAAAATCTTGTGCAACCCATTTTGAGGCACATAGGGAGGAAAGTATGAGAACTGCAATCTACTAAGATAGATCCAGGTGGGTAGCCATGTTGGTCTGAAGCAACTGTTTGCAACCTACCAAGTGACATTACTTGTTACAAGGTGATAGCTTGGCATCACAGAAGGAAGGAAGGAAGGAAGGAAGGAAGGAAGGAAGGAAGGAAGGAAGGAAGGAAGGAAGGAAGGAAGGAAGGAAGGAAGGAAGGAAGTTGCAAAACACATATTAGCTGTTCTTGAGATGTTCTTCTTGGTAGTTCCTGGAGATGCTTTAATACAGTAGTACCCAGCATGGGCACTATGGCACCTGTAGGTGGGTTTCCTGGCATTTGCTTCTTCCCCAAAGCAGAGAGCCAGATTTGATTTCTTCCACTGTATTGTAGCAGAAGCCCCCTTCAGAATAATCTAGGTGGTATGCCCTATTATTTGTAGAGGAAACCCCTTCAGAACCAGCTGCCACCATCACAGCAGTATGCACACCCCCAGACTTTTGTGACTGGCCCCAGTAGGCTATGGCACCATTTTGTGATTGACCTTGACCCCCCATGACAGCCATTTTGGGGTAGCATGCCACTCTCCATTCTCAAAATCCCAAAAGTGCTCAGACTCAATGACATTGTGAAGCCCTGCTTTAATATATTACATATTTAATATGATGTGGTGGTGGTGGTGGTGATTGCACCACAAATATGCATCGCGCTTTATCAGCTACAAGAAAACAGTTCTCTGCCCTGAGAATCATATAATCTAAAAGTTGCCATAACAGACAACAAAGGAAGGGGGAAGGGGGATAAACAGGAAAAGAATAAGAGTTTATTTCAGACTAGCTTTGGCTTAGATTCAGCAAACAAGGGGAATCAAGGGGTTGGGCCAAAAGTTTCACGGGGAAAGTGAGCTTTTAGGAGGGATTTGAAGGAAGTGAGACAAGAAGAAACATATCCATGTTTTCATGATCACACAAGAGTATGTTGGGATATGAGAGCAGAGAAGGAAGGAGGCCAAGTCCATGGAGAGCTTTGGCAAGAGCTTAGATTCTGTACCTTTCTTGGTTGTGTGCTTCTCTCTGGGTGCTTCAGTGTCTGCCCTCTGCCATGGAGCCCAGTTCCTCTAGACCAGGGGTGGCCAAACTTGTTTAACATAAGAGCCAAATGACAGATGTTTGAGAGTCGCAAGACATGAACAAATATTACATGTTTTTGTTGGAAAATATGCAAATTTGCATTTTATTAATATTTAATTGATTAGATGGGGAGGGAGGGGAGAAAGAAAGGTGGAAAGAGAGAAAGAAAGTGGAAAGAAAGCAAATAGATGGGGGAGGGAGAGGTGGAAAGAAAGCAACTTTAAATACATCCTCCAGCCCCCGCCCCCTAATCCCCACACCGGCTAGCTTGGCTCGGAGAAGAGACAAATGCTTTTTCTAAGATGGCTGGCCGCTGGCGGGGGGAGGGGGGGCTTTGAGAATGCATTTAAAGTTAAAGTTGCTTTCTTTCTCTGCACTGGCTGGGGAAGGGAAGACCAATTGAGGAGGCATGCCTCCCCTTTGCTTCCCTAGCCACCTAGTGGGAGCCACACAATATGTGTAAAAAAGCCGCATGTGGCTCCTGCGCCACATTTTGGCCACCCCTGCTCTAGACCTAGGGACTTCCACTTGTGTTAGACTATTGTCTTTGATTGTCTCTTAGTACAGTTAGTTACATTCTAGGTGCAATTTTTATATTTCTCTTCCTCCATATTCATTTGTTTATTTAAAACACTTATTAGCCACCTTTCTCCCTTTTGGAACTTAAGGTAGCTTACTGTATAAATAACTTATTAGGAAAAAACACAATAAAACAACTATTGTAAAACCCATAAAAGTCACAGTTTAAAAAAGCTAGTTAGGATTGATAACAATAAAATCTATATCAATCAAAATGAATGTAGTTCTAAATAAAACTGTCTTCAACTGCATCTTGATGATTGACAATGAGGGGGCCAGGTGTACCTCTCTGGGGAGGTTGTTCCATAATTGTGGGGCTGCCATGGAAAAAGCCTTCTCTCATGTACCCACTAAATAAGCACCTTTATTTGGTGGGATCAATGGGAGGGCATTTTCCCACAATCTTAATTCCCAGGCATGAATGTATGGAAGAAGACAGAACTTTGTATATACAGTCCCAAGATATGTAGGGCTTTAACGGACTAAATCAACTACTTGAATTGGGCTCAGGAGCAGATCAGTAGCCCAGGTAATTGCTGTGGTACTGGGGATACATGCTCTCAATTGTTGTTGTTAGCCATTCAGTCATATCTGACTCTTGGCAATTCTATGAGCCAGCTCTCTCCACATTTTTCCGATCTTGTACTGTTTCTTTAAGTTGATCCATGCTCAGGCTGGTGTCAACTTTTATGGTGCCTAGCCACCATGTTCTTTGGAGGCCCGATTTCATTTTGCTGCTTACCAGTCCAAGCATAATTGCTTTTTCTAGGGAGCTCTTCCACATGACATGGCTGAAATGTCAGTCGAAGTTTTATGATTTTTCCTTCCAATAACATGTCTAGTTTTATGCATTCTAATACTTGCTTGTTTGTCAGCTTTGCTCTCAGTAACTAGCCCCAACCAGTAGTCTAACTGCAGTGTTTTGCACCAGCTGCAGCCTCCAAACACTATTCAAGGGTGGTCCCAAGTACAGTACATTATAATAGTCTAGTCTAGATGTAGCTAAGGAATGGATCACTGTGACTTGATCTGCCTGACCCAGGAACCAACACAGGTGATGCACCAGCCAGAGCAGGGCAAATTCACTCTGAGCCACAGCAGGCACTTCACACTGGTGTGTCAAGCAGCACTCCCAAACTGCGAACCTAGCTTTTCAAGGGGAATGTAATCCCATCCAAGAATGGAGAGATCATGAGTCCCTGGACTGCCTTCTACTAACCCAGATAACATTTGTATTGTCGGGATTAAGATATAGCTTGTTCACCCTCATCCAGCCCATTACTGACTCCAAGCACTGGTTCAGAACATTAACAGCATCCTTGGAATTTGGTGGAAAAGAAAGAGAGAGATGGGTATCACCTGCACATTGGTGACATCACAGCCCATATCTCCTGATGACCTCTCCCACTATCTTCATATAGAAATGAAATAGCATGGGGGATAAGATGGAACCCTGTGGCACCCCACAGGTCAATGGCCATGAGGCAGAGCAGAAATTCCCCAACACTTCTGAGACCAGCCCCCCAGATAAGGACTTGAACCGCTATAATATGGTGCCCCTTAGTCCCAGTGCTGAGAGATGTCTCAGTAGGACAGTATGGCTGGTAGTACAGAGAGATCCAGCAGAGCTAGCTGGCTCACATTCCATCATGTCATTCTTGATAGAAGTCATCAACCAAGGTGACCAAAGCAGTTGCATTCCAAATCTTGGCCTGAAGTCAGATTGTAACGAGTCCCAAAAATCAATCTCTTCCAAGAACCCCTGCAGATGAGAGGCCACAACTCAGTCTATCACTTAGCCCAAGAATGGAAGATTGGAGACTGGCCAGAAATTTTCTAACATAGTAGGGCTCAAGGACAGAGTTCCCCCCCAACACCCCCCCAGTTCTGATTACTGCCTCCTTGAGCACAGATTGTACAGCTCCTGTTCTGAAGGAAGCATTTACCACTCCACTTACCCACTCAGCCAGTCCCCCTCTGGCAGCTTTTATTAGCCAGGAAGGATCTTGTCCATATTCTAAGGATTCTCAAGCTGAAAAGTAGCCATACAAATCAGACAAGCAGACGCCAAAGGTACATCATCTAGACACATCCATGCCAGCAACTAACCCAGAGTGGATCTGAGCAATTTTGTCTCATGCTTCTTCTCATCCTCTTCCAGATGTCTATAAATGTCGTTTCAAAACACAGACAAGAGAAATACTGGGCTCCTGGCAAAGGATACATCAACAGCAATGAACTATTCCAATGTCAGTCAAGTAAACAAAGCACTGCAGGTCAAAACCTATACTCCAGACAAGACCATCCATGTAGGCAATTTCCTCATGCTATAATCAAAGGAGCATTTGCTTGGGAATAAATATTCGCTGGATCAGGCTGCAAATGTCATACTGGAAAGGAGAAGTGCATGTCCTAAGGTTATGTCTACAGCCAACAGCAATATATACCACTTGAGATCCTTCCTGACACAGAGGCATGCAGGCAAAGGAAGGCATTTTCAGGCTGTACAAAAGAAAACACAACAGCAGCAGCTACAACAAATAGCACAATTAGCAAACTGAAAGCTCATCAAGGATATTAGCCAAACAGTAAATCATGGCAGAATATAATTGTAATCTGCAAACAAATGTAATTGTTCTTTATAGCTGTGTGTTAAAGGATTAAATCCTCCAAGCAGAAAAGCACCAGACCTTAATAAGGTTAAAAATGGTCTGTCTGTTTGTTTGTTTAATCTTGAAAAAAAATTACCCTTTGATGGAGGGGAGGGATTGTTGTTGCTTTTTTAAAAAATGACAAATTTTGTCTTAAAGAACTGCAAATGGAATTCATCTATATTATTCTTGTGCTTTGCATTTCCAGGGCTCTAACATCAACCCGAAGCTGTAAGAGGAGTCTGGTCCAGTACTTGTAAACCTAAATTTGGGGGTCTTCATGGTTGCTCTTGTTTCTCTTTCCCCACGCTGAAAATGTCCCATTAAAAATGCATTCTTCCACATTATGCTGTGTCCATTGCAACCATATGACATAGAAATAGCATAAGGATGGTGTGTAGTTATCAATCTTGCAAAGATGCCATAAAAGAAGCAAGAGGCTCTTCAATGACTGCAGTGGCATTAAGGTGAATTCAGACCAATAAGACTAGACAAAGCGGATGCAAATGTCTAATCACTAGCACTTTACGATTATCTGATTGTTTTAAAATGTTTTAATTGCTCTATGTTTTATGTTGGTTTTATGGTACTTGGTACTGATTTATGTAAGCCGCCCGGAGCCTGTTCGTGGGGAGGGCGGGATATAAATGGAACGAATAAATAAATAAATAAAATAAGTCACCCTTCCTCTCTGCAAAGTGACTTCAGGAGCCCGTGCGTGCATCCCTTCTGATAGGTGTAGCTGCCTCCTCAGTTGAAATGAATGGGACACCCCTTGAAGTGAGATAAATCTATCTATACATCACAGAAGAATTCTCCATACCAGCAAGAGATCACTAAATGGGAGTAGTTAGATCCAAGTCCAGCAGTGCTCCAATCTGATTGTTCAACTGCTGACCAATAAGGCTACCCTCTGAAACTATCTAAATGGGGAGAATTATTTATGTGATTTATACTTCGCTTTTCTCCCCCACACGGGGATCCAAAGCAGCTTACAAAATACAATTTAAATGAACGGATGAGAAAATTAATAAACACTAAGTCAACTCACCTGACTTTTCAACCATCAGTTCAATAGTTCATCCGTCTGTTCCTGGGTGTTCTACAGGTTGTTTCACTGTATGACTTCTGAACCATGCAGTACAACCAAATAGGCTTTCTGTATATGGACATTCTCACATGGCTTGATTAAGTTCTACCCCACTCCACAACTGCACCACTCAGCAAGCAATTGTTTATTTGTTTGTTTATTTTGATTTATATCCTGTCCTTCCTGCAAACGTGGGTGGGTTACAGCAATAAATTACAACCAACAGACAATTAAAAGTGAATATCAAACAATAAAAACAGTTATAAGATAGGCATAGCATCAGTTACACAGTCAGCAATCCGAAAGCTGGAAACAACTGGGCAATGGCCAAACCATAAAGATCTTGCCAATAGCCGCCTATTAGTAGCAGAGCTGCATCAATTAATGGCTGCCCACTGCCTCACCCGAAGGCCTGGCAGAACAGCTCCATTGGGCAGGCCTTGCAAAACTGTAATAGGTCTTGTAGAGCCCTGATCTTGATCGGGAGCATGTTCCACCAGGTCAGGGCCAAGGCAGAAAAAGCCTTGGCCCTGGTTGAGGGTATGTGAATGTCCATCAGACTGGGGACAACCAGCAGATGATGGTCCATGGAGAGCAAGGCTCTCCAGGTCATAATGGGGAGAGGTGGTTTAAATACTTAGATCATAAATGTACGACAATAACTAATATGTATCATAAACAAATAAAAATAAATTAAAAAAAATAAATACTGAGATCATTCACATCATGTAAATCAGTCTTCAGTAAATACTGTATTTCAATAAAATCCTACCTTTTGGTATATGTCTAAGTAGTCATTAGTTATGCTAATGGAATGCACAGTTTGGGGGGGAAACAAAACAAACCAGTTAGCAATTGTTCACAGCTGTTCAACATGAATCGAACAGACTGAGTGATCAGCTCACATCTGATTACCACCTTCAAACATGGTAAATTTGACAGTGAAATCTGTTTCTGGCAAAATTCACAGCATCTCTATAATAAACTACATCTTTGGCTGGTCCTGGATTCACTGGGCTAGCTCACTCAAGGCCACAGGCCCTTCAATTTGCACTAAAATGTGTCACTAGATATTGGTATTTGCTTTATGTAGGGAAGATGGCGGAAGACAGGAGGGCCTGGCGTGATGTGGTACATGGGGTCGCAAAGAGTCCGACTCGACTGCAACTGAACAACAACAACAGGGATGAACATAAATTTTAAGATTTTGACTGATATTTTCTTTCTAGTTGTTGCTGATAGTGGACATTTGGAACACCTATCCATATAACCATAATATGATTTCTGCAGATCACATCCAAAGCACTGTTATACATCACAAAACTATTTTGTCCACAATTGCAGATGATATTCTTTTTGAAAGGTCCTTAAGTATAAGTCTGAATCAAGGTTTCACAGAGGCAAAATGCATAATCCAGTGTGGTGTAATGGAGGGTTGGGCTGGGATTGGGTAGATCCAGGTTTAAATCTCCCCTCAGTTATGAAGTTCATTAGGTGATCTAGACAAGCCCAGGTGCCCCCAACATAGTGTCCATGAGTCGGTCCCAAGGGTCCCACTGGCATCTTTCCTGAAGTTTTTAGAAAGTGGAGGTGGCCATCTGGGGCTTTTGCCCAGCAGTGCTTCTGATAGGCCATTGGAGATCTGATTGGCTGAAGGGAATCTGTGGCAGCCATTTTGTGGCTGACTGGTCCTCCTGAAGAAGTCATTTTGTGGCTGTGCCCACCAAGCTGTGTCATATTTCAAAGCTGCCTGCGGGCTGGAAAATGTTGGGAAGTCCTGGACCAGCCACTCCCTCCCTCCCTAGCCTACTTGACAGGTTTGTTGTGAGGACAATGTAGGAGGAAAATTATGCATGATGCCTTGAGCTCTGTGGAATAGTGGCAGGACAAAAACATGATAGATAAAAACTTTTATAATTAAGAGTTTGTTTTCTTTTTATAGATCTGACACTAATATTTACAAACCCTGGTTTAGGACATTTATCTGCAACAGTAACAATGTATTTTTCATCCCAATGAAAAATAAGGCACATTTAAAACATCTCTACCCGGGGGGGGGGGGGGGATCTTATTGCCAATTAAGCAGACAATCTAAAGGTTTGGTTGCAAACAGACAAATATGTATTTTTGTTTCTGGGAGAGAAAGATTTATTGTAACAGCACAGAGGACAGATTAGCCACATGTCAAAATGGTAATTTCAGCATTGTTCTATCCAGAGGTATTAGCTAATTGTATGGTTGGAGTAAAAAGGAAAAGAAACATTTCTACAGAGAGAAGACGGCAGGGTCATTTACTATAATGAGATGCTGGGTGACAATACAAGAATATCTCCTTTGCACCTGATGTGAAGCTGAAAAGCTAAAATACTTCTGCATTATCATTTGTCATTCCCGGCAGGTCATTTGCTAACAATTGCAGAGCAGCTTTTTCCCCTCACTGTTTTAAGGGCCTGACAGTTAGATCATAATGCACAAGTGGAGTGGTATTAAATTTTGGAAATACAAGAAGATGGGGTAGGGAGAAGGGCTGGTTTCAAGAAGAAATAACAGAAAGTTCCGGGGGTGGAGAAAAGCAGAGATTAATTTCTTTTACTGTCTCCTGCTAGTCACTGAATGGCACTGTAATAAAGGTTATCAGAGTATTGAAAGAGCAAGGGTACTAGAGAGCATTGTTAAGAGAAATTATTTTACCCAACTTCTTGCTGAAACCCAACAATCCATTTCTTTCCCTCTTTTTTAATAATTTGGAGCCTGTTTCTAACCAATTCTGTTTTGATCAAAGAAAAAAGTTGAAGAGGGGAAGAGCAAAAAGGGAGGTTCTGCACAATTTCTGAATTTCACTCTGCAGAAGCTCAGAGGCAGGCAATGTCTTCCCAAACCTTCCTGTCCTCCCGCTAGAGCATCACCTTGTGATGTGTAAAACAAAGCAACTACAAGGGCTGATGCTTAAAAAGGGTGCATTGATTTCTCTTCAAAGAGAAATCAAAGGGAAACACAAGAGAAACCCCACTTTTAAAAGAGAAAAAGAGAGTAAGTGGAATCATTGGCTACATCTAAAAAGAACAACGTTTGAGTCCAGTGGCCCTGGACTCAAAACTTTGTTCTGTTGCTTCAGGCCAACATGGCTACCTATTTGAATATATCTACAAAGGTGAATTTCAGAAAAAGATTCAGGTGGGTAGCGGTGCTGGTCTGAAGCTGCAGAACAAAGTTTGAGTCCAGGGGCACCTTTAAGACCAACAAAGTTTTATTTAAGTTGTAAGCGCTCATGTTCAAGCACACTTTGTCAGAAAAATAGAAACAAAATTTCTTCAAGCCTTACATACAGGAAGATGGGTGGGAAAGTGGAAGCATCAGGAAGGACCAGTCAGAGGCCGAGGACAGACTGGCAGTTTGGCCCGATGTAGGTCCACTTTTCAAGTGTATTAAGAGAGCCCATTTCAGACAGCCGCATCTGCCCAGCGTTGCTGTGCCACACTTACCTGGTCCTGAAGCGCTTTCATTGAGCTTCAAAAAGGTACCTGGTGAAACCGGTGCCAAGCCATCTGGGTACGCATTCATCCCACTTCCTGGCAGTGTAGAAGCAAATAAGCTGCACACCAAGTGGCGCCAGTAATGTGAGCCTGCTGATCTGGCTGCTGCGCCCATGCGCCTATGTGCCCATGTGCAGGTCAGCAAAATGGAGCAAAGCCATGCACCACCACTGTGGCAGCACCAGGGGCCGCCCCACAGTGTGAATGCTCCATTCCGCCTCCTCCCCAGTATGGTCCCACATCAGTCTACGCAGTGCGAACAGAAAGCCCTGCAACAACTTGGCCCAGGTCTTTTTGCCCCGCTTCCCTTGCGCTTCATTTTGCCAGTCTGTCCTCAGCCAGAGTTAAGATGCATAGGTGAAGCTGAGACTGGATCAAGGCAGCAAGATCAATGAATGGCAGCAAATTAGCACACAAATGCGAGAACTAACAAACAGATGTGAGAATGAAGCCGGAGTCCAGCAGGACCTCCAAGACTAACCAAGCTCAGCCTTGAGCACATGCAAGAACATAGAGACTCAGCATGTGTAGATGCACATTTCTTCAAATATATAGAAACAGACTTCCTCAAATATTACATACAGGTAAGGGGGTTTAGTTGCTTGTTTAGTTGTCTTACCAAATGTTTTGTTCCAATCTTAGCTGTATTTATTGCTCAATTACTTATGCATCTTGACTCTAATTAGCTCTTCCCAGCAACTAACCATATGAGGTTGCAACCATATGAGGTTCCAAGGACAGCAGTGACACATCGCTAATTGCAACAGGAACTTTAATGGGTAAGAAAGGGAAGTTTCGCCTAAGGGGAGTGGAATATAATAACTGGATTCCAAGGATGAGTCTTTAACTAGACCAGTTAACACTTGCTAGTTCTAGTTCAGCAGTCAGAATCCACTGGGCCCAGATACTTTGTCCCAGGGTTCTGCTAACACAGTCCCTATTGAACAAAGCCCCTGCCTCAAGCTTCTGTCTGCTAATAGGGTTTCAACTTCTGCCACCCCCAGTGTTGCCCTTCCAGTTCTCACAGGTCTGTTCCTGGCTGCTCTTCTCTCTCATGCTGTTTCTTTCTCTCTTTTTTGGTCCCTCTTTCTCTCCCCTCCCTCTCAGGAAAAAGACAGTTGGTTCATAGGTCAGAATCAGAGACTGCTGGGAGATGTAGTCCCAAATCTGAGAACCACCATTATATTATGAGATGGTTGGGGGGGGGGGGTGTCTTTCTATCTCCTCTGCCTTCCTGTTGACTTTAGTCAAAGAGGCTTTGCAAGCTAGAAGCGCTACAAAATCCAGCACAGCTTGCTTGGCATTGGAATGGAAGAAATGTGTCTGTACTTGCTCTGTTATACCACTTCCGCATTATGACAGCCTTCCCTAAAACATAGTTCATTTCCAGACAGATTGTTTTTTGCTTGCTTGCTTGCTTGTTTTTTGGTTTTTTAAGCTTGACCTCTTTGTCAAGTGGAAGAAAAATAGATTTTTTTCCCCAAAGTCAAGTTTTCCAAAATAATAATAATAAAGAGACTACTGTAGTCTTTCCTCCCCTCTCCAAAAGGCCTTAAGGACTATTGTGCAAAGCCCATAATAAGCATTAAATGAAACCATCTGCAAGACTTTCCCTGGCTCCTTTGTCCACGCACACCTGGACTGTCAAACTGCCTTTGAAATCAGTCTTTCAGCGGGGTTGCTGTGAAAAGGGGCCTAAGAACAGTGATGAGGAAGATTTGAAGGACTTTCCAGAAAGAAATGTGCTGGGTTTTCAAAGGTTATTGGCATGTCACGTGTGTGTGTGTTTTTATGTGTGTGTGTGAGAGAGAGAGAGAGAGAGAGAGGAATACTTTTTTGGTAACACAAAGCTGTAAACATTTCAGTTTTCTCTTCCTTAGCTATGTCACTCTTCTTCTAATTCTATCAGTTGATTGCATTTGCTTTATACTTTTAGGCCAATGCATCTTCTGAACAGTCTCAAGCCTACATTTGAGGCTTATGGCAATATTAAACTCCAGGGGCTTTATTTCGGGGGGGGGGGGGGGAGGCGTGTTACAAAGAGATTTTAGAGATTCAGTTTGGCTTGTCCCAAAATTGCAAATTCGGATACATTTATGATTTAAAAAAAAACATTCCAAATAATGTGTTGGCTTTTCACAATAGCATCACTATTTGGGCAAGATGATCGAGACAGCAGTGGTGGTTCAGCTTCAGGGCTTTTTGGATGATGCTTCCATTTTAAATCCCTTACAGTATGGCTTTCACCCGGGCCACGGGACGGAAATGGCACTGGTCGCCCTCATAGATGACCTCCAGAGGCATCTGGATCGAGGCGGATGAGCAGTGCTGTTGTTGTTGGACCTGTCAGCAGTGTTCAACATGGTTGACCATCAGCTACTGATCCACCGCCTCACTGACGTGGGAATTCAAGGGCTGTCCTTGCAGTGGCTTGCCTCCTTTCTCCAAGGTCGGGGACAAAGGGTGATGCTAGGGGAACAGCTATCCCAGAGGCACCCACTGGATTGTGGTGTGCCTCAAGGGGCAGTGCTATCTCCGATGCTTTTTAACATCTATATGTATGCCCTTGCCCAGATTGCCTGGAGGCATGGGCTGGGGTGTCACCAATTTGCAGATGACACCCAGCTCTATCTGTTGCCAGATAACAAACTGGAAGATCTGGACTGGGTGTTACAAGCCATGCCTGGTTGGTTTGGGCTGAGCCAACTGAAACTGAATCTGACAAAGATGGAGGTCCTGTGCCTTGGTTGGAGTGGACTGGGGTTAGGGATCCCACTCTTGACCTTTGATGGGACAGCATTGGTGGCAGCACTGGACGTTAGGAGTTCGGGACTGCTCCTGGATGCCTCCTTAACCATGGAGGCCCAGGTAGCAGCCACTGCCAAATCGGCCTTTTACTATCTTCAGCTGATCAAGCAGTTGGTTCCCTTTCTCGAATGCAAGAACCTGGCGACAGTGATCCGTGCGATGGTCACCTTGAGACTGGACCACTGTAATGCTCTCTACATGGGGCTGCCCTTGTCTCAAATCCGGAAGCTACAGCTGGTACAATAGGCTGTGGCCAGGCTCTTGATGGGGCTTTCTAGATGGGAGCCCATCCAGCCTGTGCTGAAGGCATTGCACTGGCTGCTAATAGCATACCAGATTCATTTCAAGATGCTGGTTCTTACCTTCAAAACCCTATATGGTCAGGGTACTACATACCTGAGGGACCACCTTTCCCCGTATATTCCCCAGAGAGCATTGTGGTCAGGGGTCCAGAATCTACTGACCCTCCCAGGCCTTAAGGAGGCCAGGTTGTCAATGACCAGCACCAGGGCTTTCTCAGTGGTGGCCCTGACCTGGTGGAATGAGCTCCCAGAGGAGATCAGGGCCCTGTGGGACCTTTTACAGTTCCTCGGGGCCTGTAAAACGGAGCTCTACCACCAGGCTTTTGGGAGTCACCACCACCACCAGTGAAGAACATCAGATGATTGAATATGTGGGGGCCCTGGATGTTGGAAACTGCCACCTGTGACCTATAGAACAGCAACTACTGCATAGACAGTCAAGATGAACACTGTGAGCTACCTGCAAGCTGAGAACTTTGAACAACAGCTGCTACCATTATATTTACAATGAGGAATAACAACGATTACTAGCACTTTATGGCTTTAGAATTGTTTTAATGTATCTTATCTGTTTTATGTAAGCCACCCTGAGCCAGCCATGGCTGTGAAGGTGGGGTAGACATTTGAAAAATAAATTAATAAACCAGTGTGGTGCAGTGGTTAGAGTTTTAGACTAGAATTTGGGACACCTGGGTTCAAATCCCCACTCAGCCATGAAAGGACTACAGGTAACCTTGGGCTGATCACTCTTTCTCAGCCTAACCCTTCTCATAGAATGGTACTGAGAGCAAAATGAAGGAGGTGAAACCACATATGCTGCCTTGACCTCTGTGAGGAAGTGTTAGCCTGATTGCCTTGATTTCTTAATAATAGCGGGGAATTTGAACTTATTATAAGTTGGCAATAGGCAAAAGGGAGCAACCACCTATATATACAGGGGTCCCACTTCTTCCAGAAGAACCAGAAATAGACAAGGAGGCTGACTTCAGTAATAAAATGATTCCTTTACTGAAGAATCTTTCTCAAGCAAACGATACAGCAATCACACACACAGTTACACAGAAACTAGGAAACATAGACAGAGCAGAGACATTTGCATTAGCAGGTAAAACGTTGGTATCCACCTTGAGGGTGATTATTACCTGTCTGGCGAGATGATGCATCCCAGTGGGGAAAATGATGGAGGCTAAACGGGATTAAGGATCATGTCCTGAACTGGCAGAGACACGTGGAAACTCTGGCTATGCAACCAAAAGTCTTACAGGATAGGGTAGGGTTCAGGATAGAGAAGCTAGAGAGAGAACACATTGCTGGGGGCTCTGGGGGAGGGCTTAACTGGACACCTCCCTTGAGACCACCCCTTGGTGGCCCGCTCCAAAAGTCATGTCCACAATGGGGAGGAGGCTTAAGGAGTTGAGCAATATTAAACTCTACCTGATCAGTGACAGAGACACCTTGGAGGCTGATATGACTCATCGGCTAGTCCTTTTGTGTTGTTGATTTGCCCTTTTGTCTCAGGGCTGCAGAATCGGTTTCTTGGCTGGCCAAGTCCATTGTCAGCTGAAAGCGGGAAAGAGTATTTTGTGCCTTTGTTGAAGAGAAGGTTGGGGAGGGGTTGCCTGCATGATGAAGAAGGGCTTCTCTAATGACATCTAGAAGCACATGTTTAAACCACAATGGCAAGTGGCTGTTTCTGTGTGGGTTTCTGTGTTAAGGGATGTCTCTGGGAGCTGGCAACCTCGGGAACCACTGGCACATCATTTCAGGCTTCAGCTGGAGTGTGTGTACAGCTGGCATCGCGATCTGGTCCCACTACATCTCAGTCCCTCTTACACATTTATCAACACCGTTCATTATTAACACTTATAGACTGTATCTATAAGAGGACATAAGCGCCTTGCAGGGCGACAGAAGCGTGGGATAAAAATGTAACAGGAAGTTATTGAACCAATCCAAACAATTCAAATGGGGGGGGGGGCTGTGCTTTTTGCATGCATGATTGGTATGTAAAATTATCTCAGCACTCATTATAAAGTTCTGATGAGACCCAATGACATGTATTTTCCAATAGTATGCTGAGAGTTTCAGCCTATTAACTGTATATATTAATAGTATGCAAGTTCTGTAGAGGAAAATCATACCTATTCTGAAACAGAAATCACATTTTTATTCCACTCTTCCTCCAAGGCCCCCAGAGTAGCATACGTTTTTCTCCACCTCCATTTTATCCTTTCAACAACCCTGGAGGTAGATGAGGTTGAGACACTATGATTGGGTCAGCTTCATCTGTAAACTTCATAACTGTGTATGGATTTGAATCTGGGTCTTTCCACTCCAATAAAGTAACTATTACACCACAATGGTAGAGTAAAAGATGGGGGGACTACATCCCATATTCATTTTATACAGGCTCCTCTTATCGGAAATGGAGCTCTTCTACATTTCTTCTCATCTGCCTAGCCTCTAAGAAGGATCTTGAACCTTTACAAAGCTATGACAAGGGTATCGCCATTTGGAATGGGACTCAGCAAAAGGCCCCATGACTCAAAATGCCGACATTCCCCCTTAGTAATGCCTTGGACGGAACCAAGCATGGGACATCTTTTAACATATCACCAATTAATTATAATGTGGGCTTTCTATCTTAGGCAATAGGCGTGGAGATCATTTGCAAATCTGGTCTGAGCAACTGTATAAATCCTCTGTTGGTGACTCAGGTTCAAAAAAAATCAAAAAGAAACCCTGCCAGAATTCTCTCCTGGAATTCAAAGCAGGATTTTCTTTTTCGTGCAGCAGAGATAATCAGGCTAAATTTAGTGACTCTGTAGCATTAAGCACCTTCTCTGCAGTCTCAGCCAGAAGTTCATTCCACTCTGCCTGCCAAGCAATCATGGACAGAAGCACAAAAGCTAAATTCTTGTGATCACAGTTGGAAAAGACGGTAACCTTGAACTAGCTGCTCTGCAATGAACATCAGATGTGTTAAAATTATATTGAGCCCAGTACAAAGTGATGAATATGGGCAGAGAAATGTCTTTGTTCTCTGGTCCGCTTGTAACCAAGACTTCTGCTCTTGCCATTCTCGTGTGCCTCGGCCAAAACTTTGCAAAGACATTCATAGGAATAAAGAAGAAGAAGAAGAGATTGGATTTATACCCTGCCCTTCGCTACCCAAAGGAGTCTCAGAGCGGCTTACAATCTCCTTTCCCTTCCCCTCCCCACAACAGACACCCTGTGAGGTAGGTGGGGCTGAGAGAGCTCTGACAGAAACTGCTCTTTTTCAAGAACAACTGTGCCAGAACTATGGCGTGCCCAAGGTCATCCAGCAGGTGCAAGTGGAGGAGTGGGGAATCAAACCCGGTTTTCCCAGATTAGAGTCCGCACACTTAACCACTACACCACACTTGTTGCAGCACGGGTGTACGTGCTGAGCGAGTTGCAGGTGACATAAACACATTTGCCACATTTTGTTAGCAAATATTTTGATGTAATACTGGAGTTTTCTGGAAGCAGAATTGGGGTTCTCTTATATAACCCTTCCTCATGCTTGTAAAGAAGCAATGTGCTGATCTGATTGTGGGATCGAAGCCCAGTTAAATCACAGTTGAATAACCAACAATAATGAAATATATTTGACAAGGATTCCAATTTAATAGTCAAATTAGGAGTAGTAGTAAAGATTATTGTTTATGAATAGGGTGAGCATCTGGTGTTTGTAATGACCCCTAGGTAAATATGGGTTCTCACAGATCCCTCATATCTTAGTCTTTGTCCACCATCAAAAAAGTAGCTAACACCCACTTTTTGATGTTAACACCTCCTTGTTTTAATTGCTGCATAAAAGTGAACTAGCTGTTAAATGATCATTTTACTACACTGTGGGCATATAGACTTAAAGTGCCTTATGTAGCATTTCACTTTTTCCCTATTCATATTAATTGAGGTCAAATTTGACCCCATTATTTTAGAGGGACATCCATTTTAAAACACACACACAATGAACTGAAGCTGAAATACCACATCACTGCTCTTACAAAATGGCATCAGTTAAGCAGATTATATAATCAGATCACAGAAGCTAAGGAGGGTCTGCTGTGGTCAGTATCTGGATGGGAAACCTCCAAGGAATGCCAGGGGCATGATGTGGAGGCAGGCAATGGCAAACTACCTCTGAATATCTCTTTCCTTGAAAACTCCTATAGGGTTGCCATAAATCAGTTGTGACTTGATTGCCAAAAACCCCCCTCTTCATATGTATGTATTAATTTATTAATACAATCAAATGTATTGTCTTATTTACCTTTTAAAAACCATGCCATCCCTGGTGGAGCAGAGCGAATCACAGTGTTTTCACAAACGTAAAAAATAATCCATCAGATTTTTTTAAAAAAGACATGTGAAAAGAACAATTGAAAGGGCAAGTCGTTCACTGACTGCCCGATATGTTTGACTCTGAGCGTGATTAAAATGTGGAATTCACTACCAGAGGATGTAGTGATAGCCACAAGAATAAACAGATTTAAAAGGGGATTAGAGAGATTCTTGGAGTATAGGGCTATCAGTGGCTATTAGCCATGGTGATGACTGAGGGGAATGTCCACATTCAGAAGCACGAAACCTCTGAATCTCAGAGCCAGGAGGCAACATCGGGGGGGGGGGGGGTCTCAGTCTCTGTGCCCTGTTGTTGATCCTCCAGAGGAATTGGTTGGCCACTGTGTAAGACAGAATGCTGCACTAGATGGACCATTGGTCTGACCCAGCAGGGCTCTTCTTGTGTTCTTATTAGAGGGCATCCAATGAAGTTGAGGGGCAGTAGATTCAGGATGGACAAAAGGAAATCCTTCTTTGCACAGATCCTACTTCTTTTCCAAAAAGGACTCAGGCTTTGTCATCCTGCTGGAGAAAAAGACCTTCCAGTCACCAGACACGATCCCTCTGACTATTAATCACATTCCTAGTGCTTCTAATTAGCAAAACACTAAAAGGGGACATGCCTGGTAGACATAGTTCTCTTTATAAACAATGGACTTGCATTTTATATCACAAACTACTTTTGAACTTTCCCACAGTTGGTTAGAAATGAACACATGGAACTGGATGTATCAAAATTAATTAACACATAGAATTCACTACCACAGGAAGTGGTAGCAGCTACAAACATAGACAGCTTAAAGAGGGGATCAGAAACATATGGAGCAGAGGTCCATCAGTGGCTATTAGCCATGCGGTATAGATGGAACACAATGCCTGGGGCAGTAATGCTTTGTATTCTTGGTGCTTGGGGGCAAGAGTGGGAGGGCTTCTGGAGTTCTGGCCCTGCTGGTGGACCTCCTGATGGCACCTGGGTTTTGGCCACTGTGTGACGCAAAGTGTTGGACTGCATGGGCTGTTGGCATATTTTCTGTTACGTTCTTATATGTACAGTGATGTTAACAAGACCATGATAATGGCCCCATTTTCACCTAAGTTTCTCAGTTCTAATTCCAATTCTTTGTTCAGCCAATAGTTAGATGTGAAAAATGAGAATGCACCTAAAAAACTAACATTTATTCTGCCATATGTTTTTAGGAGTCAGAACGCACTTTACCACTTCATCATATACATGATGGTTAGATTCAATGAACACATACACAACACACACACACACACATACTCACACATGGGTCATCTTGAGGCTGATGGATTTCTAATTTGTCTCCCAGCTATCTACATATTCTTATTGGGGGGAAACTTTACTTTTCTTGGTGCTTGGAGGGCAACCGTGGAAGGGTTTCTGGAGTTCTGACACCGTTTGGAAGACCTCCTGATGGCACCTGGGTTTTGGCCATTGTGTGACACAGAATATTGGACTGGATTGGCCATTGACCTGATCTAGCATGGCTTCTCTTATCTTCTTATGTTCTTCTTATGTTCTTTTGACTCATGGAGGGCTGTGGCCAACAGGTCCTGTTTCCTGAATCTGCAGGACAGACTACTGTAAAGGGATTGCTCTGTGAGTTAAGTCGGTGCAAGGAATTTTTGTAATTTTCTGCATCTCAATAGCCCTATCAGTAAAACAACATATTCACTGTAATTCACAGTTCCATCCCAAGACTTCTGAAGAATGAAACTGATTTCCTATACAGTCCTTTTGATTTCCTTTCAAGTGACAAAAATCAGAGGTCAGATTTGCCCCGAACTGGTCTTATGCCTCCTCAGCCCATGACTGTCCCCCTTTTGTAAATTGGAAATACTTTCTTCAATGAATGCATGACTGAACACTGGGCCAAATTAAAATTCCAGAAGTCTTTTTTACTTTAAAAATGGAATAAAAAAAAGAAACTGTTTCATCTTTCTAGAACTCCAGATGGCACTGTAAAGTCTCCTCTGTGAAAGGCGATACTGTAATTTTTTTTTTTACTAGTTTACACTACTCTTTAAGACAGCCTTTAAAGCCATTGGAAGAGCAAAAAACTTTTCTGACAGGGATAAGATATATATGAAGAAAAAGAGCAGGAATAAAAGTGAAGAGTTCAGAAAGTTCAGATTAATTCTCAGACTGAAGCTTTCTGAGACGGCTCTTAGCATCGGTCACATTTAAAGTGCCGCATTGGGTTGTCATTGACTTGTCATTGATTTTTTTACTGATTTCTTTCTCTCATTAATTTCACAGCCTTGGATTTTTCTCCCACATTATACAGAGAAGACCTCTAGACATATGAGTTTCTAGTTTCCTATGGCAGCCTAGGAGTCTTTTTGTCAGTCCCCCCCCCCCACCCGACAACATGATATCAAAAATGTTGCCTTGATGAACAGATGCCATTAAGAGGAATATGTCTTTGATAGTGCATACTTGGGAGACAAACTCTTTTTAAAAATACACAGGCTTTTTTTGGGGAGGGGGCGGGTTGCAGTGATTGTTCATTGATGACAAAAGTCTGTTCTGAGTTTGGGAGCAGGAAATTAAGTTCATGCTTATTACTGTTTCTTGATTCCTAGGTTGTGGCTAATATGAAAAAAATACAGTACTCCTTTAAACTAGAAAAGTGTCAACTTTGAATGCTCACAAAACATTAGGCACACAGTGGCCATGTCCACACTGTCAATTTTGTTGCTCATTTCTCCCTATTGCTTTGGGTCCTCCCCCCCTTTTCCACATGTGTTTTGCTCCCTCTGGGTCTACTAGAGAGAGCAAAACATATGGGGGATGGGGGAACCTGAAGCAATAGGGAGAAATGAGTGACAAAAGTGATGGTGTGGATGTGGCCAGTAAGTGGTACTACTAGTTTGGGGGGGGGGGGGTCTGTTCCACTGGAGCTAGGGCTCTCAGCCTCAGTGGGGGTTCCCCTGCTTTTGAGGGCTTTGATCCGCTGCCGACCCACTGGCTGATGGGGGAAAACCCACCCCCAAACAGTGACATGGCTGTATGATGTTCCCAATGTGATGATGTCACCTGGAAGTGACATCATCACATCATCAATGTTAGGAGGTAATGCTCTAGTTCTTGGGCAAATTCTATAGTTTTGAAGGCAAAAAACCATACAATTTTGCCCAAAAACTAGAGTGTCACCCCCCCAACATTGGCAATGTGATGATGTCACTTCCGGGTGACTTCATTGTGCTGTGCACACTTTGCACATGGCAGAAGATCCCAGAAAGGACCTGGGAGCCCCCTGCCAGCTGCCAGGTTGGACTTGGCAAACCTAAGTGGAGCTAACACAGTAATAGCGTCTGCACTCCGAAACAGAATGTTTAGCCTATTTATATTTATTGAAAATAGTCTATCCCTCACTGTTCATGCATGGGCTTCTGAGAAAGCCTCCAACTCCAGCTGTTAAAACAGAATCCATAAAACAACAATACAAGCTTGTAAAAAAGAGCACATTCTAAATAACCGCAGCACCACCTAGATGACCATAAAAGACTCAAAACTATAAAATCAGTTGAACAGAAGGAAGCGGAAGGGGAGAGCAACAAAATCTGCAAAAATGTAGCATTCCAACTGCTGGTACTTACCATACTATCCTACGAAGAATTATTCCATGAAATCAATGGAATTAGATTAGAATAACTCTGCATAGGATTGCATAGTTAAAGCACTTCACAACTAGGGTCTAACATTCCTAGGAACTGCCCTAGGAATTCCATGGTAGGTGAGGTCATCAGATAGTGCCTTGTTCTGTATAGCCTCCTGAAAAGAAGTGACATCATCAGCAGGGCTTTCAGGGCACCAATCATTCCTCTCCTCTTTTTAGGGATTTGGAGTCAGTTTCTAATCAATTCCATTTTGATCAGATTGACATTTGAAGAAAGGAGAGATGGGAAAAGAGGTTCTGCAAAATTTCCAAACTTTGCTTTGTGGATGCTCAAGGGCAGGCAATGTCATCTTAAACCATACTATCCTCCTGCTGGAGCATCACCTAGTGGTGTGTAACAGAAAACAACTGCAAGGTCCAACATTACAAAAGGATGTATTTAATTTCTCTTCAAAGATAAAGAAAAGAGAAATTGAATGGAAATCCCATTTACTCCCAAGAGTAAGAGGAATCAATGGCTAAATCTAAAAGGGGGGGGGGGGATTTCGAACAAAGAAATTCCCCTCCCCATAATAACTTTCAAATCCTCTCATAACATCTAAAAAATGGGCTCTAATCCACACAAGAAAACTTACGCTGCAGTAAAATTTTGTCCATCTTTAAGGCACCACTTGATTCCTGTTTATTTTTGCTGCAACAGACTAACAAAGCTACCCCCTCTGGTTAGAAGAACATAACTGGGGCACAAGCTCATATGGCGAAAGATGGTGCTTCAGATATATATGCTCAAAGAATCCACAATGCATTTCCTGTTGAGATAGAAGCTACATTATTTGGAATCCCAAATGAACTGTGCAAGAAGCTGTATACTCTACATTTATTTTAATCTAGATGCATACTAAGTTAATATGGAAAATCTACTTTATAGTGCAATTCCTTGAGTGAATTCTTAATCAGCAAGTTTGTTTTAAATCAAAGATATAATAGGGAAGCCTGGATGGGAAGCAGAATCTCCGTGGCCTTAATCAGGTACATGCTCTCCAAATTGAAAGGGTTGTTTACTATTCCATTATCTGATAAAGGTTCTGAGCTTTACAGAAACTAATTCCAAGAGGGACCTGAGATACAGACAAGCTTACTGCAAATCAAAAGCTACTCATCCAAGGTGGAAACACATGAAAACTTCAGTTTAGCTGATAACTCTCCTAATAGATCATTGTAATAATTAATCAACATGAAATGGGGAATGGGAGGCGGACGGAACAGAACAACTGCATCAAAATCCCACGGCTTGTTACAGAAAAAGCTCAGAGGAATTGTAAGAGAAACTAATTGCTGTATTTTTTTTTGCAAAATCCCATTTAGAGAGGGAGAAACTGAGCTTTTCTGGATGAAGATTTTAGATGGGAGTTCACAAGGGGCTAATTTTGCACAGTGGGTGTGTGGGTAGAGGAGGGGGAGTGTGCCTTTGGTGTGCTACAGGCAATCATATCCTTAGAAGTGTAACTTTCTTGACTGTTCATTTTAAAGGAGAAAGAGGTGTCCTTTTAAAGCACAGTTTTTCTCTATATAATCCTAACAACAAATCAGGGAGTTTGCTTCCAAATAGTGAGACCCAGCAGAAGTTGAAAGGTTAAAGACCCTCTCCCTTCACTGCATGACCCCAAGGCTTTCCTTTTGCATCTTTCTGAACAGAACAAGATACGTGCCCTTCATCTCATCCATGTCAGTTTTCCAGCGCTGCAATTTTCCAATGATCATATTTTTTCTATTCTATGTGAGAAAATCACCTGAGAAATATCACTAGGTTTCTTGTGATACTTTGTGCAAGGCAAACTTCCAAATTTTCTTCAAATTTCTAAATAAAATGCTATGAAATAGCAGAAAGGTTTGGAAGCTCCCCCTGCCCACAGAAAACCTGTCAGTTTTCTTGAAGCACTTGGTTGTTTCACCTGGTGAGCTCTCAGATTTGAAGTCAATATCACTAAATTCCAAACTCACTAAATTTCAATACAGCTTTTTACCTTGGTTGTTAGGATTATCAGTGGTAACCAGTTATTGATTGTTAATTAAGATTAGTTCCAGTTTTTGCTAATTTGATTTGCTATTTTTTTGTTAAAAAAAATGAAGCTGTCAAATTAATACTTTTTTAAATTGATGGACGTATTGACTTGATGTTGGTTTAAATGCTGTTACTTTTGAAGCTTTTTTTTAAAAAAATGTTGTATTGTAGTAATGACAGGATGATTGCAGTTTTCCACCCAGTGTGGTGTGAGTGATCAGAAATTGGTAAAAAAACGCTCACCGCTATTGAGATTTAAGGGAATACATTCCTCAAAAGAATTTCAGCATTCTCATGAAAACGCTTATAGATGTCCTCAGGTCTTCAGATGTTTTGCTCAAGCAGGAAGCTCTAAATGTGCAATGAATGGTGCTTTTAAGTAAAAGTGGAATCCATGCCATTAATGCCAGGGATTGGTGTGCCCCAGCCCCCTTTGGAGACAACAAAGGCACAAGTCTTAATGGGGTAGCCACATTTGAAGCAGCCAATAAAGAGGCATGATTTTTGCCACTTACATGGTATAGTATGCATCATTTGATGTGACTGTAGATACGGTTAGGGTACAATGGGTGCAATGATGGGAAAGTGTGATATAAAGTCAGCGTTGAGACTTCTACCGGTGCACCTGGAAGATTTTGACTTATTAGGTTTTCAGTTTGAGGGTCAGTTTTATTTTGATAAGTCATCGCCTACTGGCTGCTCATTATCTTGCTGAGCTTTTGAGCTCTTTAATGCTCAGATGGGCATTTAGGGGGGGAAACAGGATAAGGTTAATCGTTACTTAGGTGATTTTTTTATTCACAGGTCCAGATGGTTCTGATGAGTGTGCCCAGCTTTTGGCTGTTCTTAAGGAATCAGCCCTGGCATTGGGAGTTCCTTTGGTGGAAGAAAAGCATGAGACCCTTGGCCAATGCCTTACATTCGTAGGCAGAGATAGATACAAGGGGGGGGGGGGACCTCTGTCAATCTGTCTAAAGAAAAGTTGGAGCAGCACAGAGCACTTTTGAGGGAGTTATGTGATAGAATAGGGTCTCAGGCCAAATTAAGGTAGGTGCCCATGTCTAGCTGGACTTCCTCCAGGGATTTAATGGTTTATCTGTTTGGAGGAATCATTGGCTGTCTGGGCATGACTTTCAGGTACAGTCAAATGCTGCAAGGGATCATGGTTTGGGGATTTATTTACAGGGCCACTGGTGTGCTCAATGTTGGCCTGTAGGCTGGAAACATGAAGGTGCACTTAGGGGCCTCACCTTCCTGGAGGCTTCCCCCCCCCCCCATAGTAGGAGCAGTATATATTTGGGATAGTGTTTTAAGGAATTTGGTAGCTTTGTTTTGGTGTGATAGTAGTAGAGCAGGTCATCAATAAGCAAACATCCAGGAGCAGCAGGATGCTGCATCTTTTATGGGTCTTCATTATGTGGTTTTTAGAACTGAATATTATTTTCAAAGCTATACACATTCTAGGGCTTGGATAATGGCACTGCTGATGCCTTGTCTCGGTTTCAGGAGGAACATTTTCAGGAACTGGCACCAGGTGAGGATACCACACCCTAACACCAATGCCAAACAAGCTATTGACCCTTGGGAATTAGAGGCAGTGATGGCAGCTTTAGCTCTAAGTAGAAAGTCAGGACTCAGAGTTTTGGGCATTTAGAGAGGATGCAGGCTTGGCTCAGATCTAGACTTGCTGGTGAAACATCTTCAACAATTTCTAGTGCTGTTGAAAGGTAGAGCTTTGGCAGTTAGGACCATTAAGGGTTATGTGGCTGCATTAGCTTACAAAGCAAATGCTGAGGGTTATAGGGACACCACAGGTGACTTTTAGGATTGGGAAGACACTCGAGGGTTGGGCACATGAAGCACCAGTGCAAAAGGATGCATGTGATTCTTTACACCTGAGCTTATGAGGCTTTGGGTATGGTACAGGGTGTGTTGCAATAGTGTCGAGGAGTCTGAAAGTTTTTTGTGCAGCAGCATTGACTGCCTTTTATGCAGCAGTGCACATCAGGGAACTCTTGGGCATCTCTCGAAGGAATAAAAAAATGTTACTAAGGGCCATTACCATTTGGTCTGGTTTTCTACAGAGGAGGATTTGGAGAAAAGCCCTGAAGCCCATTCAGATCAAGCACACAAGGGCCAAGACCAATCGTTCGATGCATAGAGTAATTTTGAATGGTGGAGATGCGTGTGTATCAAACAATTCCATTAGATATGATATGCCACATCTGTATAGGGAGGAGGGCATGCATCTTTCTCCAGAAGGGTGTGATGTCTATTTGGCAGATCTACATCCAGGACCTGCTGGACATTATTGTCAGCAGGTGGGACAAGGGGTGTTAAGCTAGGTTAACCATCTTGTGTTTCAGGGATGGAGGGCATGTGCAGAACTCTGTAGCAGGGTGCGGCTGGGAAAGAGTGCCCTCAGAGCTGAGCAACATCTGTCTGAACATGGTGGTGGCTGTGTGGTGCATCAGGGGATGGGCGCCTCAGCACATTGTGGGCATGCAATGATAAGCAAGATCAGCAGAAGATGCAGACTGCATTTGGAGTCAGAGTGGGTTTGCCCAACAAAGGGAGCCATTTCCCATTTAAATATGTTAGCATATTTAATGATATGACATAGATCTTCATAAATAATTTTTTTAATAGACTAGTTAAATCCAATACTGTTGTCTCATACCTAGGGCAATTCAGTGACTACCTAAAGAATGTAGAAAAGAACGCTTGGACATATCAGTACCTTAAAGTAACCTTTTTGGGCTTCCTTTGGTATAGTTTCGGGTGACGGCTAAGAGAGGCAGTCTCTGATCTGGAGAACCAGGTTTGATTCCTCACTCCTCCACATGCAGCCAGCTGGGTGACCTTGGGTTCTCTCAGAGCTGTTCTCTCAAGAACAGTTCTTTCAGAGCTCTCTCAGCCCCACCTACCTCACAGGGTATCTGTTGTGGGGAGACGAAGGGAAGCAGTTTGTAAGCTGCTCTGAGTGAAGGGTGGGGTACCAGTCCAACTCCTCGTCCTCCTCGTCCTCCTTCTCCTCCCCCTTCTTCTTCTTTAGGTTGCCTAATCAAGAATCGTCAAATTCATGCCAGATTTCAGTTCAACTGATCTGTTGTAGAAACACTTTTCCAAGCAAAAGCAAATGTGTACTTTTTAAAGAAGTCCTTATCTGAGGCTGTTTGTGGAAACTAGATGCAAAACAGTTGAGCTACATGTCTGCAAGAGTTATGCGTGGCTGATTTGTACAGTTACAAGAGGCACAACCCAAAGTAATTTCATTACGCTTCTTCCCCTTCATTTATACTCTGTATTTGTTTTGGTTTAGTTTGCAGTTCTGTCAAAAACATAATGAATAAGGGGTGATATTTTTCTTCTTCTTTAAATGTGGGGATGAAAGGTCTAATTTTGATTTATGCTGAGCAGTTCAAAGATGCAGTTTTAGGCAAACAGTTATGTTGAGGGGGCACAAAAGACATTTCATCTTTAATGCAACCCCCCTGCTCGACTGTTGATGCTTTATTAAAGATCAAGTGTTTTTTGTCTCATAGTTCTTTCCCCCCCCAGCAGTTTTGGAGATATGCTGAATATACAAAACCACATGTGGTTGCAAAAAAGGGGGACATGGTGAGAAATCTTGGTGTCTTCAGAGGTTGTAGTTCTCTTCAGATTTATGTACCCTTAAAGAGTTCTTCCCATGACCTAAAGCTAGCCAGGTCTCATTAAGATCTTGGAAGCTAAGCAGGGTCAGTCCTGGTAAATACTTGGATGGGAGACTGACAAGGAAGTCCAGGGTTGCTATGCAAAACCACACACTAGCTAATCTCCTCTGAAGGTTTCTTGCCTCAGTTGAAAATACTATGGGGTTGCCATAAATTGGCTGCAGCTTTTTGATGGTTTCCACCACCGAAGATTTCTTGGTTGCTAATAAACATGGTTGAAGAACTCACTTTCTAATGTTCATGAGTGAGGCCTACAGGAAATGGGGAAAACAATTAAGCTTTGTCATTATACCAATTCCAGATGAGAATCTCCTTCCTTTAGCTTCTGATTTCCACCAATAAGACTATCAGAAGAAGAGCAGGAAGCATCCAAGTCTTCAGGCCTAGTCTGGCCTTTGTTGAAAAATCCCTGCTCTGACTCACATTTTGTATTGACTTTTGCCATGTGTGATAGATTTTGGTCCCTGTGAGTCACATGCCAATAGGCGTGTTGTTTGAGTTTGATACATGTAGAGATGCATATGAGTACATTTAGTCAGATGTGTTGAAGGAGTGCTGCAGATCTTCAGAGAAAGCTCCTTGCCCCCTGAACCGGCAAGAAAGAGACTGACACCAAAGTTTTGGGTTTGAACAAGGGCCACTTTATTACTTAAGTTATGTATTCTTCATTATGGTGAGGGGCTGGGTATTGCGTACCAGATAGGTGTCCATATTCCTGACCACCTTCTTATCATATTGGGGGATGCACCTGCCCTGATCCAGAGCCCTTTTACCAAGATTCTTGACCAGCAGCTCGGCAATTGTAGCCGCAACACCCAGTCAACCACCCCGAGGTCCCAAAGCCTGCTAGAATAGCCGAACCAGGTTGTTCTCAAGCAGGACCTCCTTTCCCATTCCCGAGCCGCCAAGCTCGAGAGCCATTCCTGGATGCCTGCTTAATTATTATAACAATGCTTAGGTGCTCACCATTTATATTTTCTGGTCGCTTTTACCCCACCACAGCAAAGGCCACACCTCTGCTTTGGCCTTCGCCCCCACTAAGTGATCCAGCGCCAAGAGCACCCCTTGCCTCAAGTCAGATAGGAAAATATCATTGCCCTTGTCCTAAAGGTGCACCCCATCAACCCTGTACTGATCCGGTAGGTCAACCCGAATCCCAGGGTGTGGTAGGAAAATGCCCAAGCCACCCTCCATGGCTAAACACAGCTGCCTGTTAGCTTATCTCTGTGCCCTGTCCAGGCTTCTCGGGTCTCCCAGACCCCGCCACACCTGCCTTGGCAGCATTGCTAACCACACAATCAGTACCCCAGGCCAGCGGCCAGCAATCACTGCCATGTCCGCCTTCACTTGCAAGACTAGAGTGACTCCTTTCATGAGTCCCAAATCATTTCCACCCAGGTGGATCACCAACACATCCGGGGGAGGCCCACGCCACTCCCCAAATAAAAGTGGTAACACTGCAGGCCAGTGCATGCCTCTCCGGCCCAGCCACTCGACCTCTGCATGCTCGCTGCATCCCAACTGGGACCCCATTGGCGATTGCCTGGCCCGATGGGCAGCCCAGAAAACCATGCTGTGTCCACACACAAGCACCCGGAGCCAAACGGATCTGGACTCAATGCTGATCTCTGTTCCCCGCTGTTTGCCATCACTGGAACAAACAGCCCATTTGTACTTGCACCACCTGGAACAATAGTGAATCACAAAGAACATGTTAGAGCTGTGTGGCCGTGCGCCCGCCCCCAAAGACGTAGTGCAAAGCCAGCAACACCATGTGGAAGCGGCATGCTGAAAACCACCAACATGCAAGGCCAGGAGGCCCAACCAGCGCCCGCCCCCACAGATGTAGCACCAACCCATCAAATCGAACACGGGTGAACATATGATTTATAACGTGCAGACCTCCACCAACCCAACTTCCGAATATCATGCTGTTGATACCCCAAAGCCACAGCTGTAGATGCCGCGCCAATTCTGAACGAGTGAGTACCAAAATGGTAGTCCCCCAGACCAAGCGCATTTAACACCCTCTTGGTCACCACCCAAAATTGATATTTGGTTAATGGAGACCCATCCTTATGCAGGAAGAGAAAACTGTGTGATCCCCCTTGCAGTGCCAAATATGATCGAACTGCTGCCAGCGAGCATAGGTCTCCATCCACGCACTTGCCCAGGGACACCCGTGTTCCCCGCCGTCCTTGGTCTGTCTTTGACCGTCTCACTGTGATATGCAGCGTCTCTTGTTCCACCTGAATGTCCCGGAAGTAAAAAGCCCTCTCAGACTCATCGTTACGCGAGCAGGCCACCAACTCACTAATCCTCAGGGCCCCAAAGAAAGCTATCAAAGTGGCAGTGTGAAACAAGGCTTCCTCATAGGCATCTGTGCACAAAGATGCCCACCGAAGCTTCAGACCTTTCAAAATAGTCATGGTAACTGGTGCCCAGTTGTCAGTCGGTGTGCTGTCCTCCCTGGCCCACCCCTCTAGCATCTTAATCCTAAAATCACTGGAGTTATCCTCGAAACCTCTGACTTTGCTCGCAAAAGCAAGGGCTTAGAGTTTCCCCCGAATGGAATGTACCGGCAGCCCCTTACCTTTCAGGTACACACAAAACTGCCGGAAGTCGGAGACAGGGATAGGCCAGAGATGCTGGAGACCCACCTGGCTCCTAAATGCCACAAATTCTCATCCTGCCCTCATATAGGAACGACGGGTGCTAGGGGCCAGGGCTAATCCCATTGCCCTGTCCGCTTCAGCCCTCCAATTTCCCATAGGCACTCGGGCATCTTTACTGGGAGCAGATCCGCATCCGGGGCCAACTGGCAGAATTTCTCCATCTGTTTCCGAGATAGAGTGTCCACGATTACATTACTAACCCCCGGTACATGCCTGGCCTTGAACAAAATATTAAATTGGAGGCATTGCAAGGTAAATGCCCACAAAAGGGCCATCACCTGAGGCGATTTAGACGTTAGGGAGTTGATGACTTGAGCGGCAGCCATATTATCGCACCAAAAATGTACCATGTGGTTAGCTAGTGCCTCAGTCCAGATATGGACTGCCACTACAATGGGGAAGAACTCAAGAAAGGTCATGTCCCACGTCCAACCCACCGAGATCCACCTAGCTGGCCAGTCCTCCGTGCACCACTGCTTCCTGAAGTAGACGCCGAAGCCCAAAGAGCCCGCCGCATCAGAGGTGACCTGTAACTCTGCTTCCAACCGCAGGTCATCCCTCCAGAAGGAAATCCCGTTGTAAGAGGCCAAAAATTTACTCCAGACCACCAGGTCCTCCCGCATTCCCTGTGTAATGTGTGCACGGTGATTGGGGAGCCTTAAACCCACCGTTGAATCGGACAGGCGGCGCAGAAAAGCACACCATGGTGCCACGACCCAGCATGCAAAATTGAGGTGCCCAATCAGCCCTTTTATCCTCCCCGCACCTCCCCCCAAACGCAGAGCCGTATCTCCCCCTGTGTGCCCTCCATTCAGCCCTCCCCGAATACAGGGCTAAGCGGCCTCCTTCCTGCCCCATTGCCCCCCATCAGCTGTGCAGCCCCCTACCTGCCTCCCCATCCCCCGAACAACCCTGCAGCCATGGCCGCTCAGCCGCGAAAATCTACCACCGCTGGCCCTGAAGCCGCAGCAGCATTGTCGCTTCTTCCACTCCACCCCCCCAGAAAACAGAGCAAGTCAGCCTCCTCCCTCCACCTTTCCCCCCCCCCACACGCTATGTGGCTCCCCCACCTCCCTGTCCCCAGTCCCCGACAGCCAAGCGGCCGAGGCTGCTCCACCATGGAATCTGCCGCCGGTGGCCCCCACTGCTGCCACGCCACCGCCTCCACTGCCCCTCACCCCCCAATCCCCCTTGTGCCACTGCCGTGCTGCAACCTCCACCACTCCTCCCCCAAACACCGGACAAGGTGCCCCCCTCCTCCTTCCTGGTCCCCCCTGTGCGGCTCCCCCCTGCCTCCCTTCCCCCGGACCCCGACCAACCATGCGGCCAAGAGTTCTCAGCCGCACAAATCTGCTGGCACTGGCCCTGCGACTGCTGCGCCCCCCCCCCGACTATGGGGCTTGGCGGTTTCCTCTCTCTCTCCCTCCCTCCCTCCCTCCCCCCCTCCCCCCATTGCCTCCCCCCCCTGATCTGCTCCCCCTTGCCTCCCCCCCATGCCCCAACAACCACGCGGCCAAGCGTTCTCGGCCGCACAAATGTGCCACTGTCAGTCCTCCCCGCTGCTGCTGCACTGCAGCCTCCGCCTCCCCTTCCCCAAACGCCGGGCTAGGCAGCCCCTACCAGCATCCCCATCTCTCCCCTGGGCAGCTCCCCCCTGCCTCCCCTCCCCCTGGCCCCAACCAACCATGCGGCCGAGCATTCTCAGCCGCACAAATCCGCCACCGCCGGCCCTCCGTCTGCTGCCACTGACTCTGCTGCTTCTGCTGCTCAGGGTCTTCCCCCATGTGCTGCCTGGGCCTGCCTGGGCCTCAGCAGCAGCGGGGCGAGACACGTGCTTCCAAGCACGCCAACGAAAAGACTGAGCCTGGGGGAGGAGCCAGCCTATAACTAGCTGGCTCCATCCCCCCTCTCCCTCCTTGCCTCCAGGAGGCAAATCGCCCCCCCCCCTCACCATTGCTGTGCTTGGTGAGGGTTGGGGCTTGCCATGTGGAGACACCGTATGTGGCAAAACACCAGTACAATGCCACTTTTTCTTCTAACAAGCCTCACATGCGCTTCAGCTGTATATTTATTTATACACTTAACATGGTGAATCAGATATTGAAGGGAGTAAAAAAAACAACAACCCTGCCCATATTAGGAATTGTGATACAAGGTATTTTGCTATGTTAGATTGTTATATCAGGTAGGTGAAACTCACAGTACACAGTGAACAAGCCTAAGTAGGTCTACTCAGAAGTGGGCTTATTACCAGTAAAATGTTCTTAGTTTTGCAGCCACCACTTGTGAACATTCCAACATAATACATAAGAACTGTATGTCTGAAATTTCCTGAAAATATTGATTACACAAATAATCCAGGTATTTTAGCTTTGTGGCTTTATTTCTTAGCAGACTCCACCCCTCATTTATCTTAACTTCCTTGAGGATCTTTCCTTGGTAATAGACTCAGCAGTAAAAGTCACAAGAAAGAGAAACAAAAATGAATTTAGGTCAGATATTACTTTTCCAGGACTATGACATTCTTTGAGTATTGTGACTTCCCAACCAAAGCCTACCATGCTTTCAACAAATCTGTTGCAGGCCCATTCAGGGCTCGGTAGTTTGCATAGTTGCCAGTGACATCCTTAAGCACTGTGCAGTCTGTCAAGATCTGCATTTCAGCAGCACTTTAATTATTCCTTCCTAAATCAACTCACATAATATTTTAACTATACCGCTCACCTCACTGCAGAAACCTTACATGGCTTCCACACATTGTAATCCCTCTTCTAAAACAGCTGCCATCCATGAATTTTTAAGTATTTACATTTACAACCATCTGCCTGATTAATTGGAGCCATCTTTTTAATTGATCAAATAATCTTGAATCACTTGATCGATTGATTACATCGTTGAGGCCTTAATTTTAAACCTGTTCTGCCAAACAGTGCTTTATAATCTCAAACCCCATGATATCAGGTAGAGTTTACAGAAGAATATGCCTGCACAGGACTAGATAAGTGTGTATTAGCTTGAAGACAAAGCAACTATCATGGATAGTAAGAATTGTTAGTTGGTATTGAAATTACTGTACTGTATTTCTTGTTGGTGCTGTTCTTGGTGCTGTTTGCTAAGGCCATGAGCTAATGTAATAAAGATGATGATGATGATGATCTCATATGCATTGGGAGGGGCTGCGGCTCATTGGGAGGGCAATTGCTTTGCCTACAGAAGGTCCTAGATTCAGTCCCTGTCATCTTCACTTAAAAGCACCAGGCAGTAAGTGATATGGAAGACTTCTTCTTGAGAACCTGCCAGTCAGCGTAGACAGTGCTAACCTTGACAGGCCATTGGTCTGATTGTTTATATTAGTGTATTCATGTGATGCAGTGTGATCTACAAAAAATTATGCAGTTTTAGCACTATATATCCTGTGAGAGATTTAGGATTACAAAATATATTACACTTGGAAGCTAAAATATATGTGCAAAATATATACAGTTTTTAATATAAGCAAGTAATTTACAGTATTAAAGAATGGAAATGCAAATGATACCAAAGAAAATCTGAGTAAGAGGAGAGAATTTCTGCAGGAATCTGTTATTGAACCAACTTATGAACAAATGTTCATCTCATTTGATATTCATTTCTATTTTTTTGCAATGCTTATTATTTTCTGCTCTTGGTTTGCAGCTATGTATATATGTGTATTCATACAGCATTTATTTGTACAGTGCATGACATTTACACATATAATAAATGTACTGTTCTAGTAATTCTTACTCTTTAATCCACTACCACCCACCAACTATGCAACATTTTCACTGAAGGCCTTTAAGCCACACGTTTTTAAAAAGGACATAATACTGTATTCTAGTCAAGGCAATCATAATTATATGGATAGATTTATGATACATGTATCTCAGGCAGTTTGATGAAATCTTTGTGCTAACTGCCATCGAGTAATTCCTTAATTTTGATTTCTATTTACTGTGCATGGTACTTTTCAAAGGATCTGGAGGAGAAATCTAGTTTCTGGGATTTATCTTTTAGGGGTAGTGAGTGCCAGGGCCGTAGCCAGGATTTTTGACTTCAGGGCATTTACATAAGTTGGGGGGCATCCCCACACACCCCCAGGCTGTGTCAGGAGTGATGAGAGAGTAAGAGTTTTAAAATGCAACGAGAGAGAGAGGCGAGGGTGCCGGCAGGGCATGCAAAAAATAAAATAAACCAGCTGGATGGGAAGTTGGGAGGCCTGGGCAGTAAGTTGGGGGGCCTAGCCCCAAAATGCCCCACTGTAGCTATGGGCCTGGTGAGTGCTATTAAAAAAAACCTTCTGCTTTGCTTGCTCACAGAAAGTGTTGCCGGTGGGCAGGGCCAACTTATCCGTTAGGCACAGTAGGCACAATACCTAGAGTCCATGATACTTTTAGGGGCCCGCAAAAATATTTTCATTTCTTTTAAAATCAGAAGGGGAAAACATGAACTTATAGAGTCAAAGAAAATGTTTTTTTAAAAAAATTTCTCACACCAACCCCACCCCCCAAATTTAGGGCCCACAAAAATCTATTAATTTTTGACTAAAACAGAAAACAATAAAAAGTTGAAGTATTAAAGTTATATAAAGATAAATTTTATATTGGTATTAGTGTGGTGGGAGGGGCTCATGAAGGCAACGTGCCTAGGACCCATGAAAGTCATAATGTGGCCCTGCAAGTGGGGGCGGCTGTCTAAAATCCTGAAAGCCACCCCCCCAATATTTGCCCCCTGGAGCAATGACTCACAGAAGGATTACACATTTATAATAATCCAGTTTTGCTTTATTGATTCAAATATGCTAATCCATAACCTTGTGTGACATATCCTGTGATATTACAGCAACTCAAGAGTCTTCTAACTAGTTCTGAACTCATGATTATCTCAAGTTCTGCCTATACAAAAGGGCTAGTTTCAAACCTTGCTGAACAATTTTGATCAAAATGGCTTATGGGGATTCTTCATTTGTGGGAATTGTTTGAGTTTAGACATACAAGATGAAACCCACACAGTAGAACCTAAAAGGTATGTACACTTTATGCAAAAAAAAGTAGTGCGCAAAATGGCATAAAAATAAAAATTCACAGGATCAGTTTTCAAAAAGGAAACCCTAAATCAAAACAATGATTTTCCAAGTCAAAATAGCAGGAATAAGACATTCAAAATTCTTCAAACTTGGGGCCCATAAAACAGTATTCTTCCTCCTGGTGGCATACACAGCTAATTCACACACCTATTCATTTGTCCTCTATTCTGCAAAGGCATTCAGATCAGCAATATCCCCGTGCCCTATCCTCAGCCACTGTTCTGGTTTGCTAATGAGGTATATAGATCCTTGACCAATGCTGAAACAGGGAAATGGCTTGCCAAACAGGCCATATATAACTTTCCTCTTCGCTGAATCATGATCGGTGGCTTGTAACTAATGCGTTAGGAGAAAGATAAAGTCCCTCAAAGTCATTTTCTCTTCCTAGCAGGCCTGAAACAACTACTTTTCATCCCCCGACTTATTTATGGTCAGACATACAGGCGGGCCGATTGATGCTTTGTCTGTTCCTGATGGATGAGGTGGATATAGATGGCTGTCAATGGCGTTTGAGTCTTCAAAAGCTCACATTTCACACTACTGATCTGACAGATGTTGAAGAGAATGATATAAATTCTTTTGGGATTCTTTGTAAAGAAAGCTTTTTTGATAACAAAAGTGAGCTACCTATTCCAGTTGACAGGATGGAGCTGAAAGAGCTGAGAGGAGGCAGAAGACTGTGGCTGAGGTCTCGCTCATTAGAAACGCCAGGAAGTCAGCAAACTGCTGCAGATTGGGATCCTTGAGCCATTCACATCCAAGCTGTAAGTGCTCATCCGCAGCAAGATGAATTCATTCTGGCAAAAATGCTGCCCAGAACATTTAGGGATTGCAAGGAGCATAAAGGAATCCCCCAATGACAAAGCTGTTCTGCAGAAAGACTGAATTCAGCATTCCTATTAGAGATGCTTCTGAAATTCTCCTTGTCTGAATTTCTCTCTAGAGGTTAGCGTTCTAGCTGGTCTGGTTTCCAAATGGAAGCAGATGCATTAGGAATCATCTGTTGGTCTGATCATATACATCTGATCGAGTTACTGAAGTGTACGTGTGCACTGCTTTTTTAGCAGTGTTCTGTAAAAATTGGTGCAATTGTCTGTACAGCTGTATCATGATGCTTTTTGTGTTGTATTTTACCAGTGTTCAGGAGTGCATATGAACATCTGAAAATCAAAACAAGCTTGATGCAGTCGTATGTACAATCACATCAAAGCCCAGCAAGCCTGGTCTCGTCAGATCTCAGAAGCTAAGCAGGGTCAACCGTGGTTAGTACTTGGATGGGAGACTTCCTTGGAATACCAGGTCAAGAAGACAGAGGCAGGCTTGATCAGCCACCTCTCCGAATATCCTTCAAGCCCCTAGTAGGGGTCAGTCACCAGAGGTCAGCGTGACTTCCAAGTGAAGACACACACACACACATTTTTAAAAAATGCTTTTCTGCAGTGTTTTAGCAGGGCAGGCATTGTAAGCATAATGTGGAAGGAAGGAGGCAAATGAATGGGAGCTGATTATTGTAGCAAACTGCAGAAAAGCTAATTTCAGAATTAAACCCTCCCATTCTTCCAGTTGGACAGGTATTAAAGAGGAGTGGAAGGCAATACAGAGGAAGGTAAAACACAGTGAGGTGAATCTATTAGCTCCCAGTGTGCAGGCAGAGCTTGTACCTCAGTTGACGAGAAAAAAGGGCAATCTGAATAATATTAACAGGGGAAAATGATAACTTTTGGATCTCTGGCTTGGAGATCTAAAAAAGGTTGTCAAAATTATTAATCATAAGAATCATCATTGCATGCCCACAACTGGACCCTTGAGCTGCTCTTCAATATGGAGAAGAACTCATTTGAGTCTAGCACAGGGAATGCTATTCCTACCAACTTGAAGGACTAAGGATTTACTCTATATCTGTTAGCCATGGCCTGGTCCCTGGGCTGGTAAAGAAATATCCATAACGGAACCAGCCACAGCTATGACAATGAGTTTTGCAATCCTGGAAAACCATCCCAGTTTGCAAATTTGTTCTTTATTAAAAAAACAAAACAAAAACCTAGGTGTGCTTCCGATAAATTCACAGCTCCAATGTATTCACGGCTCCGATAAACGCTAAGTCGTTTTAAGTAGTTTCAAGAAACAAAAACATTGTGGATCCCTGCCATGTTTCCCTTGAGGCTAGATTAATGTAATGGGTCTTGCCTTGAAGTCAACTGGGAAACTCCAGTTGGTATAAAATATGGCAGCCAGATTACTAATAGGTGCCATTACATGCATGTCCCACCCATGCATGTCCCACCCATCCTACAGGCACTCCTTTGGGTATCAGGCTCAGTTTAAAGTACTGGCTATTACCTAGAGAGAAGAAGAAGAGAAGAGATTGGATTTATATCCTGCCCTTCACTCACTTAAGAGTCTCAGAGCGGCTTACAAACTCCTTTTCCCTTCCCCTCCCCACAACAGACACCCTGTGAGGTAGGTGGGGCTGAGAGAACTCTTTCCCAAGCTGTCCTTGAGGGAACAGCTGGTCCAGAGCTATGGCTTGCCCAAGGTCATCCAGCCAGGTGCAAGTGGAGGAGTGGGGAATCAAACCCGGTTCTCCCAGATTGGAGTCCGCACACTTAACCACTACACCAGACTGGCTCTCTTACAACTTAGGTCTTCACGGCCTAGGTCCAAACATCTGGTGGGGGGGGCATGTAATACACAAAATGTTCCCTGCAGCCATCACCAATTTCTGCACTGTGTTTTGAAGTCCCAGAATATATGCAGCCTTGTACATAAATACACTAAAGAAACTTATTTTTCAAACCTATAGGATTCAAACTTTTCAGTGGTAAAGAGGTGGCAGGCCTGGCAACGTTAACAGCAAAAGCAACTCAAAAGTGTTGAAAAAATAAATGTTAATCTTGTGTGAAGCAAAACAGATGGGTTGGAAAGAAGTCATGAATCAATAAAGACCAAGTGTAAGAAGTTTTTTTTTTTTAAAGATCAAATATAAAATGTGGGACAACAGAACATGTAGTGGCACTTGTGAGAGTAACACAAGGCTATGGTTTAGCACATTTGAATCAATAAAGTAAAGTAAAGCTATGTGGGATCACACATTACAATAGCATGGGGGGGGGGGAGAGAAAGAGAACAAGATTCTGGATTTCCAAAATGGAACTATATTAGGATTTCTCTTGCTCAGTTTTTGACAGTAACAATCTAGCCTAATACATGTATGTGCCATCGAGTCACAACTGATTTATGGTGACACCAGCAAGGGGCTTTCAAGGCAAGTGAAATGCAGAGGTAGTTTGCCATTGCTCTGCCTTCCTTGATGGACTCCCACCCAAGTACTGACCCCGCTGACCTTCCAAGATCTGACAAGATCAGTTTATACCATGCTGCCCTCTCTTCTGCAACAGTCTTGCCTTAGGTCCTTATTTTAAGAACTCGACACTGAAGGTAGTCAAGGAGAAACGGAAGGAGGTTCAAAATAGAGAAAAGCTGACCCAAACCTAGAAACTTCAAAAGCGGCTCTTGACCCTCCAACCCGGAATGGAGAAATCAGTATAGAGAGATCATGTGGAAGATCTGGGATACTTCAAAAACTTGCTTTAAAACCAAGATAAGGCCTGGCAACCAGTGGGAATAAAGTAAAGGGAGGGCACGGCAGGTGGCAGCAGCAGGATTTTCCTAAAAGTGGCATTGTGCCATCAGCCTGGCCACCATTTGTTAAAAAAAAAAAATCTTCCACTGCCGCTTTTAATGGTAGCAAGAAACAAGGGGGGGGATCCCTTGACCCTGCAGGGGGACCAACAATGCTAGGGGAAGGGCATTTTGTCATGGGTCATCTTGACCAGTCGGAACTCAGCCTGGAGGAAGACTCCGCGAGTGTCTCAGAACCTGGGCCCAGCTTACAAGAAACAGCTGGGGAAAGACAGGAGCGCCAGGATTCAATGCTGACAGCTGACCCTGGCCAGCTGGGGCAGGACAACTCCTCTGATTGTCCCTCAGCAGCAGACCAATGCTGAGAGCAATCTTGCCAGCAACTTACAGAGAGAAGACGCAGTGCGTGTCTTTTGGTTCAACGCCAGCATTTGGCTGACAGCAGCCCTGAAAGATTGCGGGACCTTGCCTTGCATAACTCAGCTTGTTGTGAGAGGCTTACTTAAACCAAGCTGGCATGCCTTTCCAGCTGTGGAAGCAACGAGTCACATATCTGTGAGCCCAGCAACCACAACTCCTGCTTTGCCTTGCACCCTGGGACTTTCGGGCTGAGGACAGACTGGCAGTCTGGCCCGCTCTGCCTCCGCTTTAAAAGTGGAGGCAGAGTGACCATTCAGACTGCCGCATCTGCCCGGAGGAGGCGGCCTGGACACATCGCGTCCAGCGCCGCACTCCTCCCACAGCAGCCGGGCATCACTTCAAAGTGGTGTCCCAGCTGCTGCGGCGTGCATTCCACCCGCTTCTGGCGGGTGTGAACGTGCGCTGAGCGGGGGAGATGTGCACCGAGCGGGGGAGCTGCACGGCGTTCGAACGACGATGCCGGAAGTCGCCTGCAGTCTGGATGCTGCGGGTGGCTTCCTTGCGGCAGCATGCAAACGCCGCGTGGTGGGGGCAATTCCCCCCACCTTGTTCTGCCGCGCTGCAGAGGCACGGCAGAATACCAATCTGTCCACGGCCTCGGACTGACTTTGGACTTTGCTGTCGGGACTGCCTTTGGATTCTGCTTCTTGGACCTGTCTGCACCTAACAAATTACCAACCCTTGGACTGGCTTTGACTTCACTTTCTGGACTGTTCTGGCACTGTGTCTCTGCTCGGGTACCTGTTGTGCCTGCTAGCTGGGACAGCATTTAAGTAACAATCCAAGAAACTAACTGAGGACCGTTTCAATTTCTAGGTGCAATTATTACTGCACTGGGTTCTCTCACTGTCGTCTTATCCCTGTGCATGTTTGTCTAATCCTAGAGAGCTTGTATGTGCAAACATGACAGTGTTTACCCTCTGGAGGTCAATTGCCACATTCTCTATTGGTATTTGCAGCAAGCCATGGTGGTGGTGACCCCAGCGACCGAAGTACAGGGATTGTGATCAGGTTCAGAGTTTCAGATACAAGGCCTGCAATTACTTGTAGAGCTTAGTCCTGAAGCAATATTCGCATTGGGGGGGGGGGAAGGGAATACTCTGACCTTTTCTTGCATGCCACCCTGTCACTACAGTCACTTGGTTCCCTGCCATGCTTGAAACAGGGGAGCATTTTGTCAAAAAACTCTCTCCGAAAATGCAAGAAAAGTTTTGCCTTGGGACTAGAAAGGAATGCAGTCTTGGGAGTTTTAGAGAGAAAAAAATCCTCCTACTTCATGGGGAATAAATCTCCTCATATTTCTGAGGTTACCCTGCCTGTGAATTTGCAATGTGTTTAGCTAGATTTATGATGAATACATGTTGATGCAAAAATAGATTAGATTAGATTGGAGAGAAGATGTGACAAACAGTGTAATATATTCTCTTTGGCTCTGCTTTGAGCCTCTCAGCCTACGCCAGGGCAAGCTTGGTAACACGCACTATATCACTTCCTTTCTACTGAAAGGCTAGATAAGACCCCCCCCCCCCCCCTTCCTCACACATACAGCTTTGAAATGGCTTTCCTTTACATTTGCTAAAAATACCGTAGAAAGAATTCGGTACGTGGCTGATGCAAATGAGATTTAAATTATATGAGGAAATTTGCATGGCGTTCAGGACGTTTTCTTGACTTTATCAATATAGTCATTGAAATATAAACTGTCAACACATTTATCCCAGGGCTGTTGCATGCATCAGATAATGGGTGAATGGGGTTTCCCCTTTTTTTCTCTTATCTTCACAAGTAAGGACTGTATATCCATGCCACAGGATTCTCTGTGGCTCTGAGATTTCGTAACATGGGAATGTTGTGTGGCTTTCTTCATGGGGCCACTCTTATCAGGTGGAGAAATTATTCATGGGCACCCTTGGGCCAGTTCGAATACCTGGTGATGCTGTATGGACTTCAAGGGGTGTCCGGGGGTTTTATGAATTTAATAAATGAAGTGATGCACAAGCACCTGTTTAAAGGGGTCCTCTTCTATCTAGATGATTTCCTTTTATACTCCCTAGATAGGGAGTCACATGTAAAGTTGGTGCGTGAAGTTCTCACCACCCTTCGGGCATATAAGCTTTTTGCTAAGCTGTCCAAATGTGAGTTTCACAAGTCGGAAAGTGACTTTTTGGGGTATCGCATATCTATCTGAGGTTTAGAAATGGACCCAGCCAAGGTGGTGGCCGTGGTAGATTGGGAGCCCCCCCAAACCCACTGACAACTTCAGAGTTTTTTAAATTCATGAATTTTTACTGCACATTCATTGAAAATTTAGCCCAAAAAAAACTACCCCTCACAGACTTATTGAAAACAAAGGGGAAGGGACCAGAGTCTACATGACCTGGTGTGCGACTCGATTGGACCCAGGAGTGCCAAAAGGTGTTTGAGGCTCTTAAGACTATGTTTACCTCTGAGCCTGTGTTAGCGCACGCTGACAAAAATAAATTAAAAAAAATCATTGTACATGTGGATGCATCAGATCTGGCCATGGGTGTGTGTGTGTGTGTGTGAAATCCTCCAAGAAGGAGATGACAGAAAGCTGCACCCCCTCACCTATGTGTCCCGAAAGTTCGAGGAGACTGAACGTAACTGGGTGGTTTGGGATAAGGAGGCTGCTGCCATTCGGCTGGCACTGACTACGTGGTGGCACTGGTTGGAAGGGGCACACACCCCATTCAAGGTTTGGACTGATCACAAAAAACCTTGAGGCACTTAAGACTTAAGACTCATAGAACTTTGAATGCCAAACAGCTCCAGCGGGCTGAATTTTTCTCAAAATTTCAATTTACCATCCCGGGCTGCATCATTTAAATTAAACTCCCTCGCTGACACCCTCTCCCACCTCCCGCAACATAGCATCCGGGATGAGGTTATTGACTCAATGTTTACTCCTGCTCAGCTGGGAGGGGTGGTGGTCACTAGGAGCAAAAGCCAGGCGGTTAAAAATCCTCTTGTTAATGCCTGGCAGGAGAAATGTGCCCAGGCTTATACTGAGGCAGACCAAGTTGACATACAGGGAGACCCCGATGTAGTGCAGGGTTCTGATGCTTGTTGGTACAAAGGTGATAAACCGGTTGTTCCCCTCTCCCTCCGAAGGGAAGTTATGTACTCTGCCCATGAGTCTAAACTGTTGGGCCATTTCAGATATTTGAAAATGTTTCATTTACTGCAATGCCAATTCTGGTGGCCATGCATGCGTGGAGATGTATCGTCTTACGTGAGCTCCTGCCAAACTGTTCGATGTGTAAACACTGGGGGGGGGGGGGAGAGAACCTCTGGTCTCTTGAAACCATTAGAAACCCCTAGCCAACCTTGGGAGGTGATTTCTATGGACTTTATCACAGATCTGCCCCCTAGCAAGGGGGAAATGGTGATCTGGGTGGTGGTAGATTTGTTTACAAAACAAGCCTATTTCATTCCATTTAAGCAAATACCCACAGCAAAGGTGTTGGCCAAAATGTTTATGAGTAATATCATCAAACTGCACTCAATCCTGCACAAGATGATCTCCAACCGTGAATCGCAGTTCATTGCCACCTTCTGGCGGGAGTTATTGTGAATATTGGGGGTGGAACAAGCACTCAGCAGTGCTTATTAGCCAGAGACTGATGACCAAACCGAAAGAGTTAATCAAGCTGTCAAACAATTTTTACAGTGTATCTTGAACTATCAACAAGATAATTGGGTTGATTTATTGCCATATGCGGAGTACAGTTATAATAATGCAGTTCATTGTTTGACGGGTGTCTCTCCCTTTATGGCTTCCCATGGATATGAAGGGACCCCCCTGTCACAGCTCACCCCTGTTGGACTAGGGTCAGGAGACTCTCAAGGCTGGTGGAAAGCATTACAGGACTCTTGGCCCTTAATAGTGAAGACATTGGATAAAGCCAAGATGGACTATAAAAAGCAAGCAGATAAGGGGAGGACGCCTGGGTGGGATTTGCAGCCTGGGGATTTGGTGTATTTTTCAACCAAGAACCTCAGGGGTTTGCAGCCGAGTCGCAAATTGAGCTGGAAATATGTGGGGCCGTTTAAAGTACTCTGAAAGATCAATCAGGTGACTGTTGAACTTGAACTGCCTAAGTCACTGAAATCTTTGCATCCCGTTTTCCATTTCAGCTTATTGAAACAGGACCCCGGATCAAATAACTGGCAGCCCCAGCAACCGATTTCTCCTCCTCTGATTCTGAATGGTTAACCTCATTATGAGATTGCAGAAATTCTGGACTCTAAGCTTAAACGTGGTCACTTATTTTATCTAGTGTGCTGGAAAGACTTTGGGCTGGAAGAAAACGAATGGGTTGCTGTTGAACATATTAACGCTCCTGCATTGCTTTGTGCCTTCCATAAATTGTACCCACTGAAACCTGGGGGGACTGGGGGAGCTTTGGGGAGGCAGAATGCCAGCTAATGCTGCCATCTCCTGTCCGGGAGGTGGGATGAGTGATCCCTTGACGTTGGGTCTGTGGAATGTTATATTTCTCATGGCATGCTTATTGCTCTTCGAGCTGTTCTGACCTTGGGAGGCTGCTGGTGCCTGCCCATGTATCTCTTCTCCTGTCTGACTCTAATTCTTCCCACTTTTCCCCTGGGAACTGTAAACCAGTATTTTGAGCACCTTTTCTTTGGCTTGGTGATTGGTTGCAATTCCTTACCAGACCCCATTTTAAATTCTGTATAATTGTCCTGCTTGGGGCTGTGTCAGCCATTACTAACACAAGAAGTGCAGATGACCACAACAGACCTTTCTCAATAAAGATTTATTTCTCTAGGACACTTGTTGTTGACTGACTCTGTAGGAATCTCACACATGTCTGCTTTCCTCATTACAAAGAGCACCCCTCAGCAGCCCTGAAGTCCTGAGGCTAAATCTAGTAAAAAAAGAATTGCATTTGTGTTTGGGGGGGGGGGGGTGTTTTGAATTTATGTGAAAACCAATACCTGTGTATCATAGAACAACAGAAATGTTCAAACAGTTAGCTCATCCAAACTGTTTGGGTGGAGTTATGCTCTGTGACAAAGTATCTGATTTTAATGCACAGGGTCTCAGGTTCCTTCTCTGGTGTTCTCAGTTAAAAGGGATCAGCTCAGTCATGGCTCCTCAGTCTTTCTGAGCCTGTGGGCCCCTGTAGAATTCTGACACAATGTAGTGGGCACACCTACAAAACAGATGCCATGGGAGGTGGAGCCTGTCACAAAATGGCCACCACCACTTACCTTCAGTAACACAGTGAAGAGTTTTAGGCTGTGGTGGCAGCTGCTGCCAAAGCAGTGCTTTTAAAAATCTGCACAGCCAATCAAATCTCCAATGGCCAATCAAGAGCCCCACCTGGTCCCACTCACTGTCTGAAAACACTTTTTTAAAATAAGTTTTATTAGTATTTCAGTCAATACAATTACTAACAGTTAGGCAGCTGTATTACAAAATGAACATTACATTCAAGAAACCAGTGCAAATGAACAAACATATGTAGGTAAGATACATTACAAGCGTTAAATCTAGTTATAAGTGTCTTGTGTGAAAGTGTTGGTTGAAGTAGACTGTGGTAGTAACTCATAGGTACAGATTTACATTAGTGGTTCATGTGTTCACAACCAGTCATTAAGCATTCTGTGAGTGGCATGATGGTTGCAGGATGCAGACAGAGTCATCTAGTGTGTGTTAAGAGTGAAGTAAGGTTAGATATACTGGATTATGTGGTTGGCAGTCATTTGGTATAACACGGTTCAGAAATGGGAACCATTTTTTCCTTAGAGTTGGATAGTTTAGGGTATATTTCCGACTGTTGGATGCGATCAGTAATTTTTTTTTTTTCATGATGTACCGATCCCAAACCGTATTAAGCCAATGGGAGCATGTTGATGCTAAGGGAGATTTCCATTTGAAAGCAATTGCACTCTTCACCACTACTAATAGACTGGTTATTACTTCACGTCTGATCTTTGGGCTATTTTTGTCATGCTTGTCACACTTGGACCGATTTCCCGCAAGGCGCTGCTCTGCCATTGCCCTTTCCTTTTCCCCGATTGTGTGCGTCAATTTCCCACTATTTGCCCCATGCCACATTTTGACCTGCAGTTTCACCCAATTTTCCCCACAGCTTCGTGATCCTCAAAAAACAGGATTGCGAAGCCGCGGGGGAAATTGGGTGAAGCCGCAGGTCAAAATGTGGCACGGTACAAATAGTGGGAAATTGACGCACACATTCGGGGGAAAGGGAAGAGCAACAGCGGAGTAGCGCTTCATTGGAAATTGGTCTTGATTACACCAGAAATGGTGTCATGGGCACCACCTTGAGGACCCCTGAGCTAGGTGATATGAAATACCTCTACCTGAGACCCTGGAGAGCTGCTACTGTTGGTATCCAGCTCCTGTACTAAGTCCATTAAGGTAACTGTGTGTGAGGTTAAACACACAGTGTGTAACTCTGCTAAAGATGGTACTGCTAGTAGCTATCTGGCATCCATATCCACGTCAGGTATTTCCAGCAGGGTGTTGTCTCACCTCAGATTTTAGTCTAATTATGCATGTATGGATGAATTTCTCTTACATGTCGAGAGCAAAATTAGCACAGGATCTTTCTGAAGAACAACAGGGCTTAATATGACTGGTGATGCCTTTTGTTGCATTTTAGAATAGAGTACTCAAAATATTCAATTGGAGTACAATTTGCAGTATTTGAGACAACTTGAATAATTCACATACACTCATTTATTCTTGATTAGTGGATCAGACTTGGCAAAAAAGGAGTATTTATATTATTTTATGACATGTAGTATTAATAATGCATTATTTTGCTCTCAAGCTGCTTTTTTTTAAAGAACGCTATAAAAATATGCAAGAAGATGAGACTCCTGAATGGAGATTAAGGAACCATGGAAATACTTTAAGCTGTCATTTGAAAAGGGAGTTTATTGTAAGGGTTATCCCTTAGGGGAGCCAAGGAGAATTTAAGGATTGATAACATCAGAAAGAGAGGGGGGGATGCAAAGGAGGAGGTAAATAAATATCCCAGATAAAAGTATTTAGTAACAGGGATAGCAAACGAATACACAAAGTGAACTTGGCTACCCAGAAAGCCCCACAAACTCCTTGCTGATGCCTATTTATACAAAAAATTCCATATATCAACCTGGCCATTTTTCTTACTTTTTTTATTTTCTAAGTTGTCATTGATTTTAATTCACCTAATTTTCATAGCTTAAGTTTCTTGTTTCTTTTATGACAGTTTTATGCCATGGATAAGCTATTTATGCATTGTTTTTTTACAGCATGGGTCATTTATATGCCATTAATAAGCAATCGATGGGAAAAAATAATGTTGAAAGATGCATTCATTTTAGCAGGAATAATTCAGTAAAGAGAAACTGATGTGAAAATAAAGACTCATGGTTTTTGGGTTTGGGGGTTTTTTTTTCCCACAAGAGAGAAACAAAATCAGATTGGGGACATTCAAATTGAACCTGACAGCATTTGAAATGGAGCACACATAGGACTTTGCAACAGGGCGTGAGTCTATTTTTATGTTTTTCTCTTCTAGTTTTGGTTTGTTCTCAACAAGGTAAAAGGGAAATGAAAATGGGAATATCTGAAACAAACCAGACGACTCCTGAAATTCGGCCCCATTCTCAACAGCTGTATCCTGTGGGATGTTCCATTCATAAAAGAGGGTGGGGGAACCTTTTTGATCACAAAAGACTGTTAATGATTGTGGGACCCATGTGAACAAAAGCCTCATGGGCTGCAGATAGAAGGGGAACTGGACAAAACTGAGCAGAAAAGGTGACAGGATCCAACTTTCACTGTATAACAGCAACAGCTAACATCTGCATTAGGCAGACCATAGTTAGCTAAGTATGTGTTGGCATGCACTCCAACTCCTTTCTGGCTTGGGGTATATGTCTTTCTGTCCCAGAGATCAGTAACCTTTTACAATTAAAGACCCAAACTACATTGAAAATCAGAGCAAGCGATTAAGAAAGAGCCTCACCGAGAAAACTCATTTGCATAACTGAAAGTATACTACCTAACATGACTGATGATTGACACATTGATCAATAATCCATAAACATTCCTCATTCCTAACACTGGTTGTTGTGAGTCTTTTATTAAGAAGTGGCACACACAAGATCTCACGAGAAGAAATAAACACAGGAGTGCCCTACACATGTTTTAGTGCACAGGCACATAAATCTGAGCATGGTATGTTCTTAAATTACTGACAACTGTTTGCCTCTATCACTTTCCTTCTAAGAGGCCCCTTCATGCCATGCAATTTCCCCACCACCACCACTGTTTACACATAAAGGTTATTCTAGCATTTCACCAACCCCTCCAATGTACCTTCACTTAAAGATTTTCTTTTCTTTTTTAAAGAGCCATATTTGGTTCCGTACTGAGCTGTAGGGTGATTCTGCATTGGCTTTTCCCTCCATTGTTTTACCAAAGGTGCAGCTCAAAACCACATTCAAATACCCAAGGGCAATGCCGTACTGACTGAGAAGACACCCCGGAACGGTCATAAATCTATGCAGAAGGTACCATAAAACCTGATCAAAGAAAGTGAAAGTGGCATGCAGTGCAGAGGGGAATTTCTGTTCCGTGTGGGTTTGGTAAAACAATGGAGGGGGAAGCCAAGGCAGAATCGCCCATAGTCAGCTCTAGAGCCATAGGTTGCAGACGCTCAGTTTATCCTGTATCAGCATTTCCTAGCAGAGTTATGAAGCACTTCTATTTTCCATAGCCAGAGCACTGTAAGCAAAATTTAAAAATATGTTAACTATACAGGGTCGAATAGCTCCCTCACTGAAGCTATACTGAACCTTTGCCCATTCCCCCCCTTCTTGCAGTACCCTTGAAACATCACCCCCAAAAGACGAGCTTTTCACCTTGCAAATGTTTTTGACAAAAGCACCCTTTCAGTTCAGCCATCTCTCAAGCTTCTATAACTTGGGAAATAATTTTCTTTTCCATGTCAGTAATCTTGTGAACAATTTTTTTTTTATTCTACTTTGACTGGAATTGTGCAGGGCTTCTAGGGGTCATTTTTAACCATTTGAATTTCATTCCCAGGCCACCAGCTGGCCATCCCTCATGCAAGTTATTATTTTAATGGACATTTAAACATACATTAGCTAAATGGTAGGAAGCTTACTGAATTCAACAGACCCTCTGTTTCAACTTGAAAAATTCCCAATTCCCCTTTGGATGAATTTAACCCACAAGACATTATTATGGGCACTTTCACTCTGTTAGCCGAATTGCTTTAATTTAATTTAGCAATTGGCAAATAACCGGGTTCTTTGCCAACTATATCAAGGTCCCACCCCTTCCAGGAGTTCTCAGGAAATAGGCATTGAGACTGAGGTCAAGTTTAAATGATGTTTACTATAAAATGTTGTTCAAGCATACACAAAACAGAATCTCACACACAAACACACAGGTCTAAGGAAATTTAGATAGAAAATAGCACTGTTGCATTAGCAGGAGTTTCGTTGAGGGGTGATACTTTACCTATCCTGGAGATGGATCCTCGTTCCAACAGAAGATTAGAAAGGTTGAAAAGGAAAATGGGGAACGTGTTCTGAACCTGTAGAAACACGCCTTTTCTCTGTCTGCGCAGACTAGAGATTAAAGATGGAGGGAGGGTATTGAGATAGCAAGTGTGACCTGAGAGGTATAAAAAGCAGATAGGGGTCGTGGAAGCTTAAGAGGGAGATTGTATGCTGTGCAAGGTCTTCAATTAGGTGTGTTTTGGGGCGGGCTGCGCTGACCACATCCCACTAACACACCTACCAGGTAGTCCGTCCCTTCAAACCCTACCATTGGTCGAGGTAAAAAGAGGAGGGGATGCAGAGGGGTGGTCAATATTGCAACACTAAAGTCTAAACAGGAACTGACACCTGGGCAAGCTTGCATGAGTCATTGAGCCATTCCATTGTCTCTTAATGGCCCTGGCCTGGCCAGTTGATGGGCGAAGGATTAGTTGCCAAGCAACCTCATTCACAGTCCAAAGTCCAGCATCTCTCTGGAATGTGAGTAATGTTGGGGGGGGGGGGGTTGACTAGCTCGAGGTGACAGGAGAACCCTTGTGCAATGGGGTCCTTGTCTCTTTGTGTGAACCATGGCGGGTGTGTGCTTCCTGGAATGGACTGGAGCCTCTCACAGCAACGAAGAGTGCATGTAGTCCTTTAAAGCATAACATCCCAAAGTTCAGACTTATGAACATTAAAGTCCATAAGAGCACATGCTGTGCCTGGCTAGGCAACAACACATGCTGAATAACACCATAGCTCAGACTGATGAGTTTTGCTATAAGTTAAAAACTGTTATTTTGTTTTGGGGGTAAGTTATACCGATGTGGTAACGTGATTAGTCATACTTGTCCCATCAGAGGGCAGTCATTTTCTCTCAGCCAAAGCTATTCACAGGCTAGTTCAATGGCTTGTTTTTAGTGACTTGTTTTTAATACTTTGATGTTGTTTTAATTGTAAGCTGCCTCAAGCAGGATTCTAAAGAAGCAGAATAGAAATATCCTAACTAGTGAAACAATGTGGATGCAAAATTCAGGAATCCTTCTCAATAAACTCTTTCAGACCAATAAGATAGATTCAGGTGGGAAGCCATGTCGGTATGAAGCAGCAGAAGAAAGTTTGAGTCCAGTGGCACCTTTAAGACCAACAAAATTTTATTCAAGGTGTAAGTTTCTGTGTGCAAGGACACTTCTTCAGATACAGTGAAACTGAATTTCCTCAACCATTACATATAGGTAGACTGAGGAGGGGGGTGTTAGTTTCCAGGAAGGGCTAGTTAGAGTCAAGATGCGTAAGTAACTGGGAGATTACAGCAGAGATTGGATTAAGGCAGTTGGTAAAATCTGTGAATGGCAGTAAATTAGCATACAAATACAAGAGTTATCAAACAGATGTGAGGACGAATTCTGAGTCCAGTGACACCTCCAAGATAACAAGGTTCAGTTCTGTGTATAAGTGAGAACTGAGAGACTTAGCATGTGTAGAAGCACACTCCTTCAGATATACTGAAACAGATTTCCTCAGATGTTACATATAGGTGAGGAGGTAGTTGCCAGGATGGGCTAATTAGAATCAAGCTGCATAAGTAACTGAGTAATAAATATATAACTAGGATTGGAATAACACATTTGGTAAGACATATACATGGCAGGAAATTGGCATACTGAAAGAGGAGGGGGGAGTTGGATTTATACCCTGCCCTTCACTCGAAGTCTCAGAGCATATTACAATCTCATTTCCTTCCTCTCCCCACAGCAGACACCCTGTGAGGGAGGAGAGGCTGAGAGAGCTCTGAGAGAACTGCTCTTGAGAGAACAACTCTGAGAGGACTGTGACTGACCCAAGGTCACCCAGCTGGCTACATGTGAAGGACTGGGGAATCAAACCCAGTTCTCCAGATTAGAATCTGCCACTCCTAACCACTACACCAAAAAGGATTTAACAACAGATGTGAGAACGGAATTTCAGTCCAGTGGCCCCTTTAAGACCAACAAAGTTTAATTTCTGGGCATAAGTAAGAACTGAGTGACTAAGCATGTTTAGTGAGATACAAAGCCAATTGACTCTGTTAAGCCCAGGGGGTTCCATTGTCCTGAGTGTTGTAATAACTTGTAACTCTGTTTCAGTCTGTTTCTGAAATTCCTTTGCAATAAAACAGCCACTTTGAGGTCCCCCATTGAGTACCCTGGGATGTTGAAGTGTTCTACAGGTTTCTCAGTTTCGTGATTCTTGATGTCAGATTTGTGCCCATTTATCCTTTGGTATAGGGTTTGACATGTTTGTCCTATGTAGAGAACTGAAGGGCATTGTTGGCATTAAATGGCATATACAATGTTAGAAGATGAGCGAGTGAATAAGCCTGAGATGGTGTTGCTGATGTTGTTAAGTCCAGCAATTGTGTTGTCTGGGTGTATGTGGAAGCAAAATTGGCATCTGGGTTTTTTGCAAGCTCTGGTCCCAGTGTCCATGTTCAAATTAGATGTTGTATTTTTTTTTTTAATAAACATTTTATCAGTTTCCAAAGAAAAAAGAAAAGAATTAAAGACGAGAGCAGGGGTCCTTTGGGGCCGAAGCGAGGCGGAGTGCTGCTCCACCAGCCCAGGAGTGAGCAGTAGGGCAGCCACGGCCAAATCAGATTCTCTGATCTGATTCGGCCTGCCGCCGAATTGCCACTGAAATTCAGTGACAGCTTTAAAAGCAGCTGTAGGGGAAGGGGTTTGAGGGAGAGGCTCCAAACTTGCAGGGTAGCTTCTGGGACCTCTCCCCCAAATACCCACTAAGTTTCAAGAATATTGGACCAGGGAGTCCAATTCTACAGGCCTCCAAGCAGGTTGCCCCCATTCCCTCCATTGTTCTCTATGGTGGGAAAAAAGTAACATTGGAGGGAAAAAAGAGCAATGGAGGGAATGGGGCAACGTGTTTGAGGCCCCGTAGAATTGGACCCCGTGGTCCAATCTTCTTGAAACTTGGTGGGTATTTCGGGGAGAGGTTCCAGAAGCTACTCTGCAAGTTTGGAGCCTCTCCCTCAAACCCCCTCTCCTCCAGCCCCTCATATACCCTATGAGTTTTTGCCATTGACTTCAATGGCCCATAGGGTATAATAGGGCTGAAACTGACATTCGGCCAGTTATGCTAATGAGTTATGCTAATAGGTATGCTAATGAGCTTCTGCACCTCTTTTTCTACGAAATGACCCCTGGACGAGAGTATTACATTGTATCAGTTTCTAGTTAGTTTCCTCACACATAACATATAAACAAAATTTACCTAAAGCTTACTATATTAACAAAAAAACTTCTAGCATCCTTTTCTATTTTTAGCTATTTGCTGATTTCTTTCACAATATTATATAGCTACATGTTTATCTGCTATATAAAGCTCTGATAAGTTTTAATTACTATAACTAATATAACTAACATAAACTGTAATAGCCTTTTGGTAAAGTAATCAACTTTCTACTAATATTTCTTCTAACAAACAACAGCAATCAGTCTAAATCTCATATTTAAGAAAAAGGAGGGGATAAAGAAATTATATAAACCATCATACAAATCAAAGCATTAACATTTCATTGCTGACTTCTTAGTGGACTCTTATAAATTAATCTAAATTCTGTTTCAGGTAAGCCCTTTCAGGAAAAACATATACATAGTGCTATAAAGGAAGAAGAGAGGTTAAAAGTTTCTGTCTGCACCTCATAGTAAAATTGCCAAACACTGCCAGTACATAAATCCAAAATATCTTTCTTAGTGGGTTACAACTGTAATTTACCTATTTCTTAGCATACACAGATTGCCTGTCTGTACTTTCATTATTATTTTATAGTTAAATGTTACATTTATGTTTAAATGTTTTTCTGGTATATTTTTCTGTTATGTTTTTATTTCCAGCTGTAACTCCAGTTAGACCACTGAACATATAGCAACATTCCTTATAACAGTCTAATCATAATATTTATATTTTTCTCTCTTTTTTTGCATTTTATTTTTCATGATGATTATAAAGCTGTGCTTTTTTTCTTTGTGTGTGCAAAAAGTGTATTTTGTTTCATCCCTTTTATATTCCCTGTTTCCATTGGATGAGATTTCCTGTCCTAAATTGTTTTGCATTCTCTCTTTGTTTGCAAAAGACAGCCTATCTGTATCCCAAAAGTTGAACAGGTTATTGCTCTTTCCATGATTTTGCTACATTGTCCTGTCTTGCTTCTTTTGGGTGTGTTGACTGAAGATATAAAATGGTTCATCTTGGTTTGAATCCTGTTCTTTAACTACACAGGTTACAATCAGGTGGTTTTCCGTCTCGTTCACAGTTTCTTGTTGTGAGATCAGCTTCTTGGTAAATAGTCTATGGAAGCTATTCTGGATCTCTGGTTGAATTGTGGTCTCCAATATTTCTAAAAATTGTTGCAGGTTAAATTGCATGTCTTGAGTATCATCTTCTGGCACGTCCAGTTCCTTGCCAAGATTTTGTAATTCCATTTTAAAGTTGAGACACAATTCCAATCTTTTATTCAAGGTCAGCTCTCTCTGGTTAACTTTCCCTGCAGTCTTGTTAAGCTCACACCAGACTCAGTGACACAATTAAAATCTGGGAATCTTTCCATAGCCCAAACAATATGGAGTCTCTTTAATATTTCTTGCAGGCAATTGCTTTTAGATAGATACCCAGAAAAACACAGTCTTAAAGGCAGTCACACCAACAAAAGGTAGCCAAAATCCATTTAAGAAAACATTCTGTTAAAAGTGTTAAACAAAGTCCCTTAAGTTTTATTTTTAAATCCCATAAAGCAGACAAAGAAAATGTTGCATTATAAAAGCAAAAATATAAATTCCACATAGTAGTAGAGATTGTAGCTGTTGAAGTGATAAAGTAGTAGCTGTTGAAGTGATAAAGTAGTAGAAGTTGACTCTTTTTGCCCCACCAGATAGTTTCAAAGATTTTAACACAGTCTCTTCACAGCCGCTCTCAGGAGGGAAGGAGAGAGAGGAATTTCATGCCTCATTCCCTCACTCTTTGAAGAAGAAGAAGAAGAAGAAGAAGAAGAAGAGATTGGATTTATACCCCACCCTCCACTCCCCAAGGGAGTCTCAGAGCGGCTTACAAACTCCTTTTCCCTTCCCCTCCCCACAACAGACACCCTGTGAGGTCGGTGGAGCTGAGAGAGCTCTTTCCCAAGCTGTCCTTGAGGGAACAGCTGGTCCAGAGCTATGGCTTGCCCAAGGTCATCCAGCCAGGTGCAAGTGGAGGAGTGGGGAATCAAACCCGGTTCTCCCAGATTAGAGTCCGCACACTTAACCACTACACCAAACTGGCTCTCTTTAAATTCTCTTTAAGAATTTAAAGGGGCATTCAGAAATGTCTTTGCAATTAAATTGTTGCAGTTGCAGTTACAGGCACTCATAGCAATTCTTATCTTCACTGATGGTATGGTGAGGTTCAAGTTCGCTTGGCCAGGTGAACACAGCTTGTTGCAGTCATGGCTCCATGACTGCGCCACACCACACCGTGCTTTGGGACAGCCCTGGTACAGCCACTTGCTGCCACTTGCACATCAGGACAAGTCCCCTGCAGTCAACTCTCTCCTCGGGAGAATCGACGGGGTCTTGGAAAACCAGAGCACCCCCTGAAAGGCACGGAGTGTTGGTGATTCCCAGGAGCTTGCCTGAGTTTCAACTGCCTTGCTTGGCCACAACCCGATTCTCTCGAGATGTTGTATTATTGTGGGTGAGTTGTTTGAGATTGGGGGGCTATGTGTATGCAAGAAAAGGTTTGTCCCCCAGTACTTGTGAAAGAGAACTGCCATTATCCAGTAGAGGTTGTAAGTCACTGATGATGCATCAAACTGTTTTGAGTTAAGAGTTGTATGTGACCACTAGTGGTGTTCTCTTATTGTCTGCTTTGGGCCTGTCTTGCAACAAGTTTTCTATGGCTATCATTCTGGCTTTGTTAAACTATTTCTTGACTTCATCACATGGATACTTCAGTTGATCTCTCAGGTGAGAATCTCTGTCTGTAGGATTAGAGCAGATGCGGCTGTAGCATAGAGCCTGACTGTATACAATGGATCATTTGTTTAGGATGGTGGCTGGATGTATGTAGGTTTGTTTGTTGGTCAGTAGATTTCCAGTATAAAGTGGTGTCCATTGTATATTGTTACAGTAGTGTCCAGAAAATGTATTTCTTGCATAGATTGGTTCATTGTCAGGGTGATGGTTGGGTGAAAGTTGTTGAACACCTGGTGAAATATGTCCAGGGCTTCTTCACCATGACTGATTTCCCACAGCTGCTGCTTTGCCCCCGCTCTTCCCTTTGTCCTGACCATAAGTGTCAATTTCCCACTATTTGCTGCGTGGCTGCATTTTGTCCCACAGCTTTGCCCAAGTTCCCCCACGTCTACTCAGTCCTCAAAAAACAGGATTGAGTAGGCATGGGGGAAATTGGGCAAAGCTGCGGGGCAAAATGTGGCCATGCAGCAAATGGTGGGAAACTGACACTTACAATTGGGGCAAAGGGAAGAGCAGGGGCGGAGCAGTGGCTGTGGGAAATCGGTCCATGTGTCCAGACAATTAAAAATGTCATCAATGTATCACAAGTATAAGAGGCATGAGTGAGTGGGAATTGTATAAGAGACATGGGAGTGGGTGGGAGTTTAGGAAGCATTGCTCCAAGTTGGCCATAAAGAAATTAGCATACTGTGGGGCCATGTGGGTATCCATGGCTATACGATTGATCTGTAGGAAAAAGTTGTCACCAAATTTAAAGAAGTTATGGGTTGATAACAAAATGACACAGTTTGGTGGCGAAGTCAGCTGTGGTGTTGTCAGAAATCATATTCCTTATGGCTTGTAATCCATCTTTATGAGGGATGTTGGTATACAGAGATTCCACATCCATGGTGGCTAAAACAGTATTTTCTGGAAAGTTGTTTAAAGATTGTATTTTCCTCAGAAAGTCTGTAGTGTTTCTGAATGTGCAAGGGTAATTCCTTTATAAACTTTTTCTTTCTTTTTTTCCTGTGTGGGATGTGAGTCCAGTCATTTGTAAAAAGCAGTATTTGAGAGTTGTCTTTGAGCCTCCTGGATGTAGTCTGACCAATAGTTTGCTTTTCTGCCTAACGCCCAATTGTCCCTGCTTGGTTTTTGCTATGAGGGGTGGAGGATAGTTTCCAAGCCAAAGGTTAACATTTCTACTAAGATTTATTTTTGACACAAAGGAATATAATGTTTTACAACATGCTTAACTGTAGGAGAGCCAAGACCTTCTCCTCCATGTTTTAATGCATAAGAGGCTATTTGCCAAATTTCCCTTATTAGATGGCACAACAAGCCCAACATTTCACACTTCTGATTAGTTTGTGCCACACAGGGGGAAATGCTATTAATGCCTTTGTTTGATTCTTTCATACAACAGGTGCTCTCTTGCCTGCACCACTGGTTCCTTTACCTTTTCGGAGAGACTTACCATCAAAAACAAAACTTCCAGTGACAGAATTAACAAACTGGAGAAGGAAGTTTTGGAACTCATACACCATTACATTTGGATTGTATTACTTTGAATGCATAAATTTATGTACCAGGTGTACATTGTGTGTGTGTGTGCATGGCTGCCTATTGCACTAGTTAAGTAAAGCCTCATCAGGGAAAACACAACTATCTGTCAACTTAGCTTTAACGAAAGATACACTCTTTGTTCTTTTATATGCAGCGCATGTCTGTCACTCAATAGCCCACTGACAGAAGTCTGGCAGGGAAGAGGGGAAGAAAAAACAACTAGCCTGGCACATCCTGGCATACAAAATGGGAGGGGAAAGTAGCAGCAGAGATTCTTTTTCATGCAAATGTTCTGCTAATGAACTTGGTCTAGTAACTAATCAGCTAGGTCCCCATCGCTTTTGTCTTAGGTCATATAGACTGTGAATATTGGAGATGCATCCAGATAAATCCCTGCCAGGAATTCTCCCCAGAATACACTGCTCTGATATGAGTTCATCAGAAGGATACAGAATGGAGTAGCAGAAGAATTTTTGAGGTCTGCTAGTTCAACTCTAATTTTAGAAATTCATATGGGTTCTTCTAGGCTACAGACCAAAACAGAAAAACAGGTAAATTTGGGATTACAAATTGCTTTTTTCCCATACTTGCAGCTGTACTGGGTGTCCATTCCTTTGTTATGCTGATAACTCAGAATGTTCCACTGAAGTTTACTAACAGATGTTAATTGTATAGGATACCTAATTCCCTAATCTCAAAGTAAGGTTTTACAAAACTTTTGGAAGGTTCTCAGGTTTTCAGGAAGGGAAAGCATTTAACATTATTTAAATATTTAGTTTAAAAGGAAGCACTTTGCTGGCATTATGGGATTTTCTATGAGCCTAGAAGTTGTCACCTTCCACAAGCTTCCCTACTCTTTGCTTACTTGACTAGAGACCATTTATGGTAAAAAATATATATAAGCATTTTTCCAGGAACCAGTGTGTGGAACTTCTGTGTATTTTCTTCAGCTTCAAGAACTTCCTATTCATTCTTCTTCTCCACTTCCTGATTTTGAATCAGATTCAAAGCTTCTTTTTAACTACAACTCCCTGAACAATTGGTTACTGGCTGTTCAACAAATATAAAAGCATAGTGAGATGAAATTTCCCCTTAACAAAGGGCAAGATAACTGAATTTTTTTAAAAAATTAAACCTTAGAAATTTTAGCAATTGTGGAATGAGAGGCTAAATTTGTTAGGTACACACAAAGACCTGAGTGAGTACATGTGAGCGCTTATATACACACACTTATTAGATAAACATATGGAGCAGAGATCCATCAGTGGCTATTAGCCACAAGGTATAGATAGGAACTCTGGGGCAAGTGATGTTCTGTATTCTTGCTGCTGGGGGGGGGGGGGGCAGTGGGAGAGCTTCTAGTGTCCTGGCCCCACTGATAGATCTCCTGATGGCACCTGGACTTTTTGGCCACTGTGTGACAAAGTGTTGGACTGGATGGGCCATGATCCAACACTGGCTTCTCTTGTTTTATACATGTTTTATATATACAGTTCAAAGGAAACCTGGCCACCAAAGAACACGGTGGCTAGAAACCATAAAAGTCGACACCAGCCTGAGCATGGAATAACTCAAAGAAACAGTATAAGATTGGAAATTATGGAGAGAGCTGGCCCATAGAATCACCAAGAGGTGAATTCAACTAAATGGCTAACAACAACAGCAACATATATACAGCCAGCTGTCAATAGATGCCTGGCTCTTAAAGAGCTGGGTGCCATTGATCAGCTGGCTGGTGTGCAGTTGTTTTTACAAGATGCTCCAGTCACTCCACTGGGCCTGGTTAATGCCAGCTTTGACCTTGTGGAGAGCTAAGAAGGGGAGTATGGTGTTGTCTCCACAATTCCCAGACACCCCCCATCCAAGTATATATCTTGCTAACACCATCTTGAGACCATTAAAGAACATCTGTCACAAGCCACTAAGCTAACATCTTCAGCTAGTGTCAGAAATATCAGATGCAGACTAGGGGTGTGTGTCAAGAAAAAAAAAACATAATTCCAGATCTGAACTTTAGGGGAGATTTTTACCATGATTGTTTATTTTCAGATAGGACTTTACAGGTTCAGGATTTAAAGCCATATGGTCTCAGAGTTCACGATCATTAGTTTTATGGGGGGGGGTGATTTGAGGGTCTGTAGCAGCTGTTCATAAATAAAATGGCACCAAATTTGCACAGACCACAGTCCTCCCTGTAATCTAAAAAAACCCCTAATTTTCAAGCCAGTTGAAAGGGATTAGTTTTACAGACCTCTAAAGTAGGTGACTCTCTGTGCAGCCACACTTCTCTCTTCTGAATCCTAAAATGGCAGTCTAATGGCAGCCTGTCAGAAGAGCTCTGGCTGGCCGGCCATGGGACTAAAAAAAACCCAACAGTATGAATTTTCCTACTCCTACATTGACTGACTGTAGTGAATGGAAGTGAAAGTGGCTTCCTTACAGACTCTCCATCCCCTTCCATTAGTCTACCATTATATGTTATGGGTGATGGGCCGTGTGTGGAGTGGCTGTTTTTCAAACAAATGATATCAAAAATGCAGCAGAGTGACTGCTGTCTGTCCTGTAAATAACCTCCAAGTTTCATGCAAATTGAGCTATGGGAACAAATTCTGCAAGATGACCCCAGCCATCATAAATGCACTTTCATTATTCTCTATGTGGTATATTTCAGAAGGGTTGGAGAGGCCATTTTTCAACCAAATGGCACCAGAATTGCAGCAGAATTAGTGCTGCCTGCCCTATAAATAACCTCTAGGTTTCAAGTAAATTGGGCAGACCAAGGGTATGAATTCTATGAACTCCTGAACAAGGTGTTCCCAGCTCTCTATTTTTCCAGCCATTGCCAAGAATTAAAGAGCTCCACTCCCACAAACAAGGGAGAGAAAGAGAATTGCTGAACTCTGTGGCTTGTCTCCAAAGGTGTCTGGCTGGAAGCACTTTGCATTCCTCCCTTGCAAGGATCCAGTTGGAAGGGAGAAATGCCATTGCTCAGGAAATCTGTAGAATCAAAGAAAAACATGAGCAAATGCTGCAGCTGGGTAGCAGCACCTGAAGATGAAAAACAATACTGATTGCTTCAGCAGGGTTTTCCATTACCTAAGAATCTTGGATTTGTGTTACCATTCTGGAACATCATGATAATGGTCTGAAAAAAAAAAACAATTTCCTTATATATCTTTGGTTTGGGAATTTCATTATGCTGTCCATCAATGGTTATTTAGCAAGCAGTCAACTCTGAATGGTTCCACCTGTATTCATTTGACACTATAATTTCTTTTTCAGTATGGGAATTGTATTTCTTTGATCTGAGTTCAGGCATTACTAGTAACATCTGTATTAAGCAATAATGTGGGAGAACCAAATAAAACTGGCCATGATTGATTGGTAGACAACATGCTTTACATGCAAAAAGTACCAGTTTCAAGTCTTGGCAGGTATGACATTTCTCCTCTTGAGAAGAGGGCAAGTGCTATGCAGAGAAGACTATACTGTATTAAATGGACCAGTGATCTGACTTGGTATAAAGCAATTTCTTATAAAGCAATTTCTTGTCAGTCCTTCCAATTTCCAATCCTCTTTTCTTTATGCATTTTAAAAAAAAACCTCACTGAACATTTTTAGTAGAAGTAGTTTACACAGTTCTCACTGCCACACCCCAACCTACCATAAATCAAAAATATTAAAATAAGAACTTGAACTTTTCAAGTTGTCAACTGAAAATGTACAGAAAAAAAATACACCTTGCTATTGGGCAAAAAAAAAAAAGTGTGGAAAACCCTGTGAGACAGGCATTTTGCTCCGCATCTACAGAAAAAAACCAAATGCACACCAGAGGGATACTTGTAAAACATGATCAATCCGATCAAATAAAGAAGTTCTTTAGCCTTGCTTCATAAATGTATGAATTAGACTGTGTAACAGCATATGAGCCACTAATACACCCCACTGGATTATTCGACTGAATTAAAATACTAGCTTGAAATACCAGGGATTTATTTTGCTTGCCAGTTCTTTGAGTGTATTTTTCATGAGGCAGTGAACTCAATGTTTCTAATCTTATGAGATGTCAAGTGCATTACTGGGTAATGTACATTACTGGGCTGCCAAGGAACCAAATTTCTTATAAAAGGGAGGGGAAATTTTAATTCATCATTCTGAGGCAAGTGTGAGACTCAAACTACATCTAGCTTTCAGTCTTGCTATTGTCAAGTGCAAGTGAATAGAATAAGGTGGACAATATAGTACAGATGCTTCTGAAATTTTCTTCCTCTGAATTTGTTCCTGAATTTTGGCATTCTGAACAACTTGAGTTTCTTTAGTGGGATTAATGGCCGAGGACAGACTGGCAATGTAAAGCAGGGCAGCCCCGCGTCGGAAGTGGAAGAAAAGAGCCCGTTCAGACATGCGCATCTGTCCCTCAGCTCCATTTCGCACTTACCGTCTCCCAGTCGCTTTCCATCCGCTTTAACAGGACAATGGGTAAAACCGGTGTTCAGGGGCCGTCCTCCGCATGCCTCCCGCTTCCAAATAGTGTGAACCGGAAGAAGCGGGAGGCATCCGGAGGACGGCCCCTGAACACCGGTTTTACCCGGTGTCCTGTTAAAGCTCTGCGGCAGTCTGAACGCTCCGTATCGGCACCACTGCGCATTGCTCTGGCCAGTATGAACGGCCAGCTCCGTGGAGTTTTTCCCCCACACCAGTTCCCTCCACTTTGCCCCCGCTTTACATTGCCAGTCTGTCCTCGGTCAATGTATAAGCAACTCATTACAGGGGCAATCTGATAAACTGGCAAAAGGAAAGAGACATTGGTACAAAAATAAAAACTCCTGCGTTCATTTCTCATAAGGAAGGAATTAAATTGAAATTGAGACAAAAGAGTGAGGGTCAGAATTTGACTTTCTTTATCTATGGTCCGGCTCTTTAACAAAAGTGGGGTGACATAACAGTGCAAGTTCTTATGGGGCAGGCATTATCTTGGCCATATCCAGGGAAAATGGCAACAGTAAATGCAGAAGCCATGCAGGATCTTCAAGGAGGGGCTGTCCTCCCCAGTACCAAAAATTCCCTTGAATAGATTACCCATGAAAGTAACCTATTGTTTCAATCAGTATTGCTGCTTCAGTCACTGCAACATACAATTGCCATTTGGAATGCTCTGTTGTAGCACATTTGTAGAAAAATAATGAAAAATACAGTGATCAGCACCTGTGGTCAATAATACCGACTATTTTGCAACAGATAAAACTCCCATCAAAATCATCTTCTTGAATCTTTCTGCTTCAGTTGACCTACACTGATAGATGAGCCAGGAATTCAGCTTGAACCTGGACTGAATTCAAAGTGTTCTTATGCAGCTTCTCTCTTCTCAGTGCCAATGATGCCTATGATCCCAGCTTAGAAATCAGTTCCTGACTTGCTTTGCTATTCATTATTTTTACCTTTATTATTGTCACCTTAGACCTTCTCAACAAATGGCTCTAATTTCTTTAGAAACTACCCTTTCCTCTGTTTGCAATTGTTACCTATCCACTTTTTTTCCATACCAGTCAAGATTACATTGAAATATTTAAAAGGCAAGTCTAATTTATGGCTATGTAGAGAGCTAAAGCACTGTCCATGGTGCTAACCTATTGGGATAAATAGTGGCTAAATGCTACTTCTCTTACATGTCTCTGGAAATGAGCTATATGGATGCCCAGACTCTGGTCTAATGGCTAAGAGTGAATGAATTTACTGAATCCTGACAAGATGGAGGAAATACTGGTTTGAAAGATTGATGTCCTGAAGGACATTGTGTTTCCCACTTTCAATGGTGTTCAACTGACCCTTGCTGACTCAATTAATGGCCATGGGGTTATACTGGACCCAGTATTACTGCTGGAGTAGCAAGTTAATGTAGTACTACAAAACAAAACAAAACTTTCAACTTTGTTTCACCCAGAAGTTGGCTCCCTGGATCCATGGCATGATAACACTGAGACTAGACTATTGTAATGTATACTAGTGGGTCTGCCCTTGAAGTCAGTTTGGATACTCCAGTTGGTACAAAATGCCACTGTTCCATTATTGTCTGGAGCTAGGCAGAACATCCATATTATACTCATTCTGTAGTCGCTCCTTTGGCAGCCCATCCATTACCAGGTTCAATTCAAGGTGCTGGCTATAACATACTAAGTATTTCATGGCCTTGGACCCTCATATCTGCAAGACTATTTCTCCTCCTATGGTCCCCCTATGACAGCTTTGCTAACCTGAGCAAGGCCTTCTGCAGGTGCCAGCCTGTCTATGGGTAAAAATAACAACTGCCTGTTTTGTGTTGTGGACCCCACCTTGTCGAACAGCCTGTGTGAGGACATCAGGAAGACCCCATGTTTCTGCCATTCTGCAAACTATGTACAACAGAATTGTTCAGGAGGGCATTTTTATAAATGTATATAGGGCTATATTATAATGGAATGGTTTTGAAGATATGTGTTATTTGCTGCCCCGCATTGTCATCTACTTATGTAATACCAAATAACTGTACTGTTTAATGTATGTCTCATACTTTTTTTTTGCTTTGTTTCAAATTTCTGTAATCTTAGTCTGATTGCATGTTTTATTAGATGTCACATCCTTTTGATTGCATTGACTTACACTGTGTAATCCACCTTGAGTCCCAGTGAGAAAGGGAAACAAAAAAAAAAGGCAGGCAGGCAGGCAGGAAGGAAGGAAGGGCATGATTAAATGTTTTTGACACTTGACCTCCTGCAGTTGAACAATGAGGTGAGGAGCTGCTGGAGTCCAAAGCTTCCCACCTCAGTGGGTTAGGTCCAAGAAGTAACAAGAACCATCAGGTTATATCTCCTTATTTCAGTTAAATTCACCTTGTGCTGTGAAAGAATTAAACTTGGTAGAGAAAGTGGTGTAGCATTTTCAATAGATGCCTGAAGTGGAGCTTTCAGGTAGAATGAAAGCTGGAGATTTGTTGTTGTTGCTAATTCAGTCTGTAGTTTAACTCAGAAATTGCCCTGTTCTGATTCAAGACTGTGAAGCATATAGTGTGAAAATCTTTAAACCCTTTTCAGTGTAATTATGATGGGAGATTGTGATACTATTACCACAGATGGTGCAATGGCCTTCAAATTAGAGCTTTAACATTTAGCTGTCCCCCTCCCTTTTTGAATGTCACGTTTTTGGAATAGATGACATATTTGAGTGGCAGGTCTCCCTTGGAGCAGAATAGAATAGGCCATCCCTCAGCACTGCTACTGTCAAATGAAACTATCAGTTTGAAAACCTGGTGTCCTGAGCCCTGGTGGCAGGATGGAGAAAGGAGATGCTCTACTATATTTCCCCCAATTCTCCTCAGAGATCTACAATAAACCTTTTGGAATGAAGCTTTTCACCTGATGAAGCCAAGAAACAGATTAACAAAGCCAGGATGGTACCCAGAGAAAACCTGTTGCAAGACAAGCCCAAAAGTGATACCAACAAAACACTGTTAGTGGTCACATAGAGCTCTTAACTCAAAACAGTTCAACGCATCATCAGTGACTTACAAGCTCTACTGGATAATGATAGTTCTCTTTCACAATCTCAAACAACTCCTCACCCACAACAATACAACATCTGATTTGAACATGGACACTGGGACCTGAGCTTTCAGTAAACCCAGATGCCAATTTTGCTGCCACAACCACCCAGACAACACAATCAGTGGACCTAACAACATCAGCTATTCCATCTCAGGCTTATTCACTTGCTCATCTTCTAACATTGCATATGCCATTGAATGCCAACAATGCTCTTCAGTTCTTTACATAGGTTAAACAGGTCAAACTCTACGCCAAGGGATAAATGGACACAAATCTGACACTAAGAATCACAAAACTGAGAAACCTGTAGGAGAACACTTCAACCTCCCAGGACACTCAGTGGGAGACCTTGAAGTAGCCATTTTATTGCAAAAGAATTTCAGAAACAGACTAGAATGGGAGATTGCTGAGTTACAAGTTATTACAAAACTCAGGGCAATGGAACACCCAGAGCTTAACAGAGATATTGGTTTCTTATCTCACTACACATGCTAATGTCATTCAGTTCTCACATCTGTTTGTAAATGGTTTTATTATTACGTATGCTAATTGACTGCTGTACACAGGTCTTAACAATTGCCCATATCCAATCTTAGTTCCTGGTAACATCCTCCTCACCTGCTATCTACATGTAATGGTTGGTGAATTCTGTTTCAGTGTATCTGAAGTAGTATGCACACAAAAGCTTATACCTAGAATAAAACTTTGTTGGTCTTAAAGGTACCCCTGGACTCAGACTTTGTTCCCCCAATACTTGTAGGTATGACACACAGCCTCCATAAAACAAGGTGCACTACTGATCATCAGAGTATATGGAAAGACTGTTGCTACACGGGCAAACTTATCTTATAAACTGGCTCCAGTGCCATGAAATTTTATAGGAAGGAAGTGGCATATGTGTGAGTCCTGGAAGCAAAGCTCCATCATCAATCCAAGGCAAGGCACTATGCCTCACTATGATAGTGAGGTTGAATAATCCAATCCAAAGGTTCAGGTCTGCAGGATATGCCTTTAGATGACTTGCATAATGATTAGACAAACTCATATACAATAAGCCCACCAGTGGCTTATTAACTAAAATGGAAACTGCATGTCTTTCCATAATAAAAGGGAATGTCATCAATTTCTTGTCCTGCTTTGTAACTGCCAGGAAGAATATCTGCCTGCTGTTAGAACAGTGTCCTGGCCTATGCCAAAACATTCTCCTCCTGTATTTTTTCAGAAAACTGAACCACGAAGGTTTTTTTAAAATATTATTGCAATATCTTGTTAAACCTTTTCCCTGAAACATCATTTCACTCACTGTGTCTATCCAGTCAAGTTTAATTTTTCAAGTTCATGTTTTACAACTCAAGTCATTTTTTTTCTCTCCCAATCTCACTTGGAGACACACAGATGAATTAAATTTTAAAGGGAGAGAGACTTCATAGTCCTCCCCCCCAAAATATTGTACTGCATATCAAATTCTGCCAATATTTCTGCAAAAGTGCAGGAGAAAGTGCATTTTTTTAAAATAGTTAAATGGGTCTTGCCTGTGGAAGTTGGATCAAGCACAAACCACTTAAATTTGTCACTTCCCTGAGTTGCTACAAAGTGAGGAAGATTTGCAGGTTAGGCCAATTGTTTAAAAAATAGCTTTGAAGTGTTTTACAGAATGTTATATTATCTGTTTTAAAGAAGAAAGAAAGAGTTTTCTTTTTCAATATGATTTATATGGAAGCATAGGATACACAAAGGGAGTGAAATCTGAATGAAGTGTTCTTTTGTATCACAATATTTCTGTTGGGGGTTATGTGTGTGTTTGTAGGATGAGTACAGTAGTCTTCAGTGCTCTTGGGAACAGAACATAAGAACATAAGAAAAGTCAACGTTGGATCAGGCCAATGGCCCATCCAGTCCAACACTCTGTCACACAGTGGCCAAAAATACCAGGTGCCATCAGGTGGTCCACCAGTGGGGCCAGGACACTAGAAGCCCTTCCACTGCCCCCCCCCAGTACCAAGAATACAGTGCATCACTTGCCCCAGACCAAGTCTTCCTATCTATACCTTGTGGCTAATAGCCACTGATGGACCTCAGCTCCATATGTTTGTCCAATTCCCTCTTGAAGCCATCCATGCTTGTAGCCACCACCACCTCCTGTGGCAGTGAATTCCATGCGTTAATCACTCTTTGGGTGAAGAAGTACTTCCTTTTATCTGTTCTAACCCAACTGCTCAGTAATTTCATGGAGTGCCCATGAGTTCTTATATTGTAAGAAAGGGAGAAAAGTACTTCCCATGCATAATCTTGTAAACATCTATCATGTCACCCCTCAGCCATCATTCTTCATGGACTGAGACATAAAGCAACATCAGTACATCAAAGAGCACTGAGACCAAACAGTTAAGGATGAGCAAACACACCCACTTTACATTCTCTTCCTTTATATTTTTTTTCAATGGTAAGAGGTCTCTCTGTTTCTCAGTCACTTTTGTACAAATCTGTATGGTATTTATAAGGATGCCCAATGTAATATATGTATGTTTATTTATTGACAGAAACAATATTGAAAATGCATGGGGGAGAATGGGGTGTGAGAAAGTGCTGTAAAATAAACCATAATTTGGGTTTTTTTAGGGAGTGACAAAATCAAAATGGGAGGGGAGATGGGTGTCCAAGCAACAGGAATGACAAATTCATCATAATTTCCTAGTTCCACAATTCTATTAAGAGCTGGGAAGGGTCCAGTAGAGAAAAGACTTGCATGAGCAACTCCACAAAGCAATGTGGTGTTCATTGAAACATAAAATATTAGAACTATGGGTCTGGATCCTACCATAGTTTCTTCATTATCTTGCATTATCTTGTCTAAGCCCCCTCCTCACTGCATACCAAGAGGTTTTTAGCCATATGTGTCCCACCATCCCTGGGATAGCTTTGTCAGTGCTCAAGAGGGATTCTTCCATCTGCTTTCCCTAGGCAGGAAGGATCTAAACAAATTATCTCAACCACATTTTCTGTGGCAGTGCAATGGAAGAGGTAGCCAATGAGGTTACTACATTACTTCTTTAGCAAGTCATTTCTTCTCTATGTTGACTTTGAGGTCTTCACCTCTCCCGACCACTGCAGTGGTTGACTCAAGTGAGGGCTGTTGCATTCTTCTCTTAGTAGAACATTGTTCACAACTCAGAGCAACCCACTCTCCCCCCAAAAAGACTACTTGCTTGGTTTTGTGACTCTAATTTATTAATAAGCATCTTAATTAACAAGACAACATGCTGTACATAACCTGAAATAGAACTACAGTGGGTTTAACTGGCCTTCCAGTGCTATTGGACTTGACGGCGTAGCCTGTCCAACAGCACAATTCTAAAGCGTGGATTAGGGCAGTTTCAGTACAAATACACAGACTTAATCACTTTCAAATCCTGTAGTATGCCACAGAGTAGGGGGAAAAAATCTCCCTGAAGTACAAACTCAAATACAGATATCTACAAAAGAAAATGTTTCAGTTATCTTTTCATAACTAGGGTTAACATGAGATACATATAGTTTTGTTTCCAAACATTTACCAAACAGAATCTTTGCCTTCAACCTGTTTACCTGTGATTGCAGAACTTAAGTTGTATTAAAGGAAAAGAAATGGAGGCCAAAGTACAATCTGGTAAGAGACTTTCCAGAAGAAGCTTCTGAAATGAGTGGTAATTTGCTCATGTTTGTACCCCCCCAAGAGCAGTAGGGGCAGTGCTGCTTCCATCCCACTTGGAGAATGGCAGGCACCAGGCCTTGGGTCATGGGGGAGAAGTAACAGCTGCCTCTGATTGGCAGTGGAGGGAAGGTGGCATACTATGGCCCAATCTTGTGAGATCCCAGAAGCTAAGCAGGATTGGTACTTGGAGGGGTGGTTTCCCATTCAAGTACCAGTCCTGCTTACTTTCTGAAAAGGCTATGCAGAGGAAGGCAATGGGAAATCACCTCCACTTCTTGTTTGCCTTGAAAGCCCCTTGCTGGGTTTGCTGTTTGTTGGTATCTGATTGGCTACAATAAAGGTAAAGATTTCCTTTGCTTGAAAGCCAGTCGAATTTGACTCTAGGTGCAGTGCTCATCTCTATTTCCAAGCCGAAGAGCCACCGCTGTCCGAAGGCATTTCCGTGGTCATGTGGCCGGTGTGACTAGATGCTGAGGTGCACAGGACACTGTTACCTTCCCACCGAAGTGGTACCTATTTATCTACTTGCAATTTCTTACTTTTGAACTGCTAGGTTGGCAGGAGCTGGGACCAGAGATGGTAGCTCACTCCATCACACGTCGCTTAGGGTATCAAACTGCCAAGTTACCACTCTTTCGGTCATACTGGACATTTTTTCACCTGCTTCACATTTGTGGTCACTGGGCTGGGATTATATTTCAAAATGCCTGATCCTGAAAAGTTTGGTAAGACCTGGAGGGATTTGTGTGACTTTGGTGCTTGTAATTCAGCTAGACTGGGGAGCACCTGAGAAATTCAAGGAGTCATCCAGACCGGACATTCATGACTGAATGGTCCCAGGGAGGGGTGTGCATGTTTGTGTTGTGCATGAACATTGGAACTTGTGCATTGCATGGTGTAGAGGCAAGGTGGGGTTGGTGGGCAACATCTCTCTGCACAGATTTGGTGCAGGCAAGAAACAGCCCATAGCTATGTCAAGCTAGGAAGCAGGGTGGGTTGCTCAAATGCTGGCAAACCCAATGGGGCAACCTTTTAGGAAGCCCACACAATTGGGGGAAGGAGTGCACAGTTCAGATTGTAATTAATAGTTAGCCAGTGCATTTTTGTCTGGCATTGTCATTTGGGGTTCAGGGGCCAAGGAAACAATTTCTGTGTGAGTTTTGTTAATGGTAGAATCAGTGCATAGACCGTTACTAGTACATTGCATCTTTAGAAAACAGAAGATATTAATGAGATTGTTTTCCTTTGTCTATTGTGATTAATCACAAATTGATGTTAAGAACATCCACATCCCAGGAGGTCTTTTTGTTTTTGTTTTGCTAGGGTCGACACATCTTTTTCAACGGCTGACAATGGGTTCTCATTTTCTGGCTAAAACAATGCTTGTTAAACAAGTGGTGTTGAGTTGGAATACAAAGTCAATTGTTGCTTAGAAGAAATGGGAAATTGTCAGGGAACGAAAAGTGTCACAAAGATGGCATGCTTTTTTTTTCTTTAAAAAAAAAAACATTTCCACAAAGCCAAATGAAATCTGACTTTCTTATTATACTAAGCAACCAAACAGACTGCTGCCTCTCTCCACTGCTGTTGCTTTTCCCTTGGCAGAATATTGTTCACATATCAGAATGAAACCATGTAGAATGAAGAAAAGCACATTTGCAATATCCCTCTAAGTATATCTTTGTGGACTGGCTTTACTTCAAAATTGAATTTTAAAAGGAATCATTTCTCTAAGATCCTTTCTTTTCCAATAAAAGAAGAATGCACACACAAATACACTCACACAAGGAACCCTTCATTGTAACTTTAAGAACCAGTTCACACATGGATGTACATCCCTTGATGATCACATGATCAACTGATAATTTGTATATGCAGTGCTCTTTTTGAAAACAAAATGGTGCTGGTAATCATATCAAAGGTTCCACTGATTTCCACCCATTCCCTGTTCATGACTTGGGAAAGTCTCCCAATACTGGTAAATACCATCACAAAAAATGCCCTGGGTATGTGTGAATAAGCCATCACAGATTTATCACTCTTCACAAAGCTTCCCTATCACCCAATGCTACCACACATTCCACAGTGAGTTGGCAAGTGTGCAGTAATACAAGGGGTGCCAAGATAAGTCACATGCATATGTGAACTGACCAAGGACGGCTGGATGGCTTGCACAGCGAGGTTCAAAATCAGTTCTTGCTTTTAGACATTGTATGATACCCTGTTCATTTCAGGAAGGCAAAAGGTTTGTTGTTGTAGCTACATGGTACTGAATGTAGTATATCATTTTGAGGGTCTTTAAAAACAATTTCATACAAATAAAGTGAAATAACTTAAATGATTAAATAAGATTACACTTAAAAGATACTGAATAACTTGTTTATATATGGTAGGATGTATATAAATCAGAAAGAAAGAAAGAAAGAAAGAAAGAAAGAAAGAAAGAAACCCAACCCCCCAAACCCTTATCTTTCTAGGTAGTTACTGGTTAATCCAGGCACAGTGTTCTTATTGGATCCAAAGGTCCATGTGCACTGAAATGTGCATATGGATCTCCCAGCATGTGAATGGAGCCAATGGAGGGAGCAGAATCTCACCAGATATGCTCCTGCATCAACGGAGAGACTCAGATGATATTTCCCCTCTTAGATGAACAAATACTTGTCATGGATGGGATTCCTCAAGATACATATCAGACCTCTGTACTGCTCATGTGTTGTTATATTTATGCCTATAAATGAGGTTCACAGTTAGGGATGTGCAGGGCCTTTTTTGCAGAAAAAGCCCAGCAGGAACTCATTAGCATAATAGGTCACACCCAACAGCAGAAACTCGTTAGCATATTAGGCCACACCCCTGATCGCACAGCTTCCTCCCAGGATTGGCTTCCCCAGGTGCCCTGCAGCTTGCGGGGCACATGGGAAACCCAAGGGAAGAAAGGCAGTTTCTGGATTGGTTTCCCCAGGCACCCCGCAGAAGCCCTGGGGAAATAGCCCTGGGGATGTGCAAATATGCATTCCCCCCCATTTCTTTTAGTTCTCTTGCATCACCAGGAAGACCATTTTCAGTCCACATCATTTTCTTTAGGATTTACCCCCTTTTTATTTCTCTGATGGAAATTGTATACGATTCTAAAATAACTCCATTTATATGCAGTTGTTGCAAAAAAAAAAACAGCTGTCAATTTTTAATCAAATTTTGTTAATACAGGTGGGGGAAAGGATGCTCATCCCAAGGATGGCAAAACTGTAGAAGAAACTTGAATATTCAAATCATAGCAGAGGTCTCATGAAATGTGTTAATTTATAAATTTGGTATTTATAGTTCCATGTATGAATTTTGCTTTGGTCTTATTTTCCAGGACAAATGGACCTCCCATTCAGAGGTGGTAAATATATGAATATTAGTGTCAGGAAGCAACATCAGGAGAAGGCCTTGCTCTCTATGTCCTGTTGCTGGCCCTCCAGGGTAATTGTGAGACTGAATGCTAGACTAGCTGGACCACTGGTCCAATCCATCAGGGCTTTTATGTTCCTATGATTGTTTCTCCTTATCGCCAACAGAATAGGGACACTTCAGAAACAATACAGGATAAGACAATCCTGAAACATACACAGAGTTTAGACTGGGACAGTGGGTGCGCAAACTGAAAATGTGTCTATTGTGCCATGACAACAGTTTCAAAAAGGGAATATTGATTGCAGAAATCTGTATTCATCTAACCAGCAAATTTGATATTGGGAAATATTTGCTTCTGATATACCAGCCTGTGCTTTCTCCTCCCTTGGAACTCAGGGGAGACACCATTATATGCAGCCACATGGGAAGGAGGTGGGCAGCAAGAACTGTCAGCTACTTGACCTGCTGCAGGTGAACTGGCTGATGAGAAGCAGACACCACAGATTAAAAGCGACAGTGCCTGCCAATCTGGTTGTATTGGTTTTCCAGTTCAGCAGCCATCTTTCACAGTACAGGATTAGTTGGTCACTTGAACCTTAGTTTGAGCTCATCTCAGGTGACCCAATATGTTCAGGCTCAGGGGTGTGGGTTGTTGGTTGTTGTTGTTGTTTTGCTTCCTATATACTGGAAGCTAGGGGACAACTTGAGATACAGAGGAATGGTATGTCACCTTATAAAATTCTGACACCAGTCACAACTGGCTGGCACCAAGTGAGTGAAGGGAGGTTCGGGACATTAACGAGCATTACCAAAAAGAGTGAGAGACACTTTCTCAGACCATCCTCTCAGGACTAATAGGCTAGCTACCTAATTGGCCAAACTCTGCCTTATAAAACAAGGGCTAAGGGGTTTGGGAAGGCAGTGACTTGTCAAGATCTTCATCAGCACATTTGATATGAGACATGGAGGAGCCAGGAATACAGTAGCTATTTCTGGGCTCAGAGCAGGGTGAGCTTATCCAAACATAGGCCGAGGCAGAGAGGCCACTACTGAACTGTCTGATTGAAGCAATAACTTGCACTCACACTGGGATCTGGGAAGTTAAATAACGAAGTAATTTCTCTCCCATTGCAAATCCTTTAAGATCTAATAGAGGTTTTGCCCATTATTTAACCCAAAGATTGTGCGTATCCCCAGTATTTACTAGGCGCTTGTGCAAGCAGTACATCTAATTAGGATGCCCATGAAACATATCTATTCACTTTTTCTTTGATTTAATTGAGAATGTACATGAAACTTCTGAAAGCCGTATTTACTTCAAAAGAGGCAGGTGGTGTCCAGATACCACTCTATGTTGATACAGGAGTACTTGACAGTAAGGGAGTTATGTTCTTTGCAGCAGATCCTCTGGTCTCTTAAAGGATCAAAGAATTAATGTCTACTCTACAATCATTTCAGACAGACATGTTTGCGACATTGCAGTCATCAAGCAATGACCTCGTATGTGAATGAGCTATCTAGGCCAAGCCTGCTTCAGGTCCTGAGATGCTCAAGGATAAAAGCGGGGTTATAAAGACGGACCTGATTTTCATGTCGTTTCAAATATGCTTTGCTGTGGTGTCAGTCCACATTTTCAGCAGGAAGTTATCACATACTGAATAACCAAGAGACACAAGACAGAGCCGTTAAGAGCTGTGGCTCAGTGGTAGAGCATCTGCTTAGCATTCAAAAGGTCCAAAGTTCAATACATGGCATCTCCAGTTACAGAATCTGGTAGGAAATGACAGGAAAGACCTCTACCTGAGACCTTGGAGAGTTGCTGCCAGTCTGAGTAGCCAGTCTGAGTACTGACTTTGCAGGACCAAGGGTCTGATTCAGGCAGCTGTCTGATAAGGCAGCTGTCTGATAAGGGTCTGATAAGGCAGCTTCATGTGTGACAACAGTACTCCCAGCTTGGATCTGATAACTGGGAGATATATCCATCAGACTTAGAGTCAACTCACCGGGCCATTTAGGTGTGAGACTACATGAGCTGATTTGCTAGTTACTGTCACTGAATTTGTGATGGCACCAACTTTGGATGATTCCACTAAAAGCACAAATCATGGGTTATCATGTGCTCTCCCTATCCCACTTTTGGAAATTTGTGAAAGTGCAATAAACTGTAGTCTTATTTTCTGTTTTTTTTAAAAAAACGAGGACTTGTAAATCAGTCTGAATGATACACTTTGACATTACTAACTGCCAGTGAGCAGAGATGAGAGGAACTCAAAAAATCTTAGTAGTGAAGAACTGATGTAATACAGTCTTTAGAGTGTTGGACTTAATTTAATTAATTTAATTCCCATTCTCAGCCATTATGGATACTGGCTGGCTTTGAACATTCATTATCTTTCAGCCCAACCTATTGAACATGGCCATCATGGAGCTAATAAGGAGAAAACCTGCATGCACTACTTTGAGTTCCTTTGATACTAGTAATAGACATATGGGCAAATAAATGGGTGGCATTAGTAACTACTAGAAAGGTTGAGTAATAACCCTATAATAGGTAATACTTCTGACTATTCTGGATCTGCATTTAATTCTTTGTGTGCTTCTTAAAAGCTCCAGAAAGGCCATATATGCTATAGCTTTTTCGTATGACCCTGGCAATACCTAACATGTCCACCTTCAAACACAGTAACTATGAACTTTTTTGTATTGATTTTCCATGACAGCACTTTCAATTTGCCATTAGGAAATGGAGCCACTTAATCCTGATGGATGGTTAAAATTAGCCCAATATTTCAACTGTGCAAATGGATACCAGAGAGCTAGGTTCCGAAACTCTATTTTTTCGCAATGATTTTTCATGATTTAGCCATCTGTCATCTTTGTGTCAGAGTTCAGAAGACAGGGCTTCCTATACGCATCAGAAGTCAAAGGCATTTGATTAACAAAGGTTGATGGTGTTTCAGTCATGGCTGGAGGAACCAAAGGGCAAATTCTACCACAAACTTCTCCAGTGCAAGTCTAGTAAAATGAAGAAATCCACAGAGCCCTACTGGAACCTACCACATACATTCCACACACAGTGTACGTAGAAGAGAACTTCTGGTTTGACCGTGCCCAAGTTCCATAAAACCTGGGGAACATTTTCTTATTTGTTTAATCCATGGGAAAGTGCCATATAAAATTCATTGGCATGTGCGGATTTGATTGAAATAAATGTGGTTTGTTGGCACAAGATGTTGTTTGGGTTGGGCCAAAGTTCTGATGAAGTCAAACCATAGCCTTCCATGTAGATTTTTGGATGCTGCTTTCTAGGATGAACTGAGACCTCTGGGCTGATTCAGATGTTCTGTTCCAATCTGAAAATGCAGATTCAAGAATGACCTATGTTGCTGAGTATAAAGTGCTGACACATAGCAGTCTAAGCATTTTGCCCTCAAAGCTCATTTAAGAATATAGGTATGGCCACAATGAGTGTAATTTGGAAGGGTTTCAGGTCTTAGCTTCTAGCAAAGTTTCATAGGAATGATCGATTCTCATACCAGTAATCTTATCTTACAAAGTACAAGAGATTCTGTCCTTAAACTTTTTTTGACCTATGATAAATCTTTTCTGCAGCAACATTTAACTAATAGATTTAAACAGAATGGACTGGATTGTACCAGCTTTTCTGCTGCAGCCTCTATCCCAAAGGTCTTTTACCTTTGTGGGGCCCTCTATCCCTGGCATAGACTTTTCAGTGATTAAGAGGGGTTCCTACCCACCTTCATCAGTGGAAAAGCTAGTTCTTTTCTGCTAAGTGAAAAATCTCCTGTTGGTGGAAAGATTTTCATTGGAAGAAGGAGACTTTCCAGTAGAAGATTTTTCACTTAGTGGAAAGGAACCATTGGATCTGACATTGTGCACATCAATTAACCTCATGTGTGTGTGTACAAACATGCAACTTCAGGCCTATGGAGATTATTTATTAAAACAACACAGAAGCTTTTAAATGTGGCTCCAACACTGTCATGAATAATTGGTAACATTTTGTACATATAGATTAGCTCTGAATTAATTTACCAAATGCTTTAACTGTGCCTGAATTAACATTGTGCAATAGTGTCAGTATCTGAAGGATTAACATGAATTCCAGAATTTGCATGCAGCTGAACCCCAGAGTGCCACACCTCAGCCAAAACACTTTGGAAAACTCCGAAAAGATATACTATTAAATAGCCTGAGGTTTCATTTAAATACTATTGGAAGGTTAAAAGTGAAGTTTCTTTTGTCTTTTGTCTTTTTACTTTACACATTAAAACAAAATGTGTTCTGAGTAGATTAACAGTGGGGACAACAATATATAAAGCTACTTATACCTGCTGGGCACATAATGAAGAGAAGCTCTCTCAGCATTCATTGGGACCCTCAACAATGGGAATTTCTATAGATTTACAAGCAATTTATATTACAGCAATCGTACACACCAAGTTTTGTTCATAAATTACAGATTTTAAGTAACATTGATGAGCCTACACAGAATTCTCTTCACAGGAAAGGAAAAAAAAAAAAGAATAATAATCACACATTGCTTCCTTCTCCCCATCAAATTTCGATTGTCTCTTTATGGTAAAATTGCAGCTAGGAAAGTGATCTGATTGTGTTACAAAGACAGGTTATTTGGATGCAAAACATACAAGACTGTGCATGAATCAAAGGCTGGGGAGAAACAAAATACAAGGAGATCATGACTGTTTTATCTTTTTTGTAAAAAAAAAAAAAAAAGACATCTTCATTGTACCCAGTATAAGATTTGCTCAGTGCTCATTATAAGGTATATGAAAGCCAGTGCACAGAAATCAGTCACAAATCTCTACTCTTTCCTGCACATCACCTTGAGCTGCTACCGAATGACATAATGAGAGGGGATTTCATAATTACATCTGTCAAACATTTGCTTCCCAGTTCTCTCAGTCTTTAGACTAATTCAGTGATTTGCTTCAGTATAAGCTAAGATAAAGCGTCCAGAGTTCTTTTGCCTAAAAAGGTTTAGCGTGCAGTGTGTGAGGTTATATAGTGAAACCTACGGGAACGGACGACATATATTATTAACAATCACTGTGATGTTTTCTAGCAGACACTAGCTTACTGCCAAGGCACAACACGATTCATAAAGATCTACCTCCTTATTTCATTCTATATTTTGTTTTGCTTTTTATGCTTTTTAAGGGAAAAGAGGTTTTTGTGGCTATCCACAGAAACGGTCACACATCAAAACCATATAAGTTAATGACGGATCCATGGCTGAAAGATGACATCTTTCTGAGAGTAAATCTCAGTGCAGAAAAGTGGGCTTCGGGGCAATTTGAAATTTACTAAGGAACTGCTCAGTTGGTACGAACATGTTTTCAAAATGTTACAGAAAAGCTGATCAAAACTGGGCTGGAGAAAGTAATGTATGAAAAGTGATGTTATGAACAGCAAAATCTCCTTTCGCCCATGGTGAGCTTAAATAGTCTTTTGTCTACTACCTAAGAAATCAGGCGGTGGTTTCCTCTACATTGGTTACCAAAAGTCTCCCATGGTACTGGGATCAGATCATGAAGAAGAAAAACATGATGTCTGGACCAGATGAGCTGCATCCTCCCCACAAATACATTTTGTGCCCCATCCTTGAGAAGATAGCCCCAAATGGGATAATCTTCAGAGGGTGCAAAATAAACTGATAAACCTTGGGTGATTCTGCACTGGCTTTTCCGTCCATTGTTCTATGAACCCCACCCTGGAACAGAAATTCCCCTCTGCATTGCATGCCTCTTTCACTTTCTTTGATCATTAGGTTTTATGGTACTTTCTGCATAGATTTATGGCTGTTCAGGGGTGACTTCTCAGTCAGTATGATGTTGCCCCAGGGTATTTCAGTGTGGTCTTGAGCTGCACCTTTGGTAAAACAATGGTGGGAAAAGCCAATGCAGAATCGCCCCTTACTCTACATTTTGATTCAGTGCTTATCTTTCAGTGACAGCTTTGCAACAGGAGAAGGGAGAGGACTACAACAAATTGTCTATGATCTGCAGTGATGAGAAAAGATGGAGATCTGCTACAGTCCTATGCCGTACAAAGTCACTCAGTCCTCCTCTCCCCCAAGATCCATCCGATGTCCTTTGACAATAAAAGCCCCCCCCCCTAAGTCTAGCCAGAAGATACAGGGCAGTGCTGATCCCTCCCTGTCTTCAAGCCTGGTGGGTTACCATGGAAATGTGTATTATTGCAAGTGCTCTGATCAAATACATTTGAGTACAGATCTGAGAATCATGGAGACTGCACTGATGTGTTGCATGCTATATGTGCAACAACATATCTGCTCGCTCCATTATTCCAAAGCACTACCTTGGGATTTACCGATGGGAACTATAATGGGAGCAATGACAAATTACTTCTCTGTTTGGATTCTCTTACAAAGAATCACAAGGCTTTTGGACAAGTATATACCAATTAGCCTCTCTGGATAATATATGAGATATAACAATGACCTGAAACCAAAGAGTCTATCTGAAAGTCCTCCTTTCCTTTAGTATTTACTATCACTGTGTTGATCGTGTCCAGAACACTAAAGAATTTCCAATAAGAGGAAGACCAACCTTGTCCTAAAGTTTGGGCAAAGAAACACATTCCCCACCCCCACCCCAAGTCCTTTTGTTTTTGCATACTGTTATTTATGAAAAAAAGCCTTATTCCCTTTAATTGATTACTTAGGATACAGCTATTCAGCTTTGATTCAGAATCCTATGTACATAAATATTCACAAACCTTAACAGGTTTGCATATAACATTAAAACTGCGTCAAGCTGAGACTATGTACACTCACACTTTAAAGCCTGAAATAGCTTGGATTTGTCAAGATATGCTTTTATAGCTGGTGCTCATGGATCAAAGTGGTGTTACTCCCAGGTACGACTGTCACCTGGGCAGGAATGAAGTTTGCAAGAGGAATAACTTTGACTGGGTCTTCGCTGGTGCAATGTCTTTCGCAGGTGTTGTAGAACTGAGGCCTGGGTCCCCCTTGGCCTTTGTCAGTATCATCTTTAGGAATGGGCCTTCCAAGGGTATGTCTTCCCTCGGGCACCGCTGCTCTTCCCCATCCTTGCTGGAAACCAAAGGATGGCAAAGGAGGGTTGGATTGCTGGTACTGTGTCAAGGACGGGGGCATCCAGCAGTTGTCGGAATGGCCAAGGATGAGACATTCCTGCGTGCAGGTTTCGGAGGCTTCGGCTAGAGCTTTCTGGAGGTTCACTTCAATGGCTTAAAATAAGAAGAGAGAAGAAGAAGATTAGAAGTCAATGAAAAAAAAGTCTATTGTACCTTTCAGCTTACAAATTGTTTTTCAGTTCTTAGGTTTCCTCTTCTTAGTGTTCCTGAGAGGTAGGATGTGTTGAAAGAAAGTGACACGCCCAAGCCTAAAGTTTCATGATGATTTCTGGTTCAGTAATTCTGCAATGACAGCATGCAGGCCCATAGCCAGCATCAAATGTTCAGAGTGATTAACACATGGAATTCACTACCACAGGCAGTGGTGGCGGCTACAGGCATGGACAGCTTGAAGAGGGAATTGGATAAACATATGGAGCAGAGATCCATCAGTGGCTATTAGCCACAAGGTATAGATAAGGAACTCTTGGTCTGGGGCAAGTGATGCTCTGTATTCTTGGAGCTTTTTGGGGGGGGGGGGCAGTGGGAGGGCTTCTATTGTCCTGGCCTTGCTTCTGGATCTCCTGATGGCACCTGGTATTTTTGGCCACTGTGTGACTGATTGTTGGACTGGATGGGCCATTGGCCCGATCCAACACTGGCTTCTCTTATGTTCTTATGTCCCCCACCCCAATCTTCCCCTTTAAGTCCTCTTCTTCCCTTCTTGTACTGCCCGGTAGCAAATTTCCTGCCTGGCCTCCCCCACTGGGATTTTCCCCCTTATCCACTCCAGGCTGTAGCTTCCAGCTGGGGAAGCTGCAAAAAGCTTATTTGTTTATTTATTTATTTATTTATTGTATTTATACCCCGCCTTCCCAGCAAACTGGCTCAAGGTTGTCTTTTCCCTCTCTCTTTCTGTGAAAGCTCCTTTTTTGGGGCGGGGGCACTCTTTTTTTTTTTGCGCTTCTTCAGGGGATTTCGCCCACTTCCCTTGCAAAGGGATACCTGCTCAGATCACCGGGAGGGGGGGTCTCCCTTCTTCCTCTGGAGGGGACTGGAGCTGCTGTGCAAGCAGACAGCAGTGAGGGGCAACTACAACTACTCCAAATGACACACAAATCCACACACACACATAGTAGACAGCCAGTGATATTTCCACTGTAGGAGGACAAGACTAAAGGGTTGACTTTTTTCTCTCCCTGTGCTGTTATCTACTGCAGAATAATGTTCCTGAATCCAAAACTGATGAAAAATGGTTGAGTGTGACTGGTGCCTCCTACAAACTTTGTGAGGTGCACTGCAACAATGGTGGGAAGGTGGCAAGCCAGAGGGCAGCTTCAGGCTTCAAGATCCGAGTGTGGCCAAGCCAGGGATGGCGGAGGAGCTTGGCTCTCATGCCCAGGAGGAAGCAGGGAGCCTGGGGCACTTCCCTCCCTGCCTAGCTCCTCCACACCACCCCAGCCTTGCCTCCTTGCCACTGGGCAGCGCAGGTCAGTTGGCGGCTCTGGGTGGGCTGAGGGAGGGAGGGAGTCATTGAGGGAAGCCAAGAGAAAAAAAAGGTGAGGATGGGCTAGGGTAAGGGTGTGTGGGTGGGGGTGTCAGGCACTGGCAAGCCTGTAGCCTTTCTCTTCCGCTCCACAGACCATCACTAATTAAATCAAAGCTAATTTAAGCAGTGTACTAATTATCCTGGTGATGTGAGGAGACTCTACAATGTGATGGTTTGCACACCAGGCTCCATGGGTATTTCTTTCCTGTCCATTCAGAAAGCTTTCTGGAGTTGTTTCTGATCTTAAATAGATCATGTTCAGTCTGATTCCTTGCCCCAAACTTACCAAGGCAAGAGGTACATCATCAGTATCTCTATAATTGTCTTCTGTCAGTGGGTGAAGACTTTTCTGTATTGTTTGGCATTCTGTTACTAACCCCCAATCCGCCTTGTTTAATTGTTTTACATATATACATATCTTAAAGCTTCTTTTAATGTTTTGAATTGTCCACAACTTTGGAGGCCTTAGTTGGGTGGAAAGGCAACATAAAAAGGTTGTAATTAAAATAAGATACCAGTAGAGCTTCAAGACTTAGGTCATGACACTGCCATGGGCACGTGCAGTAACATCTAGCATCCCCGACAGTTGTGGAGAAATGTAGGTCCTGTGATTACCGACACCCCTAGTAGCTGTTATAAGCCTTCATGGCGACATCCTGCATTGCATGGAACTCTAGAAATGCAATCGGGTGATTCAGAATGGGCCCAGTCTTAAATGAAGTTGATTTTGAGTGTTTGACAGATGGTTCCATTCCATGTCCGAGGAACCAGTTCCACTCATCAATGAATTACAGCCTACTACCACTTTGAGAAAACTTTACAAAATATTTTCACTCCGTGTTTCTTGATGGTCTCTAAATTTAGACGCTTTTATTCATATTTGAATACTCATTTGCATCAAAGACAAAGGGGTATTTTTTTGCAAACAAATAAAGTATTGCATTTTGATGCTATAGGTAACATTTTCAACTGACAGAGGAACAATATGCAGACATAATAATGCATGCACTGTTATCTGCCTCCCTCGCTCACACTTGCTAAACAAAATCTATCAGTCTAAATATTGACAAGGGGCAGGTCTGAGTGGAAAAGACAGCAATAGGAAAAGTTAACTTTTAAAGTTATATAAGTGTTACAACATTTGCAAACAGACAAAGGATACAGTCCCTGAAGTCAGTTCAACTGCTTAACTATCCTATATGTAACCATTGAGGAAATTCTGTCTCACTGTATCTGAAGAAGTGTGCTTGCACATGAAAGCTTATACTTTGAATAAAATGTTGTTGGTCTTAAAGGCAGGGTTCATTTTGTAGCAGGAGCTCCTCTGCATATTAGGCCACATACCCCTGATGTAGCCAATCCTCCAAGAGCTTACAGTAGCCCCTGTAAGAAGAGCTCTGTAAGCTCTTGGAGGATTGGCTACATTAGGGGTGTGTGGCCTAACTTTGAATAAAATGTTGTTGATTTTAAAGGCAGGGCTCATTTTGTAGCAGGAGCTCCTTTGCATATTAGGCCACATACCCCTGATGTAGCCAATTCTCCAAGAGCTTATAGTAGCCCCTGTAAGAAGAGCTCTGTAAGCTCTTGGAGGATTGGCTACATTAGGGGTGTGTGGCCTAATATGCAAAGGAGTTCCTGGACTCAAACTTTGTTCTGCTGCTTAAATCTCATTAATTTCTAAGGGACACACAGGTCAATCCTAACCAGAGTTAATCCAGTGTAAACCCATTGATTAAAATAATAACCCCCCCCCAACCAAACACACCAAGAGCCTAAGTTTCCCTAATACTATACACAATTTTCAAACTACTCCTGAGCCAGCTCCAAAACGATAAACAAAAAATTGCTTTCAAGAACCTTTCTATGGAAAAATGCCATCCATGCTTGGATGTGGCTAACTGGATTTGGAGACTGGAGATGCCAGGGGAAATACATTAACAGATGTGCTGCAGTGACTATATGGAGTGCAAAGTGGGAGAGTTCCTCACTCTTGGTGTTTAAAGAGAGCTTGGTGGAACCCAACCCCAACACTCAGCAGCTGATCTGTAGTAATAAAATAGAAAAGATAATTGGGAATCAGACAGTAAGGTTTGCTAAAGGAACTTTTTTTAAAAGATGAAAGAAAAACTCCCAGTGAAATGAAATATTACATTTTTTGCACAATGAAATAAGCAGCATTGGAATCTCATTCATCAACACTTGGCTGACTAGCATGAGATGCAGCGATTGTTCTTCATGAATATGCACCAGCTACCGTATCTTCAGTATCTGCTCTTCTGAGGTCTGTACTATATCTACTTTCATCCTGCACTTATCCATTTGTCTTTTCCCATCTAAGTTTTGTTATCCCTCCACTATTTTTCTCTGCCTGACCTGAATAACAATTCTGCAGCAACAAGACCCCAAGAATAGTTCCACCTGCTTTGGTGACTTCCAGATCAGACTACTGTTATATACTTTTTCTCAGATATATCAGCTGGCCAATACTGATGCAGCTCCACTGACTCCCAGTTCATTTTCAGAACCAATACAATATTTTTAACCTCAACCATGCCATGTATAGTTCGGCTATGTACACTCAAGTTATCTGGAGAAGACTAGGTATATGTTCAGCCACCATGAGAAAGGTGAGCCTTTGCGGAGTTGGCACTGAAATTATGGAACACTCTGTCCTGTGATGTATTAAAAGATGTAAGAATGGTCTTGTTGGGTCTGGTACAAAAAACACATCTAAAACTCAATTATGTGTCCCCACTTCTTTAGTTTCTGGGCCAACTTCAGATGAGGTGCCTTTAATTATCAGTAGATTTCATGAAGAGCCTGGAGGGGTTCTCCATCCACTCCATAGATGGAGAAGTAGGTTGATAGTATTGTGAGGAGTGCCTTCTTTCAATTAAATCTGAGTAAAAGACTCCATCTCCTTTTGGGTACAGCTAACCTGGCCAAACTGATCCATGATACATTAACCTTGAGATTAGATTACTTCAACGCACTGTACACGGAGCTGTCCTTGAAGACATCTCAGAAACAACAGCTGGTTCAGACTGCAGCAGCATGTTTGTTGACAGGAGCTGCTTCACATTATATAGGATCAACTGTACGGGTCACCAATTTGTTTCCAGGCCCAATCCTAGATGCTGGTCTTGGTCTTCAAAGTCCTTTATGGCCTAGGTCCCACTTATTCCCCCATATGGACTGGAAAACCCCCACAGTATTTTCATAGGTCCTACTGTTCGTTTCCTCTCTCAAAGAGGTTAAGGTCTCAGCCCGGGTTAGAATGATTTCTGTGGAAGTAGAAAGGGCTGCCAAATGATACAAAGGCTGAAAGCTGGTTTATCAACTTTTTAGTTCTAGGATGATGTTTTAGAATTATATTTATAGTACAAGGAATTTTATATTTGAAAACTGTGTTGAGCTTTCTAGGAAAAGCGGCACAGAACCATATTAACTGCATAAATACAGGGCTGTCTCAAAGGGAGGTATGATGAGTTTCAGCACTATGTGAGACTCAACATATTGCAAAGGGTCATCTGCCTTTACTGCACGACCTTTCTCACTTTGCATAGGCCAACCAAGAAAGTTGCAAGCAGTGTGAGAGCTCCAGCTATACATGGCTCACTTAAAGTTGCCAGCTCCAGGTTGGGAAATTCCAGGAAATCTGGGGGTGGAGCCTGAAAAGGGTGGGGTTAGGGAAGTGGAAGGACCTCAGCAGGAATAATGCCATAGAGTCCACCCTCCAAAGCAGCCATTATCTCCAGGGGAATTGATCTCTATCATCCAGAGAGCAGAAGTAATTACAGGAGATCTCCAGGCTGAACCTGGGGGTTGGCAACCCTAGCCCCACCTATTCCAGCTAAAGAAGAGTCACTGATGGTGCTTTGACTGAGCCTTCCCCTGTCTCTGTTGGGATGGGGATCATTTCAGAACCATTTGCATAGGGCACACGATGGGTTGGATCCGACTACCTTTTTGGTTGGCAAAAAAAGGAAGAGGGAGTCCTCTCTGACCACTGTGCTGGTGATCAAGAGACCTGCATTGACAAACGCCATACAGAACTGGGGGTGTTGTAAGGAGGAGAACTGGGCAAGATTGACCAAAAAAGCTGGCTTGATCCAACCCACAATGTGATTGAATAACACAGCTGGTTACACTGGTAGAAACAAAGTTTGTCCTTAGTTCCTTTCACCTGAATATAACAGTGGAAGTAGTGGAAGAGAAAGAAGACAGACCATACTATCATATACCTGCTGTGACTCCATTTTACAGCCACAGTACCTACACTTGATCAAATTCCCACATTATTTGCAAGGTCAGGGAGAAGCTGAATACCTTGGGCTTAAGAATACATTTGTCCCTTTTTTTTGCTTTTACAGAAAGGCACACCAAAAGCACATTTCCCATCCCTATTTGAACTGCAGATTGCTTTGGGGAGCAAACAGTGGGATCATGTTTGTTTAATTCATCTGCCCCAGATATACATACACACACACACCTTTATTTTTAAGACTGTCAGGTGAATTCTTGTCTCTTCGAATGTATAGATCTGAGTTTGACTTACAAGTACAATAGTTAAAAGGGCTTTATTCGTTGTTCATTGTGTCATCTGTAAGTTTAAAGGAATTTTCAATAATCATATATAAAAGTGGAGTTGGGGATGAGCACAGGGACTGCAGCAATATTGCCAGTAGCTGCTGTTCAGTCAAAAACCAATCATTTAACCTGATTGCTTTCTCAAAATCTTTCTTCTTTTTCATGGAGGGAAGCTTTTATCAGAGACAAAAGATACATATTGCAAGCACAAATGGGGTTTGGAATATTATTATCCCCGAGGAATAAGAGCTGATACTAGAACAAAAGAGTCTGGTAAAGTATTCTTGCACTCCTGGGAGGTAAAAGGAACCCAGACATCTCTAATTAACAGACATGGTGGGTGTCGCCCCATGGAAATGCAAATTAGGATCCAAAAATGATTTTTTTAAAAAAAAAATACAGCTTTGCAATATGAAAATACCAGGTGATATTCATTTTATCTGCAGGTGTTTTTTAAGTGAGATCTTTTCCCACCCAATAGACAAGTCACTACAGAAAGAGATTAAACTGCTATTATTTGACAGCACCATTGTGTATATAAACTTGCTAATTCTGCTGTTGTATACAGGTATGGTGTCACATGAATTTTAATACTTAATTCCACGGGGGAATGGGAAGCCTAGTTATATTGTTATGTGGGGGGAGCTTTCTTTCAAACAGAAGAGCAAGCCACACAACTATGGCTGCGATCACACGTGCCAGTTGAAGCAGAGGAGAAGAGAGGCTATTTCCTCTGAAGGAATTTGACATGCAGTTGTGAGATCACACAGCCCTTTGAAGCTGTGGGCACAGCCCATCACTGTGTGATCAGACACAACTGCGAGTCTCTTTTTTTTTGCTGTTTGTTTCCCTTGCATATAAACAAGCAATTGAGGAATCACACCTCCACACTGAGGGCCTCCTATGGAGTATGTGATGAGGCGTATACTGCGAAGGGGGGGGGGGAACATGGCACGAAGTCGGGATAGCCTGATCAGACCATCCTGGCAGCATGAGAGCATGCTTGAGCAATCAGACAGGGGAAAGTCTGCCCGTGGCCCACCTTATCTGGATAGCACTGAACTTTCCCTGGTATCTTTTAACTCCACTTCTGTGGCAGAGCAGCACAGGTTGCTGACAACTGTGGGACACTTCCCAGATGTTGCTGTCTGATTGCTCCCTTTAGATCCATCAGGCATTCACACCTATGTTGGATCTAAAGGAGCGTGTGATCACCACCTATAAGTCTCATGTACAAGTGGGTATGGAATTAACCTTTCATCTGAACAAAAATCATCTTTGACCATAAAGGAAAAGAACAGCATAGGGTCTTATTCCCCCCAGTGGGGACAGGGAATTCCCACCCCACTCCTGGAGAAAAAAATTAAAAACCACATTGTAATGTGTGGCACCATATCCCCGGGGGGGGGGGGGGTATGGAAGTGACATAGGGTAGCTCTAGATCAGCAGCAAAGACTGCAAGGGAAAAATAGAAGAAAATGTAATTTCATCATCCTGTTTTTAGTTTTACTTTCAGTGCAAGTGAGGATAAAAATGACCCCAGTGCAATCAGATTATACACTGCAGTTTACCCACCCTCCTCCCTCCCAAAAAAGATTACAAACCAAAAGGTCCTGAAACATCACTGGGCAACCGCCTTCATTCAGCCTGATGAATATCCCAAATATGGAATTATAAATAAAGTTTTGTCATCCCCCCCACCTTCTCTTGAGACAATCTGACTCCACATTTTAGTTAAGGAGTGTAAAAGGAATGAACCAAAATTGACACCTTTCCTGAACTAGCTGCTCAGTACTTATTACTTAATATTGGGTCAAATGTAAAAATATATATATCATTTGCCTTGAAAGCACAGAAGCTTTATGCAGTTTCCCCAATCCTCCACGTTTCCCAGTGAAGGGGAAAATGCTGTTCAAACAAATTACAAAGACGATCTGACTCCAATGGTAACAAGAGAAAGAAATTTTACTTACAAAAATAAAAGTACATATTCATGTAGGTACATTTAACTTATTGTGAACAGATTAACTTCAAAAGGTTAACTTGCTACAGATCCAAGCCCAGGTAAGAGAGAGAAGAGAGGTCCTATATATAAGATGAAACAGAAGGCAAGCAATGGCCAAAGAGGCTCAACATATAACCGCTGAGAAGATGGGACCAACTGCCAAGTATACCCCAGTGAGAGAATTATCTTAACTCTTTCCCTCTCAGATCCTTTTGCATGCAGAATTACAATATCTAACACTTAAAGCATGAGGGAGGGAAATGCCATTCTATCTAGCTAAAAATGTGGTTGCAAGCTCATCATATACATAGTGGTTGATGCAATCTATAGTATAACCATATTGAAATAACCTGGGCAAAATACACAGCAAATATGCATGTCCATTTCTAGGGGTCTGATGCATTCACAACCATCATTGGATTTTTAGCCTTAATACAGAACCCTCCAATTGTAGTTGGGGGCTCTACAGTAAGCATAGGGATATGAATGCATTGGTCTGTTTTTCAAACAAAGCAACAATCCACATGGACACTGGGAGATCCCTTTGCATCCCCACAGAACAATTCTATTAATAAAGAACGGGAACCTCTTGTGCTGGCAGAGATTTGGATCAAGGCCTCTGCAGTGCAGCTGTCTGTCTGCAACACGGGGAGAAAAAAAATCACTTAATAATGGCATGCTTTTTTGTTGTTGTTTGCTGTTGTTTAATATGAAGCCTAGCGAAGTCACAACAAAAGCCAGTGCAGAGTTTGATACACTTCTGGATGGGAGCCATCCAACCTTCTACTTCACACACTCGTATTTCTTCATAACACAGGCAACAATTAGCACACAGTTAAGCAAATTGCCCATAATTATGCCATTGCCATTCTACTTTTTGTATTTCCCCAACACAACACACGCACGAATGCGTCACTGGCGGTGCCGGCATCGTTGTGTCGGCAGCCAGAAGTGCCTCTCGGTTGTTGGAGCATTTCTTATTAAACTGCTCTGGTAGCACACTGCAGTGTAAACTGCTCAGCAGGACCTTGCTCGAGTGATGTCGATGACAAGCTTAAACGGCTCGTGTCAGCCAATAGCTAATAAGAAATGTGCCGGTTCCTTGCTAGAGGTTGTACTCCCGTTGATGCGGGAAGTAAGGCCTAATGTGAGGAAATTATGGATCCGAATTACACTGGTGGCCTTAAGTAGCCACTTGGGTAGCATAATTTAGCAGCGTTAGCTATGTAAGCGACCCAAAATGACAGAAAAAATGAGGAACAAAGTAAAAGTCGTCTGTTAGTATAAGTCGGGTTTGCTTTAATGAGGTCAGCACCATGACACTTTAATGTTGAACCCCCTAAAATGATTGCTGTTATAATATACTCTACCTTTTTTTGGTTTAATAATAAAATGCCTTTGGGAGCAGATTGCCATGAATATTTTAGTTTCTCCATATAAGTTTAAATAAATTTGAAGGGGAAAAATAGGAGTGTGATTAAAAGTTTCAAATCTTTGCAGCTCTTTAATCATAGACCAAGCAGAAATGCACATTAGTAGTTGACAGGATTCTTTTAACTTTCTGGCCTATTATAAAGAGCTCATTCTTTTTTTTTTCTCTTTTAAAAAAAAAAAAAACTAGGACAAGTGAATCAGTATACATTAAGAAAAAGAAAAACCTTTGGTTCCGAAGTTTGTGTTCCATTAATATATGTTCCCATCTCAGCACTGGGCAATCCTGTTAAATTATCCTAGAAATAGCACAAGAGCAGTTTCCCTGGAATCTAATACTTCTTATTTCCCATGAGGATAACATGAAAACCATTTCTTACTCCCCTGAATCCTTAATATTTAAATACAAAAGGGTAACGAGTGGTTCCGCATTATTTTACGAGAAGTTGATCCACATTCCAAACCCTAAGGCATATGTAATCAGACTAAAGGTGGCGTGTTGTGCTAGATTTAAAGGTATAAATAACAATGGCTCTGAATTAATATTTCATTAGCAGCCTCACTTTTGAACTGTTCCTTCTTAAAACATTGATAGGGGCTTCTTTTATTTAACAGGGCATATCAAGCATCACTACAAGGTCTTGGGATGCAAAGCAGGACTATTTGGATACAAATGGCTGATATTTCAAAAAACGATCTTTAAACCAATCAAATATTAAAAGGGCAATTTTAAGGGTACCACCCGTAATTGAAATACAGTCAAGATAATTTAAATGACCTTGTTAGAAAAAAGTTTTTTACACCATCACGCAGAAAGCTGTTAAGATGCATCACACTAATTGCCCATTTGAATAAGCTTTAAATATGTTGCCCATACTTGAGTTGTCATCACCACAGATCTGCTCGTGTTTTTTAAAAATCAGAATTAAAAAATAGTGTCAGGGAGCACTGGTTATCTCCAGTCTGCATTAGCCTCTCATCAAAAGTGCCCCCTCTTACATACAAGCACAAGAGACAGTGTGGTATAGTGGTCAGAGTATCAGACTATGATCCAGGAGACACAAGTTGAATCCCCACTCTGCCATTTAAGCTCCCTGGGTGACCCTTGGACTAGCTATTCTTTCTCAAGCACTAGGGCTTTCAGGTCTTACCTCCTCACCGGCGGGGGTGCGGTGGGAGGGAGCTTTCAGAGAGTGGGGGGCGGGGTGACATAGCTGCATGCAGCATCCCTGACGCGATGACATCTCGCAGAAGTTACTTCATCACACCGGGGACATTGCACAACGATGCTTTGTTATCTTGGGCAAAACTCTATGGTAACCATAGAGTTTTTCCCCAAATACCAGATTGCCAGCTGGCCAGTGGTATATAGAAGCCTGCAAACTCGGGGGATCCCCTGCTTCCACCTGGGGAGTAAAATGGATAAAATGGAGGAAGGGAAATGAAAGGATAAAATGGAGGAAGGGAGAATGATGTAAGCTGCTTTGGATCCACACTGGGGCGAAAACAGGGTATAAATATGCCAACAAACAAATCAGCCAGCCATCCCAATTCCTTATAGATGTGAGTACGAAGACATGGAGTTACCAGCTAACTGCTAAGGCTGATAGCTGGCTCATCAAACCAGTTACTGTCTATCTAACTGGCAGCAGCTTTCTAAGACCTCAAGCAGAGGTCCTTTTCAGCCCAGATTCCTGAGACCTTTGTAACTGTAGAAGCATCAAGGGCTGAACCTGCAGTGAATTGTGACCATTCTTCATGCACAAACCTTATGCTCCCCCACCACAAAAGGCTTTCCCTTTTACCATACTGAAAAAAAGGGTCATGCAAAAATCACCCCTGAGTAGGCAGCCATTCTCTGAGACACTTCTAGGACTTCTCAGGCCATCATGTCTGGGACTGCAGGAGAGATTCCCCTTTTGATGCCAAAGCTGAGGAATTAAGATCAGGCCACAGGCGAATAAAGCACCGACTCACCAGGAAGTACCCAGAATCCCATGGGAGGGCTATTACTCCCTTGACAATGGCTCTGTTAACTTTCTGAGGGCTCTCCAAAATTGTAGCCACAATTAAAAATCAAGGTTTGCAAAACAATGACATTCTAGGACAGTCCAAGAATCTGCCTTATAATATAGACTTCTCTAGAAACCTAAGCAAAGTCTGACCCATCAGCCTGCCCTTTTAAGCAGATTGTTTTGTATTAGCAGCCAGGTTCTGCAGCTGGCTGAGATCTCCTCCAGAGCAGAGATGCACTCAGTAGCTGGAGGATGGGGTCAACACTTCAGGGGAGCACTAATTTCATAGTCTGGGCTTTGGTAGGAGCAGGTTTGCAGGTTTAGCAGGGACACATTAGCCCCTAAGAAGATAATGAAACCAAAAAGGCCTTCTGCTGTGGCTAGGACTTAAATATCTTGAAAGGGAAAGAAGCTCCACCTATTCCTGGGCTCCATGTAGCTAGAGTTTGATTAAGACACAATCCTGCAAGGACTTACATTCAACAGAACAGTGACGAGGCTCTGTGGCAGTAGCATGGGCTGCAATCATGGCACATCTTCACCACTGCGTTGCCTCATCATGGCCCACTATCTCTGTTGCTCCTGCTCAGTGGGGGAAGAACTTGGAAAGCTGGTGGTCTGGGGTCTCACCCTATAGAGAGGGCAGCTGCCTCAGGGTCTGGCAAGCTGGCAGTTTCCTTTTGAGCTGAGGCTTCAGAAGCAGGCCCATCATTCTGGATGCCTCACTTTCCATGGAGGCCCAGGTCACCAATCCTGCCAGATAGGGCTGCCAAGTCCCCCGGTAGAGCGGGGGAAACACCGATTTTTAAAGCTTTCCCCCGCTTTTCCAAAATTGGCCACCGGGGGGACAAAATGGCTGCCAGCAGGGGAACCTCGGAGCCTGCCCTGGCCTCTTGAACTTCTTAAAAGGGAAATTTCCCCTTTAAGAGCTGAGCGAGCAAGAGAGCCCCGCCCAGAGATTAAGGAGGGACTAAGCTCTTTCTACTGAAGGGCTTCCGTGCAAGGTTGCTGCTGGGGTAAGCTGCGGTAAGCTGCTGGGGTCTGCGAGCTCTTTTCCTTCTCTGTCTCTCCCCCTCCCCCTCTTTCTTTTTTCTGTCTGTCTGTCCACTGTGGTTTTGTCAAAGGGATAAACTGTCACTTCCAAAGAGGTAAACATCACAAGGAGAGGTTGCCTGTAGAAGGTCTGGGAGTGGGATTGTTTAAAATGTCTTGTCGTGGCTGTTTGGGTCCCCCCAATCCTCATTTCCCTTCTGCAAATAAAAGTTGGGATTCCTCATTTTTATGCCAATTTTCTGTTTCTTTCAACCGTGTGCCCCCCCCCCCCCCCCCCGCAGTAAAAATCTGCATTTTTAAAAGCATTTGTACATCAAGTAACCGGTATTTTAAGTTAGGGATGGATCCAACTAGCTTTTCTGCTGGCGAAAAGGGGAGGACAAAGGTCCTCTTTAGCCACCAAAAAGCCTATGCTGGGGTGGGGGGGAGAAGTTATGGGACTTACATGGACAACAGCTGGGTGAAACAAGGGCCAGAAATAAAGCCTGGGAATTGGGCAAGAGTAAGTGAAAAAGCTGTCTGTCTGTCTCTCTCTCTCTCTCTGTCCCCATCCAGCAGAGGTCTATCAGTGGCTATTATTAGCCACAAGGTCTAAATGGAACCCTTTGTCTGGGGCAGTGATGCTCTGCCTTCTTGGTGCTTGGGGGGCAACAGTGGGAGGGCTTCTGGAGTTCTGGCCCCGCTGCTGGACCTCCTGAGGACACCTGGTATTTTTGGCCACTGTGTGACACAGAGTGTTGTACTGGATGGGCTGTTGGCCCAATCCACTGTGGCTTCTCTCCTGTTCTTATGATATGAAAATCATATTTAGCACTTGTGTAGCACTTAGTGCTTCATATTCTGCCGAGATGAGGAAGGATTCAGTAGGGCCGTTGCTCAGTGATAGAGCATCTGCTTGACATGCAGGAGGTATCAGCCTCTTCAGCTAAAAAAGGATCAGGTAATAGGTGACATTAAAGATCTCAGCCTGAGACCCTGGAGAGCCACTACCAGTCTGAGTAGTCAATACTGACCTTGATGGACCAATGGCCTGATTCAGTATTAGGAAACTTCATGAGTTCATGTGGAAGCATGTGGAAGCAACATCATAGGATGTGACATCACAAAATGATGTCACTTCCTTTCTCCTGGCTCCACCCCCAAAGTCTCCTGGCTCCACCCCCAAAGTCCCCAGATATTTCCCAAGTTGGACTTGGCAGCCCTACTGCCAGATCAGCCTTTAATCATCTTTGGCCAGCCAGGCAACTGGTTCCCTATCTCTCCTCCCAGGACTTAGCTACAGTGACCCATGCAATGGTCACTTCCAGACTGGATTACTGTAACTCACTCTATGCAGGGCTGGCCTTGAATGTGACCTGGAAACTGCAGCTAGTGCAAAATGTGGCAGTGTGCTTGCTGACTGTGCCATCTGTGCAGGGGGTGCATTCAGCCAGTGTTGCACCAGTTGCACTGGCTGCCCATTGAGTACTGGATCTATTTCAAGGTTTTGGTCTTAACCTGTAACGCCTTATGCGGCCAGAGACCAACATACCTTTGGACTGTGTCTCCCCATATGTGCCCTGGAGAACCTTGTGCTCCGCAGACCAACGCCTTTTGGTACTCCTTGGCCCAAAAGATGTCCACCTAGCCTGGACTAGGACCAGGGCATTTTCTGCCCTGACCCCAGCCTGGTGGAACAAACTCCCATTTGACATCAAAGCCCTGTGGGATTTATTCCGCAGGGCCATAAAATGGAGCCGTTCCACCCGGCCTTTGGTTGAGGCGGCGGACGTCCAACCATTTTGGCCTCTCCTGCTCATACTGCTCGATTCAGTGGCCCCTAGTGCCATGTAGATCTGCACAGCACTCTCCGGTGAATTGGATGCCCATTGATCACCTTAGTTGCACCCATACAGGAGGCACTCTGGGCTCCCACGAATTGGTCTGCCATCTTATTTGAATTGGTTTCAATCTGGTTTTAAATGGTATGTTTTAACATTGTTATGTATGATATTGCTTCTTGTAACAGTGTTGTGACCATCCTGAGCCCACTTGCAGGGAAAGTGGGATGTAAATCTAAATAAATAAATAAATCACCAGAGTCATCAAAGTTCCAGGGTTCTAGGTCCAGTCTAGCTACTTGAAGTCACCCAAGCCCTCTGATTTCCCCCCAGAACAGTCCCTAGTTCCTCCTGTTCACCCTATGAGGGGTCTGTTCCTGAGTCTATGTCTGGCCCAGGGGGATTGCTACAGAAGAACGGTGAGGGGGGAAATGTGCCTTTTCTTGCTGGGAAACTCCTTCAGAGCAATGTTTCCCTATGCACAGGAATGCATGCAGCATGCTCTACTGGAAATGCATACTTTGGTTTTTATTTGAGTAATGATTATTTTTGAATAGCTAAAATTGCAGGAATCACCAGAATGGATTTATGGAACATTAATGAAATGCAACATTATGGAACATTAATGTATGCAACTGATTTTTTTTCCTTATGCAATCTAACCCAAGCAGTCAGGGGTACACAGGCAAAACACAGATTCTGCCCTTTGAAAGTTGAGTTCTCAACTGAAAGCCATCTTCAATCTTACGAAGTTTAAGATATATATACATACTGTCTTAAAAGTTGCTCTGGCCTGAATTAGAGGCTCTTGCAAAATAGTAGTAGCTAATAAGAGATTATCAGCAACATCCACATGGACGATTGTGTTATCTCCAGCTCTAATCAATGGGCCCAGTGGATGCTTTAATGTTTTCTTTGACTCTAAGCAAGCTAAAAATCAAAATAAATAGGTCTGTGGCATCCCAACAGGGTTAACCAGCATAAAAAATTGGCATATGCATGTGGCCAAATAGTGATTAACACACACTGAAAACAGTGCCTTCCATTGTTGGACATAGAGGTATAATTTGCATTAAATTTCCTAATATTGGCAAATTACACAGACTTGCCACCAGGAAATGTGTTTGCAGTTTCCTGGGGATGCAACATGCTGTTTAGATTAAAGAAAACCTGGAGCAGAAATAATGACTTTCACTTTCTCGATGGCTTGTCGAGTGGACTCCAATCCGGCTATTTCGGAAAAGGCATATAAAGTTGGCACGTTGGAAGCAAAACAAAGGCTAATTAACAGAACGCTGCTTAACCAAATTAAGGTAACTCTGGCCATTGTAGAAAGATATTTATATTCCCTTTAACAATGGCATAATTATCCCACTCCCTCATTAACCAAGCATATAAGAGCCAATTAGCACCAATTAAACAGATGTGTATACACTTAAGTTCAATTATTTATTTAATCAAGAGTCACTGGCAACATGGTATGTGCTTTTTAGTTAAATGAGAACAGTCTCTGTACATGGGTATAGGGGCTCTTAGCAATTATTTTTGTCAACTGGGTGGAACTGGAGGAACAAGTCTGTCATTTTTTTAAAAAAATCCTACCCTTTCTCCAGGGAGCTTAGAATTGCATACATGTTTGCCTCCTGGCCATTTCATCCCCAAAACAATCCTATCAGTTAGATTAGATGAGTTAAAGGTTGCAGTCAGACATGCCATTTGGTGTGGAGGGGAAGTGAGCCTTTTTCTTCTGGCTGAAATTGACATGGCATTGCACTATCACACATCCTTTGTAGCTGCGGGCTCAGCCCAACACTGCCCAATCAGATGGCACCTTCAGGTGAGTGGGGTTTTTTTTGCCTTTTGTTTCCCATGCAGATAAATGAGAAATTGCACCTCCACACTGAGAGTTCCCCATGAAGTATGAGGTTATGTGCATACTGCTAAGCAAGGGGAAAAAATGGCACCGAATTGGGATGGAAGGAGCAGACCATCCTGTTGGCATGAGAGCATGCCTGAGCGATCAGACAGGGGGAATTCGGTCTGTAGCCCATCAGCAAGCATTAGGACTGGAATTTCCCTGGTTTCTTTTAACTTTGCTTCCATGGCAGGGCAGCACAGGGTGCTGACAGCTGTGGGACCTTTCCCAGATGTTGCTGTCTGATCTAGGGCTGCCAAGTCCAACTTGGGAAATATCTGGGGACTTTGGGGGTGGAGCCAGGAGACTTTGGGGGTGGAGCCAGGAGAAAGGAAGTGACATCATTTTGTGATGTCACATCCTGTGATGTTGCTTCCACATGCTGACACATGAACTCATGAAGTTTCCTAATACTGAATCAGGCCATTGGTCCATCAAGGTCAGTATTGACTACTCAGACTGGTAGTGGCTCTCCAGGGTCTCAGGCTGAGATCTTTAATGTCACCTATTACCTGATCCTTTTTTAGCTGAAGAAGCTGATACCTCCTGCATGTCAAGCAGATGCTCTATCACTGAGCAACAGCTCTACTGAATCCTTCCTCATCTCAGCAGAATATGAAGCACTAAGTGCTACACAAGTGCTAAATATGATTTTTATATCATAAGAACAGGAGAGAAGCCACAGTGGATCAGCCCATCCAGTACAGCCCATCCAGTACAACACAACAGTGGCCAAAAATACCAGGTGCCCTCAGGAGGTCCAGTAGCGGGGCCAGAACTCCAGAACTCCAGAAGCCCTCCCACTGTTGCCCCCCAAGCACCAAGAATACAGAGCATCACTGCCCCAGACAAAGTGTTCCATTTAGACCTTGTGGCTAATAATAGCCACCGATAGACCTCTGCTGGATGGGGACAGAGAGAGAGAGACAGACAGACAGACAGACAGAAAAAAGAAAGAGGGAGAGAGAGAAGGAAAAAAAACTGGCAGAGGCACTTACTTCCATTTAGACCTTGTGACTATAATAGCCACTGATAAGACCTCTGCTGGATGGGGACAGAGAGAGAGAGACAGACAGACAGACAGAAAAAAGAAAGAGGGAGAGAGAATGAAAAGAGCTGGAAGAGAAACTTACCTTGCCAGCCACATGCAAAAGCAGCTCCTTCAGTCCCTCCTTAATCTCTGGGCGGACCTCTCTTGCTGTGGAAGAAGCTCTCTTGCTGACTTCTTAAAGGGGAAATGTCTGGTGAGGCTTTTTACTGCAGGGCAGGCTCTCTGCAGACATTTCCCTTTTAAGGCAGCCATTTTGTCCCCCCGGTGGCCAACTTTGAAAAAGCGGGGAGAAGGACTAAAAATCGGTGTTTCCCCCGCCCTACCGGGGGACTTGGCAGCCCTTTAGCTCCGTCAGGCATTTGCAGCTGAGTCAGATCTAAAGGCACGTCTGACCGTGGCCAAAGAGGTCCAAGGTTACCCAGTGAGCTTCATGACTGGGTAGACATATTAATTCAGGTCTCCCAGGTCCTAGTCTGACTCTCCAACCTGTCCACAGCTACGTACCTATTTCTGTATTTATGGCCCGCCTTTCTTGCTGAGACTCAAAGACAAATTATAGAATATCAAAAAATGTAATCAGACAACGTAAGATATCCAATAAGTTATGCAACTGAACTAGGTTTACAAAATTAGAAGACAATGCAGGAAAAATAAAGCCTATGACATGACATACCATAAATAATACAGAAAATAGATCACAAAAGTAGGTGTGTGTGTGTGTGTGTGTGTGTGTGTGTGTGTGTATGATTTTATGTATACACACACATTTTCTCTCAGCTTTCCCATCCTCCATCCCTGCATTTCAGTTGTTACTGGTCATGCTCATGTTTATTGTGGTGTTTACTATTGTGTTTACACTGTCACAGCTTATGGTGGTTTGGGCATTGAGACGGATCCTTTTTGGCTGGGGAGTCAGTGTCTTGCATGCCCAACTTGGGCATGCACATGGGTTTTGCCATCCCTTAGTTTCACCCCCAGCAGGTGGCTAGGGGTAGAGTTTATCAGGCAGCAGGTGGATCGCTTGATTTAGGATCCACCCCCCCCATATGCTGCACCAATGCTCCTGCTATGTGATCAATAAAGCTGTGTCATTTTTTACTGTTCAAAATACCTGGAAGTCCGGTTTATTCATTCCTCTCCTTCATTCTCTTCTATGCCCCTGGTCCCATAAACAGTACAACAGACTACAATCCTGTGTCCTTATAAAAGCACCTTCCTGAACTGTTCCATTATACTATAGCCCTCTTCCAGCCAGCACGGTGTAGTGATTAAAAGCGGTAGACTCTAACCTGGAGAACTGGGTTGGATTTCCCACTCATACACATGAAGCCTGCTGGCTGACCTTGGGCCAGTCATGGTTCTCTCAGAACTTACTCAGCCCTACCTTCTCACAAGGTGCCTAGTGTGGGGAGAAGATGTGAAGGTGATTGTAAGCCGTTTTGAGACTCCTTAAAGTACAGAAAAGCAGGGTATACAAACAAACTCTTGTTATTATTATAAAATGTCCTTCTGAGCATTTCTGTTTGACATATTCTGTAGAATGACAGAAGTGTGGAAGTCCTTCAGTCCTCCTCAGGTAGGCCATTTCATAAGGGTGGGGGCCACAACAGAGAAAGCTTGGATATGGGTGAACCAAGAGATTTAGGAGATGGACGGAGAACCAGGAGTCATCTTGATATAGTCAAAGCCAGCTTCAGAAATCTTGATCTGGTGGCCATTTGGTCTAACATGCCACATCACTTAGAAATCCCGCCACTGTATGTCAATGTTCTACTTAAAAAACAAAAAAACAAAAAAACAATAATTCTGTGTATTGGAGGGCTTTGAACTTTTTTTTCTTGAACGGCAGCTTTCTGTCTTCAAGTTTCAAGGCAAAGTTCTTTAAAAACTGAGGCGAATTTCAGAAGCAGTTTATAATATGGTAATGCAGCACGGAGATGTTTATTCTCCAGCAAATATCAAAAAATGTATAACTTTTCAACAAACACCAGGGAATGAGGACAACAATTCTACATTTATTTGTTAAAGTTCTAGAAACACAGAAGCAGACCAGTGGAGGTAGTTGTCAAGATTCACTTGGATAGTTCTATAGTTTCAGTGTTCATGGTTGTGACATGCCATTACTAACATTCCCTTGTGATGTTTAGGGATGAGCAAATGTTCCCTTTTTTATGTCTGTCTATATTTTTGTCAACAGTTTCAATTCTCACTTACATTTGTCAGTTTTGTAGATTTGTTTGTGTTGTGTACTTTTGTTTTTCAGTTTTATTCTCTCTCTCTCTCTGCATGTGTGTATATATATATGTGTGTGTATATATATATATAAACTTCACACATACATATTGTTTACAAGGCCAATTTATTGATGCACAAATAATGTTGCAAAAGGTCAGTGTAAGAAAACCAAAGATGGTGCAAAATTTTTTTATATGAGTTTGATTTACCCAAGAAAGGAAGCAAATTGAAATAGGGATTGTCAGAATTGTCACAAGGGTGAGAAATTGTAAAATTAGGAATGTTCGACAGTCACCATTTTGGAAATTCACTACAACACATATTAATAAGGAGAAATCTGGTCAAAATACATACCTTTAAAATGTGTGTGAGGGGTTGGGGAATTGGATTTCTGGTCCAAAATTAGAGGTTGGGTCTTTTAAAGAAGTCCACACAATGTGGAGCACATATGGATGGGTGTGTGTGTTTCTGAAAACCTGGGGGGGGGGAACCCCAGGTTTGTAGAAAAATTCAAAACAAAAAAAGTAAACCAAGATCTCGCAAGACCACATGAGATCATGAGATGTCTGCTGCTATTGCTGGGTTACTAGGCAATAGCAACAAACTTTGCTGAGGCCAAAAGAAGTAGTTAGTTGGGTGGGAGGGAGGGAGGGAAGGCTGCAAGGAAAGGGGCCAGAGGAATGGATGGAAAGGGAAAACTTACAACAGGGAGTAGGGGAAAAAATGGAGGGATGGGAAGTAAAGCTCAAGAGTTTGGTGGTAACAGGAAAAGATGGGGAGATAGATGCGAAGGAAGTGAGGAAGGGGGAGAGGACTGCAAAAACTGCTGGGGGAGGGAGGGAGGAAAGTATAGGGAGGAAGACCAGCAGAGCAAAAATGTGATTTCTTCCTGTGAATTCTCACAGGTCTTCTGCTTGTGCAATTGAATTTTCCCAAATTTGTTTTAGTGCTTGTTTAAAACTCAAATGGAAATTCAAAGCACTTCACTAAAACACATGGCAATGGAAAGTAACCGTGGCTGCAATTACGCTTTCATTATATATGATTACATCACTACAAAGAAAGCGTCTTCTCCTACAAAAATGTGCCAGTTTCAAATGAGTGCACATAAAGAAGCAACACATACCCAAGGAACTAACTTCCTCAAGCTTGATTTTTCATACAGGTACCAAACTGTGACTTCTCATTATAACAAGTTTTTTTTTTTTTTAAAGGAAGCAAGAACTCTGTCCTCCAGCTAAAACCTTGAAAATCCCATAAAAAGGCTCGTGCATTCATGCATAATTAGTAGGGGTCAGCAGATCAAACTTATTAATGGAAAGTACATTTTAATTCTCATAAACTGGTTGGAGGAGTTTCATTCTGTTTTGCACATTAGGCAGCTTAATCATATTGTACAACCTTAGAAGAGAGAATGAACTGACAGGAGGAGATGCTGGTTTATAGGACGTACCTTGCCAGCAGAAGACAGGCTCACAGCCAGGGGTTGGGGGACCATTTGTGCCTGGGTGGAAGGGGGGAATCAAGGATGATTTGGGGGAAGCAGCTTCCTGCAGCCCACCCCAGAGGTCAGCCCATCATGGAATGGGTGGGACATGAAGACTTGCAGGCTTGTCATGGCAAACAGCTTGAATTGAGAGGAGCAGGCTGAAGAGGTGCTTGGCATACAGCAACTCTCTCTTGGCAAAGAAGGGGTTTCATTTGCACCCACTGCTAAAACAGAGGACAAAGGTTCAGCCTGCCAGCATCTCTTCTCTGTGCTGTTCCTGGCCCCAGTGGTGGGCCTCCTGATGGCACCTGGTATTTTTGGCCACTGTGTGACAGAGTGTTGGACTGGATGGGCCATAGGCCTGATCCAGCACAGGCTTCTCTTATGTATGTAAGACGTACCTTGTCATTAGAAGCCACTTTCTTCCCCATAGACGTCCAATCCTCTTTTCTCTGAGTAAAGGGACAAAATGTGCATATACATAAACTGTCTTAAAGTGTATTGCATTTTGTAATGTGTAAGATTGTCTTTCAGCTTTGCTATGCAACACCCACCAATGAGGTATAAATATGTCAGTTGAGGATGTGAGCAGGTTCTTCCAGGTTACCCCACCACTCAATTATTCAGTTTACCATACACCTCCATTATCAGCAACGTGGGGCATCTGTTGGGTTGGCCACAGTTTGTGAAGGAGCAGTGACAGTGATTAAACTGGGACTATCTGTACTCTCCATGGTATTAGGGATTCCCTAACTGTCATAAGGGGCTCTTGCAATAGAATGTCACATCTGTGAACACAGAAAGTATAGAACTATCCAAGTGAATCTTGACAAGAGTCTCCAACAGTTCTTTGGTTTTTTAAGAACGTCAGCAAATAAATGTAGGATTGCTGTTCTCATCCCCTGGTGTTTGTTGAAGCGTTTCACATTTTGGACATTTGCTGGAGAATAAACAAACCCCCCCCCACACACACACACACCCTATTACCATATTATAAACTGCTTCTGAAATTTCTACTTTGCCTTGCAGCATGAATTCAAGAGGCTGCTGTTCAAGAAAAAAAGGAAGCCCAGAGCCCTTGCATACAAAGAAACTTTGGCTTTTCCTCATCCTCTTCTGTCATCTTTGCCACCTGTTGAAAAAAAAATCAATACAATAGGAAGAGATGTTTTTATCCTTCCTGTTTGGCTTGTCTCTGTGTTCTTGCTTTTCCCATTTTCATGGCCGACTCAATGTTTGTTCTTGGGTCTGATTAAAAACTGGTTTGGGGTCTGATTTGTGCTTGGGTCTCATGAAAAACACTTTGCACACACATTGTCTGTCTACCCACTCATGCAGGGGCGTAGACTTTGTAAATCCGGGGGGGGGCTCTTTCATGTGCGTGTGCAAAGCGCGCGCACGCACGGGACCATGTCCCCGCCGCCTATCCCCTCCCGCCCCAGGGAGGCAGGAGGACAGGCTGGGGGTGGAGGGGAAGGAGAGGCGGCGACGGCAGCCAGCTGGCCGGCTGACTAGCCACCGGCAGGCGCTCCATTTTGCCGGGGGTGGCTGAGCCCCCCCCCGGGAAATTTCGGGGGAGGCTCGAGCCCTCGAGCCCCCCCGTAGTTGATGCCTATGCACTCATGCCCCATTTCTTCGATGCACCTGACAAACAAAATGACTTACAAAAGAAAAGGTCTTCTTGCCTCACTCACGCTGCATGGCTTGTCTCTATAGGGTTTCAGATTTGCCCATTTACTTCCCTGTGGGCTCCCCAGGCCATGTGTGTTCATACATATTCAGTAAATTGCATTCACATGTTCCTACACTGGCACCTGATCACTGTTGTCTGATCTAGTAAATTCAGACTATGCCAAATGCCACCAGTTGTGCAGGAACAAAAGTTGTGCATGCTTACTAACACAGCAGACTTTAAACAATGCTTAATTGGGACAGTGGGGCATACATCATCCCAGCAGGCCAACAAATTGTGAGCATGTGTCAATGCGTCTTGGTCAGCTGCAATATAGAATGTTACCTCTGCCCTGGGACTGTCTCTGCCATAGGCCATCTGGGACAGCTGCCCTGATGTCCGGGCTGGGCAAGGCGCTGACTGTTCACAGCACCCCCCATGATAGGAGGGCAAAGAACAGGGAGGGCCGATGCCCACCCCTGAACGTGCCTGCCCCCTCGGCAGCTGGCTTGAGGGCCACCTCCTGCTTAGGCTTGGAGGGGGATCTGGCAGGGGAAGCAGCAAGAAATGGGGGAACAATCAGGTGTAGCGGTTTCAGGGCTTATCCTGGTTTTTTTGCCCAGGGCCCAGAAACACCAAAAACATCCCTGCATAGCATGCATACAAAACTACTAAAAATGCTTCCCATTTTGAATTATGAGCAAATCACTGAGGCAGTTGTTTGAGATGTTCAACCTGACAGCAAACAAGCAGTGCAAAAAAGTAAACTCGATTTCTGTATATCTATTTTGAAAATACTACATCATTTGGGACATTTGCATACCAAAGACTCCCATTTCAATCACTGTCCCTTTGAATTAAAAGGTCGCAGGTAGCAGATGCAGGAAAAGACCTGTCTCTTTGACAACCTGGGAAGTCAGTACCAGTCAAAGTAGACAATACTGAGCTAGGGGGATTCGACTCAACACAAGGCATCTTCATATGTCTACAGTGTCCCTCCCTAGAACTAATCCACAAGTATGTAAAGAGGAATTCAGTACAAACAATGTAAACTAGCCAGCCAAGACACTGACAGTTTAACAGGTCACAATAGCCCAGTTCACAAGTTACAATGAACACATGTACAATCGATGTATGGTGTATTCCAGGGGTCCACAACTTTTTTGAACCTGTAGAACTTTTAGAATTCTGACACAGTGTGGTGGGCGCATACACAAAACGGTTGCCACACAAGGCAAAGCCAGCCACAAAATGGTTGCTATATCTTACCTTCACTTACACAATGAAGATCCTTGTGCTGTGGTGGCAGCTGCTGCCCAAGCAATTAAAAAAAAAAACCTGCACAGCCAATCAAATCTCCAGTGGCCAATTAGAAGCCTTGCTGGGCAAAAGCCCCACCTGGCCCTGCTCACTTTCTAAAACACTTAGCCGGTCCCAGAAAGATGTTAATGGGCACCACAAGCACCATGTTGGGGGACTTCTGGTATATATACTTCACTGCAGAACATTATGCTGTTTACAGGTATCTCTCAGAAAAATGAACGCAAGATATTTAGTGACTGAAAGATGGCTGTGCCAAAGACATCACAGCCCTTCCCGTGTATTTTTCCATGCCCACATAATCTCGCTACATTCATGAACCCCAGTTAAATCTTCAGGTAATATGAGATAAATTTGAATGATATATTTTTGTTTAAATTGTGTTTTGTAAACATATTGTAAGCTACTTTGGATCCCCAGTGTATGAGAAAAGTGAGGTGTGTGTGTGTGTGTGTGTGGTGTGTGTGTATTACAAAAAAAGAATTTATTCGCAAGCAAGGCATAATTTATAATACCATGAATATAGAATACAAATGAGTATGCTAAGGTTTGACTTTTTTAGATGTTGCAAAAGCCTTTGATACACATGAATGGGTTTTTTTTTTATGCTTGTCTTGAGGCATTTCACTTGGAGACACCTTTTAATATGGATTATATATGAAAAATAGAGTGCCATATAGTTCATCAATGGATTTATCTCTTGAGTCTTTCTGTATATGTTTCAGAACAAGACAAAAGTGCCTGTTATCTCTTCTGTTTCCTGCCATATTCATAGAACTGGCTGCAATAATAACCTTATGCGAGCAGTAACATCATCATCATCTTATACAAGTAGTATGTGTGTATGTGTGCATGTATTGTAATGCACAATTCATCAGTGGAATTGTATAATTTGATTAATGAATATAATCATATTAAAGTTAAAGTAATAACAGTGAATAAGTGTATGTAACATTTCTGCTACATAATCCTGCATAAATCAGATGTGCAATATAACCTTATTACAATCTAATTAATAAAAAAGTGAATAAAGTAGTAGCTAATAAAATAGGAATGAGTCTCCCCCTTTTTTTCAAATCCTTCCAGTTAGATTGTTATGATGCTAATATTGAACACTGTTAGTAAAATTCAAAGACTGAATGACTGGGGAAGAGGAAGAAGAGGAAGAGGAGGAGGAGGAGGAAGAAGAAGAAGAAGAAGAAAAAGACTTGTTTCTAAATCTTTCATTTTTAAGAATCTTTTAGTTTGGCAAATATTATATGTAGAAGGGAGGTGTTTAAGGTGATGTGTCTGGTGCTGTCTGGCATTTTCTCCTTCCTATACCTTTATTTTATTTAATCGGAACATTAAGGTGGTCAAGCAAGCAGAGAAGGTTATTTTTTCATGTTACATAGCTCAGATCAAAAACATGTTGGAATTAAATAGCAAGAGAAACTCTTATAATAAAATAGTATTTCTCTACATGTTGATCTTCCCATATATCTGATGAATGCTGGAGAACGTCATTCCAATACGTTCTTGTGAACTCTTATAATATGCTTTATAGTGATTTTGTTGTTGTTGTTATAAGCTAGAAAGTAAGGTCTGAACTAATGAAAACTGAATGGCTTAGAAAACTGTGGGATAGATTTACTTTGGCTAATCTCACAGCCTTCCAGAGATCATCTCGATGGCATAAGGGATGCATAGGTTTCACAGCTGCAAATCGTCTCATCAATGGAATTGCTCATTCTTAATATAAACTTTGACTGAATTCAGTTTGACAGCTTTGTGCTCTCTTTACATTTTAAACTTAATGATGATATACAAAAGCATATGCATGTGTTTGTATATCTGTGTCTTTTGTAAGACATTTGAGAAACAGAAAGAAAGATCTTTGATTAACAGCCTTCTGATCCACTGGATAAATGAAATTTGAAAGGTAATAATTAGACTCGTAATTACTTCGACTTCAGTCTCTCATGTTTTCTATTTCCCCTGTTTCTGGGCAGTAAGAGCAATGACTCATTAATAATAATAAAGTCATTTAACCCTGCAGGCACATTACAAGGAGAATGATGCCATTTGTCATCAACGCAAATGGAACAATCATTGGAGGGTACAAAAAAAAAAGACCACTGTTTCATATTCATGGCAAAGGATAAAAAGGGCACTTGGCACTTATTGTTAACATGACATCCCAGTCTGCTTCCTAATAATCAATAAACATAAGGGAACAGCAAGTGGTATATAAGGTACCACTAATGGGGTATTATCCTACAGTGACATTTCCACAATCAGGTTACAGCTACTGTATATGTACACACTAGATAGCATTTTCTGTTCTTGAAACTAGACATATCCACATGAATCCCTGAGCTAGAGATGAATCACAGTCTGCATTCAAGAGTATTTCTTTCATGGGTGAAGGACCTTGGTTGTCGTACACTGAAGAGCTTCACTTTGCTGAATTTCATACAACTTTTCAAGAAGGAAATGGGCAGCTTCTTTCCTACTTCTCCTGTTTAAAAACTAAGAATGATTTCAGATTTACCAACTTAGCTGTTTCAGCCCCAAACCGCCCCCTTCAATTCTGCATCTTCCTTGTGGAGACTGAGCCTGTGATCCACGTGCCATTTTCTGTCTCCTTGGAACAGTTCCCCCCTCCCCATATAATGTATACATATTCCAACGTAATTTGTGGGTCAATAAATCAACATTCTATGTCATATGTATAAATGGCATGTGTTATATGTATCAATCCTATAAAATGTTGCATACAAAACTGATAGAGATGTATATGCAATTTGTAAAGCAGGGGTGTGTGTGTGTGTGGGGTCCTGATCTGGATCAGGTCCACAATGATATAAAGGTGGGGGGGGGAACTGTCTTTTGCCCTACATGGAAAGGGCCTCCCCAAGACTGCTTTAAGCCTCAACAGGGATGCCAGAGACAGGCAAAATGCAAGGAGAGTCTTTTTTTCCTGAAGCAGGACTTAAAGAAGTGTGGTGTGGTAGAAGATTTCCAATTGCAGAAACAGCATGGGGGAGGTGAAAGTTAAACTCTCCTTCTCCAGAACCCTGGCCCATTCCAGATTGGGCCAACTCAAGGCTGCTTTTAGGAACAAATTATACCAATGGAGTTCCAATCACAGAACTCCAAAGTCAATTTAAACTTGGCCATGATGGAGAAGCTAAAGTATGTAATAAAGGAAGTTGCAAAACATCTGTTATACCAGAAAAAGTTAATTTGTCCTGTTCCTTTATTTCTGCTTGTATGGGGTTGAATATATTGGGACAGTCAACAGTGCTGGCCTTTGAGACCTACTCACTGCCAGATAGGGACTCTGACTAGGGTTGCCAAGTTACTTACCTGTTGGAGCGGGGGAGTCCCACTCTTAGTCCAGGACCCTCGCATGCATGCGAAGCATGATGATGTTGCCCAGAAGTGACATCATCACGCTGGGCATGTCACTGGGCGATGCTCTGGTAATCGCCCTAACAACTCTATGGTACCATAGAGTTTTCAGGGCAATTACTAGAGTGTCGCCCTGTGACATGCTTGGCGTGATGATGTCTCTTCTGGGCAACGTCATTGTGCCGGGCACGTTGACCAGATGTGGCCATTTCATAACTGAGGTTCCCCCCGCTGGCGGATTGGAGACCAATTTAGAGGGAAAATCTCTGCCCCCCCCCCCGGGGGGACTTGGCAGCCTAACTCTGACGGTTGCTATCTAAGGCTCTGTGATGATCTAGATAACTGACAGCTTGACTACTGCATCTCCACCCTCACCTTTGCATCCCATTTCTCTGTTTTTCATTTTCAGTCAGTTGCATGTTGCTCTAAGAATTGCTATGCTGAGTCAAAAATGAATGGTTCATCTGTGTTACCTTTTGATTGTAGTCAGCCCAGGGTCTCAGAGAAGTTCATATGCTGGCGATAGCCCACCCTGACTCCTTCACTCCCTGCAATCATTCCTATATAAATACTGATATCAGTCCTGCCCGTCAAGACAGCAAGACACATCGACATACAATGGTCATTTTAAATAGTGTTCAACTAAACAATGGCTAAAATGAAATTCCAAAGCAAACAGTTTGGAGGTGCTGCCTCAGATAAAATCTGTAGAAAATAGGAGAGAAGCAAAAAAGTTTCAAATTCATTACTCCCACAGGGTCCTGATCTCAACTTTAAACATTACTAGGGTTGCCAACCTCCAGGTGGCACCCAGAGATCTCCCATCATTACAATTGATCTCCAGATGACCAAGATCAATTCCCCTGGAGAAAATGGCTGCTTTGGAGGATGGACTTCATGGCATTATGCTGCAATGAGGTCCCTTCCCTCCCCAAACCTCGCCTTCCCCAGGCTCCATCCCCCAAATCTCCAGGTATTTCCCTACCCAGAGCTGGCAACCCTAAACATTACTTGGTTGTGCATGCAAGAATTCCACAATCTAGCGGTACAGAGGGAGAAGATGCATTTCACTAAGATGCCAAGGTCCCATGGACACAGATCAAAGTGCATTTTTCATAAGCAGTAATGGTGTGTTGTTTCCCTCCTTTGTTCAAATGGGCAGTTTCATTGAGAAGCACCCTTAAGACAGTACACTGCATTCTTGACCAAGCTCCACTACTGCATGACACACAACAAAAAAAACTCCTCCAAAATTAACCATTATATTGGGTAACCCATCTCCTCTTCCAGTCATGACCTCTCAATGGTACTTAGCAAAGAGAAAATAAATGTGACAGTTTTTTTTTAAAGTAATGTTAATTGTCCTCGGTAATAATAGTCTCTTCACTAAATAATGGCACTTCTACAGATTCATGAGAGTCCATTCATTCCTGTATGTAAAATGAGAGATATTACACTTGTTCAGCATTTAACCTAATTAAGAGCATCTGTTATCCCTAATACTCCTTAAAAGTAGTTAAGGCCCAAGAGTCTATGCAGACTTATTGTATGCTGCAATAAGCTTTCAGAATATAGTTAATTCAATCCTTTCTAATATTTCAATATTTACTTAATTTATGAATGGTGTACTTTGATTTTGTGTGTGGGGGGGTTGTCTCTTTTTTTAAAGAGACGCACTTCGGATTTAAGAAAAGCCATTTTGTTACCTTCAGTACATTACTGTGAGTGGTTTTCTAGGTACCGGAGGATGGAACTAGATATGAATCCTACTCTGTGGTTTCAAATCAATTGATGCCCTTGAAAGAGATGGAGAAACTGTCAGCATAATGACTTTCACTAAGCATTATTGGGACCCCGGGAATGCTGTTTTTAGTGGCAGCTCCAAGTCTGCTGTTATACCAGCTTCTGCGCTGACACAATTACCATTCAATAAACAAAGATGCTTATAGAACAAATTTAGACCTTTAAGACCAACAAAGGTTTATTCAAGGTATGAGCTTTCGTCTGCAAGGCACACTTTTTCAAATACAATCGGAATGGGAGATGAGGTTCTAAACTTATAGACAGGGATTTAAAGGTGCCACTGGACTCTAAATTTATTCTGCCGCTTCAGACCAACATGGCTGGCTCTATCTTCAAAGATGCTTATAATTATAGTAAGACATTTTGAAATGTTAAGACTCTATTTTTAAAGTGTCTTGATTGTATAAGTTGTATGTACCTTCTACTTTGCTTTTGTTGATGGGGAAAACCTGAAATAACACTTTTTTTTTTAAAGTTTCCCATTTACTGCCAGTACAACCTACTAGATGTCTATGATTTATACTACAGATGAAAAAGGTGTTGGCTCACCTTGCCTCATTAATGTCCATTATTTGCACATTTAAAAGGGATAATATTTTTTTTAAGATGCTTATAATCAGGGATGTACACAAACACACACAGAGAAAATATTGGCTTTAGATCATTTCCTTTTCTTAAAAAAATATTTTTTGTGATGTGTTCTACTTATTGTTATCCTTATATTCCTCCTTTCTCCCTCCTGCCCTTACAAGTGGTTGGCTTCAGGGGGCATGGGCTGCATCCACTGAATTGCCCAACAGAGGGAATAGGAGGCAAAATCTCTCTCCCTGTTGGGAGTCCCCCAGTATCTTGGATGCTCTGATAGTCAGAGGTGCCATGGTTTGGTGCCTGCTAAATAATGTCAGGCACCCCAAGACTGTCATAATAACATGTCATGTCAGATGCATCAAGATCTCACAGAATGATGACAGGGAAAGTTGCAGTCCTACTGTTATGTATTTGGACTGAAACATTCCAGGACTGTTCTACCAGAGATGGGCTGAGCTTGGAGCCCAAGAACAATAGCCCACCAGGACTCTGGAAGTAACCAATCAGGAATTCATGTTATGTAAATAGCCTATCGTTGGGAGTGGGGTGTGTTTGGGTGTGGCAACTGCTTCCTATTTAAACAGGGCTGTGGCCCTGGAGTTCAGTCTTATACTTGCTGAAATCACTAATAAAGTAGAGCTGATCACTAGTAGTGATCCATGGTGCTGATCCATGGAACCCACTATTTAACACCTACCTCCCCATGACCTGCTCAGCACCAGGTCAATCCCTGGCATCAGCTCTAGCCCATCCAGTAAGAGGAGGGAGGGGAAAGGCTTTCATGTCAGTTATATTATCTCCTTTCCCTGCTTCATTTTCCCCTCCCTCTGTCCTTCATAAACTCCAAGCCAGACATCAGAATAACAAAGATATCAGAATACGAACGCTGCTAAATACAGCATTTTAATTCGTGATCAGTATAATTATATTGACAACTGTATTTTTCATTTAATTTGATCAATTAATATCCAAATACTCATCCCTGCTTACCGTATGATACTATAAAATGGCACTGTATAACAAAGGAAATGTTAGTATGCACAGGGGTCCGATGGAGCGGGAGCGCACAGGAGCGCAGCTCCGGGAGGGAGGAGCCCAGGGGGCGGGCACATGACCAAGCCCCGCCCCCTCCTCGGCTTCCCCGAGCAGTGTAGAGGCGCAGCGCCCCGGGGAAAGCCCTGCTAGGGTCTTTATTGTTTTTAATGTTTTGTCTTAATATTGATAATTTTATCCTTGTTCCTTTTATGACTGTGTGCTGCTTCTCCAGAGACTTGCTCAAGGTGGCATATAAATTTCCTAAGTATACCATTTTTTATCTGGGCACATGGCACATAAGTGCTGGAGAAATTTCACCAACCCTTCAGCAGCTTCCACCCCATCAGTTTGGTGTAGTGGTCAGGAGTTGGACATTAATCTGGGAGAACCGGGTTTGATTTCCCACACCTCCTCCACATGCAGCTGCTGGTGTGACCTTGGGCCAGTCACAAGTTCTCTCAGAGCTGTTCTCTCATGAGCAGTTCTCAAAAGACCTCTCTCAGCCCCACCTACCTCACAGGGTGTCTTGTTGTGGGGAAGGGAAGGGACGGGAAAGGGATGGGTGGTGCCCATGTCCTGGGTATCTCAAGTCTACTTGAAACCTGGTGGTTTCAAGGGAGCAGGAAGAGAATGAGGGTGTGTTCTTTGCGCTTATTTTTATTGCACAAAGTATTGGATGGGGAAGGGAATGGAGGAAGAGCAGGTCAGTTTCACTCACCTGTGGAGTGGAGCCTGAGGGGTGGGTGTTGCCTTCTGACACACTTCCGGTATGTTAGGGGGTGTGGCATATGCAAATGAGTTATGGTAATGAGCTCCTGCACCTCTTTTTCTACGAAATGACCCCTGAGTATGCACAACTTGGCATTCACGTTCAGTTTAAAAAATGATCCTCCAGCCCTAAAACACCTCACCAATGAGAAAACATTTGGATGACACCAAATGGACAACTGCCATTGGTTCATTGTTGCTCAAACAGAAGCGATGGTACCCAAATCACTGCTGACTCAGCAAACACCATTCAGCCACTTAACAGCACTGTGATACCAGCAGTCCAGTGGGAGGGGCATAGTTCTGTAGCAGAGCATCTGCTTGGCAAGCAGAAGGTCTCAGGGTTTATCCCCAGCATCTTCAGTTAAAGAAAAGATCAGCTCACAGGGGATGTAGAAGAACTCTACCTAAGACCCTGAAGGGCTGCTGCCAGACAACTAGACAGTTCAGACCTAGATAGACCAAAGGTCTGATTCACATAAGGCTGTTTCATGTGTGTTCATGTATTCAAAAGTGACCCTGGGACTTATTTCCAGCCAGGGTGCTAAGTGTACTCATAACTTAAATGCTTCAGATCTCAGCAAAACATATAATTAGTTATATCAAATACAGTAATCAAATTTATCCCCACACTGCCCTGACCTGGGTAGCCCAGGCAAGCCCAATCTTAGAAGCTAAGCAGGGCCGACCCTGGCAAATACTTAAATGGGAGACATCCTAGGAATACCAAAGCCATGATGCAGAGGCAGGCAGCAAGCCCCATCTCTGAAAGTCTTTGCCTCCCAGCCCCACTAGGGGTCACCAGAAGTCAGCCATAACTTCCAGGCATGCAGACACGCGCGCACACACACAAATACATACAAAAATTTTTATCTCCACACTGGCCTCCCTCATCCCTTGTATACTTGGCTGAAAGTACCGATGCTCCCTTCACAAAAGTTCTAGTTAACCAGAATCACTGGGATTCAGAAGAAAAAGGAAATAAAACATATACGGTAAGATTATTCCTTATGAATTAAAAAAAATCACAAATCTGAATTTCAGAGGCATCAGGATAAAATGCAAAGTAAACATGGAAAAATAGAATACTATTGCTATTTCTCTCCTCATAAATTGCCGCCATGTGTATAACATGACCTCAGTATGAACTTCAACATTATGGGGACTTAAACTGTTATTTAGTATAAACAACTGCATCTGAATGTAATCCAATTTTCTCTCCAGAATAAATTTGGATAAAGGGGAAAAAAAACATGTGGAAATAAATATTCTTTAATGCATCCAAATCCAGAAAAAAACAGTCTCTGTACATAGGTTTATATTCATTATTAGAGAGCTGCATCAAATGGGTGCAGAGAGAACCCTTAAATTTGGGGTGGTTTTTTTTTTTTTTTATTGAAGCATCAGTCTTGTGTTTCTTAAGGAAAGAGGCCTAGTCAAACTGACAAAACCGAAATCTTATGAGCACTGCAATTTTCACATCAATTTCAGGTAAAATGTTTTGAATGACTGTCATTTTTACCCAGTTTGATAAATTACCCCCAAATGGTTGATAATTTAAAGCAGGATAATCCAGATTCCATTGTGCTCCAATCACACTCAATGGTGATATAACAGTTGCCTGAGTAAAATATATATCAACGTGCAGTGTTTGAATAGGTTGGCATTACACTCAAAAGGAATGAATACCCAACTGGTGTTTCCAGAGGAGAACTTGTGCTGATTTCCTATGTGTGCTAAAAAATACTGCTTGCAAGGGCTTTTTACTCTGACCACAGTGGTCAGGCACTGTCAAATAGGAGGCCAAGCACCTTTGTAGAAATGTATTCCGGAGACAATCAACAGCCAAATTAACCCAGCCTGCCTCCCAGAGTTTCCAAGGCCAGCATATTCTCACTTTTATGCTGGCTATGGTGTTTGCCTTATCAACACTTCTGTAAAGACACCATGCAACAACCACTTGTGCCTATGAAAGCTTCTTGGGTCATGGCTGCCAGGACTTCAAGGGTAAAAATTGTCCTTGAAGTTTAGGCAGATATAGGTTTGCCAGTCATTGGCTGGCAACCAGTGGGAAAAGGGCAGAGATGGGAGGAATGACCTTGCACCAAAGGCACAATATCAGTGCTGGTGAATACCTGGAAGTGACATCGCTGTGTCTGTGTACCACCCTAGGGTTCCTCTAAAACAGTATGGTTTTACCATAGAGTTTGGAGTGAATCCTAGATCCTCACATAAATACAGTGAAGTCACTTCTAGCACTGTTGGTAGGGCTCCAATTTTCCTGCCTATTTTCCCATCACTGCCCTGCCAAGTAGTGGAAGGCAGAGCAGCAGAGGGTGGGAAGGCAACCCTATGTACAGAAAAAGACATTTTGTACATTATGAAAAGACAATTTGAGGTTTAAATACAAAGCACTTGGAGGAAGGCAATAAAGAATAGGAACTCAGTGACGAGCACACTCTCTGCAGTTTACCTATGTTAAAGTAGGGCCTGGAGTTCTGCCAGAATTCCAACTGCTCTCCAGACTACAGACTTCCCTGGAGGAAATGGCAAAGGGAGGGTGGACTACCACAGAAACAGAACTCCTAGAGCTTACAGCCAGTTTGGCGTAGTGGTTAAGTGTGTGGACTCTAATCTGAGAGAACTGGGTTTGCTTCCCCACTTCTCCACATGCAGCTGCTGGATGCCCTTGGGCAAGCATAATTCTGTCAGAGCTGTTCTTGAAAAAGCAGCTCTCAGAAGAGCTCTCTCAGCCCCACCTATCTCACAGGGTGTCTGTTGTAGGGAGGCGAAGGGAAAGGAGTTTGTAAGCCACTCTGAGACTCCTTCGGGTAGTGAAGGGCGGGGTATAAATCCAATCTCATCTTCCTCTTCCTTCTCCTCCTCCTTCCTGAGCTGAAACTCTGCCCTCCTCAAGTACCACCCCCAAATCTCCAAGAATTTCTTAAGTCGGAGTTGGTATCAAAACTGAGTTACAGCATCTGCAAACACTTGGGAGAGGGGGAAGGGTTTTTATCAAGAGTTCTAAATTGGCTCACCTTTTTTTCCACAGGCATATTTTCCCCCACACTATTTTTTTCCTGCCACTGTGGAGCTACAGCATAAGTAGAGGCAGGGAGCTGTGTGTTCCAAAATCTAGGACTTTTCAACCACTTTTCTTTTTTTAGCTTACTGATTCATGTGATGTTTAAGAGGAATTCCTTCCCCCAAAATACTTGAAGCTTTATGCGTTTGGAGTATCTGGGGCCTCCTCGGCCTGAATTATGATTGAATTACCAGACTTAGTGTATTGTATTGTTCGGCTGCACCTATAGAAAGGCCTCAATTCGATTTCTGCAATCAAGAACATTTCACTGAGGCAAGTAATCAACTTCTGAGCATGTACCAGTTACAAGTATTGGCCTCAAAAGCCTATTCTAATGACCTCCAACCACACCCCTCAAGCAGCACATAAGTTCAAAACACACTTCATTTTAAATTATGAAAGGAACAATACTTTCAGGGCACAGGAGTTGAATCATCATATAAAGGATGATTATGAACTGGGGAAGTTTGTGTTCTGAGCCCAACATTTTGTAACTTCAGTAGTGTTGGTGGGGGAAAAAATCAAGGAGTACTCTAGAACAAGTTCAACCTTTTAAGGATGGTCCAAATTAATGGTGTCAGTCCCATCCGGACCTGTGAACTTTATGCTCTCTTTAGCCAGATATGACGGCAATTTAAAAACTTCAAGCACCCCAAGTAACCAAATGACTTGCCTTTCTCAAAGTTCAACACAAGGGCCAAGCAGTAAATTGAAGCTTCTCTGTCCATTAAAGTACTCACCTGTCTGCTGTGGCGCTTCCCACTCCTTCAGCCTTAAAATTCATTCATCTTCCCTCTCAAAATGTCATTAATATGTTTAGTGTTAATTCATTCTAGCCCCGATGCTTCAATTCGGGTTCATGTTAGTAGAATATATTCATCACAAATGATGAGACTTGAAAAGGCAGATTTAGATTCTGACGGAGAATAATTTATCATGGCTGGGTAGAAGCTGCCCACCAACTGGGCTATTTGAAAGCTGCAAGATGAAAATATACTGACTGGAGAGATTTTATAGAGGGAGGAAAAAGAAAGAAATTAAAAGCTAGAGGAGACTGAAATCAGGGTTGGCTTTTTTTTTTTTAAAGCAAGTCTCCAGACAAGTTTTATTTCCTTCTTTTACTGTCACAGATTTCTGCAGATCTGAAAAGACACTAGATTCCTTGGTTCTCATTTGAGAACAAGGATAGCAAATTATTTTGAGATAATCAAGCAAGGGGTGGGGTTGTTTGAACCTCTGGGGTCACAGCTAGTTTAATAATGTGAAGAACATACACAAAAAATAGTGGTGGTGGGAACTGCCATCACATCACAGCTGACTTATGGAGCCTTCTCAGTGGCAGCTCCATACTGGTGGAATGAGCTCCCAGAAGAGATTAGAGCCCTGCGGGATCTTTTGCAGTTCCGCAGGGCCTGCAAGACGGAGCTCTTCCACCAGGCTTTCAACTAAGGAGCCGCCCTCACCACTACCACCAACAACTGTGGTTATGGGCCTGGCCCCAGCTCTGAGATCAAGCCATACCATCATGCAACATAAGAAGATCACCGAGTTGGAAACTGTCTGCTTGTTTACATCCTATAGCATGCCATCTTAACTAATGAAGGAACTATTACTAGCACTTTATGATTTATCTGACTGTTTTAAATGATTTTATGTGGATTTTGTGGTATTTTGTACCAACTACTGTAAGCTGCCCTGAGCCTGCTTGTGAGGAGGGTGAGATACTAATTGAATGAATGAATGAATGAATGAATGAATAATATAGAGTTTTCCAGACAACAGACATTCAGAGGTGGTTTGCCATTGCCTGCCTCTGCATAGCAGTCCTGGACTTTCTTGGTGGTCTCCCATCCAAGGTACTAACCAGGGCTGACCCTGCTTAGCTTCCAGGATTTGACGAGATCAGGCTACCTGATCCTCCTCACCCCAACCCTCCTTTCTGGCTGTCCTCACTCAAAGGTACCGCTAAAGAGAAGGGGAAGGTTGTGTGCGTGTGGGGTTGCCAAGTCCCCCCGGGGGTCGGGGAAACCCCTGCTCCAGTGGCTTGCTGCCCACTGGCCTGGATTGAGCTGCCAGGGGGAACCCCACCCCCAAATTGCTGGGCTGAGGAGACATGCCCAGTGCAATAACGTCACCCAGAGGTGACGTCATCGCGTCGGGCACGTTTCGGGGGGACGCTCTGTAATTTGAGGGAAAACTCTATGCTTTTCCCTCTAATTACTGAGGTCCCACCCCCAACGTGCCTGATGGAATGATGTCACTTCCAGGTGATGTCATCGCAGCGTGCATGCTTTGCACGCATACCAGGACCCTCCCAGAGCAGCAAGGACTTCCCCGTGCTACAGGTAAGTTGCCACTTGGCAACCCTACGTGCGTGAGAGAGGGCTTGTGCTATTTGCTCTCTTTCTTTCTCCTGTATGATACAGTGTGCCACCACTCAGGCTCTACCCATCCATTCTCTCTCTGCAGCTTGAGGCACAGATAGAGGATGTGTGTGTGCATGCTTCACACACACACACCCTCCTTGGCCAGCTAACTGACTTTAGCCCAGTCAGGAATTTTTGGTCTAGGCATGGACAAGCTGTCAGACGCCCTGGGTGAGATCTCTGACCACACACTTTAGAAGAAGAAGAAAAAAAGAAGATCTTTAATTACTAAAATACAGTATTGATTCACTAGAGCACAAGAGCACTGGAAACACTACAGCAAATCATTACAGGGCATTATAGAACTAAGAAAAGAAGAAATAACCCATGAAGCTACATTTAGGATTTCAAGGACTCTTCAAGACGTTGGCAGGAGGATGGGGGGATGCTCAGGAAGCCGGAAGTGTAGCCCCCAATGTGCTGACGTCACCGGAAGTGAAGTTGCATATCACCCAGAAGTGACATAGGCATGTCGGGGGTGGCATTCTGGTTTTTGGGCAAAACTCTATGGTAAAATTGTTCTCAAACCGTAGAATTTGCGCAAAAACCAGAACATCACACGCACACGCCAGTGGGGGGGGGGGGGGTTCCTCCCACTGGCTAGCTGGCTGGCAGCGGGCAGGAGCCCAGAAAAGTGGGGGACCTCCCAAACTGGGAAGTGGTAACCCTACCTGCATTGCACAAGTCACCAGTGCATTCCCTGGGCAATGGATACAAGCCTATTGGAACTTTAAAGTAGAAGCTGATCAAGGAGACTTTACTCCATTTCTCCCCATTCCCCAGTTTTTGGCTTGCACTCTTTTTCACTGTGTGTCAGGACTCTCCCAGATGTGTGTGGAAAGTTCACTTTGACCTAGAGGGGTTCACTTTGACTATCCTGAAACTGTGTTTGTGTTCCATGTGTGCTGCTCTGCACTTTTCTCCAACCATCCCTAAACATTTATGGCCTAACTAAGGCTATCTAAATAGCCATCTGTCTTTCCCATTCCTGGCAGGTGGGCAGATGACCATCTTTGTCCTGTTTCTCCATCTATCTTTCCCTGAGAGGGGTGGTGGTCTCCCCTGAAGTGGGAAGGAAGTCATCCACTTCTAAAGAAACCTACTCTGTACCCAGCAGAGTTGAATAACTACCACCCAGTCCCAAATGTGCCAGTCTTTAGCAAGGTGACTAAATGAGCAGTGGCTTGGCAATTTCAGATATTCCTGAATTAAGTAGATTGTTTTGATCCCTTCCAGTTTGGTTTCAGGCCCAGCTTTGGGACTGAAAATGCCTTGGTCACTCTGGCAGATGATCTGTGCCAGGTGATAGATGGACAGTGTAATCCTGTTACTTCTCCTGGAACTCTCAGTGACTTTTGATACCATCAGTCATGGGATCCTTCTGGACCATGTTTTGGGTCTGGGACTGGGAGGCACTGTTTTGTGGTGGGTTTGGTCCAGATTCCAGAATGTGGTGCTGGAAGGGCTGCTGCTTGGCCCCTTGGCCTCTGACAAGGTTCAGTCTTGTCTGTGCTTTTTAACATCTCTGTGAATCCACTGGGAGAGGTCATCCAGAGACTTTGGCTAAGTTGCCACCAATATTTAGATGACATTCAGCTCTGTCTCACGCTTCAAGTAGCTACCAGGGAGGTTGTGCAAACCATGAACAGGTGGCTGGAGACAGTTTCAGGATGGATGAGGGCTAACAAGCTGAAACTTAATCCTGACAAAATGCAGGTGCTTCTGATGGTGGGAAAGTCTGGCCTAGGAACTGGGGTGTCTCTAGTTCTGGATGTGGTTACACCCTCTGCCCCCTTGGGAGCAGGCTTGTAGCTTGAGGGTACAATTGGACTCAGGCCTCTTGTTGGATAAACAGGTGGCAGTGGTAGCCAGGGGCACCTTTTACCAGCTTCGGCTGGTGAGCCAGCTGCAGCTTTTCCTGGAAATATATTGCCATTGTGGCACATGCCCTGGTAACATCAAGATTAGATTACTGCAATGCACTCTACAATGGGCTGCCTTTGAAGACTGTCCAGAAGCTACAGTTGGTACAAAGTGCTGCAGCTAGAACAATGACTGCATTGGGTTGTAGAGACCGTATCAGTTCCATCCATAGGTGTCAACTTCAGGGGGGCTGGGGAGCTGGAGCCTCCCCCTCAAACTTTTCCAGGACATACTGAGCGTCCCCCAGAGACAATGACCTGTAATGTCTCTGGCCCAGCCCCAGCCCCCCCCCCCCCCCCCCGGGAAACTGGAAAGTCTACACCCTCCTACACTTGCTCCAATTTGCCTCCAAGCCCAATTCAAGGTGCTGGTCTGTGTGTGTATGTATACAAAGTGCCATCAAGTTGCAGCTTGATTTATGGTGACCCCATCGGGTTTTCAAGGCAAGTGATTAAGCAGAGGTGGTTTGCCATGGCCTTCCTCTGCAGAGTTTTCCTTGGTGGTCTCCCATCCAAGTACCAACCCTGCTTGGCTTCTGAGATCTGATGAGATTGGGCTATACTATACAATTTCACATGCCCAAGGTGCTGGTATTGATTTTTAAAGCCTTATATGTCCTGAGACCAGTATATCTGAAGGGCTGTGTACTCCCATATGAGTCTACCCTACCACTAAGGTACACCAATCAACATTTTTTGGTGGTCCTCAGCCCCAGGGACATCTGACTTGCCTCGACCAGGGCCAGGGCTTTTTCGGCCCTGGCCCCTGCCTGGTAGAATGAGCTCCCAAGTGAGAGCAGGGCCCAGCATGATTTATTCCAATTCCTCAGGGCCTGCAAGATGGAGCTCTTCCACCGGGCTTTTGGTTGAGGCAGAAAGCGTCTCCCTCTTCCTTGGGTCAGCCCCATTTACAGCTTGGGTTGGCCCCCATTTATAGCCTGGGTCTGTGATTCCAAACTGTACAGATCTCTGGGAATTTATTCCCAGAACTGTCAATCACTGGGGGTTGCTGGCTTTGGTGTAGTGGTTAAGTGTGCAGTTTGCTGTAGCCAGTTTGGTGTAGTGGTTAAGTGCACAGACTCTAATCTGGGAGAACCGGGTTTGATTCCCCACTCCTCCACTTGCACCTGGCTGGATGACCTTGGGCAAGCCATAGCTCTGTACCAGCTGTTCCCTCAAGGACAGCTTGGGAAAAAGCTCTCTCAGCCCCACCTACCTCACAGGGTGTCTGTTGTGGGGAGGATAAGGGAAAGGAGTTTGTAAGCCACTCTGAGACTACAAGTGAAGGGTGGGGTATAAATCCAATCTCTTCTGTTCTTCTTCTTCTTCATCAGAGTTGTATGTTTTAATATGTTTTAACATGGTTTTAATTGTACTGTATTTATATTGTTGTACTATATTTATATTGTTGGAACCTGCCCTGAGCCTGTCAAGGGGAGGGTGGGCTATAAATCCAAGTAAATAAATAAATAAATAAATTTTCAGAGGTCCTGCTTTGGGTGCCTCCACCATCTGAGGCTAGATGGGTGGCAACACGAGAAAGGGCCTTCTTGGTTGTGGTGACATAACTCTGGGACACACTCCTTAGGGAGAATCATCTGTCTCCCTTGACTGTTGTTTTCCACCAGCAAGTGAAGGCTTGCATCCCCCCACTAACTCTTATTAGCCCTCCTGTTTCATGTGTTATGTTTCTGGCAGAAATCTCAAAACTATGCTACCTGCATAGGACTACCCTTGACCAGAATGTTGAAATTTCAGCTAGTTAAAAATATGGTGGCTCACCTGTGTGTAATGTGTATATTGCATCTCTGCTACAAACACTTCATTGGATGCCTATAATTTTCTGTGAGTTCATTTCCAAGTATGAATTGTCTTTTGTGACCTAGGACACAGATTTCTACAGGACCCATTAGGAGCTCCCTGCAAAAGCTCCTCTCAACCAAACATGTTCTGTTAAGTATTCTATCTTGTGAACAAGTGAAATCAGCAGCTGGGCTGCTAGAAGCTTTTCAGTGTTCCATCCTACTTGGTGGAATGGCCCAAACAATGGCAGGAAAACTTCTCTGTTTTGGACTTTCTGGAAGCTCTGCAAAGTGGAGTTACTTAGACAGCCTTGCTTAAGGAAATAATGTTTGCGGTCAACAGTTTATACTCGGGATCTATGTTTGTGTTTTTAAGTGGGATAGCTGTGACTATAATGTTTTATTGTGGCTTCTAATGAACATCATAATTCAGTTCGAGTCCCTTTGGGAGAAAAGAAGGTTAAAAGTGCTACAAGTAAATAAACAAATTAGTATTCTCTATTTCATTTCTTTTTAGTGTTATTGTACCTTTTCATAAGGGAGTTTGGCTCTCTGCTTTTTACTGTTTGCTTTGTAGTGTAGTGTTTGCCCTGTCAGTGCAGCTTTTTAATGAACATTACAAGGTATTTATGCACACGGTTTATGTCATATATGTATATAAGAAAGACATAATGTGTAGTTCTGACTAACTGATGCACAGATATTGCCACAGAGTAAAGAACCATGTCTTTGATTCACAGAAAGGAGGATCAAAATTGAAATGGGGATTGGGGGGGGGGGGGGGGGGGGTCAAAAGAACAAGGGTAAGAAATTGGTTTGGGTTGCTAGATGTTCCAGGCAGACAAGATGCACAATTGTTGCTTTGGGTGGAAGTCATATGATTCTCACAACACCAAATTCTAGACTTACTTTGCTTTCTATCTGCTGAGTTCTTGCCACAGTTCACTGATGAAAACCACAATCCTTGCTCTCTCTTCCACACAGAGTAACACAATTCCTAGCAGAGTCCATGCTAAATGGGTTTGGGCTAAATTAAAGAGACCCTTGAACTGCAACAATCGATGCCTTTCATTGATTTTAAGCTTTTGTCTATTTGTAATTGACACGCTAACAAGCCCAAGTTCCCTTTCACAGTCATTAATAATCCTATAAATGAGCCTGGAAGTCTAATCCTTTTTCTGCAAAGGCCCTGTTAACCACAAAGAGTTAATCAATTACTTTAATAAAGGTCACTTTAGAAAAAGGATTCAAGTAAATGAGTCGAGATGAGTAGATATTGGTAGCAGACCCCGGTGAATTCCTAGAGATATAACCCACCTTAACTTAATTAAAGTCAATGACTTAATAAAGTTCTTATTTAGTAAACCAATATCCAAACTTCTCATGACTATTCTAATTTTAATGAACTTCTGTGCACTCTCTTATTCTGTCAACCAGATCAAAATGTAATAAATCCCACTCTCTATTACCAAGCATAGTATATGGGGGGGAGTAGATTGCCTGTATAAAATTTGATGCGCTTACTTTTAATCACACACAGACAAAGGCATCAAACATTGCCAAAGCTAAATCGTTAATGGTTTCCTCTAAGTGCTGAAAAAAATGGCAGAGAGACCTCTAATTCATGGTTCCAATCCTGATTCAAATGTTGGGTTTGTTGAATTTTAAGTTAAGGGGCAGAGAAATATCAGATGACATATATTTGTTTATATGCTTGTCATTGTTTTGTTGTTCTGTGTTTTTCTGTTTATTTTATATAGATGTGTTTTGGTTGCCTACACAAGTTGTACAGCTTTCAAATATGCAGTTTAGAAGCAGAGTTTATAAATAGCTTACAAAGTGCATATATAAAAGCGTTGCCATTTATATGTATAATAGATATGTAATGCATAATATTTAGTTTTGATATAAAAATAACATAGAGAAATGGAGAAAATTCAGCATCAGGAACACCCTGTGGCTATATCTTTCCCCCAAAAGAACAGCTGTACATAGGCTTTCCAAATCATAAAGATGGGTCGAAAGGGAATTGATCAGCCCTTTTTCCTTCCCACCACAGCACAATTCAAATCAGGTTTCCACATGGGTACACTGGAAAGTTCAATATTAGCAGTGATCTGTTCATGAACGTTATCGCATCTAAGGATCAAACTAGATGTTTAACATGCGACCACCAAGGGGACTTGCTGTCAGACAGCAACTGTGAATTCCCCATGGGGACTCAGTTCCCAACTGCTGCAAAGCCCTGATTTGCATTGGAACCACAGCAAGGTAAGGAAGGGCTTCATCCTTCCTCCCTGCACTGTTTTCCCGACCTGAGAGGGCTCAGAGGAAATGGTGCAATGGAGAAGGCTGAGGCTCCTCTCACCTATGTCATTCAAAGTGAGCCCTGTGGTATTGGGGAACTGAGTTCCCATGAGGAACTTGCAGCTGCCATCTGACTGCAAGTCCCCACGGCCATCCCACATGAAATGCAATATCTAGTTTGGACCTATGTCTGACCTACTGGGCATCACTCTAACCAGTGCCCAGCTATGCCTGGCCTACTGGGTATTACTAACCAGTGCTTGGCTCATAAGTCACTACCATCCTCAAAACTCTTTCAGTAGTAGACTTGGTACAGCAAAGCCTGGACTTGGTACTCGCTTGGTACTCACAACTCAGCCAACCCAAATTTATTGTAAAAAGTCAATGTGGATTCACCTCTATCAAATGAATTTACCTATCATCTCTGACTGATATGCTAGCGTAGGCAGTGGCAGATGAAAAAGGGATTCTGTTTCTATACGGCAATCAACTTTCCGCTGATAGATGTGGCAACAAAATCATTAGAATCACAATGAATAGGGAAAGCGGTGCTATTGACGGTGAATGCCAGAAAGGTTAACAGAAGACTAAACAAGGCTATGTGTGAAAAGAGAGGGTTACCTATTCTGGAGCATAAATGCTAAGAATGGGAAGCTAAATAGAAAGTATTGTGAGGAGGGATGTGTGGGGAGCTGAATACCTGAAATCTAGGATGTACGGCACATAAAGCATGGAACACTGCTTAGCTCAGTGTTACAAATGGGAAAAAAGGAAGTATGTCACACTCTCACACATGAAAAACACAAAATAATCTTGCTAGGGAAAAAAAGATTTACTCTCAGATCTATCACCACTTTTAGAAGATGTGAGATAAATCTTGGTATTGTTTACATCATAGGTAGCACACTTGCATGGTGGCATTGTGACCTTTAAAACCACCCTGTATGAGACAGATTGCTGTCAGTATTGTATGCCCTAACCGTTCTGAGAATCTAACTCAATGAGATTTTGGAAGTTCTGCAATCAGATCTTTACAAACTTTCTTAAAAGTCAAGTATCAGCAGGGTTGCCAGATCCCTTTTGCCTGCTGGCAGGGGGATGGGGGACACTCCAGAACTGGGAAGTGACATTGCCCCATTTCCCCCCTCACGAAACAGTGACGATGCACACATGCCTGCGTCACCCAGAAGTTACATCTGCATGTCCGTGATGTTGGGGGCAATGCTCTGGATTTTGGACAAACTCTAAGGTAAAATCAGCATCAAGCCACAGAGTTTTGCCCAAAATCCAGAGCATCACCCCCTCCCTAATGTCACCAACGTGCCAACATCATTTCTGGGTGACCCAGGCATGGTGTGTGCTACAGTGCTGTTGGAGGGGATTCCCTCTTGCTGGCCAGCTGGCTGGTGGCAGGCAGGAGCCCACAAAATCAAGGGACACCCCCCCGCCCCCACTGGACAAATGGTAACCCTAAGAGTTAGCCTTTCAAGGTGATGAATTCAGTGCAGGCTGCAGCACAAGAAGGGGGGACAGGTTTAATCCTTCCATACATCCATGGTTTGGCCACCTGAAACCATCCTCCAACCCCAGGAAAAGTAAGAAAAAAGACAGTCAGAGAGAAGTTGCCTGCTTGCCACTTCTCTTCTGGGGCTACCACCACGTTCAGGACATATTATGTTTGCTGCATGTATTATTCTATTGTTGCTATATTGTCTTCTACTGCTGTGATATCATTTTTATCTGCACTGTGTCTGCACTCTGTATCATGCCTAATATGCATATGCTTATTCAGATTTCTGTACTCAGTTCCAGTACATTGCTTATTAAATGGCTTCTCATATTGATTGCAACAATTTATACTTATAATCTGGTATGAGCAGGGAATTCCCTGCTCCCAGGTCCTATTGCCTGCAGGGAGGGGGAAAACTAATCAGGCCTTGTCTACTTACAGGAAGTTCTTACCACAGAGTTCCTGCAAATTCCTAGAGCTACCTGGAAATGACAAAGGATAGCTCTAAGAATTGCTGGAAACTCTATGGTAAGAATTTCCTGTAAGTAGATGAGGCTTTATCTTCCTTCTAATTTTTTTTCCCCTGGGAGTGTGCTGGCTGGCTACTTTAGCTGTGAGTCTCAGTGAGAAAGGCAGACTATAAAAGCAGTAAATAATGAAATAAAACAAATAATCAGCCTGCCTGAAGTATCAGTTAAAATTCACAAAACTGTGAGTAGGGAGGCAGCTTAAATTTCTTCTCCCCCTGCACCATCAGTCCAATCAGAATCCTCAGCTCTGCTTACCCGCTATTTGACTTCAAAGAAGTAGGGAAGGTGGGATTAAAAATCTCCCAAGAATATTCTGAATTAGGTTCTCAGAGAGAACTGAGGTGAAAATTGGAGACCAAACCTGTGGCCTTCTGCAAACAGAACATGAGGTCTAATCCTGGACGATTAGACAAACTCCCCAATTGAACTGGTATACAGGACATGTTCCCTTCATATGCAACGGCCCCAAATGGCAACATGAAACTCTGTTATCCAAACAGGTGAGTGAAGCATGAGAGTGACAGGACTATTCTGTGGGAAAAGGTAGTCATAAGTTTCTTCCTTAAGGGAAGATAGAAATAAACAGAAGAGCAAGAGGCTGGTGGGAAGCTTCCAAAACTGCTGAAAGCCTGCAGGTGGTGCTCCATTAGCAGGCCTTGTAAATGGACCCCACAGGGTTGGTTGTTTGTGTAAACTAAACCCTGAAGGATTATCTGCCCCATTCACCACACTTGTGTTAGAATGATGAAAGGGATCTGCTTGAATCCCAGCATGGTATTAGGGTTCCTACACGGTAAGTAATTCCATGCCCACTGCAAAGGGGGAGAAGATGCATTTCTCTGGGTTAGTTATAACAACTGGGCATAGCATCACTTTGGGGGAATTTTAAAAATGGTCATGCTTGAAAACTCACAGCTTCATTTCCGAGAGCATCTTCATTCTTCACCCACCAGGTTAAGCTGGATATTGCTACTGGTTCTTTTGCCTTGTTTAATAACTGGGACACCTGCTATTTAGAAACTTTCAGGATCGATATTAAGAGCAACCAATACTAAGGGTAATATAAGAGCAATATATGCCTTAGGGAATTCTCCCTGTTGGTTCACAGCATGGTGTGGTGCTACTGAAATGAGCCCCATGGCCATGCACTCCACCTCCCACATCCTCCTGTCCCTTACCAGTTTTCCATTTAGTTCACTGTTATTTCTGAACTAGCAGACTGTGGCTTGTGCTTCACCTACAAACCTGGATAGCAACCCAGTTTGTTTACTTTGGATGGGAACTATAGCTGTGTTCAGTTGTTTGAAACATTTATGCTCATGCATAAAGAGAAGGAGGATCAAACATGCTGACTCCACCCACAGATGTCTACATGCTTTTTGCGCACACAAAAGCACATGTGTGTAACAGTGCTCTGTATGCACCACTAGGAGAACGTGTGATGTAACGGACAGTGTGAAATACATAGAGTGAGAAAGAATAGAGTGATGTAGTTACAGAGTACTAAACAAGGATCTAGAAGATCAAGGTTCAGATATCTACTCAGCCATGAAGCTCACCAGGTGATCTGGATCAGTCAGTCTCTTTCTCCCAGTCTAACTCACCTCACACGGTTGTTGTGAAGACAAAATGGAAGGGAAACAATGTATACCACCCTGAGCTTCTTGGAGGGAGGGTAAGATTTAAAAAAAAAATTAGGGAATTCTCAGAGTCTTGATAACCCAGATGAGAATACACACACACGTTCATGTATAGAGTTGCTGCAGTATTCATTTATACGCACAGATATCTGGGGAGTTCAGACAGTTGGTATGATGTTGATTCCTTCTCCACAAGTAAAATCTGCCTAGGGCTTGTATTTTGAGCTAAAGCAGAAGGCTCACGTAGCACAGACCTATAGTTTTATATTATATCTGAAACAATCCAGTGTGTGTTTTATTGCCTCAAGCTGCTTTTCAGAAAATGTAGAAATCCATGTTTGAATTATGTAATGATCTCCATTACAAGTATTCTCTCTCAAGCCCCCACCTCATTTCAGGAGATACTGAGCTCCCAGAAGGAAACCCCTGGGACTCCCATTGTAATGATGGAACCATCTATGCAAGAACAGATCCCTTAAAAATGTCAAGTAATGTTCATCCATCAAACTAAATTCACACGTGAGCAAGTTACATTCACAATTCCAGTAACCATGTTAAAAATTCAACCTTCTCTTGGACACACATGAAGCTGCCTTTTATGGAGTCAGACCATTGACTCACCTAGTCGAGGACTTGTCTGCTCCAGCTGGCAGTGGCTCTCCAAGATCTCAGAGAAAGGACCGTCCCAGCACTGTAACCTGAGAACCTTTTAACTGGAGATGCCAGGGACTGACCATGAGTCCTTCTGTATGAAAACATATGGTAAAAGACGTGAGCTATAAGCATTAGGGCTGGGCATGAACTGAGAAACGAACCACGGTTCAAGCACGAACCAGGTTGGTTCATGGTTTGTTTGGTCATGTCGTTCCCGAATCCAAAAAAAGAACTGCCTTTCTTCCATGGAGTTCATCTGGTTCATTAGAGCGGTTCGTTCTCCAGACAGCCTGGCACCGAATCAATCAATTCCTAGGCAACATTGGGGGTGGACTTGTGAAGAGCCCTAGAAACACCCATAGCAGTTGTCCATAGCTTGATTGGCAGCTCTGGGAACCAACCACAGAACTGCCATTCTGCTCTATGGGAGCAGATAGTAAATATATGTACCACACCCTGACTCAGCTGCTTTCATTTTGCAGCAGGAAGAGAGAGGAGTTAGTTGTTGTGTGACAGCAAGTTAGGAAGAATTGATTGCTGTGTGGCTGATTTAAGGGGATGCTAGAGCTGAGCTTTTCTGGGGGCACTATAACTCAGACAACCCAAATCTAATCTTTGCCAAACTTGGAGGGCAGGTGGAGGAGAGCCTGCTGAAGACTCAAAGTCTGGCATCTCTAACTGATGATGGGGCTGTTCTACCACCTCCCAAACTGAATGAACCATGAACCAGTTCAGGAAATGGGAAAAGTTTGTGAACTTTCATGGCTCATGTAATCAAATGAACCATGAACCACCATGAAGAGAAGAGAAGAAGAGAAGAGATTGGATTTATACTCTTTTTCAAGAACAGCTGTGCCAGAACTATGGCTTGCCCAAGGTCATCCAGCAGGTGGAAGTGGAGGAGTGGGGAATCATACCCGGTTCTCCCAGATTAGAGTCCACGCACTTAACCACTACCCCAAACTGGCTCTGAATCACCATTTTCCCAGTTCACGCCCATCCTAATAGGCATGCATGCTGACATGGTTGATGAGTGAAGTGGTGAGTTGTCTGCTGTAACAGAGGAAGAATGGTCCTGGGCTTCATCTGGAGGCTAATGAGAACTAAGGAAGGTTTGGGCAGGATGCAGCTCATGACCAGCTTACCAACTGGACACATGCATGCTGCAGCTATAATACTGGATAAATGCCTCATCCATATGCAATAGCAGCAGGCCACTATTATTTGAAACTTGTCCATGGGAAGGCACAATAATTGTGTTGCCAAATGGCACACAGAGAACCCATAATGAGAATGAATCAGCTACCCTACTGAATCAGACCAATGGTCCATCTAGGCAAATATCCTGTTTCACAGAGTGTTCCCCAGAAGTCTAGGTAGCAGGTCACGGAGGCCAAGGCTTCCCTATGTTGCTGTCTCTTCCAGTACCAGCACTCAGAAGTTTATTGCCTCTGAGCATGGGAAGCTGAGAACCACTGAATGCAAATAGCTGTCTTGGTCCTGTCCTCCATCTCCAAAGCAATCAAAGCTATTAGCACTACATTTGGGGAGGTATATTCTACATGTGTAGCATTTCCTTTGTCTGTTCTGAGTGCATGGGAGACTTGAACCCAGGCTGACCTGAACCAAATGCAACAATCTTTTTAGCCAACCAGCCAGATTCTCATACGGTGACATTATGGGACGTTCACCATGTTGGACTTGTATCACCACTTGTGTCAATAATTCACTGGGAAAGGAAGGCAAGCAAGAAAACAAAACAGGGACAAAAGACAGAAACTGTCAGTATTCCTTTCAACAGGGAGGGTGAGATCCATGGAATTTTCAGAAGATGATTGGATTTATACCCCACCCTTCACTACCCAAAGGAGTCTCAGAGCAGTTTACAATCTCCTTTCCCTTCCCCTCCCCACAACAGATGCCCTGTGAGGTAGGTGGGGCTGAGAGAGCTCTGAGAGAACTGCTTGTGAGAGAACAGCTCTGAAACAACTTGTAACTGATCCAAGGTCACACCAGCAGCTGCAGGGAGTGAGGAATCAAACCCACTTCTCCCAGATTAGAGTCTGTGCTCCTAACTGCTATGCCAAACTGGAATTTTCAGTGGTGGTGGGGATGCACACCATGTTATTATCATTTCAACAAGATCAGCAAGTGGCATTTGCAATGACTGTGATAAAATACAAGAATGGTAGATAAAATGTTAGGAAAGAAGACCCCCCCCCCAAAAAAAAACCTTCTGAGAAGAGATCTGGTTGTTTTTCATTGGTAAAGATAAAGGTTTCCCTTGCTCAAAAGCCAGTCCAATTTGACTCTAGGGGGCTTTTTTATAGTATAGAATGCATCCTGTTCCTGACATAGGTTCTTTTCCTTGGAGCTCTTAGGCATAACAGAGAGTACATTTGAGGTGAAAAGACTTCAGATAATTTTAAATCACTTTTTCACAGATCTAGTACAATCAACTCCAGCAGCTGCTTTGATTTTCTCTGTGTTTCCAGAGGGAGACTGAAACAGCACTTTTAAAAAGACAACTCTAGAACAATGATGGAGTACATCAGTTTAAATTCCTGCATGGGAAATGAATGATCTTTCTGCTTTGGGAATGAGGGATGTAAAGACTTGATTTGAATCAGAGTTAAGCCCCAGGCTGTGTTTTGGGGCTGCCAACTCAAGGTACAGAAATTAGTGGCTATTTGAGGGTGGAGCTTGGAAAAGTGGTGTTTAGGGAGGGGAGTGAGCTTGGTAGGGTGTAATGCCATGCAGTCCACTTTCCAAAGCAGCCATTCTCTCCAGAAGAAGTGGAATAAATGTTTCAAATAAATAATAAGTGAATAAGTGGTTTATATAATCAGGAGAACAATTGTAATTCCGGGACATCTTCAGCCCTTACCTGGAGGTTGGCAACCCACCCTCATGTGTTTTGAGTGTTAGGACTTCCCTTCTAGAACAAATTTCAGAAGGGAATAGCAGATGGCTCCATTTCCAATCCTTTACTGTTCCAGAATTTTACTTTGTGCAGTATTACATTCCACCTCAACTCTAGTCTAACTCGAAGAAGTTCTTAAATGAACTGTGGAATTATTTCAGGCTACATTTCCCGTAGTTTCTTGTTCCTTCAGTTCATTTGCACACACACACACCCATATTATTGATGTATACATACATAGTGATTTTAAAAAAAACACTTTAAAACAATCTTGATCATGGAAGTTATTGTACAAAGGTTTATTTAATGCCACACTTCCCTGATGCATATATAAACTCCTGCACTGTGATACAACACCATGGGGCAGGGGGGAGGATATAAATTACAATCCCACCAGGATTGTTCTTTGGGGGTCCTTTGTCAATGCAGATTTGCACATTGGTAACACAAAGGGGAGGAAAAGATGTAAATGTTGGAGAATTTGTTGCATACTACATGCATAGTGTTCGGTATAAAACTGGGAAACAAAAATGAAACAATGGATAAGTCCTAAAGCATTGGAACCAAGTTTGGAAATAAGATCAATTAGTTCAGGAGAAAATTCAGAGGAATATTAGGAAAATTCAGGAGAATGTTCAGGGAAAAAATATGCATTAGGAGAATTTCAAAAGCTTCCCTAGGAATAAGAAAGAAGAGAGTAATTATTTCAATGAACAGAACTGATGAAGATAGCAGGCTGTCTACACAGGACAGGGTATAAGAACTTCCAGGTCAGAGGCTCTGGGTTCTGATTTAAGTGACATCCACTAGCACCATGTGTGCTTCTATGGTCAAAAGAAGCTCAACGGCTTACTTTCTGCTGCTTTTGTGTGTCACCGCTGCAGTTGACTGGGAGGAGGTACTGCAATTTACTGACCTTAATGTCTCTTGATGCATGCCACTCTGGCATGGTTTCTTAGGCTGAGCATTTCACCCTTCCACTGAAGTCCTGTCTACCTAGCTGCCCTGTTCACCAGCCTACAATTCTGCCTGCTCACTAGCCCAACTACTTGCAGGCCCATACCCATCCAGAATCCAGGGAAGACTGATGTTGCAAGCCAGGCCAGGAATGGCATAGGGTGCACTGTCAGAATGCGGAGCGAGGAAGGCAAGAGCACCAACTCAAGAAGCATACTCAAGGTATGGTCCAAGGCTATGCATGGAGTGAGGAGTCTAGTCCAAGGTCAGTCCATACAGCAGGGTCTCAGAATCTGAGAGTTACTCACAAGTAGATTCAGGAGCAAGATGAAGGCAGACTTAGGAAATGGTCCAAAGAGTCACAGGGTTGAAGCAGGATCTGATGCAGTGGTCACAAACTCAGAGGGATTTCAACTTGTTGCTTCCATGCCTACAGACTCCCTTGACTGGTTTTTATAGTCATATGTTTAACTGTCATGCTTGCAGCCAGCTGTTTGAAAGTAATCCTGCAACTACTCAAACAGCTGGTGTTGGACCAGGAGGTGTGCACTTTGCCATCATTCCTGTAATTCTGTTCTTAGCCTCTATCTGCGGCACTCAAAGGGTGAGGGTGATACTGGAGGGCTGGAAATGATCAACTGAGTTTTACCTGTTGAATCAAGGCTGGAGGGTGTTGGTGGCTCTGCACCAGCTGTTGGCTGTGAATACTGACAAGCCTGCAGCTCATCTTCCTGCTTGCCAGCTTCTGCTGACTCAGAGCTGGCTACATGGGGCTCCTCTTCTCCTGAGGAGTACTCTTTTCCTGAGAAGTCCTCGCTCTCGCTGAGCCGTGGCTGACGCATGACAACTGAGTCCTAGCACCTCCCATTCAGCAGAGGGAGCTAAACCCTGCAGCCATACTGTTTGAGGTCAGCTCTGAGTTGGAGTCATTGTCCCCCCCCCCCCCAATTCTGTTTATAGAGGGAAATTAGTCTATCTGGCTGCCACAAATTGCATTCCACACACTTCTCAAAATAAATCCACCATCCTAATTCCTGCCATTATGGCATGTATATTTAATGCACGTAATGGTATAGCTGCCAATATATATTTTTTTAATGGGACTACATTCCGTTTTCTTTCCAGTGCTTCAAAACAAGCAAACAAAGAAGTTGTACTCCTAGGTAGGAAGTCTAATCTGCATTTAAATAGAATTCTTCTCTTTCTCCCCCAAATATCAAACAAGTGCCTCGAGCAACAGTTTTACAGCAGAAGCTTGCTGCTACACACTGTTTTATCATAGATCTTAATCCGTCTGTCCCTAATCCCCTCACGCCTTGTATATTCACTCTCCAACCAGTTTATCAAGGCATCTTGGCAACGCTGTTGCAGAGGCAGCTATTGCTAGATCTGTTTAATCCCTGATATTTGGTGGGGGAGGGGCAGGGGAAAACATCTCAAAACTATTTTGAATCAATTGCTTCTTGAGATTTGCAAACATGAATATTTATCAAAACCAGACTGGGAATATGAGTGGCTATACCTGAAAGTAAACTTGGTAAGTGGTTTTCTCCAGTTTAGGCCTCCTGAGCAACTAAACTCAGAGTCTGAAGAACAACAGGCAGAAGAGAATGCCCTGTGGACCAGGCAAACGTATAAGGCCATGTTTCCTGTATCATATAGTAGGCCTGAGCAATCCCAAAGTGTCAGGTTGCCACTGTTACAAATTCCTGTTCCTTTTTGTGCCTAAGCATAGAATCTGCAGTAACATAGCCGGCTAGGCCAGGTTCCCATTTCAAGATATGGACTCCCTAACAGATGGTTAGATTCAAACCACGGCATTGAATCCAAGGTGTTTGTTCATTAATGGAAAGCATCTTCTACTCAACAGAGGGCACCTCTGGACTTAACCTAATATCCTGAGGAAATTTTATCTCTTAAAAAAATGCCCAGTGTTTCCTCAGGGACCACTAAAGTATCTTTTATTGAACCAAAAATCAAAGGTTAGAACATAAGAAGAGCCCTGCTGGATCTAACCAGTTGTCCATATAGTCCAGCAACCTGTTCCACACTGCAGTCAACCAGTTACCCTGGAGAGCCAACAGACAGGGCATAGAGGCCAGGACTTTCTCCTGATGTTATCTCCTAGCACTGGTATTGCCTCTGAATATAGAAGTTCACTTTAGTGACCACATCTTGTAGCCACTGAGGGACCCATCTTCCATAAATCTCACTAACCCCCTTATAAAGTCTTCCATGCTTGTGTCCGTGGGGACAGAATTCTACAAGTTGATTACTCATTTAGTAAAGGATGGTTTCCTTTTGTCTGTCTTGAAACTTCACTGGGTGCCCCTGAGTGCTAGTATAATGGTAAAGGGGGAAAAAAATGTTCCTTTTGATGTGCCAGAAACTTTCTCAGCACCAAAACTTGCTACCATGCTGATCCCTGCTTAAATGGTCTTCTCATGTGCATGCACATGCCAGGTCATGTGAAAACCACCAAGCCCCAGAGAAGACTCATATACAAAATAAAATATTCAAATGGTCTTGTGGGCACAGAGAGTTCTGCCCAGAAATAAATATTTCAATAAGAACAAAACATCTGGAATGTGATTGTTCTAATCTCAGCTGGCTGTATGAAAGACCGGAAAGGAGATGGGCAGAAGTGGTATTTTGTGTAACACTGTCCTGATGCAAGGATGTGGCAGTGGATCAAGATATCCAGAAATGTGCACTAGATCCAGCCAGCTTTTTCATTCAGTCTTACAGTTCCCCTCCACACTACATGCAGGTCCCATAATTCTCAGCATCTTTTGGGATGGTCAAAGTGGACAGCTCCTTCCTTTTTTTTCCAACAAAAAAAGTCAATTGGAGCTAACTCCATGATTCCCTGCCCCTAAGACATAATTAACATGCAACATTCACTGCCAAAAGATGTGGTGAAAACCACCAGCTTCAAAGGTTTTTAAAGTAGTTTGTATACTTTCATGATGATAAAAATTCTAAATGGCCTTCAGCTAGGGATGCCAGACCCCCAAGTGTGGGCAGGGATCCACTGGTTTTGGGTGCTCCTCTCTGCACCCCCATTTACCCCACCCCCGGGCAAGAATCCAGAAATAAATGTGACATGCCTATGTGATCCGGAAGTGACATAGACATGTCAGTGACAGGGTGGGTGACACTCTGGTTTTAGATAGAAGGTAATTCTACAGTAGAGGTGTGCCCCAAAAGCAGAGTGTTGCCCCTCAACATCCCTGACATGCCTACTTCACTTCTGGGTCATGTAGGCATGTGTCATATTTATTTTCAGCATTCCTCCCTGTGCCTGGTAAATTCACCCCTTCATCCTCCACTGGCAGGTCCAAGGGACCCGGCAACCCTACCCTCAGCTGTGATAGCTAAATTGAAACTCCACAGTTGGGGCAGCATTCCTATGAAAGCTGGGAACATCTGGGGGATGGGGCTGCTATTTTCAGGCACTGAATGAAACCAATGCATATTGGGGGCTGCTCCTAGGGTTCCCAAGTCCCCCCGGGGGGTGGGGAAACCCCCACTCCAGCGGCCCGCTCCCCGCCGGCCCAGATTGAGATGCTGGGGGGAACCCCGCCCCCAAATCAGCAGGCTGCAAAGACGTGCCCGGCGTGATGACGTCATCCGGGTGATGTCATCGCGCTGGGCACATTTCGGGGGGGGGGGACAATCTTTAATTGAAATAGAGAGGTCCCGCCCCAACGAGCCTGACATGATGACGTCACTTCCGGGTGATGTCATCGCAGCAGACTCCCAGGAGGGGAAGGACTCCCCCCTCGCTGCACTACAGGTAAAGACTTGGCAACCCTAGCTGCTACAGGTAGGAAAATGCTATATTAGAGAGGCCTTTGGCCTAATCAAGCAGGACCAAGGTTGACAGGCCATGCCTGGCAACTGGCAGGAGCTTCAGGGTGGAGACATAGATAGACATGGCATCATATGTGCTGTGAAATTACTTCTGGGCAAAACCACAGAGTTTCCAGTGATACCTAGAGCTACCAGGCATCACTTCCATGTTTTCCCTGAAAGTGATGTTGCAGCATACATGACAACAATGTGCATTTTTTTGTTCTCCTCAGAGTGCTGGCCTGCCAGCCCTAAGCAGAACTGGATTTTTTTTTTCTTCTGTCCTAATACTTGCCAGTCATGTAAGTTTCCTGGTACTTTTCATCACTTCAGCTGAAAAAGTGAAGAAGTTCCTTAATGCCAGCAGGAAATGAAAGCACAGCAAGGTGAGAACAAGATCAATTAAGGGCTGATTCCATTATATATAAAAAAAGATGCTGTGCCAATAAAATAAAATAAAAGGGGCAGCTTTAAAACAAAATTGGATATACTCAATTCCATCTTATCTGAAAGAGAAAGGCAATTTAGAAATTGCTGGTGCTTTCCAGATGTTTGTCAGCAATCCTTAGCAACGAAATTAAACCCAATACCCTAAATTAAATATAACCAGAGACTTTGACCTGTGCTAGTGTTAAAATGCTTATGTTAGACAATATTTAGGAAAACATTAGCTGCACTGGATTCAATTTGATTTGTTTATAAATTACTCAGTCTAAGGCCCATAATTTCAATGGCATTTATCCTTTTTTTTTAACAGAGGTTTTTGCCAGATGGCAGTCATACTTTATTTCTTTTGCCATACTTTTATTTCTATTAATATGTCCAACCAATCTGATTAAAAATCAGGTTGGTTACTCACAAGGTAACCTTTCTCCTTCAGTTTTTCAGTGGTCTTCTGAAAGTACCCCCTCCCTCAGTGCATTAAGGTTGGTAGGCAATTTTAGAAACATATATCATTTTCTGGGAGATCTAATTAGACTTGCAAATAGAATTGCCAAAGAAATTTGCCCAAAGCAAAAATTTTGATGCTTGAGATGAAAGTTTGATTGGTCAAATGTCATTTCTTCTAGTCCATCCTCATTCCATAGTTTTACTGCATCACTGTTCTATTCTGCATCCTTCTGATGATCCACTGTGAATTTCTGAGAATTTCTGAGAATTTTGTATGGATGCAAGCTAGGGTTGCCAGTCTCCAGGTGAGGCCTGGGGATCTCCTGCTTTTACAACTGATCTCCAGCTGACAGAGATCAGTTCCCCTGGAGAAAATGGCTGCTTTGAAGGGGGGACTCCCGGTATTGTTCCATGCTGAGGCCCCTCTCCTCCCCAAACCCCACCCTCTCCTGGATCCCACCCCCCAAGTCTCCAGGTATTTTCCAGACCCAGACTCTAATGCAAGCAGTGAATTTACAGGCTTTATACTTATTAGATAGGTGTTGCGATCCACACCTCTATAGTATCTCCATAACAACAATACACATCCAAATGCATACTCTTCTTTTAAAAAAGAAAGAAAAAAAACCCCAGAACTCATAAATGGAGAAAGGGGCAAAACTTTACACATGCAAAGTTCTGTACCCCAATGTGGTCAACTCAGACCAGGACAATCTCCCATCAAAGATGAATTTGAAAGCAGGCAGGCAGGCAGGACGGACGGACGGACGGACTACACAAATGGAAATAGCATTGAATTTGTAGGTACAGGTGAAACAGCCAAAAATACTTTGCATGCAGAATCAGTCCTAAACATCTTCAGTTAAATGGAGCTGAGGTAGCAGGTCTACAAGAGAACTCTGTAAAAGACCTTCAGTTGCCAGCTGGACTGTATTGGGCTAGATGGACTACTGGTTAGATTCATAATGGGGTAATCTCAAGAACCATAATGCATAGTGCACACAAAAGTCAACTCTTATCTCCTGAATGAACCCTGTGAAATAGGCCTTCAATATTCCCATGTTACAAGTGCAAAACAATGAGCAGTTCAAGGATGCCATAAGGGTTTCATGGGTGAATAGGGATTTGATATATATAATAACACTGATGCAAGCTATATTTTTGCCCACTTCCATTCCATGAAAATGTATACATCATTAGTACGCTTAAGAGCTGTGGAACTGCAGACAAAGATCCTGATTTCAAAATACCTACCAAGGCACAATTACAAATCAGCAGTTTACCCCATTTGTCAGAGTTGAATGTAGTGACTTGTATTTTTTTTTTTTTTAATTTTATCTATATCTAATTCTACAACGCTACTTTTCTAAGCTATGTTTACCTTATACAGAGTGTGCTTTATCATTTGCTTAATATTGCTATGCCATTAATACATATGAAGCGTTTTAAACCTTGGCTAATATTTAGATAAAATTGTTACTGATGATACATGAAAAATAAAAAAAAGCTGTTTGACAGACATGCTCTTTTGAAGGAGTGCTTAATTATACACATAATCTATTATATATAAGTGCAGTTTCAAAAAACATTTCAGCCTTTATTTCTTCTTTCGTCCTCTTCTTGTCTTAACAGTCTCTTCTTGTACTTTTGGGGCTGCTGCTCCCTTTTCCGAGTCAGACGTTTCTTCTTCGCTCTTTGAGCTATCAAATCCATACATACTTTCTTGCGATGCCAGTGAACCATCTGAGTCTTTCTCTTTTTTCTTTTCTTTGCTTTTTTCCAAAAAACTTTTCGCCTGTTGGACAGAGTCAATCTTGTATTTCTTGTTTTTGATGCTGAAGCTCAGTCCTTCCGGAACATTCCACCTATAGATAATAGATTCAGACTGTAGCCAAGATGTCAGTTTTCCATAGGCTTTCCTTCTTTTCCTTATTTCAAATGGGATGTCTTTCATCACTTTAACTTCTTTTCCTTTGATCTTCAGAACTGCTTTATTTGTGGTCCTGAGCACCACATCTCTTGTTGACTTTTTGGAGAACCTTATCTGAATCTCACCAGGCAGGCTTTTCTTTTTAGTATAATCTGGATAGGTTCTGTAAACCATATCCATATCGCTTTTTATTTCCGCTGCTTTTAAGCCCGTCACTGGTTCAAGCGCTTCACTTAACAGATTTTTAAGGTCTTCTCCTTTATCCTCTGGTACATTCTGAAGTCTTAGGAAAAAATTCGATCTTTCCATCTGAAGTTTCAAGAGCTGATCAGAATGGAAGGCCTGAATGTAGTGACTTGTATTGAAAGAGCTATCAGTTTAGAGTGGAATCTTGAGTTTGGGCCATACACAACAGAGAGAATTCTGAGATGTTCTATTCAGCTCAGTAATCCATATTACTAATGGAAGCATGTTATCAATTGTTTGGGCTTCAACTTTGAAACTATCCGGTTAGGCTAACTGCACTGTAATCTGTTTCCTAATTGTGTAGTTGAAGTTGTGTGCACTCTATCTTGTGAACCATAATTCCACTAATTAATTAATTATATGGCATTGTGTGTAGAATAGCCAGGAGATCCTAAGATTGCATGGCAGTTAGAAGTTCTAGCTCTTTTACCATTAAGCACCACTAGGTGGCAAGCTAGACTTGCTTTTAAAACAAGATATGTTTCAGAGGTGGTTTGCCATTGCTTGCCTCTGCGTTATTATCCTGGTATTCCTTGGAGGTCGCCTTTCCAAATACTATCCAAGGATGCTGCTGCTTAGCTTCTGAGATCTGATGGGATTGGGCTAGCCTGGGCTATCCAGGTCAGGGCAATACTACAATATAATTGTATACAATATATTTCCACTGCTAAATACAGTATAATTTCACTGCTATCAGGGAAAGGGATTTAAAAACACACAAACAAAAACTACAATTGGTTGTTTGAACTGCTAGCCCATTTGAAATGCAACATCCTGAAGAGTAAAGGGAAATTATAAAGAGCTGGATCCTGTCAGCTTGCTTCCTGGTGCAAGAAGGAAGAAGAAATTGGAATTATACCACAACTTTCACTACCTGGAGTCTTAGAGTGGCTCACAATTCCTTTTCCCTCCCCTTCTCACAACAGACACCCTGTGAGGTAGGCAGGGCTGAGAGAGCTCTCTTGAGAACTGCCTTTGAAAGAACAGCTCTGAGAGAGCTTGTGACTGACCCAAGGTCACACCAGCAGCTGCATGTGGAGGAGTGGGGAATCAAACCTGGTTCTCCCGGATTAGAGTCTACACTACTAACCACTACACCAAACTGGAAGAGGGATGACCTTGCCTCGTCTCTGACATCTCATTGTTTGTGGGTTGTATTGTCCATTCTAGACCCACAATCCATGGCAGCACCAAAAAGGAACCCTTCTCACCTGTGCCAGTGGAAAAACTGGTAAGATCCAACCAGTGTTCCCTCTAAGATGAGTTAGTGTTAGCTGGCTCACAGTTCTTTAGCTTCCAACTCACACATTTTTGTCTTAGCTCAGGAAGGATGGCTCCAGAGCAAACTAATTTATCCAGCAGCCAAATCGCTTGTTCACAGCTTTAATTCCAGTAGCTCACATAGTACAATTTTTGCTCACAAGACTCCATAGCTTAGAGGGCACACTGGATCCAACCCATATTGACCAAAGAAAAATCCACCTAAAGTGTCAACTGTGAAGTTTTGCTATTGAAAAGAACCCCAAAGTTTTGATCAACTTTGGACTCCTTTGACAAGTGAAAAAAGTACATAAATCCTTCAATTAGTGCATTGTCATAAGTTGCAAATACCTGTACATTACTTCAGTGCTGCCAATACATTACTTCAGTGCTACCAATCATAGCAGTTCAACTTCTGTATTCAAAGCCCTTCATGATCCAACATACACAATGCTGGAGGACAGACTGGCAGAATGAAGCACAAGGGAAGGGGGGCAAAAAGACCTGGGCCAAGTTGTCATGGGGCTTTCCAGTCACACTGCGTGGACCGATGTGGGACCATACCAAGGAAGAGGCAGAATGGAGCATTTGCACTGCGAGGCAGCCCCTGGCACCGCCGCCCCGGTTGTGCATGGCTTTGGTCCATTTTGCTGACCTGTGTGTAGTAGGGTTGCCAAGTCCCTCGAGCTTACCGGCAGGGGGGGGGGAGTCCTCTGCTGGCTGGGAGCTTCATCGGTGTGCGCGCACAGCGCGCGCGCCAGCTGACGTCACCAGAAGTGACGTCAGCACGTTGGGGGCGTTGCCAGGGCGATGCTCTGGCAATTGCCCCAAAACTCTATGGTATCATAGAGTTTTAGGTCGATTGCCAGAGCGTCACCCTGGCAACGCCCCCAACGTGATGGCGTCACTTCTGGGTGACGTCATTACGTGAGGGAAGTCGTCCAGGCTGGACGACTTCGGGGGTGGGGTTTCCCCTGCTGGCTGAATGCTGGCCGGCGGATCGGGAACCCCTGTAGCGGGGGATCCCCCGCCCCCCGGGCTGACTTGGCAGTTCTAGCATGTAGGCGCATGGGCACATAGGCGCATAGGCATAGCAGCAATTAACTCTGCAAGTTGGAAGTGTCCCCACGGGTGGTTGTGCACTTAAGTGCACAGCGTGCATGGGCGGTTATGCCGGATCAGCGAGTTCATATTACTGGCACTACTTGATTGCGGCTTATTTGCGTCCACACTTCCAGGAAGCAGGATCAACGTGCACCCAATTGGCTCGCCACGGCTTTCACTTGGTACTTTTTAAAAGTGGGATCAAAACGCTTCAGGACAGGGTGAGTATGGCACGGGAACGCCAGACAGCTGTGGCTGTGTGAACTGGCCCACTTAATCCGCTTGAGAAACGTGCCTATATCGGGCCAAACTGCCAGTCTGAACTCAGCCATAGACTAGTCAGGGACATGAAATACTTGGGAGAATCCTGTCTGCCTCAATGGTGTTGGTAGGTACCTACTGTGAGACAAATCTACATTGCCAAATAAGTACATAAAGGCTGGAGGCAGCTACCAGGTACATGTGGCCTTTAAGAGTTGTGAAGCATTTTAATACTAGATTTAGGAAGACATTTTACAAAATTCTGGAACTCTCTCCTCAGGGAAATTTGTCTATCCCTTTCTGTTGCTGTCTTCTACCAGAAGATGAAGACTTTTGTTTCATCTGGCATCCCCACAATGCCAGCTCCTGCTAGGGAAATGCTGGGAGATTTTGGGGGTGGAGTCTGAAGATGGAGGGGTTTGGGGAGGGGAGGGGAGGGACTTCAGTGGGGCATAATGCCATTGTGTCTAACTTCCAAAGTGGCCATTTTCTCCAGGTGAACTGATCTCTATCACCTGGAGGCTGGCAACCATGCTCCTTCCTGCCCAATGTTTTAATTGCTTTTTTAATGTATTTGTATGTATTTTAGATTTTTTCAATTTCTTTTAATGTGTGTGTGCGTGTTGGGGGGGTAGGTTTTAAATGGTTTTAAAATGTGGCTTTATCATGTGCATTTAATTTGTTCCCTGCCTTGTTGGCCCTTGTGGGACCGAAAGGTGGGATATACATTTTGTAAATAAGTAATAGATGAATTTGCCCTTAATTTAATACCTGCTTTTATTTTAATCTAGTCCTCATTTAAGTTTATGGAGTCATAGTCTATGATGGGTTGGCCAAACTCCCTTAACTTAAGAGCCACATAGAAGAAACATCAGATGTCTGAGAGCCACCAGACAGGAACAAATATCATACACACGTTTCTACTTGAATATATGCAAATTTGCTTTTTATTAACATTACATAAGACTGCCAGAAATAAAAGCAAAAGGGGTAAAAACAGAAATTGATAATGATATTTAAAGAGACAAATGCTTTCTCCAAACTGCTTTTTTTTGGGGGGGGGGGGCTTTGAGAATGCATTTGAAGTTAAAGTTGCTTTCTTCCTCTGCCCCCCCCCCCCTTCAAGCCTACCCAGGGAGGGGAACACTGGCTGGGGAAAGGAAGACCGATTGGGGAGTCATGCCTCCCCTTTACTCCCCCAGTCACCCTTCTGGGAGCTGCACAATATGTGTGAAATAGCCACATCTTGAGCCACAGTTTGGCCACCCCTGGTCTATGAGATTCCTTCTCTCATAAACTTGGGATTGCCAAATGAGATGGATTTTGCATTCCATTCAGGGCAAACTGAACAAAGTGCTCTTTTTAAACACAAAAGTTAATTCATTTTTATAATATGTTACTGCAAGTTGTGTTAGTGACCAATGGCTTCGGTAGCTATTATTTTTACATGGCTAGAAGAATTCATAGCAAATAGGTCTACTGATGGCTTTTAAACAGGGGAGATAAATGGAACTTACATGTTCAGGCAGTATACCTCCGAGGACCAGATGCTAGGGCCAACAATGGTTAGAATCCCATCAAACTGGCTAAACATGGCTGAAACAGAAAGCTGGATTATGTAGACCTTTAGTATAAATTTGGATGTACTGTTTGCCAGTTTGCTGGGAAACATGTGCTTTCATTTACCTGAGTGGCAATATAGCTCACTTCTGTCTGTCCATCTGTAAATAATTGCAAGATCGTGATCTCCAGCTAAAATGTGAATGAATTATTTCTCCGCTCCTTATTCTGTTGATATCATCCATTTTTTTGCACGTTTCTTTGGCTGTGGCCCAAACCGTGCAAGTCTCCTTTGAAGGGGTCTTGAACCTACAGAATCATTTCATCAATTTACTGGAATCTCCATTCCTTCACTCCTCCCTCTCTACTACAAGATGTCAGTAGAAGTAGACCAATGAACGATAGAAAATGAAGAAAGATGCATGTGATGACTTCTAGTTCCTGTAAATTGACAACAAATGTACTCTCCCTACAGTCATAATGAGAGCACCTGGAAAACCTCATTGATTTAGTCCAAGGTGAGAGCCACCAGAGTCATCCATTATTGTTAGAATCTCTTCAGTTATTGATTCTGCTGTAATGGCTGGAACTACCTATGTTGCAGCTACATCAAACCATAGGTCTAGCCCTATGTGACTGTATAATATGTACTGGGAGTGGGTTCCAGTACACACACACACACATGCACACACACGCACACTAATAAACTAACTATCTATGGTTGCGATCATACACACAATTAACCCCCACATAGGTGCAAATGCCAGGCAGATTAAGGGAGCGTGATCAGACAACAACATCTGGGAAGCGCCCCACAGTTGTCGGCAACCCCTTTGGCTCCACTGCACAACCAGATTTAAAAGACCTCGAAAAGTCTGATAGCAAACGGGTTGCTATGGGCCACAGATGGACTTTTCTGAGTCTGATCGCTCCAGCGTGCTCTCATGGCATCAGGATGGTCTGGTCAGGCCATCTCGACTCCATGCCATTGTTTTTTTGCCCTTCTCAGTATGCACATCATCACACACTCCATAGGGAGCCCTCAGGGCTGAGGTGCAAATCATCGATCCCTCGTTTAAGCCCATCGGAGACAGCAAAAAAAAATGACTCACCTGTGGTTGCGTCTGATTACGCAGTGGCGGGCTGTGCCCACAGTTTCAAAAGACTGTGTGATTGCACAGCTGCGGGTCAACTTCCACTGGAGGAAATAGCCTCTCTTCCCTTCCCCCTGCTTTATCTTGCACATGTGACCATAACCTACCTACCTACCTACCTACCTACCTACCTATCTATCTATCTATCTATCTATCTATCTATCTATCTATCTCACTCCTCCACATGAATCTTGCTGGGTGACCTTGGGCCAGTTTCAGTTCTCTCAGAACTCTTTCAGCCCCACCTACCTCAGATAGTGACTGTGGTGGGGTAGGAAAACAACTCTTCTCTTCTTCTGGAATGCACTCTAGACGGGGCTGCCTTCACAGATGATCCAGAGTTCACTAGCCAAGCTGGGGCTCACTGAATATGAGCTTGTTACACCAATATTATGCCCACTCCAAATTTGTTCTGAGCTGAATTCAAAGTGCTTGTTTGGATTTAATGGCATGTGCGGAAGGTATGTAGAGGATCACGTCCATTAATATGTTCCTGCCAGCATGCTGAGATGTCTAAAGAGGATGTTATCGCACAGAATTACATTACTGCAGACCCAATAAGTGGGGACCAGTGCGAGGGCCTGCTTGAAGCTGGCATCCATCCCTAAATTATGGAATACCTTATCCCCACGATCTGTGCTTAGCCCTTCTTTGATGGGTCTTCAACTGTTAGGACTTTCATTCATTCATTCATTCATTCATATTTCTATCCTCCCCCCCCCCCACCCCAGCAGGCTCAGGGCAGGTCACAAGAGAGTAAAACAATTTAAACATCACAGCATACTTATATTAAAACCAATAAACCCAATAGCACAAGATGGCAATTACAGTTCAAGAGGAGCTCCTTATATGAATCCAGCATGTATCCTTATATGAATCCAGCATGTCTCCCAGGAGGAGACAAAATATCGGGCAACAAGTATACATAACCACCATCAGTAACACAGTTGGGTTAGTGGAAGCCCCAGAAATTAAGTGGGGCAAGATGGAGGGGGGGGGCAGGAGAGGCCAATGCAATTATCTCCTATTGATTTTATATTCAAGTACATGTGATCCACTTGATTTTTGTGAGCTGCCTTGGGGGTGCTTTTGTACAGAGAGGTGATACAGTAATGGGAATGGGAGCTTTTTCCATTTAAGGTGGGGATGGTAACTTTATCCATGAAGATTTTTTGGGGGGTGGAATCAGTGGTCACCAGCAGCATAAAGCATTTCCAGATGGAACTGATCAGTGTTCCCTCTAAGCTGAGTTAGTGTGAGCTAGCTCATGGGTTTTTAGCCTTCGGCTCACATATTTTTGTCTTAGCTCAGGAAGGATGTCTTTAGAGCAAACTAATTTATGCAGTAGCCAAATGGCTTGCTCACAACTTTAATGCCAGTAGCTCAGAAAGTAGAATTTTTGCTCACAAGACTCCACCGCTTAGAGGGAGCATTGGAACTGATACATTTAAAGTTCTCTGTTGTTCCATTAAAAACACATGATACATGACATGCAAACACCATTCATACAGCAAGCATCTTGCATGCACAGAAAATGCCAAATGCCAGAGGAAGATGCCCTGAGCTGTGCAAGTAGAATGAAAGCACAGAATACAAGCCATAATTGAAGAATGGAATCGATATTAACAACTTGGTACAGGTCCGGTGCCAGTTCTTCCATTTAGAGGAGAGCATAACTTGTTGAGTCTTAACTATTGTAAAAAGGAAAGGAACGGGGGGGAAATTGCCAGCTAAGTTTGGCAACTGTCATACTTTCTGTCACAGGAGGAAAAAAAGATTAGTGCTGGCCAGATGATAATTGATTTAATTTGAATAGCTTGACAATAATAGATTTCATTCAGATTGCTCTCATTAAATAGCTGCATTTTCTCAAAGCAGCTGGAATGCTAAGGACAGTGGGTTGTGTCCATTTAAAAGACTTTTGCTTGGGGTAAATGCTGTGCTGGCCGTGGACTGCAGAAAGAAATCATTTTATGTTACCATTCCTGTAGGCTTCATTATTATTATCATTGCAACCACTGCTTTCCAGTTTTATTAATATTTCCACCAGCTGTTAACTGTGATGGCTATTCACATAGCGTCTAATCTTTCTGCCAGCACTCTTTAGCTCCAAAGCTCAGATGGAGTCTAAACTTGGAGGCAACTTCAGATGCTTATACTGAAAGCACAGTAAAGTTTTATACAGTTAACACAGTTTTAAGTTCTCTCCCCAAACTGATGTGAATTCTTTTTTTAGAAAAAGAAATTCTCAAATTAATTTAGGCTACGCAGGGCTCTTTTTCTTTTTCTAAAGTGGTTCTTTTAAAGGAAGGTTCATAGACATTTATGAATATCAAGTATTGTCCTCTGGCTTTTAGGACTCAGATTTTTAGCCAGATCTCTGCTTGGCTTGAGCTCGTCAGGGCTCAGGAGCCAAGCAGGGTCAGCCATGTTCAGTACTTGGGTGGGAGACCACCAAGAAAGACTGGGGGTTGCTATGTGGAGGAAGGCAAGGACAAACCACTTCGGCTCATGTCTTGCCTTGAACAAAGCAACGCGGTTGGGTCACCAAGAGTCAGTTGTGACAGAATGGTACATTCTCTCTCTCTCTCTCTGACAACATCTCTAGGCAAATGCACTTCTGGAAAGTTTTCTGAATCCACCTTAACAACTGCAGAGATGAAAAAGTTCCACAAAGAGCATATATTTCTTTTTAGGCACATTCTGACTACCCTTCAGGCCCACAGCCACATGGGGGGGGGGGGTCAAGTGGGGGCAATGCCCCCACAGATGAGCCTCACCCACCCCAGGAGGATGCCAGACCCACCCACCCCCGGTGTGCCGTGCTCCTTACCCCTGCCTGCCACAGCCTCGCCGGGCTCTCCCTCTCCTTCTCCCGGAAGGCTGTCAAACAAAGTCAGGCTGGGAGTCCTTGGCCAGGCATGGCTGCTGGGGTGTGCAAGGTAAGAGCCAAGGAGAATGGCCTGCCACAGTGCCCCACTGTGCCTGCACCAGCAGTGAGTTCCTCCCATGCAGTGAGGTGCCAGGGCAGGCCATGACTCTTGCCATGCTCCCTAGTAGCCATGCCTGGCCTTCCGGGACCAGGAGCGCTGGGACAGGGCGAGCTTCAGCTGCAGTGCACAGGGAAGGATAATGTCGGAAGGTGCACCCATCAAGCAGGGTCAGGTCAGGGATCCATTGCCCCATTCATGAGAGAGCGGTGGCAGAGGCTTGTAAGAAAGGAGGGGGGAAGATATCTGACAGCCCCAAACAGGCGCTCCCTGTCCCTTGCTTCTCTGCCTCTTCCCTCTCTGCCTCTTCCCTCTCACCTCCCCACCCCTGTGTAACCCCTCACATGTCCCCTCACCTCCGTCCCCCCCCCCAAGAATTTTCTGGCAACACCCCTGCTTGCCTTTTATAATCATTGAACTCCAGAAACATATCCATAAAGAAAACCATAAAAATAAGCCAGCATAATAAAACAAATCGCTGTTAATCACAAATCAAATTATGAAGCATAATAAAGCACTGTGGTAGGCTTCTGCTACTATAAGTACTTTCAAGTTCTCCTTATCTCCTGGCAGTGCGTGTTGCATAACCAGGAGATCCAAGGATTGTCTGGCAGCCGAAGTTCTAATTCTTTAGCCTTATACAGCATTAGCATTATGCACCACTAGGTGGTGAGCTAGACTTGCTGGTGGGCTGAGAGAGTTCTGTGAACTGTGACTGTCCCAAGGTTACCCAGCTGGCTTCATGTGGAGGAGTGGGGAATCAAACCCAGTTCTCCGAATTAGAATCCTGCCGCTCTTAACCATTGCCCTATATGGGCTCTCCCTTCGAGTTCTGCCTCCTGAGTAGGGTTGGAAAATTCCTGGAGATTTGGAGCCTGAGCCTAGGTAAGGCAAGTTTTGGGAGGGGCCTCAGCAGGGTGCAATGCCATAGGGTCCAGTGTCCAAAGCAGCTATTTTCTCCAGAACAACTGATCCCTGAAGATCAGAAGGAATTCTGGGAGACCACCTGACCCCACCTGGAAGGTGGCAACACTACTCCTAAGACCATTTCATAGTAACAGATAAAGTTCCACCTCAAGAGTAAATACTCTGGTGGTAGAGTTTGAAGCTCTGTGGCAGACTATATTACTTGCCTGCAAAAGATCCTGGATTTGGTCCTTGCATGTTTAGTTAAAAAGACCTCAGACATGAAGACACAGAGTAGACATTGGGTGGAACCCAGACTAAATTTTCTCCTCCCCAAAGGCACTTCTGTCAGTGGAATAGAATGTTCCTGCCTTCTCCCCTCCCACTAAAGCCCTCTGATCTCCCCAGAATGCCTATCCTAGAGAACATGGGACTGTCATAGGGATTTTGGAGCTCCTGCCCATCACTGGCCAGCTGGCTGGTGGGGGGAGCCCCACCCCCAAGACTGACCACCAGTGGCTGAACCTTTCCCTCCCCTCCTGTGAGATTTAAAGGGCCCTCCAGCTGATCAGTGGGAGCATGTGGCCTGGCAATCAGCTTGAGGGGCCTTTAAATCTTGCGGGGCGGGGGGGGGGGCACTGCCGGCCTCATGCCTAAACTCCAAGTGGTGGATTTATCACTGGAGTGCAGGAGTGCATGGCTTCCGCTCCTCAAAAAGCATTTAAATTCGGGCACACACAATCTTTTTAAAGGGTTTTTGAGAGAGAGGGCACGCACACGCCTGAATTCAAAGTTGTGAATTCACCACTTGGGGTTCAGGTGCATCCCCAATGTGATGACATCCTCATCCTCTCTAGGAACACCCCCCCCCCAAAGTCCCTTGCTGGGGAGGAGGGAAGACATGGCAACCCTAGACTTTCAGAAACAGCATGAGAGCAAAGCAGGGGTCTGAAGCAGGAAAGGAAAATTGACAGAAATTACTACACCCTTTCCATTATTGGGAATTTTAGTTTGGATCTATCAAATTGCCAGCCAATACAAACATTAGTGAGCTAGATGAATAAGGTTGCCAACCTACAGGTGGTGGCTGGAGATCTCCCGCTGTTATAACTGACCTCCAGGCAACAGAGATCAGTTCAATTGGAGGAAATGGCTACTTTGGAAGGTGGACTCTATCGCATTATACCCCACTGAAGCTCCTCCTCTCCCCAAACTCCGCCCTCCTCAGGCTCCACCCCCCAAATCTCCAGATATTTCCCAACCCAGAGCTGGTAACCCGAGAGATAAATGATTGGCCTGGCTTGGTATAATGCAGCTTCAGATGCGTATCTATGTTTAGTCTCCCCAGAGGAAGTGCTTTATGTGGAACTTTCAAAAATTGTGAGTAGCATGTTTGATCTCAGAGTATGAAATCACAAGTAGGTCTCTCTGCTACCTTCACCCCTACCTAGGAGCACTAAGGAAAGGGCTCCTTTAGTAAAGGATCAGGATCCTTTGTGATGTAAGCACCCTGCAGAACAATCATCTCTTTTTTCTCCTCACTCCATTTCCATTTTTTGAAGATTCTAGGCTGTACAGGGCAAGCTGGGCTACGCTTTCAAAACATTTAGACATCACAAACAATAGTCCAATCAGCTTCTTTTGCCTTCTCCCCTATTTACATTTTTGAAAATTCTTGGCTGCACAGAGCAAATCTGCAGATTTCTAAATGTTACCTAATCCACAAGGATATAACCCAGGTGGACCACCGAGTGACGCTATAATACCTTGAGACACAGCATCACAGGCTTGCAGGCAATAAAAATATCCCTGTGCATTATGCCAAGTGTTGCTCACCCCTCACTCTCAGTACAGTACATGCTATTTTGGTAGGTATCCAACTACTGAATTTGCATGGAGACTAGAGCATACGAAATACATAGTGCAACGGATTTATCTTACTGGCTACCTCCAAGATGCTGGTATTCATGAGTGAGATAAGGGTCTTCCCCCACAATTCAGAGGGAATGAGAAATCAATGGAAAAACTTTTCCAATTACCAAATCCCCAGAGAATCCTTTCATAAACCTTCTTTTATGAAAGGAAGCTACTCCACAATGGGGCTAACAAAGATGCCAAGTGCAGTTGCTGACAGAAGGTAATTCACATGTTGGAGGGTGAGAACAGACAATCACCTAACAAAGCAAGGCCATTAAAGAAAAAATGTGACTGAGGTCCTGGCTATCCCCTAACAGTATATTAGGTTTTTGGTTTTTTTTAAAACTAACCTGACAACACAATACAAACTGGATGCTCTTCAAACCATGATTCCCATCCTAGTGTGTGAGCACACACATAAATACATCAGAATTACCACCTTGTCCAGATAAGAGTTGAAGGTAAGATTGGGGGGAGGAACTATATTTTTGCTAATTTATTTGAACGTGCTTTAGTTTAAAAAAAACCCCACGGTGATTGCTTTTAAGAAACAAACATGCCATATTTCTTCTGCTGTGTCTGAAGTGAAATTTGTGATTGATATTTCTTTCTTTTCTTTTTTCCCTTGAGAGAGATCCTATTCCCTTTGTGTTGCATCCTCTGTTACATTAATGGCTCCTGTGGTTTTAGAAAGCTTGGGATTGGGATGCTGTTTTCTAATCAGGCCCAAAAGAAAATGGCTATTATCTACCACTGGTTGTGTGCAACAGTTGGAATATCTTCCAAAGTTCTTTTCATCTGAACTTCTATCAACATTTTGGAGCTCCAGATTAACTCCCTTCCCCCCCTTTTTTGGGGCTTTTGGTTGAGGACAGCAACGGTTTCCACTCTGGCTGGCACCCTTTCCTTGCTCTCCAGACTTGTTTTGTTCCTCCTTCCCTGCCCACGAGGTGGCCAGGCAGTCTGGAATGCAAAGCAATGTGCAGCTCACCATCTAGGTTCTTTTAAATCTGTAATACTAGTATTGCTTATGTATCTGATTTTTAAATATACTATTTCCCGGAGGGTTTTTTTTTGTGTGTGGATACTTATATCTGCCAAAAGAGAGCTCACTCTCCCCCAACAGCTTTTCCTACATAGTCAGGGGCCTTCCTTGGGCTGCAGAAAAATGCAAAAAGTTAGGTAGGTTGAATTCAATAGTAGGAACCATTCAATTCCCCCTAATACCTTTTGAAATGGCATTCACAGGGATCTAACTCCAGGCATCAGCTGTGAGAGATTAGAATGTTCCGGGGGGGGGGGCTTCTAACTGTTTCTGTCAGTAAAAGGCAGGGGTTTTACAGGCAGCAGTCTAGGGTTGCCAAGTACCCCCCCCCCCAGCCACTGGCAGTGGATCCAGATCCAGGCTGGGGAACTCCTGGAGATTTGGGGGTGGAGCCTGGGGAGGACAGGGACCTCAGTGAGGTACAATGCTATAATCTCCACTCTCTAAAGCATCCATTTTCTCCATGGAAAGTTATCTCTGTACTCTGGAGATGAGCAGTAACTCCAGGGGATCCCCAGGTCCCACTTGGAGGCTGGCACCCCTAGGCAGTACCATCTATGTGACTTGATACCACCTGATTTGCATGACTCAGGTAGGCCCAGCTGCTTGCTACTGTTCATCAGCAGCCACCCTGTTAAAGCCAGTGTGATGTCACAATTAGAGCTTCAGATTGGGATCTGCGAGACTCAGGTTCAGATCCCCAGCTTGTGGTGGAAGCTGACTGGGAGGTTTTGGACAAGTCACATACTTTCAGCCTAACCAGCATCACAGGGTTGTTGTGCAGATAACAAGGAGGAAATAATAATGTAAGCTGCTTTAGACCCCACTGTGGAGAAAGACTAATTTTCCTAGGTTGAGGCTGCGGGGGAGGGAGGTGGAGATGGAAAGCGGAAGACAGATAAAGGTAGGTTGGCTGTTGGGTGGGAAGGAAATAGGGTTGCCAACTCCAGGTTGGGAAATTCCTGGACATTTGAGGGGTGGAGCCTGGGGAGGGTGGGATTTGAGGAGGGACTACAGACCAGTATAATGCCATAGACTCCACCTTCCAAACCAGCCATTTCCTTCACTTCAACTACCATTGCCATTGTGAGAGAGGTAGGGGGAGAAGGGAGGAAGCAAAGGTGTGAGGAATGGGATAACCATCCCGCAAGTTTCTTGCAGGTCTCCACTTATATATACTAATAGCCTATATACTAATAGTCTATATACTAATAAGCCAAGTGTCCCTGTGCGTGCTGATGTCTAAATTTGTACATCGAGGGCGCTTGAGGGGCAGAGAGATTTTCCTGCACACTTGGGGCAATCCCCAGGTGTGCAGAAAAATCTGAAAACTTAAAAAAATTATATGGGTAATATTTAAATCCCCCCAAAAGTAAAAGAGTGTTCCCTGTGCATGCACCACTGGCGCCTGTGGGGGGGGGAGAGATCAGCGGGCCCAGGCCTCGTCGTTGGCGCCAGGGGGCGGGGGAGAAGGCTCACCTGTGGGTGCTTCCTCCTGCTCAACGTGGAGCTCCTTCTCCCACCCGCAAGTATCGCAGGTCCCCGGTTGTTGTAGTTTATATTTTCATCTATTGTTGTACTTTGCCCAGAGCCCTGCAATAGCAGGGATTGGGCGATTCAAAAATTTAATAGATTATGATTATAATAATGATGATGGTGATGAATTCTCCAATTTTCTATTCCCCTCTCCCAATTTTTGTTCACAGCATTGTGCATAAACTCTAGTTTACTGGATATTTTACTTTTCTCTCTTGCACACACCCTCACCATTTTCCCAACATGTACTGCTAAAATATTGCAAAAAACCAAAAAGCCTTGATGTGATGATGATCCCCAGTAGAGGTGAGATCTACCACCTCTTTGCCAATATTTAGTAAGGTATGCAGTACTGTACACCTTCAAAAGGCTTTATTGATTTTATTACCATGAGGTTATGCTTTTTATTTTGCAGCAGCAAATACACACACATATATATATGTGTGTGTGTGTGTGTGTGTGTGTGTGTCTGTCTGTCTAGCTAGCTCATAGGCTCATAAATAGGGTTGCCGGATCTAGGTTGGGAAATTATTGAGGATCTGAGGTGGAGCCAAGGGAGGGCAGGGTTTGTGAGTGGGCAGGATGTCAGCAGGGTACAATGCCATAAAGTCCACCTCCAAAGCAGCCATTTTCTCCAGTGAATATGACCCCTGTCACCTGGGGATCAGTTGTAATTCTGTGAGATCACCACACTCCCATTTGGAGGCTGGCAACCTTCTTTGAACCCACTACTATGAGCCCACATGGTAGTGAAAGGCAGTTCACTAATATTTGAAATAAATATGATAATAGCAGAGTGATCCTATGCAAATAGAAGGAAGCACCACTGTATTCGACTGCACTTAATCTATCCCATTTTTTTCTACTCCTACCTTCCTCCAAGGATTAGGACAGTGAACACTGTTCTCTCTTTCCTATTCTACCCCATCTTCACAATAACCCTGTTAGACTGAAAAAATATGAGTAGCCCAAAATTAAACAGAACATTTTTGATCAGACAGAAGATTTGAATATTCATCTCTGAAACCTTAGTCTACCACACCACCACATCAGACTCTCAAACAATTCCATCATCACACTAACTTAATTCTAGATAAGCATGCATAGAATTGCAGCCTGGGACTTTAGGCCTAAGTGACTTTTCTGCTTATTATATTTCCAAACTAATTCTGTTACATTGTGTCTTTCAGTTACATTTTGTACATTTGTTATTGTAATTTCTCCTTTTCAATCAACATATCACCATTTAATGTGAAAATTATACATAGGTGATTTCTCTCCCTCTCTTTCTCTCTCTTTCTCCCACTAGTAAAATGGAAGCTCTTCAAATTATTCATCTTTTAAAGGTATGGTTTCTTATCTACAGAAAGATGGATGGAGGCTGGTCAAAAGTCTCATTACTGAGATTTTACTTAAAGAACACGAAGCATTTCAGTGAAGTGAAGTAACTGCAGTGTTCGAAATTTCTGAAATCAATGTGCTGGCTTGTAGATGAAACAGAGCTCCAAGATCAGAGCGAACCCTCACATATATCGCAACATGGCCTCCATATTTTATTCCTCTGCTATTTGACTTTCATCTTCTCTAGTGATGCGCTTAGCTTCATCATGTCAATGCGTCAAAGGAAACTTCTAGAAGAATTTTGTATCCTCTGCCTTATCTCGGAATTCACTGGAGCATTGGCATTACTACACACGCACACCCATTCCTAGCTTGGAAGACACAAGCAGAAATTGTAGGAGGTGGTTAAAGACTATTGCTGATAAAGCAAGCTACTTTATCTAGTTCTGTGTCATGATCTGACAGTGCCAAGCTTCTGGTCCATGGTCGCTTAAAGAAAGCTATGGGGGGCTTTTGATGAGGTCACTCTGGCAGAAGTTAGTAGGGATGGGCATGAAGCAGCTTACAAACTAAGGTTTATGATGATTTTTGGCTGGTTCATGGTTCACATACTGAAGTTTATGGCAGGTCAACCAGCACAAACTTTCCATGACCTTTCAAGCAGTTTGTGGAGGTTTGTGCCCATTTGTGAATGGGAACTTTTTCAGACAGACTGTCTCCGCTCAAACAAAATGTTTACCAAACTTCAAAGCAATGAAGAGGGGGGTGGAATTCTCTAGCCTTGAAAACACTCTTCTCAGTTTCAAACTAATCTTGTCAATTTCAAGACGGTTTCCCCCATTTTGCCAGCCTTTCTTTGTATTCCCTTTCCCTTTTCTTGCACAGAGCTTGCACACACACACACACACACACACACACACAGAGAGAGAGAGGGGGGATTTATTGCAACTTTGTGCTTTGAGATCAGTCTTTTAAAGCTTGTAACGCCAGTGGGTTCTGCTCGGCACTCTGCACACTGTGTGCTGGGCTTGCAAAATCCCCCCTTCCTTGGATTTTTTGTGACACTGTGCTTTTAGATCAGGCTTTTTAAGTACAGAGTGACAGAGTGGCATTGGGTTCTGCTGGGCATTCTGTACACTGAACTGGTTGTGCTGGGCTTGCAAAAAACCCACCATTGGATTGTGATTCAGTCCTGTTGAGCTGGCATTGCCACAATAGCACTGGATTCTGCTGGTCACTAGTACATTGCACTGGTTCTGCTGGGCTTGCATCCCCCCTTGCTTGGAGAGTGATACTGTACTTCACATCAGTCCTGTTGAGCTGGCATTGCCACAATGACACTGGATTCTGCTGGACACTCTTTGATTGCACTGGTACTGCTGGGTACTCTGTACACTGCATTGGTTCTGCTGGGCTTGCAAAAATGCCCCCCATTCAATTTTTACTGCAGAAATTCTCTGGCTTGACCTTAGTCCTGTTGGATTTGAACTGCCATAGTGGCACCGGCCTTCAAAAAATGTCCCCCTTCTGTTTCTACTGCAGAGATTATCTGGCTTGACCTTAATCTTGTTGGGTTTTGCGTTGCCACAATGGCACTGGTTCTGCTGGGCACATTGCACTGGTTCTGCCCCCCACCTTTAGTTTCTACTGCAGAGATTCTATAGGACTTTGTTTCTGTTCTGCTAGGCTCTTATTGCTGTTACTTTTTTTGCTGTTTTTTTCCCTCCATTGGAAACAATGGAGGATGGGGCACCTTTTGGGGGGGGGCACAACTTGAACCCCATAAATCCAATCCTCATTGAATTGGAAGGCAGGTAAAGGAGAGTCAACCAGAGATCCTCTGTGAGTTTGATGTCTCAAGCACACCGGGGGGGGGGGGGGGGGATTCTACCATTTCAAGAACCTCATGAACCAAACCAGTTCATTTAGCCCCTAAAAGTTCATGATGGTTTGTGAACTGGACATGTCACAAACCATGAACTGAACCACATTTTCCCAGTTCATGCCCATCCCTAGAAGTAAGATATTAGAAAGAAAACCATGAGATAAATGCAGCAAGGGATGAGAAGAACAGAAAATTGCTGGAGATTTAAGGACACAGTTGTGATGAACATAATATGGGAACTGCTACCCTCCTACCCTCCCCCCATACCAAAAAATCTCCTGACCCTTCTGCCATCCCTTCATGGTTCTGGGCAGGTGGGACTATTCCTGCCATCACAGCTAAAGACCAGTTAGGTAGTCACTGTAATATAGGTCCTATTTTACCTCTCTCCATGTCTTTGCCTCCGTCAAGCTAATACGATTTAGCTCTTTCCCCCTGCTGCTCCTTATGCTTGCAACAGTACTTCTTTCTTTGATTTTACAAGTTCCTTTGATCTAGACTTGTCTTACCTCCATTGCTGCTGGACTGTCCCATGCACCATGCCTAGGCCAGAAGACTGAGACTTGACAAACAGTATATGCCATAGTATTAGAACCTGGGTGGCTCACTGGAGGGATGGGAATCAGGTATTTGATTGTTTTCCCCATATTAAAAGCTAGCTGGGAGAATCTGCCTGACATACCAGGATGTTTGCTTTTTATGGAATGGAGACATGATCTCCCCACCTACAGTATAAGATGGCACAGTCCAGGACCAATTATACCAGATGATGAGATGCTTGTATAGACTCACCCTTACTTAGATTAAGGAGACTCCTAGCCTATTTCTGGCACTTAACCTAACTTAAATTATAGCTGTAGTCATACTTCATATAGCTTTTGAGGCATTTTAAAGCTTCTACAGTTACTTTAGTGGTATATCACAGTAACTGCTCTTCCTCGGGGACTCCTGCAAGGCAAATAACGGCATTCATAAAGTCACTTGGAAGTCAAAAGTAAATAAGAGTTGAACTGCAGCTATTAAACCAAGCAATATAAAAGGATTAATCCATTAGAGTTCATGACAAAAGGTGATATGCTGATCTTGCATGTTCAGTATCACTAATGGGGAATGGATCTACAGTCTCTAATTATGAGAATTAACTGGCCACCCTCTTAATCACAATTAGAACATTCCGGTAAGCACCACTGGCATACGATTGCCATGAATTTCAATACAGCTTATAACAGAACCACCAGTACCTTTCAAGGAATTGTAGAACTTGATGGGATACAAAAAGAGTTGCCAGGCCCCTGCAACTAAAAAATGGCCACTGGTCTGATGGTGTGATGTCACTTCTGGTGAAACCCTGGAAGTGACAACAGTCCTCTCTAGGAATCACTCTCTAGGAATTTGTGGTTCTACCATATAATTTTCAGTGATTCCTAGAGAGGTGTGATGTCACTTCTAGTTTTTCCTTGAAGTCACATCATGCCATCACTGATGGAAACCATCATGTCCCCATCCTCCCCAGTCTCCCATTGGCAATAAACCACTCCCACAGTTTTCTGTGGTTCCTTTTCCATTGTAATGGATTTGACTTTTCTGTTTTACTTGGGCAGCCATCTGGGAATTCATCTCTCTCCCTCACCTGACCAGTTCAGCACTTTGGCCCATGGCTAGCATTAAAAAAAAAATAGAAAAACAGAAAAAAATCTTCAAAATGAGGGAAATGACTGCTTAAGGCGACTATACAGAATTTCAGCCCTGGTATTGTTTCACTAATGAAGAGTACTGGACTCGGGAGACCAGGAACGGTGAAATCATGAAGCCTTTATTGAGTGATTCAGCATGTCCAGTAGATGGTCAGATCAAACATGCTTACAGGGCTCCAGGGCCCTCATTATATGCTGGGTGAAGCCACACCTCCGGCCGCACCCAAAAGACCTGATAGGGGCTTAACATATGCGCATGTTTGTCATAGGTTCCCTGGAGGAGCCTTTGACCGCATTGGCTCCCCAGGGAGAATCTAGGTCCCACATTGGTGGAGGCTTAGAATCTGGACGTCTATTGTTCCTCCAGATTCAGGCTCCCCTCTCTGCCTGACCATGTGCTCTAGCCATGTGGCGGGCACCATTACCTGGGAGCACATGGCAGGCTGGTTGCTACACAGAACATACTACATTACACCTAACTACCCCAGTCCTACTAACTGGCCTAGTGGGGGATTTTCCCTCAGCTTCTATCCCTCTTTGGCTCTTCATTTTCTTACAGCTAGCTATTTCTCTCATTTCCTCAGGTCTCTACTGTCTCCAACCTTCCTTCTGTTAATTCCTCATTTCTCATCTCACCTCCATTCCATCTGTCTTCCTTCAGACCCTCTACTCTGGATCCCTTCACTTCCCTTTCACCATAAGCCTTGTTCATACATTTCCCTCACCCCAAATCTCCGTGTTCTAAGGGTGTTGATCTCTGCACCTTGCATCTCCATCTGGCAGCATACAGCTCATCTTGTATCTCTGTGTATTAATGTTTACACTCCCAACCCCAGATGCCTTCTGTGCAGACTGAACACACATCATAAATACTGTACTACAACCACTGTCACTCCTTGAGCAGCTAGAGTGTTTGTGAGCAGTCCCTGACATCACAGCTGTAGACGGATGATAGTGTCAAAGGCAACAGTTGGTTTTGTGGTTCACACTAAGTATGACTGTGAAATACAGCTTTTCCCTTTCCATAATGGAGCCAGTAATGCTTATTAGGGCTTTAAGCCAGTGAGGTACTTTTAAAACAACACATCATGATCCATTTTTTTTCTTCTCTTGGTAAAGCTATTTACAACAAATTAAAATAACCTAGGATTGCTGCATTTCCTTAGCTTGTTAACATCAACCCCAGCCTGCCTCCTGGTTGGTAGTCAACGGATGTGCAATTGACCTAATCAAAATAAACCTTCTCTCTTATAAAGTGCTGTTTTCCAACACCATTTTTATCCTAGGTCCTAATGCTGAAATACTCTTTGGCTCATGGGAAAAGTTGTATTTAAGTACCCCCACCATTTAAGTACCCCCACCATTCATTTTATTATAGCTAATAATAGTGCAACTTCCTTCCAACACCATCTCAGCTTTCTACATTAGAGATGCTACTGCCATTTTTGAGCTGTGGAAAGCCCCAAAGAAGGCTCTGTAGCCTCCTAAATCCCTGCAGGAAGCAATTTATAAAACATTGCATTGAACAGTGGCTTCTGCTTACACAGTCTAGAAGGAACCTGTGAATAGTGACAAGATCAAGGCCAGACTTGGAAGTCTCTACCAGCAAAACGTGACAGAAATCCAATGACCATTTTCAGTGCTTCTGGATGGGGGGATAGAATTGCCACTCCCAGAAACCTTTCATGCAATGAAAAAACTGTAACTCAGAAAGCAGTTACTCCTAGTATGTGATGACGGATCTGATATGGATCTTATTTATTTTACTTAAACATTTTTATGCCATCACCTTTCCTCTGAATCAGTAAAGCTCTTCCCCCAGGCATTCAACTAAGCTGCACATAATGAACTCAAGACCCCGTGCCCTAACACCATCACCAACAGTCTGTGCACTGCCAATATGAACTGGACATCAAATGCTGACTGTACCCCTTATTGTAATGGTTTGAAACTATTGCCACACCAGTATTACATAAACAGCCCACTATCACTTTATGTTGTGTTTTATGTTCATATTTATATTTGTTCTGTTTTATCTGTTTTAAAACTTTTACGTAAGCCGCGCTGAGCCTGCTTCAGTGGGGAGGGCGGGGGATAAATCAAACAAATAAATACATAAATATAAAAATAAAAAAAAAAACCCTTTACCTGCTGGTGAAAGACTCAGATAGAGAAAGACAGGTGAATCTCCTGGGGAGGGAGTTCCAGAATTTGTTTGAAAGTGTGGGACAAATTCAACAAACATATTAGATTCAATGGTGCTGTGAATTTTTGCTGCAAACTTGTTCCAAGAGATCATTTTGTCTGAAGGTGTTGATCAGGAATGGGAGCCAAGCACTTGACCTGTTCAGTGTGTGTCGAATAGCTCTGAAGCCTGCTGAACAGTTTTGCATTGGGTTTTTGCAACACTGCACATGTCCAGAGGTTTTGCTGATTCAAATTAATCAGCTGTGATTACTGTTGCTACGGTCTACTTAGATGAACACTGATGTGTAGGATTTTATTAAAACACCGAATTTTTTTGCTGTCATTTTTAAAATGAGATGCCAGTCTTCAAGCATAAATCAAAATCACATACTTGAACCTCTAAGCTTCAGTCCCTTATTTAGGTTATGTGGGTCTAGCTATGGGCAGTTCTCACTGGAAAGGGCAGGGCACTGCATGTGTTCAAAGGCATTTCCTTTTGCGCTATAATTTCAAATTTTCAGAGCTGTGCTCAAGCAAGGAAAGAAGGCATCAAGACTGAGTCCTGCTACCAGGAATTACAACCATGCTACTGTGCATGTCCAGAGTCTCTTAGCCTTGAGTCCTGAGCACATATGAAATTAGGTGAGAGGCAGGTGAAGAGCAGGGCCTTTTCTGAACTGGCATCCTGGCTGTAGCATCCTTTTAGCCTTTGCACTCTTTAAGGTACCAAGTTGACCTTGCTGTTTTTTTGGCTATTTGGAAAATGGCTGCTTCAGTCTACCTCACCTTCCTTCCTGCTGTTCTACCTCACTTGCTCAGGGTTTTCTGCAGCTTTAAGGTTGGTTGAAGTTTTATAATACATAATTATTTTGATATTTTATATCACCTTTAGAGTGAAAGGCAGGCATCAAATTATTTAATTTAATTAATTTGACACCTGCACGCTGAACATGAGAACTGACTCACATTAAAACTATCTGCATTTGATTATCTCGAGTGCCAGGAAGTAATACAATGTGTACTATTAGATAATAATATTATTATAATATTTGATTGGTCAACCACATATGCAAGTAAAACTTAATATTTCAGTGACTGAAGTGAAGGAAGTGGGTGCGATAGCCAGACCAAAGCACAACCCAAAATATCAGATTAAAGTTTTGTTCTGCTTGGGCTCAAGTGCTTTCATGAGTAGAACCCATTGAAACAAAATTAGTTATTTGCAAGTAGGGACACACCTGAGACTAGTGAAGGCATAGAAATACCATCCTAACTGCCACTTCGTAGAAGCATCTCATAGTCGCCCACTAGCCTACTTATAGTGCTGTGGATTCACAGAATCATAGACTCAAAAAGCTGGGAGGGGCCATACAGGCCATCTAGTCCAACTCCCTGCTCAATGCAGGATCAACGTAGAGCATCCCTGACAAGTGTTTGTCCAGCTGCTGCTTAAAGGCTGCCAGTGAGGGGGAGCTCACCTCCCTAGGCAGCTCCCTAGGCCGCTGCCTGTTTGGTTCATGTGAAAGTGCTGATAGGTGGGGGATGACAAGAACTCCTGCTCCTCCTCATGCCCATCTGATATGCTGCCTTCTGCACTCATCTGCTTTGCACCTTCATCTGCCCCTTTCACTGCCCTTGCCCCAACCAACCTCCCATGGCAGCAGGGGAGTGCTTTCTCCCACTCCTCCTCCGCTCACCTGCCTGCAGCACCGCCACCTACCTCTGCTTGCCTTGTGGAAGTGGGTCCTGCTCCTTCATCTATTGCACACTTCCCTCAAAATGGCAGCTGAGATCCCACAGTGTACTGTTGTGAGAGCTCTGCCTTTTTGTTAAATAAGTTTTTTTAAAAAAACACCTTTTTTGTTTGCATTTTAACCTGGATATCTCAGATCCCAGGCCAATGTTTTAAACACTAAGCCAAGCCAGCTCTCTAAAACCAAGGGTTCTCTCTGCAAAGACCGGTAGTGGAGATAGGTTATCTGCTCACAGAAGCTCATGTTGTTTTAGTTAGGACTTCCACAACCAACTGACCAATCAAATATTGTCAATGGATCACCTATCATTTAAACATAGCTGTGTGCACATTAAATCTGTCCAGTTATCTTTGCTATCACTTCCCTCTCAATGAGAAGGATGAGGTAAGTGAGATGATGTGCATTTTCAACAGTAGCTCCAAAATCGTGGAACAGATTGCCACAAGTAATCCAGCAGCTCTCAACTATATTGGTTTTTTAGAAAATACTGCAGGACTTGACTTTTTAAATTGGCCTTGGGTAGTTCTAAAGAGAAAAAAAAACTGATACGTGTGTGTGTGTGTGGAGTTATAATTGGAAGGAAAAGTTCATAGCAAAAAGAATTAATTATGAAGTTTTAATTGCACTGAAGTTTAATTTACTCTGGCAATAATTTTATGTGGTGGTTTCACCTCATGAATGCTCACTCCCGTGATGCTCACCAGGTGTCTACCTTGCTCTCCTTTTACTTATTTCATGTACTGAAAACAGATGTACCCTACCTTTCTGCCCAATGAAGGCCTGTAAGGTGGTGAACAATTACAATATATATTTCAAAATCAACTTTTACAACATGCTAATATAAGCAAATCGAAACATATAAGAAGAAAGGTCAGTAAGGGAACACCAGACAAAAAAGAAAAGTCTTCACCAGTAGCAGAAAACAAGGCTAGAAGGGGATAGATGCCTCTCCCTGGGAAGTTCATGGCACAGTTTTGGAGAAACAACCAATAAAGCCTTTTCTTAGGTTGCCACTCATCGGCCACGTCCACACCAGTGGACTCCAAGCTGAGTTAGTGTGAGCTAGCTCACAGTTTTTCAGCCTCCAGCTCACACATTTTTGCCTTAACTCAGGAAGGATGGCTCCAGAGCAAACTAATTTATGCAGCAGCTGAATCGCTCGCTCACAACTTTAATACCAGGAGCTCACAAAGTAGAATTTTTGCTAACAGGACTCCATAGCTTAGAGGGAGCATTGGTCCACACTGTCACTTTTGTTGCTCATTTCTCCCTATTGCTTCAGGTTCCCTTCCCCCAGTATCCCTCTAGTAGTCCCAGAGGGGGGGGACCCAAAGCAATAGGGAGAAATGAGCAACAAAAGTGATAGTGTGGACGTGGCCATCTAGTCCCAGAAGATGGAGCTACCCAAAGTAGAGTCCCTGAAGATGATCATAATGCTTGGGTAAGTTTGTATGGGAGTGAGGTCTTTAAGGTATACAATTCCAAGGTCATATGAGGCTTTAAAGGTCAATACCAGCAACTTCAATTGTGCTACGAAGAAGCTTGGAAGCCAGTGCAGATGGAACAAGAACTGAGTGATGTGGGCCCTATGACTGATACGTACTCAATCAAAAACTTTTTTTTTTTTTTAGAAAAACCTTTTAACTGAGAGATTCCACCTTTTAAAACTGTTTTTATGGCCTGCTGGAAGCATTTTGTTTCAAGCATACTATTTGGTTTTGTGAGCATTCAAAGAAGAAATAAAAATGAGAAAGTGATTTAGAGCACTAAGCATTTGCAAGAAAAAGATCCGGAACAATTTAATGTTCAGATGCAAACAGAGCAGTATACCTGTATGCAATAAATAATAATAATAATAATAACAACAACAAAACAGCCACCAGATAAATCACAGGGAAGAGATATTAGTTTTTGGCTTATGAACAATAAAAATCTTTTTTATTCATTCCGGTTGGTCCTGCCCCACTGGATTGTAGCACTTAGACAGTGCCAAATGAGACTGACTCATTCCATTGATCCATTACAATTTATGGGTGGCATGCTAAGGCTATTGTCCTTCATCAAAATGTATGAATGCCAATAAATAACAGGGCAATAAAATTAACCTGAAGTGGCTTCAGCACTGAACAAGAGTTGCGATGGACAGTGATTATCGCTTGAATGCAGAGAGCCACAGCTGCGTTTCACTCTTCAAATATCACCCAAAGCCATGAAAGCAATGGGAATTCATTGCTGGAAGCCAATGACTCAAAGACATCTTGGCATGAACTCACCACTCAAGAGCAAAGAAATGGTTGCTTGCCTCATCTAAACGATAGAAACAAGGAAACCCCATCTGTGTTCCTCATCTTGGAAAATCTGTCAATTATCTTCCATTTCACAGACATTAAAGCAACTCCCGTGCTGACAGGGTTTGCAAAAAGAGTCAAGTGCTGGGTTCAGTCCTAAATTTTAGCTTGCCATTATTTGTAAGGCTCAGTGTGGAATCCCTATTATTACCATATCGCAGGGCAACTGAACTAGGATTGTCCAGGTCAGCCCAGTTATCCAAGCATTTAGAGGCACTTGAGCATAAATTCACAAAGTCCAAAATGAAGATCTGGAATCTTGGCCCACACAATGTTCAGGGGAAAGCTCTGGTCTGCATGCCACAGGCCTTTGCAAAGGAATTCCTCTAACACCATTTTTTAATGCTAGTGTAAATTGCCTGTGTGATCAAGTGTTTGGAATGGACATTTGAAGCTGTTAGTACTAATTACCGCTGTGATATAAACATGGCAAGGGAGGAAAAGGTCATTTATTTGCCCTGACCTTTCAGACTCTCAATGTAATCTCTTTGAAGATGCATGACATTAACACTTGGGACACAACAAATGAACTGACATCAGAGGAAGTAAAATTAGTTTACCCTTTTTACTGAGTCCCTTCATTTGAGGTGCTAAGAATGGAAATTGCTCATGGCTCATTGTAAAAGGGCGACTCAAAACTGCTGGAACATTTCAACCTTTAGGATCTAAAAAGGCTAGTGTCTAGCTCTTGTAGGAATCATTTCACAAAGGTTAGGAGATCCTAAAGAATCACTCTCCCGTGCAGGGTTTTAAAGTTTCAGCTAGTCAGTAAAAAAAACAAACCCAAACTTCACAGGTATGCATCAACCTGAAACATAATAGGTTGATCCCAGACTAAACTCTCCATTAACAGAAGGTACTTCCATCATTAGAAGAGAGCTTCCTTCTTCTCCTCCACTCACTGAAGCTCACTGATCTCTCAAAAGTGCTGGAGGACAGGAAGCCCTCAGGAAGAACATGGAGGCAGGGGCGTAGACTTTCCATTCTCCCAAAGGTGGCTCTCTCTTGTGCACATGAAGCACGTGCACTGCCACCAGGATGATGTCCCCGCTGCTGCCTTTCCCCCCGCCTGGATCCCACGCACCCCTCAGAGGGAGGGAGTGGGTGCGGGGGAGCCGGGCAGGGGGGCTCTTGTGGAGGCTGGGGAGGTTTGCAGCAAGTGGGGAGGTGTGGTGGGGAGGCGCAGCAGCGGTGTCCCCCCTGCTGCTGCCAGAGCCACCGCTGCCGCACTGCCAGGACAATGTCCCCACCATGGCCAGAGCCACCACTGTGCCTCTGCAGCCAGGGGGATGTCCCCGCCGCCAGAGCTGCTGCTCTCCGGGAGGGAGGGAGGAGTGGGTGGGGAGAGCGGCTTTGGTGGCGGCGCGAGTGTGGTGGCGGGAAGGCCCCCATAGTTTACGCCTATGCATGGAGGCAAATTGTGGGTCTGTGGGAGAATTGGCAGAAACCGCCTCTCCTGCTGTTAGCAGAAAAACTGGATCAGAGGTATTCACTACACTGCTCAAAGAGATTACATTGAGAGTCTGAAAGGTCAGGGCAAATAAGGGACTGTAGTCTTTTTCAATGGGGTTTCTGGGGCCACAAACCACAAACTGGTTTGGTTCGTGAATGAATCTCTCAGTTCGATTCAGTTCACGGTTCAGTTTGTTGCCACAAACCATGAACCGACACAAACCACATTTTACAGGTTCGTGCCCATCCCTAGTCATTGCACAAGTGTGTCTTGGTAGCTATGCATCTCTTCAATAGTTCCCCATGAATTTACATAATAATAGTTGTTGCAGACAACATCATGAAATTGCTGAGGAATGAAAATACATTGCTAGTGCAACACTTTCACAAGTTGTCAGCCCCCAATCCACAGCCACTACAATAGCCAAATAAACATCTGTTGCTTGTGGTTTGCCAGGGATTACAAAAACAATAAATTGCCAAACATCTGGCAAGCCACCACAGATGATCAGGAGGCTTGCCAGCCTCCAAGTGGAACCTGACAATCATTTGGGATTACAACTGATCTCCAGACTACAGAGATCAGTTCCCCTGGATAAAATGACTGCTTCGGAGGGTGAACTGTATGGCATTATAGCATGCTGAGGTCCCTCTCCTCTCCAAACCTTCCCCTTTCCAGGCTCCACCCCCAAAATCTCCAGGTATTTCTCAACCCAGATCTGGCAATCCTAACATAGGTGGCCTGCATTGAGAGATCACAAGTTATGCAGGCCTCTGCAGGCCTTACTTACTACCACAGGAAAATCTTGACATGGCAGCACTTAGTATATGAAGAGATGGTCCTTGGTAGGTTTTCACCATTCCATATCACTAGGGACCTTATGTGAAGAACTTTCTTTTGTAAAAAGCTAAACAAAATTTTGGTCATCTTCTGAAACCATTCTCTGAGATCCCACTCCACACACACCATCGGAGGTTATATGGTGGCAACCAGACACTGGCCTTCCCCCTTCAAATGGTGGTTTCCACACACCCCAAGTAATTTACACTGTGATCCTAAACCAACTCATGCTCTTCTAAACCCACTGTTATTTGGCATCAAGCCTGATTTCCTTCAACCATCATTTTAAAAGTGTTTCATGCTAAGCATTTGCAACCTGATTTTTAAAAATTGCACCTCTTATTACTGTTTCACTGGATTTTAAGCTAATTCTTGTAGTGCCATTTTATTGTAAATTGGTTTTTAGCTGTTATACACCACCTTGGAGGGAGGCTGATTAAAAGAAAAGCAGGTTATAAAGTTGCCCCCCCCCATCACTGGAGCAACATTATTGCAAGAAACTACCATTAGAAGCTATGTATAATTGGTCCTCTGTACAGCCAGTTTCTTCATGCAGGAGTTTTTAAACCATGCAATAAGAGGTCACCTACGAATCACAGTCACAACCACCAAGAAAAAGAGCAGTGTGGCTACCTAAAGCTCTCTTAACCAAACATGGTTTTGGCATGAAGTGCTATGAGCTTCACACTTCCATGTTGCCTGACAGGTGACTGTGACAGCTGTCAGGAGACATTCTATTTTTGTTGTAAACCTGTGAATTATGTTATCTTGAATCTCTCTTGGGGGAAAAAAGCACCAGGAAATGAAAATGCCATTATAGTTGGCTGCACGTCTGTTACTGAGCATGTTTCCTCATACTCCCAACACAAAAGGGTGGTGGCGTGAGTGATGGACCCTTGCTCGGAGGCCCACGTGCTCTATAACTTGTGCTGGGGTACACTTGTTCAAAAGACATGTAGACACTCCAGCCTGGATCAGACCTGAAGCTCTGATATCCTGATTCAAGGTGTCTGAGGAAAGTTGAAGGGCTAGCAGTCAGCACTTCTTCACAGGTCCTATGTTTTTATCAGCAGACTCTGTATCTCAAATGAAGACATACACTTCAGCCCCTTGAGACTCCTGAAAGGTTCCAGGAAACAAAATCACAATCAGTGCCTTCAATGGAACTTCCAGTGTCCACACTACTGCTGGTGGTGAGAAACTTGTATAGCTAGGTTGAAACAATGGGGCTCAAAATACAAGGGGAGGAAATAACCACTGGACAACCAGATAGAGGCGTATCAATGTGGCCATATTCATTTTCTTAGGATTTTCTATGTTGTCGTTATCACAGGATTAGTGTTTGCTTCATTTTTGTTACTGACACTGAGGATGCTTTTTATGATATTTCAATGCCATTGAAGTGAAATTGCTGCAAAAATTGCTGATGGGATTTTGATTGGACCTGGCTTTATCTGCACCCCATCAGAGCTGGAATATCTGACCTCTCTCTTCACTCATTATGTGTAACAACCACATCAGTCCCAGACTCTTTCATGGGAATTAATAACCTGAATGATTTACAACAGGTCCCTGCTACAATTCCTCCGAACACTACCTCATCAACCTTTGGTTATAAAGTTGTCCGTAAAATGATTGTGAACTGCACACATCTGAGGAAGTGAGATGTAGTTCATGAAAGCTTATGCTGGAATAACTCTTTAAGATACCACTGAACTTCTACTTCGTTTTACTGTTTTTCTGTTACAGACTAACACAGTTACCCTGCCCCCAGAATTGAATGAGTGTTAATTTAGAAAGGGAAAAACATAGATATAAGGAAAGAGAAACTGGTGTGAAAATAAAACCTCAATGAGTTGTTTGCCACAGTGCAGAAAGGCAACTGAAATGCAATTGACTCAAACAGACAACTTCCAAAAGTCCATCTCCTCCTTATCTACAGCCAAAGACTCTTAAGAAGGACAGTGCTAGCAGGACAGCAGAATAGAGGGTGATAATGCGGTTGCACTAAAGAGATACAAGTGGCCCTCAACACAGTCAAAACTACTCCACAGTGGTGCTGTGGCTAAACACCAACATTGATACTAAAACCTCAAGAGTCATGCTTGTAGGATTACTGGCATTTTTCTGAGAGGATTTCTGTGTTTTTTAACAATTATGTGACATACAGATCTTCAACTGGTGCATATGACCCCCGTCCATGTAGCACTGAATTTCTCCCCTCGTACATAAAAGCCATCAGATGCATAGGATGCTACCAGACAGCAAGGCTGCAGTCACACACACAGAATAATCCACTTTCAATCCACTTTCAGTACATTTTCCAACTGGATTTTACTGTGTGAACTGGCAAAATCCAGTTGGAAAGTACATTGAAAGTGGATTGGTAGTGGAGTATTTAGTGTGTGTGACCGCAGCCTAAACCCCTTAAATTATGCACTGTACCAACTTATGCCTGGGTCCACCTGCTGTGATCTGGGTTTCCTGCGCACATCTACACCATGTTCCCAGGATGTGTTGATTTTGTCAATGTCTTTAGCCTGCCATCCTGTGTTAATCTGCCTCTTGGGTTTTTTTTTAAATTGGATTGTATGGGTATTGTTTTTATCTGTTTTATTAATATATTGTAAGCTGCCCTGAGCCTGGTTGCAAGGGAGGGTGGGATATAAATCCCAAGAAATAGATAAAAATAAACTGTCTTATAGTTAGCAGCCTTCCTCGGGTCCTGTGGATTTAGGGCTGTGGCTTCTTTTATGGAGTCAATCCATCTCGTGTTTTGTCTTCCTCTTCTGCTGTCTTCCATTTTTCCTAGCATTTTTGTCCTTTCCAGTGACTCTTGTCTGCTCATAATGTGACCAAAGTGCAATAGTTTCAGGTTAGTCATTTTAGCTCCTAGGGAGAGTTCAGGTTTGATTTGGTCTAGAGCCCACTTATGTGTCTGTTTGGTGGTCCATGGTATTCATAAAACTCTCCTCCAACACCACATTTCAATTGAATCAACTTTCTTCCTTTCAACTTTTTTCATTGTCCAGCTTTCACACACCTACACAGTAATGGGGAATATTTATAATATGAATTATCTTGATCTTGATTATCAGCAACATTACACTTATGGGTCTTTTCTAGCTCCTTCATGGCTTTCCTTCCCAGTCAATCTCCTTCTGATTTCTTGGTTGCAGTATCCCTTTTGGTTGATGATGGAGGAAAGGAATAGAAAACCTTGAAAAAATTCAGTTTCTTCATTGTCAAACTTAATGTTGTATAATTATTCAGTAGTCATTACTTTTGCCTTCTTGATGTTCAGCTGTAATCCTGCTTTGGCACTTTTTGTTTTAATTTTCAGCAGTAGTCAATTTAAGTCTTCACTATATTCTGCCTGTAATGTAGTGTCATCTGTCTCAAATTGCTAATGTTCTTTCTACCAATTTTAATCCCACTTTTGTCTACATCTAGTCCAGCTTTCTTTATGATATGTTCTATATATAGATTGAAGAGATAGGGAGATAAAATACATTCTTGCCTGAAACCTTTGTTCTGTCCTAACAGTAGCCTCCTCTCCAGAGCATAGGTTGCATATCAAAACAATCAGATGTTGTGGCACACCCTTTTCTTTTAAAACCAACCATAGATATTCATGATCCATACAGTCAAAAGCTTTGTGGTAATTTATTAAACACAAGCTGATAAATTCTCTCTCATGCAACATAAATTTGCAATATGATCTCTAATGCTTCTTCCTTTCCTGAATCCAGCTTAAACATCTCATTCATTTCACATTTCCTTTGATGTTTTGGATCTTGTGGAATAGATCTCTTGTTCTTCATTTTTTGCTGTTTTCTTCTATTTCTTTACACTGGTTATTACAATAGTTCTCTTTGCTTCAATGTGCTAGTCACTGTAACACTGCATTTATACTTCTGAATCTATTTCTGTCATCTTTTACTTTAGCTTCTCATGAATCTTTAGCAATGTTAAGAGCTTCATCAGTCATTCATCAGGGTTTTTCATTTCTTTGGGCTACATGAATAGTTGTTGTGCATTCTTCCTTGATAATATTTCTGGTTTCAACCTGTAGTTCTTCTGGTTCATGTTCACTTCTGCAAATCCATTCTTTATGTGCTCTTTAAGTTCTTCAGGAATGTTGTTCAGATTGCATTTTGGCACTATAAAGGTTTGGGTGTTTTTCTTCAGCTTTATTATCATTTATAATATTAACAATTCATGGTCTTTGTCACCTGGTCTTGGTCTTGTTTTAGCAGAAAGAATAGAGTCTCTCCATCTTCTGCTCCCAATTATATAATCTATTTGATTTCTGTATTGGCCATCCAGTGATGTCAGTCTCCTGTTTCATTTCATGCTCCTAATGCAATGGTCTGACAATATTTGATTCTACTTGGTTTCCTGCTTTTGCATTCCAGTCACCTATGATTATGATTATCAGCATGTTTTGTTTAGATGTATGATCAACTGCTTCCTGGACACTTATATAAAAGCTTTTATTTTTTTTTCCTCCTCCTCATCTGTAGTTGGGGTGCAAACCTGAATGATGTTTATGTTGATTGGCTTTTCATGAAGTCCGACTGATATTACTGACCACTGGTTTACCAGTCATTATCATAAATAAGCAGCATCACAGAAAGGCAGCCCAAGGAGCACTAAATGCTCCCAAAATTATTCCAGCAAATGAGCCAAAGAGAACACTAAAGGTAGGATTAAATATTTTCTTTGACATTTCCCCCCTAATGTGGAAGTTATTTAAAAAATGTTCTGAACACAAATGAACACTAAGGATGCTGTTGAATTTCCTCTTCCGGCTTGTGTGACTCAAAATCCCTCAAAATTGTGTGACTCAAAATTTCCTCTTCCGGCTTGTGTGACTCAAAAAAAGAAATTTGCATCTTTCTTATGCAAATTGAACCCACAATTCTTTATTCTCAAACCATACACCTTGACCTCACAGCAGATGTTCCCCAGTCCAATGTCAACATTCCAATGTGTGCAACCAATGGCGGATAAGTACCGTAAAATACACAAGCAAATAGAGAACATTTGACAAGAAGCAGCATAAAGAAAAGGATAACAAAGAAAATACATGAAACAAAATGAAATGAGAAAGGGAACATTTGTAGATTCCTAAGTAGCAAGTGAAGATTTTAGCTCCCTAAAATGAAATGTATGAATTAGTCTCAAAAAGTGACTTGGCCCTGTTAGGTGACAGAGAAGAGGGATGGGGAAGAACCAAGATGTAATTCTAGCTGTGAAACTTTGGCTGCCAAAGGAATTTTGGCTGCACACTTAAAATCCTACTTACTCAGCAGGAATCTTTAGCAGAGGGATGGTCCTGGCAGCCAGTCCAAGCAGGACTCTGACCATGGCCATTTATCTTCCTAAGTGGACATATGTGTTCTCAATGCACAAGAATCTTTCTGTTCCTAGGTGCAGGCTTTCGATTCTTCCAGCAGGGGAGGTACTTCCCTTTTGGTATTTACCATCCGTGCACATTGTTAAATACTAATTGCAGCAAACACAATTTAATTATCTCGTTTTGTTTGCCAACTAGGACAGAGCAAACAGTTTAACAAGAATCCAAGTGCACAAGCTCTTAACTTTAATTGCGATAACTTTCCTTGGCTCTCAACTTCAAAGCAGAAGCCTCACCGACTGGTGTTGCAAACTGTCAGGACTTGCACAGCTGACAGTGCAAATAAGGTGGAGTCCAGAAGGCAGGCAGCAAGCCGTAACTGAGTGGCACGATGAAGGTAAGGCAAAGAAGGTTCAGGGAAGGAGAATCATGCAAGAACACTGACCTCCTGGCAACACAGGACAAGCTCAGAGTTTACTGGAAAGGTGAAACATCACTGGTTTATTGGCAGCTAACCTAAGAAACTGCTGAGCATCCAAAAACAACACTGCAATATCTTTTTCTAGCTATCTGAAACAGTAGTGCTGAAGAGCAGACCCTAACAGGCTTAAGGTGTCAGTAGCTCCTTTGTCCAGTCACCTGCCATGGAGGCACAGGAAGCAAAGTACTACAATCTGGCTGTCAGATCTGAAAGTCGTCATGCCTTATGAAGGTGTAGCTGTATTTGTCATATGGTTCAAGTTTCAGTTTATTGCCCTTAGCCATAGGCCGTTACAATGACAAAACGATAGGAACATAAAATTTGCTTCAAATGGAACAGTTCCTACAGGAGGAAGTTTCACCTGGGTAGCTGTGTTGGTTTTCAGTAGAAGAACAGTATTTAAGTCCAGTAGCATCTTAGAGATCAACAAGACTTTCAGGTCCTGAGCTCCTGAGAGTCAAAGCTCCCTTTGTCACATATAAGGAGCTCCCATCAGCATTGGATATCAAATGCTGAACTTGGAAAGTAACATTAATTTTAATACATGGTACACCTTTCCTGTGGATTCCATGTGGGTTTGAAATTTTGCCTAATGATGGAGAGATGCTCCTGTGCTCAACTCAACCAATCACATTTTTTCTGGAGAAAAATTAAAAATGTTTGATGAGCATTTGCAAGTCTTTAAAGGTATTCATGTACACACACAAACACGTATGTACACACACCAGTGGCTTCCTCTGTCTCCTCATTTTTCATTTCCAAAGTCAGAAAAGGTAATAAAAAACCCCAAAATACAACATACAACTTCAGTAGAGGATTGATATAACCCTTTCCCATAAACTAACCTTCCCATTCCTCCCCAGAAGAATCTTAATACTGAACCCAGTATGACATCCTGCCAGTGCTGATGGGAACTGTAGTTTATTTGTTTCCCAAATGAACCAGAAGGCCAAGAAAATTACAATTCCTCAGCAATCCATTTAGTCTTGAGCATGCAGTGACAGCAGCTTCCATTTGTCATAGTGTTGCCAGACCCCCCCCCCCAATGGTGGCATGAGTCCCCCCCACCAGGCTGTACCCCCAACCAACAGTCAGCTGGCTGGTGGGGGGGTTACCAGGAGAAAGAAGGCCAATATCACACAGGAAACGACATCAGCAACGTCTGGATGATGCTCTGGTATTTGGACAAAAACTCTATGGTAGAAGCCGGTTTTACTCGAGTTTTTGCCCAAATACTAGAATGTCATTCAGATGGTGCTGGCATAATGATGTCACTTCCTGTGTGATGCTGACACTAAGCCCTAGGTCTTTCTCTTTTTCTTTATAGGTCCCTCCATCCCCCACAGGTTGCCAGGAGGAAACCCTAATTTGTCAGCCTGTGTAGAGATGAATTCTGAGAACACCACAGATACAAATGGACACATTTAAAATTGTGAACAAATCACAAGTTTGAGATTATAGGGTACTCAGCTTGAAAGAAGATGGGAATTGTGAGCAGGCTGAGTTTGGCATTGAAATTATTTGCCAGGATCACAGCATCACTTTTTCCTGCCTAACATAATATTTTCCCATGAATAATATTCTTGAAAATGTTATGTGGGATCTGCCCAGTGCACAGCTATAAATACAACATTCAGAGGGAAAGATGTCATTTGGGAGAAACGAAAGTTGACATTATCTAGCACTTGAAAATAAGTCTGTATCTCTCAAAAATAATGAGGTTAAACACAAGAGGCAGGTGAGAGAACTCTGAGAGAAACATGAAATGAAAGAAAGTTCAATGGCAGGATAACAAGGTTAACTATTCATACAGTGCGTTGAAGGACACCCCTGGAGCTCAAAGTTTTAGTTCATTAAACTTTATCACTTAAGCGACTTAATTAAAAATCACTCACACAAGAATCTTGAAATGTCTGGCTCCATTAAAGCTGTCCCAGATTTCTGGAGACTTAACATCATTTAGATGTAGGATTTCATGTTAACACTGTGAGGGCATACAGGTGACGCTTCGAACCACAGGCCACTATGTCTTAAAGAAAAGTGCTTCAGAGGATACAGTAACTTGTGATCTTTCCCAAATACTATCATGGCAGAAACATTATAGCATTAATGACTTCTCCACTTGAAAGAAAGTTGTGTGGATCAGCCCATGGCGACCTGCAAATGACCTATAGTGGTGAATAAAGAGGTGAGGCTCAAGACTAAAACAGATGTGATGAACAGCATAGGTCTCCACCAGTTTGTTAAACACAGACTTCTTATACACAGAATCATGACTCAGATTTGGGTGTATGGGAAGACAGGAAGGCTTTTAACCCTCCAACCTCTGCTCAGTTTCACTATTACTAGTATAAAAGGGTAAGACAAAAGGACAAAAAATTACCCAAAAAATCTCTTTTTTAACTTTATTAATAGGAAACTTTTACAACAGCCCAGATGAAGGGCCATTCTCTCAAGACCCCTCTGGACCAGCGCTATTGTGACTGCCCTTTGACAGAACTTGACTCAACATGACATGTTTTCTTCTACTATCCGAAACATGCAGCAGCAAGAGAAAGATTCCCAAGAAAATGGCTGCTGAAATATTCATCTTTTCCTGATGCAGCAAGATTAAGACTACTTCTGAGCAGCCTCTGCCAAAATTGCATCACGAATGTGGCAAATTTTTGTTTTACTGTTTTTTTAAACAGTTTTGTAAACTAATAACTCCTATTTTTTTTTATGGTGTATGGCCCACGGGCTATTAAACCTAAATAAACTTTGAACTTTACTAGTATAAAAGGGTAAGACAAAAGGACAAAAATTACAAAAAACATATTTTTAACTTTTTAATAGGAATTTTTCCAAAAATCTAGTTTATCTCATTACAGTGCAATATAAAAGCTATAACAAAAGTAAGCTAAATAAACCAAGAGAAGAAGAAAAAAATCAATAGAGGACCTAAGACAGAGGACTGTAGGACTGTAAGACGGAGCTCTTCCGCCAGGCTTTCAAATAGGGGCCGCCGCCGGGGAGAAAGCTGATTATACCATCTCCCTGGCCCTGTTGATCGCACCCCATTGCAGCTACTCACCGGAGCCCTAAGAAGCCGCCATCTTGTGGTATTTATTTAGAGTTTTTAAATGTCAATGTTTTAAATTGTAACTCTGTTTTTATGATTTTATATGTTGTTAGCCGCCTTGAGTCGGTTGTATAACTGACAAGGCGGGATATAAATGAAACTAATAAATAAATAAATAAATAAATTTATCCAACAAACTGGCACCTGCAATTGGATCCATCTCAAATGATTTCTTCAATTTGAATCTTGTAAAAAAATAATTTATAAAACAATTAACTATTCGGGTCTCAGTGCATTGAAATAATTCCTAATTTTTTAAAAAAATCCAAAATGCTGTTTAGAGACACACAAAAATCTCTTGATGTGAGTAATATGTATGAAAACATCAATTTATCATTTATCTAATTTGTATCCTGCCCTCCCTGCCAGGCAGGCTCAAGATCTGTTTTCTGTGGCATGCAGGGGCTCGTGTACATCTTCACAAAACACCCCACTGGAAAAAAAAAATCTTGCTGTACTCACAAATGCAATCCCATCAAAATCATGTTCTTGTTTGTATTGGTAAAGATGGTCGAAGCGAACCAGAAACGGTCTGAAGGAACTAAACGGCATGGTGGCCCAATATGCAGGCAAGGTACTTTGCACAAATTCCCAAAACACAATGAAGCAATGCTGGATTCCTAATGCAAATGATCTGTTCTAGAAACAAGAGAGGTTATTCAAGACTCCAGAATCTAGGAAGAAATTCAGATAAGAAGAATCTGAGAAGCTCCAGAATGAAGGCTTCTCCTGTATGATACATCTAATAACATGATCATCATACCACATTACATAAGTTACATTCAGTCTTGAGGTCGGAAAATCATCTGCCTGGCATACTAAACATGGTGGGAGATGATCCACAAATGCAAAAGCATTGAAAGGGACTTCAATCAGTCTGGAAGAAGTAACAAAGCTACAGTTATTTATTTATTTATTATTGAATTCTAGGAAACCCTCCCCTGCAATCAGGGCACTAAAGCCATTTGGGGTTCATGTAAAGGGGATCTCAAAACCACAACCCTCTGAGACCGTCAGAGAAAATTGATTGTACAATGATGGTAAACTTCTGTGCTCCTTAAATGCGATAAATAAGCAACAAAGCACAATGGAATAATCTCTGAATTTCCAGAATTTATTTCCCAGCAAATCCATTCATTTATTTCCCCCTCTTGTTCCACTCCCCTATTGACAGGGAACGGTCCACAAACCAAACTCCATCCAAGTTGAAAATGCCAGTTTTGTTTTTCCACTCTTCTCCTTCACCCCCTTCCAAGCATTAAGGACTTTTCAGAACTCTTTTTTAATTGTTTGGTTTGTTTTCCAAATGCCTCCACTTCAGGACTTCTGTTTGCCACCTGCCTTTGTGCCAAAGAAAATGACTTTAATTCAGGATTAGCACCCGCCTCTCTCTTCATGCTCACACACATGCTTCTTCAGCTGCTTGCAATTGAAAGTATTTAAAGCTTGTGAGTTAATTGGAAGAAACATGATTGGAAAGGATTAAGCAACCTCCTCAATTCAATATGCAGAATTATGTTTACACTGCCAAAAAGAGATTAATCTGCTATTTTTCTAATTTTGCTCCATTTCCAAAGCTTAGACCTCTAATCACAAAAACAGAACAACAAGCCAGTGCTCCTGTTATTATATGGTGGAGATTGCCTGAGGTAGAGGGAACTAGCATTTGTCATTATAAGTCCTTTGGGTTGGTACTGGCTTGCATCTGACATTTAAGCTTTTACATCAGTGATCTTGCTTTAACACTACCAACTAATACTACACTGAAATCAAAAGCAACTCAGAATGAGAGCTGCCATAAGGCTGCAAAGGAGTCACTCATTTCTAGTTAGGTTTGTCTCCAGTTTTATACTGCGAGTCTCAGGCAAGGGGTGTATGTGTCAATATACGGAATACTGATGCCCTAGAAGCTCCAACATAATTAGCGATGCTACAATGTTCATTAAAAAGGTCCTCAAATACCATATTCTTTTCAATGCCCATTTTTTGTCAAGTTCCCCCTTCCCTTGCACCAATAATTTGTTTGTAATTTGAAACAGTTGTTCAAATTGTTTTGCATCTGTACAGCTGGCAACATTCAGCATGGTATCTGGCTGTGTAACCATTACTGGTGTGTGGTCAGAATGGCTTGTTGAGATTATGTGTATCCAGGGCTATTTTGGGGGTGCAACCTGTCTGCCTGCTTGCCTGCTCTGGCTGCTGGGCGCTCCGCAGCTCCTGCCCAGTGGACCTCCCCACCGCCCCCAAGGCTAGGCTGCAGGAGCTGGCTATAGAGAACTCCCACTTGCATGGGTGAACGCTAAGCCCACTTGCGGAGAGCCCGGTGCCTTGCAGACATGCCTGGAGAGATGCGTGTTCAGCGCCCCCTGATGGGAAGGCTGGCTGGACAGCCCCACTGTTTGCCTGTTTCTCTGAGATGTGGGTCAGAGCTCCACATGCACCCACTCCACACGTGATGCAACTTTGTCTCTCACTGTCCTTCCCCTTTAAATGCCCCCCCTGAAGCGAGCAACAAAACTTGGACGTGGTGCCTGTTGCAGGAAGCAGTGCTGCAGAGCCCGAGAGCAGACTTGGGGGGGCCTTGTGGACATGTGTGGAATAGTTCCTGACAGGGGGAACCTCACCGTTGGGGAGAATCTGAGGGGCGGGTGTGGGAAGCAAACCCTTCATGGGGAAGGGAGGAAAACGAGAAGGGTGTCTGGCTGGGAACTGTCCTTGCAGAAAAGAACGAGGGGGTGGTCTTGATGCTCGCACTGATTCCTTGACAGGAAGCACCGGGCCATGAGAAGAAAAGGGCAGAGCTGAAAGCTGACGCCTCCAGGCTTCTTCTTTCCTTCTCTTTCTTTCCCTCCTTTCCTTCTCTCTCTTTTTTCCTGCGCTGTCAGGGGTGTGGCCTAATATGTCAATGAGTTTCTGCTGTTGGGTGTGGCCTATATGCTAATGAGTTCCTGCTGGGCTTTTTCTACAAAAAGAGCCCTGTGTATATCCCATGGTCCTAAGGGCAAGTCAAGTGTCATCAGCAACATGTCACATGTTTATGCAGCTTTTGCAACTGCACGATTAGCCCTAGTTGTCATGTTGGTGCACACTCACATTCCCAGGTGACAGTGTTAGAAGATGTAAAGTGTTTGTGATCTTAGAAGAACACAATTCTCTTTGGGTGCTGGATAGACAGAATGGAAAAGGATGAAATACTAGAAAGACACATATAGCTGGAAGGGACCTCAAGGGCCATCTAGTCCAACCCCCAGCACAAGGCAGGAAATTCACAGCTACCTCCCACTCCACTCTCTCAGTGACCAGTGTTCCCTCTAAGCTGAGTTAGTGTAAGCTAGCTCACAGTTTTTTTAGCCTCCAGCTCACACATTTTTGTCTTCACTCAGGAAGAATCGCAAACTCATTTATGCAGTAGCCAAATCACTCGCACACTACTTTAATGCCCATAGCTCACAAAAGTAGAATTTTTGCTCACAAGACTCCACAGCTTAGAGAGAGCATTGCCAGTGACCCCATGCTCTATGCCCAGAGGAAGGCAAAAAATCTCCAGGATCCTTGGGCCAATCTGGTGTGGAGGAAAATTCCTTCCTGATCCCAAAGTGGTGATCAGCATTATCCTACACATATAAGAAAGGGCTACAAGAGCCAAGCAATCTGCCTAAATTAATTATAAAGTACTGGGCCCAGAGAGGAAGCACACAAGTGCCCCAGTTCAAAAACCAATACCATTTTGTATAAAGCCTGTTATTTTTTCAAGCATTTATCAATGACACTTGCAAGTGACCAGCCAGTTACAATTTGAGATGTGGGGTGGCAACATTTTAAAAAACAGTATTTAAGACCATAATGCATGTTGCCAAAACCAAAAAAATAACCAGGGGGAGGGGGGGGCTCAGATTTTGCTCAGCAACTAAAAGGTAATGAAGAACAGATAACAGGCTTATTTCTATTTCTTATTTCTAATTTCCCATCAATGGGAATGTCAGAGGACAGAAAGCAGCCATCATGCCTAGATCCAGTTCCAACGTGCCTGCACTCCCATTCCAGCTTCAAATGTTCTCCATGCTACCATTAAAGAAAGGATTTAACCAGGCAGACGTTACATGACCATAATACGGTGCATACTTTGTATGAAGAAGGTCCCAGGTTCAATTATTGGCATCTCTAGTTTTTAAAGACAGCTGTTGTTACTGTCTGGCTGCTGTTGCCAGTCAAAGTAGACAATTTTGATCTTAATGAACTGCTGATCTGAATCACTATAGATAGCTTCATACGCCTGAATGAAATTCAGCAGAATCTTCTCCCTAAGGAATCCTTCATAATTAGGTATTCTGATTTCCATGAGTCAATATGAAAGTCATTTTTTTGTCTGAAAAGCAAACATACAATCAATCTACAGATGAATGTCCCCAGCAGGAAGTTTCATAAAGAGGGTACAACCACAGAAAACGTCCTCTTTCTGGTAGACTCTAACCTCACTGCCAAAAGCTGGGGCATCAGCAGAAGTGCCTCTGAGAATAACTTCAACTGACGAGATACATTAATTGATGAGATTAAATACAAATTAAAATAGATTATCATGCCAGATCATGCACCTTCATGTTCATGATCAAGTAGCTTCTAGTTCATGAAATTTCATGTCACAGAAATTATGTTAGAGAAAGACAGAAAACAGGATTTGTGTTACGTGTAGTCATGGGCTGATCACTTGCTGGTCTGACTTGCATTCTGCTTGCTGTCATGAACACAGAGCCAGTTATTTAGCAAACTGCTCTATTGCATCCAAATGGATTAGAATGCATCATCTTAGGCCGAGGACAGATTGGCAGTCTCGGCCGCTCTGCCTCTGCTTCAGAAGCAGAGGCAGCCTGGACGCATCACGTCCGGCGCCGCGCTCCTCCCACACCAGCCGAGCACCACTTCAAAGTGGTGCTTGGCTGCTGCGGCACGCCGTGCGTGCGCGTTCCACCCACCAGAGCGGGTGTGAACGCGCGCGGGCAGGGGCAGCCGCGCGGCATCCGCCCGCTGCTGCAGGAAGCCGCCCGCAGTCTGAACACTGTGGGCGGCTTCCTTCCAGCGGCGTGTGAACGCCGCGCCGCGGGGGAAATTCCCCCCACCCCAGTCTGCCGCGCCGCAGAGGCGTGGCATACTGGCAGTCAGTCTTCAGCCTTAGTATGATTACAGTACTTGTTTGCATGATTACACAGCTTTGGGGGGGGGGCTTCTGTTCCACCTGCTATTATTTTTAAACATATTGAAAGGGGGGGGGGATCATCTGAAATTTTTGAGTTGAGAATTACTATTTAGGTATTTCTGTGTGTCTTCAATTTCTGCTCACGAACCACCTAATTACAGTCAGTCATTCTCAGTTAGATACCACTGTGCTAGCACACACACACACAAAGCAGGCAATCTAGCCAGTGTTGTTCATTTAAGAAATGCAGCTTATTGCATAGGTACAAATAAGGGAGAAATGTCAACTGACTCCATGCTTTACAGAAGTTGGTCAGTTTAATGACACAACCCTGGCCTTGGTTGATATGGACTCAGACTGGGTAAAAACAGCTAGAAGCTGTAGCGTGAGTGGCTGAAGTACAAAGCTGCTCGGTATGGTGCAGTGCTTGAGACAAACTTCACCAGGGACCATTGAGACAATCCAATCAGGAGCTGATGCCGACAGTAATTGAAAGAGTTCAGGCAAGGCAAGGTACCTGGTAATTGTGTTCATGACAATGTTCACAGCATGCGTATTATGCATGTTGAATACTTGAAGAATAAGTCAGCAAGTTTGCAGTCGTACAATGAGGTTTCGGCAGGAGAGACATACAAGAGAGATGCTTCTTAGGCAATTGGCCCAACGCTCATCTTCCCAGAGAAAGTGGAATACCTTTATGGTGATGAACTAGGCTTTACATAGCTGCTTAGGGAACCATTTCCTTAAAATGAAAGGAAATATGCCGATGGCATTTAGCAAAAATCAATGTGGAAAGACACAAAACCCCCACAGCTAAGCCTTTTCAAGATGTATCCTTGTTTGTTACATCCCGTTACCTGATTCATTTCTTCTGCTGTTTGATAGGAATGGCCGCGGGCAGTGTGGGAGATTTTAGAAAAATCTTCAAACAATTTAAGTTTTCAGTCACCAGTGAGCAGAGGCTGTCCAACTGAAACTCCATGTAACTCTTTCCTTGAAACCTACTGGATTGACTTGAAAAAATAATCAAAAGGTGGCTTCCTGATTCTTTGGACCTTGCTTTCCAAGGGAATGTAGTTGCTTAGGAAACACATTCTCTTATTTAAATACTTTGGCTTGTATGAATGCAGAATGTCTGCAAAGATTAAAGATTCATTAGAATAACTCTTAAATGACAGCAACAGTGGCATAGTATCTTTTAATTAAGGCCAACCAAATAATCACAGGACAGTGGAAGTTCTTTCAAGTTACCCAGAACTTCCTAACATAATTTTACTTTTCAAATTGATTGGTTAGTTGTGGTCACTGAATGATGGTCCAAGATTTCAGTGACTCATCATTGATCCATCAGTGGCTATTAGCCACAAGGTATAGATAGGAACTCTTTGTATGGGTCAAGTGATGCTCTGTATTCTTGGTGCTGGGGGGCAACAGTGGGAGGGCTTCTAGTGTCCTAGCCCCACTGGTGGACCTCCTGATGGCACCTGGTATTTTTGGCCACTGTGTGACAGAGTGTTGGACTGGATGGGCCATTGGCCTGATCCAACATTGGCTTCTCTTATGTTCTTAAGTTCTCTTCACATGAGTATAAGAATTAGACTACTATTTTTTGTTTTTTTGTTGTTCATCCATCTTGTGTATTTGTCTGAGTTAAGCTTTGGGAGATTGCCATGATATTTGTGCAGAAAAGGGGAGCCATCCAGAGAGGTAAAGAACAAATATAATGAAAACAAAAAACCAAATGTTGCAGACACCTAGGAAGCAGTTTGTGTTTCACATCTGGAATCTGGTTTTGAACCATTTCATAGGCCATGTTCAGAAATCATGATAAAACTCGGGCCTTTCAGATGCTCTGTTCTGAACACTGACCACACAGATGCAACAAACGTATCAGACAATATCCTCTTGAGATATGGCATCACCACTTCTTCTGAAAGAGGGAATGCATGGATTTCCCACCTTGATACATGTACACCAGATCCCAGGATCTGGCATTCATGTTCTGAAACATGAATATATGCCTATTGTCCCTTTTTGAAGAAACAGTGATCACACATACCAGGAGGAATTTTTGTTCTTGAAAAAGAACAGTTTCTGTCAGAGCTCTCTCAGCCCCATTTACCTCATAGGGTGTCTGTTGTGGGGAGGGGAAGGGAAAGGAGATTGTAAGCCACTCTGAGACTCCTTCGGTTAGTGAAGGGTAGGGTATAAATCCAGTCTCCTCTTCTCTTCTCTTTTTCTTCTCTTCTTGTAGCACATCTGTCTTGTAGGCCCGGACAAACACAATAACAGAAGAGGGCTTTGGTTTGTTAGTAGCACAGCTCATATGCCATCTTCAGGTAAAAATTGGGATGAAACTAGGAGGAAATCATGATTTAAAATCCCAGTTTGTGGGAGGGAAACCAGCATCCCTTTGCCATATGCCTCTGTTTAATCATAACAGAAAACTGTGGAATCTGAATGCTTTCCAAACCAGGAAATTTTCAATCATGCACTGGATACAAAGGGGAGAAGAGAAAACATCATGCACAAGCTATGCTCATATCCAGTAGTACCTTAAAGAACAACAAGGTTTCCAGGGTATAAGTTTTTGAGAGTCAAACCTTCCTTTGACATATACATGTAGGAATGGAGATCTCTGAGCCCTTATATCTCAGTCATCTCCATTCTCATATCCTCCATCCTCTCTATCTCCATTCTCACTTGTATCCTGGACCTGAACCTAGCTCTTCTACAGCAGACCAGCACAGCTACCCATCTCACAAACAGTGAAAAGTTTGTCTGAATTCAGCCATGCCCTTAAGGAACAAGAGATCCTTCCTAAAAATCTGCAATACGCTAAAATGATTTATTTCTAAGTTATTTGATGACATGATTTATTCTGTAATATTTATTTTTTGTTGGGTATGGTAAATTCTGGATACATTATTGTCTTTTCTTTTTGAACTTTTGGAAATGTTGCAGTTATGTCATGTATGGTCCTTATTTTTTGCTTATGGTAATGTATGGCTCTTAGTGTTCTTTTAAAAAAATAATAATAATAATTCAGCCATGCTCTATTCCTAACTTCCAAGAAACTGCAATTAGGACCACAGATCCCTTTTCTTGCTTTTTGTAATTCAGAGTTTTCGACACTGTCAAGTAGCAAAGGAAGAGATTTTCAGAAAGCTCACTTGAATTCTGTACCAAGTGTTTGAAAGGTACTTGCTTTGAAACCATTCGTGTGTTTTTTTAGACATACTTCGAAGCAATTATGAGTTTGACAGTGAATATGCCTATCACCATTATTTTGCATAACCCAGCACTTGATGGTAACAAAAGGAAGGAATGATCCTTCATCAATGGAATTTTCTCTCCAAAGCCTGTTGAACACAGCAATCCTTAGATGAGGGATGGAGCAGATAGTTTGTTGCCGTTTTGAGTTTAGTAAGTGAGAGGTATTTTTTTTTTTGGAACAGCTGGCTGAAGGTGACACAACCTTGGAATAAATTTGCTGTTTGGGAACACCATGCAGGATTAGTGGTTGCAGGCTGTCTGCTTTAGTAGCCTGCTTGCTTTGAATATGGTCTGTTTATATTACAACACAAGTCTCCAGTGCACTTTTTCATTACAAGGTAACAGGGTTTGCGAAGGAGCCAGCACCACTGAGGAAAATGCCCTTGTCGTAACTATAAGAATGAATGTTACCTTACCTCTACCCCTTTAAGCCACCTAGCAATTCCTGATCCAAGAGAAAATACTGGAAGCATCTGAGCAAGCAAACTTTTCAGGAGATCTATTGGTCTGTTTCTCCCATAAAGGAGACTGTACAGTCCAATGAACTGTGCAGATGATATCACTCCATCACCTTCTGAAGTACAGGTGGGGGGGGGGGGAGGAATTTGCATCAACGCGTCGATGGTTTGGACAAATGGAGGCGGCTTTAATGTGTCCTTCACACAGCAGATGGCACATGAAAATGGTTTCACAGCTCAAGAAATCATCTATAGGCCTGGAAATATTGTGTGCCCTGTGGCAAGTGACGTGCCAGTGTTCCAAAACTGCTATAAAAGTGGAAAGATGAAAGTGTAGAGAGCTGTGCTTAAGACTTTGAAAACAACGACAAGATCTTGGGACTCAAGTTCATCTAGAACCATCACTGGTGTTACCAACATCCCTTGGGTGTTGGAGCTCTCCCAGAATTACTACTAATCTCCAGAACTAGAGAGATCAGATCCCCGGGAGAAAATTGAACCTTTGGAGGGTGGCTTCATGGTATACCATAGAGTTTTGGATAAACTGAAGTTCCTCCACAGGCACTGCCCCAGATTCCCAATAATTCCCTAAGCCAGAGTTGGCAACCCTCTCACTGTCTTGTCTGAAAGTTATGCCCCAATCTCCACCATGTGTGCACACTCTGTATTACTCAGCAATAAGGGAAATGTGCTCTCTGGGCCAATCCTAACAAAAGAATATTAAGCATGTTAAGGGCCCAGGGGTGTTTAGAGTGGCAGAAGGGGAAACTGAGCCACTCCTGGGCATCTGCCCACAGCAGGCGACAGCCTCTGAAGATTCCCTGACACTGCCCGCTCACCTGAATGTGAACAAGCTGGAAGTGACCAGTGTTCCCTCTAAGCTGAGTTAGTGTGAGCTACTTCACAGTTTTTTTAGCCTCTAGCTCACCCATTGTTGTCTTAGCTCAGGAAGGATGGCTCCAGAGCAAACTAATTTATGCAGTGGCCAAATTGCTGGCTCATAACTTTAATGCCAGTAGCTCACAGAGTAGATTTTTTGCTCACAAGACTCCCTAGCTTAGCAGGAGCATTGGAAGTGAGAAAGGATTGTTGGTGTTGGAAAACCCAGAGCCCAACTTGGAGTGCTCAAAACTGGGCGGACAGCCAGATGTGGCTCTCTGGCAATGTCTCCCCCCCAATTTAGAGTTGGGGCCTTTCTCCTACTCCAATAATTCTGTAGGGGTGTCAATCAGCACCGTGCAAAATTGGTTTTGAAGGTGTCTGTTCTTCTTGCTGCAACTTGTGGAGATCTAAAAGATCCAGAGAAACAGCAGAATCCTCCATCACCCCAACGTAAATCCACAGCATGATCTTTAACTCTTGTCAGTTTCAAAAGCAATTGGTCCAGAGGCAGAATTAGACACTGCTCTAGAAGAACAAATCTAAGCCACTGTTTATGAGGTGGGCAAAAGGAAGTTTCGCCAAAAGTCTTGGGTCTCCTTAAATGTATCCCGGCACAACGCTTTGAGAGCCAAAACCTTCACAACCAGTAGCACAGGGCTTCCACACCACATTGCTATTTACAGGGAAGGAAAAGCTCTTTTTTCTTTAAATGGAAATGTCACAAAAAATATTCTTAGGTGGGTTGAATCAGTGCTCCAGGGCTGGCGGTGCGCACAGTCAGTTCCGGCACGACTCTGGTCCTGTGCAAGCTTGGCCTGGCTCTTTCTTTTGAAAGAAAAATGAGAGGAGGGAGCAACTTTTGAAGCCTTACTTCCTTTTTTTCTTTAATTACCTAATGCCAGCAATACAGAAATAAGGGTGAGGTCATGCATGTGGGGAAATCAGCAGCTTGGTGCATTCCTCCACCCCTTTCCTATATCCTCAAACACACTGCAAATTTCCATCCCGTCATTTCGGCTAAGAAGCAAATCTGACAATTTATTACAGCTCTCGTGTGCCACATAATGGCCCAATTGATGGTATGTGACAGAACAGCTTAACGTCAAGAGCCAAAGCTCCTTCCTATAACTGCTGTCACTTCTGCTTTCTGCGGCTTCACCTTGGTAAACGATTTTCTCAGCGCTGTTTTAAATTTCGATACGTCTTGCTTCCTCAGGAGGCTTCCGAGAAAAGTGAATAAAAAATAGGTAGGTGTAAAATGTATGTTTTTTTTAAAAAAAGGAACATCATTTTCTGTCTAACATAATCACAGGGCTGGGGTAGTGGTGTGAGGAAGCCCAGATTCACTGGGTGCGTACAAATGAATGGTGACTGCAATCACTTGGCAAATAGGTTACCTTCCATAGTACTGCTTTTCAACCAGGAATATATTGTTCAGGCCGAGCCTGACTGCATAAGCAGACTGAACTAGTGCTTCTTGAACTAAGGGTCCCTTCGAAACTTATCCAGGAGTCCCGAGTGAGAAGATCAGGAACAGTGAACAAGCTTCTACTAAACAAATAAGAAAAGACAACTTCGCTCACCAATACTTCTCTTCTCTTTCAGTTTGCTCAAGAGCACTGGTTCATTCTTGGCTCATGTATAATAAAGCCAGACAGGCTTGGCCGATGCACTTTGTGAGCCAAGTGCACCCCAAAGAACATGGCCTAGAATAGTGGCTTTCAACCCATGGTCAGGAGGACCCTAAGTTGAATAGCAGATCCCTTCCTGTGAGATCACAAACTCCTATGGAACCACCAACTTTGGCTGCTTTTTGGAAGACGCTGTTGCTAGTGTGCATGCGTAGAGAGAGAAAGGGGGCATCCATCCTGCCTCTCCTTGCACACAGAAATTGAGAAGTGCATCAGGACATTGAAGAAAGGTCACTCAGCTGTCGAACAGCCTCTTCTTCTTCTCCTTCCTCCTCCTTCCTCTTTCCTCCTCCTCCTCCTTCTTCTTGACAGATATAGAGACAACTCATCCCACAAAAGCTTTCCCTCTTTCCCTTGCCTTCTTGCTCTTGACTAAGCCTGGCCTGGCCCAGCCTGCTCCTTCTTGTCAGTCCTCCAGTGCTCCATGCACACATGAAGCATGGAGCCCCCTATCTGCTAGTCAAGTTACAACTTGGGCTCCCGCACCCTCTGTCACCGGACTATACGACTTGGGGCAAAACAACACATTATGTTTGTTGCTTGGTTGACACAGAGCCTTGCAGCAGGATACCAGCTGCACATTCTTTATGGGAACACTCAGCAGTGTGCTACAGGAGCCCGATTCTGGTCAGGACTATGGCAAGGGGGAAGGAAAGGCTCCTGCCTTCCCCCTCTATGCCATTTTCCCATCCCAAAATGATGCCACAGCCCCCAAAAAGGCAAAAACACACCCTAACACCATTTTGAGTTGGGAAAGCAGTGGAGGGAGAGGAAAGCTAGTACTGTAATGTAATCAGACATAATTAACGTAATATAATGTAATTACATTAGAAGGGCTACTAATGTATATGTATGCATTGAAAGTGTAATGCTGAGTTATGCACACACAAGTAACACTTAAGAAATTGTAATTTTTAAGGGCAAAAGAAAAATCAGTGTAAACTAAACAAAGAAATCATCATCATCATAAAAACACCTATTTTGACTCACAAAAGGGAGAAGCAACATTGAGATGAGAACTTTCCGGTCAAAATAGCAGTGATGAGAATTTCAAAATCATCCTTAGGTGGAATGGAATCAGCCATGGAGATCTGAGTACTTCTGCTTGTACATTTGCGAACAAACAGGTATTATAAAAGCACCATCAGCCTCAAGGAAACTGATCCCATAAAAGCCTGCCCCTCCCAAAACTTCTTTCCATCTGGGGAAATGGGGAGCAATACATTTTAAAGATTATTTACAGCATGATCCTGAAACTTTATGTTGCAAATTAAATGCATTCCTTTGTCCTCTGAAAAGTGATAAATACTATTATTGCTTCGCTTTCACACTCTAGGACATTTGTACTTAGCTGGGCAATCAATTTGGACATCTGCCCACTGGCGTCCCTGACCTGAGCTTACTGTAAACAAGGACGTTTTTACTAGACCTATTAATGACGTGAAGTAAAGTACCGATCACTTTTAGTAGATTATCTCCTGACATCAGCTTGAGTTTTTTTGCACCACACTCCAAAGAATTAAGGGGCTGTCAACACGGCCATTAAATTATATATTACGAAGGCATGCTATAAAAGAAAACTGTAAATGTTCACTCAGCAAAATAAAAATAAAATAAAACCCCAATTACCAACGTCTGTTTCCTTCAAGAATTCGTCAGCACATCAGCCTGCCCTTCTCTTGGAAGCTATGGAAAGTTTGTGTGAGTGCGTTTGATTTCTTTTGATTTCAGAAAAATATGGGGACAGAACATAGTGTCAGGGTAGAAATGCTGTTTTGCATGCAGAAGGTCCTAGGTTCAGTCTTAAATTAAAACATTTCAGTCGCAGGTATTCAGGAAAAAAAAAACCCAAATGGGGACTCTTTTCCTATGGTGAGATTATGTATCTTGCTTTGTTTGGCAGCAGGTTGCTAGCCTGATATACAACAAACCTAACTACATGGACAAGCAATACGGGCATGCACAGAAGCAGTGCCAAAGAGGGTCCTTTTCAAGAGGTGACACTAACTTTGTGTGCAAATATGTTTGGCAGGGACACATACCATTTTGGAGAGCTTTGATCTCTAATGAACCAAGCCTCAGATCTCCTCAACTCATGGCAATCCAACTCAAGGAGCATTCCAAATAGCTTTGTGGCTGCACACAGCAGCTGGGGTGACAGAATTTCATTTCCTTTTTGCATGCAGTCACTTGTACATCTGTGCAGTAGATGAAATAGATTCTTCCCCAGGATCATGGCTGCTCAAGTGAGGTAAGTGTCACAGGGGGAACTACAACTCTCGTAAGGCTGTGCAAGCACACATGCACAATAATGTCAATAAAATGGACTTTAGTGAACACCAAATACTAAGACTTAAAAAAAAAAGACTGACTGATATGCTTACTCTTTATTTCAATAGTAGCCTACAGAGAAGGCGTGCATCTACGATAGGAATGAGGAGAGGAGGAAACTCAAGACTCGAGAGCCAGTTTGGTGTAGTGGTTAAGTGAGCGGACTCTGATCTGGGAAAACTGGGTTTGATTCCCCACTCCTCCACTTGAAGCTGCTGGATGACCTTAAGTAAGCCATAGTTCTGTCACAGCTCTTCTCTCAAGGACAGCTCTGGAAAGAGCTCTCTCAGCCTCACTTACCTCACAGGGTGTCTGTTGTGGGGAGTGGAAAGGAAAGGAGTTTGTAAGCCACTTTGAGACTCCAAGTGAAGGGCAATCTCTTCTTTTTCTTCCCATCAGGCTATGTGAGACCCCACAAACACAGAAAATGTTGCATGGTGCACTGTGTTGTATTATTTGAGTTAGCAAAATGTATCTCAGTGCTAAAACTGCTCATGAAAAGCCTAACAGCTTGATGAAAAACCAGTTCCTTGCTTGCCACTGATAAACAGAATGTGAGCCAAAGTGGCAGGTGTTTGAGCATCCCTATCCTGTTCACATTTGAGCATCTATACAAAGAGGGAAGGCAGCACAGGTTAGGGCATGTTCAGCAGTCAAAGAGAACTTTATTTGCTTCACTTTTTTTTCTTTCTCCTTTTCAACTGTTTATTGAAGTTTGAAATAAAATGCAATGCAGTACTTAGTAAAGCATGAATGAAAACAATTACAAAATGATCATTAAGTTTGTGGTGAATCAAGGATTGCCATTATAAGTTATCTGCTAATTTTGAGCTTATCATTCAAATAATTTTAAAAAATGGAGTTCAAGCCAGTTTTGAAGATCCTTCAGCTACTTAATGGTTAATTTATATTGCCTGCCCCACTTTGCATAATATTTATACACAATTCACATGACATTCATATATACTGTAGAAGACACTGAGAGCTCTGATGAATAATGAACCAAGCCTCAGATCTCCTCAACTCATGGCAACCCTACCTGATCCCCATGCAGACTGATTGGACCAGACCATGGGGGCCAGGTTCAGAGAGGGATATTCTTATGTAGACCTTGGCAAGGCCAAGGTGAATATAAATGTGAAAAGTTAAAACAAAAGGATGGGGATTTCATCCCCATCCCCAAGAAAGTAACATTGTCTGGACTTTCTCAGACAATGCAAAAGATCGTTTCTTGGTCCAGAAGTTGGTAGGGAAGGATATGGCAGGACCTGCTGCCATTTGAGCATCCTGGTGGGAAGTAGAGGGGGGGACATTGATGTGAGCCCCTGTAGCTGCCTTGAGCTGAGCAGCTGAAGGACAGAGCTGGAGCCACCACCACTGCTGCATGAACTGGGCAGGCAGGAGGACAGCAGGGGAGAGAGAAGGAATAGCAGGGGCGAACTGGAATCTCCACTACCTCACCTGTAAGCCAGGCAGCCATTGGTGTCAGCACTGTAGGTAAGTGAGCTTGCTGGGCAGCCCAAAGAAAGAGCAGGGCAGGGTATGAGATTTTCACCATTACCCCAACAAGTCTCATGGGTCCCCTGCTTGTACACACATATATATGGGTAAAATATGTATTATACAATGCTGATTTATTAACCAGGGAGGAAAGGAATCACTGACTAGTACAACGACCTATAAAATTCAGTAATGATAAAATGGTACCTGTCTAAACACATATCAACTTTTACCTTTCCCTGTACACAAAATGGAGACAGGAAATTGTTTATAGATACAGAATGACAACCACAGTCAGATATACTTCATTTTTCACAAGGCAAACTGACAGCAATGCTTAATGCTGAGTGGAGTGGAGAGGATAGATTTCACAACCTCTGCATATCCTTGGCAGATGAGATGGGGAAATTCATTCGGCACAGAAACAGTAGGGAAAATGAAAGCTCCAGGCTGTCGTAGAGGAAGAAGAAGGGCATGGCCCAAAGACACATGATTAGGGATAAATCAGGGTTCCTTGCATTATTTCCTCTTATATCTGTATAAATTTAAATAAATTGTTTCCTTCCTTCCTTCCTTCCTTCCTTCCTTCCTTCCTTCCTTCCTTCCTTCCTTCCTTCCTTCCTTCCCTCCCCACCTTTCCTTGTGTCTTAACCAGAAGCCTGAATTGGATTTGGAAACAAACTGTCAGCCAATATAGCTGTTTTAAGATAGGTGGGATATATTCCCACTGGCCAGCCCCTGACAATAATCAGCTGCTGCCTTCAAAACTATCTTATGTTTCTGGGTTGTCTTCAGGACCACCCCAACATGTCACAGCAGTCCAACCATGAGGTTTCAAAAGCATGGATCAGTGTGGCTAGATCAGCAGAGTCAAAGAATTGTGAGAGTTGGCAAACCAGATGCAACTGACAGAAGGAACCCTTGGGCACTGCACTAAGGAAGCCAGTGGCTAACAGCAGCTAACTCTAAACTGGAGAAGTGGATTTTATTCCCCATTCCTCCATCTGAAGTATGTTGGGTGACCTTGGGTCAGTCACAGTTCTCTCTGAACTCTCTCAGCCCCACCTACCACACACGGTGCTTGTTGAGAGGAGAGGAAGGCAAAGCAATTGTAAGCCACTTTAAGACTCCTTAGGGTAGGGAAAAGCAGGGTATGAAAACCTAGTCTTCTTCTTCTACACCTACCTGTTTATTAAAAAAAACAAAATTGCATCCATTAGCATTCCCAAGCTCTTAGCCTGCTCTTCAAATGACAAATCTGCTCCATCTACTAGGAATGGATCCAACTTCTCTGGTGGTTGCCCCTCTAGCGCTGCTAGCTGGCCACTGAGCGAAACACTATGCTGGACTACATGGACCACAGGTCTCATCTAGCATGTCTTGTTTATGTTCATAAAAATGTAGACCCTGCATAGGAAAAATTCAGCACAGGAATACAGATTAAAAAAACAAATCACAGATTCAGTTTGCATAAAGGGTAAGCCAAGTCAAACGAGTATTTGGGTGTTGAAACAGCCACGATGCAACATTGAAATCATCTCTCATGCGATGCAGCAACCTTGCTGAATTGAAGCAGGATGTTTAGCGCTTGGATGATAGACCTCCTGGGAACCCCAAGTACTTGGACTCCATGTGGGACATAAGTATAAGGAATATATTTTACTACCCCTCTGCATCCGAGCAGAAAAACTTTCAATGCATAACATTTGCATATTATTTTAAGAAACATGGGGACTGCCAAATTATACTTGAAGCATACTTTCCACTTATTGCTGCTTAGAAATTGTTACGCTAAAAAGATGAAAAGTGTAAGTCAACCCTTGATAGATTTTTTACTTAATCAGCAAGCTTCAATCATGAAGAATTAACTTGTCTCATCTTTCTGACTCGTGTATTTTATTTAGAACATATTCTGCAGTCATGAAGAACAGAAATCAAACTTCAAAATATGAATGCTTGAATCCAGAAGGGCCACAGTAATAATAACAGACTGTGATGTAATAATTAGATTGTCAGATGAGAGCCAGAGAAATTCAAGTTCTAATCTCCACTCAGCCTCTAAACTTATCTGGGTGACTGGCCTAGCCATAGTTTCTCAGTCTGAACTACCTCACAGGTTGTCATAAATATAAAATGAGGGAGGCATTTACTCTATCCTTAATCTCTTGAAAAAGTGGGGCATAAAGAGTGAATGAAGTCAATATCATAAAATGGCATCTGGCAAAGCGAGCTCTGACCCACAATAACTTAGGCATGTGTGTGTGTAAAGTGATGTCAAGTCATTGCTGACTTATGACAACCCCAGGGATCTCAAGGTAAGTGAGATGCAGAGGTAGTTTCCCATTGCCTTCCTCTGGAGAGTCTTCCTTGGTGGTCTCCCTTCCAGGTATTGAGCTTGCTTAGCATCCGAGTTCTGATGAGATGGGTTATACCATGCTGCCTTCCCTCCCCAGCAGAGATGGTAAATTTCTGGAAATTTTGAAGCCATGGGGGGAAAAACGTTTTTCAAAAAACCCAGGGAAAAAAATGTGGGTTTTTTGAAAAATTGAAAAAAAAGTATAATATTAGTGCTTTTTACAGATTGAAAGTCATTTTGTTACTTTGGGAACATAAAATGCAGTAAGCATAAATTGGCTTGGCATAAAAGTATCATGTTGGATACATTAAAAGTACAGCTTATTCTAAAAATAATAACAAATTTACTTTTTTAAATTTTATTTTTTTGTTACAAATGGAACTACAAGGTCCTGGAATGTAAAGAACACCTGAGCTATAGTGAATCTCTTTTGCCAGTATAGAGAGTAGGCGAAACAAGCAAACAAAAACAATACAAACCGAAGAAACCACCAGCATAATAAAACTAAGAACATTGTTTTATCTCCTCTAATCATCCTACTCCTCCATAGTACAAACAGCTGAGAGGACAGAATCCACCAACCATACCGACAAGATGAAGCCCACAAGCAAAATGGAAACTGAAACGTTTCCCCTTCTCTTGTGACAACTGCAGTGCCCCATAGAGACAGAAATGCACCTTTCTCTTGTATTTGAAAATTGTAACCTGAATATTTTTTCTCATATTTGAATTGTATTCCAGCATTTGCTTATCCTCAGTGTACAGGAATTGCAGTGATTTGATCCTTTACATAGTCTTACATAAAAGTCTTCATGTTACATAGTTTTTAGAAAAAAAACACTGGAGGATTAAATATATGAACACCTTGCCATAAACATGTTATTTATCAATGTAAAAGGAAATATTCTACAATCAATTTTTTGGGGGGGAGGGAACAGCTTTGACCATGGGGAAAGAAACCCCTCCCAATTTTCCATTTTCCCCCAGGCCTTTCCATCTCTACTCCCCTACAATAGCTTATATTCTGGAAAAATTTGTTGGTCTAATAACCTGGAAAATTTTGTTGGTCCAGGTGTTACTAGAGACTTGAATTTTGAGGGATAAAATTAATTCATAATAATCATAGCTGTAATTGGAATACACCTTGCATTATTGGTTCACCATTCAACAAAGGCCAAACACTTTTAACACAATCAGATGGGTGCTGGGTTTTCAGAATATATTTTATGAAGTTAGAGGGCCACCTTCTTAAGCCAGCTTGATGATCCTTTTTCTGCATTCGTACTGAGGGCTGATTTACAAGAGCTCGTGCAAACAGCAGATGTGCAAATCAGTGGAACAATAAGCAGGGTGCCAAAATAGTGCTCTTTGTGCTGTTTTCCATAATCACAATTAAGCCTGAAATGGAGCATAGGGAAGTTGGTATGGGTGGGAGCCATGCATGACTCGGATAATTAAACTGCACTCGTGACTTAGGAGCAAGCCTCAGTTTACGGACCCCTCTTACATATTATAATCTAGCAGTTTCTATGAGTATGCCTCATTAACTTGAACTGTTCTATTTCTGAGAAGAACCCACTTGAACTGGAACCACAGTTCTCATGAAAGGCCTTAAGCATAACGATGGAAGGTGCACAAATAAATCTCACTTGCTTAATAACCCACCCACCTGAGGCATATCAGAATGAGTCCAATGATTCAGATGTTTGAGCATGGAAGCAGAGGTGCAAGCAATTACAACTGTTCTATATGCCATTATAATTTATAATCATCTGTGCAGATGTTTAAATCTGCAAAGCTCTTTGTAATGATGATACATGTTGAGGGTAAAGGAGAAGCCCTCACAGAACTTGCATTGCTTTTCATTATGACATCTCAGTACAACTCAATTTTACCGAGGGAGATATTTTGCAATCTGAGCACATGGTGGGCTATTCACTAGACAAGTTAATTGGCCAACACAATGTTTAAAAGCCAATGCTAGGCATCACACTAAAGTGCTAACCATAATTTAACCTCCCAAACCAGGTTTTAACATTTAAAAGTACAGCTTAGCCAAAGGGATGAGTTAATGTTTCTTGTTCTTTTGTTGTTGTTTTTAAATTTTTATCCATGGTTTTGGATCTTCACGCTCTACTGCTATTTTGTTGATTCACTTGTGTGTATATTTTACATGTAGTTTCCACATTCAGTGGTGTGGACTTTATATTTACATTGCAGTTTCAAAATCCATGAGTTAAAAGAAATTTGTGAACTATCTCTATGGACCAATCCATTGGGGGGGGGGGGCACACAATGATACAGAGCCAAAGAAACTAGATGTGGATTTTCAGATTAATCAAATTGTGCTGATTTAGGATTGAACTAGGGGCGTGCATTCTGGTATCACTGAGCCAAAATTAACCCAAAATTAGCCATTTAGAGTTGGTTCAGGGATATTTGAAGTAATCCAAGCATTCCCAGCATTAAAAATATTAATATGCTGGAATTCTGGAAGCCTTTCAGTTTCCAATAAAGCAAGAGACAAGCAGCAGGAAAGCAACAGCTGTAGGAACTGGCATGGGTGGGGGAGGCAGTGTGGTCAGAATAAAATGTGGAAGGACAGAGAGGTGCAAGCTCACCTGCTCACACAGAGGGGGGGATGATTTTGGAATTGCACTCTCTGGAATAAGGTTTTTACAAGGACCAGACACAATTCCTTTGAGGTAGGCACCTTTAATAAGAAAGTGCTGAGATTTGGTTTATATAGAGTTAGGTTGTCCTGCAGGTGTGTGGGCTCCAGGTTGTGAAAGGCTTTGAAGGTTAAAATCAGCACCTTGAACTGAACCTGAAAATACATAAGCAGCCAGCCCAGTTTGGTACAGTAAAAGAACAAATCCAAATAGTAAGTGATACTCAAATGGTTAAATTTTCACAGGATGTATATAATCCATGTTATTTTTATTCTGAAATCTGGACTTTAATAGCTGTCTTGCTGAGTTTAAATAGAATACATACTGTGCCTATTTAAATCTGCACAGATTTTTTTTTTTGGTAAATTGCAATTATGTATACATTGGAGGAATAACGACAGTCCTCCTACTCTTAATGTAAACAAAGGCATTTGGCAAAGTGATTATTAACCACCTGAAACAAATCAGAGCTACAATTTGGAAGATTTAGACGGTGATGGAAACACATCAGATGTTGCAGTACTCCCATGCTAAAGTGCCTGTCAGCATTTTCATTTCAATACTCAGAGTTGCAACTACCTCTGTTCTTGTGAGCTTTAGGATTACGGAGGAGGAACTATCAGGACTGGGAAGGTCCATTGGTTTGTTAAATGGCAGCAAGGTCTCACCATAAAGAATAACATGATGTAATAGCTAGATACTGAAACTGACTGAATTTAACTCTCATAAAACTCAATCACTACTTTTTTTAAAGAAAAAATGGCAACAAAAGTAGTATTGAGGGAAGACCAAAGTCAAGAACGTTGACTATATATGAGGAGTCAATGGATCAATGGCTATCAGCTACAGTGATGACTAAATGGAACTTCCATTTCAGAAGAAACAGATCTCTGAATACCAATAGGGAACAAACAAAGGGTAGTCTTACCTTCCATGTCCTACTGGAAGGCCTTCCAGGGTCATCTGGTTCACCACTGTGTGAAACAGGATGCTGGACCGCGTGGTCCATTGGTCTGATTCAGCACAGCTGCTGTGTTCTTAAAGGAAGTATATTCAGTACAGGAAAAAATATATGGTACTTGGGTAAGTTGATTTGTGCCATGCCAGGCTAGTGTTAGCTAAACTTACTTCTGCTTTATTTCTTCTGTGCCAAGAGTTACACAATGATATTTCAAGCCAAAGAAGATTTCTTGACAAGGCCACAGATCCTCTAAACCCCATGGTGGATCTTTCCCCTATCCTATCACTCCACTGAGCAGAGTTTGAAGTCTTCCTACAGCCTAAGGAGCCCCTCTTCCAATTTAAATGGCTCCTGAGTTGGAGGAAGATTCCTTAGGCTGGAGGAAGGTTACTTGGAGGATGACTGGATCCACCCTAGCATGAAAAACCTTCAAATGAATAATGCATGAACAAACAAAATCATCATATTCCATTGCTTGTATGGGTCAAGAACCCTGAGGCATCCTTTTTCAAATAGCAAACAAACAGTAGCCCAGGAGAGCCAAAAACAAGGCACAGAGGCCAAGGTCTTTCCCTGATGTTGGCTCCTAGAACTGGTATTCAGATGCCAAACATAGAGGTTCCCTGTAGTCACCAAGGCTAGTAGCTACTGATGGGCCTATCCTCTGTAGATCTTTCTAATCCACTGTTAAAGCCATCTGTGCTCATGGCCATCATTATATTCCCCGGCTGTTGGATAGATGGCCTCATTTTTGTGTTGTTTTCATTACATTGGTTGAGGACAAATCTAGTCAGGGAGAGACAAGTTGCAGTTTCCCACTTTAGTTTCCATCTTTTGCTTAGTCCTGCTGTCTATCAATAATCAGGAACATGTGCATGACTCTTTTATTAAATTTGCAAGTTGAATGCTAGATGTCTGGTTTCTGTACCCAGCTAATGCCAGATCCTACTTTCAACCACATTACCAAAGACAAAATAAGAGGAGATCAGTTGACTCTTCTCTGAAAAGGTGTCTTCTGGGACACACTAGAGCCTCACTGAGAGAGGTGGTGAATGCAGTAAGGATGTAGATCTAGCACATCTGGAGGCTTAGAGGAATGGGGTCCCATTCCCACAGACAGTTGTAGGTAGGTGGCCAAAAAAGGGTGAATCTGGGAGAAGAAGCGGGCAAGTTGTCAAGAAGTTACTTAGGGTGACCTGGACACTTTAAATCTCCCAAGAAGGAAGAAGCCCAGTGTCAAGCAAGGACCAAGGTGAACTCTCCATAGTGATAGAGAGCCTGGAAGAGTGAAGTTTATGGAGGGGGAGGACCTTGGTAGAGTATATGTCATGTAGTCCACTTTCAAAAGCAGCTATTTTCTCCAGGAGACATGGAATAAATGTTTTAAATAAGTTGAACTCAGAGTCATACTCATTTCCTGTGACCATCATGACAACCACCCTAGATATAAGCCAGTGCCTTCCAACAATTTTTATTGTTGTTTTCTGAAGAAAATATATGTACTACCTAATGTTCCAAGAAGTAACCCAATTAACAAGGGAAGCAATTAACAAGGGAAAATATATATGGTTCTATTTATTTCTTGCAGATGTCTAAAAATGTGGCAGACAGCAGGTTCCTGCTGCTGTGAAATATGTGAACTTTGCAGCAAACCCATATAATCGCTTAGCCAATTTATCCATGTCTAAATGTAATGAATGCATTTACCTGTATGTTTTATTTGAGCCAGTTTGGTGTAGTGGTTAAGTGTGCGGACTCTAATCTGGGAGAACCGGGTTTGATTCCCCACCCCTCCACTTGCACCTGCTGGATGACCTTGGGCAAGCCATAGTTCTGGCACAGCTGTTCTTGAAAAAAAGCAGTTTCTGTCAGAGCTCTCTCAGCCCCACCTACCTCACAGGGTCTCTACTGTAAGGAGGGGAAGGGAAAGGAGTTTGTAAGCCGCTCTGAGACTCCCTTGGGTAGTGAAGCCTTGAGTTGGTGTTACATTCAATTCAAACAACATGACCTTGTCTTTGTGATGTTTGACACTGATCTGGTTTTTATTGTTGTCACTGTTACCATGATTGATACTGTTATTGTGCTTTTTTTCTAATCTATATATGTGTTACTCTATGTTATATTGTATGAGGAACATTGCCTGAATCCTCCTGTTACCTATGTATTCTTTGATATTCAATAACAGTTATTCAGTCTTTAAAAATAATTAGTGGAAATAGTTTTATTGGTTCTATTTATAGCAAAAGTATTAACATCAAAAAGAAGTCATACAGGTCCTGTATGCACTCTAAGTAATGTAGAAATGTATAAATAATTTACAAAGTAGTGTATAAATTCATAGATCACTTTATCAGTGTTATGGAAATGATCCTTCTTCTACACAAGCCCCCCTCCCCTAATTTCCATTGCCCATCCTTTCCTCCTGCATGCTGGAGCAAGCAAAACTCTAATTTTCATCCATGGCATACAGGAGCGTTGGGCAATGGGGTCAGGAGAAGGGATGCCATATCACTTTTGGCACAGGGAAAAACATTACACCTTTCTGTCAGCATCCATGGGTCTTCTGTCCTCCATTGTTTCTGACAACAGCCCAGTGAGGTAAGTTACCATGATCCCTTCTTTGGTGTGAGGAAAGATAAGCTGGGGCAGAAATAAGGACTCACAGGTTTATTTCTCATATAAAAGAATTAATAGGGATGCCTGCCTCCAGGTGGGACCTGCCAATCCCCAGGAATTACAGAGCATATTCAGACTACAGAGATCAGTTCCCCTTGAGAAAACAGATTCTTTGGAGGGTAGATTCCATGGCACTGTCTTCTCCAGGCTTCATCCTCAAATCTCCAGAAGTTTCCCAGCTTGTATCTGGCAACCCTACCCGGCTTCCCAGACTGGAAGCTGGGGGGACCTAGCAACCCTAGGGAGAAATGAGGAAACTTTGATAGTCAAATGAGCCAGACAACTTCCTAAATCTGGTCTTATCCCTACATACAGAAAAATGGCTGCCAAGCACTCCAATGGGGAAAACTTCAGGGTACCACTGTAGTGAGATCAAGGACTATCCCTGAAACTGAGCCCGGAGTTTCAATTCATGCAAAGCATTCTGTCAGTGTAACAGAAGATACCTGCCTCCACTCTTCCCCTGCAGCCCACTAATCCCCCAGCCATGCTGCTCAGTTTGCAAGGGATGTAAACTGAGGTCTCTGCAGCAGGAAGGCAAAGTAGTTGACAATTACCACGCCCCATCCATCAGTGGAAATTTAGTCTTGATCCAACCCAATGTCCAAGTATTCAGCAGTGACACACTGACAAGCAGCAACAGAAAATTCGGGAGAAATCCTGCAAAGTCTACTCGTACATTGAGAGTGGAGCAGTTTCTCTCTGCGTTGTAAAGACACACACATCAAATTTGTCTTTAACTGCAGCTCAGCTCTCAAGGTTAATTACGCAATAATTCAAGAGAATATTTATGAAAGGTTAAAATGTCCATGTCAGTGTATACACTTCATTACTTTGCTAGCATTAGGCAGAACAGTGGTGTGACAGTTCACAGCACGGAACAACAAATACTGGCAGGGGGAAAAAAGGAACTGAATAAAACAAAATCTCTTTTCACCAAACTGAGGCAATGGTCCTTACTTCTTTTCTTATTCACTGTTTTTCCAGACTGAGAACATTTGGGAAAATTCAGCACTAAACAAACCTGAGTGGGACACCCCCCCAAAATGTCAAGATATAACTAGGATTCTTTTTTCTTCTCTCTAATGCAACACATACTGGAGAAAGTGTTGCTGAACAGACACCCTTTATCCAAGCGACTTAAATCCATCTAGCAGTCTTGTTGGGAAAGTTTGTCTGACAGCTCAGCTGTTGCTAAGATCTACCATTTCTGGAGTCTGAGAGTCACTGTGGTGTAGTGGTAGGGTTGCCAGCCTCCAGGTGGTGGCTGGAGATCTCTTGCCATTACAACTGATCTCCAGAAATCTATTCACCTGGAGAAAAATGGTAGCTTTGAAAAGCAGGCCCTATGGCATTATGCCCCGTTGAAGTCCCTCCCCTCCACAAACCCCACAGGCTCCACTCCCCAAACCTTCAGATATTTCTCAACCTAGAGCTGGCAACTTTATATAGTGGTTGGTTTTGAACTAGTATCTGGGAGGCCCAGCTTCAGATACCTACTCTGCCATGGAAGCTTGCTCAGTGACCTTAAGGCCAGTCACACACCCTCTGCCTAACCTAAGCCAGTGGATTTTTGTGAAGATAAAATGGAGGAAATGAAAACAATGGAATCCACTTTAAGTCCCCATTGGGGAGAAAAGAAACTATAGAAGAAGGTGGTTTTTTAAAAGTAAGTTCAGAAAAGGGCAAATAAAGCCATCAAGGGACTGAATAACTTCCTGATAAGGGAAAGCTAAATGAGGTACAGTCAGTTTAGTCAAAAGACCAGTGGCTGCTCATACAGCAGATGCTGGTGTTTTGCTTGTGTTGCAAGCCCAAAGCAACCCGTGCTTTAATGTATTAGTGCAGATCAGCTTATATATATAAATAAATAAATAATTCCCAGTTTAACCCATAATTGTGTTGTGTTTCATTCAAGGGGTAGGCAGGCAGGAAGGGGAAGGGGGCATGGTATTGATTTATAAAACTCTTCATGGTGTGTTAAAAATGGAAAGCCAGATTCCACCCCCCAAAAAACCCCTAGAATTTGGAGTTACCTGTGTAGTTGACTGACAGGAGACACGGGACAGAGAAAGGAAGTTGTTCTTCACCCCACACATAATTCAGTCATGGGATTCACTGCCACCTGACATAGGGAAGGCCACTAGTTCAGGGCCTAACCAGAAAACATGTCAAGGGTTTAATATATGGAGTGTTTTGTTGACCCAAAATGACCCCCCCACACACACACACACACATAGAGCTGCTATTTGCACAGCTGGGCAAATAAATACAGGCAGATACATGATTGTCTGTTTGCCTAACAGAGCAAACAACAGCCCCAGGGGATCCTTTTAGGTCAAGAAAACACTATGTGGAAGGAAAGCTTAATTCACATTCACCCCCACTGTACCATTCCAATTTGAATCAAGTTTCTACAGACTGTCTCTTAAAAAGAAAGACAGTAGGGTTGCCAGACTTACCAAGAGAACAAGGAAAGCCCAGGTGATGTCAGCAGCATCACACCGGAAGTGATGTCACCATGCCAGTGACATCCAGTCAACAGTCTTATATTTGGGGGGAAAACTCTATGGTAGAAGCCATTTTTACCATAGAGTTTTCTCTCAAATACCAGAGTGTCACAGGGGCGTCACAGTGTGATGTTGTCACTTCCTGTGCAATGCCAGTAATGTGGCCTGGCCCTTTCTCTTTCTCCTGGTAAGTCCCCTCATCCCCTGTTGGCAGTCAGGGATCTGGCAACACTAAAAGACAAACAGAAGATCCATACAGAGAAACCCATGGACTCTCATCTGATTTGACCACAACATGACTTTTAAAAAGTCATACTATTTGCAATAATGGTGAAATGGTCCTTCCATGTCTGGAAGAAGTGCACCTCTGAACAATAAGCCGGGGGGGGGGGGGGGGGGGCACAGCAAGGCCAGGTAGTTGCCTTTGTTCTTGAAAGAACACTGTTGGCCACAGTGAGGATGATAAAATGGATTGCCCTTTGCTTTGATCCAGCAGGACTTTCCTCAATAATGCTTTTTATTATTCTAATAATGTTGGACAAATTTTCAGTTTTAATTAAAAATGCATTAAGGAAGGAGCTGGTTTGTTGTGCTACCTTAAAAAATCCTGTTCATGCATGATTAAAAGGGGGAAGAAACTGTATAAAAACTCTATAAAGCCGGAAGGAAGCAACAGGAAGATTGTTTTCTTGGTTTTATGGCTCAGTTATTTATTTCTTCCTCGCCTTTACTGCTCTGTTATTCCACTAGTAACATGCAACCTATTTCTGCAAGCTGTCTCCACCTTCTTTGCAAGAGTCTTACCAAATAAGTTCCAGAATCTATGGGTTACCAGATATATATGTATAAGAAGGGGGACCTCCCCCCCCAAAAAAAAATCTCAGAGAACTGAAAACAATGTACTACTTGTTGATAGGGAAAGAAAATATGTTGAAGAGAAGGATATCATAAAACACGCATTTGCATATTCTCTGGCAGGCATAAAATGATAGGCACAGAAAGCATAAATTGGCATTTTCTCTTACTGATAGTCTATGACTCTAAATATTAATCAAAAGAACAGTTAGCTGAAGCATAAAAGGCAAATATCTGTCTTCTTACAACAGAGTATAAGGGCTAAAACTGAAATCAGTTTGCTCCACAAAATTCAAATATCATCTAAATCAGGGGTGGCCAACCTTGCTTAACGTAAGAGCCACATAGAATAAACGTAAGAGCCACATAGAGATGTCTGAGAGCCGCAAGACAGGAACAAATATCACACACACGTTTTTATTTTTAAAAATATGCAAATTTGCTTTTTATTAACGTTAAATGGGACTGCCAAAAATAAAAACAAACGAGGAAAACCGGTTATAAGAAAGAGAGAGAGAGAAACTAGGAAAGCAAATAGATGGGAGGGAGGAGGGAAGGAAGGAAGGAAGGAAGGGAGAAAGAGAGAAAAAGCATGCCTCCCCTTTGCTTCCCCAGCCGCCCTGCCAGGAGCCGCACAATATGTGTGAAAGAGCCGCATGTGGCTCCCGAGCCACAGGTTGGCCACCCCTGATCTAAATGGACTCTCTGTATTGATTTTTCTCCAGATATCCCCAGCATGCCCTGCTTTTTGCCAAACAGTAACCAAAATTTTGTATTTGATATCTGGATATTTGATTCCAATACTTGAATATGATATTAGATTTCTATATATGTTATTTGACAGGGAAAAAATAGATGACTTCTTAGGAGATTACTATGGGACTGTATTGGATAGTATACCAGCAACACCATTTCACATTCAACAGTATTTGATGATTGGCATACATTAATATTTCACATTTAATAGTACTTGTTTACTGATGCATTGGTGATGTTTAGTATCAAATAGATAAAATGCAATGACAGTATTTGACAGTTTACAACCAGAGATGTCAAACTCATTTTTTAGAAGGGTCAGATCTGACATAAGTGTCATTTTGTGGGGCTGGGCCATGCATGCCATAAAATGTAACATGAGGTACCAAAGATATAAACTTTATAAAGGTGATTTCAAATGCCAAATGGCAATAACAGGTGAATGACAATAGCAGGCTTAATTGGATTAGGCGAGATATGCAGAGGAGGAGTAGGCGTGGAGATACCAGAATTGGTAATGAGACAGGAAACCTAGTTCTCAATTCTGTCCAGGAGGATGCAAAGAATAAATGAATATAAAGTCTGACATTAGAAACCACAATATTCAGTTGCTGACCTAAGAGCAGCACTGCTCTTACAAAGGAATGTGAAGGGGAGATTAGAAAGAGAGACTGCTGAATTGCAATTGATATTGAAGCTCAAGACAATGTATTCTCCAGGACTGAATTGAGACCTAGTTTTCCTATTTCATTACCAATATGTACTATTATCATTTGGCATCTGTAATCACTCCACTCTCCAAAGATATAAGGACCAGTTCAAGTGTTCTCATTCCGAAACAGGGTCTTTTTGAAGGAAGATAAAATCAGACAGGAACAGAGAAATCCAATCATTTAAAAAAAAAAATTTTTTTCAGAATAAGCCAAAATAATTCCCTCAATGTAAATTGTGCTTGTCAGAAGAATCTCTCTCTCTCTCTCTGTCTGCCTGTCTGTCTGCCTATCCTCCCTCCCTCCCTCTGAAGAAGTGTTCTTGCACAAAAAAGCTTATACCTGGAATAAAATGTTGTTGGTGTTAATCCTGCCATGGAACTCTAACTTTGTTCTCTCTCTCTCTTTCTCACCTCCCATTCCCTTCCTCCCCAAAAGAGGAGGAACAGCAGAAGTTCTGTGTGTGAGGGGGGGGGGGTTGTCTTTGTATCACTCCTGTATAAAGCAGGAAGCAGCTACTGAGGGAGCTGGGGGGGGGAGGCAAGAGCAGGAAACAGGAAGCCGGAAGCAAAGAGCCACTCATCTGGGGGGCGGGGAGCATGCTACAGTGTGGCTGCAGCAGCAGCCCTGAAAAACAGAAGAAGAAAGTTGCTCGTGGGCTGGATCTGAGCCCTGCAGGGGCTGAATCCAACCCATGAGCCTTATGTTTGACACCCCGGTTTACAAGGTAACAGCTTATGAACAAGCAGGCAAAACTTTTGAAAAACAAAATAATATTTCAAATTATTGGATATCACTTAGGTGCTGCGAGATTTACCTAGGCCTATGGTGGATCTGACCTGGTTAAGAAATGGCTCAGGCTAGCCCAATATCATCAGTTCTTGGAAGCGAAAGAGGGTAAGGCCTTGGCTAGTACCTGAATCGAAAACCACCCAGGAAGTCCAGGATTGCTATGCAGAGGTGGGCAATGGCAAACCACCTCTGCTTCTCTTGCCTTGAAAACCTTACGGGGTCTCCTTGAGTTGGCTGAGACTTGACAGCACTTTTCACCAGCACAGTGGCTCAGCAGAAGAGAATGTGCTTTGCATACAATCCCTGCTGGCATCTGCAGTTCAAGGGCAGCAAGTGTTAGGAAAGATTTTTGTGTGCCTGAGACCTGCTGCCAATCACAGCAGACAATACTATGTGAGATAGTCCGATTATATGACTTGATAATGCTGTTCCATGCATTGCTGACTTCCCTGAAGCACTGATTTCACCATTTCCTAGTTTCCACAGTAGGGAAAAGCTTCTGTATCTTTACACAGCAGTACACGGGAAAATGGACTCCTCCAGACCCACGATCTTAAGTTGGCATTATCCACATCCTGCTGAACAAACCCAGAACGATCAGTTATATCAAAATGCAAGAAGCTAGCTACCTATTTGGCAGCCATCGGCTTCCTGGGTTTTCTGAAATGATTTCACTACTGGGATACCTTAAGAAATAAAGTATCCGTCACATTACAAACCCATCTGGAAATTAAATGTCAAAGATAAATGAAGTAGAAAGGGAGGGGAGGGAAAAGAACATAAAGTCAGTGTCTCTATAGGGAAGACACAGAGTGTTCTGAACAAATTTATTAAAAAAAAAGGAAATAGAACGTTTGCTCAGCACCAGATGCATGCTTTGATTCACCGTGAAACAGATTAACTGTTATCTTGATGCAATTAAAATGCAATTTCTCTTTTCTTCAGTGAACTTATCTTAAAAATAGCTAATCCTACAGTGTCCCATTAGAGTTTCCCCTACTTAAAAACATATTCCTGATTTATGGTTGATACACCAGAATGTATGAAAAATTAAGTAACACTTATGACCTAACCCAGAAATAGCACCCTATGGTTATGCAGAAGCTGTGCGTGGCTATTCTTCTAAGGGGGAACTATGTTCTCTTACTCTTGATTTTAGAAAACTATTTTAATCTCATAGCACATTCAGGTCATGGATAATAACAGTGATCAGAATTTATCAGGATTTCTACCTATAAAGCCTAAAAGTAGACTTTATGGTAATATTGTATAAAATGACATTCAAAGCAAACTTGTTGGGGACCCTCCTGAGGCAAAGCATCCAAGAATTAACAAATGATACCATGTTTTGTTAAGACTAGCATTTTTTCTTAAAATACTTTCTTCATACATTCTGAGGTTGTCCCTAGATTTCAACTAAAAACACATTTAAAGCGAAATATTGGGACAGGGGGATTCTTCCTCAGGTGAACCTTCAGAGAATATTTCATCTGTATATCCTGCTTTCCTCCCCAAAGGGATCCAGTGTGGCTTACAGCATTGTTCTCCAGTAAGGAGCTGGGAGAGAAATGGACTGGCTCAAGATCATCCAGTGAACTTCCATGGTAGAGTGAGGATTTGAACCTGGGCCTCCTAGAACCTAGTCCGACAACCTAACCATTACTCCATACTGGATTTTTGATGATAGATCAAATAATCCGGGCATGACTAGCAACATTTCTGAAGAGTTTTTTTTTTCCTGTTGATACACCTTCAGTGTTGCTTCAAACCAGACCTGCACAATTTCTCACCAAACTGAATGTAATCCATCCTGTGTATATGATATTTCAAGAGGGATCTCCTTGTTTTTTTGTTTTTGGTACTGTCTGCCTGGAATTACAATAATAGTGGTAGGTTGTCTAGAATATGGTGGTCCACAGTGCATGGATGGCAAGCTTTATTCAGCTGAAGAGATCACAAGGTCTAGAAGTGTGCTTTGGAACACTATGAAGGCAAAATTATATTTCCCCCCGAAGCATTTGACTCCATTCCATGCTCTATGTAATGCTGCAGTTCTTTGCCACTGATTCCAGAATGCTCCCGTTCTATTTTGAATCCCCTCCCAACATTATTTGCACCATCCATGAGAAAGTAAGGATTAGTCAAACAACAGTTTTATAAGGCACATTATTTTATGCCCTGTATATTGAGTTTTACTACATTTATTTTTTTATCCTAAATCCTGAAACATTGTACACTTGCCTACAAAACTGGCTTTTATATTACCTTCTTAATTCTTCACTTGGCAAACAAGGTTGAAATGTCATTGCTTCTTCTTCTACTCAAAGCATGATGGAACACCACACAGCGACTGACGCTTTAAAACAGGCACATCTCCCTTTGGATCAAATTCCCATTAATGAATGTTTCTGACGTTATCTGTCAAGATGTGAACTTTGGGGAAATAATCCGTTAATCAGATGTCTGCAGAAAAGTTTTCTTAGCCTGAAGTAACTCACATATTTCACTATGCTATCGATTTGCACCACCAGTATCAAGACAAAAGGACTCTCCTTTCTGTGAAAGGTGATTTTATATTTTATAAGCTAGAACCCCACAAGGAATCACAAAGAACGGAAGGGTAAGCATAAATGAATAGGAAATCCGCCCAATACCTAAGCTGCAAACACAGCTAAGTTTACTCTGTATCTCAGAATTTCAGCATTATTCTGCTAATGCCTTCACCACCGATGCCTGGGGTACATAATGAGAAAGCTGCTCATCTCACCCTGAAATCTGATACAATAAGGGACCTTTTTTGTTGTGGTGGTAGAGGCTAAAGGTTGGGGAGTGGAAATTTCACAGTATGCATTATGCCAGACCTAATTTAAGCACCTTCTTACCTAGCCTTGAAGCTCAGAAGTCTAGTGTTACAGCCCAGATCTTTTGTTTAAGATGCAACTTTCCTAACTTCGGCGTCATCCGCACAGTGGCAATTATCCATGTTACTTTCATTTTCACTGTGATTGCAGAGACATTTACAATGGCCACAGAGAATCCACAGAATCAGCTGATGACTGAATTCCCATCTCACTCCCAACATCTTGTGTCTTCCTCTCCCCCTTCCTTTCTAGGCAGTCTGTAGGGGGAGGGGGAGCACCTGCACCTTTCTCCTTTTATTGCTACAAGAAAAAGAGCTAAAGATTTATTCCTTTTGAAAACAAAGCTAGGAATTCAGAACTAATAGATCATATCACAGAACATTATAGAACAAAAATTACCTCATCTTTTGTCTTGCTTTCTTTTTTAAAAGTAAGAAATGAAACCCTCCAGTCGTGGACAAGGAAAAATGGTGGCCATGAGGGATTGACAGAAGGAAAACAACCTTCAAAAGATCTTCAAAAGCATGCTCCTTCCTATACAAACCACATGCAAGTACACTTGCAGTGCAATCCTAAACATAGTTACACCATTCTAAATCCATCAATGGGCTCTGTGACTGCTTGGGATTGTACAGAAAGACTCTATTCCAGAGGTCCCCAATGTGGTACCCACAGATGTCATGGCACCCTTGGACACCTTTCCTCGTATCCACCAAGTGTTTTTAGAAAGTGGTTGGGGGCATTTGGGGCTTTTGCCCAGCAAGACTTCTGATTGGCCATTGGATATTCCATTGGCTGCACAGGCTTTTAAAAATGTTGCTTCCGCAGCAGCTGCCACCACAGCACAAGGATCTTCATTGTGTGCCTGAAAGTAAACTGAGGTTGCACCCACCAAAGTGCGCCAGAATTCCAAAGGTGACCAAGGGCTCAAAAAGGTTGGGGACCCCTGCTCTATACTTTAAAAAAAAAAATCATAGCAGAGCAGGTTTGGGAAAGATCAGAGCAAAGCAGGGGAAAACCTTGAACTTGAATTAGAGGACAACATTGTATGAATGCTAAAAGAAAATGTGTTTCGATTTGGAAGCAAAAGCAGAGCAAACATCTGTGTGGAAACAGTCTTGGGTTATTATCTTCCCAATTTCTATGTGAACATGACTCTGGAAAGGAGTTATTGCCTCACACTCCCACCACATATGAAAAACTATTAACTGATGTAACACAGAGAAACACACAAAACAAAGGTAAAGGTAAAGGTTTCCCTTGCCCAAAAGCCAGTTGAATACAACTCTAGGGATGCAGTGCTCATCTCCGTTTCCAAGCCAAAGAGCCAGCGTTGTTCAAGGACATTTCCGTGGTCATGTGGCCGGCATGACTCGGAATGCTGTTACCTTCCCACTGAAGTGGTACCTATTTATCTACTTGCAATTTCCTGCTTTCAAACTGCTAGATTGGCAGAAGCTGGGACCAGAGATGTTGGGGGCAGAAAGCAAAGGGGCCACATAGATAACAAAGTCCAAACAATTGTTCAGCATACTCTCACAAACTGGAAGGATTCATTTTACTACATGATGAATTTAGAGTAGAGTCCAGAAATGATATCTTCCCATGAAAGCTCTCATGTGAATTCCACAGCCCCGAGGTTACATGTCAAACCAACAAAGGCAAGGTAGTGCCATACCATTTTGCAGGAGGTAAGCAGCGACAGTGCAGTGATCAGAAGTTAAAAGTTATACAAAAAAGGGAAGCTTAACAGGGTGTTAATTGCTTATTAGTCTGTGAACATAAACCAGAAGAAAGGAGAATGCCTGCTGTGGTTATGGAGCTGAAGACTGTACTGCGTTATTATTATTTTTGCTTAAAGGCAATGGAAAAATCTAATTTCAAACCACAGCCTCTATTGCAGACTCTAGATGTAGCAAATGTAAAAATAAATTTAGAATGTTCAGCTGGCCAGTGAGGGGGAAATGGTGCCAAAATGGGGGGGGGGGGATATCAGCAGTGTCCCAATGTGCTAATGTTACCTCCCCCCCCCCCCCGGTTCACAAAAAATGATGTCAGCACATCACTGGGGAACACCAGGGATGTTCTGGTGTTTGGGCAAAGCTCTATGGTTAAACTGTAGAGTATCCCTGGCATCACCAGCAATGTGCTGACATAACTTTTGATGTGAGGGCCCCCACCATCCAGTAAGTCCGTGGCAACCATGGCCCAGAGATGAATGTGAAATGAATCAAGATGCTCTCTTTCATAGTAGCTTTTCTTCTTCTAGATTTTTTCAACCCTTCTCCATGTCCTTAAAGAGAATATAAATAACCACCAAACTACATGCTACATGGGAGATCCACAGTTAGATCTCCCAACAGTTGAGTTTCTGCAATAGCAATGAGGGACCCAACTTGTAATGGGGCAATGTTTCCTGAAACATTTCCCTGATAGCAACTTTTCATTTTATGTGCTAACACCTGTGGTGTTGTGTCTTTGATTTAAGAGTGTCATCAGGATTGGATGAATGTTAGTCTCTACATTTTGTACTTGCTCCATAATTTTGCCACATCAAGCATTTGCTCCCTACACCCTTCTTTTGATCAGCTGTGAATTTCTGTGCACTTGTCTGCATGGATGAACATGTGATGCATATTTAAATAACATTTTATACATATCCAGTACAGCTTGAAATCCATATCCCCATAGTACTTCCCAGTATAACGTTATCAAAGTCCATATCTGAAGCATATCCTACCCCAAAAAATATTGGAGACATACCAGTAGAACATGGGGAATAATCCTATGGTCCTGTTCTTGATATGGACAACTGCCCAAGGTCATCCAGCAGGTGCAAGTGGAGGAGTAGGGAATCACCCCCGGTTCTCCCAGACTAGAGCCTGTACTCTTAACCACTACACCAAACTGGCTCTGGCCAGATGGCAGTGGTTAACAAGAAGCCAACAGACAATTGGCAGAAATGGAGAATCTACCGTCATTACACTACATGGGGGAAAATGTGTTGATTGGGACTAGGACACCAAAGCCCGCTGAAAGAGATGATAGCCTACTAATTTAAGATAAACTGAAGTACTCTAATTTAATCTGCATTGATCAGAGTGAACCTAACACAGTTTAATGGATTTAAATCTGAGCTCTGAACATTTATGGACCGGGGTGCAGGTTGCCTGGTGGGAGAGGCAGCTGATCCCTGAACGACATCCCTATGCCAAAATGCCGGAGCACATTTTCAAAGTGACCCCGTCAAGGCTCATTGTGACTGAATCTTCTTCAACTGAACTTCTGATAAATGGTTCATGATTGTATGCTGATTTTGTCAGGAGCGCCATTCAGGCATGAACAATGCATCCGCTGGCAGCAAGGTCATGACGGAGGAAGCTTCCTTCCCACAAATGCAGGCTTGCTAAGCTTTCAGGGTTTTTTAACCTAGTTTTGATTAGAAACTCTACCCAACTTTGTCCATACTGGGAATGCGGTTGGACTTCCCCTGATTGGAGCACCTAAGGACCTTCAAAAGTGTGAGAGAGAAAAAAGCTGAAAAATCTAGCTGGGGAAAAAAAAGAAATAATCTTCATCCTGACTCGAGAAGCTGTGGGTTCTCCAGCCAAGTTTTCTTTTCCTTTGGAGACTTTTTGCAGACTCAGCCTTCAGCATTTTGCGTGCACTTCTGAGGAAATGAAATTAAAATGGAATCACTAATAGAGCCTCCCAACACCAAACTCTACTGCTGGGCTTTGCTGCGATGTCTTCCAGAAGAGTGGAGGGAGCCCTTGTGTATTAAATGATAGATCACTGTTTATAGCATGGTTTTAATTATAGCTCCTCGCTCCTAAGAAAATGAACCTTTCAAAGTCAGAATCCTAGTATCTCTTATCCATTTCGAGGTGCTAATAGAAATTTAAGTGCATTCCTTTGAAAAGGTTAGAAAATGACCAGTCAACATTGTCACATTTACTTGATTTAAAAACAAAATGGGGCAGCACTGGCCAAATTAGCAGCTGTTCAAAGGTACACAGTGGGTTGCATAGGGTAACTGCAACAAGCTATATCCCCAGTAAATCCATGTTACACATTTGTTAGAACCTCTAGAAACATATCATTAGGCATTTATCAGGGTCTCCTAACTCTAGTGGCTAATTCTGTACCCAGAAGAAGAGAAGAGATTGGATTTACACCCCACCCTTCACTTGGAGTCTCAGAGTGGCTTACAAACTCCTTTCCCTTCCCCTTCCCACAACAGACACCCTGTGAGGTGGGTGGGGCTGAGAGAGCTCTTTCCAGAACTGTCCTTGAGAGAACAGCTGTGACAGAACTATGGTTTGCCCAAGGTCATCCAACAGCTGCAAGGGGAGGAGTGGGGAATCAAACCTGGTTTTCCCAGATTAGAGTCTGCACACTTAACCACAACACCAAAGCTAGGAATAAACCTCTAGCCACCAGAATCTCATCAATGAAAATTGCAATGAAACTTGAATGCTATGCAAAACAAAGCTGCAAAGAGGCTCGCCCAAAGTACAAAAGAGACTAGGGATCTGTACCATGTTGAAAACTGGGGAAAGGAAATACAATATTTTTCTCAGCCCCTCAAATCCAATGAGATTCTCTGAACTGTTGCAACAAGCCAGATGGAATATTGTGGGAGAGACCACATAAAAGAGCAGGTAAACTCAGAACATGAAACAAACCACACACAAAGAGGAAGGAACTTTGCTGTGAAGCACTCACAGTGAGGACTGGAATGGTTTGAGCTATATCTACGGGGCTGGGTCCCAAATGTAGAATCAATAAAGGGAGTTGTATCCAAACTCAGACATACTTCTGAAATTCCATCTGAATTTCTCCCTGTTTTAATGTTTGTTTATATTTAAGTAAGTTCTTCTTTTAGGTATGTTTATAAATCACTTACTGTGTGCAATTTGTCAAAACTTTCAGTTTACTTGCACTTCCCTTCCTCTCCTCTCCTCTAGGTGACTTATATGCACACATGCATTGGGGAAAACACACTACAAAAAAGCAATTTGGACATGACTGTACATATGGATTTCTCTCTCATTATTGTGGTCATTTTACCAAGGCCAAGAGAGCACATGCACATCAATCAGGTCACATCAAGATTGTTTGGTCTTGTTTGATATATATATATATATATATATATATATATATATATATATATATATATATATATATATATGGGGGGGCATACAAGATTATTTGTATACTGAGTTCCAAGTCTGGAATCATTTTAAAAATGTTTCCAGTTATTCTGAAATGTAGCACAGAGCAAAATTTGGCCTTGGTAAAATGACCACAAAAATGAGAGAGAGATCCATATGTACAGTCATGTCCAAATTGCTTTTTTGTAGTGTGTTTTCCCCAATGCATGTGTGCATATAAGTCACCTAGAGGAGAGGAAGGGAGGTGCAAGTGAACTGAAAGTTTTGACAAATTGCACACAGTAAGTGATTTATAAACATACCTAAAAGAATTATAAAGAAAAGGATTTGGAGACATTAATTCACCTGTGGACTCAGAAGAGTACAGAGAGTGCTCCTAAATCCAGTGGGTACCACAAATGGCATGGGCGGTCAGATCAGGTAGTAAAATGATGTGAGGAAGGTATTATGAGGGGCATGTATGCATGCACGCGCGTGCACACACACACACAAAGAAAAAAGTTGTAAGCAACAGCATCAAAGGACCATGAAATGCAAGAAGTGACCAATAGTAGAAGTAGAAGAAAGATATCACCTTCCTTAATTTTGTAAACATTTCTTTTTGTTCTGGAACCAATGGCCACCCCCCAATAAGGAATTAAATAAGGATCAGTTAGACTGGGCTAAAGGAGATAGATCTTAGCTTTCCATGTGGGAATGATGGTTGTCAAAGGGAAGAAACACTCCTGTATATCCATCTCCTTCCCTATGGTCCTTTCTCTGCGTTGATCAAAGGTAATCTTCCCCTACCCACCCACCCACCCACCCACCCACCCAGAGGAGCAGTTAGAATCTGGCAGTTGGCAGCTCCAGAGACACATTTTGGAAACCCACAACCCATTTTGACATTGCAAGTGAAATATAACCTTTATTGCCACTTAAAGCCAATCAGCTGTTCTCTTAATGAATATTCATCAGGTAATGAGCAACACTCTTTAAATATTTTCAGCCTTTGTCTCCACAACACTGTATCATTTAGGATTATTGCTATATTTGACATGGGCTCTGTTTGGGCTGTGTATGCAACAGTCATGTACAAGAGTGATTATTTCTAAGAACTGAAGGTGTATTCAAGAGATACGGATGAATTGTCCCATTACTTCTGCATAAAGGAACAGCAAATCCTGTATAAGCCATGGTTGTGAAGATGGTGCATGTCAAAGATTCTGTTTCTTTCTTTACATATATACATCAGGAAGAAAGTTAAAAAAAAAACACCACCTTCTGGTATGACAGGATCTTGGAGAAGTTACAGGAAGAGTTGTGCAAAGCTACTAAAGGGCTGGCGGCAAGAAAAAAAGAAGAGAACTCAGAGAGTTCAAGGGCATGTTAATGACAGAAGCTGGTCCTGAAGAACTGCATCTGAGCACGCGTTCTCTTCGCAGTTGACCTCTGTGATGTGATCCAAGATGACAGCAGAGGTTCTTGTAAAGTCTACAAGATTCTGATCATGTCAAAAGTTCATTGTAATGATATCTCTCTAGGACAGGCCAACTCTCGTGTAACCACAAATCCTTGCAAAGGCCTGTAACTGAATTAGAAAAGTGCTACGCGAAGGCAGTGACATTGATGTACTTGGATATGACAAGAAGGACATGTGAGCTGGTAGAATCAACCGGCTTGTGCTAAAATAGCTGGCTAGCCATGTTCTATCTGTAATCTGCCATATGTCTTGCAAGAATATGAAGCTTTTTTTTTTTTCGCCATCTCTGAAAAGAATCACAAGAGCTGCCTTAAACCTGGGCATTTTGATCTTGTTGCAGCTGTCGCCCTAGATAAAGGAAGGTCATTCTTCATCTTCTTTACTAAGGGGGCTTTCAAAATGAAAAGAAGAAGAAGAATGATATCTTAGGAATTGTGAATTCATTTGGTGCTCTGCTTTCGTAAAGGGGCAATAAGGGTGCTTCTCCCATTGCAGTTTCATTAACACAGATGTCGGCATGCAAGAAGACATATAAAGTATGTAACACAAGAATGAATTAATCAGTTGACATCAGAGCTTCCAGCCTCCTGGCGAAGCCAGTAGAGGCTGGAAGCTGCTTTGCGGCCCCTGCAAATCAGGGGCAGCAACAGCAATCACGATGCTAGGTGTCGTTACATGGGCGGGGCTGGAGGTGGCCCTGTAAAGGCTGGGCTCCACTCCCACCCTTTTGCCAGTTGCTCTGCATGCTTGCCCACCCTCCCTCTCTGTTCTTAGTGTAGGCTGGGGCTGGTCACCTGTTGGGTCCAGGTAGAATTTTTTTGCTTCCACCCAGTATTGGCTCACAGGCAATGTTCCCTCTAAGCTGAGTTAGTGTGAGCTAGCTCACAGTATTTTAGCCTCCGGCTCACACATTTTTGTCTTAGCTCAGGAAGGATGGCTCCAGAGCAAACTAATTCATGCAGTAGCCAACTCGCTCACTCACAACTTTAATACCGGTAGCTCACAAAGTAGAATTTTTGCTCACAAGACTCCACAGCTTAGAGGGAGCATTGCTCACGGGTGGTGGTGTTTTTGCCTACCTTGCACTGAGAGCAGTGGATTACATAGTTGTTGTTGGTGGTCTCTATTAAATAGGTTGGTCACTTTGGCAGGATTGGTGCAGGCAAGAATGTGGAACCGGTGAGCACCTTACAGCACCTTACAGTTAGGGAACAGGGGGTCATCAGGAACTGCCTTCAGATTTTATGGTCCAGGGCAGGAAGTGGTGATCACCTCTGGGAACCTCTTAGGGCAGGCTCCTCCCTGCAAGTTGTAGGGCTTCAGGGGTAGGCACTCCTAGGTGGCAACCAGTTATGCTGGGCTGCTGGTTGCGAGCCAATTCACTGGCTCAAGACCAGAGCTGGGTGACTCGCCCGTGAAAAGAGCTAGGAGGTTGGTCAGGGATTTGACGCCTGCCTTGCCTATTCCCTGCTCGCTTAGTTTTGTTCCTTGCCACAATGTTATGTTAAATAGTTAATAAAGCGGCCCTTGTTTACTCCAAACTGTTGTCTGTCTCTTTATTTGTGCTGGGGGGGGGGGAAGGAATTCCAGATGGGGACTGGTTTGGATCTTACTCACTGTCCTTAAGTCCCTGAAAATGTCTCCCCTATGTGGTCCATCCAAATGGCAGGCAGTAATCTCTAAATCAATTTATAACTTGCACCAGTTAAAGTGAATGGTATATTTCCATGTTTTGTTCCCATTTGGATAGTCATCTCATTTAGATTAGGAGAGGGAGTTCCATAGATGTGCCAGAGAGCTGCCCCAAAGCTGGAGACCCTGGGTGACTGCTCCTGTAAAACATAGCTGGTCGGCAATGGCTGGGAGTGGCTCAGAGAAAGATGGACCCACTGCCAGGCTGGCCCTGCCTACTGTGGGAGAACAGTTCTCGTGAGAGATCACAGTGGCTAGGGGGCATGTGCCACGCTGTCTTTCAAAATAGCTGGGAAGGTCTGATGAGGTCATAACTAGGCAGTGGGAGATGGAAGAGAAATACAGTGTTTGAGGTCAGTGGGCAATAGTTGCAACCGACATCAGGAAATGGGACAGTAAGACAGACACTCACAGACTACTGTACATGCAATCCTAATCATGTATAAGCCCCATATAAGTAATAGGGAATGACTCCATAATTTGCATCAGTAGGACTGCCACCTCAGTAATAGAAACTAAACAAATCAACCACCACAACCAAATCCACTATACTAGAAATACCTTTCAATTGACAAAGGGTGTGTGCATGACTTGCTTCTTTAAAGTTTTGTAGATTTTTTTGCATTGTATATGTGTGTCATATAGTTAATATGTACAGTGTGCAATGCATCCTTTATATATGGATAATATATAGATAATATATAGAATGTGCACCTTGGCGTTTAGTCAGGCTGGCCACGTGACTAGGGAAAAAGTATTTGGACAGTGCTGGCTCTTCGGCTTGGAAACTGAGATGAGCACCGCCCTCTAAAGTCAGATTCGACTGGCTTTTGAGCAAGGGAAACCTTTACCTTTGCCTTAATATATAGAATAGTGATGTATTGATGAACAAATGATGTTGAAAAATGTGTACATTTTATGTGGAAAATTAAATGTAAAAAATGCAGATAATCTAAAAATAAAGAAGTTTGGGTTCTAATCACACAAGGAAGAAGTGACCATCTCCCTAGTTATACAGCATGATTAGATTTTGCCAACTTTGTACAGCCTTATATCTCGTAGTTCAGTTTTCCAGCAAGATGGGACTCTGTGCAACTCAGTTACAAGTGACAGATCATACCTGAAATCAACATTTTCCTGGGGAACAGTGACTGGGAGGGAAGGAACATTTCTGTTGCTGACCCACACCTGAAGTCATTTTCATTTGCTCTGGATTGCTTTGCTTCCTTCCATAAAGGCTATTACACAAGACACATTTGGCATTTCAAGCTTCACAGGTTTCTGCATTCAATATTTCAGCTGGAACATGGTGGTGAGGGGCACATATTCACATACTTGATCATTGCTAAACTGACTTTTGGGCTCATTTTGCCAGTAAAAGTCACCCTGGGGTTGAGACCAAGCATGACAAAAGTTCAGTCATCCAGGACCTTGTTTTACAACCATCTGTACAATATGGCCTTCTAGTGTAATGATCTGGATCAAAGCTGAGCACCATTGATAAGAATTCAACCCAACTTCCTGAAAGAGCTGGGGTTCTCCTTAGGGCCCTGTGCGCTGACCTTCCCCGACCAGGTTGAACTTGAAAGCTGCCTGTATCACAGCATGAAACCTTATGCTAGAGGCAAATTGAGGAGGGAAATAACTGACACATCTTTCTGCCTTAGAGCAGTGTCAGAGGGACAAGCTGCCCCTTGGAAGGATACTCTTCTGGAGGATTTTGGCCTAGTTACTGCATAAACATTTCCTCCATCAGTATATATAGAGCTTAAGCTTATTCAGGGGGTCAGAATGACTCATTAAATGTTAGATAGATAGATAGATAGATAGATAGATAGATAGATAGATAGATAGATAGATAGATGAAAAAAGAGGTGCAACATGGTATTGTGCGGAGGATTAAACTTCTCATATTTATTTATTGACCGAACACTGAATTGTCAATGCTTTATGTTTTTCAAAAAAAATGTTTTTCAAAAAAATACGTTACTTTATTCAGAGGCATGGTGAAAACTGAAGCTTGTCATAAGAACTAAAAATAGGATGGAGCTGAACAATCACACACACACAATTTATGTCCTAATGGACATTCTATCCTAATTGTTATCCTAATGGACATACTATCCTAATTGTTATCCCATTGCAAAAAAGTTAAAGTTATTTGTTCACTTTCATTTGCTTTTATTTACAAAAAAACCCCCACTATCGTCCAAGAAAACAATCTCTTTGTTATTTTACATCTAAAACTTACTACTGATATCCAGAAATTACTGATTAAAAGAGAGCCAGTTTGGTGTAGTGGTTAACTGCACGGACTTTAGTCAAGGAGAACCGGGTTTGATTTCCCACTCCTCCTCTTGCACCTGCTGGATGACCTTGGGCAAGCCATAGTTCTGTCAGAGCTGTTCTCTTAAGAGCAGTTCTCTCAGAGCTCTCTCGGCCCCACCTACCTCACAGGGTGTCTGTTGTGGGGAGGGGAAGGGAAAGGAGTTTGTAAGCCGCTCTGAGACTCCAAGTGAAGGGCGGAGTATAAATACAATCTCCTCCTCCTCCTTCTTCACCTTCTTCTTCCAAAAGTTCTTCTTAAAAGCTGATTACAACATACTAACCAACATTAGGATAAAGGCTGTATCCTGTTCTCAAACAGGCTCCTGGCAGGTGCCTTCACTAATATGAACACACCACATACTTAGAGTTTAATTCTACAATAATAAATTCAGTGTGCATTGCAATAGGATTTGATTGGACTAGACAACTTTGTCAATTCTTCTACTGTTCAACTAATTTCAAACTCTCACGTGTAATATCAAAAAATGATAACGGAGTAGGACTGCTTGACAGCTGTCCATGGTCCTGAACCATTTGGCTAATTCATGTAATTTAGAAACTGGAAGCTGGGCACAAAGGCTTAGTCCTCACTGAGGTGATAAACTTGCACCCAGGCTGTGCTTATTCAGCCTGCAGGAGGGGGTTCACATTCAGTTCTTCTGTATAAAGACTGATTATTGGACACTGACAACTAGTTCAGTTGACCCTCCTCATTTAGGGATTTGTGAATCACAATTTTACTTATTCATGGTCTGGGGTCTGGTCATATGGTACCATCTCCAGCCTGTTTTTACTGCCACTGTGCCATCACTGAAATCATTAAATTTTGTGGGAAATCTGGTTGTTTTGCTATTGGGAGGAAGAAACACCTGTACTTCTTATTATTCACAGATGTTGTCATTCACAGTGATCCCAGGAATGGACCTCCATAGATGGTGAGGTTCTATTGCATGGGAGCAAGAAACAAAGCTAGAATCCTTCTCCCTTACATGACAGTTTTCTTTGCAAAGGCATGTTATGTGCTATGGGGAGATCAATAGCGTACCTCTCCCTGCAATGCCAAGTGATACAGTCTAGGTTCAGGTTTGCCACCACAGTAAAAACTAAGCACTTCCACTTTATTTAAAGAGTGGATATAGATCTGACTTTCTCACACACACATAAAATGCCCTGCATAGACACCATCAGCTTTCCAAACTACAGATAAATACAGATGAACAGAGCTTTAGGCAAGTATGGTAAACAGAGGTGTTAACTAACTGGAGACTAGCATAAAAATATTAGAAGGTTGATCAAACAGAGAATGTTTTGCTGTCATTCCAAACTAAGTGATGAAATATGTGATCAAGAAAGTAGAGAAAGAAGTACTTTTCTCCCTTTCTCACAATACAAAAACTTGTGAGCACTCAATGAAATTAATGAGCAGGAGGCTTTGAACAGATAAAATGAAGTACTTCTTCACCCAAAGAGCAATTAATATATGGAATTCACTACCACAGGAAGTGGTGGCAGCTACAACAGAGGAGTGGATAAATATATGGAACAGAAGTCCATTAGTGGGTATTAGCCACAAGGAACAGATGGAACACTATGTCTGGGGCAGTGATGCTCTGTATTCTTGGTGCTTAGTGGGCAACAATGGGAGGTCTTCTGGAGTTCTGGCCCTACTGGTGGACCTCCTGATGGCACCTGGTATTTTTGGCCATTGTGTGACACAGAGTTTTGGACTGGATGGGCCACTGGCCTGATCCAACATGGCTTCTCTTATGTTCTTCTGTATGATACAACGAGATAAAAACAAACAGCAACACCAAAGAACACCAAAAAAGAGTGCTGTACTAACAGATGACTAGGGAGAGCAAGTTTCTTGCAATAGTCAGCATGCTGGACTGATTCCAGGTTCAAATTCCTGCTTGCTATGGAAAAACTCACTGGGTGACCTTTGCCAGTTATCATCTATCAAGCTAACCCTATTTCACAGCATTGTTATGAGGAGAAAATATCTTAAGGCTCTTGGAGGAAAGGTGGGATTTAAAAAAAGTGCTTAAAATATTGCACCAAATATTAAAACAAGATTAGAACCAACATAACCATAAACATCATTATAAGCTCAACAATCCACCACATCCTGACGGCTGCTTTCATCAGAAACCCCCCTTCAGAGCACTGTCTTCTAGTATCTCCTAAAACCCAACACAGGAAGTGATCTCCTACTGGCAACTGGAAGGCCATTCCAAAGGCTTCTACTTAGACATGAGACAGATCTCATCCCCTTGCAAGATGGCAGTGTTTCCTTTAAAGCCAAATGCAAGCTGGAGATTTGCAACCTAAAGATATACCTAGTGTGATTCTATAGACTGTCGTTATTCATCCAATCTAAATGTCAGACAAGGAATGTGAAATGTTTTCCCATGTCATGCTTAGAAGCCCCTCAGTTAGAATTAGTGGCGCTCATCTGTGGAATGCCTTCCCATTTGAGGCCCCTTGAAGCTCACCCAGCACCTATGCTACTCTCTTAGAGGCACCAGGCCAAAACATTTCTTTGTACCCGGGCTTTTGATTTCAGGTTTGAGCTCTATAATTGGTTTTACAATCTGCTTCTAGCCCTGGGACTTTTATTGGGACTGGTTAGGCTACCAAATATTTTACGCTCTCGGTTTTATTGGCTAGTTTTTAATGGTTGTTAATTTTAATGTTTTTATCTGTTACAGTTTTATTCATTACTCTGTGAGATGCCTCAAGCAGGTCTCCAAAAGGATGGCATATAAATGTTTTCAATGCAATAAATAAAAATAAATCATCATCACCGGTGGTGGGGGAGAGAGAAATATTTTGTGAACAGACCCAAACTTGGGATCTTTGTCAAGACAGGTTACTACTCACAAGCTCCACATTTTGGAGAAAAAAAATATGGCTGAAAGGATATCACCTTAGAGGATGTGCATGCATGTATGGGAGAAGATAATAAATGCAGACTGCAGAATATATGTCCTCCTGTCACCTACTTTAAATGCCATCTAACACTTGAGGCAGATAACTCTCAAGACAGTATGCTAATTCCATATCATAATCCTAAACTACAGCAGGATTAATGACGGCATAAGCAACGCACACATAGAACGTTATAGAAATGTCAGCAAAAGGCGATGCACCTGCTTCTCTTACTGCATAAATGCTTGGCTGATGAATAATGTGATTTTCTATGGATGCCAAGCATATAAGAACATGACAGGCTAAACTAAGTAACAGGCTCCAGTTTTATTTGATAATATGTCAGATTTGCTATGCAAAACAAATATCCAGTAGGGGGAGAAACAGAATGATTTAATTTCATTTGGCAATAAGCAAAAAAAGCAAAAAGTCCACTTTTTTCTCTTTTCATTAATACTTATTGACCCAGTTTATTTTTTACAAGAATTAGCATTTTATTGCTGCATCAATTATTTGGTATTTTATATACACTTCTGTGGCAAAAGCGTCAAAGGATAATGATGACAGAGCCTGAGAGAGTACTGCCTATACAAACTCTTCATCATTGCTACTGCAATTTCAGCCAGAAACAGAACTCAGTGATTGCTCACACACACACAATTTTTCTGGCTTGATTGTTGAAAAGGTCATCAAAATAAATGAGGGGGGGGGGCCCTGCTTCTATGGAAGATGAAGTGCACACACATCACTAAATTAATTCAGTTGTCAAAGATCTAGTCTTTATGCCTGGAGTTGAAGTGGAGGTCAGAAAACAATATTTTATAAATTAATCACACAGTGAAGAAAGCAGACAGAGCAGCCTCTTTGTAGTTAACTGCAGAAAGTGGTTTGCAAAAGTAATGGACAGATGGCTGGTCAATTATTTTACAAAGGGCAGAAGAAGAATGAAACTCAGGTTTGCCTAAAAAAATTATAACTTGAAAATTCTGTTGTAGCAGCAAAACTGATCCTACAAATGGATTTCACATAGGGAAATAACGTAAGCAGGAACCTGCTATTTTTACTGGGGTGGGGGGGAATCCCATAACGTTCCATGTGGGCAACTGACTGCACAAGCTGTTCTATGCTATTGTTTTTTTGTTTTTTTGTTTTTTACCAAAAATTAGTTCCTATTGAAGAGAAACCTTACGCTGGATTCAGCTTAGTGAAAAGCCAGGTTGCAGAGTTTCAAATTCATCAGTGAATGAAACTGACACATTTATGAATCTGCTCTGTTCAGAGCTACAGTTCCCTCTTCCTGAAAGCCTCCATGTGCTGCGTTTTGCCAACGAGCCTTGAATTTGCTTCCCCCCCCCCTAAATTCTAGACTCATTTATTATGAACCAACCCTCAAAACAGTTTTCTCTCCTGTTCAGGCAGAAAATTTCTTGTACTGAAGGTCAAACAGTGTTGTAAAGTCAGAATGAAAAACAATATATTCTGAAGCATGAAGTGCCATAATAATGGCTGGATACAATTGCATGGTGAGCAATATTAATTTTAATAACATTCCTCCACAGGTGCAAAAATATGCAGTCCCTCTTGATGTATAATTCAAGTCACCCTACACATCTCCTGCTGATTGCAAAGCTAATAAGGACTCATTTTTTACTGTACTTAAACAGATTGCAGAGCATTTGAGCCCTGAAAAATGGTAAAGACCCATTCAAATTTCCAGCTTCATCTGAGCTGCACATTTTTTTTAAAAAGCAGTCATGTAAATAGCATGTGTCAGGTTGCCCAGTTCAACCCTACATAGAAAGCAATCCCCAAAGGGAAGGTACTTATATACCCAATGGAGGGTCTTGACACATGCTATGTGGCACCAGTTACATCTGGGCAAGGCAGGATTAAGACAGAATCTCAAAAGCTGTCCTGCTGGATGAGAATATCCCAACCTGGATTTCACCTCTTATGAAATAAGTCTTCTTCACACCAAATTTTCCCATGAACAATATTTTTTTGAAACAACATATAAATGACATCCCCTGACCTAGACAGCCCAGCCCAGCTTGATCTCGTCAGATGTAACAAGTGAAGTAGGGTCAGCCCTGGTCAGTATTTGGATGGGAGACCACCAATGAAGGCCATGGTTTCTATGCAGAGACAAGCAATGGCAAACCATCTCTGAAGTCTCTTACCTTGAAAACCCTGTGGGGCTGCCATAAGTCGGTTGCGACTTGATGGTAAAAAAAAGAGAGATAAATATGGCATTTGGGGATGGGGCTCGGTGGTAGAGCACTTGCTTTGGATGTAGAAGGTCCCAGGTTCAATCTTCGGCATCTCCAGTTAAAAGTATCAGGTAGGAAGTGACGTGAAAGACCTCCATCTGAGAGGATGGAGACCTGCTGCCAGTCTGAGTAGACAATACTGACCTTGATGGACCAAGGGGTTGATTCAGTATAAGGCAGTTCTATGTGTTCATTATGTTCAAAAGGGGACACAAATAGCATAACAGAGTGCCACGAAATCACTGACAACAACAAAAGTTAGGAAAACTGAAATCCATGAAAATGTGTATTTTTTTTTTGAAGGGGGTAAAAATAGCATGGACATACTGGCTCACTCTCAGCACAGGAAAAATTAGGACCATAATGGTAGCCAGCATTCAAATGCCATTTATTTAATTATTTGTTAGTTTATTTATTTGAACCACTTCTATATCACCTTTTGCTACACTGTACACCAAAGCCGGCTTACCCAATATCAAAATATCAACAAGGTAAGAGTAACAGCAACAACAAACGGCACAGCGATATATAAGGTAATAAAACCAACCAACAATGACAATTTAAAAGGTCATAGGAAGCCATTTAGAAATCTGGAAAGGTTAAACATTCATCAAACAGGGTTAAGCAAAAAGCTAAATAAAACAGATGCATTTCACTCCTTTATAACAGTTAAATGTGGAAAGTGTCAAGCAAGCTTCACAGTTTACAGGTCAATGGAAAATACAGCCAAGGAGGAAGCACTGTGACCTTGTGTGCCCAAATGAAGGCTGGAAGTGGATTCAACAGTGGGCTGGTAGCGAAGTAACCTGCTCAGATTCATTCTGAGAACTCGGGAGAAATCAACAATGGGGAAAGGTAATGGAACCAGGGGGCCAAGACAAATTTCCCTCCTCCTTTCCCTTTCCTTGCAGTCCAAGTAGTGGATGTTTTTCTTGCTATCCAGTTCATTGGAGTGGACCCAGTGGTAGATTTCCAGTACTGAAAGGGGACCATTTTCATGGATCCCCTCTGTGATATACTGACTTCCAAAAGCGGAATGCTTAGTGCCTCAAATTCAGAGAGCTGGGAGATTAAAGGGTTAATTCCTCACTGTGACGCACAGGTTGATTGACCGGCTGTTGCCTATGTGTACCCCCCTTCTTGCTGATTGGTCAGCAGCAGCTGAGGAGAGCTGAGTGCTGAGGAAAATGATCTTTTTCATCTTGCTTCCTGTCTGGTGTCAGAAGCCAGACAAGTGGAGTTAAGTGTGTCTGTCAGCGGGAAACAGACAAGTTCAGTTGTGAAGAGAAGGGGCACGACTTCTTGCCCTTACTGTGTAACATCAAATCTGAGGAAAAGTTCCAAATAAGAACTTTAGTCTAGGTATCAGTCAAGCTGAAAACCATTTATTTCAGTGGGTCAAGAACTGAGGGTCAGTTTTGGATGGAGGGATTGGTCATTCGGTTGAAGCTGCCAGTCTAGCCAAACAGAAAATGAATATTGCTTATAGGAAAAGGAGAGTATTTTCCAGTGGGTTCAAAACTGAAAGGATCCCTGGATTGGGTGGGGGGAAAAAAGGGTCTTCGACTTCTCTAGAGTCCAAGGGAAAGCTATAATTCCACAGGGAGGGAGAATTGCAAGTGTGCAGTAGAAGTGGGAGAACGATGGACCCCCTGCTGCTTCTATTTCTGTGAGGCAGCTTTTCCCTCCAAAATGCTAGATAGCTGTTCCCCATGCTGTCTGAACACTACCCTTGGTAGTGTGTGTTAATTGTTTTATGACTTTCTGAGGGTCCCACTCTGTGGTAGAGAAAATATTTGGCTTTTGCCCAGGCCAGAGATTTATTATAGATAAGCAGGAGCCCACTTGTTATTTCCTTTGTAAATAGCACTTGACACAAAGTAAAGTTCAAACAGGAATGATGACTTTTTAAACAGGCACGGATGGATGAGGAATAGGCAGGGGAAGAGAAAACTGAGGTAAATGTTGTTGTATTTGCAAATTATAATATTTTTAACAGGCTACAAAGTATTGTTGAAGCTTAGTTTCTTAGAGACTCAGTTCTTAACAGTGATAGGTTTGTTTGTCTTAGAGATTTTTTAACAGTAACAATGTGCCTTAATAAAGATTAAAATAAATAGCTTAGTTTCCTGGAGGCTGGTACTTTCTTCCTGTACTTATTCTCCCCTCATGCCTCGGTCGCCAGTCCCCCTAGAGCAGGGCTACCAGTCCTCCTGCTATGATGGAAGGTCTTCTGCTGGCAGCCTTCTTTGCATGCTGCTCTAAGCAGTGACACAGGGCAGCTCTAGGAATGCCTCCTATGCCCTCACTCCTTCCGTATCCTAAAGCAGCATTTTATGCTGCAGCAGAATAGAAATTGAATTAACTGTTTTTAAAATTTGATTAAAATTGGCCTCCTGTGACCCATCAACAAAAAGACTTAATCAATCTATCAATTTATCCTCATTAGAGGTTTCAGCTATTGAATGAACCTGGAAAAGGTGATGTGGTATACACAATCAGAAAACATTTGAATAACATTGTGCATGTGCGTGTTGTTTGTGTCTAGAAGGATTGTCAAATGGTTTTTACTGAAGTGTCATTTTTCTTGGGGCCTAAATGTGTAACAGATGGACTAGATGCCATACTGTTTAGTAATATCTCATGCTGAGCCTTGGAGTGCTCTGGCAAAAGCTCAGTAGGTCTAATTTCCAGCGCAGACTTCATTCAGTGCCTCAGGAGGTCGGACTGTGAGCCAAATATTTAAAATGTGCAGTCCCATCATTGCAAAAAAATTAGCTGCTGAATACAAACTCTGTGTTAGCCTTATTACTGTCAGCTTTCAACTGTCCTCTAACAATAGCCTTTTCAAAGTGTGCATTCTGTACCAAAACAACATGGCCCTTTGAAAGATATCAGTAAGGACACCACTTCTTTAGCTAATGAAAAATAAGCCAACACTGATTAAAGAAATTACAGACCAGACTGTCCAAAGGCTGTACCCTGCAAAACTGTGCAAGACTGCATACTTGTTAATGTAAGACTCACAAGTCAGCGGCAGAGCACTTGTTTTGCATGCAGAAGGTCTGTATTCAGTCCCTGGCATCTCCAGGTAAGGGATATCCAGCAGCAGGTGTTGGGAAAGACCTTACTTAGCCTAAGTCCCTGGGGAAACACTGCCAGGAAAAATAGATAACATTGAGATAAATGTGCCAATGGTGTGATTCAGTATAGGCTGCTTCATAAATGTACAAGTTCTGATTATATTGTGGCAGCCAAATAGCCAATTGTGATGGACTGTAATGCATCATTTGATTTCCCTACTTGGCGATCACCAAAATTCATAGCTTATTGCCATAATTCACTGTCTGCTCCTAAAAATTCATCATGCATGACTGCCAGGGCCAGGAATGCTGTGGTCTCACCCCCTTCAAATTTAAATAAGACACGCAACATCATTGGTTGGACTGCTCAGCTGCATGGGACTAGCCAGTCGTTTCTGAGGCCAAGCAGAAATTTTGGGTCTCCTATCAATGTCCTTTCAAGAGATCTCTTTTCACCTGCTTCCTATTACTTCTGAGGAATGGTGTACATAGGCCTGCCTGGTCTTTGGACTGATTAGGCTTCATTCAGTTAGGCCATACTGAGGAATGGCATAAATAGAGCAGATTGCTCAATATCAGAAGGGTGAATTGGTGAGCTCCTTGAGGCATCATACAATACATGGCTGTTCCTGTAACAGGCCATCATTCATTGTGCAGTGAAGTGCATTGGGGAGACAACACCCATGGTACTAAGCAACATCAACCAAACTATTAGTTGCCTGTACAGCATACGGGGTGGGGAGATGATGAGGCTTGGCACCTCTCAAACAGGGTTTCTCCATTAAGACAGGTATTCTGCTAGGCATTTGGTAGCAGCCAGTCTGCCTGAATGCTCCAAGAGAACATTAATCAGCTCTTTGTTTGACCTTTGAGATCTCTTACACTCTTAAGCTTTAACCAGGACAATTACCCAAATTCCCAGAATCTCTCATTATACAAGCACAATACAATTAAAAGGGCCATTACCCCACCTCACAGCCACTGTTGGCAGGTATGAGTCAGGTCCACCACTCAGGTAATTCAATCTTCACACCTACATCCTCCTCCTCCTCTTCTTACTTATGACCATTTTTGGACAGGTCCCGCCTTTTCTCTTTGTTACCTGTTTAATACAATAAATACATATCTACCAATAGATAGCCAGATCCTTCACTTTTGGTCCAATGCCATTGCAATTCCACACTAAATTGGGCCAGCAGCAGGTCTCATCCATTGGGCCCCAGGTAAATCTAGGTGCGTGAATGGAATCTCAAGCCATTTGTACGTGTTTCTGCTCCTGGATCTCCTTCCAAATATGAAATTATAGGATTTTCCACTCATACTTCTTCCATAACCACTGGTATAATTTTCTCCTTCTCCCATTCTTCTCTTCTTGGAATTTACCTCCATGTCTTCTTATCCACTCCTTTCTCTCATCTTCCTCCTCCCTCAATCTTGCTGGGTAGCCTTACAGCCAACTGATCTTCCCATAGCATCTTCCTTCTCTTTTCATTCCAAAAATCTCCTCTTTCGGTAATGGTTTTCTTTGGACTAGTCATGTAGGAGGAACTGCTTTGGCTTAAAGGTAACTTTAATCAAGCATTTAGCTTAGAGTAATACAAATAAACACCAAGATTCTGCAAAGTGAAACTTTTCTATTGGATTGCCACATGTAAATTGTGGCTGTATTGTTTCCATTGAATAGCTGAGTCTAGCTATCTTGTGTTACTGTCTAGCTCCCCCTCTTTCTTTTCTTTATCCTGCCAGGACAATGAAATGACTTTCTGGTTAAGTATTTGGCCCTCTTTCATCCTTCCCTTCCTGGGAAATGTAATGTGTTAAAATGGGGAGTCATGTATTAACAATCAGACAATGCCTTTTTACCTGTGGACTTGTTTTCTAGCTCTTCACGTGTAGGAGATACTTTTCATGTGACAGGCCTCACACAGGGACTGAGCTGGATAAAAGATCCTCTCCTTTTCTGCTGTCCTACCCGACCTACCTACTTTGTTTTATTTCTCTCCCTGGCCCATGCTGCTCTCTTTTCCACCTCACTATTTTTCTTCCCCTCCTTGGTCTTCCTCATTTCTCATTTTTGTCTCTCCATCCTCCAGCTTTACCATCCCTTCCTCCTATATTTTACCTTTTTTAGACTCTCTCCTCTCTGCTGTGATGATGTTAACTTTGGCTTAGAAGCCTTGACAATGTTTGTTAGGGGCTGCCTAGCAACTCACAAAATGTTGTCATGAGATCTCAGTGGCATACTTTTATTAAAGAAGCAGACATCTATATATCTAATTCCGAAGGCGCCCCCTGTGTGAGGATACCTAAATCCGCGCAGGGGGGGCACCTGGGAGGCAGGGAGGTTTTCCTACACATGGGGGGCACTCCCCCCATGTGCAGAAAAATCCGAAAAGTTAAAAAAAAAAACTCCAGTGACCGTAGAATCCCCCAAAATACCTTTTGAAATGGCACCAACTCCAGACATCAGCTGTGAGGAGATTAGAATGTTCGGGGGAGGGGGGGAGGCTCTAACTGTTTTTGTCAGTAAAAAGCAGGGATTTTACTGGCAGCAGTCTAGGGTTGCCAAGTACCACCACCCCCAGCCACCAGCAGCATATCCAGATCCAGGCTGGGAAACTCCTGGAGATTTGGGGGTGGAGCCTGGGGAGGACAGGGACCTCAGTGAGGTACAATGCCATAAACTCCCCCCTCCAAAGCATCCATTTTCTCCATGGAAAGTTATCTCTGTAGTCTGAAGATGAGCAGTAACTCCAGGGGATCCCCAGGTCCCATCTGGAGGCTGGCATCCCTAGGCAGCACTCTCTGTGTGACTTGATACCACCTGATTTGCATGACTTAATTAGGCCCAGCTGTTTTGCTACAATTTCATCAGCAGCCACCGTATGAAAGCCATTGTGGTGCAACAGTTCGAGCTTCAGACTGGGATCTGCGAGACCCAGGTTCAGATCCCCATCTTGCAGTGGAAGCTGACTGGGAGATTTTGGACCAGTCACATACTTTCAGCCTAACCAACCTCACAGGGTTGTTGTGCAGATAACAAAGAGGAAATAATAATGTAAGCTGCTTTAGTCCCCATTGTGGAGAAAGACTGTAATTTTCCTAGGTCGAGGCTGCAGGGGAGGGGGGTGGAGATAGAAAGCTGAAGACAGATAAAGGTAGGTTGGCTGTTGGGTGGGAAGGAAATAGGGTTGCCAACTCCAGGTTGGGAAATTCCCAGACATTTGAGAGGTGGAGCCTGGGGAGGGTGGGATTTGAGGTGGGAGGCAGAAAGAGAGAGAAAGAGTGATGAGGTGGGGAGGCAGAAAAACAAAGGGAATGATGACAGGTCAGAAAGAGAGAGAAAGTAACATACATGGAGGAGAGCGAGAGAGTAAGAAAGGGGGGCAGAAGAGAGAAAGAGTGTGAGAGAGGTAGGGGGAGAAGGGAGGAAGCAAAGGTGTGAGGAATGGGATAACTATCCTGCAAGTTTCTTGCAGCTCTCCACTTGTTGCTTTTATAATTGTGAGGGTTTTTAAAAAACTACTTTATAGATGTCATGTTGAGGGGGGGTTCTACAAACATGGGGCTTTCATTAGGTGTAACAGAATTTAAGGAGGGCTTTGCCGATGAAGGGTGGAGATTTATTCATAAACAATTTTTTATTGGCTACCATAAATTCTATGAAACAAAGTGGGCTGCAGTTGTAACACTGTTGAGGGTGGAAGAAAACCATCAGAAAGAAGAGCATGAAGTTGCATGAAGAAAGGATTCTAACCAGAATCATCCCGGGATCAGCTGGTCCTGTAGTTTGTATCTAAATGTTTCTACTGGAATCCATATTTCCAGTGATAGTTTCATCTCCCCGCCTTTTAACTGCCACTAGGTTCTGATAAAACTGAAAATCCATTTGTACATTTTCTGAAATTTTCTGTGCGCAAGTTTTAAAAAGAGATAAAACACAGGACTAAATCTTATAAACTATTTTTTCTCATTTTCTCAATTGAAATCTTTTTTTTCCCAGCAGAAGAGAGTCTGTTTTAATTCAGATTAACGTGAGTTATGCCATGATTACCTAAGGAGCATTAAGGGAAATATGCAGGATAATTCCATCAAGGCTTTAAAAAATCCATCTGCAATTTACCAGTCTATTCAGAGGGTTAAGAATCTAAACAGGGAGCGAAAGATACCACCATTGTTGGCTCCCAGGAGTTCTGCATAAGCCCCGCATTAGTGGTGTTTTTAGGAAGAGCTATCTGAACATTTATGCAGCACTCATTTGGGCCTTATTCTGCCACTTTATTCAAATATACTCATTCTATTCTGCACTATTCTTTATTGTTCTTATTGTTTTGTTGATTTACTTAAAAATATACCCATTTTTCCTGACATTGAAAGTTGCTTAGAAACATATTGCTAACTGCCATTGCAAAATACATTAAAATAATAGATCATGTAAATAAATCAAGTCAGCAGCAGTTATAAAACTACAGCAATTTATGTCTCAAGAGCAATACATGTATATATAGCACCAATTTCAGTCTTGAAAATGAGCATGAGAGAGCTGAACAATCTATCTGTGTTTGATCCATCCTCTCTCTGAGGAGCTCAGGCTGCCATATGTGGTTATGACAACTCTACCCTGGCTCTTAACTTGGCTGGTGACTATGCTGGGATCATTCACCCTTGCCTGCCCATTTTGTCCTTGTAACAGCCCTGTGAGGTAGGTTAGGCCAAGAGAAAGTGCCAAGGTCACCCCAAGGTCCAAGGTCACCCCAGGGAGCTCAGTGGTGATTTGAACCTGGATCTCCCAGGCCCTAGTCTGATTCTCTAACTTTTTATAGCCATATAACTTAATGTCTATCAATATACACCGTGAAAATAAATTTCATATGTTAATTCTGTGCTGAATAAATAAGCGGTCCCTTTTGCCTGTTTTGAATATACTGATCATCAGCTTCATAAAGTGGAGGGATGCATGTGAATATTGGGAATTTGCTGGTCTGACTCAAATGTTTTTGATTTGTATGGGTTATTTTAATTTGTAGGCCAAAACTGTGACAGTCAAACATGTTACAAATGAACTTTGACAGTGAAATTGATGGTACTATTGACACCTATTCTTCATGGTTTCAGGATTTAAAAAGATTCCCTTAAGTGTGCGTTTCTACTGGCTGACCATTCCTTTGCTATATTGTCAGTATATTTTCTCAGTGAGTGTTAATGGTTAGAAAGTGAAGGGATCCAGAAGTCTGGAAATGTTTGGTTTTAAGGAGAGTACTGTGCAATTGGTTTTTCCACCTTCCTAAATAATTTGTCTTCAACTGCTGACATTGCTTCTCAATGCAAACACTTTGGATGCTCCCTTTTTACTTCTCTGCTTCCTTATGTTTCCTGATTTTTTTAAAAAATGAATTGTCTGTCTGTCTGTCTGTCTGTCTGTCTGTCTATCTATCTATCTATCTATCTATCTATCTATCTGGCGTCCGGCCTGTGCTGCAGTCGCTGCACTGGCTGCCTATAGCATACCGGATCAGGTTCAAGGTTAAAACTCTTTATGGTCAGGGGCCTGCCTACTTGAGGGACCGCCTTTCCCCATATAGGCCCCAGAGGTTACTGAGGTCAGGCACCCAAAATCGCCTGACTTGCCCCAGTCCGAAAGACGCTCGGTTGGCTTGTACCAGGGCCAGGGCTTTCTCGGTGGCAGCTCCTTACTGGTGGAACGAACTCCTGGATGACATCAGGGCCCTGCAGGATTTATTGCAGTTCCGCAGGGCCTGTAAGATGGAGCTCTTCTGCCAGGCTTTCAATTAGGAGCCGCCATCGGGGGGAGAATTGACTTGATAACATCGCCCTGGTCCTGTTGGTTGCACCCCTGCTGCCTCTGTTCGCCTTGAGAACTCTGAAGTCGCCATCTTTTGTAATTGTAATATATTGTTGATTTTAACTGACTTTTATATTGTAAACCTTTGATAGTATTTTTATGCTGTTAGCCACCTTGAGCCGGTTCGCTGGCAAGGCGGGATATAAATAGAATAAATAATAATTATTATCTATCTATCTATCTATCTATCTATCTATCTACCTACCTACCTACCTACCTACCTACCTACTTATAGGCCACTCTCCCCTCATGCAGGCTCAGAGAGGCTTACATGGCTTGGCTAAATATGCCAAGATGCATAAAAACATTAAAATCAGTTAAAACACAATTAAAACACAACAGTCATAATAACAAAAAAAAGTGCTCGGCGATGTAACCACACCAGGTGGCGTAATGTATATACCCAGCATTCTCCAGCTCTCTAGATGTTATGGCTTGTTCATAACTGCGGCCAGTCACAGCCCACAGTATGGGTTGTGGCTGTTGGTGGTAGTGGCGGCGGGGTGGTGGTGGTGGTGGTGGCTCCTAGTTGTAAGTCTGGCGGAAGAGCTCCATCTTACAGGCCCTGCAGAACTGCTATGAGTAATTTTATTCTCTTGTCCTAAAATAGTTAAGTTTTCCTAGGTGACTTTGACAAGGGGGATTTTGGCCCCATTAATCCCTCAGAATTCTTCAGCAAACATATAGATATTGATGCTTAAAGTACTGTTTCCCAGCCTTGCTGTTCTGTGGGCTGACCATTTCTTTATTAAGTTAAGGACTCAGAATCACCATCTTTTCCCCCTCAAAGGATGTAAGTTGTTTGATGATACCAGTGTTCCCTTTAAACTGAGTTAGTGTGAGCTAGCTCACAGTTTTTTAGCCTCTGACTAACACAGTTCAGGAAGGATGGCTCCAGATCAAACTAATTTATGCAGTAGCCAAATCACTCGCTCACAACTTTAATGCCAGTAGCTCACAAGGTAGAATTTCTGCTCACAAGACTCCACAGCTTAGAGGGAGCACTGATGGTAACCCCCTGATCTCATTGAGGCTTCAGGAAGATTTGTGGCCACTCTTCGTTTAACACTGCATGCACTCGGCCCCCTCAAAGGATTTAATCATCAATTACAACAACAGACACAATTTGCACTGAACAATAAAAATGCTGGTTAAGTTGACAAAAATATTTTTAAAAGAATTAAAAGGTATTAAAAAGCTTTAAAGAAACCACCTACTTCCAGTTGTTTAAAGAAGAGTTTAGGTGGTAAGGGTGTGGATTCCTTTAACTTAACTAAACCCTAAAAGAACTAAAAATGTAGAGATCCGTGCATCCTCAGCTAGGTGACCTTTGTCCTAGTATTACAGGAGAAGGAGGAATAGTTTTCCCTAACCAGTTTCTCAACAATATACATAATGTTATACAACTCTACTGTATTTTCATTTAGTCACATTTCCCCCCTAAACTAAAAAGGTCCAAACTCTTTTGCCTTTTCTTGTAGTAGGGTATGATGGACTGCCCCTAACAGCAAGTTTCCTAGTGCACCATTTTCAGAGGGCTGGGAGGTAAAGAGTTAACTCTTCACTGGAATGGAGAGCTTGAGTGACAGGCTGCTTCCTTCCCACTCCCCCACTCTCTGATTGGCCAGCTCCAGCTGAGGAGAACTATATGATCAGCTAGTTGAGGGCATGGTCATTTTGGAGTCTTTCGCCCAGTTGGTCTTTTCAGAAGTCAGACAGTCAGTCAGTTGGTTTCTGACAGAGCAGGTTGGCATCCATGAGTCTGACAGTCAGACAGGTTCACCTTTGGAGTGAAGGGAAATGACTACTTGCCTTAACTGTTTTCTATCAATTCTCAGGAAGAATTCAGTATCAGAACCGAACGTCTAAGAGTCAGCCTAAACTGAAGTCCATTTTACACAGACACTAGAACTGGGATTGAGATTTTGGCAATGGTGACTGAGTATTATGCTGAAACTCCCATTCAGGCCAAAAGAAAAGTGTTATATTTTTTGAGGAGGAGAAGAATAATTCCTGCCCAGTTACTCAGGGGGGTTTGCTCTGAGGAGACCCCAGGTCTGTTGTGAAGGAATTGGATTTAGATGCCTTGGGTTATTGAAATAAACTGTAGTTTCCAAAAGTGGGAGAGAGCTCAGGTACACAAATAAAGCATCCATCTCCAGGAAACCTGAAGAGTCATAGGAAACTATATGAAGACACATTGTAACTGAAACTAAAATATTTAAACACCTCTCATGTTAAAATCCAAGAATATGTGAAAATAAGCTTCAACAACACTATTTTGATTGTTCAAAGAAGTAGACTTACCCACCCCCACACTTCTGCTCCACCCTCATTCAATGAAAGTGGGGGGGGGGGAGATGGGACTGAGTCATGCAGTATCATTTCCCCCAGTCTTGGCCCTCAAATGTCCCCGTCTGGTAACCCTACCAGCATGTAGAAGATTGCTAACAAAGTCCCTATCTTTTGAGCAATTTGCATGGATTAGTCTTTGATCATTTACAGAGTCCATAGTATTTGAGGCCTATCTCAAATGCCCTTTCCAAAGTGGGTGTGTAGATTGCTCTATCAGCAAATCTTATGTAAGCAGTGTAGGAGGGGTCACTTTCATTCCCCAGTGTCAATGATGCCTCTGTTCTGAATGTGTTGAGGAGTTATCTCAAAATGGTGCATTAAAATCCATCAACGCCCCCCCCCGCATCCTTACGACCCCAGTGTTGAAAAATGAACATTCAGTAATCAAACAAACTGATGCCTGCTTTATATCCAGAGGGTCTTCATAACTGCTTAGCCCCATTTGAAAATGAATTTTAAAGCAAAAAAATCTAAAGCGTATTGAAAATATTTGTGCCATTATCTGCAGACAGAGATGCATCATCAGGCAGAATATATGTGTTGTTTTTTTTCCTTTTATGTTTTAAGCAGCTGATCACCCATGCCTTCAGGGGATGCATCTGTTTGTTACCATACAACATCCCGATAATCCCACAGCAACACTGAAAATTCCTTCATGTCTTTCGCTGGAATCGTCATTTAAGAAATCATCCTGATGCCAGAGTGTTTTTTTTTATTAGCACCTACCACCACCACCACCTCAAAGGAAAATCTATTACCAATGCATGTGTCTTCTGGATATCATTTGCTAATATTTTCATGCCAGCAGTGAGCTAAAAGACTGTGATATTGTGATGCTGTGGTGGGAACATTTGAAGAATGAAAAGTTTGAAATTAAGAAGCAAGAACATGTAAACTGAGGTTTCCTAACAGTACATTCACAGTTCAGAGTTAAGGAGATGACACTGCTGTAGCACCAGATGCACCAGAGTTAGATTACAATAAGAAGCAGTTATTAACTAGTTAAAACTACCACCAATGTCTGATGCACCACAGTCACAGATTATAATAAGAAGCAGTTATTAACTAGTTAAAACATCATGATATTTCATGGCAGTGTGTGTGTGTGTTCCTGTTAGCCTCTTCCTGTCCCTATCACCTTCCAAGCCAAAGCTCTTCCTCCTCCTTACAGTCTCCATCTCCACAGTTCAGCCATTCCATTTGCATAACTTCTGTGCATAAAAGGGATCAAGATCATACACACTGGGCCCTGCCCTACCCCCATGTTTACAGATGCAGATCAGCAAGGAGACCTACATGCATTGGTATGCATGCACAACACACACACCCTACTTTTTGCAGCTTTCCTGATCATGTGTGCAACTTCTGTGCAACCCCGTGCCTTGATTAATAAGGCTGCCAGCTCTGGGTTGGTGAATACCTGGATATTTTTGGGGTGGAGCCTAAGGAGGGCAGGGTTTGGGGAGGGCAGGGACTTCAGTAGGGTATAATGCCATAGAGTCTACCTTCCCAAGTGGCCATTTTCTCCAGGTGAACTGATCTCTGTCACTTAGAGATCAGTTGTAATCCCAGGAAATCTCCAGCCACCACCTGGAGGTTTACAACTCTACTTGATTAGGGAGACCAGGGTTCCCGTTATAGCAGGAGACCTCCTGGCTTCAGTCAATTTCCATGTGAAACTCCCACTTTCAGACATGGGTTTTCCCTGCTCGGGATAAAACTACAGTTATCATTTCCCCTTAACCATATTTACAAAAATTGAATAGAACTTTTACAATTAAAATTAATGTTGCTATGACCTCAACTGCTTACATAGGCTGTTTCCACACTGGGTTTTACCCTGCGCTCACAGCTGTCATGTGTTGTGGCATTTTTTGCATTCTACATTTCCTCTCTTTTGATTTGCTCTGTATTTTTATTTCTGCATCACCACCTGTGTTCGCGCTCCATTATCACTGGGTTGTTTTTCAATTCTACATTGTTCAGCTGTCAGTTCGACTTCCCCCCACTGTTTCCGTGGGGTATCTGAATGATGTTTTTTTGTGAACTTTAACCCCTCTTCCCACCCGGCTCCATGCCAGAATAATGCAATGTAAAATCGATCCTTTGGAGTATTCATCCCCACTCCTTCTCTGCTCCCCTCAGAGGCCACTCCTCCACCCACCCCCTTCTGTGTCCTCTGGGGGAGGCGACAGGAGTCCTTTGTTGTGCTTCCAAATGAAGGGGAAATATTGCATGGCCGCAGCACATGCTTTGTGCTGGGCTTTTTTCTCAAGCAATTCCCCAAAGACACTCATATTTGCAAACTGCTTGGCTAAAAGTAAAATGGCCAAGGCTCTGAGCTTGCCTCTGCTTGCCTCTACCACTGGAACTGGTGCCGGGCAATCAGCAGCGTGGTTGGGCTTAAATCTGTCTTTCTTTTCACTTTCTTTGATTCCCTTTTTTGGGGAATCATGGAACTGAACAAGGAGGATTTAAATGGAAGGTCCAAGGAACGAGGGGTGGAACTGGGATGAACAAACAAACAAACAAACAAAGGGGAGTGATGTCAGCACAGAATGAAATTGACAGCAGAACGGAAAAGGTTTCTCCATGTAATGCTTCAGTGGACAAAAATAGCCTGTGATATGGGTTCTCCTAAAGTAACAAATTTAAAAGAAACAAACAAACAACAACTCCAAGGGAATGGAATGCCTTGCATGGGAGGAGGAAGAATGGGGGGGGGCATCAAACCCTGCCCACTCCCAAGGCTCCGTGGCTGAGATCCAGAGCCCACCCCAGCCAGAGAGACCCACCGTGGCCAGAGGAGCAGGGGAGAATTCCCCAAAGGTACAAACAGAAAGAAAGGGGAGGGTGCAGTGTGCCCCATCCCTTGTGTGTGCACTCAGCCAAGTCATGGCAATTGGACACAATCCTCCAAAAGGTCACAATTTATTTATTTATTATTTATATTTCTACCCCGCCCTGCCAGACAAGCTGGCTGAAGGCAGCTTCCAACAGTTAAAATACAATAAAACAACAGTTTACAAAGGTTTAAAACACAGCATAATTTGCACAAGTGATGTTAACCACAATTAAGCAAAAACTGTGGGGTTTGGTTGTAGATGCAGAATGCATGATTCATAAACTTTGCGATTTGGGGGGCGGGGGGAATCCAGACATGTAGAATTGCAAGCACTTAGTCCAGAGTAAAGGCAAACAGAACTGGATACAGAGAAACGGTGGGGTAAATATGGATGCAGAAAGGGCCATAGTATGTAACTGGCATGAGAATGGTGTAAAATGACATTAAAATGCTGTAAAGAAATGAACAGATCAGAAACACTAGCAACAGAAATGGGCAGAATAAAAAGAATAAAAAGACTCTCAACAACATCTGACAATTAAAAAAAATATATATATACTAAAAAAATTATAGTGGTCCTCTCACTGACAGCCGAACAGTGAGTCAGATTCTAGCTCAGTCCTACTTTCTCAGCCTAGTCTACCACACAGGGTAGACATGAGGAGAAAATGAAGGAGGGAAGAACCACATACACCACCTCAGGCTCCTTGAAGGAAAGGGGAAATGCCCCCCCCCCATGCATGTATGGTAGGGATGTCAACCTCCAGGTGGTGGCTGGAGATCTCCCACTATTACAACTGATCTCCAGATGATGGAGATCAGTTCATCTGGAGAAAATGGCTGCTGTGGAAGGTTAACTCAATGACATTATCTCCAGGTATTTTCCAACCCAGAGTGGGCAACCTGTGTATGGCTTGAGAGTAAACAAAGTTTACAGCTGAGGTGAGTTTTGGAGCAGAATTTCCCATTTCACTTTTTTAGCTCTGTCAGTAAATTAAGTCTCCTTTTAAAATACCCCCCCCCCCAAATCTGAGAGACACTGCCTATTGGAGAATCAAACCCCAAGCTCCCACTGGCTGCTGTGTATCAAGGACAAAGGCAATGAGAGATTAGAAACCAGAAGGAAAATGCCATTAAAATACAAATGTGTTGAACAAGATGGGTGTAGAGACTGTCGCCATCATTCACAAAGCCTTCTTTTGTTCACTGGAAACAACCGGGACTGGTGACAAAACTCACATTACGGCCAAGGCAAGCAGGTGTTTGTCTCAACAGGATTTTCCTGCTGTTTCCATTTGGATAGCCCAGGATTGAGTGGTAAATGTTAAATGTTATTCAGTCTCCCTTGTGGCTTCTAATTAAATTAGAGATAAAAAACACTCATGAAGTTCCTGGCCAGGTAGGTTCCCTTGTGTCCCATTCCCTCTCCCCTTCTCCTAAGCGCTCGCTCATATAATCGTAAGGCTTAGGTTACCAACTAGTAATAACAGAGTGATAATGTCACCATCACTACTGTAGTACCCATTTCTATTTAGCAATTACACTTTCATGTTTGTTTGGTTTTTACTTGGCTGGCAGCACTTTCTTATATACCTACAAAATATAATCTCCAGCTCAACCAAAAGCAGAGACCGGGTGGCTGCAGGGCGTGTGTGAGTTCATAGTGCCTGTTTAGGTTTCCATTTAGTTGCTCTACGAAGAGTTTCTGCAATAGGTGCACACAACAGTGACACTTTTTGAGCGCTCAGCTACAGCACAGTGCGTAAGGCTGATCCTCACCCGAGACTATAAATAGCTACCACACCTACACAGAGGTTTCATTTTATTGCTGTTGACAGACTTATTTCAAATCCCTATTGTCAGATTATATTTTTAAACACCAGCACCGATTTCTCCCTGGAGCCACTGGCTATTCAGTGACTCACTCATCTCCTATTGAGTAATGGAAACACTCCCAGTGATAAGACATTTTGCAAACCATATGGAGTGTTAACTGGAAAACAATCCTATTAAAAACAAAACAAAACCCCAAAACACAGCTTAGTGTGGTAAGTGAAGAATGAAATCGAGTTCAAACGTAGTGCAAGCATTCAGAAGCAAGCGGCTCAAATGTGTCGCTTAAAGACTGTGCTTTCAAACTTGCTATTTCTCAAAGACTGCGCTGAACTCCATTGCCCAAGCAACCAACAACGTGCATCAGAATCAAACATATCAGGCAAACAATGCTCTCCCACACCAAAGATGTTCACCCCCCAATGTGAGATAAGCCCCAAACCTTTTGACTTTGGGCTTGGGTTTGCACTGGGGCCAGGCAGGATCAACATTTGACCGCACAATCCTCCCAGCTACTAAATCACATCATATCTGAGGTAACCTGGTAGGGAGGGTACAGCAGCAAAATGCTAATTATGCTTTGCTTTGCTTCTTTCTAAAGACTACAATCACATCATTCTAGGTGTAACTATCTCCTGGGAAATGTTGTATGGTTGCAATGTCCCCCTGGCCACCAGCAGGGGATGGGGGGTAGGGTTGCCCAATCCAGGTTGAAACCCCCCTGGAGATTTGGGGATGGAGCCTGAGGAGGACAGGGAGTTCAGTGAGCCATAGACTCCACCCTCCAAAACATTCATTTTCTCTACGGGAACTGTAGCTAAAAAGGCAAATGCGATTTGGGGCTGTATCAACAGGAAATATAGTGTCTAGATTATGTGAAGTAGTGTTATCACTTTGCTCTGGTTAGATCTCACCTAGAGTACTGTGTTCAGTTTGGGGCACCACAATCTAAGAAGGATATAGACAAGCTGGAATGTGTCCTGAGGAGGGCAACAAAGATGGTTGAGGGGTCTGGAGACCAAGTCCTATGAGGAAAGGTTGAAGGAGCTCAGTATGTTTAGCCTGTAGAGGAGATGACTGAGAGGTGATATGATAACTATTTTCAGGTACTTGAAGGGCTATCATATAGAAGATGGTATGGACAGGGGTCATTTTATAGAAAAAGAGGTGCAGGAGCTCATGAGCATTACTCATTAGCATAACTTATTTGCATATGCTACACCACCTGACATCCCTGGAAGTATGTCAGAAGACAAGAAAGAAAGAAGAGAGAGAAAGAAAAAAAGAGCTGGCAGAGAGGGGACCAATACTAATCCAAGCCTCAGAAATACCACTATTCTGGGAGGATAGCTTCAGTGGTGGCTGAAGCCTTCAGAAGGCTGGTCGGAGGAACAAGGACCTTTCCAGGGGATGGGGTCATTTTGCTGCAGCCATGACACAAGAAGGCATTTCCCCATGGGGGGGGGGGGCTGGCACCAACTCCCGGAGCTGAGCTCCCCTGAGCTCCTGCTTGAAATGACCCCTGGGTATGGAGTTGTTTTTGTTGCCCTAGAAGATCAGACAAGAATCAATAGGTTGAAATTAAATCAAAAGAGCTTTCAGCAATGTTGATTCTGTGAATTTAGGCAGATCATGACAGGCAGGGCAGGCAGGGTTGCATCAATGCTTAGTTCTCATGGCCCTTTCTTGTATACCGAGGGAAATGCCGATCACCACTTCGAGGTCAGGAAGCAATTTTCTCCAGGCCAATTTGGCCAGGAATCTTGGAGGGTTTTTTATTGGTTTGGGGATTTTGCCTTCTTCTGGGCATGGAGCAGGGGTCACTGGTGGTGTGGGTGGGAGGTAGTTGTGAATTTCCTGCATTGTGCAGGGGGGGTGAACTATATGACCCTGGTTGTCCATAGAGTTGGATGATTCTATGATCTTTGTAGTCTGGAGATAAGTGGTAATTCCAGAGGATCCTCAGATCCCACTTGGAGGCTGGCATCCCTAAACTGTGATCCTCTAGTGCCCCCCTTCAGTGAATGGATCCATGAAAGATTACATGTCCCAAAGGCTGATTTTAATTAGCATGCTCCTATTATAGGACAGAGAGAGTGAAAAGAAACAGTGGTGATCTAGGCCTTAAGCAAAATTAAGGAGCCCCCACTTCCATCCTTGACCCTCACTGCCTTGCCTCAGCCTGCTTAACAATAATAAAATTTATCTAGTGTTCTAGAAAACCTATTTCCTCACTCCTTACAATAGCCTTGCAAGGCAGTTAGTATTATTACCTACCTATTTCCAGTAGAAGGTAACAGTGAAAGTTTTGAGCAGTTTTCCTAAAGACCTCACTGCTGTGGCAAGATTCGAACTGTGGACTTCCCAATTCACAGCTCATACTCTCTCACCCACTATGCCACCTTAAAGGGTTTTCAAGGCAAGAGACATTAAGAGGTGTTTTGCCATTCCCTGATTTTGTATTGCAATTCTGGAATTCCTTGGTGATCCCCCATCCAAACAGTAATCAGAGCTGATCCTGCTTAACTTCCGAGACCTGACAAGATCAGGCTAGCCTGGACCATCCAGGATTGGATAAAAATAACACATAATAAAATAAAAATAATAAAACTTAACAATTAAAACCCCATTGTTAAAAACCCCCCAGTATTTTAAAAATGCACTCGATATTTTTAAAAAGCCTAGTCAAAAGTATTAAAACAGTTAATATCCCAAAAATACCAGCATGGCTCAAGAGCCACCCAAAAATATGCCACTGTGATTCAGAACTATAACTTCCCTTACATATATTCCTTTGTAAATAGTTTCTGCCATCCTTAATTTTACAGCCAATTCACAAGTGTTTTATGGTTCCATGCCCCATATTTGTTTGTAACTCATACATTTGCAACATAATGCCAGGAAGTTACCATAATTATTTGACAATAGTCACAATCTGGTGATAATGGAACCCTACATGAGCAATCGGGACTCACAACCGTCAGCTATCAGAACGGGAAAGTTCCCCATGTGTTTGTGGGATTCCATTTACCTTCGGCTTCAGCAGGAAGAGTCCTATCTACAGCCTGCTCTGTGTGTGTGGTTTGTGTGTTTGATATAAAACAAATTGAGTTGTGACCTCTAAATGTGATATCCTGATTTTCGCTTGAATGTTTGATTGCCTGAAGGACCTCAGAGAAGATAAGGGTCTTCTTCAGAATGATTACTATTTTTCAGCGCTGCCCAGTGAGATGCAGTCATTAAATATTTGATTAAGAAAATGTCTTTCATGTCAGGCATTCAGAAACAAATCTGAACTCCCGAGAAACCACAGGTAAGCGTGCGGAAGAACTTTAATGTTAGGGGAAGAAAATCCTTTCTTATTCCTCATTCTGACCACGAGAATATGTTGAGCTACAAAAATCTGCCTCATTTGCTAAAAAGTCAAATTTTCTGATTACCATGTTTGAATCATTATGATTGAAGTGGGTTCACCTATCACTCATCATGAACATATTTGTCAATGTGTAGGACTACAAAAACAAAGCAATCCTCTAAGAAAAGTGTGGTTGTAATGGCAGTTGTTGTTGTTGTTGTTGTTGTTCAGTTGCACCGTCGAGTCCGACTCTTCGTGACCCCATGGACCACATCACGCTAGACCCTCCTGTCTTCCGTCGTACTTTGGAGTTTACTTAATTTCATGTTTGTTGCATTGATAACACTGTCTAACCATCTCATCCTTTGCCATCCCCTTCTTCTTTGACCTTCAATCTTTCCCAGCATCAGGGTCTTCTCCAGTGAGTGCTCCCTTCTCATTTGGTGGCCAAAGTATTTGAGCTTCAGCTTCAGTATCTGGCCTTCCAGGGAACAGTCAGGGTTGATTTCTTCTAGGATTGACTGATTTGATCTCCCTGCATTCCAAGGGACTCTCAAGAGTCTTCTCCAGCACCATAATTCAAAAGAATCTATTCTTCGGTGCTCAACCTTCCTTATGGTCCAACTCTCACAGCCATACATTACTACTGGGAATACCATGGCTTTGACCATGCAGACTTTTGTTGGCAGGGTGATGTCTCTACTTTTTATTATGCTATCTAGGTTTGCCATCGCTTTCCTCCCAAGGAGCAGGCATCTTTTAATTTCCTGGATGCAGTCACCGTCTGGCAGTACTCACTTACAAAACATTTCCTGGAACACATCTTATTTATTTTATTTATAAAATTTATATTCTGCCTTTCTGCCTTTATAAGGGCCCCTGAGGCAGCTAACAATTTAAAATAGCAAGATGCATGTGCACATTAGCATTTGCTGAGGACCTCCATTTAGAAGATCATAAACACAGAAATTTCCTCATGTCTATGAAGATTTATTTAACATGTTTAATTGATTTAAAATATTTCTAGCCACCTTAACCCCTTGGACTCAAGGTGACTAGGATATGAACCCCCTCCCTTAGAAAACGAGCTCTGTTGCTCTTTCACGTGGGGTCGCAAGGTCCTCTCGGCTTCCCAGCGGTGGAATTTGGAACGTTCTGGGGGTGGGTGGGGATGTTGCACGCTGTCACTCAATGTCCCTGATGTGATGACATCACACAGGAGTGACATCATCATGTTGGGGATGTCACACAGTGATGTTCTGCATTTTGGGCAAAAGCTTTTGGGGTTTAAAACTATAGTGTTTTGCCCAAAAAGCAGACTGTCACTGTACAATGTCCCAATGTGATGACACCACTTCCACATGCATGGTTGAGGATCTTGCTGTGCAACGTCCCTATTTGGAGGCGCCAGCTGGGCAGCGACAAGCAGAAGCCCAAAAAATTGGGGGAACCCCCATCTGGACAAGCGTCTGGCAACCTTACTTCCTCTACTGAATACCATCACATATAATTTTCATTTAGGGTTGCCAACTCTATGGTATGTTCCTGGAGATTTGGGGGCAGTAACTGGGGAGGCAGAGTTTGGGGAGGAGATGGAACTCAGTGGGGATGTAATGCCATATAGAGTCTACCCTCTGAAACTGCCATTTCCTACGGGGGGACTGATTTCTATAGTCTGGAAACCAGTTGTTGTTCCAGGAGAACTACAACCTCCACTTGAAGTTGGCAGCCCTAGTCTTTACAGTGATGTTAGTGGGAAGGAACAGAGAATGGGATGTGAGTATGTAGAAAAGACAGGATGAGTCAGTTCTGATAATTAGCTAAGACTAGTGGTAACCATTTCAGGACAGGTTCTAAGGCAGATTTTGGTTTCTTGGGTCTCAGAGAATGAAGGAGGCTATAACAAACCAGGTACTGGCCACCCATTTAATGCCCAGGAAGGGAAATTACCTGCCCTCAGCCTTGATTTCCCATCCCTAAGGAAATGAAAAGCAGGAGAAAAATGGCCTCCACATAGTGATACTCTAGAAATTTCCCGGGTCCCTACGGGGAAGACCATGGATCCTAGGTGAGGCGCCCTAGGACATTATCCATAAGAGACTTCACATCCTCCTCAAAGTCCACCCTCCATAGGCACTGCCCCCACATCTCCCAGCATTTGTCCAAGGCAGTGCTTGGAACCCTAAGCCAGCAACATTTGACAAGCTCGACATTCCAAGAAAGACGGCTAGAGAAGGGATAGGCATTCTGTGCATATAAGATAAAGCCTGATGTTCTGAGAACTCAATAAATATGGGACCAGTTTCAACACATAGTAATTCAGATTTCTATAATAATTATCCATATGAATCACAAAAGCCACATTTCCTACCCCCTCCCCAAAATGAAACCTTAGGAAGCAATAAAGGAAAACAGGTGAAAAGAACATGCCATCCCGCTCCAATTTATTTCACAGATGACTCAAAATGGAACTGTATATCCCAGGTACAATTTCTATCAAGAAGGAATGTCGAAGTGTCCCTGCCAAAGCACTATTTTGTTGTCCCCAAGTGAAGCGAGATGAGAACATCGCTCTTTGTGCAAGCTACTGTGAAAAGCAAAGAGAGAGGAAAAAACAGCCTAAATGTTTGGCAGCTGGGTCCAGAGGAAGGCATTGACTCTCTAGAGGCAAAAAAGGTCTTGGATTGCCTCAGGACTGTTTGCACACACTTCTGAAGACAACCAACACATCTGGGACCAATCCACTTACCAGCAAAATGCTCCACTCAGTTTTTGGGTTTGTTTTTTTTACCATTTCAGATATCTGTGCACCTCCCTTAAGCCCTGTTAAGTGTGGTGTATTTCCTTAAAATGTCAGAAAGTCAACAACAACAACAAAACTACAAAGATTTCCCTGCAAGCTTTGCCACAGGGATGCGTTCTGAGGAGTGTGCTTTGCTTACCAGAGTGCAAACTATACCAGAGCATTAACACCTAGATGCATTAGGGGGGAAAACAAAAACAAAAAAACCCTTTTGAATAAATATCACACCCACTCACACTCTGGAAGTAGTGATGAGGAATGTGGAAGAGACTTTCAAATACACCTGGGATGTGTCTGTATACAAACGCTCTTCAAAAGTTGAATGTTTCAGCATGACAAGTCCCACAGAAATAAAATAATCTTAGCAGTTTGTCAGATGGCTCTTCAAAAATAAGTATGCCCTCCCCTTATTTCAACTTCACAATAAGAAAGAAAAAAGGTTCAATAACCTTAAACTGGAGTTGTACAATTTACACTGAGAAACGTCACAGAGGAGAGGAGCAAGGATGAGTTCGGTATTTCAAATTCTAATCCCTGCTCTGATCCTCAAATCCCCATTCTGATTTCATTTCTTCCCCAGACTCAATATTCTTTATTTTAATACTGTTTTCTGTTTCTTCATACCAAATTCTTCCTTGCCCTCGGCAGACATTTTTTCAACATAATCTATGCATCAATACATGAGCATTATACATTATGCATCAAATAAAGGTAAATGTTTCCCCTTGCTCAAAAGCCAGTCAAATCCGACCCTAGGGGTGTGGTGCTCATCTCCGTTTCCAAGCCGAAGAGCGAGTGCTGTCTGAAGACGTTTCTGTGATCATGTGGTTGGCATGACTAGACAACGAGGCACACAGAATGCTGTTACCTTCCCACCAAAGTGGTACCTATTTATCTACTTGCAATTTCTTGCTTTCAAACTGCTAGGTTGTCAGGAGCTGGGACCAGAGATGGGAGCTCACTCCGTCATGCAGCACTCAGGTCTTGAACTGCTGAACTACCGACCTTCCGGTCTGCAGTTCAGCGTCTTAACCACTGAGCCACTGCAGCCCCTTATGTATCAAATAGGACATAGGATATCCAAATCTCTAGGGGCACCTAGGGCTAGAGTCACAACCCCCCCCCCCCCGAAAATATAAGGAAACCCCCAGATTTGGAGGGGGGAGAATGTAAGTAAGGGATTAAAAAACCAGAAAGGAAGAACCAAGTGGGAGCAGAAATATTTTTGGGGTGTGTATGTCCAAGAGTAGGGAGATAAAAGGAGGTGGGACAAACAGGGCCAGACCAAGAGAGGAGAACATGAGTGCTGAGGTGGTAAATATTCCCTCCCCCATTAATCTTTGTGGGTCCTTTTCATTATATGTATAAATGACATATATTGTATGTATCAGCACTGTATAGATCACATATAAAAACTGTGCAGCCTGTGTTCACGATATAAATTGATGTCCAAAACCAGCAAGGAAAGCTGAGAACCAAAACCGCTGTCAAAAATAGAAAGGGAGAGAAAGAAACAAAATAGGGAATATCCACTTATTCTTAGAGAGAGGAGGCAGGGGTTGGCTGTGGCACTCAAAACATTAAAATAAAATGCATCTCCCTTTTCCTCTCTCAAACCATAATGTGTTCCATTTTACAACAAAAGATTGGCATATTGGCTGAAATGGGATTTACATTTTGAAGAATTGGTGGCAGCTAACCAGTAATGGAATTCATTTCCCTCATAATTGGAGTATTAATTTCTGCTGCTGCCATGTTTACAAAGCTGGAGCTTTGAAAACCGAAAGACAAGCATCAAAAGTAGTATTTAATAGTCAACTTAACAATGCATAATATCTCATTGTAAAAGGATCTGGCGGCAAATAACACACAAATGGGATTCTGCATCCCACATTTGTTGTTCATATATAATACGATGTTCACAATCTTGCCAGAAGTATTTCTGTGCATAATGGAAAATGTTGCATATACCCAGTAAATGTCTAATGAAAGAATATGTCTTGTGTAGTAAACAATTTTTTTTAAAAAAAATCAGCATTTGAGGGGGATTACCACAATGTTTTCATGCCACAGATAACAAACAACAAAACACAACCCAGGAAGTTACTAAAACCAGAATCGTATAGTAAGTAATCTTGTTCATGTTTATATAGAATGGGGTATCAGATGGAGATGACATGTAAATAGCCTTTTCATTGAGACAGTCTTCAATAACGTTTTGGGGGGAAACTGAGATATGTTCTACAGAACAGGGTCTGGCTTGGATGGATTTAGGAGAGGAATCCTGGGGCCGTAGGTGCTGTGCCAGTAGTGTTCTGATTTATGTAGGATTGTGTAGTTTTTATCTTTTCTGCTAGCACCACCCCTTCTTTTAGCCAATGGGAAAGGGAGGATGTTTCTCACCACAGTTAAGTCATCAACTACTGCACCAGTAGTACTGCTCGGTTGAATAACGAGTTCTTCAGAACCAAAGCTTCTGTGCAGTCATGTGCAGGGGAATTAGGGACACAAAATTCAAAGGGCCCGATCACCCTAGAGATTGCAAGAGATGGGCAAGTCATGAGCTGTGTTTGTATTAATGTTTAAATTTAGTCTGGGTAGTGTGAAGAGTGCCCTGACCTGTATGGCTCCGGCTAGCCTGATCTCATCAGATCTCAGAAACTAAGCAGGGTCAGCCTTAATTAGTATTTGGATTAAGGACCACCAAGGAAGTCCAGGCAATGGAGGTCCAGGCAATGGAAGTCTACACAGAGTTAGGCAATGACAAACCACCTTTATTCATCTCCTGCCTCGAAAACCCAATGGCAGGGGTGGCCAAACTTGCTTAACATAAGAGCCACATAGAATAAATGTCAGATGTTTGAGAGCTGCAAGACATAAACAAATATCACACACACATTTTTATTTAAAAATATGCACGTTTGCTTTTTATTAACATTAAATGAGACTGCCAAAATAGAAACAAACCAGGTAAAAACAGATATTGAGAATGCTATTTATTTGTCTAAGAGAGAGAGAAGTGAAAAGATAGAATGAAATAGGGGGAAAGAGAGAAAAACAAAGAAAGAAAATAGAGAGAGGGAGGGAGGGGGAAGAAAGGAAGAGAGAGAAAGAGGAAGGAAGGAGAGAGACAAAGAAATGTGGAAAGAAAGCGGAAAGCAAACAAATAGATGGGGGAGGGAAGTGGAGGTGGAAAGAAAGCAACTTTAAACATGTCCTCCAAACCCCCACACACAAACACACACACCAGCTGGCTTGGCTTGGAGAAGGGATTTAAACAGACAAATGGCTTCTCCAGGCTGGGGGAAGGGGGGCTTTGAGAACACATTTAAAATTAACATTGCTTTCTTTCTCTGCTCCCTTCCACCTCAACCCTACCCAGGGAGGGGAACACTGGCTGGGGAAGGGAAGACTGATTGGGGAGGCATGCCTCCCCTTCACTTCTTCAGCTGCCCTGCTGGGAGCTACACAATATGTGTGAAAGAGCCATATGCAGCTCCCAAACCGCAGTTTGGCCACCCCTACCCTATCGGGTCACCATAAATTGGGTGCAAGTTAACAGCCCTTTTCACCACCAGTGTGTGCAGCAACCCAGAAGGAATCTTAATCTGAGAGCCTCGGATATCTCTTGGCAGCCCAGAGGTCCTACAAACAGTAAACGGGCATGCTAGCTGAGTGCCTATTACCCATGGAAGAGGGGAAAAGAATGTCCTGTAATAATCTGTGTAAGTCTAATCAGAAAGCACATCTTCTGCCCTGACCTGGACAGGCCAGGCAAGCCCAATCTCGTCAGATCATGGAAGCTAAGCAAGGTCAACTCTGGGAGGTCCTTGGACCTCCTTGGAATACCAGCAGTTGGGAGCAATGCTCCCTCTAAGCTGTGGAGTCTTGTGAGCAAAAATGCTACTTTGTGAGCTACTGGCATTAAAGTTTTGAGAGAGCAATTTGGCTACTGCATAAATTAGTTTGCTCCAGAGCCATCGTTCCTGAGCTAAAAAACTGTGAGCTAGCTCACACTAACTCATCATAGAGGGAACACTGGTCAGGAGGACGGGGGCAGACTTTATTCAGCCACCTCTCTAAATATCCTCCAGGCCCCCATTAGGGGACAGTCACCAGAAGTTGCCATGATTTCCAGGTGCCCGCACACACACACACAATCTCTCTCTCTCTTTCACACACACACACACACACTTTTGAAAAAATAGCAAAGAAAACCCCAAAGAAAGAAAAGAAAGAACATCTTCTATATCACAAAAGACACTGATAGAAAAAAAAAATGATGAAGTGTAGTGCACCTTTTTTTGTTCTGAAATCTTATGTGTGGCATCCATGCAATAAACCGTAATGCTGATTGTTCAGTCAACTGTCAACCCTGGTTGGTCTCTGTTTATGTAAATTCCTAGAATCATGCTGCTGAATCGGCATTATCAGAAGAATGCAAGAAGAGCCCTGCTGGATCCAAGGTCCAACTTGTCAGAGTGGTGTAGTGGTTTAAGTGTTGGACTGGGACCTTGGAGTCCAAGGCTCAGATCCCTGCTCTCTGTCATGGAAACTTGCTGGGTGGTCTTGGGTCAGTCACATATTGTCAAGCTTTAACCTATTTCACAGGGCTGCTGTGAGGATAAATGAAGTAGGAGAGAATGTTGCAAACCACTTTGGGTCCCCATTGGGGATCAAAGTGAGCTATAAATACATTAATTGTCCAACTGCATGTTCCTGACAGCAGCTTTCTGCTTTTGGGGGGTCCCAGGAGTTGGCTTTCTCCATACAGGTGCCTCCCCCACATTGGAAACTGCCTCTGAAAGGGAAGCTTTTATCAAGACTAACAGCCATTGATATTCTGCATTAATTTTTCTAGTTTCCTAAACTTATGTAATGTCCTGGAGCTATGCCGTACATCTACGATTCATTTTCCAATATGTAAAAAGGAAATATCAGTAACTTACTTCATGGGACTGCAAAAAATGAAATGAGAAAATCCCCCTCAAATCTTTAGAGAGAAGTTGCCCTATATTTTTAATTGTAAGGGGGCAATAAGAAAATAAAAGAATTGCATGCACATGAACGGGAAAATCAAATTCCTATCTACAGTGAAACATTTCACTCTGGTTTCGGGTCTCTGTGTGTCTACAAAACTTATTTTAGCAGGCCACAGGGAAGTTGACACTGCTTTACGCAAGCACCCCAAAATCAATTCCATTGCTATTCACAGTCCCTTAGATACATTTTCCACAGAATGAAGCAAATGAATGCACTGTCCATTCATCAAGGGAAAATTGTTGCAGCCCAACACTCATTGCGTCTCTTTATCGACACTCTGGTGTTAGATTAATGTGGATTCTCAGTCAGACTGACCTCCCCAAACAAACAGAAGCCACACTGTCCATTTTTTAAAAAAGGAATCTGAAAGGAGGCTGTAATCATCAGTTATGTCAAAGAATGAGGACACGAAGAAGAGCCATAGAGATGAGAAATATACATAATGATGCTTCTAGCACATTTATATTTTCACTATTCACAGCTTGATTGCTATACATTGCATTCATTAAACCATACAGGGATTCAACAAGCAGCAAATCCTTATAACGGATTTCAGAAGGGTTCTGCTGCTTTTGGAACCGGGTGGAATTCGGACATTTAATTCTATCAAAACCTTAGGACTTTGCCACATGTAGGATAAAATTACCCACCCATCACTAAAATGAAGATGCCATATACACTCATTAAACTGAGCATGTTAATGAACAGCTGATCTGAATGATATATTAAATTCCCCTCCCCTTAGTGTGGATCTATAGAACAGGCTGTTCTACCAATTCCTCCACCGGCACTTCCTTCTAAAGGCATACATGAAATGTTGGCTCCTTGTGATTCTATGACTTGTTCACTCTGATTTGTGCTTAATCCTTTCTGGACTACTATGTCTTTTCATCCCACTATGGACTGGGCAGTGTGGCAGCAATGGCATTTCAGGAAAATTAATATAAGCTATGCAGTGTTTCCAAGTGGTTTAAAATATACACAAACATGTTCTGGAATAGGAATTGAGCATCATGGCTTTTGGCATCCCAAGCATATTTGCTCATGCTCTAAGTCCCTAATGAGGTGCACCAGATTTCCCCTGAACCCAATAACCTTGAATCTCACATTGCAAAACCCAGGGATCGCTCAGTGCTGCAAGGTTTACCATTACCTCTGCCACTGAGCCCTGCCTTAAACAGGTTCTTCAAAACATCAGGCTACAAGAAGCCCTGTTTTGCAAGTTCGTATGAGGGTAGAATCATTTTCTCCTTTGTAAAGCAAACCCCATCTTTCTTTGCAGCTCTGCTGTCATCTGATGAATATCTCTGATTATTTATAGTGGAATAAGGGTCAGGGAGCATTAGAATTTGAACTCGAGCAGAACCCGACTTGCAGTGGAATACAGAATGCCAGGAACCAAAGGGTGAGCTTTCGTTCATTGTGTTGCCAGTGACTTCAACCATGACCTCTACTGTAAACGTGGGAGGTAAAATAAGCTTGTTTTGCTGTTGCAACCAAGGTCTCCTAGGAACAAACTAGTGTGTGATTGAGTAGGTGCATCTAATTTAGATTGCTATTCATACACTTACACCTCCCATCCCATTCAGACTGTGAAAACATTGCTTTTGCTGTTGCTATTAACACTTATGCCTTCCCTCTGAGCAGCTTACATATGGTTTCCAGGCAATCTCCCATCCCACCTATTGTTTATCCTAGAGAGAATGTTAAAAAAAAGTCCTCCGTTTGCTAGAAACTCATTAAGTATTACATATCATGGATATGATAAATCCCTGAAGGAAGAGTTAACTGTAACTCTGCCAAGCAAGTGTCTTAGTTGAGTACAAGGAAAGGAAAGAACTGTGGCAGATACTGATACCCCAACCAAGTGTCAGGGTGCATTCAGATGGGCAGCTAATCCCACCATTGTCCTGGCTCTGATTTGATCTAGATCTTTTTTACCCAGTTTTGCATGACCAGACAACCCAGTGAATTGCCTTAGTGTGCACACGGACTCCGTGGTGGATTTTCTAGGTGGCATCCACCTGAAGGAGCCGTGTAATCGGGTTTTTTTTAAATCTGTTTGCGCATGCACATATGTGCCTCAGCATGTACTTGTTTTTTCGTGCATGCACGGTCTTAAATGGTAAAAGCACCGCCAGCAGTACCTTCCTCTAGGTACCATTTCAGTTAACAAAGTTCATAAATTTCATGGGACCTTCAAAAACATTGAATTGTCCAGATCGTTTGAACGGAGCTCTGCGGACATCGCATGTTTAAGTGGTTATGCGCACATCGCTAAGACTTTTTTTAAATGGTGGCCATTTGGGATGGTCTGGAGACCATCCCTACAGACTGATTGTGTACTGGTAGAATGACCAGATTGTGTACTGGTAGAAACTCCGCCATTGGGCTGTTGGCAAGCTTTGGACCGGACGTTCACCACTATCTTTTAAGTATGGCTCCCCGACGGGGATCAACGGGCTCATCATGGAAGCGGCACGTTTCTCAGATGTTGCTGTCTGGATGTGCCCTTTAAATACACCAGGCACTCATACCTGGCATGGCTCAAAAGAGCCATCTGAACATGACCTCAGACTCCACTAAGACTGAGCTAAGGTCAGATTCAGAAACCCTTCTCTCTCTCCTGCCAAGGATGATGGCTTGAAAAGGACTCCCATGCAATGTTCCCTCTAAATCTTTTTTTTCCCTACTGAGTGGACCAGTTCACATCCTGAGCAGAATATAACTGCTGTAATTTTAAAATGGGCAATGGGCTCTACAAGACCCTGCATGGCTCCAGATTGCTGCTGAACGGGACTTCCTATGTTAATGAGCAGCCACTCACATGCACAACTTAGAGAAAACATTGCTCCCATGGGCATATCATGGTGGAACACTTGCATAACATCTCAGAACCTTCCTGGTCTATAGTCCCAATTCTTAGCCCCAGGACTGACTGATAAACAGACATCAGATCTGCTGCACTCTGTCTCCACATGGGCAACTTGTGACAGTTATTCCTTTGCTATGTCAGACTTTGAGTATCCCCAGGGGTCATTTCGTAGAAAAAGAGGTGCAGGAGCTCATTAGCATAACTCATTTGCATATGCCACACCCCCTAACATACCAGAAGTGTGTCAGAAGGCAACACCCACCCCTCAGGCTTCACTCCACAGGTGAGTGAAACTGACCTGCTCTTCCTCCATTCCCTTCCCCATCCAATACTTTGTGCAATAAAAATAAGCGTAAAGAACACACCCTCATTCTCTTCCTGCTCCCTTGAAACCACCAGGTTTCAAGTAGACTTGAAAGACCCAGGACATACGCACCACCCATCCCTTCCCCTTCCCCTCCCCACAACAAGACACCCTGTGAGGTAGGTGGGGCTGAGAGAGGTCTTTTGAGAACTGCTCATGAGAGAACAGCTCTGAGAGAACTTGTGACTGGCCAAGGTCACACCAGCAGCTGCATGTGGAGGAGTGGGGAATCAAACCTGGTTCTCCCAGATTAGAGTCCAACTCCTGACCACTACACCAAACTGATGGGGTGGAAGCTGCTGAAGGGTTGGTGAAATTTCTCCAGTACTTATGTGCCATGTGCCCAGATAAAAAATGGTATACTTAGAAAATTTATATGCCACAAGTCTCTGGAAAAGCAGCACACAGTCATAAAAGGAACAATGATAAAATTATCGATATTAAAACAAAACATTAAAAACAATAAAGACCCTAGCAGGGCTTTTCCCCAGGGCACTGCGCCTCTGCACTGCTCAGGGAAGCTGAGGAGGGGGTGGGGCTTGGTCATGTGCCCGCCCCCTGGGCTCCTCACTCCCGGAGCTGCGCTCCTGTGCGCTCCCGCTCCAACGGACCCCTGAGTATCCCTAATGCCTAGTGTTTCTGGAGACTCTGTAGGGGTTTCAAGGCAAGAGGTGGTTTGCCATTGCCTGCCTCTGAGTAGCAACTCTGGATTTCCTTCATGGTCTCCCATCCAAGTACTGATGAAGACTGTTCAGTATCCAAGGTCTGATGAAATCAGGCTAGCCTAGGCCATCCACATGTGGGCCGAGTCATATTTACATGTAAACCATATTTTCTATATGACTATTTTGACTTGTTATAATGGTGACATAGGATAATCTAGGTTCCACAAAGAAATAATCCCACTTGGGAAAGAATCTGAAAAGGTATATATATATATACACACACACATATATATATATATATATACACACACACACACATATGCATATATATGGCTAGGCCCTAACTCCAACAACTCCAGTAGCAACAAAAAACACTTCTTTTTCCCAGGCACTACCAGAAGGTCTTCCATCCAAATATTGTCTTTATTATTGACAGCACTTTCCTCCACCAAAAAAGCAGCCTTATACTGCCAAGTGAGCATTTTATCAGCATTTCAGAAAAAGGGTCTTTCTCAATTGTCTGAGAAGGTTTAACAGGTAATGCCTGAGATCAAACTTGGGGTTAGTGTTGTTAGGGGGAGGGGAATTTCTTTTTCTAAAATCCACCTTTTAGATATAGCCATTCTTCTAATTCTCTTTTTTTTTTTTCTCTTTTAAAATAAATTTTCGTTTTCCGGTTCTCTTTGATGAGAAATCAATGCACCCTTTTGTAACTTCAGCTCTTGCAGTTGTTTTATGCTATACAACACAGGGTGGTGCTCTAGCAGGAAGGCAGGAAGGTTTGGGAACACATTGCCTGCCCCTGAACATCTATAGAGTGAAATCCTAAAACTCTGCAGAACCTCCTTTACTGCCTCTCCCATCTTCTAATTTCTCTTTCATCAAACCCTGATTAGAAAATGATGCCAAACCCCCACCAAAGGGGTGGGGGAGAAATAAAAAGGGGGGGAAAGAAACAAATTGATGGATTTCAGGGAGAAAGTAGGTAGAGAGGAATAAAGAAAACTTTCCTTAACAACCCTTCTTGGGTCCTTCTGCATGCAAAGTGTTTTCTCTATGCAGTTTCAATTGGCTGCTATCAGTTTGCTACACTCTCTTTGTTGCTATCAATCACTGGAAGAGTATTAATGCAGTAAAGAGACATCTGCAGGATTTGAAAATATTAAAGCATCCACTCTCTCCCATTACATTTATGAAGAACGCATTCATATTTAATAGGCTATGTTATCTGAAGTTTATGATGTAACCCTACGCATGAGAAACTGTTCCAGTGGTTTTCAACGGATATAAGGTTAATATAGCAGTCCCCATTTATTCCTCCCTATTTTTACTGCTTTAAGGAAAGGTCAATATGGATTATAAAGAAATAGTTATAAAAGACTCTGATACCCCTTTAAAAATTGATTGTGGTTTAAAGAATGCCATCTCTTGGCAGATGTTGATACAAAGTTTGAGACGGAATAAATCCCTGAAACATTATCTAGTAGCCCATTAGTGTTCAAAAATGCATCAATGACAAATTAGCTCATCTAAAGTTGAGACTAGCAATAAAGAGGGAGAGTTGTACAGTAGTGAAGGGGGCAGTTTAGGACTTGGGCACCCTAGATTCAAGCATCTACCAATCCAGGAAGCTCACTAGCTAACCTTGGGCCAGTCACTCTCAGCTTAATATAACTTGCAGTTTTGTCATGAAGGTAAAATGCAGAGAAAGGGACTACAAGGCCCTGTCCACACGAGCGAGATAAGCTGGACGAGAAGTGACACAAATTTGTGCCGGCGCAATTTGCGCCGCTTTTGCGGGATCACACAGGTCCATGGACCTGTGAGGGCGAACCGCCGCTGCGTGATCACACGCAGCCGTGGGCGAGTTGGTTTTTTTCCCCCCGGCCATTTTCAGTGCGCTTATCTGCTTCTACAAGGGATCAATGACTTGCCTCTCCACCCTCGGGGTCATCCGATGATGCGCATACCGGGATGGGAGGGGAAAAAACCCAAAAAGCCCGCTCCCCAAAGCCACTTGTTTGCGCTGGCGCGATCACACCAGGAAAAGTCAGTTCTGGGCCGTCGCAAACCATTTGAGACTGCCTTTTCACTGGTAGCTAAATAAGCCGATTCCCCACCGGCTCAAAGCGGTTTGCAACACTTTGACACCGGCTGCAGGACGCTTCCCAGATGTGCTTGTGTGATCGCGCCACTTTGAGCCGGCGGGGAATCGTCCTTCTTGTGTCGCAAATGGGTGCGTATGATCGCGCCCCAAGAATCTGAACTCTTTGGAAGTAGAATATCAGATAAGCCCATTTCCAGGGAAGGGCAGCCTAGTAAATCTGACTAAATAAATCAATAAATAAAATAAAGACATAGTTTCTCCATATTTTCAATTGTAATCTGTCCCCCAGAGCATACCGCTGATTCCGGTCCACTTGCAATGCTGTTGTGCTTTCACACAACTCAAACAGTAGCATTTTTTCAGATGTTACGATCATGAATACGGTGCATAATGGGCACGCAGGCTACTCATGGTCATCCAATATGTGCAGTCACCATCATGTATGAATAGGAGTAAACATTATAGTTACATGTGTACACAGCTTCAGTACGTGTGAACTGACCACTAGATTTTTCAGGATTAGCATTCACATGTACCAAGGTTCTACATGCATAGCAAAAATATGTTTTGCATCAGTGGAGGGGGGGGGAGGCAATTTTACCTGATTCCCACCTGTTACTACAACATCCTGTACTTTCCTGACCTAAAGAAGAATTTTAGAGAAAACAGACAGCAGGTTGCTTGGGGAAGGGAAGGCAGGAAAAGATCTATTCTGCTAGCTCCTTCTGCATATTTTCCTACTGGATCCAACCCCCTGTTTTTATGGAGAATAATGAGATGTTAATAGGATCATTCTAGTTTGTTCCCCCAGGATTCCTCTGCATGAGGGAGATAAACTGTGGGGAGGGGGGATTGAAACAATTCTTGCCTCCTCCTTTCTCATAGATACCCTTATGAGTTTTCCATATCAGGCTGCAGAACAGAAAAAGTTCAACAGGGGAAAAAATTAAAAAGCCTTCCAATTTTTTAAAAACTCTTTCAAAGAATGGAATGCTCCCAACCCAACTCCTCAAGGCTAGAGTGCACTACACATTACAGAAAAATAGTTGGGTTACTTACACATTAAATGTGGAGCCATTCCCCTGCTCAAAGTTAAATGGGGAATGAGTGTTTGAGCAGACTTCCACCCCCACCCTCAGGAAAGCTCCATCCCCATCTTCTCAGCCTATCAAACCAAACATGAGATCAACTTGGAGGCAAGTGCGTAGGTACAGATGTTGTGCAAACAAAGAAATTTGTAATAAACAGCTTGTAGAGAAAAGGTTAGTGCTTGTACCAATTACACCCTGGGTTACTGTCTTATGATCCTTGGAATATGAAATGGCATTTGTCTGTCAGGTCTTCCCCCAGTAAACAAATTATGAAATGAATTATTACTTGCAAATGCATGAGCATATGACATGCTAGACAGACTCATAAAAAAGACCGGGCGGCTAAACAGATAATAGAGCAGGGATAATTTCTCTTACCTATTTTCCTGCATACCTCCAGCAACATATACATACATATGCATACACAGAGAGAGTGAGATACACACACATTAGAGGCAGAGAAAAGGATAGCACTCTCATTTTGAAGAGCACAGATAATAAAAGGTCATTGGATTAAACTTTATGAATCATTCATTAATAGCTCACAGGAGCTCCCGAAAATATTAATTTCTCCTTTGCAGACATCACTAACATAGCAACATAGTCTGTGTTATCAGCAATTAGGGCTGTTGTCAAGGATCACCATGCTTATCTGTACACTTGCGAGCTTTGCATAGAGATGTCACAACCCAGGCCTTTAACACAACGATCCCCATTTGTTTCCATGCCTCTCTTTGTGGATTAAAACCTTGCTGGGAAAGAATTTGCTTTATCCGTCTGACAAAATGGCCTTAGAAGTGTATGCTATAATTTATGGCTTAGTTTTCCAGGTGCCATGGGACTCTTCATTTGTGCACTGATGGCATACTTTTTAAAGAAAGACTGCCTTCATTTTCACAGCAGATGAACACCCAACCATGCAAGTTCAGTCCATCCAACCATGGGGATTGGATCATGCAGACAGCCTCCACTGATGGATGGGAGACCTGGACATCTTTACTTCCCCCATGTTGTAACCCAAAATGTTGTTCCTGGGTGACAGGGAACCTACAGGAACAGCGTGATAGAGGAGCAAGGAGTTTGCACCACAAGGGGAGGAACAGGCAAATATTGTCATCCTCTCCTGTAATCTGCTCTAACCTAGATGGCCCAGGATGGACCAGTCTGATCAGATCTCAGAAGCTTAGCAGGGCCAGCCCTGGTCAGTACTTGAATGGGAGACCACCAAGGAAGTTCAGGGTTGCTAAGGAAAGGCAGGCAATGGCAAACGTCCTCTGAACATCTCTTGCCTTGAAAATCCTACAAGGTCATTGTAAGTCAGCTGCAACTTGGCAGAACTTTCCAACACTACCCCATTATCATAAAATCCTCCCTGGATCCAACATATAAGACTAAGCTTCTCCGGAAAATAGCTTTAAAAGGCGTTGGGATGGCAGAAAGTGGCTATACTTGCTTACTTATTTTCTTACTTCTGAGTGGGATGATCTAATCTTAAATCATGACTCATGAAAATATTATGGTCCTCCCAACTGTAAAAAAAGTAAAATGCTATTGTACTGAAAAATGGCAGTTTGGGGGAAGGGGACCACAATTATGCCGTTATCACAGTCTCTTTCTTACCTACTTAGTAGGGTTGCCAGGTCTGGGTTGGAAAATACCTGGAGACTCTGGGGGTGGATCCAGGAGAGTGCGAGGTTTGGGGAGGGGAGGGGCCTCAGCATGGTACAATGCCATAGAGTCCACCCTTCAAAGCAGCCATTTTCTCCAGGGGAGCTGATCTCTGTCAGCTGAAGATCTGTTGTAAAAGTGGGAAATCTCCAGGCCCCACCTGGAGGCTGACAACCCTACTACTTAGTAGAATTTCAACTCTTTTATCTATTGCCATTGCAAATTATACATTATTGATGTGGTTGAGGATGGCACTTATTCAAATACATCACCAAAAACGGTGCCACAGAAAGGTGGAGAACAGAAATGCAACTACTTAATAAAGCTTGTTTGCAAACATCTCATATTAATGGAAGTCTAAGGGTGAAATCCTGAGATCAGTCAGTAACCTAACCCCCAGCAGCATCTTTTGGAGATATGCTGGCACAGAATAGAGATCTGGGCAATGTACTTGTTTATATCCCATTTAGGGTTGCCCAGTCTGGGTTGGAAAATACCTGGAGACTTTGGGGGTGGAGCCAGGAGAAGGCGGGGTTTGGGGAGGAGAGGGGCCTCAGCAGGGTACAATGCCATAGAGCCCCCCCTTCAAAGCAGCCATTTTCTCCAGGGGAGCTGATCTCTGTCAGCTGGAGATCAGTTGCAAAAGTGGGGGATCCCCAGGCCCCATCTGGGGGCTGGCAGTCCTAATCCCATTTTATCTTCACAATAATCCTGTGACATGGGTCAGGATGAAACATTAGGCCACAATAACTTCATGAGTTCCATCACTGAGCAGAGTTCCATCTCAGGCTTCCCTAGTTCAGTTTGAGACCCACAATGTCTTTCACTGTTACTCTCTGCAGACACCAATCACTCTGAACATTTAGTAATGCTACATTCAATTTCTTTCTACTAATCTTCATATGCAATAAAATCCTGTGATGCAGCTTCCTTTTAGACTGTGACTTTCAGACTGGGTGGGGGGCAGACTGCATTTTAATGTTTCCCACCGAAACTAATCCCCAACCAGGATAGTCCAGGATAGCCTGATCTTGTCAGATCTCAGAAGCTAAGCAGGGTTGGCCCTGGTTAGTATTTGGATGGAGAACCGCCAAGGAATACCAGGCAATGGCAAACTGTGTCTGAAAGTCTCATACCTTGAAAACCCTATGGGGTTGCCGTAAGTCAGCTGCGACTTGATGGCAAACAAACAAGCCCCTCTTTGAAACTAAAGAGTGGTGCTAGAAGAAGAAGAAGACTGGATTTGTATCCCGCCCTTCACTCGGCATCTCAGAGCGGCTTACAATCTCCTCCCCTTCCCCTCCCCATAACAGACACCCTGTGAGGTAGGTGGGGCTGAGAGAGCTCTTTCCACAACTGTCCTTGAGAGAACAGCTCTGACAGAATTATGGCTTGCCCAAGGTCATCCAGCAGCTGCAATTGGAGGAGTGGGGAATCAAACCCGGTTCTCCCAGATTAGAGTCTGCACACTTAACCACTACATCAAACTGGCTAGGGCAACCTGTAATTCTTGCAATCTGCATGGAAGCCATATTGTATGAAGAAGGGTAAAAAAGAGATTGTGCATGCATATGCAGCTTCAGTACACCTGAACCAGAACCCTGAAAAACAAGTGGCCAATTTGTGTACACTAAAGCTATATGCATATGGAAAACAGCTGTGTTGCCCCTGTTCAGACAACATGATTAATGTGTGTATCCAAAGGATTTATGTGCAGTTGGGGAGGCCCCTACTACACATGGGGGTAACGTCTGAAAAGGGTTTTGTGAGTGCATTTTTCCTCTCCTTGGTGGTGGAAAGTCACAGCCAACTTATGGTGACCCCATAAGGTTTTCAAGTCAAGAAACAATTACTTCTATTATATATATATTTGCTGTTTCTGGTTCTATTGTTAAATTTGAATGCAACTATTATCTTTTTTTTAAAAAAAAAAACACTTTTATTTTTATGACACAAGTCTGTTGCAATTCGTATTATCTTTTTTTCCCCTATGTGTCAAGGATTTCTTTTTAATTGACATATGTTTTCAGCCACTGAGAGGCCACTCCTGAGCAGGTCAACTTAGAATTCTATTCAAGTCTATTCAGAGTGTCTGACTCCCAGGGAAAGTATTCTTAGGATGAGACTGCTAGTTGTGAGCTAATCGGAGTGCTTTTAAGACACAGAATGAATAAACAAACATATTTATTAAAAACTAGGAATAATGCCTGTTGTGGGAATAAATACAATGGGCTCTAGAAAGAGGCTCTTGGAGAGTGCCAAGGACTTGGGCACTCAGCGTCAATTTGCTGTGGCAACCTCAGCAGGGTATAATGACACAGAGTCCACCATTTTCTCCAGGGGAACTGATCTCTGCTACCTGAAGTGCAGTTTTAATTCTGAGTGATCTCCTGCCCTCACCTGGAGACTGGCAGCAGTGGTTCCCCAAGAGGGAATAGCTGGTTTGGAGGGCAGAGTCTATGGCATTGTGCCCATGGGCGTCAACTACCGGGGGGGGGGCTCGAGTGCTCGAGCCCCCCCCGAAATTTCCCGGAGGGGACTGAGTCCCCGCTGGGAAAATGGAGCGCCCTCTGCCGCACCTCCCCGGGCCCTTCCTAGGGTCACCGCCGCCATCTCTCTCTCCCCCCCCGGCCTGGCCACTCCGTCCCTCCCTCCGTCCATCCAGGGGCCACCCTGGTGGACGGAGGGAGGGACAGAAGCAAGAGTGGTCAGCCGGGGGGGAGGCGGCGGCAGGGACATGGTTCCAGTGGGCACATGCATTTTGCGTGCATGCACGGAAGAGCCCCCGCCCCCCCTGGAATTTTTAAAACTCGACGCCCCTGATTGTACCTGTCTGAGGCCCCACCTCTCCTGAAACCTCACCCTCTCTAGGCTCCACCCCTCAAATCTCCAGGAATTCCCCACCTGGAGTTGGGGGGTTAAACACAATCCTCCCTGGATGGGCTGGAGTCTATATTAATGGTGCCGCGGCCCTTGGGACGGTCCCTCTTTTCCCACACTTTTTGGCCTTGGGGCAGTTGGGAACTGTAGGCCAGCAGATGAGGAAGCCCCATTCAACCCAGTGAGTGATACTCCTGCAGACCCCTCTCTGGAACTACAGCACTATTGAACCTCATGGGGGAACATTTTAAACAAACCACAGACAGCAGCCATCTTATAAACACAGGTAACTTCCATTTTGTTTCACCTACTAACAGCCACTGAGGTAACAGTTGAACCTTATAGGGGAACATTTTAAATGAACCACAGACAGCAGCCATCTTTTAAACACAGGTAACTGCCATTTCGTTTCACCTACCAACAGCCACTGAGGTAACAGTTAATTCCCCCACAGGAGGGAACCAGGAGAAGTGTCTTCGTCAAGAGAGAAAGCCATCTGCCAGAAATTCTGACGGGGCACAGAGGCTGAAGGAGTGGGCGGGGAACAGACCCAGCACCCAGCCAATGGCATGCGAGTATTCACAGCCAGTGGGTAGGGACAGCTTCTGATTGACAGGCCAGGGGACCAAAGGCTGGGGTGGTGTGTGGAATGTTCAGGAGTGTGCCACCACCAACAGAGAATTATGTATAAGAGAGATATGACAATGCTGTTAAACAACTAAATGTGGTGTTGGATCCAAAGCACTGTGCGAGATCCAAGTGCCTTTCCATCTAGAGTCCAAGTAAAAGGTAAAGGTTTCCCTTGCTCGAAAGCCAGTCAAATCTGACTCTAGAGGGCGGTGCTCATCTCTGTTTCCAAGCCCAAGAGCCAGCACTGTCTGTAGACTTTTCTGTGGTCATGTGGCTGGCATGACTAAATGCCAAGACACACGGAATGCTGTTATCTTCCCACCAAAGCGGTACCTACTTACCTACTTGCAATTTCTTGCTTTCAAACTGCTAGGTTGGCAGGAGCTGGGGCCAGAGATCAGAGCTCACTCTGTCACATGGCACTCAGGTCTCAAGCTGGCGAGCTACTGACCTTCCGATTTGCAGCTCAGCATCTTAACATCTGAGCCACTGTGGCCCCTCTAGAGTCCAAACCACAGTCTAAATAGTACAGTCCAGGATAAATCTGCATTCTGTGTGAGTCTGCTGCACACAGAGTTTGCCTGTTAGTTACTGAACGCAATCAGGAGTTCCATATCCGTGTCATACAGCTCAGCTTGTATTTTTTCTTCTATATGACTGGTTAAATAGCCTGTAACCGCCTACAGCGGGAGCTGTAAGTGATTATGAAGAACCCTCCCGCTTTTCACTTCAAATTAACTAGGATGGCTTGTCTATCATCCAAGGAGCTTTTAAATCAGTGACCTTAAAATCTGTTCAGCAGCAGGCATGCTAAAATGGAACTTCACTGCAATTTAATTGGTTCACATTATCCTTTGTTTCTAAGTACAGATTAACCTAACTGATCCCAGTACTAATCTTAAAGATTCTTCCTTTCACATGGGGTGTGTGTGTGTGTGTGTGTGTGTGTGTGTGTGTGTGTGTGTGTGTGTGTGTGTGTGTGTGGAACCCACATAGCCTGGTTTATTGGTAAATTCAGCATTCAAAAATAAATGGTTAATTCATTTTCTGTTTGAATTCTAAATGCTTGGTGAATACATTCTTGCTTAAATTACATATTTTTAATGAGTTGCATGGATGCAGGGACAAGGTTTTGGTCTGGGGCTATGAAGAGAAGGAGTGGCTTTCTGCTGTCTGCTTCAGTTCTATTCTCCAAGGCCATGGCTCCAAGCCTCTGCTCCTCTCTTGCAAAACCAATGTGTGGTGCCTCCTGGCCTTTGCCTCTTCCATATGTATTTGATTACTATGCTGAAAAGGTCAGATTACAGAAGACAGTGGTCCCTTTCAGATGTTATACTCACACATACTGGGGGCCTACCCATCGGACAACATCTCCTGCTATAGCAGGCAACTTCCTGTTTTGGACCCCCCATTCCCCACTGTCACTTGACAGGCCAGTAAGTGACAACTTCATGTTGTCTTGATGACATCACTTCCACTTTTAAACTGGAAGTGAAGTTGCCCATTTTGCCAACATTCAGTATGTTCTTGCCCTCCCAGCGTTTCTCAGCTGGTTTCATAAAAATTTAAGAAGAGCCCTGCTGGATCAGACCAATGTCCATATAGTCCAGCATCCTGTGACACACAATGGCCAACCAGTTCCTCTGGATGGCAAACAACAGGGCATAGATGGAATCAGTACCATTGTGCTGGTCCTTCCAGTTTTGGTTACCTCCACCATTTCCAGTCTGTTCTCGATCCCCTGCCCCCCTGCGGCCTGTACAAGGCTGGACAGACCAGTTACCTCTGTCATTCCTGTACTAGGAATGGGGCCTGTTATAGGCATAGGGCTCCTGGATGGGCTCAGGCTGTCCAAAGTCTGGTTTGGGCGGAAGTTCTTTGGCAGTGCCTTAAGGGCTCTGGACTCCTGGAAAAGACCTGCCATTCTCCTGATCCTGTCTGCTAACTCTGTCCACATGGTGGTTGTGGGTTCTAATGATCCTCGCATAAGTTTCGTTTGGGAACTGTCGGAGGCTGGCATAAAGCGTATACTTAAAGTGGTCATCCTCAAAGTTCCATGTGCTCTGATCAGTGTTAACCTTTTCTGCAATGATGGCAAGGAGCTTTTTCCTGACTACGTATGAGAAACTACTTTGGGAAGGTGACTCAAGGTCATGGACTTGCTAATCACTCTCCTCTCGACTTACTTAATAGAGGTCAAGGCCTTCCCCTTATTTTGCTTCCTGGCTCTGGGACTCAGAAGCTTAGTGCCTCTGAATCTGAAGATGCCCCTCAGTCACCATGGCTTGTAGTCACTGATAGACTTATCCTCCATGAATCTATCTAATCCCCTTTCAAAGCTATTTATTCCTGTACCATCACTATATCCTCTGGCAGCAAATTCCACATTTTAATCACTTTCTGTGTAAAGTAGTATTTACTTTTGTCTGTCCTGAACTTACTGCTCTTCAGTTTCATTGAATGCCCTCAAGTTCTAGTCTTTTGGGAGAGGGAGGAAAATTTCTCTTTGTTGACACTCTCCAGCCCATGCATAAACCTCTATCATGTCCTCAGTTGTCTCTTTTCTAAACTGAAAAGTCCCAGACTCTTCAGCCTTTCCTCATAGGGAATGTGCTCCAATTCCCTAATAATCTTAGATACTCTGTACTTTTTCCAGCTTTGCAATGTCCTTTTGGAGATACCATGATCAGAAATGTACACAGAATTCCAAATGAGGCCGCACCATAGATCTATATAGGAGCATTACAATATTGGCCATTTTATTCTCAGTCTCTTCCCTAGAGTTTGCCTTTTCAACCACTGCAGCACAGAGTTTGCCTTTGCAACCACTGCAGCACAGAGTTTGCCTTTGCAACCACTGCAGCACACTTTTATTGAGCTATCCACTATGACCTCAAGATCTTTTTTCTCTCTCAGGCTCAGCAAGTTCAGACCCCGTTAGCTTATCCTTGAAGTTGGGATTTTTTTGTCTCAATATGTATCACCTTACACTTACCAACACTCAGGGCTTTTTTTGTAGAACAAGCCCAGCATAAAACTCATTAGCGTAACAGGCCATACCCAACAGCAGAAACTCATTAGCATATTAGGCCACACCCCTGACAGCACAGCTCCCTCCCAGGATTGGCGTCCCCAGGCTTATGGGGCACATGGGGAACTCAAGGGAAGGAAGGCAGTTTTTGGATCGGCTTCCCCAGGTGCCCCGCAGCTGTGGGGTGCCTGGGGAACCCGAGGAGGGGCTGTTTAAACTGCCTTTCCTCCCTGGATCGGCTTGGCTTCCCCAGGTGCCTTGTGAGGCACCTGGGGAACCCGAGGGGGGGCTGTGGGTGTGGCCTACTCAGAAGCCAGCCGGAACTCCATTCCTGTGCGTTCCTGCCCAAAAATAGCCCTGCCAACACTGAACTTCATTTGCCTCATTGTCACCCACTCACCCGGTTTGTGGAGGTCTTCTTGGAGCTCTTCACTGTCAGCCTTGGTTTTCATGATCCTGAATAATTTGGTGTCATCTGCAGACTTGGCCACTACACTACTATCCCCACATCCAGATCACTGATGAATAAATTAAACAGTACAGGTCCCAATACTGATCCTTGTGAGACCCCACTGCTTACTTCCCTACATTGTGAGAATGAGAACTGTCCATTGATTCCTATTCCTTGCTTCCTGTCACTTAACCAGTTTTTAATCCATCAGAGACCCGTCCTCTTATCCCATGACTGCTAAGTTTACTCAGGAGTCTTTGGTGAAGTACCTTGTCAAAAGCCTTTTGAAAGTATAGGTATATAATGTCTACCAGCTTACCATTGCCTACATGCTTGTTGACTTTCTCAAAGGACTCCAAAAGGTTGATGAGGTAGGACTTCCCTTTGTAGAAGCCATGCTGATTTCCCCCAGCAAGCTTTGTCTATCTGTGTGCCTAACAATTCTATCTTTGATTACAGTTTCTACTAATTTGCCTGGAACAGACATTAGGCTGACTAGCCTGCAGTTTCCTGGTTCCCCTCTGGATCCCGTTTTAAGAACTGGTGGCACCTTTGCTATTCTCCAGTCTTCTGTTACAGCAGCTGAATTTAGTGATAAGTTACAGATATGGGTTAGTAGATCAACAATCTCACATCTGAATTCCTTAAAAACACTTGCGTGTATGCCATCAGGACCTGGAGACTTATTGGATATAGTTGGCAACCCTACCCAAAAGCCATGCATAGATCCTCCTAATATGTGCAGTCGCCATATTGTCTAAACAAGGACAACATGTGTATTTTCAGCTTTAACACACAATACATTAAAGTCCCATATTTCAGACTTTTAGTTCATATATAATGTAGCTGTGTGCACATGCAAACCATATATATTGCCCTTGTTCTAATAACGTGGTGATCACATATATCAGGAGGATTCAGGGTAGTATGTAATCCTAATGCACATAGCTGCTGATACCCTTTGTATGTGTGGGGAAGAGCAATAACAGTGGTTTTTAAACAAAGCCTGGAACAATAAGTTGGTTGACTGGGAACCAAACCAATAAAATCATTTATATATTTTTAAAACCAGATTTTAGATATTAAAAAAAGAGAGAGAGAGAAGAAGACTAAGTCTGGTTCCAGAGTTATAACAATGAAGGTAAACCCTTTGGCTGAAGTGCGGTAAAGTGATGGGGAATAAAACCCTTCAAAAATCCCAGACTTTGTTGATGATCCCTTGTTTAGCTCCTGAGGACTTTTAAAAAGTTGACTCAGACTTCCTTTTGCTAGGCTTTTGAGCCAACGTGTCTATTATTCATCCATTTTTACGTTTCCTTGCAGGCTTGGAGTTGTTCACTCTTATATTGCTTCTCAACTGTTTTAATAACCAATTTTTCTACAACAGTGTTAATTGTGTGTTTTATTTCACAAGCTGCCTTGAGGGTAAAATAGTAAAATAGATAAAAAATAGTTAGATAAAAATAGAAAACAAGAGACATTGCATCCTGTCCCACAACTTTGGCTTCCAGAATATGGGTTCCTTTCCAACAACTTCCACAATGAATCAATCCAGTTGTCCTACACTTTAAAAGCCACTTTCACTTGCAAAGTTCAAAGCAAACCCCAATGTAAACATCTTCAGAATGGATTTTTGAGGGGAGGGGTGTGTTTTCATACTTCTGAGGCAAGAGAGGTGTCTTAGGCTGTCAATTCTCAATGGGAAGTCTCCCTTTCACTGTGGCAGGAATCACAGAAGAAAACAAAGAGCAATGTCAGTAGTCTTCTATCAAGGACCAGGTAGAATTATCACTATTCACTACTAACATTTATAACAAAAGAACAACAACAACAAAACCTTAGGGTTGGCAGAATGTTGACATTTCCTTTTTCTTTTGATGAGAAGATACTTAGGATGTTAAAAAAGAGAACAGGGAATGTTCACTTCGCAAAAATACTCGATTGTCCAAGGTGACCTTGCTTTTCTTCCCAGTGGGGACTCAAAGTGGATCACAGAATTGTTCCCTCTTCCATTCCATCCTCACAACAACAGCTCTGTGAGGTAGGTCAAGCTGCAAGACCCTGACTGGCCCCAAGTCACATGGCAGAGTGGGGGTCTGAACCTGGGTCTCCCAGATTCCAGGCTGACACTTTTACGTCCCCAAATACTGAAGGGGAAGAAATTGTTCCTTTAACTGTCCTAATAAACAAAATCTGCACACAGTTTCTAGATATATGGATAATAACAAGGACTCCTCCCCCAACATCTATCATTCCTTTCAGCCCACAGTTTATTTAATTCACACCCTGCCGTTCTTCCATTGCAGAGCTCAAGACATCATACATGGTGTTCGTAGGAGAACTCCCATCCGGGCAGCAAACAATCCCAGACCTGCTTAGCTTTCAGACACGAGATCTGTAGCCACACTGCACCAACAGTACACAGAGGAAGGAAGAGGGACTGTGGCCACTGTCCTTGTCCCCAGCTTCTTCATGTTCATTCTAGGACTTCAACCTAGCCTATGCACTGGATCCAGCCAGCTTTTTACTCATTCTCACCTAATTCCCCTCCTTATTGCAGCCCCAGTCCTACGTGGCTTTTGTCCATGTAGTTCCCATGATTCTTTTAAAGTGTCAAAGGTCATTGCCTCCTCCCTTCATCACCAGTGGAAAAGGTGGTTTGCTATAGTCCTAATTATGTACCAATGCATGTGCATGTACAGGCTCCACATCCCTGATCATAAAGATGAATGACCTTGCCTGTTGCAGGTTTCCTCATTGTAAACAAGCCTGTTTGTATACAACTTTCAAGCACAAGCTGTATTTGGACCTTCACTTTAATGTGCAGAAACTGGGGTACAATTGTATGGACAGGTGCTATACCACGTCAAGACAGTCTAGTTAAAAACCTTTGCAGAATAACTGTTTCCCTTCTTCTGAGGTCAATAAATGCATAAATATTTAAAATGGGGTGAGGGGTGGGGGTGACAAAGCAATACACATTTTAAAGCAACAAACTGTAAAGATGCATTTGGTAAAGTGTAACAATTGTCTTTTAGGAAGCAGTTCACTCCGGTTGGACGTTCTCCTTCAAATTATCGTAAAGCTCCCCTTCCAGTTATGGCTGGTCCAGTTGCTATGCAGCTCTTCCTGCATTTCTCCCTGCTGTATTTACCAATCCTGCAGAGAGGAACTATGCCGGAGACAGCTTGCATGCCCTCTAACTAACTTTGCCTTTGGCTAGTCCACACATTTGGACTGAGGGGAAAGAATAGTTTAGGGAGACTGTTCTCTCACACTGGCTCTGGCTGCTTGCTGGAAGGAGATTTGTTACAGTATATCATCTCTGCAAGGCAATGAAAAGTTTAGCAAAAAAAGGGGGGGGGAAGCAGTTTACTATTGTACAGCAGGTTGCTCTTTCATAGATAGCAAACTGCAAAGTGTTTTGTCCTTTGCAATGTAACATAATCCAAGACCTATCTTCTCCCATGGATCCAAGTATTTGTCTTTGAAGATAGCATTTGCAAATACATCTTACTGCATTCCTCTTAGGCAACAATTACCATATAGAGTAGTGGTTGAGCTTTTAATTAACCGAGGATTTTTCAAACTTTGCATTCACACACACACACACACACACACATTGGTAAATATGAGCATTGTCCCTCTTCACAGAACATGATGATTATAATGTTTGAAAAGGACTACACGGAGTAACTTTCCCCAGCATCATTCCAGAAACTAGATGTGGTACTGTCAGGGCTAGGCTGGAGACACACCCAGCAATATCCAGTTGAGGGTCCCCAAACTCTGAGGCTGGAAGCGGCAGCTGGAGAATCCAGAAGAACTAAAAGTGTATCATACAGAAGGAGGCTTCATTGGTAGTTTTGAATTCCAGGTCCGGCCAATCCAAAGGTACGATACTGACTGTCAGTCAAGGGGCTAACGTTACAGGGCTGGTGATGAATAGATGAATTCTTTTCTCCAGGTAAACAACCAAGCAAATAAGCCCAGTAAGGACTGGAAACCTGTTAACCTCCACCATGTAACAAAAGCACAAGACCCCAGCTGTGGGTTAAACTAGGGCTTTATTAGTATCTGACTTTCAGCATTGATGTAGTTAACCACTGCCATATCCCTTACCCTCCTCCATAATTATGAGTAGTGTTGTGGGTTGCCGACATTCAGGCAAAATCACCCCAGTTCAACGTTTGGCACCTCAAAATTGCTGTGCTTTTTTTCGCATTGCCTGCATGCCATATGTTTGCTGAGAGGGGCCTGGCCTTATCGCCATATCTGTGTGCTCATCAACAATGGCTCATCAACAATAGCTCTCCCCCCAGCCCCAGCCATGGGAACTTAGCTTGGGTAAACCTTCCTTTAACTTTAGACATATGTGGATGCTCACTTCCACTTTTCCCCTTAAGTCTTGCATGGCTCCTCCCAACTAATGCTAGTTAGGGCATTACCAAGCCATTACCTGCCCAGGCCTACTTTTAAATACCACCACCCTCCACCTGGACAAGGTGAAGCAGGCACAGTTTGCGAAAGGTACCTCCAAGAGTCTTGCTTGCCCCAAAATTAACAGGTAAGCCCACCCTGCTGACTCAAAGAGGAGTGGTAGGGAGGGCTGATGCAAAATACCCACTGTCAGGTCAGGAGGTGGGGCTACTTCAAAACAGTGCCACCAGCCTCTTCCTGATTGGCCAGGACACATGATGCAACTATATTCATGCCCACTAACAGAACTTTGTGGTTTGTTTCTCAAAGAGGTGGAGACAAAACTATCTCCAAAGCCAGTCTTTATTTCAAATAATCTGATGACCCAACAGTCTTGGGAAATCATCTCAGATGGGAAGTGTGCATATTCCGGGTGCCACCTGAAGACTCTATGCGGCTTGCTCCCCGCTTGAAAATTGGAATTATCTTGCTTCTAACGTTGCTTATCAGATTTGACTTTGATTCTTTCTTTACCCCTCCAAACTCCAATAAGTGCAAACCAGCCTTTCTAAAATTGCTTATGCAGTAAAAAAAAAAAATACACAAAGGATTGCATGTAACTCTGTTGTTCCATCCCATTCTACTTCAGTATTGTTAAGCCCGGATTTCAATCACGATTTTGAAGAAAAGCCAGTGACTAAAATCAATCGAACTACCCAGTCCTATTCATCAATTTTTGCTTTATTGGCAGCTTATGCTTGGAAAATTAAGTCTCACAAAAGAAACCTGGAGAGAGAGAGAGAGAGAAGGCGAGAGAGAAAGAGAGAAGTGTCTGCCTGATAGTTGTGTTGCCAGATATTAACTTGGAGACAAAGACCTGCTTAACACTGGGTCTTCTCTGCTCTTCTGATTGCAATCTCATCTCACTCGTCCTTGGGACTGCTGTGTTTGCTCTGACCTCAAGCTTGTTAAATATTCAGCAGAAAGTTTATGGACTTTCCCATAACCTTGATTAAAAGCCTATTGGGACCCGAATGCTGAACCAAGAACTTTTCATTTTGAAAAGCTACTGGAGTACTTCATGCTGATTTCTGTTTCGCTTAAGAGTACTTCTAATCAGCAGTCAGAGGCATCAAGTTGGGGGGGGGGGGGTAAACTGAGAGCCAATCTTGAATAGCCTTTGTCCTCTTTGGCTAGATACAACATCTACGCTGCAATTCAGTCTGCAAAGCAGGATCCTCTTATGTTCAGTGGGAAATTAGACTGTGCATGTAAATAAGGGCGCCTTTCGGAGCCAAATCCAAAAACACCTGCTTTTTCCTCCCCTTGCAATAAACCAGTAAATAAAATGATAAATATTAGTCCTCAGATATTTTTGAAGATTTCACACTACACCTTTCTCAGGGTGTGTTCAGATGGGCAGCAAATCCCGTCATTGGCCTGGCTGTAATTTGAGCTAGATCTTTTTGATCCAGCGTTGCACGACCAGACAGATTGCCCATGAAGCGCTTTACCGCACGTGACTCAGAGGTTGATTGTCTAGATGGCATTCACCATAAGGACCCGTGTGGTCGGCTTTTTTTAAAAAAAAATCCTGTCCGCGTATGTACATATGCGCCTCACCATGTGCGGACTAAAATGGTAAAAGTGCTGCCAATGGTACCTTCCTCTAGGTACCCTTTCAGTCTATAAAGTTCAGGGGACCTTCAGAAACATTGAATTGTTTGGATCGCTTGAGCAGAGCTCTGGGGACATCACGTGTTTAAGTGGTTATGCGTGCATCGCTAAGAGTTTTTTAAAATGGCGGCCATTCGGGATGGTCTAGAGACCATCCCTATGGGCTGATTGTGCGCTGGAGGTGTGACCTGATGGTGGAAAGTCCGGCATTGGCCCGTCAGCCAGCTTTAGACCAGACTTTCACTACCATCTTTTAAGTACGAGTCCCCAACGGGAATGGATGGCCTATTCACGGAAGCAGGATGATTCCCAGATGTTGTGATCTGGATATGCACTTTAAATCCACCAGGCACTGTGCCTGGCATGGTTCAAAAGAGATGTATGAATGCACCCTCAGAAACCCAATACTTTAGCAAAGCTGTCACTTTGATAAGGAGTTGTTGCAAATTTTTAAAGCTAAATACACAGACCTACCCTGACCTGGATAGTCCAGGCTGGCCCAATCTTGTCAGAAGCTAAACAGTGTCAGCCCTGGTTTGTGCTCGGATGGGAGACCACTAAAGAAGTCCAGGGTGGCTACATAGAGGCAGGCAATGGCAAATCACCTCAGGAAAGAGCTTACCCTGAAAATCCTATGTGTCCATCATAACTCAACTGTGACTTGACAGCAAAAGGGAGGGGGGAAGTCATAGGAAAAGATAGTCAAACAATACCTCTGACCTTCTTTGCCTATACGATAGGATTGCCAAGTCCCCCTGGCCACCAGTGAGAGATGGGGGTAGGGCTGTCAGATTCAGGTTGGGAAACTCCTGGAGATTTGGGGGTGGAGCCTGAAGAGGACAGGGATAGGGATGCCAGGTCCAATCATCGTACTGGTGGGGGAGGGACTTTCTGGGAGTGGGGAGGAGTATTGTGTAGTGGTTTGGTACCAGTTTGGTGTAGTGGTTAAGTGCGTAAACTCTAATCTGGGAGAACCAGGTTTGATTCCCCAGTCCTCCACATGCAGCTGCTGGATGACTTTAAGTAAGCCATAGTTCTGTACCAGCTGTTCCCTCACGGACAGTTGTCTCAGAGCTCTCTCAGCCCCACCTACCTCACAGGGTGTCTGTTGTGGGGAGGGGAAGGGAAAGGAGTTTCTAAACCGCTCTGAGAATACAAGTGAAGGGCGGGGTATAAATCCAATCTCTTCTTCTTCTTCTTGTGACATGCATATGTAAACAAGAAGTGATGTAGGCACATCAGGGGGTGATGGTCTGTTTTTTGGGCAAAACACTATGGTAGAATTCACTTCAAATTATAGAGTTTTGCCCCCAAACCAGAGCGTCTCCCCCCCAACATCCCCCAACATGTCCACATCACTTCTAGTTTTTGTAGGCATGTTGCAAAGATTTCTGGGTTCCTGCTGGTAAGATTGGGGGGGGGGGGACATGAAAGCAGGAGACCCCTGCCCACACTGGGCAGTCTGGCAACCCTAAACAGGGACATCTGTTGGGTACAATGCCATAGTGTCCACCTTTCAAAGCATCCATTTCCTCCAGGGGAGATGATCTCGGTAGTCTGGAAATGAGCTGCAATTCCAGGGAATTCCCAGGTCCCACCTGGAGGTTGGCATCCCTGTAATGGAATAATGATAACTCTAATCCTGATTTGCCTTGATAATTGCTTTTTTTATTGCCTTCTCTCTGTAGCCCAGAAGGGCTTTGACACAGACCAAACCAGGATTAGATCAAGATCAAGCTAGGGATGCCAGCTTCCAGGTGGAAATTGGGAATCCCCTGGAATTACAGATCATCTCCAGACTACAGGGATCCCCTGGAGAAAATGGACGCTTTGGAGGGTAGATTCTATGGCATTATACCCCCTCAAGTTCCCTGTCCTCCCCAGGCTCCATCCCCAAATCTCCAGGAGTTTCCCAACCTGGATCTGGTAATACTATTCACCCATCTCACATTGGTGGCTGGGGGGAGGGGGGCTGTCAACCCTAGATCAAGCTATCTTGTCTGTGTTCAGACATCATGCCAAACTACAGTTAAGACTAAATATGGTTAATAAAGCAACTTCTCATCCTGGGTCAAAGAAAATCCTAAATAACTCTAGCTAATGGAGTGGCCCACCGTCAGATTATCAACCAACCATACATAGTTTAATTTAAGCATGTTTTCATGTGATGCTGAATTGAGCCACAGAGACAAACCACGGTTTGCTGTTATGTGAACAAGCGTGGAGGATCTTCAGGCTCATGTGTTGCCCAGGGTGCAGGTCAATACAGATCTCAGCTTTCATGGCAAACTGTAATTTGTTATTACATCTGAACCACCAATTATGGTTTGTTCTCTTCCTCCCAAACCAGAATGCCAAAATCTGGATTAATCATGGTTGGAGGGACTAGAATAAACCACAGTTTAGATGCAGCAACAAACTATGGATGACTGCAAAAAGAGAAGCCATGGCTGAAGGAGTGAGGGAAAAGGGGAGGCAGGAATTTCACAATGATCTGCAGGCTTATTCATGTAACCCATGGTTTATTATCATGTCTGAACTATGCCAGTGCTTTCAATATGTAGGTTAACAGGAATCTCTGTAGTCAGAGTCCTAGGGAGGCCAGTCTCCAGGTGGGACCTGGGTACCCCCTGGAATTACAGCTTATCTCCAGAATAAGAGATCATTTCCCCTGGAGAAAATGGACGCGTCCCTGTCCCGTCTCCCCCACCACCACCAGGAGCTCCATTCTCCAGGAATGTCTCAACCTATATCTGATAGCCCTAATTCAGACCCTTTCAAAATGTGTCAGTTCCCTGCACTGGCGAACTGTTCATAGGAGGAAGCAGAACATAAGAGACTGGATAGGGCTTGCAGCCTGCAGAGGTGGCTGAACTGACTTGAAAACTGGAGGGTGCAGAAAAGCAGGGCAATGAAAGAACCAGCCGAGAAACAAGTGTGGAAGGCAATGAGGCAAGGTGATTATTTTTTATTATCGCTTCGATTGCTGTATTCATATGCTGCTTCAGGAGGTTTACAAAGCAAAGCAATAGCCTGCAGTGTATAACACAGGATGCAAAATGAGAGAAGAAACAAGCAAAGAAAACGAAATACCAAATTCAAGATCACTTCTATAATGGTCATGTAATGATCAGGTGGGAATGACCATCACAAAACACAGCTCTGGGAGAAGCAGTAAAATAGCAAAAGTCTCCAGCTGAGCCGGTATTCAACCAGTATGGTGTAATGATTAGAATGTTGGATTAGGATCTGGGAGATCCAGGTTCAAATCCCCACTGCTATGGAAGCTTGCTGGGCCAGTCCTTGGGCCAGTCACACACTCTCAGTCCAACCTACCTTGCAGGGTTGTTGTGAGGATGAAATGGATGAGAGGAGAATGAACGAAGTCAAATAAGTAAATATAATAAAACTGACCAGGCTAGCTACATTTAGACCCATATGTTCTCACAAGGGAGATGACAACCAAGAAATCAGAAGATGATTGAGACTCAGAAGGGCAGCCATGAAGGAGCTTGAAAAGATCCTCAGGGCTTTTTTTGTAGAAAAAGCCCAGCAGGAACTCGTTAGCATAAAAGGACACACCCAACAGCAAAAACTCATTAGCATATTTGGCCACACCACTGACAGCACAGTTTATTAGCATATTAGGCCATACCCCCATGTTACCAGAAGAATGGTCATCCAGCCACAACCACCTTTTGCTTCTTATTGTTTATCTTGTTTGTTGTCAAAATCCAGGGCATTTTTTGTAGCAGGAATAATGCATGTTAGGCCACATAACCCTAATGTAGCCAGTCCTAATGAGTTTCTGCTGTTGGGTGTGGCCTATTATGCTAATGTGTTCCTGCTGGGTGTGGCCAACTCTGGAGCAAGCCGGAACTCCGTTCCTGTGCGTTCCTGCCCAAAAATAGCCCTGAAGATCCTTAAGTGTAAGGAAGTGTCACTGGTGCATAAGCTCAAGATAGCTCATACTATGGTATTCCCCATTACTATGTACTATAGTTTTATTGAATTGTATCCTGTTTTAATGTATTTTATCTTTTGACGTGAGCCGCCCTGAGCCTACTTCGGCAGGGAGGGCAAAATATAAATTATTTATTTATTTATTTATTTATTTTATATTTGCATCCACCATTTGGGGATTGCATTAATAATTGGGGATTACTGGGGATACATAAATATGTATGGGCAGGGCTTTTTTTGTAGAAAAAGCCCAGCAGGAACTCATTAACATAATATGCCACACCCAACAGCACAAATGTATTAGCATATTAGGCCACACCTCTGACAGCACAGCTCCTTCCCAGGATTAGCTTTTTCAGGTGCCCCGCAGCTGCGGGGCACCTGGGGAACCCGAGGAGGGGAGGCAGTTAAACTGCCTTCCCTCCCTGGATTGGCTTGGCTTCCCTAGCCGCCCTGCGGCTTGCGAAGTGCCTGGGGAACCCAAGGGGGGGGGAGGCTGTAGGTGTGGCCAACTTGGAAGCCAGCCGGAACTCCGTTCCTGCGCGTTCCTGCCCAAAAATAGCCCTGTGTATGGGTATGAACATTCCAAGGATGCCAGTCTCCAGGTAGGACCTGGGGATCCCCCTGGAATTGCAGCTCATCTCTAGACTACAGAGATAAGTTTCTCTGGAGAAAATGGCTGCTTTAGAGGGTGGACTGTATGACATTGTGCCCCACTAAGGTCTGTCCTTTCCAGACTCCATCTCTGAATCTTCAGGAGTCTTCCAACCTGGATCTGGCAACTCTAACCTTTATTCCCTGCCAGTGGCCAGGGGGGACCTGGCACCCTAGAAAGTTTGCCAATGAAGAAAGCTGGCATGAAGAAAATTGGTTCATTTGAAATGTGGTGTTGGAGGAGAGTTTTATGGATACCACGGACTGCCAAAAAAGGCTGAATTCTCCCTAGAAGCTAAAATGACTAAACTGAGGCTATTGTACTTTGGTCACATCATGAGAAGACAAGGCTCACAGGAAAATCCAATCATGCTATAAAAAGTTGAAAACAGAATGGAAAGAGGAAGATCCAACATGAGATGGAGGAGGAGGAAGAAGAAGAGGAGAAGGAGGAGGGGCGATTGGATTTATACCCCGCCCTTCACTACCTGGAGTCTCAGGTTGTGGTCACACACGTGAGATAAAGCGGGGGGGGGGGGAGGCTATTTCCTCCAGCAGAAGTTGACCTGCAGTTGTGTGATGACACAGTCTTTTGAAGCTGCAGGCACAGCCCATCCCTGCATGATCAGGTGCAACCACAGGTGAGCCTTTTTTTTGCCATTTGTTTTTGATGTACTTAAATGAGGGATCAATAATTTGCACCTCCACCCTGAGGGCTCCCTATGGATTCTGCGATGATGTGCATACTGGTGGGGGGGACAACAACATGGAGTCAGGAAGGCCTGATCAGACCATCCCAATGCCATGAGTGTGTGCTCAAGTGATCAGACAGGGGAAAGTCCGCCTGTGACCCGTAGCAACCCATTTGCTACCAGACTTTCCCCGGTGCCTGTTTACTCCGCTTCTGCGGTGGAGCAACCCGGGTTGCTGCCAGCTGCAGGACACTTCCCAGATGTTCATGTCTGACTGCACACTTTAAATCCACCTGGCATTCACACTTACGTTGGGGCTAATTGTGTATATGATCGCAGCCTCTGAGTGGCTTACAATCCCCTTTCCCTTCCCCTCCCCACAACAGACACCCTGTGAGGTAGGTGGGGCTGAGAGAGCTCTGACAGAAACTGCTCTTTCAAGAACAACTGTGACAGAACTATGGCTTGCCCAAGGTCATACAGCAGCTGCAAGTGGAGGAGTGGGGAGTCAAACCCAGTTCTCCCAGATTAGAGTCCACACACTTAACCACTACACCAGGCAGGACCCGAGGATCTCCCAGAATTACAGCTCATCTCTGGACTACAAAGATCAGATCCCCTGGAGAAAATGGATGCTTTGGAGGGTGGAGTCTATGGCATTGTCACCCACTGAAGTCCCTGTCCCCCCCAAGCTCCATGCCCAAATCTACAGGAGTTTCCTTACCTGGATCAGGTAACCCTGCCCCCCCCATCCCTTGCCAGTGGCCGAGAGAACCTGACAACCCTAGATGGAAGCCACGGCCTTAAGTTCACAAGACCTCAACAAGGCTATTAATGATAGGATGTTTTGGAAGTCATTAATTCACAGGGCCACCATAATTCAGAAGCACATAACACTCACTTATCACAACTGACTTTTCCTTGTCCAGTGGAAAACTAGCAAACTGATACACAGTGGCAAAGCAGCAAAAACAGAGATGGGACATTAAAAAAGCCTATGTCCAGGAAAAAAAGCAACCTGGAAGAACTACAAGCACCTCAAAGTACCTCAAGTGGTTTCTCTTGGCTTAGTAAGCAAGCCTTTGAGACAATCACAGCAGGCCATGGCATAGGATTGGTTCTCATGGATCATGTGAGTTGTAGGGGGCTGTGGCCCATACTGTTTGTATTCTAAGAAAAAATGTGTATGATTCTCTTTTATGTTTGGTGATGCAGACTGAAGACCATAATTGACCCACAGGGCTCGGTTCTAGCCCCACGATGCCAGCAAAACTTCCTGCAACATGCCCTTACAATCACGGATCTGGTGAACAAAAGCCTCCTGAAGGCTTACTCATTATTTTCTCAACTGGAGATGGAACAAAATAAATGCTGTGTTACTGGAAGCTGTAAACCCAGAGAAGGATGCTGAAAAGATTCAGAGGATCTAGATTTTCATCCCTGACAACCAATACAATTGTCAATTATACCAATAAAATACCTCATACAATTCTTCCTTTCCTTTCCTTTCCTTTCCTTTCCTTTCCTTTCCCGATATGCATCTACCATGGTAAAAAGCAGGAATAAATTTAACTGCTTCATTAATGAAAACAGCATGCTATTGTAGCAGACCTCCCTCCTTTTGTCTGTGTTTGTCCACACACTCTTAATAGAGTGTTCTCTCAACTCCTCAAAAAATGCATGTTTCTAATACGGTGTTGTGTAAACAGAGAATTAATTGCTCCCAATGAGCTCCCAAGTCCATGGCAGAACAGTCATTACCTCATCTTACCTTAACTATTCTTGTGAAGAGGCAAAAAAGGGCACTCATTAAGCATCCATTTCAGCAGCCAAAATGATTTTTTTAAAAAAAATCATTATAATAGTCAGCAAACTCCTTGTCAACCATGATCAACAAGTTCATCCAGACTCCGCCACTCAGAATGGCTATTCACACTACTGACATGAGAATTCACTGATCCAACGACAAAACATTATTAGCTTCCAAACTATGAAGCTAAGAAACCTCTTTTTCACCCCAATGCTCTGGCATTCAAAAATCCCCACCAGGAAAGTGCAAACGTTTAATAATGTAGCAGATCACAGTTGATTATACATTGTAACGGGTCATCATTATTCATTTATGCGTCTTCAGCCAGGTAAGCTGATGGGGTTTTGACAAGGGACTTCATAATAAAAGTCATATGGAACTTTATGGACACATTAAGAATTAATCAGATTCTACACACACCACAACACAACGGCCCAACCTTTTCCCCTCCAAGTGTCAGAAACCAGATACAAAGTGGATGACAGCACCTGGTGTTAAAATATATATCAACTTTCTGTGACAATAATAATAATAATAATAATAACAACAACAACAACAACAACAACAACAATTGTATGGAAATGAAATTATATATAAAATGTCATCTGGGAAGAAGAAGAAGAAGAGGAGGAGGAGGAGGAGGAGAAGAAGAAAGTTGGATTTATACCCAGCCCTTCACTCAGAGTGACTTACAATTTCCTTCCCTTCTTCTCCCCACAACAGACACCCTGTGAGGTAGGTGGGGCTGAGAGAGCTCTGAGAGAACTGTGACTGCAACAAGGTCACCCAGCTGGCTTCACGTGGAGGAGTGGAGAATGAACCCCAGTTCTCCAGGTTAGAGTCCACCGCTCTTAAACACTACACCAAACTGGATATTTCAATGCTCATTTGTCTTAAAGCTGAACTCATGGAACATGCTGGATACTGTTCTACTGGATGTTGGAAATACAAATAAGTTTGAAGGGTTTGGGGGTATCAATGATCCTGAGAGTAGGAAAATGACTTCAGCCCTTCAATATAAACCACAAAACCTTCAGGGATAGGCGAGGTATCAGTGTTTCATAATACATACATACATGCATACATAAGATCTTCCCTCAGACCATCTCAGGAAGCAGTGGAATACACATCACAGAAATAGTGAATTAGATACAGCCAGCTTTTCCCCTCAGCTTTGCCCAATTCTCTTATCTACAGCAACCATCCTACAATTCCCCTATTCACTGCAGACCCCATTACACACTGCTTTTGTCTATGGCAGGGGTGGGCAAATTGCGGCCCGTGGGCCACATGCAGCCCGCCACAGAGTTTTTTGCGACCCGCCAAGACAGTCGGCCAGATCAGCAAGAGTAAATATAGATGCTCTTTGACAGACACTAACTTGCAGGCTGTGATGAGAATCTCAACAAGCAACCTCACTCCTGATTTCAAAAAAAATGTAGAAAAGTGTGATAAGGTACATTTGTCTCATTAAACTGATTCTAAAATTAAATGTGCTTGCAGCTGTAGATGGTATGAAATTAGCACAATAAATAAATTGAATAAAACTACCACTATTTTATTTAATTTATATTTATTGATTTTTATGATACAATTTATACCTTTTCTGAAATGCAAAGTTAACTAATGAATGCAATCATTTTAAAAGGTGCGGCCCTCCGCTAACCTCCGCTCCCACAAAGTGGCCCCCGAGCCAAAACAATTGCCCACCCCTGGTCTATGGAGTTCCTATGTTCCCCAGCACAATGCCAGATGGGACACCTTTTCATCAGTAGAAAAGTTGGTTGGATCCTCTCCAAAAAAACAAATGAACAAACAGAAAAGCTGTAGGCCCCTCTTCTCTTCTCTTCTCTTATCCAAGGAAGTGAGACCTGGAACACACACCTCATTGCTGAGTCACTTTACCCCTCAATAGGTTTTAGACCATTGCTGAAGGAACACACCAGGATATTTGTTCACTCTTAGATCCTGATATCATAATTGTGCCTCAAGTTCTGATATTGGACTAACACTGTGTGTTCTTCACCACCACCTGACTGTCTTCCAAGTTCTACAAACAACCCAGGCTTGAAATGCAGGCATGTCTCAATGGGCTTTACTCACAAATAGGAGGACCATGAGTAAGTCTTAGTCAGCTGTCTCCAATAAGTATTGAGGAAAATTAATGGCTAAGTAATGGTTGCCCCAAATCGGTATATGTTAAACATTCTCACACACAAAAATACACAAATAAATTATGCCAGTCTAATTAAACCTTTTCAAGCTTCTTGAAAACCATTTGATGTTTTGCCAGAGAAAGAGTCTCATTGTTCACTATTATTCAAATTCTTTTTTGTCTTCTTCCAAATACCCCAGAATATTTGGTGGGAATTCTAGTTTAAAGTATTCTCAAAGAATAGCAAGGAACATGCGGCATAATGGAATTAAGATCACAAAAAAATAATAATTTGTTTACCGTACTGAATTAATAAAAGCAATATTTCTGCCACTTCTTCAGGCATAATTGTAAAGACTTTTCATTCATGTCAAGATGCCTCACATCAGGTCAGACCATTGGCTCTTCAAAGGTTCAGGCAGAGAAAGGTATTTTCCTAAAAATCTGGAATCCTTCAGGTTGAGATGCCAGAGCTTGAACATGGGACCTTCTGCAGGCACTGTACATGCTGTTATCACTGTGCTAAAGTCCCTCCCAATCAACACATCATATGTTAAAGTGATGCAGCCTACTGCATTTTCTAAACTTTGTGGGAAATAATTCTGAAAACTAGGGAGTTTTGCTTCCAGTAAACAGGTCTCAGAGCCTATGCTCTGGATGGTTTTTTAGATAATGAAAAATCCTCTTTATTTTTGCTGCCAGAGTGGGAAAAAAAACCAGAATAAAACAAAACATCAGCATACATCTTAAACACTGCGCGACTAAAAGCAGAATTTCTTCCCAGACACTGTGAACATCAACACAGGCCCTTCTTTATATCTCTGTCTTTAGAGGTGAGGTGGATGGTTATGAGGGACCAAGCAAACTAGGGCTGTGGACAGACTACTGTTCTGCCGCACTACAAAAGCGCGCCAGAACAAGGCGGGGGGGAACTGCCCCACAGTGCGGCGTTCAGACGCCACCACGAGGAAACCACGCGCAGCATCCACACTGCGGGCGGCTTCCAGTGGCAGCAGAATGCCGCGCAGCTCGGCCCGCCCACGTGCGTTCACATCTGCTGGAAGCAGGCGGAACATGCACAGCTGCCGGAACACCACTTGGAAGTAGTGCCCGGCTGCTGCGGGAGGAGCGCACTGCTGGACGAGGTAAGTCCGGGGCGCCTCTGCGGGGCAGAAGTGGCAGTCTGGACGCCCGCTCTGCCTCTGCTTTTAAAGCGGAGGCAGAGTGGGCCAGACTGCCAGTCTGTCCTCAGCCTTGGGTTACCAGCCCCCAGCCCCTGTCAGGGCAGGGGATACGGCAATTGGGTCAATAATGTGATGCAATTTCTGGAAAAATCCAGAAGTGATATCATGCTTCTCTAGGAATTGCTGGAAACTCTGTCGTAAGAACAATAGAGTTTTCTCAGAAGTGATATCAGTCCTCCCTAGGGATTGCTAACAACACTGTGGTTTTATTTATTTATTTAATCAGTTTATATCCCACCCTATCCCGCAAGTGGTCTCAGGGTGGCTCACAACAAGATAACAATAAACATCAAATTCATTTAAAAAAAATTAATAATTCCATCTAGATAAAATTATTTAAAACAGTCCCTAATGGTAGCTTAATAGTTTCTAACCACAGTGCCTGCTGTGACAATGTCAGGGAGGGCACATTCTTGTCAATAATTGATGCCAAGTTGTTATAAGCAGTGCCCTAGGGCAGATGAGGCAGATTGAACAGGGAAGGTTGGTGTAATTTGGACATCCACCACCTCAGCCACAACCCAGGCAAAACAGCTCAATTTTGCAAGCCCTACAGAACTGTGATAAATCCCACAGGGTCCTGATCTCATCTGGGAGCATATTCTACCAGGCAGGGGGACTTCCTTCGGGCCAGCAAGGTCGAGGCAAGGTGGACATCCTTTGGGCCAGGGACTGCTAAACAATGCTGCTCAGAAGAGTGTAAGGCTCTTCAGGGCACATATGGGGAATGATGGGCCAGTAGGTATGCTGGTCCCTGACTGCACAGGGCTTTAAAGGTTAATGCCATAACTTTGAATCTGATCCGGTAGAAAACTGACAACCAATGCAGCTGGCTGAATATGTGTCCACATAGATGTCCCAGCTAGCAAGTGTGCCACTGGATTTTGTGCCAATTGAAGCTTCCAGGTCAGACTCAAGGGCAGGCCTGTGTAGAGAGAGTTGCAGTAATCTAACCTGGAAGTGGCCATTGTGTGGATAACTGTCATGAGGTCTTAGGGGAAGAGGTAAGGAACCACCTGCCTAACCAGCTGCCTGACCAGCTGAAGATGGTAAAATGTCAATCTGACCACACTGGTAACCTGGACCTTCACAGAAAGGGAATCCAGAATCACCCCTAGACCCCTTATTGTTGGGGTTGGTGTCTACGTGATTTCTAGAAAGGTGCTGTGTAACTTCCACATTTTCCTGGATGTCACATCATTGCTGATGGCCAAACCCCCACCATGTCCACTCCTCCTCTGGTATCTTGCTGGTTGCATGGGCAAGCACAAATCAATGTTTGCATGTTTGGATAGAACAGCAAAGTAGACTTTGCCCCAACGATGCGTATGAATGCATGAAGCTGTAATATGCTCAGTCTAGCTAGGTCAATATTATCTTACTACAACTGGCAACACTTCTCTAGGGTCTCAGAGTTGTTTCATATCACCTGCTATCTGATCCTTTTAACTGGCAACACCAAGGATTGAACAAAGGCTCTTCTGCGGAGCAGGAGCTCACCCCCTGAGCCATAGCTCCATTTTTTCAAGAACTGAAGGAGAAGAGGGAGAGGGACTTTTTAAAAAGGACATATAGTGTTGCCCAGAATTACAACTAATCTTCAGAGATCAGTTCTCATGCAGAAAATGGCAGCTTTGGCAAGTGTACTGGCCTATACTCCACTGAGGCCCCTCCCTTCCCCAGACCCTGCCCTCCTCTGGCTTGATGCCCAACTATCCAAGAATTGCCCAACCTGCAGTTGGCAACCCTATGGAAGTTCAGGCATTCACACATAATTCCAAACCAATTTTTGGCATTATGTCAAAATAATCTCCCTGTGTTTCCCAGTCAATTAGCTCTATGGGGAATGCCTGTAAACACTGAGCCATCAACCATTTTCCGCATTACTAGTTCCATCAGCAGGGCAGAGATAAGAAAATGCTTCTATGAAAAATCCCACCTGTTCAGGAATGCCTAAGATTTTAAAGGAGAGACTATTGTTCATATTATTCACAGGAAAGTATGGGTAGGTCCCACACCTGTAGCAGAAAAAACTGGGAGTCCCTGGATAATGGATACTTGGTGGGTGGATCTTCAGGGTAGGATTTGGAGTGAGAAGGGACCTCAGTGGGGTATAATGCCTGAGACTCCACCCTCCAAAGCAGCCATTTTCTCCAGGGGAACTGACCTCTGTAAGTCTCAAAACAAGTTGTAATTCCAGATCTCCAGAGTTTACGTGGAGTTTGGAAAATTGAGAATATTTCTGTCAACATTCTTATCTTTGCCACAGAAACCCTGTCTTGAATTGCTGAATCGTTTCTGCCACCCTGCTATGAAAATGATCTGCGCTGCTGGCTGTGCAGAGTTCAAGACTGCCTAGGGAAACGGATGAGAAAGGAAATGAGATCTTTTTGTTAGATCGAAAGCTTCCTCTCCCATCAAAACTGCAAAACTAGTTGCAAGAGTTCTCATGCAACGATAACACTTTCTTTTATTAGACAATGACTCAGAATGAATCAGCACTTGCGGAAGCCAAACCCCGTTCAGCATCCTAGTTATACGCAGAGGTTTCTCAGTTAACCTCAAGGTTACAAAAATACCTTAAAACAATTTTCATTGATCAAAAATGCATTAATTTATAAACGGGATGTTGTGAAGAAAATAGAAAACTGATTTATTGCCTTGTAACTTGATATAAATCATTGCAAACTTCATTACCTGTGATGTGACTCCTTGGATTACACTACGATTCAGGCCTTAATTTTATTGTCCTTTTTTTTCCCTGTGTAATTAACTCTGCTCATCTTCTGCAACTCTTTTAAGTGTAAAAAACTGAAAGAAATTCTAGCTGAAACCGGTAGCAGGAACACAGAGTGCATTCTTCAGTCTCTTTTCTTGTACCCTGAAACCGAAAGCAACTATCCCACACTGTTAGTGTTCTCCAAATGACTGCCCGGTTCTATGAGCCACTCTGGCTTGTTGGACGCACTTTGGTGTTAAGCTCTCGGCTATTTGTGTTTCCAGGTCTACCACTGGGTTTTAATGACCCTGGCTAACAATGGGTTGGATCCGGACTTAATTTGCCAATGTCAGAACAGAACTTCTCTGCCTCTTCCCTACCACTGTAGCATACTGATCTCCACAAAATGTCATTTCTGAGTGACAGGGAGCTTTCAGAGATGTCATGAAGGGGACCTGCAGCAGGAAGGGGAAATAAATGGGAACTGCCAATTCAGTTTGGATCCAAGCCAATAACTGTGTTTTGGAGAGAACATGCATGGTATTTCCCAACAGTGATGTTATAGAGGTAATTTGAGACGCGCTAGAGCGACTATGAGGAGTTCACACTTTGTAATCCCAGGATCAATACTCAAGAAGCTGGAATAATGCTGCTACGGGAGGCAGCCACAGTGGTATGGTCTTGGCCTTCTCATGGGACCTCACAGCATAGGAAGGAGTGGCACTACTGTGACTCTTATGGCAACGTGTAATCTACTTATCCAATAAAAAGATTTCTGTTTCCTGTCTCTAGTCCACCAGGCTGCTTTCTTTAGGCTATCCAGCTGGTGCTTCCACCCACTTCCCAGTCACTCATGTCTGGGCCCCTCTAGTTTTGTCCTCTGATCTGGGATTCTTCCCACATATTCTAGTACCTAGGCCTGAATGTGAGCTTTATCTATTACACATACCTTGCTTTTGGTTCCAGTACTGGAAAAAAAGATGCCATCTTTCCTGATGAACCTCATTTTTACCCTCTTGGGAATTCTACCAGCGACTGACAGTTACAAACAAACCTTGGCAGTTACTGTATGTTAAAATGTCAGGTACAGTGGAGTTAGAGCCCAGGGATTCCAGTGTTACTAATCATGCAATGTGAGCCAGGTTCCTGGTAGACATGCAATTACTAAGTGTCCCTCTAAAGAGAGCAGATTTCCTTATTGCATTCTCACGGCTCAAACTCTATTGAGAATGATATTATCAAATGTCAGGGGACAAGAAGCCACACTGCCAGCCTGGAACAAGGCTGATGTTGCAGAAGACTTCAAGGGCAGATTGGGAGGTTGTGTTGTGTGTATGTGTGCTGGGGAGGGCAAAGGAAAGCCTACTTGGGTCCTGACAAGGAATGTCAGCCACAGTCCTTTTCCACTTGACACCTCTAAGCAGAACTGTCACCCATCTAGTTAGAGAAAGTCATGGGACAGATGTTTGATATGAATACAAGCAACCAGTTCCACCTGTTTCAGAGCCTCAAAGACAGAATATAAGCTTAAGAGAAATAGAAACATAAAGTCTGTCAGTAATTGAGTATTTACTGAAAGCTCCCTAAAAAATTAGCTAATATGTGCCTCCACAACTACTTTTCATGATCGTGTAAATAAGAAGAGGTTTTTACACCCTGCTTTTCTTTAACCTGAGAAGTCTCAGAACAGCTTACAATCTCCTTCCCTTCCTCCCTCTATTAATAGGCACCTTGTGAGTCAGGTGGTGCTGAAAGAGTTCTGAGAGAACTGTAACTGGCCCCAGGTCACCCACCAGGCTTCATGTGGAGGAGTAGAGAATCAAACCCAGTTCTCCAGAATGGAGTCCACCACTCTTAACCACTAACCTCACTGGCTCTCCTAAAGGAAAACATGGCCCTCTTAACATCTCATCAATGGCATTCAAGTTGCTGTGAATCACCTTCCCTCATTCTCAGGCACGCATACGCACTGAGCCACTGATGTTCAGCCTTATGCAAGTTCTACTTGTCACATTACACTGGCTCACTAACTTTATGAAAAGCTCTCCAAGTCAGTTAGATGAATTCCGCCTGACAACAGGGCTTTACCAAGGCTCAGGATCCTTTGACAGGCCGAGCACTGTTCACCCTATAAACCTAGTCCGGTGGCATATCACTCCACCTTCCCCCACAAATACGAAAGGCAAATAATTTCATTATTTTAGCTACAATTGTCTCTTCTGTCAATAAAACATGCCTTGCTATGCCCTGCTGTCTCTTTTTTGCCAATAATCTGCTACTGATGAGCAATTTATTCCCATGTGGTCTTAGACAGTACAACTTGGCATCCACTGCCTTGGATTTATTATGATAGCATCTACTTGGAACTATTTTTGTCCCTTGTATTTTATTCCTAACACATGCCTCTCACCCTTGATTATCTTTTACACCTCTCTGTTTATTCACAGACTTCCCCTCCCTGCCTCAGCTTGTGCTATATTTGCTGCTAAGTGGCACGGATAACCCTAGAAGCATCCATCAATATATCTTTGACAAAGGACTGCATTTCCTCTTCCTGCCCTTTTCCTGCCTTGGTTCATCTCATTTGATTTCCTTGAGCACCACTGCTGTTTATCTCAACTTTCCCAAGCTAAAATGGAGCAGAGTGACCTGGGTTCCACTCAACCATACCTTTCATTTGCCATTGGTCTCTGTAGGTAAAAAGAGGTGCTCTTTCACTTCCACTTTCAAAGCATGGGCTATTTATGAAGCCAATTCCACCCATGCTCAGAAGGTGGGACACATCAATGAAAAATGTTCGGTTCCAATTTAGGGAGCATCGGCGTCACCGGATATTTGGTATACCTGAGTGCAGCCCACAGTTGAGACAGGGAGGAGGTTCAGCACACTGCAACGAGGCTCCGAAGGGCAAAGGGAGCTAAAATTCTACAGTTCTATAATGTTGCAATTTCTAAAATTAAACCTCCTCATGCTCTCTGGCTTCCAGAACTTGGAGCGACCATATGAAGCCTGCTTTGGCGGGGAAGGCAGGATACAAATTGAACTAACTAAATAATAAATAAAGGCCAAACCATATGTGACATGCAAGATCCGTGGTTAAACCACCAGGCTAGGATCTGGAAGACTCAGATGGTATTCACATGACACTTCCCCACATTACTTGCCGTTGATGCTGCCCCTTCCCAACCAACCCCTCCTCACACGCTTCTTCCTCACTGCAGAAATGCCAACTTAAGAGAAATCTTGCCGAGCCCTCTTGGGGCCCAGCAATTCCCTCCTCTCCCCAATAGTCATTAAAGGGGGGGAGCCCTGCACAAGGGCCAAAAGGAGGGAGGAGAGCACCAGAGCTTAGCACTGCCAGTTTGGAAGGCAGTGATAAGCTCCCCATCACCACCCTTCAGTCTGGCTCAGGGCAAAGCTGGCATGCTTTCCCCTCCTTGAGTCAGAGCAAAGGATGTTTTTCTTTGCTCCAGCTAAAAGGAAAAGCCTGGGACCCCGTAAGACATGCTAGGAATGAAAGCAGTGTTGCGTGGAAGCTCCCAAATAAAATAAGGGCATGTTGTATTCCATCCAGGGGGAAATCTCAATGTGAAAACAGCCTTGGATATTTGGTTTGCTTCGATATACCATTGTATAGGGTGCGGTCACACATGCCAGATAAAATGGGGGGGCGGGTGAAGCGAGGCTATTTCCTCTGGAGAAATTTGACCCGAAGTTGCATGATCGCACCTCCCTTTGAAGCTGCGGGCACAGTCCGTCAGTGTGTCATCAGATGCAACTGTGAGTGAGTCGGGGCGTTTTGTGCTGTTTGTTTTCCATGCACTTAAACGAGGGATTGGTGAATTGCACCTCCGCACTGAGGGCTCCCTATGGAGTTTGCAATGATGCACATACTGTGAGAGAGGAGGGAAATAATGGCACGGAGTCGGGATGGTTTGATCAGACCACCCCGATGCCATGGGAGCGTGCTGGAGTGATCAGACAGGGGAAAGTCCGTCCATGGCCTGTTTCCTACAGTGCCTTTTAACTCCACTTCTGCAGCGGAGCAGAACAGGTTGCCAATGGCTGCAGGATGCTTCCCATATGCTGTTGTCTGATCGCACCCTTTAAATCCGCCCGACATAGGGCTGTCAACCTTCAGGTGGGGCCTGGGGATCTCCTGCTTTTACAACTGATCTCCAGCTGACAGAGATCATCTCCCCTGGAGAAAATGGCTGCTTTGAAGGGTGGACTCTATGGCATTGTACCCTGCTGAGGCCCCTCTCCTCCCCAAACCCCGCCTTCTCTTGGCTCCACCCCCAAAGTCCCCAGGTATTTTCCAACCTGGACTTGGCAACCCTAGCCCGACATTTGCGCCTGTGTCGAACTAATTGTGTGTATGATCGCAGCCATGCAATTCTTTTAGTGGGTGTTCTACAAATGCACAGGACTGCCGGTACACAGAAGTGTAACATAGCCCCCCGAAAGGAGAACTTTGATATGTAACTCCATTAAAATGGATTTGGGGGCAATATTTTACCGATGCCCATATGTGCACCCGTGACACAAAGGAGAAAATAATGCAAAAGGGCGATGACAAGAACTAAACACTTTTGCAAACTCTGCATGATCCAATCCCAGAAGTAACATTTAGAAAAAAAAAATTCTGGGTAAACCAGAATTGAGGAATATGAGGAATATAAGACAAAATGAAATTGGCAGAGTAATAATATTTTTTAAAAATACAGAAAATCAGTTCCAGTTCAGTTTTGTTTCTTCAGCTTTTAAGCAGCTTCTTCTTTCAGTCCATTTGCTAAATGAATGAAGACAGCCAGCATAATTAAAAAAGATTTGGATGAAGACAGCTGCACTGCTCTTCAAGCTGGGATCCTCCATTATCTTCTGCTTGGGTCACAGTTCATTTGCAGATTGCATGCAGAATTCTAAAATCTTGGGGGGGAAGTTCAAATCATTTTTTAAGCATTCTAAATGTCCAAATTTTTGAACATTTAATATGGGATTGAAAAGGTTTAGAACATGTACATTCTCATATTGAACCTGCCATCCCTCATCTTTGTTTTGTGCCATGTAATCCACCTTGAGTCTCATTGAGAAAGGTGGGCTATACACAAAAGCAAATAAATTTGTTCTGTTTTCAAGAATAAATTTTAAAAGAGGTTTATTCAGTTAAGGTAGGGAAGGCAACATGGTATAGCCCAATCTTGTGAGATCTCAGAAGCTAAGCAGGGTCAGTACTCGGATGGGAGACTGGCTGCAGAGGACGGCAAAGTCAAACAACTTCTGCTTCTCACCTGTCTTGAAAGCCCCTGGCTGGGGTCACCATAAGTCAGTTGCAACTCGACGGCACTTACATACAACCTTTTGGTTGTCCTGATCCTGGCAAAAAGAGGGTGGGGAAGCTGTAGTGTGTATCTCCCTATAGTTCCACCCTTGTGCAGTCTGCCTGCCATCCTGACTTCCAAAGCATAATGTGTTCATGTTAGTTAAAACTGAATTTATCTTTTCTGGAACTGCCAACTGGAAACCATAGTTCAGTTCTGATCACGCACCGTCAGCAGGATGAATGCTACCAACTGATGAACACCAACTACCCAAGTGCAGACACAACATACAGATCCTAACTTAGACTATTCTGAACGTTCCTCCCCTGCCCATGATGACCTTGAGAATACACAAGGCAAGCGAGTCTGTGAGCATGCACCAGCAAAGGCTACTTAGACAGTTTCCATGTTGAAGGCTGTCACTGTGCAGATGCAAAACTACTTGCAAAGTTGTTCTTTTTCAATTGCAAGCAGACCTCCAAAATAAACATGTCAGGTGTTTGAACCAGCATTGATAATAAGAAAAGTTTGAATGCCAATTGCCTTCCCCCCCCCAAAAAAAGTTCACAGCATCCCTCCCTTCAGTTATGTCAACTTAAGAATGCATTCCACTTTCAGAATAAGGTGCAATCTATTATTTCACAACATTATTTTGGATAAGCAATCACTGCTGTACTTATGGATGCTTTAAAACTGATTATTTCAAGGACAAGTGAAGGTGTAGACAGGGAGTGAAAGGTAGGCGGGGGCAGATATGTGAAGGAACAGGAGGAGGATGGGCATCATGAAAATGGGGGTGAACGATAAGAAAGAACAGGAGAAGTAGCTGGAAAATAAGCAGGTGGCTAGAGCAATATGGCACACAAATGTTACAAAATCTGGCATTTACAACTTTGATTTTTTAAGTGATGCATGCTGGCTTGCAATTTGCCTATTCGATCCCTATGCCAAGAATATTTCTGAGAAGACAACTCTGCCCCATTAAGGAGTTGACAGTTTTTCAAGACTTCTATTCTGCTTCCCACAATCACAATATTAAAGCCATTTCCTTCACAGTAGTAATTTCTTAGCTTCAAATGAAGCTGATTAGGCTGATGCAATGATTTACCTGAAAAGTGAGCCATGGAAATTGCAACAACAATGCCATTTAAAAAAAACCACAAAAACATCCCAGGTAACCAATTGAAATGAGTCGAAGCTATTCAGGGATATTTTTTGGCTGTGTAAATCATTCATTTCCCTTGGGAAGTGCAACACATCATCCAGCATGGACCACCTTCTGCTCTAAATTCTAATGATGAACATGGTTTTGGTTGCTCATTGAAGACCCTTAGAAAGTTATCAATATTTCATAACAGGGTATAAAAGCTAATAAACTACAGCCTAAAAATGAGCAGTGACTTTGGATTGCTATAAAGTTAAAGAGATACAAGTACCCACTTCCCCACCCCACAGGGGTTGATAATCAGACATTTATTCATGAGTGTATGGAGAAAATCCCAAAGCCCCTTTAGAGCCAGAAGTAATTAATATAGCAACATTGACACATCATTGGATTTTACGTTTTAATCATTCACGTTCTGGATTTTCTGACATCAATGTGCAGATCCAGCTTTATCCCAAAACAATGGTACAAAAGAGAAATTACAGGAAAAACGGGGACCTTTGTTAAAGGGGATTTACTTCCAAGTAGATGAATAGGAAGACCTTGCCTGTGGAGAAGGATTTTAAGGAGAATATAGAACTTTATAAAGTGCCATGTCAAACCCTAGTTTCAATTCCACTAGCAGCTGAATGTGTGAAGAAAACGAAACAGTAGGATTGCTGAATTCAGAAACCTCTGTACTCTTGAGCCGATAATTGCCCCTGTTCCCAAACCTCCAAACCCCTAAGGAAAATTAGTTACTAAGGGGGACACAATAAGCTTGGAGAATGGTATTCAATGACTCTGCTCCACTTTAGCATTCTTTACAATTCTTTACAATTTTCAGTAGGCAAAACCCAGGATGCTTTTGAATGTCCTGCTGTTTTGACCCCCAATTCCCCATTTTGAGTTTGCATGTCCCTTGTGCAAATCAAATCTGTGATTCTTTAGGTTGGTGCCATTTTGTGTTCTTGCAGCAAATTTTCTCCAGAAAGTGTATGCATTTTTTCAAGGTCATTTGGACATTAGCTTTACTGTACCAATTGTGTTCAAAAAGAGGAAGACAAAAAACATCTACAAAACCAGCAGCAGAAAGTGAAGGATCGTATCTATTGGGAACCTAAAAAGAAATGTGATCAAGAACACCCACTCACTCATCACAGAGCTTGGCTTACACTTAATTTTAAAATTAAGTAAACTTTTTCACGTATGTAATACAATGCGATGTGTGGTATATACACTGTAATTCAGAAAACAAGAACAAAATACAAGTCCACTGTCAGGACATTTGAAAATCCTGAGCTGCACATCTGCATCATTCTTAGTAGTTTGTAGCTTGGAAAGAAGACTTTGTTTGGTCTACCTTGCTATTGGTATAGAACAAGATTAAATTGCAAACCCATATAGAGATCATACAACTACTCTCCTGGGTCCTCTGGAAGTAATGGCTGATGCCCTGGGGGTAATGGTGGAGGGGGACACAAGGAACAAATTGTTATTAGCTTCAGAGAAAGATGTATTTATCGTTCAGCACCGCCGGAAATCTATAACATGCCGAGGTTGACCCTTATATATCATGCTAAAAGAAAAGGCACCAAGAACTATTATTTTACTGGCTCTGTGGACTAAGCTATTTCTTTTTCTACACCTTTATCATTTGCTAAATTCCTCCTGCTCCCTTCCACTTTTAACCCCATAACATTCTCTTTTTCTTTTTTTAAAAAAAGGGGGCAAACTTTTGTGTCAAGCAAGGGAGTTATTTTTCATGCCCTTTGGGGCTTGTTTTGTAATTTTCACTACAGTAAGAAACGAAACCCACCTTTTGAGCTCAGGTAATTTCTTTGAGTATTGACCCTTTATTAGAAACAAACTGTCCATATGACCTGCTAGCTAAGTGTGGACTTGAATTTCTAGGTGATGGGCTCAAGCTCTGCTCTGATCTCTGAGTCACTGCAATTCTATGGAAATTGGTCTTAAGGGGCCCAAGTAGCTTCCTTGCTATCGGCTAGGGTTGCCAATCAAGGCAGGGCCTGGAGATCTTCTGGAATCACAGCTGATCTCTAAGAGATCTCCCCCAGCCTCTGAATGGCCTTTGGGCTGTAATAAATACTGAACTGAACTGACCTCTAGACTTCATATGACAGTAGGGGGGTGTGCTTCAAGGAAAAAAGAATCATTATAATTTCAGTTCTAGGCTGTTGGGCTGAAACTTTTATTGTGATTGTCTATTTCCAGGTAGGACATTACCATTTCAGGTTCAAATCTGTGTGGTTTCAGAGTTCATGACCATTATTTCCAATAGGGGGCAGTGTATATGAGATCTGGAGCAGTTGTTTATAATTATAATGTCACCAGATTTGTCAAGAACATACCTCCCCCCTTCCCCAATCTGAAGACTCCCCAGTCAAGTGAATTGGTCCACACCCCACCCCAAGTAGATGCCTCTCAGCCCAGACTCAGTTCTCTCCACTGATTCCTAATATTGTGACCAAGCAGTAGCTGAGCAGAAGTCTGTCTGTCCATGAAATTTAAAACAAACAAACAAAAAGTCTGCATTTGCCTACTCTTATAGAGACTGGGTGACAATTTAAAAAATATTCTTACCTTTCCACCAAAAACTCTGCATTTGTCGTCTTTCCTTGTTGTGGCCTGTTTGTTTCCATTCACAAAATAAGAGTGGCTTCCTTTTTAGATACCCCCCCCCCCAATTACTTTTTGTCAGACTGCCATTATGGGGACATAGAAAAACAAATGACAGGAATGCCTACTGGCAGGGCTTTTTTTGTAGAAAAAGCACAGCAGTAACTCATTAGCATAATAGGTCACATCCAACAGTAGAAACTCATTAGCATATTAGGCCACATCCCTGACAGTGCAGCTCCCTCCCAGAATTAGCTTCTCCAGGTGCCCCGAATGGGGAACCCGAGGGAAGGAAGGCAGTTTCTGGATCAGCTTCCCCTAGGGTTGCCAAGTCCGGGTTGGAAATACCTGGGGACTTTGGGGGTAAGCCAGGAGAAAGTGGGGTTTGGGGAGGGGAGGGGCCTCAGCATGGTACAATGCCATAGAGTCCACCCTTCAAAGCAGCCATTTTCTCCAGGGGAGCTGATCTCTGTCAGCTGGAGATCAGTTGTAAAAGTGGGAGATCCCCAGGCCCCACCTGGAGGCTGGCAACCCTAGCTTCCCCAGGAGGGTAGGCAGTTTAAACTGACTTCCCTCCCTGGATTGGCTTGGCTTCCCCAGGTGCCCTGCAGCTTGCAAGGCTCCTGGATAACCCGAGGGGGGGGAGGCTGTAGGCATGGCCAACTTGGAAGCCAGCCGGAACTCCGTTCCTGTGTGTTCCTGCCCCAAAATAGCTCTCCCTACTGGGAACAACACAAGAGGCTTGAAGTCCCATTGGATATAATGGGAGCCAGGAATGCCAATTGACTTGCATAGGTTCCATTGGAATACGTTACAGCAAACAAAGGCCAAATCTACACCTCCCCTCTGAAGTAGTTTGACTGCTGTCTTTTCCTACACTCATTTCACACTGGTTTCAAATTTCACTTTGTTTGTTTTTTTCCCCTGGGTCTGAAGAGCAGTAAGCAACAGGATCTGTTTAAAGCAGTATAGTGCTAGCTTGACTACAAAAGGGCAATTAATGAATGTAGACGGTGATTTTTAAACTAGAACAAGTATGGCTGGAAACTATAAACAGGTAGACTTTTTTTTTTTTTTTGAAACTAGAATGATTCCTGCAGGAAAGTCAGATGTAGATTTGACCAATATGACAATGAAAATGTGGAATGGATTACAAGAAATCTGCCCAGGGTCTGGAATGACAGCCTTCAGAGTGGGAAGACAGCACACAGGACTGGAATCACTGCTCTGATGAATGCCATTCCAGTTCCAGACTACTGACTTCAGTCACAGGGGCTGTCATTCCCCCCAAGGGCTGTCATTCCAGTCACAGAACACTTAAGCTACCCCCCAGAGACGGTTATTCCCCTTTGGGGGTTGTCATTACAGGGCCAGGCAAAATTTCTCTAAATCCATTCCTCATTTTTGATGCGACTTTTGTTTCTTGTAATGTACTTCAATGTTTTATTACATCCAGTCTCAGCTCTCTATTTATCCAGCTATAGAGGAACAAAAGGGCTGTGCCTCCAAAGGCGGGAGGGAAAGAGAACTGCCCTCTCTATGGCCCAGTCTGCATCTAGCATTTGCTCCGTTGTTTTACCAAACCCACAGTGGAACAGAAAAAGATGCGGCTCAAAACCACATTCAAATACCCTGGGCCAACGCTATACTGACTGCAGTCACCCCTGAATGGCCATAAAATGGCCAAAAATATATGCAGACAGCCACCATAAAACCAAGAGATCAAATGAAGTGAAAGTGGCATGCAGTTTGGACACTGCCTTAAATTTGACAATCAATTAAAGTGAAAGTGGCATGCAATGCAGATGGGAATTTCTGTTCCGGTGTGGGTTTGGTAAGACAGCGGAGCAAGTGCTAGATGCAGATTGGGCCTATGACTTGTCTCCAAAGGTGATTGGCTGCAAGCTCTCTGTGCTCTTCCCCTGCAAGGCTCCAGTTGGAAGGGAGAAATGTCATTGCTCAACAAATCAGCTGACTCAAGGAAGAACACGAGCACAAGTTGTCTGCTAGTAGCACCCGAAGTAGAAAACAACATGGACTTCCTCAGGGAGGGTAGTTTCATTTCACTATGAATGGAAAAATATCCTTTCCCCATTTTTTTTTAGCATATGAGCTGCCAAAGGGAGCATGCTCCAGAACATTACAGTAATTATCCACAACAGTGATTTCAGTTTGTATCTTTGGCTCAGGTATTTGGTTATGAACATTCTTAGATATCAGTCCCTCTGTTGGAAATTACAGTTTTCTAGGGTAGACTATACAGCTCACATCCCCGTCAAGCTCCCTCCCCCCCTCCCTCCCTCCCCCAAACTCTATTCTCCCAAGACACCATCCCCAAATATCCAGAAATTTCTGAAGCCAGCAGTACCCTTATGGATTTAAAGAGCACGATCAGAAAGCAACATCTGCCTTCTGTGCCCCAGTTGTCGCCACCCCATTCTGACCCGCCTTGGAAGCAGAGTAATCAGGCACTGGGGAAAGTCCTGGCCTTACGGACATCAGTGCTTTCAGACTGCATTTTAGGACATCAGAATTTCCCTGTTGCAAACTGAAGCTAGCTGGGATGTGTGAACCATCAGGTCCATCTCTGCCTTTTGGGGGGGGGGGGTGTTGTTGGCAATATGTGTCTAAGTGCATAAGCGCATATGCACATGCGATTCCATTTTTTTTTAAAAAAAAATGACCACACATCATGTTCCATGGTTGAGGTGCAGCAGCAGTATGGCTGCTTGGCTATGGGACGAGTGTGTGGGGAAACTGCCTCAGGGTGTGCGGTCTGGTCAAATCTTCCCGCTACAACTTAAACCAGTGCGATTCATAGTGCCACCAGACCATGCCAAGCTTGTCGTCTGACTGCAGCCTAAAATTAGTAAAAAAGTCCCAACAATATTCCTAAACAATGACAGATGGACAGGCAGACAGAAACACACACTCATGCTTACACAGAGCAGGATTACTCCTAGAATAACATGATCAATGGCGGTGGAAAGTGCCATCAAGTCACAGCCAATTTCCCATAGGGTTTTCAAGGCAAAAGACACACCGAGGTAGTTTGTCATTGCCTGCCTTTGCCATAGCAACCCTAGACTTCCTTGGTGGTCTCCCATTCAACTACTAACCAGGGCTGACCCTGCTTAGTTTTCAAGATATGGTGAGATCAGGCTTGCCTGGGCCATCAGGTTAGGGCACCATGAACAATACCACAGCAGAAATTATTAGTGAGCCAACACAATTGTTACCTCTCATATTGTAATATACAAAGTTGTCCCTGTGCTTTCCTAAGATCAAGCCACAGAAGCATTATTTCACAAACTCATAGGAGAACAAAATCTCTGTCCCTTTCATAAATTCAATCCCATCTTCCTTTGCAATTCCACTAACATCCAATGATTATTTCTGATTATTTATCATAGGGTATGGGTCAGAGAGTATTAGAAATTGAACTTAAGTAGATCCAGAAGGAGAGCCTTAATTAATTCAGTTGCATCCAGAGTAAATGTTCCACAAATGGAAAGGATGATGTCATCCCTGTCGATTCCCCCCTTCCTTCTGCAGACCTCCAGTGTCCCCCTGAGTGTCTCTCGCCCCCTAGAAACAACATTTCAGGGAGATCCGTGGGCTGCTGTGCAATGGGGATGGACAGGAAAGTTCCTGATGGAAGTGCCTTCCTTTATAAGAGGACTTCGGGAGGTAAATAAGCTTCTTTTGCTGTTTCCTCAAGATCTCTGCGGAACAATTGCCATCATCCCAAGCAGCTCTGTGTGGTAGGGGAGGCATCTTCATAGGTGGCTTTAAAAATTACCTATCAACTTACATCTCCCAAATCATTCACATTTTTAAAATCACCATTTTTATTAACATTTATTCCTTGCTCTTAACCCAAAGCATCTCAGAGGGGCTTAGATATACGTTTTTAAGACAGTCTCCCTCAATCATCATACAAACAATCTGACAAAAGCAGCCTCTTCCCTGGTGTAAACTCTGAGAAATTTACATATAGCGCACAATGTGTAAGAAAAGTTCAATGTAAAGCTGCCATCGTTGGAGGCTTCAGTTGCATCTGCACTATATGGTTCCAAAAATGAGAAGCAATAGGATGAAGTGAGAAAGAATTTCTTACTTGCTGGTGCTAAGGTGTTGTACAAGGTACAACATCAAGGAGTACTGGGGGGGGGGGGATCAAAAGCAGCAACATTATATTGGGGGGGTATACCCACTGGTCCCACTTTGGTGTACTTCCGGAGATGTAGGACTCAACCCAGAACTATGAGACAGATTATGACTTCCTGCTCCATGGACTGCAAGACCACAGACCAGAGTATGTAACCGCAAACATTTCAGAACATTAGCCGGACTCTGCACAGTAATGAGAATCAGGTGATTCCAGACAGCCAATCATGTACCTTCCAGGTATATACCTCCTAAGTCTGTGCTATTCCATTAGCATGGGCTCCCCTTCGTCCCGCAGCGCCGTGGCATGGGGAGCCGGTTTGCCGCCTCGCAGGACGCGAGGCAGCAACAGGGAACGCTGCGTGCGTTCCTCAGAGAGCAGGGGGCGTGGCTTGCTCTTTGACAGCCGTTGCCCCGCTCCCACTCTCTTCAGTCTGCTGCCGTGCTCGCCCACCCGCCCGCCCTGGTTGCAGTGTAGGCTTTCGCTGGTTGCCAATTGGGGCCAGGTAGGAATTTTTGCACCTCGTTCTTGTTTGGCTTGGGGACGGGGTGTTTTTTGCCTACCTTACACTGCAGTCGGTGGTTAAGGGCATAGGTGGTGGTCGGGATTAAGTAGATCGGTCACTAGGCAGGTTTGTGCAAGCAAGAAAATGGAACCGGTGAGTGCCTCACGGCATATCCCGATTGGGAACAGGAGGTCATCAGGAACCACCCTAGGGCCTTGCGGTCTGGGGAGGTGAATGGTTATCGCCTATGGGACCCTCTCAGACTAGGCTCCTCCCTGAAGGTCTGTGCAGCCTCAGGGGTAGGTGCCCCTGGGAGGGGGCGCCAGTATGCCGGGCCGCCGGTTACGAGCCAGAATCTGACTGGCTCAAGACTGGGGCTAGGTTACCCGCCCTTTACAAGGGCAAGGAGGTTGTGTCTGGGATTGACGCCTGCCTTGCCTGTTCCAGAGCTTGCTTAGTTTGCCCGTTGCTGCATGTTCTGTTTAAATAGTTAATAAAGTGGCCCTTGTTTAATTCCAAACTGTTGTCTGTCTCGTTATTCCTGCTGGGGTGGCAATGGGTTTTGCATCACCAAGAGAAGTAACTAGCTTTGTTTCCCCCTGGACCTTCTTTGCTGTCCTCCTGCTGAGTATCTCCCTTGTTAGCCTTCTGGTTAGCACCCCTTACCTTTCAGCCTCAGGGACTGTGGCATTTACTTTGTCTCTTGTCCAAGCTCCAACATAATCCTGTCCAGCCTCCTTTGCTTCAATGGTTTATCAGTGACACCACCCTATTATAAATGTGGAAGACTAAAACAGTGGTTTTCCTCTTTCCTCAAGATCCCAGGAGACAATTTTTAAGCAATTATGTGTGTGTTGTGGGTACTGGCTCTGCTGAGGCTGACTACTCCTCAGAGGAGGAAGAAGCATGGAGCAACCCAGCCTCCTCTTGAGTCACCCAGCAGATGAACCCTTAACAGAACCTGAGGGAGAAGAGACCCCAACAGCTGCACAGGAGGTGCAACCAGAGGGAGAGATTGATCCAGCGCCCGGCCCAGCACCCCTAGGTGGAGACACCCCAAGGCCAGAATCCCCACCTAGTTCTCCTGAGTGCCCCAGACGCAAGGCACACCAGCGGCTGGATGTACAAGAGCGAAGGAAAAGTGCCAGACTGCAGCTCTTGCAAAGGCAACGTGAGGGCTGTGAGTCTTGTCAGACTGACTCCCAGGGAAGGGAAGACCTAGTCATAAACACCCCTATGCACCGGCCTGAGCGCGGAAGCAACAGTGCATGCTCGGACCTGATCCTGGCTGTTTAGCATCCGCTCCTTGCTGCCAGCTCCTGCAACCTGTGACTGATTTCCCAGCTTTCAACCTTTGGCTCTGTTGTTTGACTCGATTTCAGACTGTGGATCCAGTTTCCAGTGCATGATAACCATGGTGACCAGCTGAGCCAGTACAGCGTGACTGAGTAGATGCAATTTATTGATATCTGCAGTGCCTGCAAATGTTGTCCCAGATCCTTCAGGCACTCAAAACCTGGTGCCTGACAAGTTACAAAAACAGTCTACTATGTGGGACGGTGGGCCACAGTCTGAGAAAGAAGTCTAATATCGCCACAAGTACATGAAAGTAGCTGAATGGTTATTTGGATCCCGGCTGAGATAAGACCATAATACCTCATTGATTTCGACTAACAATTTGCTTTCCAGTTACACTTTCAAGATCAGAGAATTAGGATACTTTCCCTTTCCTTTCTGAGGACATGAAGAAGCATGCCAGGAGGGGAAGCAACCCATCTCTCCCAATTCTCTTGAATTATGAAAGGGCATAGAAGAAACCAGCTCTAAAAGACTCTATTTTTGCATTCTCAAATGATAAGCAAGAAAGAACCGCTTAAACTAAAATCAGTGGGGGGAGGGGGGAGGTCATAAAAAAGATTGCCTCATAGCCTCATAAATAATGGAAATATAAATGTCATATGAACTTTATTTTATGGTGTAGTCAGCCTACTTTTTAAAAGAGAGAGAGAGAGAGAGAAGGAAATAGAAGAAAAAAGAGGGTTATTGTGAAGAGAAGGGGTACCTATTCTTTCTCACTGAGGATGGTTATTCATGCTTGGTGACATTCCTGACCTAGCATCATCTGCTTTCTATTGGCCCAACGTACCTGGTTCCTTATGCTTGTCATTTTCAAACAGAATTGACAAGATAAGGACTTGCTTCACTCAGAGCAGCCGGCTCTCTGTGATAAGCCCTCAACCTAATCCATACTGGATTTAAGATACCAAAGATAAACTCATCTTCAAAGCTGTCTGCATAAATGGAACTCTATCAACACCTTCAGCATTCATTCATTCAAAAACAACCTCTTCCCATTCTTGCCCTTTTGGACTCTCTGGGTTATCATAATCATCGAGCCTTCACACTTTCCTGGAAGCCACTGGTTCTCCAAATTAGACCCTGCTTGCCCAGTTAGACGTCCAGCAGTTTTCACAACTGGAATGAGCAGCAGAGGAAAAGGACATCAAGAGCATTTACTTATTTATGATATTTATAGCCGGCTTTTCTTTCAAGGAGGACTCAAGGTGACCAATAATGATAGCTGATACACAGACACGATTTAAAACAGCAACAACAACAAAATACCAGCCTCTGCTAGAAAACACTGTCTTTAAGAAATCTAACCCGACAAAGATATGCCTTAAACCTGGGGCTGCAAAGCCCCCAGTCAGGGCAGGCCCTGTCCCCTTGCTCTCATTGCCCACTGTTGCTCTGAGCAGTGGAGAGAGAGGGAAGGGGAAACATTCCTGCAATGCCGGCTGCAGTGTTGTGTGAAGAAGAAGAAGAAATAGTGGTGGTAGTAGTAGCAGTAGTAGTAGTAGTGACGTGATAGATCTAGGAATCGCCATAACTCTATAATAAAACCATAGTGTTCCTGGTGATTCCTAGAGCCACCTACGTCATTTCCAGGTATTTTTTTTTTGCCAGAAGTGATGCCACATTGTGCCCCCCCCATCCCCACCCTTCCCACCATATGCTAGTTACTTCATGACAGGCCTACATAGACAAAGTGCCCTGATCACAGGATCAGAGCTGCCACAAAGATGATCCTTCAAGGATGTGGGACCGAGACTGTGAAAGGCTTCATACCCTTGAAGATCTTATAGCATCCTGTAGCCCAGAGGTGCTGCCTTATTTGTGGGTAGCCCTAAATAGCGGGGCACCCCCACTTCTGACCTGAACCAGAGACCCACAATATGTTAAATATATTCAACATGTTAAATATATTAAAGAAAAAGAGGGCACGGATTTTGGATATTAATTAGATATTTTATGAAGGTTCATATCTAGGGGGAAGGAAATCTCAAAAGAGGACAAATGATGGGGTATGGGCTGAGGAGGGGAATCATACTTAAATGTGCTGGACAAGCCACAGTAAAATGTTCCTTAGCGATACCCTGCAATCCATTACTTTTTTACATCTCACAGAACTGCTTCTTGACACTTTCCCAGTGATATGAAAGTTGGGCACATCTAACATATTTGCCACAGCTTTGATTTTAGCCCTTAGTTGTTATGACCTCCCAGTGCCCTTTGATAACGTTTTTTTAAAGTTAAAATGATACATTATTAAGAGTATACAAAGGGATACACACATTTAAAATGGGAATGATCAACCTACCTTGGGGGTTTTTTTGATCTTCACCAATTTTCCCCTTTTCTAATTCAAACATCCAACTAATGATTACCCCAGGAGTGATGTACAGGAATGTTCTCAGCAGGTTGTCAAAAAAGGTTGACTTTCCTCAAAGCCTGATGGAAAAGTGTTCAGCTATTACAGCCTCCCACCTAGGTGCAGGCTAATTAGATTAAAGGTAGAAGATCAATCAAGCTGTACTGTCTTGGCAAGATTAATTACTCAAGCCCTCTGCAAATTAATTATTAGCATACAGCTTTGAAGATGGGGAAATCCAGCATATTCAAGGAAGGAATCACAGACAGATATGACACACGTGTGTATGCAGGCACACGAAAGTGAAACATGCCCTAACTTAATGGAGATTTATTACTCTTATATGCTCCAATAATAACATCTACTCCTTGGTTTCAAATACCTTAACTTATTAGAATTAAATGCTATTCCACTTCAGGGCCGCTCAAGATAAATTTCAGTCTTGCGACATACAAGTTGTTGAGGATTTAACAAAAAAGGGGAGACACACAACTTTGAAAGATAATTTATAAAAGAAGTACAAAAACTTTGTTGCCTGCTTTCGAATGCTATGCTAAACAAAGTCAAGCATAATATTTACGTCCTTATGAAATCTGAGGGTAAGTGAAACCTACTATTTAACACCCACAAAAATATATGCATGGTGTTTTTTTTTTGCAGCGCAGGTCACTGAATCATTACTGCCCATTGCCCACAAAGGGGCTTGGCTCCAGTGATGAACAAGTGGAAAAAAGAAACAGACTTATAGAGTGAGGACAGATTGAACAAGCCGGGGCAAACTGCCCCACAGCGCAGCATTCAGATGCTGCCGCAAGGAAGCCACCCGCAGCATCCACACTTGGCAACCCTATGACCACACATCAAGGGAGGAGAAACTCCTCAAGTTTGTCCACAGAGCAGCAAACCACGTCTTGCCATTACATTGGCATCAATGCCTTGTGGACTGTGGACAGAGTTTTTAGACCCTCATAAAGAAATGCATGTCAAAAATGCATCTGCCAGATATACCTATGATAGTTTCTTTCTTGGAAAGCCCGCCGTCTCTCCAAAGAATGCAGGTATATGATAGAGATTGATCTGTACTCTGAATACCCTGGATGTTTTCTGTTTAAAAGCTGAACAGCCTGAAGATCTACGTCAAATGCACAGTTAAAGGAATCCAGATGTGATTATTCTCTACAAACTGCCAACATCATGGGATTCAGCATCAATTACGCATGTCAAAGTAGTGCCGGTGAAGTCGAAATCACATTAGGTGGGGAATGCATCTTCACACCAAAAAACACTAATTATTCTTGGTATTGGATTTCAACCTGAGCTGTCAGATAATTAGTCATCTAAGAAAAATAGGTGAGTCTAAACTCCCTGTAAACTTTTCACAGCCAAAAAAAAAAACCCCAGACAACTCTTGCTTGTTCAGCCCTGGTGTAGTGAGATGTGTCAACAGCATTCTCTTGTCAAGGTGGATATTATTAGGATCAAACTGACACTGTAGAAGCTTCAAATGGAATGCATTTTTCTTCCTCCAGGAATTAAAGAAAAAAAAGGAATTCGAAAGAGAGCTTTGTAAAGGAACAAACAACTCAATTTAATTTTTTTTTTTGTTTCAGCTGAGCTGAACGCAACTGTATGTGTTTCTAGCAGAGCAACTTCGTATGAATTGATACCAAACTGCTTTTATCACACCTCAACTTTGTGGCTTCAAAATCACAGAGAGTGATAGCTGTGACAACACTGTTCTCTAAGGTTAACTGCATAAAAAGATAAATGAACGATTCTGCAAACAAAAGCAACATTAAAAATCTAACATCATAGTAATTATTTTTTCCTGAATCATGACAAAATCCATTATTTGCTTTCAGTAGTGGTCAGATGCTTTATTCATGTATTAATTAAAATGTTTATATCTTGGCTTAAGGTGGTATTTATTTATTAGGCATCCATGTTCTTTGTCCCCAGCATCCGGGGTATACTACCTTTATGCATTCATGTTTAATAGGACTTGTTTAGCATTCATGGTTAATAGGACTTGTAATTCTACATTATGTATATTATGGTTCTCACCTGAGTAGAACCAGTTAAATTTGACTAGAGATACTGGTCCGGGGGGGGGGGGGGGCTTTCAGTTTCCAAGGGCCTTAGAAACCTTCGCTAAATCATGTTTTTAGTTCACATATTCAAAATCTGCCAAGTACACTCTAACACAAAAGAACAAGGAGTGCTTTCTACCAAGCAATAAATCATAACATTAAAACAGAAACTCCGAAAGTCTGGTATTGCTTAACATTTACCAAATTCTAAACTACATATGAAAGTAGATCTTACTGATCTACTGGCCCTGATCACAATTCAGTTTTGTGAATGTATTCAGTCTTTCCCCAGTCATCAAAATGATGGCATATGAAGTTTCAGAGGGAAACTTTAAAACTGGTCTTAGAACCTTCAGTAAAATAGACCACATGCTACTCTGAAGCTGAATTATTATTTATTTATTTATTTGCTCAAACTTTTATCCCGCCCTTCCGGCCGATGTATCAGAATCACTCGTAACACTTGGAATCCCCTCCCCCCCAAATCTCCCTCCTTATCTAAAGTATCGTACTGCTCCCGGCAATCACTGCACATTTATACTAGGTAGACAGAATGCTTTGCCACAGCAGAGCTGAAGGGGTGATTTGCCAATCTTTGAACACCTCTGTCATTGTGCCTCTAGTATGATTGAGACCATTCATCCCGTTTTGTTATTCTGTGACCAATGGTCATTGTGAGAATTTTGAATTCCCCACCCCCATTTTGAGCAAATAACAACTTGCCATTGAACCCGCAAGTAATTTTCTTTTTTGCTTTCAGATACGAGACCTGCAGTTACATGATCTGTGGACAAATTCATATCTATTATAATATCTTTGCGACAATCTCCTGCTAAGGATTAATCTGACACTTGTGTGATTTTGTTAGGGGCACAATTTTCTTTTCTCATCATTCTGTAACTGTTGTTGATATGTGTACTGTGATTTTATTAGGAAAGGGTAAGAGTCCAGTACCATCTTAAAGACTAACAAAATCTGTGGCAGGGTATGAGCTTTCAAAGTGAGCAGTGATTCACGAAAGCTCATACCCTACCACAGATTTTGTTAGTCATTAAGGTGTTACTGTACTCTTACTTTATTTTACTGCTACCCAGGGGTCATTTCAAGCAGGAGCTCGGGGGAGCTCAGCTCCAGGAGTTGGTGCCAGCCCCCTCTCCCTGCGGGGGAATACCTGCTTGTGTCATGGCTGCAGCAAAATGACCCCATCCCCTGGAAAGGTCCTTGTTCCTCTGACCAGCTTTCTGAAGGCTTCAGCCACCACTGAAGCTATCCTCCCAGAATAGCAGTATTTCTGAGGCTTGGATTAGTAACTGTCCCCTCTCTGCCAGCTCTTTCTTTTTTTTCTTCCTTTCCTTTCCTTTCCTTTCCTTTCCCCTTCCCTTCCCCATCCTCCCTCCCTCCCTCCCTTCCTTCCTTCCTCTCTCTCTCTCTCTCTTTCTTGCCTTCTGACATACTTCCAGAGATGTCAAGTGGTGTAGCATATGCAAATAAGGTATGCTAATGAGTAAAGCTAATGAGCTCCTGCACCTCTTTTTCTACGAAATGACCCCTGCTGCTACCGAAAGACTAACATGGCTGCCCATCTGTGATTTTATTGTATGGCTCAAGAACTCCGGTCAAAGGAGCTTATTATTAATACAGGAAAGAATTGTTCATAATTCTGATTTGAGTGGGCTGGGGGAGGGCAGATTACAATCCAATGATAAAATAAACACAGAGTATTTCCCCCGACAAACAAGGAGTTTACATGCCAAAGAGAGCCGAATAGAAATAATCTGCATTTGGGTCCATCATCTGAATATCATACTAATGTTGAACACAAAATGTTACAAGTAGCCACAAAAAATACTTCATCTTTGTACAGAATGATCTATCCTTCTTTTTTGCTGTAGCAGTTGTGGCAAAGTAGATTCTTTCCACCAGCTTAAGTTCCCATTTTTCCAGACATAACGGATGTGCACCTTGACTTAATGGCATTTCCAAACAAATATGATTGTATGCAAACAACTTACTGGACTCTGGGTCTGAATTGCCATCTCCCTCTGTTCGACTGTTAGGTGATGTCTGTTCATAGTACTCCTCTTGTGGGAAGCCAAGCGGTAATGGATGTGACGTACTTGCGGTGCTGCTGGGCTCGTGGTCTCCTAACCCACTGTCACTGCAGCTTTCCTGAGAGCCGTCTGGTAGATGGAACGTGACCCGGCGCTGTGACTGCAGAGGAGGAAAGGAAATTGCATTGTTTCAGCCACAGTAGACAATATTGACCCAGATGGACTAGTAATCTGACTTGGCATAAAGCAGAGTTGTGTGTGTGTAAGAAGTGATGTGACTTCAGCTACACAGGAAGTCTTACTTTAATGCATGATAGGCACATACAAGTTTCATCCTTTCCTCATCACATCTTTCCTTTGAATATAGTTTCACCCCATTCCTTATTTAGAGAAATGATCAATTTACTGGGCAATCATGAAAAGAGTTACACCCGTCTAAGCCCATCAACTTCAGAGAACTTAGAAGGGTGTAATTCTGCTTAGGACTGCACTGTAAAAATCCAAATGAGGTCCATCCTCATGCTTAAGAGGAAGTCCTGAAGCTTCTGCTGCCTCCCTATAAATCAATATTGGGATCTAAACCACCTGTTGATACTGGATCCCCCCCCCCCTTCCATAGATTTTGAGTGGGGAGGAGAATCTCCTCATTTTACTTTTCTCCTGAAAGTCTCAAAATGAAAGAATGTCCAATCTATTATCCGAACAAAAAGGAAAATAAGTGAAGGAAGGGAAACAGAATACTCTATTAAAAGACTAGAACTGTGGTCAGCTCAGATGCATCTTACTTTCATGCATTTAAGATATTGCCTACATTTCCTACACAGGGCCTGAAGCAGCATAGAGTATCATTGATAAAAGTTTGGTTTTTTTTAATGAAAAGCACAGAAATCAGTACAATCAATCAATCAATCGATACAATATTTTTTGTGCACCTCTCGCATCCTGTTGTTTTACTCTGCTGACTTAGAAAGATCACGAAGGGGACTAAAATAATTCAGCATGGGACAATCAATCAAAAAGTTGAACCATGATGAAAAAGGGTACCGAAATGACAACCCAGAAATGACAACCCAAAACACACAGTGGGGCCTTCAATCTGTTCTCTCACTGTCACTCACAATGCATCAAAACTGGTCTGACTACATTTTTTTCATTCCTCTTTCTTTATTGTCGCTGATTATTTAATACACATTTATTTAGGCATCAGTCTTCAATTCACTGCAATGTCGAAGAAGAAGAGGAGATTGGATTTACACCCCACCATTTACTACCTAAAGGAGTCTCAGAGTGGCTTACAAACTCCTTTCCCTTCCCCTCCTCACAACAGACACCCTGTGAGGTAGGTGGGGCTGAGAGAGCTCTTTCCCGAGCTGTCCTTGAGAGAACAGCTGGTCCAGAGCTATGGCTTGCCCAGGGTCATCCAGCAGGTGCAAGTGGAGGAGTGGGGAATCAAACCCGGTTCTCCCAGATTAAAGTCCACACACTTAACCACTACACCATGCTAGTAGAACCCGCAGAACTCCCTGACTGTGCAGTTTGGGCAGTGGCAGATTATCTCAGATGCCAATATTTTTTGCCTCCCATCTCCCCTACCTCAAAAAAATCCATACCTTTATATACACTAACATCATTAAACATTGTATGAGTGCAGCATTCATTTAGATGAACTCACATGCAATTTCAAACAGCAAATTAAAATATGTTTTCAAATCATGTTCGGGGGCAAAATGTCTGAAGAGCAGAATGAGGGCCCAGTTTGATATACACAAAGAAAAGATAATGGACTAATTCTAGAGAACCATCCTTTTATATTCCAAGGGCAAATATTCACTAGTAGATCTGTACCTAGTCAATTTATCCCCATAGCCTGCTTCACTTTTAGTTGTCCCCCTTCTAACTCTCTAGCCTCAATTCCACCCTTAGACAGGGGTCATTTGGGGCTGGAGTGAGGTGGAGTGGTGCTCCATCAGCCCATGAGTGGGCACTAGGGCAGCCATGGGCCGAATCAGCTTCTCTGATCTGATTTGGCCCAATGCTGAATTGGCACCGAAATTCGGAAGTGGCCTAAAAAGCAGCTGGAGGGGAGGAGGTTTGAGGGAGAGGCTCCAAACTTACAGGGTAGCTGCTAGAGCCTCTCCCGCAAATACCCACCAAGTTTCAAGAAGATTGGACCAGGGGGTCCAATTCTACAGGTAAAGTTTTTTCCCACCGTAGAGAACAATGGAGGGGAAGGGGCAACCTGTTTGGGGGCCCATAGAATTGGACCCCCTGGTCCTATCTTCTTGAAACGTGGTGGGCATTTTGGGGAGAGGCTCCAGCAGCTACCCTGCAAGTTTGGAGCTTCTCCTTCAAACCTCCTCTCCTCCAGCCTCTCATATACCCTATGAGGTTTTGCCATTGACTTCAATGGCCCATAGTGTATAATGGGGCTGAAACTGACATTCAGCCTGCAGAATGACTCCTGCATAGGCTGCCATTGCCGAAACTGACATGCAGGGGTCATTCGGCAGCCGGAACAGATGCGGCCTGATTTGGCCCGATCTGAACTGGGCCAAAAAAATTTATTTCACTCCCCTAGTGGGCACAAGTGGCAGTGGTGGCAAGTCCCTCCCCCAGCACCCAGTGGGCCTGTCGAGGAAGCAAGTGAGAAGGGGTTTAAACTTTAAACCCCTTCTGTTTAGAGTCATGCGGCAGCAATGACACAATCTTTCCATTGTATTCTATGGGGCCCTTCTCGCTTCGCTCCCCCACCCCGCCTTGGCAGGCCAGCTGGGAAAGGGGAGGCTTTTGAAGATGCCCCCCCCCTTTTGCTTCCCTTTCTAACACACTTCTGATGATGTCAGGGGTCATGGCATATGCTAATGAGTTATCCTAATAGGTATGTTAATAAGCTTCTGCACTTCTTTTTCTACAAAATGACCCCTGCCCTTAGATATGGATTTCTCACAAGAGTCTTTCACGTTTCCCATTTATTTTATGAAACAGTGATCAAGAGTCTCTTTACATCTTTCAGGGTGCTGTATGGGTACAGACTAGTTGATCAAGATTTAGGAACTGGTAAACTAGTTGAGATGAATAACCTAGGAGTTGCAAAGGGAGGGGAGTTAGAGCCCTTTACCTGATCCATGCTGAAATACTGTTCACAGCAAAGCTTTAATCTGAACCAGCATTTCTTCAGACTTCTTTAAAAATCCAATATTGCCTAGAAGTACCCTTAACTAGAAGTTTTGCCCAATATTCCTCAACTCCCACCCTAGCCTTTCTGCCTATAGACAGGTAAAGAACCACTGTGGACATTCCATTGGCTTCAAATAAAAAAAAAAACTGGGCATGAACTCCTCAAACCAAGTTGCTGATAGTACATCAAACACAAAATGAAACTAGTAGAATATTCATAGGCTCACACAGCAGTTGGGGGCTGCAATCCATCCTATCTTGCATGGTTTCCCAATCAAAGACAGTCCCCTGCCCCAGGGTGATGCTGACTCTAAAAAAGGAGGAGGGGGAGAAATGATTGGGCACTTCTCCCTCCACTCTTTCTATGGCCAATAACCGTGCAAAGAGGAGGGTTGGTTTCAGTCAGGGATGGGATGCATGGGATGGAAAGAGTTCACAACCCCTTCTCCCTGAACGCCATGGCTCTGGGAGGGAAAGAGTTCAGTCCCTTCTCCCTGCATGCCGTAGATCTGCTGTGAAATGAGGATCTGCCTGGATATCATTCCAGAAGAAGAAGAAGAGGAGGAGGAAGAGGAGGAAGAAGAAGAGGAGGAGGAGGAGATTGGATTTATACTCCACCCTTCACTACCCAAGGGAGTCTCAGAGCAGCTTACAAACTCCTTTCCCATCCCCTCCCCACAACAGACACCCTGTGAGGTAAGTGGAGCTGAGAGAGCTCTGACACAAGCTGCTCTTTTTCAAGAACAGCTGTGCCAGAGCTACGGCTTGCCCAAGGTCATCCAGCAGGTGCAAGTGGAGGAGTGGGGAATCAAACCCGGTTCTCCCAGATTAGAGTTTGCGCACTTAACCACTACACCAAACTGGCTCTCATTGGTTCTCAACCTTTGTGAGTATGAGGATGTACAACATGACAGTTGTACAATTAGGACCTGTTGATTGAGAAAATACACAATGACAAAAAGATCAAAATGGCAATGCTTAGTGATCATATGGATCACTGAACCCCTTGCAATAACTCCAAACTCCCCCCCCCCCCCAGATTGGGAACCACTGCATTAAAGAAACCCAAAACCTAGATAAGACCCAACCATGGGTCTCCCAGCATTTCACCTGGTTTGGCATTAAAACAGATCAAGTTTCTTATGGAAAGGGGGTCAAAGAGCATTTTAAGCTACTCACATTTTAGCAGCCTTAGTGATCCAGATCACCATATTCAGTACTCTCCGGCTGACATACTGCCACTTGTGTGTTCATGTCAACAACTACGACAAGCACACACAATATAAACAAAGAGATGTCATCCCAATTACATCCCTCCAAATGCGTCTCTCAATGGATATAGTGCTTCCGATTTACCTACTCCCAGTTGCAGAATGGCACTGATGCATTGGCTTCCTGCCATTCTTCTTGCTTGTCTTTATGCAGTTTCTGCAAATGACTGTGAAAGTGGTTTGATTGGGTGCATAAATGTTCCTTTGAACAAACTCCCCTTTCTGCCTTGGCTGGCTGGCTTGGGATGACTGTTGCTCTCTGATCAAGCCAAGAAAATATGGGAGAGCGGTAAGTGATGCCAGTTCATTATCTGCATCAGGAATGGTGTTCATATCTGCCTATTTGAGCAACAACATGCACATAAGACAGACTCAGTCTGTTAACTAAAGTCTTTTCTGCCCTAGCTCAACAAGAATCGAGCCAACAGTGAGGCTCCGGGTCATTGTCAATCTAGTAATTTCCAATCCATTTGTAGTACTAAACAAATTGTTCCCAAATCAAAGGATGTTCGTTCTGGATCTAGGGACTCCCATGTTACAGCCACTGGTTTGTATACATACCCATGTGGAAATAAAATTAAAATTATTTATTTATTTATTTAATTATTTTTTCCCGATTTATACCCCACCCTCCCCGCGAGCGGGCTCAGGGCGGCTTACATGGGAGCGTGGCCAAAAAATACTACATTAAAATGACTAAAAGCAGTTAAAACAGTTTAAGCAGTTAAATAAATTCCTATGACTAACAAGATTACAAGCAGCTTCCTATAACATCTTATCAGAGTGGCGACTCAGTGGTAGGTCTCCATATTCCCCCTGCCGCCCGCCAGGGCTATTTCGGGCCGGTTACATCAAAGGTGGTATACCTGATGGATGGAATCGTCGGTGGAATCGTCGGTGGCGGCTCCTATTCAAAAGCCTGGTGGAAGAGCTCCGTCTTGCAGACCCTGCGGAACTGCACAAGGTCCCGCAGGGCCCTGATCTCCTCTGGGAGCTCGTTTATTATTAATAATAATAAAAAACTAGTCACAGTCATAGTGAATTACCTCTCTAGGTTTTACAGCAGAATCCTATGCAGAATTATACCCTTCTAAACTAAGCCACGGTGGCTCAGAGGTTAAGATGCTGAGCTGCAGACCGGAAGGTCAGTAGCTCCGCAGTTCGAGACCCGAGTGCCCCGTGATGGAGTGAGCTCCCGTCTCTGGCCTCAGCTCCTGACAACCTAGCAGTTCGAAAGCAAGAAATCACAAGTAGATAAATAGGTACAACTTCAGTGGGAAGGTAACAATGTTCCATGAGCCTCGACGTTTAGTCATGCCGTCCACATGACCGCGGAAAAGTGTTTGGACAGTGCTGGCTCTTTGGCTTGGAAACGGAGATGAGCACTGCCCCCAGAGTTGGATTTGACTGGCTTTCGAGCAAGGGACATTTTTACCTTTACCTCAGCCAAGTCCTGACCTGGATAGTTCAGGCTAGCCCAATCTTGTCAGATCCTGCAAGCTAAGCACGTTCGGCCCTGGTAGGTATTTGGACGACAGGCCACCAAGGAAGCCCAGGGTTGCTACACAGAGGCTGGCAATGGGAATGTCTCTTGCCTTAAAAACCCTTCAGGGTTGCCATAAGTCAGCTGAGCCCTGATGCAAAACAAAGCAAAACCATGCAATGGACTTAGAAGCATGTCACTTTGTTTAGGATGGCATTGATATATTATTTGGTATTTTTGTATTTTGTATGTGTGTGTGTGCGTCTGCACCTGGAAGTCATGGCAACATCTAGTGACTGACCCCTACTGGGGGCCTGGAGGTTATTCAGAGAGGTGGCTGAATAAAGCCCGCCCCCACCTCCCGACTGCTGACATTCCAAGGAGGTCTCTCATCCAAGGACTTCCCAAAGTCAACCCTGCTTAGCTTCTGAGATCTGACAAGAGATCTGCCTTCGCTATCCAGGGCAGGGCAGGAGGGCATTGTTAATTATCGACCTTGGATTTTTTTTAAAAAAAAACCCCAACAACAACAAGCTCTGTTCATTTGTGCATAAATTGAGATTCTTTTCTTTGAAATAGGACCCTGACGAGCTTTCTAATGCAAATAGGCATATAAACCTAAACAGGAAGGGTGATGTGTTTGCATGTGGGGAATCACACGAAAAGTAAAAGAAGCAGAAACTGGCAACAAGAGCAAATTATGCATGAGGCAAATCCAAAATTAATTACAGAAATTCTCTATAAACCGTTGGGAAACCGGCCAAACAGAGAACAGGCCAAGCACAGGCAACCCAGGGAAGACGTACAGAACAGGGAGAAATCTGGCCAACCACATTCCTCGTATTGACAAAGTTACTCTCAAGTTTCTGACATAGCAAGTTCTTCCCACTCGACATTGAATTTGACATACAGAATAATGAGACGGATGTAAACATCCACTTTTAAATAAACCAAGTGAAGGCTTTTGTGCTCAGGAAATAATCCACATCATATTACAGTCAGATTATTTTTATACATCTCACATAAACTTGTTATTTAAGATCTTAGGAGCTGAGAAACTTAGAGATCAGTAAAAACGACAGTATTTAATGCCACATTTCCCTGACAATTTAAGAAAAATGACTTTGAAAACCAACTTGGTTTTGCTCCATAATTTTTCTTCCCACACTTCAACATTCTAAACAATAAGTAGAGGTTTTTGTGTGTGTGTGGTTTTTTTTAAAAGAATCTGCTGCCCAAATAATTGGGAGACCTTTTTCATAAATCAAAGGGGTTTTAATCAATTAATCTAAATGAGTAACTGACTAAATACTGCAGCCCTACAAAGGAAATCACTTTTCTTAAAGCTTCTCAAAGAAATGTCTCAAAGCTTTGACATTTCAAATTGTTATAATTTCTCTCCTGTTAATAAAAAGGGGGAAATTGCTTTTGTTCCCACAGACTCCGGAAGTGTGATGACAATTTTTCTAAGGAGTGTTAGATGTCAAAGAAGGATATATGCTCAACCAGGAATGTTTCGTGCGCAATCCTAATTGAAACAAATGAGGGTTGTGGAAGAACCCATCTGCATTCTTCTGCAAGTCCAATGCATTTGCACAATTTGTGTCCTAATTGGGGCAGTTGCTTGGGATAAGACAATAATTGCAAATTGACAAAGGCTTTCTTGCACTGTAAATTACTCACCTCCATTCAAATACCAATCAGAGTCTCAAATGACTGGAATTGATTTGATTTCACAGAACAGGTGCTCAAAAACATTGAGCTGTGCTACTCAGATGTTGGAATTGATGAACTGCTTGCCATTTAAAACAAACAACATTGTGTGTGGGGGTGTGCATAGTAGCGGCCAGGGCTTTTTTGGTAGAAAAAGCCCAGCAGGAACTCATTAGCATAATAGGCCACACCCAATATCAGAAACTCATTAGCATATTAGGCCACACCCCTGATAGTGCAGCTCATTAGCCTGTTAGGCGGGGTGCTGGGAAAGCATAGGGCAGCCATGGAAGGTTGCCTCTCCCCCCGCCCCCCCCCGAGCTTCTCCGCCCCACTTCAGCATCGCCTTTCTAGTCTCCCCCCAAAAAAAAGATTGCGGAGAGACTCAGGGAAGTGCAGGGGGGCATGGTTAAATGCCTTTCTCTCCCTCCCCCAGATCAAGGAGGAAAAGAAAGGCGTTTTCAACGTGCCTGGGTTCCCTGCCTGCCCTTTTCCAGCTGCCACATGTCACCCAGAGAAGGGAAGGCAGAGAGAGGCTTTTCCTTGTCAATTTCACTCTCAGTTGACTGGGGGGGGGGGGGTAGTGAAATTGACAAGGAAAAGGGATGGGCTCCCCAGAGGGAAAGAGGGCATTTTAACACGCTGCCTTTCCCTCTTGTGTGTAACGTGGGGAGGGCAGTGTGCTCTGTTGACCACACATGCCAGAGGTTTTGGTTGTAGGCGTGGCCAACTCAGGACCCAGCCAGAACTCCATTCCTGTGCGTTCCTGCCCAAAAAATAGCCCTGGTAGCGGCATTCCACATGAAGGGTAGCTACTGCTGGTGCAGACTCATCAATTACTGGTTTTGCTGAGATTATCTATGTCCCAAGATCATTCTGGGCAGGGTGTGCATCATTTTAAAAAAAATAGCTTTTAGGTCAGCATTCCACAGTTGGGTGGCATTCATTTTGTTGGCACATGCTCAAAACCCACTGGATAAAACAACAATTGGTAGCCAGGCTGGCAAAACTGAACCAGGCTTCGTCTGACTGCAGCAGGACTGATATAACCGAGGAAGCCAAGTTTCTCTGAGTAAAACTCAAGGCAGATCTCATCTGTAAGCTTTTTCTTTTCTGTCAGGTACGTTGGGTGGGTTGATATGGAGGAACCACTGTGGGAAAAAGTGCAAGGATGTGCATGCACAAAATATTTTCAGTTTGCACCTGGATGCTCTCATGAACAAACACTGAATCGGCCTGGAAAACAAGACAAGGCTAGAATGGCAAAAGAAGCCATGCAATTTCCTCCCCCCAAAAGTAAGAATGTAATGGCTCATTTATTTAATACCCCCCTTTTCTTTCCAGTGGGGACCTGGAGTGGCTTACAACTAGGGTTACCAGGTCCTTACCTGTTGCCGGTGGGGGAATTTAAGAGGTGTTCCATGGTTAAGCGAGGACATCGTTGGCATGATGACATCACTTCCAGAAGTGATGTCATTAAGTTGGCACCATCGAGGTGATGCTCTACTTTTTGGGCAAAACTCTATGGTAAAAATGGCTACAAACCATTTTTGTCATCCCCAATGTTGCTGGCACAATGACATCACTTCTGTAAGTGATGTCATCACATCAACAATGTCAGTGAGGGACATCTTTTTGGGGTGGGGTTTCTCCTGCTAGCTAGTTGGCCAGTGGCAGACCCAGGCCTGCAAAAGTGGTGGATCCCCTGCCCCCACTTGGGGGCTGGCAAGCCTACTTACAACACTGTTTCCCCTCCTCCATTTTGTTGGAATATACAAGGTCTATAGTGCACCTGCTTGAAGAAGATCAGAAGAACAGCCTGTAGGACTGATAGTTAGCATAGCTAGATAAGGGACTTTCCACAGTTTCAAATTTTGTCCTTCCTGTCTACTGATTGGTTCTTTAGAGACTTCCTGCTTCAGCTGAGCCCTCCCCCTTTGTTCCTGTCTCTCACAACAGTTAGTCAGTTAGTTAAACCTCTCTCCCTCTCCTCTGTTCTATCAGAGTTTATTTCTTCTTTAATAAACCGAGTTATTTTCTTTAAATAGTTGGTGCTCCATTTCTCTGCATGTTTAAACTCTGCCAGCACATTTTATCCTCACAACAATTGTGTGAGGTAGGCTAGGCTAAGATAAAGTGAGTGGCCCAGGGTCATCCACTGTGCTTCCGTGGTGGTTCAGGGATTTGAACCTGGAAGTCCCAGATCCTACCCCAGTTTTCTAACCACCACACCACACTTGGCTCTATTTCCGAAAACAACATATAAGAAAGTTGACAGATGGGGGGGCGGAAAGCAGTGTGATCAAATTCTGAATGTTCAACTCAAAAACTGTGAAGTCTGAGAATGCCGCTCAAAATTTGGGGTGAAACTGTGATTCCAGCAGAGAAACATCCTGGTATAGGCCTGATTGTACACTGAGATCAGGCCAGAAAACACTGTAATTATTTCCCTCGCATTGGAAAGGTCTGTTGGCTTCAGTGAGAGGGTGAGCATTTTCTGCCATAGATTCACAGCAGTGGGATGGTATCCCAGAGGAGATTCATGAGCTCTGAACCCTTTTAGGAACACCTATAAAACATGAGCTTTTAAGAAGGCCCTCGCTTAGTGATGCCAGACACTAATAACTACTGTTTATGATTTATTATTGCAGTCTGGTTATAAGAAATTTGGATTAAGATGATTTGGCAGTTGCTTTTATTGGGTGCTATTGGTAAAACTGGTTTTGAAACTAACCAATCTGTGTTTAAAGAAGTGTATATTTGTGTGTGTGTGTGTATCTTCCTGCCAATTACACTACTTTTATGCCTATGATAAGCATAAAACTGAAAATAGCCTTGCTTCCTTCAAGCCTCAAGATACAACGTATTTTCCATAATCTAGTTGACAATACTGTGGTGGATGCAAAGTTGGATTGATACCTCCCATTCATTTAGTATATTTCCCCTTTAATATATTGTGGTGAATGATTATACAATCCTCCCATTGACTGTAAGACCTGGACCATCAAACATGTAATGATTCCAGAAGAGTAACCGTGTGTATTTGTCACAGAGGGGAAAACAAAAACAAAAAACAACAACAAAAAAGATTTTTGTGGCACCTTAATGATGAATGAATTAATAATGGTCTGACCTTCTCTTGATTAGTATCGTCTTCATCAGATGCATCTGATGAAGATTTCCTTACTCCATGTGGGCTTGGGCCATCACAAATTTGTCAGTCTTTAAGGCGCTATACATAACCCATAACTCTTTTTTCTTGGGTAAATATTAAAATCTCCACCTTGATAGCTGCATGAAAACCCCAGGGGATCAGCATGAGTCAGTTGTGACTTGACACCCCCCCCCCAAAAAAAAATCAAGTATTTTACAATGGGTTTGCTACCTCTCAGTGCCCTTATACCCTTCCAAGCTCCTTGTCAGTCTAAAGTCATTACAATGCACACAGCTTATGCAAAACATGTGACTCACAAATGATTTTTGTGTGGATGGGAAAGCCCCTGCGATGCAGCACTGGTTACGCATGTCAGATGCCAGAAAGCTGAGCAGGGTATACCCATCTATGTGAAGTACCTTTTGAGCCCATGAGTGGTCAATTGTACCACAGCGAGGAAGGGGCTCCTAATATACTAGGAATGCAGATTCAGGTGGGGAAGCCATGTTGGTCTGAAGCAGCAGAACAAAGTTCGAAGCCATTGGCACCTTTAAGACCAACCAAGTTTTATTTAAAGTGTAAGCTTCCCCCTTTGCTTGCACACGAAAGCTTACACTTTGAATAAAAAATTGTTGGTATTAAGGTGCCACTGGACTCAAACTAAGAATGTGGACACCGCTGAGGCATCCCCTTTACCAGAATCTTCACCTGCAAGGCAGTGGATACAGCATAATCTCATCACTATATGGCAGAGCTGAACGCCTCCATTGATGATGGTGAAAGTAGCCAAACCAGGCCACTCACAGGTGAGGAAAAAGGTATCCTCAAGTACGCAGAACATGATACTATAAATGAGCATTTTTTAAAAAAAATCACAACATTAGCTGATGTGGAATTATTATGCTCCAAGAGACATGACAAATTGAGTGCATCTGAGAGCCAGATAAAATAAAAAAAATTAAAAGGTATGGGTGGGTGGGGAATCAAAAGTAACCTATTCAAATCCAAAGGGTTGCCAACTCTGGGCTGGAAAATACTTGGGGATTTGAAGGTGGAGCCTGAGGAGGGTGGGGTTTGGGGAGGGGAGGGCCTTCAATGGGGTAAAACACCATAAAGTCCACCTTCCAGAGAGCCAGTTTGGTGTAGTGGTTAAGTGCGCGGACTCTAATCTGGGAGAACCGGGTTTGATTCCCCACTCCTCCACTTGCACCTGGCTGGATGACCTTGGGCAAGCCATAGCTCTGTACCAGCTGTTCCCTCAAGGACAGCTTGGGAAAGAGCTCTCTCAGCCCCACCTACCTCACAGGGTGTCTGTTGTGGGGAGGGGAGGGGAAAGGAGTTTGTAAGCCACTCTGAGACTCTTAAGTGAGTGAAGGGTGGGATATAAATCCAATCTCTTCTCTTCTTCTTCTTCTTCCAAAGCACCAGTTCTTCTCCAGGTGAGTGGATCTCTTTCACCTGGTGATCAGTTGTAATAGCAGGAGATCTCCAGCCACCACCTGGAGGCTGGCAACCCTATAAATCCACGAGGGCTTTATGATAATGAAAGAGAGATGGGGTGGGCAGGATTGCCTTACTGTTCCCTCCTTCTGCGATTCCCTCTCCCCCAGCTTGTTTCTTCCTGATCTGGACCTACTCCTTGGTTCCTATTGACGTTCTGCAGCCTTTCTTTGCTTCCAGGCTTGGGTCTTGACTTGTCCTCTTAACCATCCATACACCACACTGTAATCAAATTAATAAAACATGGCACAATGCTTATTAATTTTTTTGTGACTATCTATACTTGCTCCCTTTGGAAACAAACAGAGAAAACAGCTGGAGTCTGTGGATATGTTGTAATCTTATAAATTCAAATTGAAATGCCTCAAGGAAGAAGTTTCAAAAATAAACGTGACAGAAGCAAAGTCCCTGCTTTTGGCAAAATTGTATTAACGTATCTTGCTTGAGATTGCGGTCACGATGTCTACATAAATCCAGGATGTGGCAGTTCTTCTACTTGGCAAGGGTGGTAGTGGGGCGGTGGGGAAAACACTTTTACTTTGTTCTGCTTAAAGGTAACAGATATGGAATGCTTCCAATTTTCCTTTAACAGTTCCAAGTAGAAGGTCACTAACTGGCACAAACAGCCATAGCTGTACTACCCTTTCCATGTCTAAGAATGCAGTCACGTCTACAGAATAGGTGAACACAAGGCAAGGGGGGGGAGTGTTGTTTCTCCTCTTGCCTTCTTCCTTGGGAAAGATCACACCAACTCTTTGATGGGGGACAACAATGAAAAGACACCTGGCAACAGCAAGAAGGACTTGATGTATTCCTTGGCCCCAGTGCAGATAAATGTCAGTTGATTAGAGTTCATCTTACCTTTAAAAAAGCAGTATGTTGGCCACTAGCTCATTGCTCTATCACCCACTTATTAAGCTATGTGTTTTCCTCCCCAGGGAATATATCCTGAACAGTGGATGCCACAGAGAAGCAGGAGATACCCACTGCCTCCATGGCTTGCTTGTGAGTAGTGTCTACAGATATCTGGCTGCCCCTTGCTGACTATGCACCACTGGATGAGAGGGATCACAGTCTGATCTAGCCAGGCAATTTTTATATTCTTAGTGATGGCACATTTATGTGGGGAAGGGTCACTTATGGCAGTGGGTGACACTGGCAGGGAATCATAACATTACTTCCTCCCATGTGCTTTTATGCATATAAATGAACAGAGTAGCATGGAATAGAGTCCAGGAAAATAACAACCATAATATCTGGGTAATTAGTGGACTCCTAGAGTTGTACATAGTCTTATAAACTGTTGAGTCCAATCCTTGTTCAGCACATAAAATTCAAACTAGAGCTTTCCAAACAGATGACTATCCAGTATTCTTGCTGGCATGCCAAGCCCTTGGACATGTCTAAATAGGCTCCAGGGTTATGGTTTCCAAACCCGTAGCTACATAGACCATTTCTGTAGTGCACATAGGATTTTTATTTTATTTTTTTGCCATTTTCCTGCTTTGTACTGCTTGACAGGTGTATATGATTTTTCCAAAGTAACCTAAAGTCTGACAGCCTTACCTGGCAGTAGCCAGTTCCAGTGGAAAACATTATTTTTGTGTTCATGAATGAAGATCTTGCATTTGTCATCATAGCTGCAGTTGCCACTTCCCATACTGATGGATTTCTTACCATCAAGGGACAAACATGCAAGTATGAAACAGCTTTAAGCAGTTGCTAACATAAGAGGGTGAAAGAAACAGATTTGAGTCTATATGTGTTCTGCATTTGGCACCCTCTGCTGGCTTGCTGTTAATATTCTGGCTGAACATGCAATTACTACTACTACGATTACTACTACAACTACTAATACTACTTTTATATAGCACTGTTAAAAACCCAGAGCAATTCACATGCATTATCATTACAACAACCATATGAGATGGGCCAATGTTACCATTCCCATATTGCCAGAGGGAATCTGAAGATGAAAAGGAGGGGCTTGCAAAAGGCCCTCTAAAAAGTGTGCAGCTGAGATGAGATCTAAACCAGAGATTTCCTAATTTGTAGCTCAATCTTCCATATCAGCTCTGTGGAATAACAAGTAATTAGTTTCAGGGTTTTTTTTGGCACAGGATGGAGTGATGGCCACTAACCTAAGTGGCTTTCTCCCAAGTTGCTACCATTTTGAGAAAGGGAGAGTAACACAACAATAATTAAATATAGATACCAGATCACACATATTTTCTTCCTTCTTATTCCAAATTCAGAACAAACAGAGAGGCCAACATTGAAAACTCACCGTAAAGTTGCATCTAAAGATGTCCTGTCCCCCTGGGGACAGACTGTCAGAGGCATTAAATCTCACAACCTGTCCCTTTTTTTTCTACTTTTCTCAGTGTTTCTGGTACTTAGCACATGGGAAAGTCAAGCCGCTAGCAATCACATCAGTCCCAACACCTCCTTCCCCTCCACTGCCAAATCTTATCTGGGGAAATGCCCAGGGGTGGTGGTAGGGGGATAGAGAAAACTGTGAGATTCGGGAGCATTCTACCAAATGATAAGCTAAGAGCTGCCACGTCGAAACCATCCCCAGTGAATCTTTCCTCTCAAACATGGTTAAGCTCTGATAAAGCTAACATTTGGGATGGATGCACTTTGATCTAGTGAGATCAGTTCTATGACTACCTACTTCAATAGCTAATAAAATTGCTTCAGTGTTCCCCCAAAAAATTATTGCTGAGACACCTTTATAGGAACATATGAAGCCGTCTTACACCTAGTGATGAATACCCCCGCCTGGCTCCATTTCATTATTTCTCTGATTACTTTTGTATAGCATTATGTTTCTCTTGACCTTTCTCTCCTCCCTTTAGGGATGTCTTTTTTTGCAGAGCTTTTCCTGAAATTACACATCCCAATATGTATTTTATCTTCTTGATATGGCGGACTCTATGGCATTGTGCCCTGCATAGACATTGCACCCCTCCCCAAACTCTGCCTTTCCCAAGATCTACCCCCAAATCTCCAGGAATTTACCAAACCAGAGTTGGCAACCTTGCCAAGCATGTCTCTGTGTGTGTGGAATAACCACTCTTGAAATTTCCATTTCCGTGAAAAGGCTATGGATTCTCCATCCATGCTCGCTCCCCCTCTTTTTCTCCTCCTCTTTTTCATTCTCCCTCTCCATTGCTGCCACTTCCTAGCCTTCAAAACAGTATCTCCTGCTAAAGGACTAGGACTTTAGCCCTCTTCTGCTGTGTTGTCATTAAAAAGGCCCTGCTCTGCAATTGCACCACTCATGTGGCTCCTCATCTTAGCCTCTTAACAGATGCACAAACACACCAAAGGAATGGTGGGATCAATTTCAGCCCCCTCCCCTTAGATTTTCCTAGGTAAGAGTATTCAAAATGGATGTGAAATGATTCTGGATATCAGACAAACACAGGGTTGCCAGCCTCCAGGTGAGGCCTGGGGATCTCCCACTTTTACACCTGATCACCAGCTGACAGAGATCAGCTCCCCTGGAGAAAATGGCTGCTTCGAAGGGTGGACTCTATGGCATTGTACCATGCTGAGGCCCCTCCTCTCCCCAAACCCCGCCTTCTCCTGGCTCCACCCCCAAAGTATCCCAGTATCTCCCAACCTGGACCTGGCAACCCTAGACAAACAACATCCCAATTAATACCGAGTTTAATAAAGCCATAGAACCACATGCATGCTTATTCACACAGCAAATCTGAGCCAATGAAAACTGCTATAACCATAGTTCCTCAGAGTCTGTTCTTTCCTTATCCCTAAAATAGGGATTGCTCTGATCTGGATAGCCGAGGCTAGCCCAGTCTCACCAAACATCAGAAGCTGAGGTTTGACCATGGTTAATGTTTGAATGGAACCCCACCAAGGAAGTCCAGGGTTGCTATGCAGAGGCAGGCAACGGCAAACCATCTCTGAATGTCTCTTGCCTTGAAAACCCTAGGGGGTTGTCATCAGTCAGCTGAGACCTGATGAGGGAGGGGAGAGAAGGATAGATTCTTAAGGACTGGTTCTTAATTCTCGGAGCTGCAAGCATTCTGAAAAGATTTGCCAGCAGTCTGGTTCATGGAAGGGGCATCATTCCTTTTTTTTTTTTTTTAATGGCACATTGTCATCACTGCCATGCAAGGAGGGGGAGCTGACTTCTGAACAGTTGGCTAAGAGTGCAAAAGAAGAGCTCTGGACCTGGCATCTTTATATTCCTTTTATCTCTCCCCCCACCCCCCAAAAAAATTTTACTGTTTGTCCAGGGAAAGTAACACTTATCCATTTGCCTTTCAGGCCCCTGGGGTTTGAGGTGTCGCTTTCACTTTTCTCTCTGCCCTCTCCTGGGTTAGGTGACCTGCATTTCTAAAGGTAGCAGCATAGCTCTTCTACTGAGTAGATGGGTCATTTAACCCCCTTCCCTTTGGGTTGTGGCAGCCAGTAAAAGGCACTTAGAAACCTGTGAGCACAGATACAATACAGACCAACTTTGATGTAAATTCTGGGGGTGCAGAGAATTTCTTCACGGTGTGAATGGGGAAAGGAGATGCACGATACACTTGAACTCTAAGATCAGACGCTGCCCCCCTGGCTACACATCCTAATGGGTTCAGTACATTCTGGCATCACAACACAAAAGTTATGTGGCTAACATGCATCTAAATACCCATTCAATAATAATGTTGCAGGGAGTGAAATGAGAGGAGCATAGGGTTGCCAACCTCCAGATGGTGGCTGGGAATCTGGGATAACAACTGGTTTTCAGGGGACAGAAATCAAGTCACCTGGAGAAAATGGCGACTTTGGAAGGTGGACTCTATGGCATTATGCCCCAAACTCCACCCTCTGCAGGCGCCACCCCAAACATCTCCAGTTATTTCCCAACTTGGAGCTGGCAACCCTAGAGGAGCAATAAAGAATTGTTATCAGGTCTTTTTCTACAGGTTGCACACCAGGGAGCAGGTTTGATGGTAGACACATTCAGGAACATCTTTACTGATATCAAGCTCAACCATTAGTCTACCTTACTCAGTGCTGCTGTCTGGAGCAGTGGCTCTTCTAGGATCAGAAATATCTTTCTCAATGCCTGCTACCTCGGAACTGGAAATGCCCAAGAATGAACCTGGGACCTTTTGCACAGAATGCATGGCCTCTGCCATGGCCCTTCCCTGAATAACTGTTTTCTGAAAAGGCAGCAAGCTGCTAAGCCAGTGAGATTTTTGGTACATGAGACAAATATCTCAATGTTTGGGCCAGCTGTGGACCTATTACAATGCTGATTCTGAGGCTGAGGACAGACTGACAATCTGCCCCGGGACAGTTCCGCTTGGGAAGCGGGGGAAGGGAGCCCATTCAGACATGCGTAGCTGTCCCTCGGCTCCCTTCCGCATTTACGCGCTTTGAAGCCAGGGAGAAACCGGTGTCCAGAGGCCGTCTTGCGCTTGTCTCCCGCTTCCAGGCAGTGTGAACCGGAAGAAGGCGGGAGGCAAGCGGAGGCGGCAGTGCGAACGCGGCGTTTTGCCAGTTTGTGCATGAGCGCTCATGCGCACATGTGCACATGCGCACATGCACAAATTGCCGAAACAGCCCTATCACGAGCTGCGGAGGTCGGCCCACCTGGGGCCACTCTGCAGCAGTCTGAACGCTCCGTAACGGCATCCTTGTGCAATACACTGGCCAGTGTGAACGGCCAGCCCTGGGGTGTTTTCCCCCCGCAGCAGTTGCCTCCGCATTCATCCCGCTCCAGATTGCCAGTCTGTCCTCAGCCTATCTTAGAGCTATCTGCTCTGTTTCCAGCACTTCTCCAATGCCTTTCCCAGCTGTGCTACCTGAGATCCTTTTTACTGGAGATGTCTATGTTTGATTCTGGACCTTCTGCATCCCAAACATGTGCTGCACCTACTGAATTATGGTATTTTCCCCCAACAGGAGCATCATTCCCACTCCCTGCCGCAAGCTAAGAGGGTGTTCTAGCATCTGGGTATTCTGGTTAAAGGCTAGGAAAGTTAGCGAGTGCAGTCCTAGACTTAAAGCATTATTCAGGTCCCTCAAATCAGCAGTATTCTCAAACAGTGAAACCTCCACAGATGTCACACATGTTAGGTACGTGATCTTCAGTCTGCCTTTCATTGTTTGGGAATCTGATCAAAGGTGGGTTTCAATGATTTATGAGAAAAAGCCAACGGATCACCTCAAGATCATTCTAATTCCCTTTCATGCCACAAAACATGAACATGTTTGATGTGTTAATCATCATTTCCCCCTAACAACATCTACCAATTAAACTATCATCTCTCACACTTATCAACATCACAAAAGAGTCACTGAACTGAAATAAAAGAGCAAATAAAAAAGAAGGGGGGAATCAAGCAACATTTAAAGTGTCACAAATTCTTAATTTAGTTTTTTGAAAGGCGGTTATTGTATGCTAACTAGATGTCAAAATAAGACTTAAAAGCAGGTTTTAAAATTTAATGCACATACAATATTTCACTTTGGCATGTGATTAATTTGAAATGCTTACAAAGACACACAAATCCATGACGTATAGCGTTTGGATTGGGCCCAGAGTTGAAGAAATATTTGTATTTCAATTGCTTCCTTTTATAACTAAAGTTATGACAGTAGGTGTCAAATGTGGCCTGGTTAAAAACAGTATTTTTTTTTTAAAAAATCAACCTTTTATCTTCTTTTTCTTCAAAAGGAGCTCAGAGAGGCATATATATGGTTAGCTTATTTAATCATCTTAATACAATCCAGCCCATCAGTTGAGATCTGTCTCTCAAGACCTGGTCTCTGTGCCCCCACCTTCAGAGGTGAGGTGGGTGGCAACTAAAGACATGGTATTTTCTGTGGTGGCCCCTGATCTTTGGAACACCCTGCCCTTTGTGGCTTTCTTACATCTATATTACTCTCTTTTAGGCAGCAGGGTAAAACCCATATTTTTAACCTAGGCTGCGATCATATGCACAATTAGCCCTGACATAGTTGCAAATGCCGGGTGGATTTAAGCTGCAACACGAACATCTGGGAAGCATCCTGCAGCCGGCAGCAACCCGTGTTGCTCCACCACAGAAGTAGAGTAAACAGGCACCAGGGAAAGTCCGGTAGCAAACAGGTTGCTACGGTCCACAGGTGGACTTTCCCCTGTCTGATCGCTCCAGTGCGCTCTCATGATGTCGGGATGGTCTGATCAGGCTATCCCTACTCTGTGCCATTGTCCCCCCCCCTTCTCAGTATGTGCATCATCGCACACTACACAGGGAGCCCTCAGGGTGGAGGCATGAGTCATTATCCCCCTGTTTAAGCGTCTCGGAAACAAACAACAAAAAAACCAACCCCCAACTCGCCCATAGTTGCGTCTGCTCACACAGTGGCGGGCTGTGCCCACAGCTTCAAAAGACTGTGCAATCGTGCAACTGCAGGTCAACTTCCGCTGGAGGAAATAGCCTTCCCCCCCCCCCCCGCTTTATGTCGCATGTGTGACCGCAACCCTAGTCTTTTAATTAGGAGGTTATCTTCTTGGTTTTTTAATAGTCTGCTTCTGTTTTATGGATAGTTTTTACCCTGCTTATGTCTTGTTTTTTAATGGCTTGTTTTGAATGGCTTTTTTATGCAGCATTTTTAAACTGTAAGCCACTGAGAGTGGGAATCTGAAGAGGCGGCACAGGAATATTGAAAGTCCTTGGACTTGCACTGTCCCCCCTTTCCTCTTCCCCTCGCATGCTCACATGAAGCTGCCATAAACTGAGTCAGACCTCTGGTCTGTCAAGGCCGTTAGCTACCTTGGCTAGCAGCAGTTCTGCGGGGTCTCAGGCAAAGGACTTTCACATCACCTGGCCACCATAATGCTGAGATCCAGGACTTAAATGAGCAGCAATTTCCTGGTCATCACATCTGAATCAGATGTGGTTGTGGTTTCTTTCTTACAACAAACTAGGATTTTTAGCCTGGACTAAATTGGATCACGCTTGAGAGACTGATGACTTGCTGGCTTGTTCTTGTCACATGCAATGATTTATTCATAATGTCTGAATGTAGCCAGAGAGCTATGTGAGCGAGCATATAAATTTAGATCAAAAGTCTACCAATCTACTCTCTGTGCCACTCTAATGTCAATCAGTGTATTACTGCACAATGCTATGAAAGAAAGGGGGATGAGACAAAACCTCTCAATCCAACCCAAAAAGCATCACTTTAAGAATATGACAAATTGTGACCTGATGACCAGCCCCAAGCAAAGTTCTGGTCATATTAGACCCCCAATAAAACTCTACATTGCTCCTTAGCAATATCATTACAGAAACATTACCACTAGGCTCACCGGGATCTCTTGATCTATTTCCAGTGGCAGCTCCTAGGCTCAGAAGATTTGCCCTGGTCACAAACAACCAGATATTGGATACATGTGTGTGGGGAGAGATGATTTTGTGTGTGAAGGCAGTACATGCTTCCTGAAAGTTCAAGCTATATGGACATACCAAACGTAAATTTCTGAGGAGCCCCTTTAATCTAGAACACCTGTGGCCAACTCACTTAAAAGAAACACTTCTACTTCTATAATCTGCAGTGGTTTCACATATCAGTTCACAGCTTCCTCTTGATCATGCCATGTTTACCTTGTACTAATTTAATAGCTATGCACCTGAGCAAGGTGCTCTTCTGCTCTGAGTTGCATATAGTCCCTGTGTAAATCCTCTGTTTACTGGGGTTGGTACCACTTGCTGTCTGATATCTGAATGGGACCCCTATTCTTTTCTAGGCCCAGTTCAAGGTGCTGGTTACAATCCCTAAAGCCTGAAACAGTTCAAGCCCTCTATGCCTTAGAAACTTCCTGGCCCCTTGCACTGCATTACAACCTCCGATTTCCACCGAGATTGCCATCTACGCATCAAGAGAAAAGAAGGCATTAAAAAAAAGCCCCACCCCCCAAGCAGTTATAGTCCTACTGCAGACTAGCCAATATTCAAGCTTGAAAGCCAGAAAGCTGTTAGAGTGTCAGCCTAGGACTGCAGAGACCCTGGTTCAAAGGCCCACCCAGCTTTGAGCCAGTCACTGTCTTTCAGCCTAACCTAATTCAGGGTGTACGGACATACAGCATTCTTATGGACTTTACAGCTGATTTATCAGAGGAGTGAATGAACTGTGATGCCAGCTATGTGAGACATGAAAGTACACTAGGTAACCAGTGGGAAGATGGAGACAGACACCTACACTATAGGGTCAGAGCACCATTTTCTGAGGTTGCCACCTCCAGGTGGGAGGTTAACACAGAGAACAAAGACATTCTCACACACAAAGCCATGAGGTTACAGGCTCTATCGGCAGCTCCATATAGGTATGCACTCCAGGCATGTACACAAGCTTATGCCCCCTCCTGCAAGATCTCATTAACATTTACTACATCAAAGGACTTCACACCTGGGTGCAAAGACAGCGGGGTGCTTCCTGAGAATCGGTTCCCATGCCCAGCACTCCTGTGATCCAGAAGACAGGCGCCAGATGCAGCTGACATCAGCATCCTGCCCTGACCATCAGGTAGATCTGAATATTGACCACTCCTATAGCACCCCCTTAGTGGATAGAGGTAGAGAATGGACCATCTATAGGCTCTTTTGAGATGGCATCATATCATGCCATTCTCCCAGGCACCACCTCCCAATAAAAGCTGCTCCCCAAGAATCACAAGTTAGTTCCCGTTAGTCCTAGTCTAGCTTTCCCCCATCTCCTTGCTTGATTTTCCTTCCTCCCTCACGGACCCTTGGGTGCACCACTGGGGTCTGCCAAGTGGCTTTCTGCTGGTTCAGAACCATGGGCCTTTGTCCTCTTCCCGAAGACTTCTCCCCCTTGTTTTCCAGACGGATTCCACTGATTCATATAGAGGTAAATATCGCCCTCAACAGAAACCATCAAATATCCTGCTCATGCAAACGTCTCTGTATTTCTTACCTATTTTCTTAGTTCTGTATAACTGTATGAATGGCAGTACAACACTGTAACATTGTTTATAAATCTTTTATTATACTTCTAGTAAACAATCTATCTTTTATGTTTTAATTTGAGTCTGTGTCAGTCTCTGAGAAGCCTCAGTTTAGCACCGCCTATGGAAACACTGGCTAGACCCCGTAAAGCCGGCTGTATATTGTTAAGAGCTAATATTCCCCAAATATTGATAACATAAAAGAGCAGTCAGGCTAACAAGGGGGTTGCCCAATGATAAAACCATAAAATTGGAGCTTCTTAAGGAAAGAATGGCATAAAAAAATGTAGTCCACAGATGGGTAGTACTGAGCCAGGACCCTCTCCTTGAGTATTACTGGGGATCCCCTGGAATTACAGCTCATCTCCAGAAAATGGATGCTTTGGAGGGTGGACTCTATGGCACTGTACCCCACTGAGGTCCCTGTCCCCCCCAGTCTCCACCCCCAAATCTCCAGGAGTTTCCCAGCTTGGATGTGGCAACCCTACCCCCCCCCCCAAAAAAAAATCTACCGGTGGCCAGGGAGGACCTGACAACTCTTGATGGGTTAGCGTAAACAAAGAAATGACTATAGCTGTATGTAGACTATTTTTGATTTGAGCAGAAAACAGATGGCTTCTGAATTTCATTTACTAGTTTGGAATAACCAACCAAATCTCTGATACTGTAAAATAGGTTGTCTTTTCAATAAACCAGGAATCTAAACCCTTTTCCTTCACGATAAACCTGCCCCAACCACACTGAAGAGGGGCTAAAAGTTGGATGTCGACTAACTCAGCTTGTCAGTTTCGATGCGGTTATAAAAGTATTCTTTTCAAGAACATAAGGTGCCGACAACAGAACTTTATTCCGGGGGAAAATACTCTTCACCTTCTGTTTTTCTCCCTGTATATGCAGAGCAGGGTGAATTTACATTTCATAAATGTGCTGTATTATTTATGATGGCATCAGCTTTAAAATTAGATTTTTCAATTGTGTTTCAAGCAGGTACATTTCTCCTTTCCCCATGTGTAGGTGCAAATATACGCAATGGTATAAGTTATTGCAATCCCTTATTCATTGTTGTATGGAACCTCATTTTGCTCCATTACACTCAAGGTTAGACCATTAAGTGCCTGCATGATGAAGCAAAAGGACTCCAGGGATTTGGAAGAAGTTGGAAAAAGCTGATCAAAAATCAATTTGCTCTGTTTGGTTTCTGTCCCCTAATTTTTCATTTAAAGGTCAAAGCTTTTCAAAGATGTATTCAGGAATATAATTCTATAAACCATCCCATCTGTACACCCAATATAAAGTTAACCATCTTCTCATTTTTAAATGGCATATTTTTATCCATTCTTCTCTTTTGGCTGGAGTAAAAGGTTTTCATTGTGGGGACCACGGAGAGACTGGAAGACAGCCAAGAAATTGACCCCCAAGACTATACTGAAACTGTGGCAATTATATATAACACACATGTGATCTGAATCTGCCATGGAGTTGCCAAATCATTTTTGTGTGTGTGTGTAAAACACAATTCAATGCAAATTTCGAAGTTCCTCTTTCAGCAAGATATCCATGAAATTGGGAAGCAAGCTCATGAGTGTGTAAAGTGCTGTGAAGTCACAGATGACTTATGGCGACCCATAGGGTTTTCAAGGCACGAGAAGTATTGGGCCCTTCAGCATTTTGTAATATCTAGAAGGAAAATAAACACTGAGGAGTGGGAATAACTATGGATAACTTCTGCACACATGACCTCTGCCACTGAGACAGGTCCATACAACAATAGTAAAAAATAGATTAGGCCACAGAAGACTGGCCCAAAGATACTCAGTGAATTTTATGGTGAGCAGGGGGTTGAACTTGGGTCCCCCACAGCTTTGCCTTCTTCATAGGGCAGTACAAATCTGTGTAAAATGAGCTTCCCTCCCCACAATCTCATCCCATAATATTTGCACAGATCTTGGAGTCATAGCCTGTGTTGTTCCCAGACCTAAAAGCCATGCCCATTCCCATCACTACTTCCAACAGCAGCTAAATGGAATCACCATGCCAGTATCTAAATGCCAACTGATGGAAGGCAAATGCCTGTTGTATGCCTTGCTTGAGAGCTACCCAAAAGCACGTGGTTGGCCACTTTTGTGACGAAGAAGCTAGGCTAGATGGATCCAGCAGGGCTCTTCCTGTGTCCTTATGTATTCCTTACATATGAGCAATAATGTTGACCGCAACTTGAACAAAACTGTTGAAGTCACAACTGTGTGTGTGTGTTGGGAGATCTACCAGATGTGCTGCAAGGCCTGCTTGTTTGTCACAGCTTTCGAGGGGGTTTGAAAGGCAGGGATGTTTTAGGGAGGGAGAGTTTGGGGGTTTGCTATTTTATGTTTGGTTTTAAAAGAAAATGTCCTGAACTATTATTGTAAGGAAAGGTGAAATATAAATGTTTTAACAAAATAAATAATACAACCATCTCTTTATGGTAAACATTAAGGTCATTATGGAAACCATTTTTCCTCTCCCACCTGACAATAAGAACATAAGAATATTTCAGGGGTAGGAGACTGGAGCATGGGGGTTGGGAACCAGATTTCCTTGGTGGTCTCCAACGTTCCCTGTATTCCCCCACCCTACTGAGCAGAGCAGTTCCTGAGCAGAATATAACTGCTGTAATTTTACAATGGACAACGGGCAGTGCAAGACCCTGCGCAGCTCTAGATTGCTGCTGAGCGGGGCCTCCTGTGTTAATGAGTGATCGCTCACGCACATAGCGTAGAGGGAACACTGGTGGTCTCCCAGCCAAATTCTAACTAGGGTAGGGTTGCCAGCCTCCAGGTGGGGCCTGGGGATCTCCTGCTTTTACAACTGATCTCCAGCTGACAGACATCAGCTCTCCTGGAGAAAACAGCTACTTTGGAAGGTGGACTCTATGGCATTGTGCCATGCTGAGGCCCCTCCCCTCCTCAAACTCCACCTTCTAATGAGAGCCAGTTTGGTGTAGTGGTTAAGTGCGTGGACTCTAATCTGGGAGAACCGGGTTTGATTCCCCACTCCTCCACTTGCACCCGGCTGGAGGACCTTGGGCAAGCCATAGCTCTGTACCAGCTGTTCCCTCAAGGACAGCTTGGGAAAGAGCTCTCTCAGCCCCACCCACCTCACAGGGTGTCTGTTGTGGGGAGGGGAAGGGAAAGGAGTTTGTAAGCCGCTCTGAGACTCCCTTGGGGAGTGGAGGGCGGGGTATAAATCCAATCTCCTCTTCTTCTTCTTCTTCTCCTGGCTCCACCCCCAAAGTCCCCAGGTATTTTCCAACCCAGACTTGGCAACCCTAAACTAGGGCCTACATGGACAAGATCAGGCTGGCCTGGGCCATCGAAGACAGAGTTTTGGCAGTTGGCCTGGGGAATTGGAAGGCGTAAGGCAGGGTTGAACTGGGATGTTAAAATAGCCTTGGCTCAACTTGGGGTGCTTTGAGAGGCAGCACTGCTTGGTTCACTGGGGTGAATGCACTTACACGTACTGTTGTTGTGGACAAGGCCTGAGCCAAACAGCTCTTGCAGTGCTCCCAGTACTACAATAGCCAGTTGGCTCAGTTTGTTCATGGCTGCCAGAGACCCTCCAGGGAAGGAGACTACCAGGTCTTTTCCCATGAAGTTAAAGGGGCCATCCTCCCCTGCTCCTAGGCCCACATTTAACAACACAGGGCTGTTTTCACCGCAAACCACACTCCATTTCCTTTCCAGTCAACTACAAAGAGGAAAAAAAAAACCAGAAGCTTTTATTCAAGCATCATTCTTCAATGCTGAACAAATACCCTGCCCAACGATGCATCTTTAAGCAAATAAATTTATCAGCCAAATACGTTTCTCAATGCCATTTGTGTGTGTGTGTGTGGGGGTACATATTAAAATTTGAATGGAAGGCTGTGCTCCTTTCTGCCGAAGACGGCATTTTAAAATTAATGTCCAGAATAGACATTTATAAATGGAGAAAATTTACAAATTAAAGCACGAGGAGGGATGGCTGATAGGGTTTTTGGTCCCAGCAGAGCCAAAGCTGTGCAATCATCCTTTGTGATATGTAGAAATATATGACTCCACGAAATATAGCTATTAACCAGCCCTAATTGTTTGGATCCTGGCTGCCTTTTCCAAATAATGACCCAGATTCAATCCTTGCTTGCACGGTTTACCAGCCCTTCTCTTCCTCCCACCTTAAGAACATGATATAAATGACCAAAGATATAAGGTACATGCTGCTGTGCTGAATGGTGGAAGGAGTGGTTTGTTAAAATGTGTTCCAGAGACCTTTGGGATTTACTTGGGTGTTTATTAGGGGGTCTTTGATGAAAAGAGTGGTGATGGTGGATCTACATCTCTATCACACTTTTCAAATCCACCCACCCACCCAAAAAACCCTGGTTCCTAATGGAACTTGGCAAAATTAAAATTTAACACTAGGATTGATTAAAGTAATACTTGTAGTATGGTCTTGGTCTAGGACTGATGGGAGGGTGACTGGCTGCAGACACTTCTCTCTTGTTGGCTTTTCTTCCTCATTATTGGTAATCGCTGGAGGGGGGGGCAAAAGGAAATTCTCAGCTGAAGTGGGTCCTGGTTGCCACCTATACTCCCTCTGGTCTCAGCAACTGAAGCTGATAGCTGGGATGATGGATACTCTCAGATGGAACTAGATTCAGGTTCCATGGAAGGGTGCTCAGCTGCTGCCTCCTCTCTTAGACTAATGGTAATACCTAACTCAAAGAAGGAAATTGTCAGTTGCAGCTGGATCTAGTTTGCCCTGCATCCTCTAAAGTGGTAGCTTGGAGGACAGAAGCTCTCAGATGGATCTGGGCAGGCAGTTGGCTGCTATCTCTTCTTCCTTTGGCCTTCCATGAAAGACAGTGTTCCATCATTGTCAGTTTGGCTTGGCATGTTAGCCTGCACCAGGAAAAATTCACTCTTCCACACAGCTATTAAATACATAAGACCTCTACCCACCTTTGCCTCCGGCCATCTCAATGCCAGGCAGCAGTTCAAAGGGCAGTTTCATTTGGTGGACATTTGTTGGGCCCGAATCTTTCATCTTTGATCATGCAAACCATGAAGCTCTGGTTCACGCAGGTGGCATTTTAGCATGAACGTTTCCCAGATGAAAGACCAACCACAGTTATTGGCTTTTGGTAACATCAGATGAGCATTACAGATGTATGAACCATGTCTCACCGGGCGAAAACATTCCTTCCCCAAGGCACACATACCTTCCAGTGTTCTAGACCACTTGCATTTAATGGAACAGACTCTAGATAAGAAAGTCCATGTCACAATTAAAGGGGCTGCAGGAGCCTACACCTTTCTGTTCATCTTAGATGCTCTTTTTCTTTTATTTTCTTCTTTAAATACTCCAAAACTTTAGGGCCCAATTACATGATATGTGTACTTCTGGAATTCTTTCAATCAACTTTTAATTTTCAGGTTGTGGCTGCTAGGGCTACAATTTTAAGGGAAATTTCAGCACAGAAAGAGAATAGTTTCTTAACTTTTGGCTTATTCCCCTTTCTACTTCACGTGTATACCTTAAGTATACCCAGAGGAGCCAAAATAATTGTGGGAGTGGGATCGTTTCAGTAGAGAGGCAGGACAAGGGGAAAGGGTTAAATGTCATCCCCGCATAATGTTTTCACAACTAAAACTGCAAGTTTCCCCAAACTCTGTAAATTTAAAGATTCAGTAAAAACGATTAGGTAACTACAGCTGTCAAACTTCAAATGTCAAAGTAAAATGACTTGCCAGGGCAAAAAAGGCAGCAGGAAAAAACTGGGTGAAGAGAGCATTCACCCTCCCAGTCATCTTCCTTTCATTTGCGGAGCTCAACATACCTCCCCAGTTCCAGATGTTCTCTCTACATCTTCTAGCTGTGCAGTTCTTCAATTAACACCTCATTCAGCCACATACCTGCCATCATTCAGGTTTTATTTACAATGCTTTTGGTTCCATAGCTGAGCCCCTCTGACATGTTTCCAAACACATGATTTGTGAGGACTGCAGCAATACTTACATCCTTTTTTAAAAAAAATAAAGGTAAGCTGCCTGATACACAGCTGGCATTTATAGCTTCTTGGGATACTGACTATGGGCAGTTAGATGAACACATACTACTGCCTTATACTAGGTCCAAACATTGGTCCAGCAAAGGCAGTGTTGTCTACTCTGACTGGCAGTGACTCTCCTTCAGGGTTTCAGTCAGGAGGTTTTTCACATCACCCACTACCAGATTATTATTATTATTAATTGGAGAAGCTGGGGATTGAACCTGGGGCTATCAGCATGCCAAGCACACATTCTACCATTCACCCATGGCCCCTCCCCAGTTGCACAACATCTAACCAAACAGCTGATGAGTGTGCCAATCCTAGGGGCAGCTCTAATCAAAGCAAAACACCAGTGTTCTGTATCTTGCTGCCTGCTTCTTAAGCCTGCAGAAGTGTAGACAGCTGCTTCCAGAAGCCAGGGCCCAGATTTACCATGGGTCCTGTCTGCTGCCCCATGGGTAGGGTGGAGGGGAGGGCAAGGAGAGCAGTGGTGGTAGCCACGGCTCTCACCAGCAGGGTGGAGGTAGGGCTGCCAAGTCCCCCCAGGAGACAGGGATTCCCCCACTAAAAGGGTCCCCAATCCACCGGTCCAGATCTGGCCAGCGGGGGGAACCCAACCCCAAAGTGCCCAGATCAGGCCGACATGCTCGGTGCTATGACATTGCCCGGAAGTGACATCGTCATGCTGTGCATGTTGCCGCGCAACACTCTAGCAATCACCCTGAAAACTCTATGGTACCATAGAGTGTGTGAAGGGACTTCCAGAAAGGGCCCAGGACTCCCCCGCTATCATTATGGTAAGACTTGGCAACCCAAGGCGGAGACCAGGCCACAACAAGCACTGGGAGCTTGGCCCCGCCTGGCCTCATAGGTAGGCCTATCTTGGGGGCCGGAGATGGCAGGGGGCAGGGGAACTCAAGAGGGCTATTTAAGTCTCTGCGCCACCATGAGTCACTGTCTTTGCCTCGTGGTTTGGCTGCTTTGTTCCTGAGTCCTTCATAACTGCTGGTCAATCTTGGACCTCCTGACTCACACAGGCATGGACTTGGAGCACCACGGTTAGGTGCACCTGCACATGTTGAGGAAGGAACTCCCAGCTGGGACAATCTTTCGATCCAATTGGCTCTAATGCCACTTTTGGCAAGGGGCGATTTTTCCAGAGCAGGTCACCATGGCAAGGAGAAAGATGAACAATAGGCTGGGTAAGCATGTAGAGGCTATGGGGGAGGGTGCATGTAGGATCTTGGGATGAGGGATTCAAGGAGGGTGCCCTGCTCAGTGACTGGCGGGGGCTACCCTCATGCTCAGGTGGCAGGGAGACCATTTATGGGTGGTGGTCCTTGTGGGATTCAGCGACCTGTAATCTCATGGTTCACAGCCCCCAGCTAGTGGGCTGGGGTGGGCAGGAGGTCATTGACTGGCCAGCAGGTCAGTCGAAATCCAGGATCCAGTTCCCCATGCTGTGCCAAGGCTTCCTACAGCTGTAACCAATGAAGCTGTGGCCAATGTATTCCAAACAAAGTTGTGTGTGTGTTATTCAAATATGGGCCATCAAATGATTAATGGGGCACAACGAACAGCGGTCCCCCCCTTTGGCAACCTCACCGCAAAGTGCACAGTTCACTGTATGTTTCTCCACACGCTTTGCTATTTAATTCAGCATTCTCAAGTTCACCTTCCAGACCCAGTGCTAATCATTACTTCCAAAACAACCCTGGCTCATTTAAGACATGCTGGTGGCTCACGAAGAATGAAAGGGAAGTAATACCGGTGATGAACTTTGCTTCTGTTTTATGGCCTTTTTATGATGCACTTTCCTTCCTTAAAAGAGAGAAACCAAGCCATTTAAAGCACAGCAGCCGTTTGCCAGAGGGAGGTAAATTTGGGTCCCTTAAATCAGCGTTCCTTGACTTCTGGGGGCAACAAAGCTCATTATAACCAGCATAACTAGCAGCTGCACTTATAGCATGTAATTTCCTATATAATGTTTCCAATGGGAAAGACAAAAGCAACTCTATGTGTAAAAATGCCATTTCCCATCACTTTTCTCACAAGTCTTACAGTAATTGGTCATCACTTCGATTGGGCCAAAAGTGAAGCCACGGCTCCTCTGTCTTTAGAATCTACAAAGGTCTTGAGAAATAAGTTCCTAGTCCAGATGCATGGATATAGGGAAGACATGAATCACTAATTACTGCTATTTTCAAAGGAAAACTTGGTTGTCTCATAGAATTTAAGATGGTTATAAAACCTAACTCATCTTAAAATAAAAGACTTGTATTTGTTTACTGCTGGACTTCTATGCACCCAAGTTTTTGTTTTTTTTAAAGGTAAAAGAACTGCAGTGGAAAGCAACATATGGTGCCATCACCAACGATCCAAAATGACATCATAAAATAACAAGCTGCTCAGATACCAAAAGCCTGTCAGAAGGAGTAAGTTTCTACTTGCCTCCTGATAAAGATGTGTGTAATCAACACAGGAGCCTCTAAAGGGAGGGGATTCCACAATGCTGGGGGAAGGGGGCTGCTGAGAAGGCCTTGCTCCATGTGGAGGCCCACCTGGCATCTACCTGTGCGGGTATCCTGAGCAGAGCATCTTTCGCAGATCTCAAGTGGCAGGAAGGTTTGTATCAGGCAACATGCTATCCCAAGTTCTCTTGGCCCAAACCATGGAAGAGGTCATGACTCAGTGGTAGAGCATCTGCTCAGTATGCAGAAGGTCCCAGGTAATCCCCAGGACCTACAGTTAAAAGGATCAGGTAGTAGATAATGTAGAAGGCCTCCACCTGAGACCCTGGAGAGCCGCTGCCAATCTTCATAGACAATATTGACCATGATAAGCCTTAATAAGCCAATAGTTTTGGCCAATAGTGTTGGCCAGTAGCCAACAATATTGACCTTGATAAGCCAATAGTTTGCTTCTGTATAAGGGAGCTTCATATATATGGATATATTTACAACATCATTCTGAGCCGTACAGTATGAGTAGGATTTTCAATAGACCTGCTGAAGATTGTTCTTTAAAGCCCCTGGAGTCAATGGACTTACGGCATAACTCTCTTTAGGATTGCACTGTCAAAACCAGCACTTTGGAAACATATTGTCAAGGAAGGAAGTTGTTGGAGCACAGCTTTTCTATGCTGTCTGTACTCATCAGGAGGCAGATGGCAGCATCCTAGGCAAACTGAAGTTTCCAGGCGGTATGTATGCATGTGTGTATTCATTTATTTATACCACACCTTTCCATGCAGCTCAAGGTGGCTTACACAACACTGTTAAAAGAATTATAATTTAAAACCAATGGAACAAAACTCCCGATAACCCCTTTCTTGCAAGAGGAGCAACACATAATGCATATTACAGTAGTCTAACTAGATGTTTCAAAGGTACAGATGATAACGGCCATCTCACCACTCCAGTAGCAGCAAATGATGGGCTTTGGATAGCTCATGAAGATAGCACAGCGAGCTCCAACCAATTTTTTTAGTGCGTTATCACAAACTAAGGCTATAGCAGTGCCACTCTATGCAGTTGTAACTTTCCACCTCCATTGAAGTTGATGGGCTTAAAAAGATGCATGTCTTCTTAGGATGGTACTGTAGATCTCCTTGTCATACTTTTAAAAAAATCTCATAAATCTGACACCGGAAGACCTGTTTTTGGACAGTTGGGCTGCTGACTATGACAGTGCCTCCATCACTGAAGGAATTTCAATATTACTTTATGCAGCTAAATCCATCGTTGCCACATAATGGAAAATGACAATGATGCCCACTCTTTCTCAATGGCATAAAAAGTTATGAGATTTATATATTATGGCTAAACTCTCAGACAATCTTACGTGAATTGACAAATGTCCCACTCAAACTACTTTCATTGCTACCTGGCTACCAATTTTGGAATATCTCTCCACCCAACAAGGTATTCCCAAAATAATGGATGATTTATGGCTCTGGTAAATCCAGTTTTCTATTCTTAAAGATCTAAGACAGATATAGTTTGTTATGATCACTTTGATGTTAGAAGCTGCACTTAACATCTATATTGCTTACGTTTTTGATTACTCTGCAATACGTAATATTTTTCCCCACATGGTTTACTCCCTATAGCTCACAACTAGTTATCTTAAGCGTCGATGTTCTCAGTTAACTTTGTTGACCAACACTTATTGAAGTTACATTTGAATTATATTTTCAATAAAATTTATTGTACAAAAAAAAAATCTCAGAAAGCATCATACCCCCCCCCCCCCCTTTATGGTTCTCAATGGTCAGGCAGCAATGAACGCCTGAGTGCTTTCTGCAGTCTTGGAAAGTTTTGTGCTGGCCAAGCCACTAACACATTCACATCCAGCAACTGTTAACTGTTCCGTGTCAACAGAAATGCCCTTACTCCTTCACGATTAAAGACTGCAAATCCACTCACAGAATAAGATGTTGACTCCTTACCAACTATGGCCTTCCCCAGGTCTCCTGCCCCACCAGAAAAAAAAAAAAGGAAAATACAGTCCAGCTGAAAAGAAAAGAGCTGCGACCTCAAATCAATACCCCTACTGTCGCTTGAGCAAACATATAACTTAGTGAACTTCTGTGTCAGTGATATTGGCACAAAGGTGCACTTACCAGAAAGCTCCCCCCCCCCCCGACACACACACATCTCTTCAGATAGGATGTCAGTCAACCCAGGTCTCCCAACCATGCAAATGACTCTTTGAAATGGAAAGAAGGGTTTCGCAGGAACAAGGCGCACAAAACTGAAGCCAGGTACTATAGGCCAGTATTTCTGCATGAGACTTCTACAGTAATTTGAAACATAGTTTCAGTGCAGGCATCGATGCAGTGCTAGCATTTGAATAAGGTTGCTAACCCCCTAGGGATCTCCCAGAATTACAACATCTCCAGATTACAGAGATTTGTGCCCTTGGATGAAATGGCTGCTTTGCTGGGTGGATTCTATGGCATTATACCCCACTGAGCTCCCTTCCCTCCAGGAACCTTGCCCTCCCCAGGATCCACCTCCAAAATTCCAGGAATTTCTCAGCCTGGGGTTGGCAACCCTACCTTTGCAGAGCTTCTCTAGTTTAAAGCCACTGAAACTAATGGCCTTAGATGGGAGTAAGATCAAATTGCTAGGGTGTTGCATAAATACCACCAACATGTCCAAGTATAGTGCAGATTTTGGAGATTTTTTTGGGGGGGGGGAGATAGTAATTTTGCCTGTTTCTCCAGATTTAGCTACAATCACCCATGGCCCTCTGAGTTCCTTGAGAAGAAACTGGCTAACAAGACCACCAAAACATTTAGAACATAAGTAACTCCATTAACTGTCCACCATGAAGTGGAGAAGAGGAGGTTGAGGGGGACATGCTTGCTTTCATAGAACTGTCACTTAGAGGAGGGTAGGGAGCTGTTCCTGTTGGCAGCAGAGGATAGGACTCCCAATACTGGGTTTAAATTAAGGGCGGGAAGGTATCGGCTGGATATTAGGAAAAACTTTTTTTTACAGTGAGAGCTGTGCAACAGTGGAATCAGCTGCCTAGGGAGGTGGTGAGCTCCCCCTCAATGGCAGTCTTTACTGGACCAACTCTTGTCACAGATGCTCTATGGCAGGGGTGGCCAAACTGCGGCTCGGGAGCCACATGCGGCTCTTTCACACACATTGTGTGGCTCCCGGCAGGGCGGCTGGGGAAGTGAAGGGGAGGCATGCCTCTCTGATCAGTCTTCCCTTCCCCAACCAGTGTTCCCCTCCCTGGGTAGGCTTGAGGTGCGGGGGGGGGGGGCAGCAGAAATAAAAAGCAACTTTAACTTTCAATGCATTCTCAAAGCCCTCCCCTCAAACCTATGGATAACATTGGACAAATAAATATCATTATCAATATCTGTTTTTACCCCTTCTGTTTTTATTTTTGGCAGTCTCACTGAATGTTAATAAAAAGCAAATCTGCATATTTTTCAATTAAAAAACATGTGTGTAATATTTGTTCACATCTTGCAGCTCTCAGACATCTGACATTTATTCTATGTGGCTCTTATGTTAAGCAAGTTTGTCCATCCCTGCTCTAGGCTGACCTTGCACTGAGCAGAGGGTTGGACGAGATGGCCTCTATGGCCCCTTCCAACTCTGTGATTCTAGGATTCTAAAACATGTGCTGGAAGAAAGGCTGCTGTTGACCATCGTAATTTCATTAGGAAGAACCGAGTTTCACACAGCTTTCTGCCATAAGGTGAGAACATTTTCACTCATTCAGCTCACCAAGTGATTACTTCCAAAGCAGTTAGTGTCACATGGAAGCACATTCATGCTTGGGAAAGGCACAACAAGGTGACTTCTCCAGTGACTTCCATAGGCTGAACTTGTACTGGGTGCTTGGTCCTGATGTCTCCTGTCACCTCAAAGTTTTAGTTTGCTGAGAGACGCCACAACAAGGTTAATGCACGCTCGTGGATTGGGAGGGTTTGTGCCGTAAGCGGCATCTCACTTCACAGGCTATCTGCTGAGAATGGCACACATATTTCTGACGTAGGGTGGTGCCTTGCCGGAATGCAGTGCATGCATATGTTCGCTCGGCAATGGTTTAGAAATACGGGGGGAAGAAAGCAGGGCAGGCAGCTCGGCACAAAGCTTGAAAATAAACCAAGCGAGTCATTCAAACAAACTCCGCTTTCTGCATAGCTGGGTTAGCATTAGCCGGTAGGCAGTGTGCTGAATCGTAATTCAGTCCATTTCCACACCGCCATATGGCCTCAAAAGATGCCATTAACACCTTCTCCTAAGACACACCTGTGTGCGCAACTCATAGAACAATAATGATCTGATCTGCTCTAACAAGACGGAGAAATTGGCAGCTGTCGAGAGAGCTTGCTGCCAAACGCAGCATCTGTGAATAACAGAGATCACTTCATTAATGGAACTGTTCAAATTAGAGCAGAGAGACTCCTCGAACTGAGAAAAGCCTGCCTCGCCTGATCAGCGAGGCTTGTGCTACAGAGCCGTGCAGCTTCGCAACCTCGACAGGAACTTCATTAGCACTAACTGAGCCCGCTGAAATGGGTCCATTTCAGCCTAGAGATTCTGACCCTTCCCATCCACCCCCCAAGACTGTCGCAATGTCTGAATGAATACTGGATTGCCTTGGAAGGAACCAGGATGAAGAAGATTAGGCGCCGCATTATTGGTTCTGTTGCAGTCGGAAGGATTTCATTTAAAAGGAGAATGGCTCATTCAACAAGGAAGGCATTCACAAAGCCAACAAAACTGTCAGCTTGGTCCTGCAAACTGCTTTCAATATACAGAAATGGAAAACGTTCTGGAGAGTCACACAATGAGGCTAGCTCCAATTTCTTGCCCTAAAACAGAATGTTTCATATCCAGAACCTCTCTAATATATTTTGGGAATTCTATTTGAAATGATCCTCATTGGAATTATTTCCCTGGTTTTAGAGTTCTGAATTACCTGGCCTGGAACCAATACATTAAAACAATGTAATTATTTCCTCTTCTTTTGGATTTTGTACAGAAAGCACTGCACGTGTGCAGTTGCCACAGGTTTTGGTTCATATACATCTTTCACCCCGCCTCTGCATTACCAACCTGCACACACACATTGCTAAGGCACTGCAAAAGAGCAGCATTAATTGGATCGTGCATATAGCTGCTGCAAACAGAGAAAAACAAAGTGCTTCAAGTCCAGATCTCCCCTTGAAAACAGAGGACCGGGATGCTGTGCTGAAAGGTATTGCAGAATAATGAAGGAATGAAATGGGGAAACTCCACTCATCCTTAATTGCCCAAACTTTTCTCCAACAAAATAAGAAAGCAGCTTATTCCACTGGTGAATGAGCAATTAGGGGTGCTGTGGAAATCTACAATTTTCCACTTCCAGGGCAAACACAGCATATTTTCTGTTGCAGATGTGCTGAACACATGGCAGTTATGAGATTATTATAGCCAGCTATGTGGTGGGGGAGAGGGGCATGTGATGCACCATGATGATTCTGATCCAAATATGCTTTGGGATTCAGCATATGATCCAATTAAACCAATAGCATCAATTTAGCCAATAGCAGTTAGTAACATGCATCTGGAGCTTGTACAACCTAAATCTAGATGGTGAAACCTGCACATCTGGCTTTTGTTCTGTTCAGGACACTTTACAATGTCAGCCTGTGGCAAATACCTGTTAGGTTTCACATATCCCTATGGTTCTCTCTTCTAGCCTATATAGTGATGGTACTCTTCTAACATTCTCATTTCTTTGCTTAATATATTTATACACCGTTCTTATCCCCACCTCCCAGATGCTGGTAGCTTCAATAGCTGTGCCGTCTATAATATCCTCATTCATCTTCTTTTCCACCACAAGTCAAGCTGGAACTCTTACAGCTATTGTTCAGTGTGAGATAAGTCTCAGAACAGAGTTGGAAACCTCCAGGTATGGCCTGGAGAGCTCCCAGAATTACAACTTATCTCCAGACGACATGGCAGAGGTTGCAGTCAGACATGCATGCTATTTGGGCTGCGATCATACACACAATTAAACCTGACATAGGCATGAATGCCAGGTGGATTTAACGGGATCAATCAGACAACAACATCTGGGAAGTGTCCTGCAGCTGTTGGCAACCCATTCCGCTCCACTGCAGAAGTGGAGTTAAAAGACACCAGGGGAAATCCAGTAGTAAGCGGGTTGCGATGGGCCACGGACAGACTTTCCCCTGTCTGATTGCTCCAGCGTGCTCTCATGCCATCAGGCTGGTCTGATCAGACCATCCTGACTCCGTGCCATTGTTGTTCCCCCCTTCTCAGTATATGCATCATCACAAACCCCATAGGAAGCCATGAGTGTGGAGGTATGATTCAGTGCATGGGAAACAAATGGCAAAAACAAACAAACAAAACCTGACCTGCAGTTGTGTCTAATCACACACTGACAGGCTGTGCCCATAGCTTCAAAAGGAGGTGTGATCTCACAACTGTGAGTCAAATTCCTCTGGAGGAAATAGTCTCACTTCCTCCCTGCTTTATCTGGTGTTTGTAACAGCAACCTTGGTGTGGAGGGGAAGCAAGCCTATTTCCCCTGGTGGAAATTGACATGGTGTTGAATGATCACACAGCCTTTGTAGCTGTGGGCTCAGTCCATCACTGCCTGATTAGATGGCTGAGTGTTTTGTGTGTGCATATGTCTTTTGTTTCCCATGTACATAAACAAGGAATTGCACCTCCGCACTGAGGGTTCCCGATGGAGTATGTTATGCACATACTGCTAAGCGGGGGGGGGGGGGGGACAGCACTGAGTCGGGATGGAATGAACAGACCATCCTGATGACATGAGAGTGTGCTTGAGTGATCAGACAGGAGAAAGTCCTTCAGTAGCCTGTCAGCAAGCATGAGGACTGGATTTTTCCCAGTGTCTTTTAACTGCTTCCGTGGCGGGGCAGCACAGGGTGTTGATGGCTGCAGGACCTTTCCCAGATGTTGCTGTCTGATCATGCACTTTAGACCCATCAGGCATTCACAGCTGAGTTGGATCTAAAGGTACGTCTGACCGTGGCCAGAGTGGGAAATCAAACATGAGTCTCCCAGATTCTCGTCTGACACTTTTAACCATTATACAACACTGGCTGTTTATTTTCTCCATGTAATTTAAACCCTCCCCTCCCCAAAAAATCCTCATGATATCAGTAATAGCTGCTAGAGTTTGCATGTTGTGTCAACCTACAGTGCGACTCACACTTAGATGTATTTGCATCATCCTGTACACAAGTTCAGTTGCATGGGAAAATAAGCAGCTTGAATGCAGATGTGAACTGGCTCTGAGATAAGATAGGAGTCCATATACTAGGCATCTTGACATGTGGACACAAAGATGGAAGCCAGAACTGGTAGGCCCCATAATTATGCCTAGGACGTGACCCTGGAAAGGACACAAGATCTTGCTCTGACAGCTGCGATACCCCTCCCCTCTGCTGACACCTGCATACTCCGGACAATGGACCTGCCTTGCCCCAGAGTAACTTCTTTCAATCTCAAATCGCTAATCCTATCAATCTGATCTTATCTTCCCTTCTCACATTTCCTTAATAATGAAAAGTCCTGATTTTTACTCCTTTCTCACACCCTAAGACCAGGTGGCTCATCACGCAGTATTGCTTCTGTTTTGATTAGTTTAAATTAACAATCCATTACTCTTCCAACCCCAGAGAACTAATCAGGGACCTAGCCCAAAGTGTAGAAGAGAACCTCCGGCTTCTTTGGTCCAGTCTTGTGAACTCGTTACCATGTTTCCAAAACTACATTGTCTTATCCCTGATTAATCCAATCAATTCTTTGTTCTGAGAAATCAGTCGCATTAGCAAGCCCTCTGGATGCGTTTTTGGGTATAACAAGCCCAGTGCAGCCCCAGTCTCTGTGTGTCTGCCTGCACACCTACTAGCAGGTCACCCCCAAATTCATTTGGGTCATTTTCCATCTTTCCAATCTCTGCTCTATGGACTCCTGATCTCCTGGATAGGTAACGTATATTTCCCCAACACTCTCCTATTATTCCCATTCACCTCTATACGTCCATTACTTGTGTGCATGATTTAATGTGAGCTTTGTTTCTGCATGTGTGTATTGTCTTAGGATTTACTTCTCTTTAATAAAAATACCGTATTTTTTGCTCCATAAGACTCACTTTTTCTCCCAAAAAAAGTGGGGGGGAAAGTGTGTGTGTCTTAAACCCCCCTCACCTTTCCTAAGCCACGGCACCGAGCAGAGCTAGGTGCGTCTTATGGTCAGGTGCGTCTTATGGAGCGAAAAATACGGTAACCTTTTGGTTAAGCAACTGTCTGGTTGTTGGGAGCTCTCTTGAAGGGGAGGATCCCCAGGGACATTGGTAGAATGATCTCCACTGTTACCCCACATCTCTCTGAGGCCTGCCATTTAGCTAGTTTCCGCTGAGGACTGAAGGCAGCAATTCAGCTTCTTAAATCGAAGCTGGTAGGGACAACAGATTCACCAGTTAAAAGATCTTAGTTGAAGGTCCTGGGGAAGAGTTTTCTCTGCCCCAAGACTCTGGAGAGTCATTCCCAGTCAGAGGAAACAACACTGAACTAGTTGGACTTATGATCTGCCACTACATGAGGCAGTTTCATATTATACCATTAATTGCATAGCTTCATGATGGGGGTTTATGCTGCTGGAGATCACCTCACTCTTGCAAAATGCATTAAGGGTCTCAGCTAGCATTTGCGGATCTAGTTTGTGTTTTTCTTTCTTCCAGACCGTGCACCAGAAACACCCAAGATTAATTTATTCAGTATCCATTTCAAATTCTTTTTTTGTTGTAAGTGAAGGGGAAATGAAGCAATTATTTGCTTCTAGGGTCATGAAAACTAGCAACTCAGAGTTAACTCAAAGGCTAGGAACACCACATGACAAGCCAGGTCAAGCCAATTTCAAAACAACGGATGGCATTGTGGTCCCCAATTTGATTTCTATTATTTTGCTCCCTGGAATTTATACATCATTTGACTTTTAAACTAGCCTGATGAAAGGCTTATTCTGCTTCCTGTAGGCTCAACAACTTAATTTGGGCTGGTGATACTTTCCAAGGGTGATTGAGATGAGTTTTTTAAAACAAAACAAAACAAAACACAAAAACAAATTGATTTTAGATATATTTTCAATTACTGCTCCTGATGATTTGGGGGCCATGCTGCAGACAAGGAAATTTATTCTTTATAGATATTTCCCTTGACGTGTCAATGCTGCTATTAGCCCCAGTAACCCCTTTGCAGAACTGTCATAAAAAGCAGTTTGCTAAACCCTGTTTATGCAAATGTAGTGAATTGCACTACAACAGAATTTGGCGGTATTAGGAACTGAAGGGCTCTGTCTGCCATTATATTAGCAACACGGAAGCCACTGCAGTATATCCTGCATTAGCCTGGTAATGGCGGAAGACATGTCGGAGAAACCCATGATGTGGCTCCTTTCACACCGGGGTCATCCTTCCTGGGACTTGGGCATTATTGGTACAGGAAGCAACTATGTTTTGAACTCATTCCACATTCCACATGGTTTCGTTTTAGGACTGCCAAGCCTGGGCTGGATAATACCTGCAGACTTTAGGGGTAGATCTGGGAGAGGGGATGGTTTGGGGAGGGGAGGGGCCTCAGCACGGTACAATGCCATAGAGTCCACACTTCAGAGCAGCCATTTTCTCCAGGGGAGCTGACCTCTGTCAGCTGGAGATCAGTTGTAAAAGTGGGAGATCTCCAGGCCCCACCTGGAGGGTGGTAACCCTACTTAGTTTTACACTTACATGGCACATTTGAGGCAGACTGACCATGAACACCATCATGGAAAGCCCAGCTTCAAGCAAGGAAAGACGCACCTTAAGCGAGGTGGTCTTGTGCAAAGCTGGTGGGAACCTCTGCCATTGTTGCAAGCTAGCAGCTCTTGTCACATGCAAGGTGAACCTGAGACAAGCACAGGAACTGCTGGTCCCCACCTCATGTGAGGTGTCTGCCCTCATCCTGTGCAAGGCAAGTGGCCTGTTTTTCCTTCTCTTCCCCCTTTCAGGGCTGTTTTTGCCTCCCAGTCTTCCCTGGGCACCTGGCTGCAAACAATTCGAGTGCCCCCCCCCCCCCCCCCGCAACCCACTTACACACTTGTGTTTGTAAGTATATAAAAAGGCGTCCACACCAGTACATCAACCCTGAATCTCACATCTAGGTAAGAAGTCTAATTGGTCATAGGATGCAAGAAAGTAATGACTTATTAACTCAACTGAATGCACCGCCCACTCCTCTTACGAAGGGAAGATTAAGAAAGATTCCTTACTCAAACTGCCTTTGTGATTGTTCTCAGGGGGAAATTGGTATTTTAATACTCAACCTCCCTATAGGGGATCCACCCCATGTAGGAGGGAAGTGATTTGTATGCTGTATGTTGTATTGTGTACTGTTTTATTGCTTAATGATTGCTAATTTTTAGTCACTGTTTTAATTGTTTATTATGTTTTCTATGATGTACACCATCCTGAGCCCTTTGGGGGAGGACAGTTTATAAATGTAATAATAATTTTAATAAATTCAATAATAAAATGATGATGATGACGATGATGATGAAGATGATGACAACGCCGACACCTGGCAGGGAGGGTGGGATATAACTCACATTAAATAAATAAATAAATAGTCGTTATTTTGTTGGAGTGTCCTCTTTATATTAGCCCCAGGAATAGGTTTTTAACACAGTCCCTCTATTATTTTTCATCTTTGTCTCATCACAAGCTAGTTTTACTCTTTTTATCTGATAGATTTCCAAACCTTACTCCTTCTATGTCAAATTTCCTAACCTTACTCTTGCTGTTGCGAGATTTTACCATTGGTTTAGTGTTGTGTCCAGATGATGCTACTTAACAGATGGGTTTTTGACTGCTCGAGACTTTAATCAGATTAAAGGAAAGGAAAGGAATAAGACATGGTTGGCCATAGCTTTTTGTGTTTTGCTAGTGAAGAGCTTAGTGGGATGAGTCACAGTGAGAACATGGCAGTAATACAATCCTTGCAAAAAAAAAAAAAAAAAGAGCCTCCACCATATGCACTCGGTAACAAGATATGTCTGCATCAAGGGCAGGACATGAGAAGCAGTAGAACAGAACCAGGGACGTCAAAACATTAACTAGATGCTGAAGTCACAAGAAATGCCATGGGTCAGCAATCAGGGGACCAGGAAGCAAGACTTACTTACAAGGAAGCAAGACTTCCTTGGGTCTTTTATAGTGCTTCTTGCCACAGGGCTATAGCCATGGGTGGAGCCCCTGTGAGATTCACAGATAGTTTCTGGGCAAATTATATTTGCATATGGCTTATCACAGTGAGGAATCATGATGAATTGGGGGGGAGGGGGTGTTTAGGATTACCAGCTTCAGGTTGGGAAACTCCCTGAGATTTGGGGATATAACCTGGGGAGGACAGGGACCTCAGTGGAGTGCAATGCTATAGAGTCTACCCTCCAAAGCATCCATTTGGGGAACTGATCTCTGGAGTCTGGAGATGAGATGAAATTCCTGGGGAAACCCAGGTCCCACCTGGAGGCTGGTGTCCCTAGCAGCATCACTTGTTACACATCATCTTATACCTTTACAAGAACAACAAGGGTCCTATCCAAATGAGGACATGAACCAACCCCATGTCTCAAAATAGTTTTCATGCTAGAGAACATGCCTCTTTTTCAGAAGATTCCAGGTCAGCCCCCCAGCATCTCAATTTAAAGGCTCTCAAGAAACAGCCCAAGAAAGGCTAGAAAGACACTGCCATCAAAGGTAGATATGTAAGGACAGTAGGGATGCCAACTCCGACCTGTTACATTCATGGAGATTTGGGGGTGGTGCCTGTGGAGCATGGAATTTGCTGAGGGTTATTGTCACCTAGGATCTATGGTATACCATAGAGTTTGCCCACTGAAGCCATTTTCTCCAGGGGAACTGATTTCTATAGTTTGGAGATCAGCTGTAATTCCAGGAGAACCCCAGGTCCTACTTGGAGGTTAGCAATCCTAAGAGATACCTTAAGCAGGTCTACCTAGTAGAATGCCCCCATTATATTCAGGAAAGCTGACTCCCAGGAAAGGAATCTTAGGAAGTTAGTGTAAATAGACCAGTGATCTGATTCTGTATAAGATCAGTTTGTTTTTTTCTTAATAATGCCATAAATTTCATAATTTTGATATTTAAACTTCAAGACAACCCTCCCCCACACACAAACAGCTGTTTTCTTAGGAACATTCACACCTGTCTCGATAAACAGCTCAGGTCTCTCTTCTTGTACACTGTGATATCTCTTGGCATATTTCTGGAATTCAACAGGAGCATGTGTACAAAATGATAAAAAAAAATGTTGCCTACTTTATGATATATGAGAAAAATGATATAAACAGAATAAACATACAACATCCATAGCAGTCTCACACTCAGCCATCAATGCTTGTTCTTGATTTACCATCCCTTCAAAATATACGTACAAAAGAAAGCAAACTCCTCCTCCAACCATGCCTTCCGTCCCTCTGTGTTATTGTTCAGTCACACAGTCGAGTTGGACTCTCCATGACCCCATCACGCCAGGCCCTTCTGTCTTCTGTCATGTTCCGGAGTTTGCTTAATTAACCATCGCTCTGTACCTTTAGCTATTAGGGTTGCTGACCTCCAGGTGGCATCTGGAGATCTCCTGTTATTATGTTTGATCTCCAGACGACCAAGATCCGGACCCCTGGAGAAAATGGCTGCTTTGGAGGGTGGACTCTATGGCATTGTACCCTGCTGATGTCCCTCTCCTCTCCAAACTCCACCCTCACCAGGCCCCACCCCCCAAAATCTCCAGGCATTTCCCAACCCAGAGCTGGCAACCTTATTAGCAATATATGAATAAATACATCATGACAGAGAAAGGAGGCCCCCCCCCAGCTCCTTGTGATGTGAGACTCATCTTATGTAGGGCAGCCTAGTGCAAGATGACAGCCAGCAGCCCTTGCCATGTGGGAGGTGGCATGAGGCAGGCCCAGGAGCTGCTAGTCCCTGCCTCAGGAGAAGTGGTAACCATCACATTGCATGAGAGAAGCATTTGTGTCCCTGGTCCAAACATCATCATGTCCTTCCCTCCTTTCCTTCCCTCACACCCACACAGAACATTTTATGTGGTAGAAACACATCCCAAACAACCCTCAGGTAAGGAAGTGTTTTACGTGTCCTAAGTAGTAGCCATCAGAGAGACTATGAATAAAAATAAATTTAGGTTACAATAACCAGCTGGTTCCATAGGGCTGCAGTCTATCACTTCAATTGATTTTATTTATCTGTTTCCTTCCTTCCTTCCTTCATTGATAGCTCACATTTCTCCCCCAAAGGGACCCTAACAGAGGTTGACAATATCCTCCTCTTCTCCATTTTATCCTCACACCAACCCTGTGAGGTAGTTCAGACTGAGAGTCTGTGACTGGCCCAAAGTCACCCAGGAAGCTTCCATGGCAGAGCAGGGATTTGAACCTGGGTCTCCCAGATCCTAGCACAACACTCTAACTAACCATTACACCACACTGTCACTGTACTGGCTCCGCTTGGGACCTCTGCCATTTAGCTCCTTCTCCCAGAGTTCTCTTCTGTAAAAGCTGTTCCACCCGATTATTACATAGCCATTTTATAAATGATCTTGTAGCTCGCACTTCCATTTCCTTTTCTTGTCTCTTGTCCAACACTGTAGCCCCTGCGCCACATCATTAATCACTCGACTTTTGTAAAACATTCAGGTCTTTAAAATGTCAACGTTAACCCAGCATAGGCAGAAACCCGAAATGATTGGCATTCTTAAGAACATGCAAAGTTGTCTTAAACAGAGTCAGATCTCTGGACTTTTTTATAATGCTGTCCTTTAAAACAGACCAAAAAAATCCTTACCTTTACACAAGTGGTACAGTTTTATACAAATATTAAGTCTTCATTTCTGATTTACTATGGCTGTGTATATCCTTTGTGTTGGCTTCTGGTGTGGACTTATGAGCCCTGAAATGTTGCATTATCTTACGGCGGAGGTTCTTACAACAAATAAAAAGAAATAATTATTTGGCTGCAACAGCATAAGCAGCATAGATCATCTTGGATGCTTTTATAAATTCAGCTACAGCTAAGGGATCTTAAAAGGTGGATGAAGAACGGCCTTCCCACTTTTGACTTCTTCACTTGTGAACCATAAAAATAAGGTATTTGATATGTTTGTCTCCTTTATTTTAACGGACTTCCTAATCCAATAAACTTTACAAGCAAGGCTGAGGTCAGAGCCTCCTTCTTTCCTCTGCATCAACATCCAGTGTTTATTATCCCTTTTTTTTAAAGTAAAAAAGCAGAAAAGCCTGACGCTAGGGTTGCCAGCTCCTGCTTGTGAAATTCCTGGAGATTTGGGGATAGTACCTGGACAGGACAGAGTTTGGGGAACACAAGCAGCTCATATGGGACCTGATGTCATAGAGCAGGGGTGGCCAAACTTACTTAATATAAGAGCCACATAGAATAAATGTCAGATGTTTGCGAGCTGCAAGATGTGAACAAATATTACACACATGTTTTTATTGAAAAATATGCAGATTTGCTTTTTATTAACATTCAATGAGACTGCCAAAAATAAAAACAAAAGGAGTAAAAACAGATATTGATAATGATATTTATTTGTCAAATGTTATCTGTAGGCTTGAGGGGAGGGCTTTGAGAATGCATTAAAATAAAAGCTGTTTTCTATTTCTGCCCCCCCCCCCACCTCAAGCCTACCCAGGGAGGGGAACACTGGCAGGGGAAGAGAAGACTGATCAGGGAGGCATGCCTCCCCTTCACTTTCCCAGCTGCCCTGCCGGGAGCCACACAATGTGTGTGAAAGAGCCGCATGTGGCTCCCGAGCTGCAGTTTGGCCACCCCTGCCATAGAGTTTCCCCTCTGAAGCTGCCATTTCCTTCAGGGGAACTGATCTCTGTAGTCTGTGGGTCAGAATTCCAGTAGAACTCCCAGCCCCACCTTCAGGATGGCAACCCTACTGGATATACACCTATTCAGCCTAATCCTATTTTCAAATCCTATTTTCAATTTTAATTTTCACTTCCACCAGCTGAACCAGTGTGGTTAATGCTTAGAGTGGAAGATTAAGATTTGGGAGACCTAGATTCAAATCCCCCCCTCTGCCACAAAAGCTTGTTGGCGGATCTCGGCTCAGTTGCACACTCTCAGCCTAACCTATCTTTCAGGCTTCTTGTGAGGTCAAAATGGAGGAGAGGAGAATATTGTAATGTAGCATTGTATAATAAATAACACATGGGACCAAAGGAAAGGGTAAAAAGGATGCCTCCTGGCCATTTCTATAAGAGAAAATGGCAAGGGAGTGAAGGCAGAAGCCTCCCCCCCCCCCCCGGGAAACTTTCTGAGCCACACTGAACAACTGGGATATTTTTAAATTGAGCTCCCCCAATGAATATGTGATGGTGAGTGGGGTTCGGGGATCACTGATCCAAATTGTGTGACATGTCATGTATAGCTGGAGTACTTCGTTTTGAGAGCACCTGAGGGGAATTCCTGCCTTGCTTGTGAGAAGAAGAGAAGAGATTGGATTTATACTCCACCCTTCACTTTCTGAAGGGGTCTCAAAGTGGCTTACAATCTACTTTCCCTTCCCCTCCCCACAACAGACAACCTATAAGATAGGTGGGACTGAGAGAGCTCTGAGAGAACTGCCCTTCAGAGAACAGCTGTGAAAGAACTTATGACTGACGCAAGGTCATACCAGCAGCTGCACATAGAGAAGTGGGGAATCAAACCCAGTTCTTTCAGATTAGAGTCCGCGCTCCTAACCACAACACCAAACTAATACCAAATTTCCCCACACACACTTCTATTCCCACACTTCTAACACATGGCCAGAGGACCTTGGGACTCATAGGTGTAAACTACAGGGGGGCTCGAAGGCTCGAGCCACCCCTGAAATTTCCCGAGGGAGACTGAGCCCCCCCCGGCAAAATGGAGCGCCTTCCCACCACTGCGCCACCACCAGAGCTGCACCGCCGCCAGAGCCACTCTCCCCACCCACTCCTCCCTCCCTCCTGGAGAGTGGTGGCATGGTGGCTCTGGTGGCAGGGACCTCGCCCCGGCCATGGCGGTGGCTCTGGCTGTGGTGGGGACATCGTCCTGGTGGCAGCACAGCGGTAGCAGCTCTGGCGGCGGCGGGGGGGACACAGCCGCCGCACCTCCCTGGCTGCCGCAAGCCTCCCCAGTCGCCGCCACCACAAGAGCCCCCCCTGCCCGCCTCCCCCTTACCCACTCCCTCCTTCTGAGGGGTGCGTGGGAGCCAGGCAGGGGGGAGAGGTGGCAGTGGCTGCGGGAGAGAGAGAGCCCCCACCGAGAGAATGGAAAGTCTACGCCCCTGTTGGGACTCACATGCAGTGGGTCTCAGTGTGAGGGAGGCATGAGGGGGTCCCCCATGGGGTAACACAAGGCATGGCAGACTAATTGGTGTTGGAGGCTGAATGATCTGAATTTCTTTTGCTGGTGGAACCGAAGAGACGAGGGCATTGGCAGAGTACTGCCTGGGCTGTGATTGGATTAGTAAATCCCACATATAGGTAACTACATTTCAACAAGGCTTTTTACTGCACCGACAAAGGAACACAACAAAGAAAGAAAGAAACTGCTACAACTTTCTGTTTTAGGAACCAGAAATTAACCGAAGAGTTGCTTGAAGACAGGGAGGAAAGTAGCAACTTCTTAACAAACATAATAGCTTACACCACCATCTCTGGGTGAAATAGGTCATTTACACCTTTGGTCAATATGCATCGATCTAGTTCGGCCACAAGATGTTGACTCTCCAACCAAAGGTTCCTGGGTTCTCTGAGGGGTAATTACGAGAACTGCTTTACAAATGTAAAGCAACTTAACAGTACAATCCTAAGCAGAGTTATACTCTTCTGTCTGTTGAAGTCAACCAGCCTAGAAGTCTGTAACTCTCCTTAAGACTATGCCGTAATGAGCGCAAGTGTGTATGGCAAAACCCATAATGTCATTTTTTGGGGGGGGGGGGATTTATATCCCGCCCTCCCCACCAGTTACAGCAGGCTCAGGGCGGCTACCAACATAAATTCATAGGTTCAAATACATTACCATCTAATGACCTGCCATCGTTGGTGGGGTTTTTTCTAAAAAAAATTGAAAATGTTTCCAATCACTTTTCGTGCAATTCACCAAGTCCGCCTCTCCTCTGTTCATGCAGTGCCTTGAATATGTTTGGTTTCGATGCAAGCCTTGGGCCATTCTTTTTTTAATTAAAAAAAAAGAACATTCCCCTTCTTTCCTTTTATTTGTGAATTTTGATTCATTTTATCTTATCTTGATCATGTGCCCCAGTGACCTGTTTAATTTGTCAAGCTACTGAGTCTGTCAGTTTTTTCCTGTCTCCGAGTGGCCCGCTGGGGGGACCCAGTAAGACCTGGATTAACAAGGTAAACACACAGTATTTGCATGACTTAATTACCACTCTACCTCCTTGCCCTTATCCATTGTCAATGGGAGTGAGGTATGATTGAATCATTCAATTGTGCCCTGAATTATCTGTCCATAAAGCAGGCAGCCCATTGTGACTTTGCATACGTCAATGCCCTCTGTCTTCCCTCTTTCCAGTCAGGGCAGGCACTCAGTATAGCGACTCATGCAGAAAAACAGGGATGTATCCATCTGAGAACAGGTAATTAACACACTAAAAACGCAAAGCTTTCAGGATCAGAACAGTAAACTGTGCCCCAGTCTTCATTCAGTCTCCCTCCATGATTAAAGTAAAATTAGTGAAGACTTCTCAAGGAAAAGAAACCCACAAATTTAAATTATGTATCTTAGTATGATGGATCGTCTGACATAACATTTGTTTTTCCTGACAAAGTTGACACCTGATAACTCTGTAGTGATTAATTTGATAGAAACACCCATAAATAAAAGAAAATTTGGACATCTCACTATTTATTTAGTGTGTTTACTCCTTTGATATACATACATAATTTGAGTCTCTGTCAAAAATAGAAAACCAGGGGATGAGGGGAAAACCAAGGCATGAATAACTCTTACATAGAGAAAAAGGATAAAAGCCTGGGGTACTCTTATTAGCTTCTTCCTGGTGTGGTGGCAGCTGATTAAAATTCAGGTTCTGATCACTTTGTCGTAAGCCGACAGGAGTGACTGAATGCCTATGCAAAATCATACTTTCAAAATAATTCTGTCTAAACTAACAAACCACAAACTCCATCTGATCTTTTGAGAGAAGGCAGAGAGAAGAGAAGGGAGCGCAGAAGAATTCAGCCAGTGCAACAGAAGTGGTTACCGTGCCAAAGGACTTGCATCTGTGAGACCCAGCTTCAAATCTCCACTCTGCCACAGAGCTTCAGTGGGTGATCTCAGGCCAATCATTCTCTCTCAGCCTCACCTGCTACACAGGATTGTCCTCACAGTGGGAGATGGGAGAACATATATGGCAACAGAACAAAGTCTGAGTCCAGTGGCACCATAAAGACCATACAGTAATAATAAGTAATGACAAGTTTGCAGCCTGGAGGAGGGCAGTTGGGAAGCTGAGACAATTTCACCTCCAAGGCAGCAGACATAATGATCTGGGAGATAGAGAGGTTGCTGAGGAATGACTCTCTGACCCTAGAAGAAGTAGGGAGTTTTGTAGACTTTCCTGGAATATAGCTGAATTTGTCTGTAAGGCTAAATCCCCTGAGTTGTGTAAAAAAAAAAATACCATACATTTGATTGTATTTTACTGCAAGAGACTTGGGCTACAGATGACCTTTTTGCCCATGTTTTTTGACAGTGCCCATGTTTTTTGATGGGTGGCGGTGGGGGGTCATAATGTAGACAAGGAAACCAACATAAAGTTTTAAAAAACCAAGAAGGCAACTAGCAGCAGGGGTTCTTTACAGGGGGCTAGCAAGGGATAAGACCACATGTGCTGCATTTGCATCAACTGTGTGTGTGTGTGTGTGTGTGAGTGTGAATTGCCTTCAAGTTGCTCCCAACTTTGCATTCTTCCTAAAATGCATTTATGTTTGGAAATTGGGGGACACATGGGGGTGGGCGGGCACCAGAAGGTATCCTCGCCTAGTGTGCAAAAAACCCTGGGGCCAGCCCTGGGCAGCAGATGTCAAAGAACATCGACCTCCCCTGCCTCAACTGATCCCTGGCGCTTTTACTTCATGGGCACCAGGAGGGACTGACTTATATCCTAATCAGAGCCTACCATCGCCTTCTCTGGCATGAGCCCAGCTTGCACTGAAAAAAGAACCTATTTGCTGAGTGGCCAGTAGGTTATTTAAATCAAAAATGTTGATTCTCATTATTAGTAATAATTTTAATGAATTGTTTTAATTAATGTAATGTATGCTCTGTTGTTAATTAAAGCAATTCATTAAAAACTATTAGTATTGTATGTTCTGTTGTGGGCTGCAGTGGCTCAAGGGGTTAAGACGCTGAAATGCAGAAACTCGAGTGCTGCATGACAGAGTGAGTTCCCGTCTCTGGTCCCAGCTCCTGCCAACCTAGCAGTTCAAAAGCAAGAAATTGCAAATAGATAAATAGGCACCACTTTGGTGGGAAGGTAACAGCGTTCCATGCGCCTCAGCGTCTAGACATGCCAGCCACATGATCACGGTAATGTCTTTGGACAGCACTGGCTCTTCGGCTTGGAAATGGAGATGAGCACCGCATCCCTAGAGTTGTATTTGTCTGGCTTTCAAGCAAGGGAAACCTTTACCTTTACCTATGTTCTGTTGTATGCCATGGATGCCATGTTGTGAGCTGCCCTGAGCCCACTTGCAGGATAGGATGAGCTTTTTAAAAAAATCCCAAAATAAATAAATATGTATATATCAGCTACAATACAATTGGGGAGGGATGGTGGCTCAAGTGGGGGACACATGTTTTGGACGCAGAAGGTCCCACTTTCAGTTCAGGGATCAATAAATTACCAAGATTCAGGGTTAGAGCTCCCTCTTGGGGATCCAGAGGGGAGGGGGAATGAAAGAGGGGGGGTTGCACTCTCACAATTTAATACTTAGAAATCTTATTAAATGAGCTGGCTCAGTCATTGTAAGGTGAACTTTTGGTTGTCAAGGTCTGCAAACTGTGATACTGTGTTTTCCTGTGGTCTGTTTTAGTGCAAGACAGTTTCACATATACAAAACAAAGCTGCTACAGAGTTAGTAGCACCTCTCTCTTCAAAACCCACAGGTCATGATTCTCAATGAAAATGAAATTTATGTACATATAACTAGGGGTCATTTGGGACCGGAGCGAGGCGGAGCAGCGCTCCGCCAGCCCGGGAGTGGCCACTCGGGCAGCCACGGGTTGAATCAGATTCTCTGATCTGATTCAGCCCGCCACCAAATTGCCACCAAAATTCGGTGGCAGTTTTAAAAGCGGCTGGAGAGGAGGTTTGAGGGAGAGGCTCCAAACTTGCAGGGTAGCTGCTGGAGCCTCTCCCCGAAATGTCCACCAAGTTTCAAAAATATTGGACCAGGGGTCCAATTCTATGGGCCCCCAAACAGGTTGCCCCCATTCCCTCCATTGTTCTCTATAGTAGGAAAAAAGTAACATTTTCCCCAACATAGAGAACAATGGAGGGGATGGGACAACCTGTTTGGAGGCCTGTAGAATTGGACCCGTGGTCCAATCTTCTTGAAACTTGGTGGGGATTTCGGGGAGAGGCCCCAGCAGCTACCCTGCATGTTTGGAGCCTCTAACTCAAACCCCCTTTCCTCCAGCCCCTCATATACCCTATGAGTTTTTGCCATTGATTTCAATGGCCCATAGGGTATAATGGGGCTGAAACTGACATTCCCTTTCTGACACACTTCCGGTGATGTCAGGGGATGTGGCATATGCTAATGAGTTATGCTAATGAGTTATGCTAATGAGCTCCTGCACTTCTTTTTCTACAAAAGGACCCCTGCATATAAGTGAAGTTATGTACATATAACTCTTTGTAGTTAACTAAGTTTCTCCTTTTCCTTCATCTCCCACAATCAAATTTAGATTACGAACTCCTTTTTTATTATTGTTACTGAAATATTTGCCGCCTGGCTTCATTGTGTCAAAATTCACAACACTGCTAACACCAACTAATTAAAAAAAATCAGGAATGAGAGCAAATGTCTTCTATTTTATTGTTTTTAATATTTTTGCCAATTGTTCTGTTGCTCTGCTTTTTGCCATTCATTTGTACGTGTATTCATGTTGCATGAACACATACAGTATCTGTATGTAAAATATTCCTGATTTACTGACGCACAAAGATCACCGACAACTGAGTACATTTTAAGAGGACAATTGATGTGAAGAGGCAGAAAATGGAGTAAAAGAGGGAAAAAAACCCAGAGGATTCAGCATTCACCAAAAAGAAGCAATGTCTAGTGGGACTTTGGAGTCAAAAGAGCAGGGATGAGAAGTTTGAATTCATCTTACTAAACTTACCAGTTAAAAACTACAGACAACACAAACAAAACTACTGTTGTTTTTAAGAAATGATCACCAGAAAGGGCAGAGGCCGGTACCAGAATCAGAACAACAGTAGCAAATTAATCTAACTGACCATCCACAAGGATCTCCTAATGAGCACCTTAAATTACCTGGCATCTAAATGTCAAGGGAAAGAGGAAAGGGATTTCACAGGTTAGGTGCCACACTGATGGGAAAGCAGTACCCTATGCAGCCACAGGATTAAAGCGTCATGACTCCACAGGCCTTGAGTCTCTCCTCTCCAGACCCAATATTATATCTAGTTCACCACACTGATGGTCCTTTACACTTATATAGTACTAATGTATTGCTATAGAGGAAATCTAACCAACAACCGAATCACAAGAAAGGAGCCTGTAACAGTCCAACTCCATAAGTAAATTTATATAGTTCTAGTTTGGCAGTTTAAACTGTTTGTATGGTTCATGCAGCATAATTCAGACCTTCTTAGCACATTAAATATTTATGCGCATTCAACAACGACACCTCCAGTGTGGGATCCTAACAGCTCTCACTTGGGCAATTCCAGTTTATGGATCTAATGGTCTCCAAGGGAATTGAGCTTTGTGAAGGAGCATTAAAAAAAATACTCTGGAAATAAGAAAAGGGGGAGCTCTGCTGTGATGAAGATGGTAATGTGGCCAATGACGTGACTGGAAATATTCTCTCAGCCTGGAGGGGAGAAACAGTTATGTGCTCTGATGACATAGCCAGACCTCCTATTTGGCAGGGCAGCCAAAGGGAAATAGGGCTGTCCATTTCCAGGTGGGGCCTGGATATTTTCTGAAATTACAACCTCTCTCCAGAGATCAGCTTCCCTGGAGAAAATGGCTGCTTTATGGCATTATACCCAGTTGAGGTCCCTCCCCTCCCCAAAATCTGCCCTCCTCTGGTTCCACTCCAAAATATCCAGGGATTTCCCAACCCAGAGTTGACAATCTTAAAACAAGAGAACTAGGAAAGATGCCATGATGTATCAGATAAGAGACATGAACCAAGCAGGAGGGAAGGGAAAAGGAAAACAGGGAGTCAAGGGAAAGAAGTTGTGGAATGAAGAGGCAGAATTTCATGCCATCCTGTGTCAAAGACCATGCTAGTGGTGGAACCTAGTCTCTGTAGTTGCATAAGGATGCAACATCAAACCTGGGCATCTCTAGGTAAAGAACTGCAGTTACAAGGTGTTCAGAAAGACACTTCCTTGCCTGAAACCCAGTAGAGCAGTTGCCAATCACCACAAACAGTACTGAACTTGATGGACTAATGGACTGACTCTGTATAACACCATTCTGTGAGAAGTGGAAAAAAAACAATGGCACAGAGTCAGGATGGCCTGATCAAACCATCCAGACGCCATGAGAGCGCGCTGGAGTGATCAGACACGGGAAAGCCCGTCTGTGGCCCATAGCAACCCATTTGCTACTGGACTTTCCAAGGTGTCTTTTAATTCCGCTTCCACAGCGGAGCAAAATGGGTTGCCGACGGCAGGCCCAAACGTTGGGCCACAGTTTAGGCAGAGGAGTGGGGTCTAGCTGCACCTTCTCTCCAGCCTAGTGCCAAAGGCATGTTCAAGGCCTTCCTCCTTGGCTTTCCCAGAGCTAACCTAATGAAGGATTGTCTGGGGGCAGGCTGATCCCAGATTCCTCCAATGCCCCCTCCTCAGGGGCGCGTCCACATTGATTGAAAGGAATCTGGGCCAATGGCCTCCCTGGCTGGGTCCTCCCCTCTCCTGCCTCACCCACTCTTGAGGTTTTAAGAGGCAGTTCTGCTGGCCTGTGCAGGCCCAAAAGGCCCAAGCCACTGCCGTCCTCCTCCTCTGAGTCCTTCCCTTTTGAGGCCACTGCTGGCACATTTCTGGGCATGGCCTCACCCTTGATCCTTTCTCCACAGCCCCCAAGGCTGCCTGACTCAGCAGCGCCCAGGCAAGACTGTCCCCCCCAGAGTCCCCTCTAAAGCAGGTGACTGTGGGAGCTCTGTCCCCAGACAGTGGTGTTCTTCTGAGCCACAGCCTGGCTCTCTGTGCAACAGCGAGCTGGTCAGTACTTTGATGGGGAACAATAAACAGCAATTTGAATGGGAAACAGAGAACACTGGAATAACAAATCTAAGGATTAATCTAAGAATCCAGGATGTTATACTGGTATACCTGTAATGGAATCACCCTTTAAAAAACACACACACACACACACACTAAGAAGGAAGTATCATGAATTGGATCCCACTTGATTCTTCTTATAAAAAAGAAGCTGGGGGAGAATGTTCAGTGTCCTTATGCTGATGCAGTGGGCATTAACCCTTTCCTCCGTGCCATTTATTTCTAATAGAAATCATTCCCCAGAGTTCCCAGGAGCCATCATGGAAGCAGCCTGGTCTCTGCCTCTCCTCCTGATACGACTAGCAGCAGCTTCAGAATGCAGACATGTGGGTCATTCCAGTCTTAGCCTCTTTACACTGGCTTCTAGTTTGTTTCCAGGAACAATTCAAGGCACTGGTCTTGAACTTCAAAGCCCTATATAATTGGGTACTAGGGTTAAGAACGTAAGAGAACATAAGAACATAAGAGAAGCCAATGCTGGATCAGGCCAGTGGCCCATCCAGTCCAACACGTTGTCACACAGTGGCCAAAAATACCAGTCCCCTGGTCCTAGAGGGGGTTCCCTTGCTTTTTGGGGCTTCTGCCCACTGCCAGCCAGTGGGGAGAACCATGCCCCCAAACGGCCACATCCAGGTAATGATGTATGTTTAGGAGGGGGTTGATTTTCACAGTTTTACAATGTAATTTCATATTGTACGTTTTCAATTGTTAGCAGCCTTGGGGGCCCTTAGGCAGAAAGGCTGGATATAAATTTTGTTAATAAAGACATGTGTGCTTGTGCACCTGGTGTGTGCGTGTGTGCACATGGGTGGCTAGCCTGGTCACTCTGACTCCAAGTCATCAGGAGAAGAGACTGAGCAGGACCAGAAAGGTTAGGGAGGGTCCAGCTCTACAGAGGAGCCTGATGACAATGTTCCAGCCTTGGGTGGGTAGCTGTGTTGTTCTGAAGCAACAGAACACAGTTTGAGTCCAGTGGCACCTTTAAGACCAGAAAAAGTTTAATTGTGGGTATAAGCTTTCATGTACATGCACACAAACGCTTATGCCCAGAATTAAACTCTGTTGGTCTTAAAGGTGCCACTGGACTCAAACGTTGTTCTATTACTTCTCAGCCTATTTAGGCTGACACTTGGGAAGGCTGCCTTGCCAGATCAACCTGTCCATTAGTTACAAGACTGTGTGTCAGCTCAGGTCCAGCTCCTGGCAGCCAGCACCTATCGATGCTCCCAAGCCTTGCGATCTAGACCTGAGGGCACGACCCCAAAGGAGAACTAACTGGCCAGCCTGGAGAGCACAGGGCAGCATGTGTCATTTGTGCCGAGGAAAAATGGCACACGGGGAATGTGACACCCCCTCCAATAGTACTTCAGCCTCAAACCAATACCTACGCTTCCCCACCTTTCCCAGCAGCTATCTTATGATAGCTGCTGCCCACAGAAGAGAGAAGAGGAGGAGGAGATTGGATTTATACCCCACTCTTCACTCAGAGTTCCAGAGCGGCTTACAAACTCCTTTCCCTTCCTCTTCCCACAACAGACACCCTGTGAGGTAGAAGAGAAAAGGCTTGGGTTCCAAGACAGGGGGTGCATGAAGAAGAGTGCTGGAAGGATCCGAAGTGTAAGTGTGGTGTAGCAGTTAAAAGCCAGTGTGGTATAGTGGTTAAGAGCAGTGGACTCTAATCTGGAGAATCAGGTTTGATTCCCCACTCTTCCACATGAAGCCAGCTGGGTGACCTTAGGTCAGTCATAGTTCTCTCAGAAGTCTCTCAGCCCCACCTACCTCACAGGGTGTATGTTGTGGGGAGAGGAAGGGAAGGTGATTGCAAGCCACTCTGAGACTCTTTCAGGTAGTGAAGAGTGGGGTATAAAAAACAACAATTCTTCTTCTTTTTCTTAGTTTCCCATTCAGACATTCTAAAACCTTCCATCGGCTTCCAGGCCATGTTCCACACAAACACAAGGAGGAAAAAAAAGGGGCCTCTGCGCTCACCCAAACTCCCACTTGTCACCTCGGTCACACTTTCTTTTCCTTCATACAAACACAGGATTTCCAAGCCCAAGACAGAGCAACAGACCACTGACTGGTCCATTTCTATCAGCATGAAATATGCATTTGGCAATACTAACCGCCAATTTGTAACCCTGGAAGTGCCCCAGTGCGAAATGAAAAAAAGGCAGCAGAATTTGTCAAATTGGTCCAGTGCTCAGTCTGCTCCCGCACGCTTCCTCCTCGCTCAATATATGCCAGAGCACGGGGATCGTCCTTCCACCAATGATTCAATATGGTTTGGTTTACTTTGCTATTTCATGTTGTTTGCCTCATTTTGCTTTATTGATTGCACGCTTGTGGGAGGCTAGAGACAAATAATGTAATAAAGTGCCCTTTGGGGAATGGTCCACTATTTGTTGAAAGACAGACTGAATAATCTATGCCTTGTTCAAAGCTCCGGCTTCTATCTGCCAGACTTCTCTTTCATCTCGACTTTTATATCTCTCACTATCATTTTACTGGCATCATCAGATTTATTCCTGACCAGTGTAACTGAGAGACAGGAAGCAGTTTGAGAGTAACCGCTGATTTAAGAGGAGTTACACACAGAACTGCTTCAGAACTACAATTCGGGGTGTTAGTGGAGCTGGCCAATAATCTGAAAAACATAAAAGTAGCATTTCCTCCCCCCCCCCTGCTCCTGGAAGTCAAGAGTAACAAAAAAATATGACTATTAGTAATATTAGTATTGCCCTTTTATGAAGGGGAAGAACCAGAATATAGCAGGAAAGCCCCTGCCTTATACTGGGAAGGTCCAGGGTCCAATCCTTGGAAGCTGCAGTTTAAAGTGATTAAATTGCCTAAATTATGGAGATCAAAGCTGGAACTGTGGGAATTAATCAAATCCACAACCTTGACTCTTAATGTCCCTCTTACTAATCTCAGAAGTAAGGAGCAACCTTTGAGTGACAGCAAAAGGACAAACTGTTACATCATTGTGATTGTACTGGATTTGGAAACAGCGAGATGTACGAATGCCAGTCTCCAGGTGATCTTCACAGTTTGGAGATCAGTTCCCCTGGAAAAAAATGGCTGCTTCAGAGTGTGCACTCAATGGACTCACCTCTTTGCTGAATTCGCTTCTCTCCCCAAATGTTGCCCTCCTGAGACTCCACTTCCAAATCTCCAGGAATTTTTGCAACCCAGAGTCGGCAGCCCTAGTGGTGAAGACTTGTGCAATGTTGTGACGGTGAATTTACATTCAGCAGCATCACCATATGAGCAACTGGACACACAGCAAATAGATTTCCAAGCTGCTCCCTTTGTTGGGAGTGGTGAGGTCCAGAAGGGGAAATCCCCCTATGGTTAGACTCACTCTACAAAGACTCTTCCAGGGCAGCCATATGCATAATGGTTGTCTTTTTTTTTCCTTAATGGGTTGCCATTTAAACGTAAAGATAGGAAGGTAGAATCCAAGTGAATACAATGAGAATTCTGCTTCTTGAAAAGTACATTTGGCACAAATTCAGAGATGCAAGGGCCAGAGGCAGCGACTTGGGGTACTAAATATTTCGGTACTTTATTAAGCCCTAAATCAACCTTCAATTTTTATCCCCCCCCCAAACAAGCTTCTAACAAAAGCCTGCCTTCCTAAATGAAAGAATAATCACCTCGCACATGATGACTAACATAAACCCAGCAGGCACAAAAGCCTCAGAGCATATTGTCAGCCCAAGATAAGAGGTCAGGCAGCACCTATGCTGGCAGCACAAAAGAGAAAGTCTGCTCCCAATAAAACAAAACAACAAAGGGAAGGAGACATTAGAAACCCATAGTGCAAGCTGTAAAACAGATTACTTTCATGGACAGAGACTCAACAGGAACTGCAGCTGTGAAAGGGCTGAAAGACTTGGACTTATCAAGTTGCACAGTTCTATTTCTTACAGCTAGCCATTTCACAGAGGCTGCTTACCGATTTAGAATTATCTGGGGCCAGTTCATAGGGTCTCACCCCATGTGGCCTCCTGGGCAAAAGACCCCTTCAGATGTTACACTGGGGGGGGGGGGATCCAGATGCGTGTACCAGAAGTGGGCATTACCCATGATGCTTTTGATATGCAAGGCTACTGTTACCTCTAAATAGAGAAACATGCACCATTTCCTGGCTTTGGTGCATGCAAACACATAGTCTGAAAAATGTAATATTGTGCATACTGATTGGAAAATTCTGCTTTTCCATATTCAGACAAAAGAGTGTCCATGCCCTGTATATACCTGTATATACAGGTGGATCTTCTAAACATGTCTGAAAGGTTTGGGGCTGCCAAGTTCTCCCGGGGGGCGTGGATTCCCCTGCTAATTAGGTTCCCAATCCGCCGGTCCGGATTCAGCCGGCAGGGGGAACCCCACCCCCGAAATGGCCACATCAGGCCAACGTGCCCAGCGCTATGACGTTGCCCAGAAGGGACGTCATCACACTGAGCATGTCGCAGGGCGATGATCTAGTAATCGCCCTGAAAACTCTATGGTACCATAGAGTTTTTAGGGCAATTACCAGAGTGTTGCCCAGTGATGTGCTCGGTGTGATGATGTCACTTCCAGGCAACATCATCGCGCTTTGCACACATGAGACGGTCCCAGAGCAGGAGTGGGACTCCCCCGCTCCTGCTGGTAAGTAACTTGGCAACCCTAGAAAAGTTCTACAGCTGTTGAAGTAAGTAACACATAAGCCAGTGCAATCCTGTACATGAGAAAACAGTCTAATATCAATTAACATAAGCATGGTTGCACATTTGTCAGCCTCATTCAAGAAAGTCATTAGATTCCGGTACTTAACAATGTGTACATTACTGGATCACTGGTAGCTTTCTCCACACCACAGCATCCGCAGGATCAGTCCATCTAGAAGGTCTGGGTGTATATGAACAGACCCACGATTTTTTTTTTTTTAAATAGAACATGTACTCCATATGGGCATGCTCCCTGTAGTAATTTGATAATAGTCTTATTATAATTTCTTTATTCTCCTCCTGCCCGTGGCCATATCCTTATCCAGTTCTGTTATGATGTCTCAGCACTATGCCTGCCTGCTTTGGGAATAGTGATGTGCACACAGAGCCCCACAGCCATGGTTTGGGTCCAGGGCATGGTTGGAAGGTACATGCAGCAACAACCTTGCTAAGTCAGGGTCTGGTTATCACCTATATGGGTAAAGGTTGGCTATCAATGCAATCAATAAATACATCTGGCTGCTATTAGTACTCATGGCACATCAAAGTCTGAGGGGGCACAGAGAGATGCCCCACCTTCTAACAATCTAAGATTCTCACCTGAGCATGCAAGTATCCATCCCTGTGCCCATGCCATTATGTTCAGAATAAGAATGCCAGTATAGAATGGCAAGAATAGTGAAGGCAATGTAAAACCGATGGAAACCAGATGAAAGACAGCCTTGAAGAAAATCATCTACCAACCAGCATAGTCAAATAAACAAACAAACAAGTGTCAGAAAAACCCCCAGCACTGATTCATTTCCAAAATGAATGCTCCCGTGGACTTAGAGGCACTCCGGTGCTGTTAATGGGACCATTTAAAAGAGCAACTGAAACAAAGCGCAGCTTGCTTGTAAATGGCAAGGCAATTCTGCAAGGGAAGAAATGATGTCCTACCACATCAAAGGCCCCTGGAACAAAGACTTTGCTATCCAGATTATCTCACTGGATTTCTTTCAGAGAATCAAAGTTTAAGTGATTATCAGATACACTGACACAGAAAGATATCCTGGCGGTCTAATCAAGAGAGGCAACAGGAGTTTTACTTTCATTTCTTAAATGCTTTTGTTTTTTTGGCTAGTTGAGAAAGTGCAACAATAGGAATAGGGATGCCCAGGGTTTCTTTGAAGAGAGTTCTGGATGCTAATGCCTGCTCCCCCATTCTGTGCTTGTTGCTGCTTTGGTTAAGAAATGTGGAATATTAAAAACTAAGAATAAGGCCCGTTGTGGAAATAAATACAACGGGCTCTAGAAAGAGGCTCTGGGAGAGTGCCCCGGCCTTGGGCACTCAGCGTCAATTTGCTGTGGCGACCTCAGCAGGGTATAATGACACAGAGTCCACCATTTTATCCAGGGGAAGATCTCTGACATCTGAAGAGCAGTTGTAATTTAGTGTGATCTACATCCCTCCCCTGGAGATTGGCAACAATGGGTCTAGCAGATCCTGCTTACCAGCTTGTAATAAACTGGTACAGTGACAGCTGTTTCAGACAGCCCTTCCCCTACCATTTTGGAGATGTCTTCAGAGCAGTTTGCCATTTCAGACTGCCTTTTTTTTTTCAAGCCACTTCACTCACAAACACACACACAAACACCACACAAACACACAGAGACACACACAAACAAACACACACTAACACACACACATAAACACACACAAACACACAGACACAAACACACACACACAAACGCCTAGGGTAGCCAACCTCCAGGTGGAGCCTGAAGATTGCCAGGTAGTACAATTGAACTCCAGACAACAGATCCTCCCCCCTCCCTTGGAGAAAATGACTGCTTTGGAGGGTGGCCTCTATGGCATTCTGTTCAGAAGAAGTAGAAGAAGAGATTGGATTTATACCCCGCCCTCCACTCCCCAAGGGAGTCTCAGAGCGGCTTACAAACTCCTTTTCCCTTCCCCTCCCCACAACAGACACCCTGTGAGGTAGGTGGGGCTGAGAGAACTCTTTCCCAAGCTGTCCTTGAGGGAACAGCTGGTACAGAGCTATGGCTTGCCCAAGGTCATCCAGCCAGGTGCAAGTGGAGGAGTGGGGAATCAAACCCAGTTCTCCCAGATTAGAGTCCACGCACTTAACCACTACACCAAACTGGCTCTCAATGAGTTTTCTCCCAAAGGCCAACATAGGTGTGGATAGGGGCTTTCAGAGAAGCAAGCTTGGTTGCCTCGCAATGGGCACTGAGGGGATAGTTGCCAGCTCTGATGATGGAATAGGATTCCCAACTTCCAGGTGGGGCCTGGGGATCTCCCACTTTTACAATGGAACTCCAGCTGACAGAGATCAGCTCCCTTGGAGAATATGGCTGCTTTGGAGGGTGGACTCTATGGCATTGCACCATTCTGAGGACTCTCCCCTCCCTAAACCCCACCCTCTCCTGGATCCACCCCCAAAGTATTCAGGGATTTTCCAACCTAGACCTGGCAACCCTATGATGGAAATACCTGAAGTTTTGGGGGGTGGATCCTTTGGTGGGCAGCATTTTTGTGGGGGGGGGGATGGAAGGACTCAGCAAGCTATAATGCCATAAGGTCTACCTTCCAAAGCAGCCGTTTTCTCTAGCCGTTTTCTCCAGGGCGTCTGATCTCTGTCATCTGGAGATCAATTGTATCAGCGGGCAACCCTAGGGGGAAAGTCAGCCACACAGCAGGGAGTTGAAGGGAATGGTTTGATGGTTGCTAGCCCACCTCATTAGCCAGCCAGCCATGGTGGAGCTAAGCAGGAGAAAGGGCCTGAGGAATTTCACATAGCCAATATGTTCCATTTCAGGAACTCTTCAGTAACAGTTTCTGTCAGGCATTTTACACAGAACCGTATTAGTACTGGTTCCCTAATGGAACATATTGGCCTTTTCACAGAGAAACGTGCCTCTTCCGTTGGGGAAGTGTTCCTGAGCTGGTTTACCTTGAAAACTTCTCCCAAGCATTCTTCAATTCTTTGTACCAGTCCTGAAGTGCTAAGGGGTGCTGTGTGAAATGCCCCCTGTTTCTGACAGTTTATTCTGTCAGTTTATTCTGGGCACGCTGGCAGTGTGCGGTGGATGGGGTTATGCTGATAGTCCATTGTCTTTTCACTGACAGAAGCAGGCCACTGAGGGGACAGTTAGACCCACCTGGCAGTGGGCAGAGGAGAAGAGTTGACCCAGCACCCAGTCGGTCCTTCCCCTTCGCTGGCTCCCTCCAGACTGAGGCCGGGACACTGGCCGGTGGCTCTGTGGGTGGGACTGAGGCAAAGCAGGGAAAGAATGCAGCCAATGGCCAGGGACCCCCTTTTGAGTGGCAGTTGTCCAGCCTACTGATTTTGGCGCCCCATGGAATCTTGCCCCTTGGAATCTTGAAAACAGCTTTATATAACAGGAAAGATATGGCTTACAGGAGAAGCACAAGCACAGATTTCTTCTAGAGTTATCTTGGAAATCTGGAAGGAAAGTGTGGACATTTCCTATTCTGCTTCTTTTTACATCCATTTCTATTTTTGTCCAGTGTGACCGGGCTCAATACATTCCTGCCCGGGAATTAAGATCACAGGGAAGGCCTTCCTGACTGTCCCATAAATCAATGAAGCTTGTGTGGTGGGTACACAAGAGAGGTGTTCTCAGTTCTCAGCCCCACAATTATGAAAAAACCTCCCTAGGGGTGTGCCTGCCCCCCTCACGTTTGATCTTTAGGAGGCAGTTGCAGACAGTTTTATTTACGATCACATTTGCTTAAATTTAGTAGTAGTTCTGAATTGGGATTTTAAATTTGCTTTAATGTATTTTATTTTATCTATTACAGATATGTTACAAGCCGCCTTGATCTCCATAAGGTTTTTCAAAGAAAGAAATCTGGGCTTGTGAAAACAGGTACATAGGGTGCTTTTCAGGTGGTGGCTTTAAATATTGCTTTCAATGTATTAATTATGCGGTTATCTGTCTATCTATCTTTAAATATTTTAGTTAACTAAATACTAACTGTTTATGCTTTAATGAGACTTTCTAACTACTAAATAATAATTAAGAATAGCAAGACTGTGCTACTGCATTGCTGGAATAGTTAGGGCCATTAGTTATGAGCTTTAACTCACTATTTCAAATATGAATTAGTCATACAGTAGCAAACACCCCCAAAAACATTTAACACTGGGGTTCCAAGACTATTAATAATAGAGGAAAAGTAGAATTTTAATAGCTGCACCTGATGAAAGTCATTCTTCTACTCAACTATTAAAACTACAGGAAATCAAATATTAAGTAGTCAGCCATTGGGGGGGGGGTGCGCTATGTGATGGAATCATTGGCTGTGGCAGTGTTCTTTGAGACAGAATATTGGCATTCATCATACTTGTGCCATGAAGTAAGCAAATCAATCAATAAATGTAGATTTATCCCCAGTCATAAGGTGGGGCTTTGAATTTTCTCAGATGTACAACTAATCTCTCAACAGTAATTATCCCTTCTAGACACAAGGACAGCTTCAGGCATCGGACTCTATGGCTTCACATCCCCACTGAGATCTCTCTCTGCCCCAAACCTGGCCCTCCTCAAAACCCCCCCCCCCCAATCTCCAGGAATTTCTCCAGCCAGAATTGGAAACCCTAAGCCCCAGCCCCAGCCCGAAATCACTGAAGCATTCAGCATACAACAGATATCTTTCCTATTATATAAAGCCGTTTTCAAGATTCCAAGGGGCAAGATTCAATGGGGCGCCAAAATCAGTTGGCTGGACGGACTGCCACTAAAAAGGGGGGCCCTGGCCACTGGCTACATTTTCTCCCTGCTTTGCCTCAGTCCCGCTCACAGAGCCACTGGCCAATGTCTTGGCCTCAGTCTGGAGGAAGCCAGCAAAGGGGAAGGACTGACTGGATGCTGGGTCAACTCTTCTCCTCTGCCCACTGCCAGGTGGGTCTAACTGTCCCCTCAGTGGCCTGCTTCTGTCAGTGAAAAGACAATGGACTATCAGCATAATCCCCTCCCCCACACATGGCTAGCATGCCCAGAATAAACTGTCAGAACGAACTGTGAAATGGGGGCATTTCACACAGCACCCCATAGCGCTTCAGGACCGGTACAAGAACTGAAGAACACTTGGGAGGAGGTTTCAAGGTAAACCAGCTCAGGAACGCTTCCCCAATGGGAGAGGCACGTTTCTGTGTGAAAGGGCCAATATGTTCCGTTAGGGAACCAGTACTAATACGGTTCTGTGAGAAATGCCTGACAGAAACTGTTACTGAAGAGTTCCTGAAACGGAACATATTGGCTGTGTGAAATTCCTCAGGCTCTTTCTCCTGCTTAGCTCCACCATGGCTGGCTGGCTAATGAGGTGGGCCAGCAACCATCAAACCATTCCCTTCAACCCCCTGTAGTGTGGCTGAATTTCCCCCTAGGGTTGCCAATCTCCAGGTGGGACCTGGAGATCTCCTGCTGTTGCAATTGATCTCCAGATGACAGAGATCAGTTCCCCTGGAGAAAATGGCTGCTTTGGAGGGTAGACCTTATAGCATTATATATAATATAATTGCTGAGTCCTTGCTGAGTCCTTCCATTCCCCCCCCCCAAAAAAAATGCTGCCCTCCACAGGATCCACTCCCCAAATCTTCAGGTATTTCCATCATAGAGTTGCCAGGTCTAGGTTGGAAAATCCCTGGAGAATTTGGGGATGGATCCAGGAGAGGGTGGGGTTTAGGGAGGGGAGGGGCCTCAGCATGGTGCAATGCCATAGAGTCCACCCTCCAAAGCAGCCATTTTCTTCAAGGGAGCTGATCTCTGTCAGCTGGAGATCCATTGTAAAAGCGGGAGATCCCCAGGCCCCACCTGGAGGTTGGGAACCCTATTCCATCATCAGAGCCAGCAACTTCCCCCTCAGTGCCTGTTGCTAGGCAACCAAGCTTGCTTCTCTGAAAGCCCCTTTCCACACCTATGTTGGGCTCTGGTTGAAAACTCATTGGGGCCAGCTGAACAGAATGCCATAGAGGCCACCCTCCAAAGCAGTCATTTTCTCCAAGGGAGGGGCAAAGATCTGTTGTCTGGAGTTCAATTGTAATACCTGGTGATCTTCAGGCTCCACCTGGAGTTGGCTACCCTAGGCGTAGCTGTCAGTGCTTCAGAGCAGGATCTGCTAGACCCAGGTTCTTGCTGAGTGGGTGATTTCGGGCCAGTCACAGAGTTTAAGCCTAACCTACCTCACAGGATTGTTGTGCAAGTCAAAAAGGGGGAGAGGAGAATGATGTCAGCTGCTTTGGTCCCCATTGCAGAGAAAGACTACTTTTCCTCCAGGGGAAGTATGGTTGTCAATCTCCAGGCGAGGGCTGGAAATCACTCAGAATTACAAGTGCTCTCCAGATGGCAGAGATCAGTTCCCCTGGAGAAAATTGTGGACTCTACTTCCTTATACCCTGCTGAGATGGACCCTTTATGACAGCCAATGTGACATAGCAGTCAGGGCTTCAGAGCATGGTAGAGGCTGTGGGGGGGAATGGAAACTTGAAGAGTGTGGTTGATGATTGGCTGGGAAGGAGATAGGGTTGCCAACTCCAGGTGGAAAATTCCTGGAGACTTGAGGGATGGAGCCTGGAGACAATGAGGTTTGAGGAGGAGTGGGACCTCAGATAGGTACAATGCCATAGACTCCACCCTCCAAGCCAGCGAGTCCCTCATGGGGAACCATTGTTGCCAATCTCCAGGTGGGGACTGCAGATCACTCAGAATTACAACTGTTCTCTAGAGGGGAGGAGATGGAAAGCTGAAGCCAGGGGACAGATAACGATCACTGACAGTTGGCTGGGAGGTAAGGTTGCCAACTCCAGGTTGGAAAATTCCTGGAGATTTGAGGGGTGGACCCTGGAGAGGGTGAGGTTTCAGCAGGGGTGGGACCTCAGATAGGTTCAATGCCATAGACTCCACCCTTCAAACCACCCGTTCCCTCATGGGGAACCATTGTTGCCAATCTCCAGGGGAGGGATGGGGATCATGCTGAATTACAATTGCTCTTCAGATGGTAGAGATTCCCCTGGAGAAAATGGTGGACTCTATGTCATTATACCCTGCTGAGGTCGCCACAGCAAATTGACACTGAGTGCCCAAGGCCGGGGCACTCTCCCAGAGCCTCTTTCTAGAGCCCGTCATATTTATTTCCATAACAGGCCTTATTCCTAGTTCCCCTATAAAGTCAAAACATTCAGTTGTTTTCCAGGCTGCAGCTGCATCAGACAACATTTTTCTTCATTAGAAATGTACTACTTGATATAATCCTGGCCAAATCTCTCCCCCCCCCCCCCCCGCAAATCTATTGAGTCACTGACTTTTTTTTTATTAACACTTTTTTCAGTTTTCACTTTTACAAACATTAAAGTACACTTCACCAACATGTTACAACATGTATGTTAACATTAACTCAATATACTTGTCACAACAATCAAACAGATTTCTAAAAATAAATCATTTTCTGATAGACAAGGTTTGTTGGAATAATGTTTTGTTTTTCTAGATAGCTTATTACTGGAAACCACACATATACAGTTCTTTCCTGATATTGATTTGGCGGGCTATTGTTTACTGTATAAGATAGTTTAGACAAAATAGAATATTCCCACAATTTTTCATACCAATTTTTAATTGAAGGGGGTTGTTTATCTATCCAAAAATTCTTAATCTGCGGACATGCAAAAAGACCACATTTTTTACAATTTGGAGAGTATGTGTTATTTATTCTATAAGAAATTGATGGTGGTATATACCATCTCATCATTAGTTTTGAAGCCTGGATGTTTACCTGGCTTATTTTGGATGTTCTACTTAGAGAGTTCCAAATTAAAGACCAATCGTCTTCTGTTAGATTGATATTCAAATCTATATTCCATTGTTTTTGGTATAATGTTTGTTTTTCTTCATCTAACTTATTTAATAATTGATAAATCTTTGTTATGAGCCCTGGGGCTTGTTCTTTATGTTCTCGTAATATATTTTCTAAGGGTGTTAGCTGTCTTTGTCGTGTCAATTTCAGTTAGGGAGATTCCAGTAGGTGTTTTATCTGTAGGTATTTGTACCAATGTATTTTATTTTTCACTTTGTTACTGATTTTTTTTTTAAAATCAGCATCCTTCCACCTCTCCCTCCTCCAAAATATAATGTTGATCCCTAGACAAACATGAACTGTACCATTCACACAGAACTATTTTAAAAGGTTAAACCCAGGGCCTGACATTGAATGCCAGTATCTACTCATTCATCCACAACCTAGCCCCCAAGGTTAAAGGGACAAACTTCAGCTACACTAACTGCTCTTTTTATCAACTAAGCATTAGGGAAGAGTGACGCCAGAATTTGTTACTGCTGGATCATTTTGCATTCCCTCTCACACTGAGAATAGAGATTTCAAGGACAATAGTAGAATCAGTTCTGTTACAGCCTACCCTAAATTCATTTTGAAGATCAAGAGGAAGAGCCCCTGGTTTGCACACAGAAGGTCCTAGGGTCAATCTCCGGCATCTCCAGCTAAAAGGATCAGGTAGAACGTGATGTGAAAGATCTCCACCTGAGTCCTGGAAAGCCTCTGCCGGTCTGAGTAGAAAATACTTTACTTGATGAACCAATGGTCTGCTTCATTATAAGGAAGTTTCGTCTGTTCACATATGCTCAGATCCCAGGACAGTGGGTTGAGATATCATGGGATAGAACAGGACCACCTCTGAGCAAATACAGCGTGCCATATTTCCAAACAAAGCTATTGGCTTTGCTTCCCACCAGCTACAAAAGACAAAAGCAGGACTTGGCTTCAATCCCTGTCAGAATCCCAAAAAGAAGCAGAACTACCAGTGTAGTAGTGATTTTTTTTTTAATGGCCATTATGGCTTTTGAATGAAGAAAAAATCCTTGGTCTCTCTTTCCCTCTCTTTGTGTTACTTGACAAAAAGCAGAAAGAAAGGATCACCCTACTGGCAGACGAGAGGAAAAAATGGTTGCTCTCTTAATGGTTGCAGCTACAGCCTGTGGTTGCAACTACATGCACTCTGAGACCTGAAGAGGAAGAACACAAAACAGATCCTGGTGTAGAAAGCGGATTGCTCACAGCAAGGGCTTTTTTTGTAGAAAAAGCCCAGCAGGAACTCATTAGCATAATAGGTTACACCCAACAGCAGAAACTCATTAGCATATTAGGCCACACCACTGACAGCACGGCTTATTTGCATATTAGGCCACACGCCCCATGTTACCAGAAGAGTGGTCATCCAGCCACACCCACCTTTTGCTTCTTATTCTGTTCACCTTGTCTGTTGTCAAAACCCAGGGCTTTTTTTGTAGCAGGAATCAATTTGCATGTTAGGCCACATACCCCTAATGTAGCCAATCCTAATGAGTGTCTGCTGTTGGGTGTGGCCTATTATGCTAATGAGTTCCTGCTGGGTGTGGCCAACTCAGGAGCCAGCCGGAACTCTGTTCCTGTGCGTTCCTGCCCCAAAAATGGCCCTGCTCACAGCCAATTAGAAGCAAGATGGACCACTTCCAAACTTCAATTTTGCACCAAAACAAAACAGACAAGTGGTAATGGTGGTGCTCTGATTGCACTGAAATCCAAGCATGTGGATCACCATGTGCTCTCTCTAAATATGGTAGGGGATTAGAAGCTGAACACAGTGAATGGCTCCTCCTAGACAGGAAGGGGATGGGAAAGTCTTTGCTGAATTATTTTCTGGTAGATAACAGTTATTGTGTCCCTCCCCCCCAAAAAAAAATACCTGGAGGGAGGTGGTTGAAAATTACTATGGAATTCTGGAATTTCTGTTCCTCCCAGATGGGGGGCGGGGAGGGCAGGAGGCCTTTGCACAGGGCAGGAGACTGGTTTGGGAACAATTTTCAAGACAGAAACTAGGGTAGAAAATGGGGTAGAAAAAGTTAAATTTGTTTTCTGCTGCCTGATCATAGCACTCCCCAGTCCAATAAGCCACCTGCCGAACTGTAAATTAATGCTACTTTTATCAGCCCCTAAAGCAGCGTACAATATATTGCAACATATGATACTTCAGACCTGAAAACATACCCTAGATTTCTTGTTTCATTTTGTCTAGGGGATATCTGAGGCACTCCTGAAATTTCAGGATTTGTATCCTCAAATCTCAGGATTTGCTTGTGTGTTAGTCTGCTTCGGGGTAGGCCTGAAATCCGTCTACCACCACTGTTATCAACTAACCTGAAAAGGAAAAACAAAACCCCAAACCCAGACAGATTCTCAGAATGGTATAAATACTCCTGAAATTTTGGGAGAACTGTAATCATGCCCTTTCTGAAATACCAAAATGAAATTAAAACGAAAAGGTTTGAAGTACATACTCATAATACACACTAGTAAGCACGCTGTCTCAAGAAGTGGAAATGGTTGTTGGTTCAGATACACGTACAACATTACTGAGAAATCCTAGCTAAATAACCACTGATATGAAAGTTAGGTTAATCCTCTATGTACAAGGGAAGTGTACCTCTGAACACCAGACAATGGGAAGAACAGCTATTGGAAATCTTGCATAGACAGCTGACTCTTCCCTCTTAGATTTGTACAGAATTGGTGAAAGGTGTTCTATGGCTTTCCCTTAATTAAATAGACAGTTTAATCAGAATTCCAGCTCTCTTCCATTCAGATCTTATTAAAATTCTGTAAACAGTGCTCTAACAGAAGATGACATTTTAATGGGTCCTCCAACCACCTTCATTTAATTGTAGTCTTATAATGTTATGTCTGTTGTTAACAACATTATGCACATTGAGCAGCATACCTAAAGGCAGATTGATGACAACACAGATGCTGGGAAAATGCCAGTGTGCTCAGTTGCTACGCGTAGAGTGCTCATTCACGGTTTTATTGTTGCTACAGCAATGCAGCCTTGTTTTGATGGTATTAGTGATAGAGTAGGAAAATAGCTGTCTTTGGCATGTTTTATTAATAATACACGAAAGTTGTCTTTATAATTCCACCTTGGATATATCAGTTTCCATAATGAAGTTCATAGTCTGGTTTTGTGTAATTATTTCTATTTGGAACAAAATTACTTATACTTTAGATGGGAGGGGGCGGATTGAGCTGCAATCAGGTGAGATAATAACACGGCATAGTAACCTTTTCTTTGAGAGATTACTTTGTTGAAACTACTGAGGCTGCCTTTAAAAGAGAAATGTTCAATATATAATCATATCGGCTTGTGAGCTTAATTCTCCACTGCCATGTATGGCAGGCAGGGCTTGGCCTGGTGGGAGAATAAAGCAGAAGCCTTTGTAAACCAGGAGTTCTGGGAAACTGCAGAATGCCAGCTGTTTCCTTCTTCAAGCGATATCTCAGAATCTGGGAATTTAGACAGATACCAGCTGCTTCTGGAAATTCTGTCTGTAACCTTTACCACTAATATACTATACTTCTAGCAAGGAAGGAGGACAAAAAGATCTCACTACTCTGAATAAACCACTGGTTGTTTCTGTCTCTGTTCTGGGCCCGTGACTGAATGCGTTAGAACGGAGGAAGAGATTGGATTTACACCCCGCCCTTCAGTACCTGAAGGAGTCTCATAGCGGTTTACAATCTCCTTTCCCTTTCCCTCCCCACAGCAGACACCCTGTGAGGTAGGTGGGGCTGAGAGTGCTCTTTCGAGAACTGCTTGTGGGAGAATAGCTCTGAGAGAACTTGTGACTGACCCAAGGTCATGCCAGCAGCTTAGGGTTGCCAGCCTCCAGGTGGGGCCTGGGGATCCCCTGCTTTTACAACTGATCTCCAGCTGAGAGAGATCAGCTCCCCTGGAGAAAATGGCTGCTTTGAAGGGTAGACTCTATGGCATTGTACCATGCTGAGGCCCCTCCCCTCCCCTCCCCAAAGCCCGCCCTCTCCTGTATCCGCCCCCCAAAGTCTCCAGGTATTTTCCAACCCAGACTTGGCAACCCTACAGCAGCTGCATGTGGAGGAGTGGGAATCAGACCCGGTTCTCCCAGATCAGAGTCGGCACTCTTAACCACTACACCAAACTGGCTCTCTTAGTTAGTCAAAGTTAGTCAAGAGGCTGAGGGAGAACAAATTGAAACTGAATCCAGATAAGAAGGAGGTGATGCTGGCTCGAAGGGGTACTGATTTCAATTAGATTGTTCTTTCTACCATTGATGTTGTACAACTTTTGTTCAACAACTCTGTTAAGAGCTTAGAAATCTTGTTGGATCTTAGGTCGCCTTCACACGGGCGATTTGATCTGTTGCCCTTGCTGTTCCCTTGTGGATTTAAGTGCATGACCAGACAGCAACATCTGTCTGTCATGCCCCAGTCGTTTGAGTTCCATTTCCCTGTCCCCTTGCCCCATGTTTCTTTGATACCTGATAAAGTCCAGTTCTGTTGGTCTGAACTGCTTCCAAAATGGATTTTCTGTCGTCTAGTCACTCTGTTGCGCAGCCAAGCCGTCATGCAGGTCTCATTGAGCTCTTGCTTTCCAGCCGCCATCCCCCCCCCCCCCCGTTAATGAGGATTGCGTAACTGTATATATGACAGCCCCCCCTCAGCTGCTTAAAAACTTGTTTTCTGTTGAAAAATCTTTGGAAGTTCTTTGAAAGCCAACCCTGTTCTGCAGTTTTTTAATACTGTTTGGGGAAGGGGGAAACTGAACAGATTATAGGGAGGACGGCTGTGAACTACATATCCCAGCAGTCTCTTCACTTGTGTGTAGGGCTGCCAGCCCCCAGGTGGGGCCTGGGGATCTCCCACTTTTATAACTGATCTCCAGCTGACAGAGATCAGCTCCCCTGGAGGAAATGGCTGCTTTGAAGGGTGGACTCTATGGCACTGTACCTTGCTGAGGCCCCTCCCCTCCCCTCCCCAAACCCCGCCCTCTCCTGGCTCCACCCCCAAAGTCTCGAGGTATTTTCCAAACCAGACTTGGCAACCCTACTTGTGTGATTGCTCTGTGGACTTTAAAAAGAAAAAGAAAATGGCCAACAGCCCCATGAACTCCATTTCCCAGCATGCCGCGTGCTTCTGGGCATGTTCCTTAGGGCAAACTTCTAAAAGAATGGCTGACAGGCTGACTGGGTGAGTCTGGTCAGGATTCTCTGCCACAAAATAACCTGGCTTAATCTGAGGCAGGTCGACAGTGGATTGAACTGCCCGTCTGATCGGACTGTTAGTCTCTTGTTGGTGAAACCAGTTTCCAGGACAGTTAAAAAAAAAATAAAAAAGTTTTCCCCCAGCTACATTTAGTTAGAAAGCTGGCTCTCTAATTGCAGATAACTGATCTGGCCACAATGATCCATGCTTCAGTAATTTTGATGCTAGAATACTATAATATGTTCTACAGGGGACTGCCCTTGAAAACATTTTGGAAACAGCACTTGGCGCAAAATGCTGCAGCACACTTGTTCTCTGGAGTTTGCCTGCAGGACCGTGCCACTCTTTCCCCAGGGTGAGGCTCATCCATTGCACTCCGGGTGTGCTGACCCCTGCAATTTCCCCAAATGCGGGAAACTTCACTGCATAATTTGTAGTTGGGGGAAAAAAGAAAGGAAAAAAAATCAGCCCTAAGAGATGAACTGATCTCTTCTTTATTTAATCAGGACTTCCTCTCTCCAGAAGCAAAATCATCCTGGTTACTTAGAGATGAAGACAAACTACCCTGCGTGTGGAAAAATTTCTAGCAGCCGTTGTCAAATCACATAACAACTTTTGCAGCAGCCGCCTTTAAATTCTTCCACATTTTCCTGTGGAATGAGGTTTGTTGTGTAACAAGGGTTTGTTGTTTATGACTCTGGTTGCAAAAAAACGGTAAAGACAATAAATAAACTGAAAAAGTAATTGAAGCTTTCCAGGGCCAACACAATGGTTCAGGAAACAAAGCTCTAGTTCATCTCCCGGAAGCTATCTGTGTTTTTTTTCTCCCTATCCCCAGCTGGTTTTGATCCTATTATGTACATAGATAAGCACATCAGTCTTCATGAAGTTTAGAAAATACTCCAAAGAGATGCCTCCATCAGATTCACCTGCCAGCTAATTTAAAATTCTTGAGAATTTGGAGATACTACGGCTTAAGGAAGAAAAGCACCAACTCAATTTTTGTCTGCAAGATCTTATGTGGGTGTGTATGTGGGTATATACCCTGGGTAGGTCATGCACTGCAACAGTACATCGCTAAATCATGCACACCGATAATCATCTCATCCAATTAAAACAAATAAGTTCTATAACAGTATTGACCCAAACTCGATGTTTCCCCCCATTGTCAAAATCCCTAACCAACTGTTGTGTTGACTGAAAATACTAGGCATGGGAGAATAATTAATGCAATTATCAATCTTTAATGCTTATCCTAAAAATAAAAAGAAGAGCGGAGGAGAACCCACCCTCTGCAACAAATCTTATTCTCTACTTAAAGAAGATTAAAAACTTCCCCCAGGAGTCCAAGAGACATTTATGTGTTTTGATCTGAAAAGGAATGTGAAATAATATAGATGACAGCAAATCACATCACACATACTCAGTGTGTTGCCCTTAAAGGAAGAATACCAATGCATAGCAGTCCCTTGGAATAAATGCAGCAGGTAAGAAGAAAAAAGGAAGGAAAGAAGGAAGAAAGGAAAGAAAGAGTGACAGGCAAAAAAGGGGGGAAGCAACATGAACAAAAGAATACTGAACATCTCAAATTACAGTTCTAACTGCTGAGTGGTGTGTGCAGTCACACACTACTTGCACCCCTTCCCAAACCCTTTTTTCCCCTATTTTGACTTCTACGAATAAGTCTGTGTGGGCCCGTTGAAGGTGAAACACTGCAATACACAGAATATTTTGTATCCCCCCCCCCTCGGAATCTGTTGCAAGTTTCCTTGGAGTGAATTGATTTTGATCTTTGTTTTAGCACCTATTTTAAGCGACTGCTTTGCTTTCCATTTCTAACTATTCCTTTTCCTTAATCTTTTAGATTAACAAAGACCTTAACCAACACTGCCTAATTATTTCTGAGGCTAGATGGGGTTTTTTAAAAAAAAAATTGCATTCAGGGGGCAAGGTAGTAGTTAGGAGCCATTAACGTCATGCTTTTGGCATCAAATCCTACATTAAAACCAAACTCCATGAACAAGTAATAACATACAATTTCCTGTCATTTCTAAGATTATTTAATGGGTTATTGTCCATCTGAATGAGATATTTCAATCACTACTTATTTAATAACACTTGCCAATTATTGCTGAAAATAATGTGATATTGTTATTTAGAATGGCAACTCTGGTTACAGACTTCATTCATTCATGCCTGTTTGGCTGGGAGCAACAGAAACGTCAGGTACATTAGAAAGGCATCTTACTGGCCCTCTGCAGAAACCAGCAGGGAGAGAATTGGGAGGCAAAATGAGGAATTTGAGGGAAGCCAAAGGTAGAGATTTGTTACAGCCACAGAAATGTCACAGGAGTAGTCTGCACTTCGATTTAATGGCTAGCATTGAGCGATGACGCAGATGATGGACTGGAAGCCACAGATCAGGGACAGAGTTCAAGGCTTCTAGGTGTGATGCCTGCCATCTATGGTTTCAGAATTTCAGGTATTGTGGTGGTGAGAGTCCTTGGCTAGGTAACTATGGAGACAGGGTTGAAGGGCCACGTCCAATCAGTGTTGACAATATTACCTACGTTTATCACCAGTGTGAATCAGAAACATATAACCTGAAAAGAGTTTGGAATAGCTATACTATTCCCTAACATCTAGTAGCTTAAAATAAGGGATGAGTAAAAGTTCTCATCTCCACTTATATTGTTGTTTTGTTTTGTTTTGTTTGCTGTCGGTTTTGTAGATCTGTCATGCACACACATTGTCAAGTTTTTACGTGAAATTTCTATAGTACACGCACACACATAAATGTCTCAGAGGGCATTCTTCATTATATACAGGGGTCCTTTCGTAAAAAAAGAGGTGCAGGAGCTCATTAGCATAACTCATTTGCATATACCACACCCCCTGACGTCACCGGAAGTGTCAAAAGGCCACACATCCCTGACGTCATGGGCAGTGTGTCAGAAGGCAAGACGGGAGGGGGAAGGAAGGAAGGAAGGGGGGAGAGAAGGAGGAAGGGGGGAAGGAAGGAACAGGAAGGTAGGTAGGTAGTTGGGGGGGAGAGAGAGAAGGAAGGAAGGAAGGAAGGAAGGGGGGAGAGAGGGAGGAAGGGGGGGAAGGAAGGAACAGGAAGGTAGGTAGGTAATTGGGGGGAGAGAGAGAAGGAAGGAAGGAAGGGAGGGAGGGAGGAAGGGGGGAGGGAGGGAGGAAGGGAGAGGGGAAGGAAGGAACAGGTAGGTAGGTGGGGGGAGAGAGGGAAGGAAGGGAGGGGCGCTTCTCCCCCCCACTGGGGCTGGCATTTCCCCCCCCTTGCTTGGGCCTGAGTGGCGTTAAGCCACTCAGGCCCGGCTTCCCCCTCCCGGGAGGTGGGACAGGCCTTTCTCGGCGGGGCCGGTGGCGGCGAGCCGCGGCCCCGCAGAAGGCGACGGGGGTGGGACGGGCCTTTCTCGGCGGGGCCGGCGGCGGCCAGCCGCGGCCCCGCAGAAGTCGACGGGGGCTGGACGGGGCTTCTCGGCGGGGCCGGCGGCGGACAGCCGCGGCCCCGCAGAAGTCGACGGGGGCGGGACGGGGCTTCTCGGCGGGGCCGGCGGCGGCGAGCCGCGGCCCCGCCGAAGGCGACGGGGGCGGGACGGGGCTTTCTCGGCGGGGCCGGCGGCGGACAGCCGCGGCCCCGCCGAAGTCGACGGGGGCGGGACGGGGCTTCTCGGCGGGGCCGGCGGCGGCGAGCCGCGGCCCCGCCGAAGGCGACGGGGGCGGGACGGGGCTTCTCTGCGGGGCCGGCGGCGGCGAGCCGCGGCCCCGCCGAAGGCGACGGGGGCGGGACGGGGCTTCTCGGCGGGGCCGGCGGCGGACAGCCGCGGCCCCGCAGAAGGCGACGGGGGCGGGACGGGGCTTTCTCGGCGGGGCCGGCGGCGGACAGCCGCGGCCCCGCAGAAGTCGACGGGGGCGGGACGGGGCTTCTGTGCGGGGCCGGCGGCGGCGAGCCGCGGCCCCGCAGAAGTCGACGGGGGCGGGACGGGGCTTCTCGGCGGGGCCGGCGGCGGCCAGCCGCGGCCCCGCAGAAGTCGACGGGGGCGGGACGGGGCTTCTCGGCGGCCCAGAGAAGGCGACTGGGGCCGGGACGGGGCCCACCCGGCCCCGCCCCCCGGCCCCTTCTCTCCCGGAGCGGCGCTCCGGCTCGCTCCGGCCCCAACGGAGCCCTGATTATATACTATTTTGTCCTATGTATACAGCAGCTAGATCTAAATTTCTTGATTAACTACTAACAGGACAAAATTTTTCCTCTGATATTGACAAGCTGGTTTTTCTATTATCTGACACTGATCTGCTCATTAGTCACAAAGTGTCTCTTTTTGCCTTGGCTGCCAAAAAAAATCAGAGCTAAGACTGCAGCTTCAGAAAGCTAACCTTTTTATGACTAACTGGGTTTTCTATTTTACAGTTTTCTATTTACTGGGTTTTCTATTTTACAGTTCATAACTGGTCTGTATTTATTTGTGCGAAAGCTCTTTTAATTGTTGTCTTATGTATGATTAGAATTATCTTCTTTTTATTACCCTAATTCTGTAATGTGATGGCCTTTGGCTATATACACAATAAAAAAATTCTGGACATAAATGGTGGGTTATTTTTATGGATAACATGTAAGCAGGGGTCATTTCGTAAAAAAAAGAGGTGGGGGAGCTCATTAGCATAATTCATTAGCATAACTTATTTGCATATGCCACACACCCTGACATCATCGGAAGTGTGTCAGAGGGCACCACCCACCGCTCAGGCTCCACTCCAAAAATCTCCTGGTATTTCCCAACTCAGAGCTGGTGAGTGAGTTTTACACTTTGCCTAAAGACCCTGTAGGTTTCCTTTGTTCTTGCAGGAAAGCTACCCTACAACAAGCATGAAAATACAGATCACGTTAGTATGCTTTTGCTTTTTCCACAACACACCACCATATGTGCCCACTCCTGGGCTTGTTACCCCCGGAACGGTGCTCCTGCGCATTCCTGCTCGAAATGACCCCTGGTTGTAAGTATACATGATGCTGATTTATTCACCCCCCCCCAAAAAAAAACATGTTGAAAATGTGTACACTTCAACAAGAAAAAAACAACAACAATGTACAGAAACAGAAAAATGGAGAGAGAGAGAAAAGACAGAATCACCAGTCCCATTTACATAAGGATAAGGGAGACATGGAATTAAAATAGGGATTTTCAGGAGAAAAGAGTCAAGGGCCAGAAATATGAGATCTTCTATACCTAAACTTATTCAGTAGCAATATGTTTATGTTTTAAATCTTTCCTCTGCCACCCACCCTCTCTCAAGGAGAGCACACAGGGCATCCCTAGTGGGACTCTTACACATTACTGACTTAACAAACAGGGGCAGTCTTAGATCCTGGGGACCCCGACAAAAGTCCAGGATGGGAACCAGGAATCACTGCCACAACCACCCCACCTAGACCACCCCAGGCTGAAGCAATGGGTGGCCACTGTTCTGTGCAAGCCAGACAGGCACTACCCAAGCCCCAAAGGAGGTGGGCAGGCTGTGTGGGCACTGGCTCAGTCTCTTCTTTTTCTCTCTGGTGCAGGGGACATGGGAAGTTGGGGGCCTGTCCAGCTCTGCAAGCCAATATAGCTACAGCAGGGGTGGCCAACCTGTGGCTCGGGAGCCACATGCGGCTCTTTCACACATCTTGTGCGGCTCCTGGCAGGGCGGCTGGGGAAGCAAAGGGGAGGCATGCTTTTTCTCTCTTCCTTCCTTCCTTCCTTCCTTCCTTCCTTCCTTCCTTCCCTCCTCCCTCCCATCTATTTGTTTTCTTAGTTTCTCTCTCTCTCTTTCTTTCCACTTCTTTAATTCTTTCTTTCCATCTCTCTCTTTTTCTCTCTCTCTCTCAATATCATTAGCAAACAAGTAATATCATTATCAATAACCGGTTTTCCTCGTTTGTTTTTATTTTTGGCAGTCCCATTTAACGTTAATAAAAAGCAAATTTGCATATTTTTAAAAATAAAAACGTGTGTGTGATATTTGTTTCTGTCTTGCAGCTCTCAGACATCTCTATGTGGCTCTTACATTTATTCTATGTGGCTCTTACGTTAAGCAAGGTTGGCCACCCCTGAGCTACAGAAATTCAACTACTCTGAGTTCCCCGATTATTGTATTCTGGGCACCTGCTGTGCTCGGATATGAAAAAGCTCATAGCAAATACCTGTCCTAAGGAGAGATCAGGTATTAATTCTAAAGCACTTTGAGATGGTTCCCATTTTCATCTGCATACATTCCTGTTGGCATACCTGACTACTATATTTTGATGACGAGGAGCTCAAAGCGTGAACTGCCTACTTTGGAAATCGTTATTCTTAGGCTGATAAGAAGTTCCCTCTGATGATGTCATAATTGTGATGGCCTGTTTGCATATGCAAGTATACTAAATGGGGAGCTCACGTGTGTAAATCGGGCCTACTTATTCTGGAAAAGTTTTGCACATGAAACTGTCCTAATTGTACCACCTCTCAACTGCTGAAACTGAAATTTGATTATAAATTGTAAGCAGCATCCATGAATGATTTTTAAAAAATCAAACACTTATTTTCACTAAGTGTTCTGACCTGTATAAATCTGGGTTGCAAATAAGTTTGTGCACTGACAGGAGGTAAGGTGGCGTGGTATAGCCTGATTCCATCAGATCTCAGAAACTAAAGCAGGGTTGGCACTTGGATGGGAGACCATCAAGGAAGTCTCTGCACTTAGAGGACGGCAATGGCAAACCACCTCTGCTTCTCACTTGTCTTGGAAAACTATTCCTGTGGTCATCACGAGTCGGCTGTCATTTGATGGCACATACGTATGTACTTGTGAACCATCGGCCAGCCCAAGTCATTACTTTATGATAGAAAAGGTGGGGTATGAATATTTTAATATGTTAATGTAATTTGAGAGTGGGAAGAAGGCATTCTGTTGCCTAGGCAACCATGGAATTCTTCCTGTCCATCATGTATCATAATACTTTGTCCCATGCTTGTGAACATGGGCTGACAGCAGCTGCTGACTGAATGCCTAGTGTGATGATGCATATAGCCAACTGCATGGCTGCAATCATAGGACATACACTCACAATGCATCTTGCCTTAAATTGTGCATGGCCCAGCCCCAGCCTTCATGCATGTATCACTTTACCACAATCCGGTCAATTCAGAGCACCTACTAACAGTGGCTATCAACTGGTTGCATTGGGTGATGATGAACGCTGTTAATGGGTAATGAAAAATTACACAAACTACAGCATGTTTTAAACTTTGTGCATATCAGCTAACCGAGAGCGTGAGAGATCAGCTCAAGAGAAAACAGGTGTTATGAGCAAGGTGAGCATGATTTGCAAGTGCGTTACCTGTGAAGACGGCAGAATTGCTAGCAATAAATCTGGGCCCTAAAAATGCACACAGGAGCACAGACACTTTGCCTTTCCAACTGCAACCTAAAATGGACCAATTCTCTTCTTTATCTCTCTGACGAGGAAAAAAAAAGGGGGGGGGGTTGCATCACTACAGAACTATAAAATAAAACGTCAAGCTATTAGAACTACAATTATACTATTGTGGCTGCCAAACAATAAATTCCTCTCACTTTTATACCATCTGTAAAAATTACGGAGCAGAACAGAACCTTGCTTTACCAAACAGAGTGATTGATCTGTAAAGAATCGTTCAGATTCAAAGGAGAAAAAGGCTGAGCAGAAATTCTCAATGAAGAGAAGGAGGAAGGAAAACACAAAAAGGCATTCCACTTCACTTCTGTGATTAAAGGACCAACTGAAGGCCTCATTCTCTCAAAGATACTACTTTCTAGTTTCCATAGATGGTGAAGATATTTTATGTCAAATGAAACAAACAAACAAGATGTGTCTCTGTCAGGGGGAAGGTCCAACCAGAGACGTACATAAAAGTAGACTTGGAACTACTGTCCAGCATCCCTATGGTCAACCTCTGGATTTTGGAATGAGTTGGAAGCTGAGCTGGAGGCTGGATCTAGTGTTTACAGCTGTGTTGACCAGGCAACAGCTGTTTCAGCCCTGGAGTTCCCCACAACCCATAGAGCAATGCCAAATGACATCACAAGACTTGTTTCAGATGTCTATTTCCTTCTGCTCAGCTATAAGGCAGGGCTGTCTCAAGTCATTTTGCTGCCCCAAGTGGGTAGTGTGGGAGGATAGCCACATGGTAACAGGTACGGTTCCCTCCACCCCTGACTTATGTTGTTTGGGGCTAGGCAGTGGCAGCTAAGGTAGAAAAGCACCTCCTCCTATGTCATGTTTTCTGGGTTTCAAGGATCTGGAAAGTAGGTTGTCAACTCTGGGTTGGGAAATACCTGTCAGTTTGAGTAGAGCCTGAGGAGGTCAGGGTTTGGGATGGGGGAGGACCAGTGTTCCCTCTAAGCCGAGTTAGTGTGAGCGAGCTCACTGTTCTTTAGCCATCAGCTCACAGGTTTTTGTCTTAGCTTAGGAAGGATGGCTCCAGGGCAAACTAATTTATGCAGTAGCCAAATTGCTTGCTCACAACTTTAATGCCAGTAGCTCACAAAGTGGAATTTTTGCTCACAAGACTCCACAGCTTAGAGGGAGAATTACCTCAGCAGGGTATAATGTCACAGAGTCCACTGCCCAAAGCGGCCATGTTCTCCAGGATAACTTATATTGGAGATCTCCAGGTGCTGCCTAGAGGTTGGCAGTACACTAAGCGGAGGGCCAGGTTTGTTGAAGAACTTTAGAGAGGTATAATGCCAGAGAGCTCACCTTCCAAAGCAACCATTTTCTTCATGGGGGCTGATCTCTGTAGTCTGGAGATCAACTTTAATTCAGAGAGATGTCCAGGCCTTCCCTTCCCCCCAGCTCATTTCAATTCCAAAGCTCTTTCCTGTTTAACACTTTAACTGATTAACAGTTTAACTGACTCCCTGCTAATGCCCCATGGCCTCTTGGGACTCCCAACTTGGGAATTGTAGTTCTAATTCCCTTTGCTATGGTTGCAGTAAGGCCAGTTGAGAACTAAAACTCCCAAGGTGCAATGTGTCAAAAGCGGAGGTGTAAGAATGGAGGATCCAGCTGGATGGGCCAATAGGATACCAAGGCAGCTTCCCCAGTGGCCAATGGGAGAGTAGGTAAGTCATTGCCAGCACAGCTTGCCTTTTATCTATAAAGGATACTATTACTAGCTAACCACAAGAACCTTCTTTCATTGTTCAGGGCTCGATTTCAGCAGGAATGCACAGGAACGCCATTCTGGCTGGCGTCCGAGCCTGCCCCACCCCCTCCCTGCCCGGCCTGAGCTGTTTACACTTAAAGAGAAAGTTCCTGCAGAGAGCCAGCAGGAAAAAGCTCCACCAGGTGCTTTCCCTTTAAGAGCAAACAGCCAGGAGGAAAAAGCCCTGCCCAGAGATTAAGCACAGGGGCTAGGCTTTCTGCATTTGGCTTGCCGAGGTCACGTGGCTTTCCCTGCTCCAGTAAGTGCCTCCCCATCTCTTTTCTTTCTCTCTCTCTCCCCCCACCTTTCTTTCTGTCTTTCTTTCTGTCTTTCTCTCTCTCTCTCTCTTTGTCCCCACCTTTCTTTCTTCCTTTCTCTTTCTCTCTCTCCCCCCTTCCTTTCTCTCTCCCCCCCACCTACCCCTCCCTTCCTTCCTCCCTTCCTCCCTTCTGTACTTTCTGTTTTTATAAAAAAAAAAATATTGAAAAGGGGGGGGGGGATGTAAAAAAGCAGAGAGCCCAGGAAATGCTGGTTTTGACAATATCTTTAATTTTTGAGAAACTCTTTAGTTTTCTCATGGCATCTTCTGTAAGAAAAGTAAGTTTGAAGCCTGAGTTCATTGTTGTGTCTTGTTGGGAATGGCTTGCAAATATACGTGTGTCTAAAGTCTGTATTAAAGTGGTTTGGTACTTACTGCCATGTAAGAGAAAAATCTGAAAAAGTAGCTTCATTGTTGTGTGTGTTGGCAGAACACTTGACTGTTACATGGGGTACTTTGGGGGACATCTGCAGAGAAACAGAGTTGTAACTAAAATGAGCATGGTCAGCTGCACTTTGGAGATTGCCTGTTTTGTGAAATTTAAAAAAAATGGGCAGAGTTTCTGAAGAAGATGATTGTCCCTCTTCTCCTGCCACTGGGCTGACATCTGACTTTAATGGGCCAGCAAAGTTGATGTTCTTAAACCTCCTAATAAGAGAGATTTCTGCTTCTGAGGAGTTCCAACGATTGGTGATCTTGTGATGGTAGTGATACTTTTATGTGGTAAAGACCACCTGTTCACAGGATAATTTTACCGGTGGGACAGACTCTGCATGGTAACCACTCCACTGGTACATAATTGCTTGTAAAAAGTATTATAGTGTAATAATTCAGGTGGGTAGTCATGTTGGTCTGAAGCAGCAGAACAAAGTTGGAGTCTAAAGTTTCATCCAAGGTATAAGCTTTTGTGTGCATGCACACGTCTTCCATCTGAAGAAGTGTGGGTGGCACATGAAATCTTATATCTTGAATAAAATTTTGTACCTTGAATAAAATAGTCCACAAACTACTCCCATCTAGTGCATCCACAAACCTAGAAGAAGAAGAGATTGGATTTATACCCCACCCTTCACTACCTGTCTTTCCCTTCCCCTCCCCACAACAGACACCCTGTGAGGTAGGTGGGGCTGAGAGAGCTCTGAGACAACAGCTGGTATAGAGCTATGGCTTGCCCAAGGTCATTCAGCAGGTGCAAGGGGGGAGTGGGGAATCAAACCCGGTTCTCCCAGATTAGAGTCCGCGCACTTAACCACTACACCAAACTGGCTCCTAGCATTGTTTTGCCAGTGAACTAGGGTTGCCAACTCCAGGTTGAGGGAAATCCCTGGAGATTTGGGAGTGGAGGGTGGGGTTTAGGGGAAGGAGGGACCTAAGCAAGGCATAATGCCATGGACTCTACTTTCCAAAGCAGCCATTGACCTGATCTCTGTAGTTTGGAGCTCAGTTGTAATTCCAGGAGATCTCCAGACCCCACCTGTAGGTTGGCAACCCTAAAAATCATATTCAGCATACTAGTTCTGCAGGAAGGCAAGCTGATTTCCATGGGAACCTAACCCTTAGGAATTGATTCCAATCCAGTGTGGGAATAATTGTTGGACATAAGATATTGGTTCAGGCAAGGTTTTGTATAGATGGGACAGAAAATAATGTTTTATTGGTTTTGTCAAAACTGTTTTGACAACAAGGTAAACAGAATAAGAAGCAAAAGGTGGATGTGGCTGGATGACCACACTTCTGGGAACATTGGGTGTGGCCTAATATGTTAATGAGCTGTGCTGTCAGGGGTGTGGCCTAATATGCTAATGAGTTCCTGCTGGGCTTTTTCTACAAGAAGAGCCCTGATTGTCATTATGTGGTACTAGAACTCCGCTCATCCCTAGATTTTATCAAGAATATAGAGTACACAAAATGTACACATTTTGGGTTCAGAGGTCATACAGCCATATTGATTTGACTGGTTTGCAGCAGATAGACTTTGCTTCAGTGTACCCAGCCTATGTATCTCCATCTGGGCTGTTCAGTGACATTAAGCAGACATTTCTATTATCCAGGAAAATATGACTGCATTATTATTTTTTTTAAAAAAAGCCCTGACCTTTCTCCCATCTTCCCTTCATTTTCCCACAACAAAGATGGTCTACTTTAAATGTCACGGAAGGTGTAAAAACTTAATCTCTGATCTGTCATATGAGCTAGAGATTCATTGCCAATGCAAGATTTTGCTCAGCTGGTAATGTATACGCAAGAATGCTACCCTGGGAATCTCTTCCTTGACTAACTGGGAGGCAAGGCCTGAAAATAAGGGAGAGCAAGGCAACACATGTTTTACTAAGCTTCTACTTCATGTGTCAGTAGCTGGAAGTCCAAAGCTTTTCTCTCCCCCTCCCCCCCCCCAAATCTAGAAGGATGCATTGTTAGACTATAGAAAACATTTAGCAGTCAGTTTGTTAACAGAAAAATGCAATTTTTCCCCAGATATTTTAGGCATGGGCTTCATGTTTGCTCTACAAAAACCTAGCTTATTGTAGTGGAAAGCATCCTTTCCAATTCCCTTCGAAACAGATGATTAACAAGATTTGTGCAGCAAAAATCCCATGCTTAGTTGATACCAATGACAAATCTGAGACTTTGTCCTCCCGCCTTTAGTTTAAATGCTCTCATCATTGAGATCGGGTTGCCAACCTCCAGATGGGGCCTAGAGATCTCCCAGAATTACAACTGATCTCCAGACTACAGAGATCAGTTATCCTGGAGAAAACGGCTGCTTTTGGAGGGTGGACTCAATGGCATTATACCCTGCAGAACTCTCCCCAGACTCCAACCCCAGAAATCTCCCAACCAATGTTCCCTCTAAGCTGTGGAGTCTTGTGAGCAAAAAATTCTACGAGGGCAATAACTACCCCTAACCCTTTAAAGTCTCTATAGTAATGGCCCTGTAAAAGATTCTTTTCAACTCTGCTATGTAGCCAACAAAGTACAGTTTTATCCTACAGTTCCTCTGTGGAGTTCAGGGCAGGGTACATGATTCTCCCTTCCCTATTTTATATCACAACAACCCTGTGAGATAGACTAGGCTGCAAGTTTGAGAGGTAGCATAGGCTGAGAGGGAACGACTAGAGGTTACACAGCCAACTTCCATGGCAGAGTGGGGGCCCTGAATACCGATTTCCCAGATCCCATTCCGACATTCAAACCACTAGACCACACTGATACTATTATCTTTTCTTATCCTCCACTCCCATTCAACTCCCCTACTTACACCTGTCATTCTTTAAAGCAGCCCTATATTTCAGCCAATTTTATATCATCAGTTGCCCTCAAGCACTTCTGGAACAATATGTTCGGATTCTCATTTTCGAACTCCCGGTGAGTAATTTGAACAGAGAAGGCAACTGTAAGGCTACAACCATGGCACAGGGAAACTGAGAATCTCTGTCTTCATTTCCCTATAAGAAGGCACTGCTTCCTGCTGTCTTGAGTCCTGGTAGGGTAAAATTTAAAAATACAGTTGCCTGAATTGGGCCAGACCTCCCCCCACACCTCATAATGGTGGTGTATAAAGAACTCAAGGAGAATTTCTGACCAGGAAAAAGCAAACAGACAGCATTGGGGGTATATTAAATGGCACAAATCCCAGTCATAAAGTTTTCTAATATAACACATAATAAGTTGTTTAGAATGTTCAGGTTTTGGTTGAAAAACAAGAAAACCCTCACTTTTGACTTAAAACACCTGCACACACACTTGTACTTAATAAATGTAATATAGCTGAGATTAAAAAAAGAAAAGATCCCCATAACATTGTAGGTGATATGATATCAATAGACCATCACAGCTTTTCCCACCCAGTTCCAACTCTACCACCTTTAAAAGTAGATTACGAAAAGGAACTAGAGAGGTTTTAAAAAAGAAAACTCTATTTGGCCACTTAAACAAAAAGAAACCGTTTCCTAATACAAGGACCCCATAGAACCTGGGCAACCTGAATCCTATGCTTCCCAACTTCTGTCATGAATTTGCAGTTTATTGCTAGGTTCCTTTAAAAGAAACTAGCACAAACCAAATACTCTGCCACTGGTTGCATAAGGTTCAAGGAAATTCACCTATTTTGAACATGATTCTTTTGAATAAAAGAAAATATGCTGAATGTCAAATGTGCATAACAATGTAAATCATGATTTTGTATGCAGTTAAAGATTGCATTTCCTTGAACATGGACTGAATTTGACCATATGCTCGGATCATTCCAATATACTAAGTCAGTCCCTGTTGTCTGTAACATGCCACTGGTAAATGCCATCCCAATTTTGTGTTGTAGAAGCTCCATTTTAAAATAGCATTGGTGTACACAGATGTACACTAGCCTTGTTCATGCTCTAGAACTTAAATACCCAGGAGAGACAAATAATCACTGCTTCAATGTCACTGCTCAATAAACTATGCTTCAACTGTGGATTTGTCTTGATGTTTACCAGGCTAAAAGGCTCAGTGAGATACTCTTTAACAGTACATGATTCTGCCCTCTTCTGTGCCACCACAACCGAAGCAGCTGCAAGTGAGTTCTCCTTGGGTTGCAGTGCTGACTGGTGGGACCACCCACTGCAGGCTACTCCTGCCAGGTGGGACAGCTCCAGAAAACACTCAAGGCCAAAGTCCCACCTAACATTTTGCTAACATTTTGGCAGAGGAAGCTTTTTCTGCCTAACCGGGGGGGGGGGGGGGGGGAGTGTGTGATGTAAGGAGGTAGAAGGGGCAACAGTAATGTTAGGGGCAGGGAGGACGCAGCAGTGGTGATGGGAGGAGGGAAGGAGGGGGATATGAGGTGGCAGTAGCTGGAGGAAGAAAAGGTGGCAACAGCAGTGGCAAGTGGCAACAGGACAAAGGAAGGAGGAGGCCGCAGCAGCCCATAGCAGAAGCAGAGGATGGAATTTCCACTTCTCCACAAATTCCTCTTGCATCCCATTTGTAACATATAATGTTGATTATACATGCAAATAAGGGCACACATATGTACATTCTACAGGACAGTGCACCCCAAGAAAACAGCAACGGTGTGGAAATGAATTTGATTTGCCCACCAAACAAAAATTGTTTGCTCAAAACATCAGGGATTTTCTGCCAGAAAATCCAGATAACAGTGAAATGCACTAACAGATCCCTTTTTGCACTGATACCAAAAAAGACTTTCGGTTTCACTCCAGAGGATCAAAAGTGGCAGTTTTCATTCATAAGGCAGAAAATAAAATAAGATAAAGACTATCAACATCAAGGGCTTTGCCTGCTTTTAGCTCAGGCAAGTCATTAGCAAACAGTGACATCTTAATGGGTGTGATTAAAAAGGAACACATTATTTCATTAGCACAGGGATTTTCCTTTTAAAATTTTAACTCAAAAGCTTGCTAAATTTTCATCTTAATTACTACAGAGTATAGAAAATAAGTAATCCAATAATCAGGAAGGGGAAAAAAATAGACAAAAAGGATGTTACACATCCCTTTGAACAGTATAATTTAATCCTGCTCTGTTTGAATTTCTTTACAGCCAAGCTGGCTCAAAGCAGAGGCTTTGAACTGAACCCTCTAAGATTTTTCCTCTGCCTTTCTCTCCCCCACCTCTTATTTTTGACCAAGTACAAAATCAAAGCCTCCAAAAATCAGTTTTCATGCCTCAGGTTTAGGACACCAAACAGCATGGATCAGGGATTGATGCATAAGCATGCGGCATTAGAATGCAAATTAAATGAGTCCCGCCGGAGTTCAGCAGTCCGGCCTCATACCTACCTCAAAGAAAAAAGGATAAGAGTGCAATCAGCTGCTGAGTCATCTGACATAACTCCCCCAGAAATGGATCCTAACATCTTTCTTAGGAAACCAGGTCATGGGATGGGGAAGGAATTAAGCCTTTCGAAGCCTAGGGCTTCCTGCCCCCCAAAAAAGAAGATTAGATTACAGGAACCGTGGCCACAGATGTTGCCAAACTGAAACCAGGGTACTTCTAGATCTTCATGTTTGGCAAATCCTGGCAAATCCTGGTAATTGGGGGGGGGGGGGGGGATACAGGCCTACTTTACAAGGCCGTTGCATCACTTTTAACAAGATTGTGTGCATGTTTATAGCTTAACGGGAGCTTGCAAGAACTAATATGTGGCTGTGCTGTGTTACAGTAATACTTTGCAACTGGATTTTCCTATGCAGGCTATCCAAATGCATATTATTGCTATGAGAGTGATAGTGTCACATGAAATGATATCTGGATTCAGGCTCTGTTGTCCCCTCTTAGGTGAGCACTTGGGTCTTGTCTTTGAAACTGAGGTTATAGTTCTTCATTACTAGGTGTTCTCGCCCAGTTGGAAGCAATGAGATCTGAAGGTACCAGAGTGGCCTGCGTTTTGGATAGAGAGCAGAGCTGAAGAGTGAACTGGAAACCGGGAAGATAAGTTCAACTCATAACCACCTCAGAGAATACAACATAAGAGAAGCACTTTGAGCCAGTGTTCCCTCTAAGCTGACTTAATGTGAGCTAGCTCACAGCTTTTTAGCCTCCGGCTCAGAGATTTTTGTCTTGTCTCAGGAAGGGGGGCTCCAGAGCCAACTAATTTATGCAGCAGCCAAATGGCTCGCTCACAGCTTTAATGCCAGCAGCTCATAAAGTAGGATTTTTGCTCACAGGACTCCACAGCTTAGAGGGAGCATTGCTTCGAACACTTGAAAACGCTGTGTAAATGCTAAGTACGACAATCACTATTAAAACGGAGGGGAAAATCTAACTTTGCCCAAAAGTTAACATGTGAGAAGGTTCTTTTTCTTTCCTGGGCAAGGGAAAAAAAAGATATTATGTAACAAAACAAGATGATCGGCTATATATACTTTGATTTGGTTTATTGGATTTGTATCCCGTTCTCCCCTGTGTCCAGGCTCAGAGCAGGTAACGTCATTGATTAAAAATATTTAACAATTCAATATTAACATTTCTAGTCCATAAATACAATAGCATACCTAATGATATATAATAAAATACACAATACTGTAAACCAGCAACATGAATAAAAGATGGCATGAAAACTCGGGGGAGGGGGGGAGTGATGCATAATCTGTCTGATCTGAAAGGAGAAGGGAGAAGAAAGGGAGAAAGGAGGAGAGCAATCAGAGATGGAACCCCCCACTGTCCTCAACCATAGGCTTCGGACACCAAGTTGTATGTTTCTGAACAGTGCTTCTGTTTTTGTAGTTCCTATAATACCATCATCCATGGCTGGCATGATGAGTTAAGCTTTGATCAAGCCATATGTTGAGCTGGCCTCATGGAAACAGCAGCATTTGTTTGAGCTATTTATTTTATTTTGCAATCGTCTAGGGCTGGGAGAAAGAAAGAATTATATTGTGCCATAGAATCTTTCCTTCCTGTTGTGTAAGCTTTCCACATTGAGGAAACGTCGGCATGTGGGTGGTTTCAAACAACAGATCTCCATGGATAGTTGGCGGTTGTATGGTCAATGGAACCACACTGGTTCCATAATACATGGACCCATTCTGAGGTCCAGTTATGGGCACAGCTACCAATGTCTAGAATAAGGCTGAAGACAGACTGGCAAACTGGAGCGCAGTGCGACTGGGCGAAAAAGCCCTGGGGCCAACCCGTCCCGTGGCTGCCCGTTCGCACTGGCTCCTGTGCTGCGGGACCTCACCTGTAAGGAGGTGGACCGGCGCGTCCACTCTTCCTCTGCCGGTCCCTGGAGCCTCCACTGCGGCGGTGCGCGGCGCGCAGCTGTTCCGGCGAGGCAGGGCCGGGACAGCCAGTTCACACTTCTGGCCCCGCTCTGTGATGCGTCCAGACTGCCAGGAAGTGGCAGGGACGTGCGCCCAGGCGGCCGGAGACCAGTTCCAAGAGGTCTCCGGCTGCCGCGCATGGAGAGCGCCCCGCATGCAGGTACATGCGGGCTGCCCACGGGGGACAGCTGCGGCAATCTGAATGCCCTCTCTGCCTCCGCTTTAGAAGCGGTGGCAGAGTGGGGCAGATTGCCAGTCTGTCCTCGGCCTAAGTGTGTCCAGCATCATCATGGAACTACCACAAAGTAAAAAGAAGCAGGAAACATGAAGAGTCCCACGCTTCCATGCATGTTGCCAAGGGGGGGGGGGAGGAAGTAACTGTTGAGGTTCAGATAAATATGCAATGCTCTCCATAGGGGCATTCGGGTTAGAACGACTTGCCACACCAACTCATGGCAACACAGGAGTGGAGGCAGAAAACACAGTTGAATCAAAGACACAACTGCTATTTTTTCAAGAGGCACCCAGAAACCCACAGGAGTGCTGAGTCCTCCAAGGCAAGTAAATAAATAGATATACAGTAATGATAAAACGGGAAGAAACCTTTAATCAATTATTAATTGATTAAGTCACATGAGCCCAATGCTTGTAAAGATCAAAAACAAATTTCTGACAACATATGCAAATGCGCCCCCCTCCCCCGTTAATAATATATTCCCAATCTGTTGTTCATTAAGGTGAACAGCTGGGAATTTATTATTCCTCTACCAAGCAGGCAGAGCTGCCTGAAACTTAAAAAAAATATATCAAACAATAATCCCATTATGGATTTACTCTATGAGAATGGGAAAGCACAGAAAGAGTCATTAACTTGCTATCTCTCTCCCTGCCCCTTTCTGGCAAGTCAATTAAGTCATCATATGCATGAATCTGCTTTATATTGAGTCAGCCCATTAGTCTCTCTAGTTCAGTATTGTCTGCTCTGATTGGTTCCCCAGAGTCTCAGAGAGGGGAAGATCACTGATCAAACCATCTATCTATCTATCTATCTATCTATCTATCTATCTATCTATCTAGCTAGCTAGCTAGCTAGCTAGCTAGCTATCTATCTATCTATCTATCTTCATACAATTCTCTGTTTTCACATGCCAAATTTATTCAATTTAAAATAATGTTATTATTATTTGCATATAACATGTAAACACTGAAAAAAATAGTGAGGGAATCCTATAAAAGAAACAAGTGCTTGGGGAAACCATGATTTAAAAAAAAAACCCGGATAAAATTGAAAAGGCTCAGGATAATACAATAAGGGAGGGAAAGGAGAAATGAAAAAGGACACACTGGTGCATCACTACTAATGCCTTCCTTTCCACATCACCTAATGTGGAGGGATCCATTGTGAGGTTGTTCTGTCTTTGTCTGACAAACGGCTTAGGGAATTGTTGCAAAGGCTCAGAGACTCTGGGAGGACCTCTTGCGTTCCCTAGGGCTTGCTCAACCTGCAAGTTAAAGATCTGGCAATCCACAAATATAGGGGCATTTTTTCATGACAGGGCACCTGATTAATTCGTATATTAGACTTGGCAGCAACACATTGCCTTGTCAAACAGGAATCATGCTTCCAGGAGAACCCTCGGGACTCTCATTTTCTGCTTCAGTGGAAACCTTTGCGCATAACTGCAAGTGTACAAGGCAGGATGTCAGAAGACAACACAGAACAATTATTGCTACTTTAAACTGAAAGGTGGAATAGGCAAATACTTATTCGTATTAATCACGAGTTTGGAAGAAGGGAGAACTCAGCCAAGAAGGTGTCGGAGCAAAGTTTGGAATGGTGGATCCGCACTAGTACAATGGGATTAAAGGTCTACAGTGGAGCTAAACAAGTATCATGTATTCTTTTTTTTCCTGAATATCTCAGAACCCAGTATGGGAAGCAACAGCATAGAAAAATAAATAATCAGATAAAACAAGCAACAGATCTTTTTTAAAACCCCAAAACATTAAAACCCAATATAAAACACCAGCAGCAGCAGCAAGGTATCCCCCCCTCGCCCAGGGTCAGGCTACCTCCCCCCCAACTCACCAAAATAGCTCTGTTTTGTAGACTCACTGGAAAGCCAGGACAATGGGAGCCCCCCCCCCCCCTTTCCAGGAGTCTGTTCCAGAGGCATGGGGCTTGAGGACTGAAACACGCTAGCTTAGACTGTTGCCGAACATGCCTTGGACAAGAGGGCTAAAGACAACAGATCTTCATGTGAAGAAAGAAGCTGCCACACAAAACTATGGAGAGAGAGGCAGTCCTTCAAGTATGTAGGCACTAAGGTTTTGAAGAACTTTAAAGGTGATCACCAACACCTTGAACTGGACCCAGAAACTCATCAACTAATAAGCAGCAGGAGATGGGACTCCAAACAGGAGTGACATGGTCCTGCCAGCTAACCCATGATTGCAAATGGACTGCTGCATTTTGCATGCTGCAGTTTTCAAGTCATCTTCAAGGGGAGTCCTATATATAGAGTGTGTGGTGGTAATCTAGCTTCAAGGTTACTTGAACAGGTGATGCATTCCACACAGGGATGCACTAATACGTACATATTCACTTCTTCCACAATTTGTCTGGTTTTGGGGGGGGGCGGTTTAACTCTAAGGAAACCTGTTTTGTCACTCTAGCACAAACTTCCTTTGGTAACTGATTTCTGTGGCCTTTTTTTTTTAGTTGCCAGTTTTGAATCAACCTTATTATGTACCATCACATCAGGATACAGCCGAGATAAATTTGACACCAGTTCCAGCTGTTCTGTGTCCTCCCTGATATTGCTGCAGTGGTCACTGAAATTTGAATCACTGTGCTGCCATCAGGGATTATTGAGTGTGGCGACTGATGTTTTATGTAATATTGCAGTGTTGTTATCATATGTTGCCAGCTACCCTGAGCCCATGTGCAGGGTAGAGCAGGATATAAATATAAATATAATAAATAAACGAACAAACAACTGGTTTTGATACTTTCTTCTGGCAGCAGCTGGGGTAACCTTTATTTGAAAGGCAGGCACCAAAGGTTTTTACTGATCAGCATGACCTAATTTAATTAGCAGTTGTATATGTTGTGTTAGAGTTCCGTCTCTTTCACCAAAAATGTGCATTGCAGAATGACACTTCAACAGACAAAGAAGGACGCTTCATGTTTCAAAAAGGAAATGGATGTTAAAAAACAGATTAAAAATAAATTAGTGTTCACGAAATAATAGAGCAAACAAAACATTTAAAGCTTTGACACAGAGAAAACAGCCATCACTTCAAGTGATGGTGTTAGAAAGCAGGCAGAGACACTAATGTAGTAAACCTCTGCTCAAAAATCTCCAACTATTTCTTTTTTATTTTTAACAATGTTCCATTGAACATTGGGATGTGGTTGTAGGACATCTTTTTTTAAAAAGTACGTAAGCAACTCAAGATAAATGGTCCACTGAACAATCAGTTCACTGATGGTGACTGGGAAGCAGGACATAAGCCAAACTTGGAGGGTGGTGGAGTGAACACACTTCCTGGTGGTGAACAGTCCGTCTTCAAAACCACATGGCTGTGACCACACATCCATTCTCAGATGCCACATGGTACAATTCCTTGAGGTTGTTGGAAGTATTACAGTTCCCTTAACACCCAATGACTCATAAGGCTTCACTCTATGCATCTTTGGATTTGGAATACTGAGGAGATGGCAACCCTGCCTTGGACTGAGTAAGGTTAGTAGTGTAAGGAAAGCTGACATTCAACAAGGCTTGTTTGCAATACTAATCTTCTCATTGAGAAATCCCTGATAAGATGCTAAAAAACTCCAGGGATATCCAGAACACCTCAAAAACCACTGCCTTAGTGCATATGTGTAAGGCAAGATTCAAACTTCCAGCACAGTGTCTAGGAATCTATCTCAACAGGACCCTTTAGGCTTTATTCTCTTGCCAACTGGGCAGGTGTGACTGAATCTTTGAAATGCAGGCAACCAGAAAGACGACTCAATCCATTTACAACTGAAGCATGAACAATCCCATTGCCGGAGGTTAGCACATTCTCTTTTCTCTTCTGATTTGTTTCAAGCAGATTACAACAACAAACATTAGAGAGACAATCAGAGAGGATTCCAGACTGGGTGACAAAAGGAAAATACAGCTGGGATGCCACTTAATGAGTGAAATTACAAACCACCACATTATGGAATAGGCCATGTTTTGTGTTGAGAAACTGCTTTGCAAGTGGGAGCCTCTAATGCTTCAGACAGAATATGCATAAATACAATCAAGCCCAATTATTTATGGATTCAGTTAAAATGTATAAACACCTCCACAGCAACCCAGTCTGTCTGTCCTCCTCAGAGACTTTTTAGTAAATGGATATGTACCCAGTTCTATAATGAGGGCAGCACAAAACACTATTTTTTGGTGTGAGGGCTATTTCCATATGGTGGGGAGGGGTATATGAAGGTGTTGTGAACCTGCATCGGTAATGCAATTATTTTAGGATTACCTTTGTCCAAAGAGGGATACGTCAGATAGTCAAACTTGAAAGGACTAAGCTCAAGAGTCAAAATTCTTTTCCCGATATGGAAGAGCTAAGAAGAAATGAACGGAATCCACATGTATCTGAGCTATATGATGTAAAACTGGGAGGTGTGAGCAAAGGGATTAAAATAATACTTTAAAATATCTACCTTTTGCCCTTTGACCAGTCTAAATTCACACATTCAATAATAATAAGAACATAAGAGACACCAATGTTGGATCACGCCAATGGCCCATCCAGTCCAACACTCTGTCATACAGCGGCCAAAAACACCAGGTGCCCTCAGGATGTCCACCAGTGGACACTAGAAGCTCTCCCACTGTTGCCCCCCCAAGCACCAAGAATATAGTGCATCACTTGCCCCAGACTGAGAGTTCCTATCTATACCTTGTGGCTAATAGCCACTGACGGACCTCTGCTCCATATGTTTATCCAATTCCTTCTTGAAACCATCCATGCTTGTAGCCGCCACCACCTCCTGTGGCAGTGAATTCCATGAGTTAATCACTCTTTGGATGAAGAAGTACTTCCTTTTATCCATTCTAACCCGACTGCTCAGCAATTTCATTGAGTGCCCACGAGTTCTTGTATTGTGAGAAAGGCGGGGAAAGTACTTCTTTCCCTACCTGCTCTATCCCATGCATAATAATGATTGTTGTGGTGAGTTTTTTGGTGGAAGGTGGGGGGGGGGGGTTGCTGAGAGGCATTTTAAAGGCTGCGGGTTTGAGCCCTCTCAGAGTCACTTTTTATAATAGGTAGGGAATGTAGTTTACATGCAGGATCTCTGGGTTCAGGTTCTAGCAGGGACTTGGGATGGGGGAAGGGAACTTTTTTTTACTTGAGTCCTCGGAGAGATGCTGCCAACAGGAGTAGATAATACTGAGCTAGATGGATCAAAAGTGCAGTGTTCACATGTACTTAAAAGCAGCAAGAATATATGAAGCTAAACAAATGGTCACAAGTGAGGAAATTAATAAAAGTAAACAAGTCGCTAAAGTATTTGCCTAGTAGGGGAATAAAATGAAAACTAATACATTTAACAAGTGGAGCCAAAAGTTCAGCAAAGGGATGAGTAAAACATCTCTGGGGAAGGGGTTTCAGTCTCAGAGTTACTATTGGAAGCAGTACAGAACTTACATTCTGATCCTGTGATCCCACGTGGCCACCCACCAGAGTCTGCTGATGAGAGCACATGGAAAAGGGTCCCTGTGGAACAACTTAATAGCGGGCAAAGTCACGTTTGGATTGCTTCCCACATAATGTTTCCTAGCCCCTAGCCTGGTTATATACTATGGATGCTTTCCCTTGATATGATTGTTTTATATGCATAAGGACATTAAAAATATTCGATTCCCCCCTCACCCAGTCCAGTAGTTTGAAGCGGTACAGCCCAGCAATAGATGCAAGGATTCTGCTCAACAGACATAAGTATAAGCTTTTCATGGGCTGCTCAGTTTTGAAGTGGACTGTGGACGAATGGCGGTACACATGGTTTATTTGCACAACATCCCAGGTTTGTTTGCTTGGACAATTTAAAACCTTTAAACCCCTCTAAACCTTTGGACTTACTCCTGTGTTGACCAGGTAGAGGGGGGAGGTGGTACCTACACCCTTGTGGACAGTTCTGCTGTGGCCTCCCTCAGATTGGTAATGTCATCAGCTGCACCAAAGCTGGGTAGGACCTGGTTGTCCCTGAACCTGCCCTTGGCTGAGGTAGGGCATAAGCCAATGATGGTGGTGGCCAGTGTTCCCTCTAAGCTGAGTTAGTGTGAGCTAGCTCATCATTTTTTAGCCTCTGGCTCACAGGTTTTTATCTTAGCTCAGGAAGGATGGCTCCAGAGCAAACTAATTTATGCAGCAGCCAAATCACTCACCCATGACTTTAATGCCAGTAGCCGACAAAGTAGAATTTTGGCTCATAAGACTCCACGGCTTAGAGGGAGCGTGGCTGTGTTGATGCCGAACAGGGTTCATGCTGGGCAAAGCCATGCTGCAAAGCTCTGAAACCCCTGGCAAGGCTTTGAAGCTCAGCAAGAGGATGGGCACTCAGTCACTGGACAGACAAGAGACACCGCTCAGGGGGGAGGAGCCAGTACGGGTCCACCCCTCAAACAAGTGAAGCCGGCAGGATGCTTAAAGTGTCATATGTGTAAGGCAACAAGGTGGAGGGAGGTGCAGCTTGTAAAGGATGGGGGACAGGAAGCCCATTCAAAGAGGACCCAGAAGCAGGCCCAGAAGGAGGTGGGGACTCAGTTCTGATGTGGCAAGGGTGGAGATCATACAGCTAGGTAGAAAAAGCATTGAGCAACCCAATCTAAGGAAAGAGACATTGGTTGTGGTCACACATACTAAATAATCCACTTTCAATCCACTTTCAGTGCACTTTCCAACTGGATTTTGCTACTTCACACAGTAAAACCAGCTGGAAAGTGCATTGTAAGTGGATTATTTAGTGCATGTGACCGCGGCCATTATCTGTTCAAAATATATATCGCTGATGCCCTTGTAAGCTCTGAACGATAGAAGAGGCACAGGATAATTGGATCTTAAGCAATGTTTTTCATATAAACAGTATATGTAAAGAAACTGGTCACTAGAGATATTTAATAGCTTTGTTAATTCTGTTTGTTTATTACAAGTCCTTATCTGTGCTGCATATTAATGGCATTTTCTGCAAGACACTATAATGAAGCTAATCCTCAGATGCGTAGCAAATAATTAATAAGTGCCAATGTGGAGAAATGTGTTCACTGCAGGCTTGTCTGCAAACACACTGGTCTCAGCATAACCCCCCTCTCTAGTTTTGGGCCTGGATATCTCCAGATCAGGAGAAAGTCGGAGTTTAAAGACAAGGCCTTCAAATGATTTTGATCAAAGTCTGATTTTCAGCTCCAACTATCAACTACTCTGATCTTGCCAGAATCAAAATTCAGCACTGCATTGCCTTCCAATGTTTAAGGTACTTACATTCTCTTGTTGCTATGGTTACCGACCTCTAGGGGGTGGCTGGAGATCTTCTGGGATTAAAATCAGAGATCAATTTCCCCAGAGAAAATTGCCACTTTGGAAGGTGGACTCTCTGGCATTATACCCCACTGAAGTCCCTTCCCGCCCCAAATCCTGCCATCCTCAGGCTCCATCCACAGATTCTCCATCTATTTCCCAGCCCGGAGCTGGCAACCCTACTTGTCGCTAACCTTCTCCACCCAAGTAAGGTCAGTCCATCTTACTACTGTTACATTGTAGATGGAGAGAAGGTGAATCTGAGAGAGCAGCTGGTCTAAAACCATCTCCAGAATTCAGGGCTGAGGTAAGACTGGATCAGAGACTTCCTATACCATCGCTCAGTCATTTAGCCACCATACAACATTGGCTCTTCCATCCACAATATTCTTGGAGGGTGGTCAGATCCTTGCAGGCGTGGGCCCTTGCTGACCAAGGCCACTTCCACACAGCGGCTCTTCTCGAAGCAGCTCTCACACAGAGTCACACAGCAGTTCTCCCTGGTGGCACTAACCTGCAATACCAGCATTGTAGTGACACTAGGTTTTGTTGGTTTTGTTTTTAACCATTCTTATTTATGGTAAGTATTTATCACTCTGGTGCCCACTCAAGAAATGGGTGTGCACGTGACTGCAGTATTAATTGTGAGTTATGAGATCAGTAATTCTCAAACCTGCCTTGACACAACACTCATTTATTGTCGTATATGAAATGGATAAAAACATGCATGCAACTGATGGTGTGGACACATGCACAAAGCTATCTTCTACAGTGTCAGAACCTTGGTCTATTCAAGGTCAGCACTGCCTACTGTGACTGGCAGCAGCTCTCCAGGACTTTAAGTAGAGGTCTTCCACATCACTCGATACCCAGTCCTTTTAACTGGCGATCTCAGGGACTGAACCTGTGACTTTCTGCCTGCAAAGCAGATGCTCTTCCATTGCGCCGTGGCCTCTCCATAAACTCAGGCGGGTGCGATGACAAATAATATTTTCAGAAACTGAACTCATAAAAGGGAGGGTTAATGATGTCTCTCATCTGGTTTAAGACCATCCCGTTCCCCACATTTCAGCTGACCCTATTCAGGATGCAATAGGACTCTACGGGGGTGGTGGTGGGGAGGTACTTCTGTGCTTCCAAAACGTTGTGATTAGATTCAGCAATACACAATACCCTCCAAATGAAGGATGTGTGAATCTTCCATGGAAAAGAAAAGCTAAACATAACTAGAACTCTTTCAGCTTCCTGTGCACTCCAAAAAAAGAACTCCACATTTGCTTCAAAGTTGATTGTTCCTGGGGAGATTCTAGTGGCAACTTTGCAACTTTCATTCAAAATATAGGCATAGCTAGAAGATCTCTCACTATTTGCCATCCTTATTAGCGCAAGTGTGTCCACTGAAACAAGTGAGGATTCTAAAGTTGTTTTTGCTCATGTCGGGATCAAATATGGGAAACACAATAGAAAGGCAAGGTTTTGCTGGAGAGAGCCAGAAAAGCCAAATAAAAATAGGACGTGGGGGTCTCTGCGGGATGTGTGGGTGTTCTAAATCGGTCTGGTTTCTCCAGATAAAGTAATTGCTTCTGAACACTGTAAACATCTTCCATAAACTCTGCTAGAAGTCACCACTGAATGAGAGACGGCATGAGTAAACATTGCTTCTCCAATGAAAACAACTTCACAGAGACAGAGTGTTTTTTTTTTTTAACAGCACTTCAGCTAAATGCCCTTCTATACCTAGTTTATGATGGAAATGCTTGTAGGTCCGCAGATTGATTGCTGGCCAGGACAGAACTGATCATCCTTCATCTCAATAAATAATAATATCAATATTAATATCAATGCTACCACCACCACTATGAAGAAGAAGGTAAGATGAAGTGATTGGATTTATAACCCACTCTTCACTACCCAAAGGAGTCTCAGAGCAGCTTACAATCTCTTTTCCCTTCCCCTCCCCACAACAGACACCCTGTGAGATAGGTGGGGCTGAGAGAGCTCTTTTGAGAACTGCTTCTGAGAGAACAGCTCTGAAAGAACTTGTAACTGACCCAAGGTCACACCAGCAGCTGCATGTGGAGGAGTGGGGAATCAAACCAGGAGGAGGAGGAGCACTTTGATGTGTCCAAAGGTTTTTGCAGTTTCAGTCAGCAATCCTTGCAGCAAACTGGTAAGATAAGGTTGTATTCCTCATCATATTGCAGATTAATGTGCTGAGGCTGGGAGATTGTGCTACTTAAGACTGCCAACTGAATGTCAAAGCTACACATGACTTGGTGGACCAGTCAGTTTCTTCTGTCACACAACTGTACATTTCAAGGTCACATTCTCATTTTACAGGGTACATTATTGGACTTCACTTCGTGTCTGTTACGTGCTATGACTCTGAGTCAGCACAAGAAAAAAGTACTTTCATAAGCATTGCACTGCTAAAGAAGATGAGGATTTTGCCACTAAAATATGAATCCTGGCCTGTTTACACCCTCAAAGATTTTTCTCTGAGTGGAATACAACGCATCCCCTTACTTTATTCTGGAATTTCTACACAACAGTGTGTTCTTTCCAAGCAGGGCTCCTGGGGCTCCCAGAACCTTCTGTTTTGAACTGGGGCAAACAAAAGCCTCCTTTGATGTGACTTCAAGGAGCTTCTAGGGTTGCCAGTCTCTAGGCGAGGCCTGGGAATCTCCCGCTTTTACACTGATCTCCAGCTGACAGAGATCAGATCCCCTGGAGAAAATGGCTGCTTTGAAGGGTGGACTCTATGGCATTGTACCATCCTGAGGCCCCTTCCCTCCCCAAACCCCGCCCTCTCCTGGCTCCACCCCCAAAGTCTCCAGGTATTTTCCAACCCAGACTTGGCAACCCTGAGGAGGACTGGGGTGCCAGCTGCAGACAGAGCTTAGGCCATTCAGGGGTGGAAATGGAGTGGGGCACAATTAGGGTTGCCAAGTCTGGGTTGGAAAATACCTGGAGAATTTGGGGGTGGAGCCAGGCGAGGGCGGGGTTTGGGGAGGGGAGGGGCCTCAGCATGGTACAATGCCATAGAGTCCACCCTCCAAAGCAGCCATTTTCTCCAGGGGAGCTGATCTCTCAGCTGGGGATCAGTTGTAAAAGCAGGAGATCCCCAGGCCCCACCTGGAGGATGGCAACCCTAGGCACAATGGTGCTGCGTTCAAAATGGTGGTCCTTAGGTCTGACTGGTTTCCCCACCATTTTTGCACGCCTTCTTTTCCCTTTAGCGACTGTGCCATAGCTTTGCTTCTCCACGTGGAAACAGCTCTGGTTTCTTCTTTATGTGGTTAATCAAAAGCAGTAATGGGACACAGCAGAACAGGATCCATATTCAGACTTTCAGCCCACATGTTATGGAATGTAAGCCTGGCACTACCTACATTTTGAGAGTTTTTGAAGCACAAACTGAAGGTATATTTTTGGGTCAAATCAGATATGATGAAGTTCACAGATTTCTAGCAGCCTCTAAAATGTAAATATTGCATACCCACAGCTGAAGTTGACACTGTGTCCATGTGAGAAGGAGAGGGGGGGATTTAACCTTTCAATCCCCACTCAGTTTTGCTAATCAGAACTGAGCTTTCAGTGTGGTTATAAGTCTCACAAAGGGTTTTTTTTTAAATAAATATTTTAACCTCTTTTTAAAAATAAAATAAAATAACAGCAGCGTGGGAAGCTCAATCTTGCCAGTTCCTCCCTCCTGTAGCAGCTATTTCTGGGGACCTTTGGGGCAGCACTAGAAAAGGAGAGAAGCAAGAAACAGGGGTGGACTGGCCATTACAGTCACAGGATCTTATGTATATATGTACGTATGTATGTATGTATGTATGTATGTATGTATGTATGTATGTATGTATTTATTATTTCCATTTCTACTCCGCCTTTCCAGACAAGCTGGCTCAAGGTGCCTTCCAGCAGTCAAAACACCATAAAACAATGGTTTACAAATTTAAAAAGCATAACATAATTTACAAATAAGACACAGATACTGGTGGCAAACAGAATCACACGGTGAAAAAAAGGCAGCAACCAAATTAAGCTGTCTCTAGCAGGGTCTCGGCCAGCAGGTTCCAGGGGCGAAGTTGTCCTTAATCCCCCGGTGGCGGCTCCTAATCGAAAGCCTGGTGGAAGAGATCAGTCTTGCAGGCCCTGCAGAACAGTAGTAGGTCCCACAGGGCCCTGATGTCATCCAGGAGCTCATTCCACCAGTATGGGGCCACCACCGAGAAAGCCCTGGTTCTAGTACTAGCCAGCCGAACGTCTTTCAGACTGGGGAGAGTCAAGCGATGTTGTGAACCCCTCTGGGGCACATATGGGGAAAGGCGGTCCCTCAAGTAGGCAGGCCCCAGACCATATAGGGCTTTAAAGGTCAGTACCACACCTTGAACCGGATCCGGTATGCTACAGGCAGCCAGTGCAGAGACCTCAGCACCGGCTGGATGTGCCCCGCAACAGCCTGGCTGCGGCATTCTGTACTAGCTGCAGCTTCCTGATCTGAGACAAGGGCAGCCCCATGTAGAGATCGTTGCAGTAGTCTAATCTCGAGGTGACCATTGCATGGATCACTGTTGCTAGGTCATTGTGTTCGAGGAAGGGAACCAACTGCCTAATCAACTGTAGGTGATAAAAAGCTGCCTTGGCAGTGGCTGCTACCTGGGCCTCCATTGTTAAGGAGGGTGGAATGATGGCTGACCTTATAATCGGGGCTGAGTTAGCCCAATGGCAAGAAGGGCAGCACAGTGTGAGACAGGCTGGACAGGCAGGCGGGCTCCTTCTCCCTCCCTCCCTCCTTTTCTTTGGGGGGGGGGAGATTGAGGCCGCAGTCACACGGCCCTTAAATGCGGGAGGAAGGGCTATTTATGCGGGAGGAAGGGCTATCCTCCCACATTTAAAGGGGCCGTCCACAACGGCCGCAGAAAGTCCCGCGCCGAAGCGGGCTCAAATGCAGGTTGCTACTGCATTTTCCAACCCCGGGAAAATCTTTTCCCGGGTGTTGCAGGAGGAACCCGCATTTGAGCCATCTGGCCAGCCCTCTCTTGCAATCATTGCGAGAGCAGGGCTGTCCAGATGCCCCCCCCCCCCGCCATTTCCCCCCCTTTTACACTTGGGCGCTTGGCCACTCAAGCGCTCAAGTGTAAAAGGGGGGGGAACCCCAAACTTACCAGGCGGCTGGGGGGGGGGCTCAGGGAAGAGTGCCTCCCCTGGCCGCCGCCGCTGCCGCCGCCAAAGCCCCGCCATTGCAGAAAAAGCCACCGCTGCTGCACGCTTCGAGGCTGGCTGGCCACCGCTTCTTCCGCCGCCACCGCTTCCGCCTCCAGCTGCTGCCTCCGCTGTCGCCTGCCACCGCCTCCTCCTCCTCCCGCCGTCGCCCGCCGCAGCAGGGATTGGGATGTCCCAACCCGAGGGAAAAAAATGCAGTCCCTTTAATCCCGGGAGGGCTCCCAGATTTAAAGGGGCCGTGTGACCGCAGCCTGATTCACCTTTTTCCAAGGCTTCCCCACCCCCCCAGCCTACCCCCTGCAAAAAAAGTCACACTCCAGGGCAGAAATCCTATCATCTGCAGGAAATTAGAGCAGGATCCAAGCCATTATCTTTGTTACATCTGTTTCGGCCTTTTGCATCTGATCTGGTATCCTGTTAATGAATCTGGAAGAAATATTCTTGTGGCACCTTAAAGAGTAACAAGGTTTTTATTTTTATAAGTGTTCCCAAGGCTTTTTTTTTTCTTTTTTAAAGAGGTGCCAGAACTTTCAAGAAAGAAATGAAGTTTTCAATCTGTAAACTGGAAACTCATGAACTTTAAAACATTTTTAAAATAATTTTGTCAAAGAGGTTCCAGAACTCCATTTTGGCACGTTCGCCCAGAAAAAAAGCCCTCACTAGAGTCCAGCTTCATCAGTTGCATGTAGTAGGCTGTCTCTCGTCCGTCCGTCCGTCCGTCCGTCCGTCCGTCCGTCCGTCTATCTATCTATCTATCTATCTATCTATCTATCTATCTATCTATCTATCATCTATCATCTGTCTTGTCTGTCTGTCTGTCTAATCTACCTACCTACCACTGCATACATTTGACAAAATGTACTCCAGCCACCAGACGTTCCTGTTCCTTTCCATTTATTCAGATTGTCTATATAGAAAACTGGCTTTTGGACAGTATAAGAAAGAGGAGGTTAAAATTCACAAGGACAAGAAACCCAGCATTAAAAAAAAAAAGAATCAAAAGGAAAGAAATATCCCCATTTTGAAAAGTAGCATAGCCTCCACAAAGACAGTCAGTCATCAGGCTCATCTTGTAGTTATCCCTCCTTATTTTTGCTATAGCAGAGTAACATGGCTGTTTCTCTGTGTTTTGCTGATTACTGTTTTGTTGTAACACTATTGGCTTTGCCACTGGATTCTTACTGCCTTCACCCCCCCCCCTTTTGTTTTACTTTCTGTGGTAATTTAGTTTCTATGTAGGATGGAAATGTGGGGCAGAAAACATCCCCAACAACTCACAGGAGTGTGTTATTTAACAATTCCTGTGGGAGGAATGCATAAGGAAAACGTTCTTTCATTGTATTAGTACTGAAGAAAACAAGCATTAAAGCCACTGTGGAGGGTGCTAAGCATTGTGATCTGTCTAGGAGATGAGCCCCCTCTTTGCTTTGCCTTTTTTACTACATGGCTGTAAACACTGAAATGAATGGGAGCACTTTGGTTCAAGAGATCACTAATAAACAGGTATCGGTAATATACACTCAGGGGGTTTCTTACTGGTGCTTGTACCTTTGCAGCCTAATAGACCAGGATTTAACACCACAGCACAGACAGCTCAGGTTCGCTGGATGGAGTGGACAGTATAGGAATATTGCTACAGAGATCATTATACTCTGACAGCCCTCTGGCCAACCTAACTCCATTGTATTCTTGCTTTTCAACAGGGATTCCTTTATGGCAGGCTCTCAGTTTTAAGGACGCTGGCAGTAACACCATTTTTTAAAACAGTGTTAAGGGGATGGGAATGGGAGGGAAGGCAGCATGGTACAGGCTAGGGTTCCCAGCCTCCAGGTGGGGCCTGGGGATCTACCGCTTTTACAATTGATCCCCAGGTGACAGATATCAGCTCCCCTGGAGAAAATGGCTGCTTTGAAGGGTGGACTATATGGCATTGTACCATGCTGAAGCCCCTCTCCTCCCCAAAACCCACCCTTTCCTGGGTCCACCCCCAAAGTCTCCAGGTATTTTCCAACCCAGACCTGGCAACCCTAATACAGGCTGGTCTCCTCAGATCTTGGAAGCTAAGCAGGACCAAGCCTAGTTAGTAGTTGGACGCAGGGGCGTTGAGTTTTAAAATTCCGGGGGGAGGGGCTCTTGTGCACGTGCGTGCTGGGACGATGTCCCCACCACCACCTCTCCCCCCTGCCTGGCCACTCCTCCCTTCTTCCCTCCCCCTCCCTCACTCCCTCCCTCCCTCCCTCCCGGGGCAATCTGGGCAAATGCCCAACGTGATGGCGTCACCCGGAAGTGACGCCACCAAGCTGGGCATTCACCTGTATGGCCCTGGGAGGGAGAGAGGGAGGGAGGGAGAAAGGGAGGGGGAGCCAGGTGGGGGGGAGAGAGACCCTTGCGGCGTGCGAGCCTAGGAAGGGCCCTGGAAGGAGCGGCAGGGAGGCATGGCGGCGGGTGCTCTGTTTCCCCGGGGGGCGGGTCAGTCTCCCTGGGAAATTTCGGGGGTGGCTTGAGCCCTCGAGCCCCCCTTCCCCCCCTAGTTGACACCTATGGTTGGATGGGAGACCTCCGATGAAGACTGCTAGGGAAAGGCCATGGCAAACCACCTCTGATTCCCACTAGCCTTGAAAGCACCCTGCTGGAGTCACCATAAGTTGTCTGTGACTTGTCACCATTTACACACACACACGCACACACGGATGGAATAATCACCCACACTGTTGATCTAACATTTGTACGTTCTCTTTTACTGGTACATCATTGTTCAGGTATTTCTTCCCCCTCATAATGGGTGGACTGGACTGGCTGCTTTTAATAGTTTCACATAGACTGGACTACATTTTTTTTAATTTTATTTTTAAATAGGAGGCTCTGTGGGTGCCATCAGAGATGTACGTGTTGTTATTATTATTAGTCCTCTTGTTCTGCAGCAGGGCAACTGGGGTGGTGAATGACAAATAATAAAACACAGACAGAATGATTATTTTAAAAATGGCAACAGAAATAATTAAATACATACTTAGTGATTGCCAAAGTCATTGTGTACTGGAAAAATGAGAAAACCAGGATGAGTGCATCCCATATTCATTCTCTCTCTCTCTCTCTCTCTTGCATGCCAGAGGAATGGACACCCTCTACAGCCAGCATGCACATTGGGGAGCAATGTGTTAGAAATAAAGCACCATGCTATTATTTATATCCCTTCACTGAGAGAAACCCATATAAAATAGTGCTATGCTAGCCAAACTGGTGCCGCTGACAGGTATAGCACCTCGAAATATTGCAGCAATTAGGTACCTTGGCTTAAAGGAAGTGTGTTCACATATCCAGGAAAACACATGCCAGATTTAAACATTTCAAATGATAGATCTGCCGGGGTTTGAACAACAACTGCTGTGACAGCAGCATATGTGGCTGGTTTGAATGCACCCAGAATGAATGTTTACTGGTGTGGTTCTCCAAACATGGCTTTATGAATCAACCTCTGGTGGCAAGTTCTGTAATTGCGATGAAAGTTCTACCTAAAGAATCTTTTCTTTAAGTTTTTGAACTCAGGCCCTGTTTTCAACTTATTTCTTCCAGGGCTGGCTGGCATGAAGGCTAGTAATAGTAGAGCATGCAGATTTCCACAAAGGAACCCCCATACTTAAATGTGTATCTATTTCTTATTTTTGGCTCCTCTGAGGTTCATAGTGCGTACAGTAAAATTAAGATGGGGTTCTAAGACAATTCCCCTCAGTCTGAAGGCAACTCCCGGCATGACAAAAGAGAAGCAGCCTGAACAGCTTTATCTAGAAGGTAATTAAATTAGTCCTTTCCCCACTCAAAAAATGCAGATGGTGTCTAAATGATTGGGTGTGGAAACCCATCCTTACTGCTCAGAAGGACCCAGTTGGCAAATGTGCCTATGTGAAGCCTATTATTTCTCCAGGATACAGTCATGAGTTCATTCCCAGGTCATCAGGGGGTTGATCATCAGTTCATTCCTGGTTCTTTGTCCACCCTCTAGACCAGCCAGTGACTAGTTCTCTCCAGTCTCTTACCCCCAGCCCTTGATGCATCCCATTTGCATCTGGACAGTTTCAGAGGGTAGCCATTTTGCTCTGCAGTAGAACAGCTAGACTGGATTCCAGTAGCACCTCGGAGACCAACAAGGTTGTAAGGGTAGGAGCTTTCATAACTCAGAGCCCCTTTGCTGTATCTTTCAGAGGGAGTATTGACTCTTGAAAGTTCATACCTAGAAAATCTTGCTGGTCTGTAAGGTGCTACTGGACTCAAATCTAACTTTTGTATATCCCCCCCCCCAGCAGTTAGAGTCAAATTGGCCAATCAGATCCAAACCTTTTGACTCCAACCCAATCTTGGCTTTGAAGCCTACCAGCTGCTCACTTTCTAACACTTTTATAGAATAAATATACCTCCCACCAAACACCAGGATTTTTTCAATAGCAGTTCTCCTGAACTTCCCCACGGCTGCCCCTGTGCAGCTCGAACACAGGGCCTTTGGAGATGTTGAGCGGGCTTCATTCCCTGGTCTGCTTCTTCCTTCTTCACTTTCCTTCCAGCCTGAACCCTAAAGACTTTCTCCCTGCATTGGACAGGCTTGTTCATTTTTGTTTGACCCCACTTTATTGTGGGCTTTTATTGCTTAGGTGTTAGGTTGTCTAGGGTTGGGGTTTGCTCTGTGTGTGTGTGTGTGTGTGTGTGTGTGAGAGAGAGAGAGAGAGAGAGAGAGAGAGAGAGACCGCATCTCTCTGTATGCTTCTTACCTTTCTTGTTCTGCTTTTCCAAATAAATTTTGACTCTATTTTCTACCTGCTTTATTTCTGGGCACCTCCCCATACCCATAGTGAAGCATTACTACCAAATTCCAGTCCTTGGTATATAAGAGGCAGTGGTCCCCATGGTTACCCATGCCCTTGACATGAAAGGGGGATGCTCCAAAAGTTGGGGGTCATAAATGTGTAGACCATTTAGGTAACAGGTATGCACTGTTGGGAAACTGCCAAGGCCCCAATGAATTTGGGAGACTCTGCTGCAAACATGCTGAGGTGTCTGCCACCTTAGATTAAACTCGGGGCGGGGGGGGGGGGATCAAGGGAAGCAAAAAACATTTTGAAAAGGTGGGAGAATTTTCTAATGGTGATGGCTGGCCACATCACACACAAGAGTGATTAACACCGTGACCCCAGACATGTATATTTGAAAGCAAGTTCCACTGATTTCAGTAAGAGGTTTCTGGGGAAGTGCATTTACCACTGCAGCCTAAAGCAGAGTACAAATCTGCTATACTTCATGAGATGCAGTAACTTCCATTTGACTATAGCACTTGCGGGGGTGGACTACAGACCTTGAGCTACAACACCCACCCATTCCACAACCAGAAGGATTGCGAAAAGAGGCCACTTGTGTATAAACATTTCTATTCATGATCCTGTCTTATACAAAGTCTCAGACTATTGATCCACCCAAATCAGATGAAAACAAATGAAGCTGCCCTGTATTGTAGTAGTCCATTGGCCCATCTAGTTGAGTAATGACCACTATGACTGGCAGAGGCTGCCCAGGACCTCAGGCAGATAAAGGACTTTCCCAGCACCTGCTCCCTAGGATACTTACCTAGGAGATGACAGGCACCGAATCTAGGACCTTCTGTTGCAAAACATAATCCCTACCACTGAGGCCCAGCCAATGTCAATGATCGACCACCAAAGCTTTTCCTGAGATCATTTGGTTGACAGTCACTTGACAAGAGATTTTTTTTTTTAAGTGCGAGAACTTTCATTTTTCTAAGAGGGCAAGAAGTCTTGAGTACAGATAACAGCTGATTCTCAAAAAGTTCAGGTGGGCATTCTGTAGGCAGGCAGTTTTCTCTCCGATGATTTCCTCCAGCTGTGGCAATTTGTCAAGCATACTGCCACAAAACAATACAGTATCAGAAAATGTCAGACAGAGACCAAGCTGCTCTGAAATCCCTTTTCTCTCTCCCATCGCATAAAGCACATTTTTTTTTTAAAAAGTACCAGATACATCTACTATAGCTGCCTACACAGCTGTGTATCCACGGCAACACCTCACAATTTATGTGTTTTTTTTGGTGGGGGGGCTTCACTCAGTAGGGACGTTTGAGAGATTAAGAAGGAGTCTGAGGCCCAAATGGAGTTTAGAACTAATAGGCTAAGAGATACTGGGTGACTGAAGGAACGCGGAAATCATGACCCCCCAGTCACTGGCTCCAACTTGTGTGATCTCTCTGTAGGTAATACATTTTGTTTTGGTGGCGTTATGGTCTTTAGTCCACCGGGTGGTTTCTTTTTTGGTGGCTGGTATTCCAAAAATGCCTGTCCACTTAAGTGACAAGGAATGGCTATCAGCCCCCAAATGATAACATGTTCTTAGCCCCTCCATCTCATCTCAAAGTAATCGCCCAATCCATCAAGTTATTTGCTTGCTTAGGCGAGTAACCAACCAATTAACAGCCCAGTGCATTACGATAAACAAATACTTCATAAACATTACATAAATTCCAAAAGCCCATTGCTTGCTTCTTTAATAGTCTCATTGTGCTTCTTTGCACCAGCTTAGAGTATTAAAGCCTTCGATTAAAAAAAAAAAGAAGGGAATATCAAGGAAAATAAAGGAGGGAGGGAAAGCATCTCTTTGTAAGAACTAGATTATAAGGGTACTAAATTATTCAAAAACTACTTTCACAGCTTGTGAGCCAGTCTCTTCCAGCTCTGTAATGCTGAGGATAGTCTCATGTGCTTTTCTTCTTATGGTCCTGGAAATACATTAAGTCCCCCTCCATGCACATGCAGGAACTAAGAAAATCCTTATATCCAGACTCTCTTTTCTAATATTAAACAGTATATCCAGAGCTACGGGAGGGAAGGCAGTGTGGTATAGCCTGATCACATCAGATCCTAGAAGCTAAGGAGGGTTGATACTTGGAAGGGAGACCACCAAGGAAAACTCTGCAGAGGAAGGCAATGACAGACCATCTCTGATTCTCACTTGCCTTGAAAATCCCTTGCTGGGGTCGCCGTAAATTGGCTGTGACTTGATGACACTTTTACACACAATTCACAGCTATGAGGAAAGAAAAAGGCATAGAGTTGGATGGTACTTGCCTTGTCTGCTCAATCTCAAGAGGTTCCTCTTCCCACCATTGTCTCCACCTTGCATGACTTTTTGCCGATGCCAGGCTTGTTTTGATTCAGAGATATAAGACACTTCAAAGCACATTGGGGAGTTCCTGGCATCCTGACAGCCATTTAATTGCTCAGGGAAGAGGGCCATAAAATGCACCAAGAGGTCTGTGAGAGAGCTTGAGATGGACGGTGGGCGATAGCTATTTCCTCACCTGCCAGGGGGTCAAGATGGACAGTTGCCATAAAACATGATCTGGGGATGGAGATGGGTGAAACATGTGCTCCAGAATGGTTGGAGGGCTGTGGTGCACATTCCTACATGAGGCAAGTTCTTTAAATTGGGATTGGGAGAGCCTTCCTGTCAAGACAGGGCAGGAAAGGTGGAATTATCTGTTAGTTCTTTGTTCAAAGGCTTCATCCAAATGCTGGGAGCTGGATTCCCATGCATGGAGCAGGAGGGGGTCTGGAGATGCATTTTCCCCATCAACAACCAGGCAGGTTGCCAGAAGTAACTGTTCTGCATTGTTGAGATAGCTTAGGTTTATGCTTTATGTTCTTTTCCATAGATCTGTAACCACTAGGCTTTATAGGTATTTGTTGTTTGTGCTCTAGCTCCATCTGTAGCAATAAGCTTTTTTCACGAATCAAGCTCCTCCTTATGGCACCTCAGATCACTTCCTCACGCGCACAAACTTGCACATGGGTCAGGCTGACGTAACTGGAAAACTCGGCCCCTCGTATCGCTCAGAGGCAGCCTTTACTAATATCATGGGAGGCTGGATTCTAATTTGGGGCAGTGGCACAACAAAGAGGAAACACCATTCTACATGCACACAAGGACACAGCACACGTGTAAAAACACAAAGACTCAATTCATGTGTATCATAAGGCTCACAATCTTTGGAAGAGTCTTTTCGGTAATCCAAAATAGCCCTTCCCCTTTTTTTGGGGGGGGGGGGGGGTGTGGCAAAATGTTGGTACAAGTTGACCCATTAAAAGGCAAATCTTTCTATCTTGTTGAAAGAGTACAATCCTTTAGGAATTAGTCTTCCACTTGGTTTAGAGAGGGATGGGACCCTGTGTGTCTGAGTATAGATATAATCAAAGAGTTTAACTCAGCGGGCACCTGACGGTCACAGATGGGCCTGATGAGCCCCCCTCCGCAGAGGATGAGGATGTCATGTTGGCCAACCCCATGAGGTCAAAATCCTGGCAGAGCCTGAGATTCCTCTGATTACCAAGGGGACATGTTGACTACCAAGGTCCTCTGACTACCAAGGGGACATGCTGCCAGCCATGGCTGCAGGGCCAGAAGCCCAGGTGGCTCCATGTGCAGAAGCCAGGGCCAGAAACTGGAACTGCCAAGTAACCCACTCAGGAGATACGTCTATTGCCAGGCAACTCCATGAGTGAAGAAGGCAGAAAGCCCCAATGGAAGCCCAGCCCAGATGGTATAAAGCATGGCTGGCCAACGGAGAGGCTTCACAGGACACTGGACAGGCTCTTGTTTTATGTGCCTGTAGACTCCAGGGTCTGCAGCAAGAAGGGAGAACCAGTGGAAGCCCCCAGTTTAGTCTGGATCCAAGCCAGCATCTGAAGGAACTGGGTATTCAGTGTGGGTTTAAAAAGCAGATAAAGTGGCAGTGGTCTCTTTCACCAGAATGGCTGTTCTTGTTTCCATAGCATTGTTTAGAAATACACCAACTTAGACTGAAAATGGGACAAAAAAATATTGTCACATAATCTGCAGAAGAATTGAGAGAGGATCACATATACACATTAAAAAAAAACCACACATCTACTTTTGTGTCACTCCTGGGGGGAGACAAATCCCACTCATATATGTTGGCCACCCGGAGGGAGTTACAACCTATTAAAAAACCCAAACAAACAAAACATCTGCAAAACTCATAAAGTGCTACTTTGCTAGATTTAAGAGATAGTTTTCAAACACCTCTCTTTCAGGCTGTTTTCTCTTCCCCTGGCACAGAGGGCCAAGGCGAGAATGGCATTGTGAGAAGACAGTGCAACATGATAGAGGGAAGGGAGAAATGAATGTGCAAGAGTGAGGGGAAATGGAAATGAAGCATGATGTTAAAATTCGATCATTAGATTTGCCACTCTGAATGTCACTTAGAGTGTCATTTCAAGGTGAATCTGGAGGCTTCTGCTCAGGCAAGAGTCTGAAGAATTGCAAGGGAAGTAGAAAAAGAGTTTTGATACAACAAGCAATATTTTTTTGGAGTTTGCCGAGATCTACATTAAGGACGATTCCAAAGAGATTCTCATGGCTGCCATTTCAGCTTCCAAAGCCCTCGTAAAACATCTTCCTTTGTAAATCAAACCTATACTTAAAAAAAAATTGCACCATTTTGTTTCCTCAACCTATTCCCCCCATGAAAGAGACATGTTTTTCATCTATTTTGCACATCAATAAAGAAGAACAACAACTACAACAACCAACAACAACATCGGGGGGCAGGGCTTTTTAGATGGTGGCACCTCTGCTCTGAAACAGCCTCCCCACAGCTGTTTATCTGGTAATGAGGCTCTCAAGTTTTAGGTACTAAGACAATGTTAGATTTTGGTTATATTTCACTGTTTTGTTCATCTCCCCTCTATGCTTACAGACTGTAGCTTCATTGCTGGAGAAATTTAGAGTTTGGCAAAACTCTTGGGATGTTTAATTTTTTTTAAGCTCCTTTTTAGCACTGATCTTATCCTGTCAGTAAACAGTTTTTATTGTTATTTTGCTGGGTATACTATCTCGGGAGCCATTGGATGAAAGCTGCAATCTATATTTTAAGCTAAGGCCGATCCTTCCAGTTTATCAATATTTTTTTTAAAAAAACAAAGAATATATTTCATTTCTGTTTCTTTTGTGTGAGTGTTTTTTTATATACTGTGCTGTGCTTCTGTGGAGCAGTCAATCCAATATTATCCTATAAACAAATAAACAAATAAACTTTAGTAGGACATCTTTCTCAAACTATTCAATACCCTGAACAGTTACTTTAGTATACTTCCTGTATCATGAGCAGAACCTTGGCTATTTTTGGGCAGGAATGCACAGGAACGGAGTTCCGGTTAGCTTCCGAGTTGGCCATGCATATAGCTTCCCTCCCCCTCAGGTTCCCCAGGTGCCTCACAAGCTGTGGGACACTTGGGGAAGCCAAGCCAATCCAGGGAGGGAAGGCAGTTTACCCTGCGGGGCCCCTGGGGAAGCTGATCCAGAAACTGCCTTCCTTTCCTCGGGTTCCCCATGCACCCTGCAAGCCGCGGGGCATCTGGGGAAGCCGATCCTGGGAGGGAACTGCACTGTCGGGTAGGGTTGCTAGGTCTGGGTTGAAAAATACCTGGAGACTTTGGGGGCAGATCCGGGAGAGGGTGGGGTTTGGGGAGGGGAGGGGCCTCAGCATGGTACAATTCCATGGAGTCCACCCTTCAGAGTAGCCATTTTCGCCAGGAGAGCTGATTTCTGTCAGCTGGAGATCAGTTGTAAAAGCGGGAGATCCCCTGGCCCCACCTGGAGGCTGGCAACCCTACTGTCGGGGGTGTGGCCTAATATGCTTATGCGTTTCTGCTGCTAGGTGTGGCCTCTACAAAAAAAGCCCTGAGCATAACTAATACTATTTTGGGACTAAGTACAGAACTGGGGCCTAGAAAGATGTCAGATGGAGATACAGCTGGTACATCACCACCCAGTCATGACAAAAAGAGGGAACTGCAGGACAGCACTGCTGTTATGGGGAGAGGGTACTTCTTTTGCCAGAATCCACCTATTTAGATATAGCCACTCAGCCCTCTTATTCTCTTTTAAAGGAGGAGTTGGTTTTTCATTTCTCTTTGAAGAGAAACCAGTAACTTCAGTCCTCATAACTTCAATCCTTGTAGTTGTTCAGTGTTGTACCCCTCAGGGTGGTGCTCTAGCGGGAGGATAAGAAGGTTTGGGAAGACATCGGCCTGTCCCTGAGCATCCAGAGAACAAAATTCTGAAATAGAACTTTATTTCCTGCTATTCCTCTCTTAGAACTGATCGTAGATCAATATGGAATTGATTCAAAATTGACTCCCAACACTTTTTTAAAAGGAAAAGAGGAGGATTAGGAGAATGGTTCTTAAGAACACCGCTGCAGGAAGACCTGACATACCAGTCAAACAAGCCTCTTTGGGTCAACAGGTCGGAGCAGGCCAGGTGAGGCTCCCTGATATCTACAGATGGTTCCTGGCCAGGCTTATTCACTGAATGGGTTAGATCCAGCCACCTTTTGGCTGATGAAAAAGGGAAGAGGGAGTCCTCTCTGTCTATTAATAACAAAATGATGCTGACAGTCACAAGATCTGCATTGACAAAAGCCACACGGTACCAGGGATGTAGTAAGAAGGAGAATGGGGAAAGATTAAGCTGAAAAACTGGCTGGATCCAACCCATTATCTAGGACTGCTTCTGCTAGTCTGCTACTCGTTCCTGCTTCACCTTTAATTCATCCTGTTTTATCTTCATGAAGCTAGGTTAGACAACTACACTGCACCTCTTCTATATTCTACTCCTTTTTTGTTGGTACTGCTCGTAAAGGGCTTACAGTTTGGGGGGGAGCAAGGATAAATATCAAGAAGCAGCTGGCACTCAGCTCCCACCTTGTCATTTAAGAGGCTACCATTCAAAACTGGTTTCTCTTTCCTCTTCTTTTAAATAAAACAACATGTCTGCACTGATTTGCTGTGCATTAAGAACATGGAAATGGTTATGAAATTTTTTTCACCGCCAATTTGCTCTTTCCCTTGCAAAACAAAAATCCTTAAGGCCTCCCACATATTCGAGATGACAGCCGACGTCACGCTGCTGCATCTCAAAATGTTTGCTCTTCCTTCCCGCTCTCATTTGCAGTGGAGCAGGTGAAATGACAAACTCCATTAAATCACCTTCCAATGAGGGCGTTCAGCATTGTTTACCGTTGCACAGCAAGAGCTGATATTTGTCATTGATTTATAGACGATGCATGTTTGCAGCAAAATAACCCCAACAACCCGGATTGCTGTCAGTATGATTCTTCCATTTGGCTTCAAGGAACCAAAAGCATCCATCCTCACCACCATTTTATTTTAAAGTTTCGCTTGCAGTCCAAAACTGTTGGTAGACAATTCACATTGGACTTACAGTGTGGGAAATGGAGAACAGTGGGGAATACATGGAAGTGAAAAGCCAGAATTTCTCTGCCGTCCCATCCCATCCCCAGCCTACAAAATCAGTGTCGTATGCAGCTTGTTGGAAAGGATGGGGCCTGGATCCTGTCGGGAGTGGCATGACCTGTCACTAGCCAATCAGAAGCTTTTCAAGGTGGGCTATTCATGCCCATCTTTGACCCCATTCAGGCTTTGAGCAAAATGCCCACTCTTCCACCCCAGTTGTGAAGCATGACAATATTCTAGTTGCTGTTTGCAGGACAGATTAGGAACCCCCTCCTCATTTCTACAAGAACTGAGTGTCGGGACATGTTTTTTTGTTGTTGATGTTGTTTAAAATTTGCCTGCGTCCTACTAGATTATGGGTGATCTCAAAGTGTGGTTTACCTTAAAACAATTTACAGCTGTGAGAGTCAGCACCAGTCAAGGTGTAATGGAAAACAGGGAACATCAATGAACATTGTGAGGGATGTAGGTGGTTTTCCTCACACCATGATCATGGGATCCAGGCATCTGGGGTTACGTCCACACATCTGTTATGTTCCACCTTGGCTTTCAAACTGCAACAACATGTTTTTAGAGCATCTTCATGATACTGTCCTGCGAGCATCCACTTTCTTCTGATCTTTCCCAAACCTGCTGAGCTAAGGTCTTTCCTGAAAGATCACAGTCCATGTGGATTTGCATTCTTTGTAGGTGGGATGGTACGTATTATAATATTTTAGTGATACAGCAACTATCACTATAAAAAAATAAACTAGTAAAATTTTTTCCAGTGGCACAGGAGGAGTGAATGGCAGCCACAAGGAGATGCCAGCAGTAAATATATGCAGGAGGTTCAAAAATGCACACCTGTCCATCCACAGGGAGTACAAACCAGTCTAGGCTGAGATCTTGTAGGAAGGATTGTAGCAACACCAGGGGAAACTCTGAACAATGAACCCATGAACAAACATGAAGCTGTCTTATACTGAATCAGACCATTGGTCCACCAAAGTCAATATTGTCCACTCAGGTTGCCAGCAGCTCTCCAAGGTCTCAGGCTTTCATATCACCTCCTACCTGGACCTATAACTGGAGATACCAGGGATTGAACCTGGAACCTTCTGCATGCAAAGCAGAGGCTCTTCCACCAAGCCACAGCCCCTCCCATCATCAGTAGGCCTGAGAGAGTGGTTTGAAGAAGATTCCTTCACCCTGTAAAGGTTACCTCCTTCATTAACCCCCTCCTACCTTCACTATCCCTGCCAATGGTAACCAATTTAATTGCCTGTTTGGAATACTGAGCATTTCCTAGTGTCTCAACCAATCCAGTGTCACAGTACAGTAGATAAAAAGGTCTTGTCTTCTCCCTGTACAATGTCATCCCCAACCTATGTGGGGAAGAGAACAAACACAAACCAGCCTGAAAAGTAGTAGGTGATCCCAGTGTTTTATGCCTTCCTTCACCCCATCCTCAAAGAACACCTTTCCATACATTTAGCCAAACATTGTATTGAACAGGGAAGTAAATTACACATTCAAATACATCTGATTGGCTGGATTAATGGGGGCAGAAGGATTCTAAAGAGATGAATGGAAAGGCACAAGAATGGTTTATCTGTACACAAATAATCAGATTATGGTGGCAGAATAGAGCCAGGGAACCCGCTACAGATGCCTGATCTCCCACTGCATCATTGGGTTTAAAAATATATGAACATATTCTGGATTGCAACTTGGGATTCTGTTCTCTCTCCTAATGCAACTTAATGCATGTTTGTGGGTCCTCCCCCCATTCAGAAGAATTCACCACCACTTTGGGACAGGGAACCATGCTTGAATTGGCGGGGGGGGGGGGGGGGAGAATAGTGAAAGTTTAAATCCTAAACATTTCAGAAGGTCTAACGCCACAAAAGGTAGATGGTTCTTTAGACAAAAATCACAGGGCCATAAAATGAAAATTCAGTGAACAGGTTAGAGTGTCTGAAACTAATCACTTCTTAACATTGTTGGGGAGCGACACTTTAGGGAGATAAATAAATAACTACAGTCACATATCCACAGGTGCCAAGCAGATGTAGAACTATTTATAGAGTAGAAAGAAACACCGAAAGTGTAATTTAGCCCAGAATGTGCCCAGACACTTTAAAAACAGCATTTAATAAATTTCTTTCTATCCAAAACATGCAGGAAGGAATGAATTCTGTTAGCCAACAGCTATTCATGAGCTGGGTAAATTTCCTAAAGAAACTTAAAGACACATATGCCAAAGGAGATTTTTGGGGGGGGGGGGGATATATGCCTTCCAAAGGTCCTGAAATTAATTACCCCTGCTGTTCTGATCCATCTCCCACATTCCTTGTTTTGATTTTGACTCCCCTTTGAGCGAATCAAACCCAAGACTGTTCAGTTTTGTGCCATTTTCAGTTTCTTCAGACCAGATTTTCCCTGTATGTATATTCATACAAATATTATTTATTTAAAATGTTTTATGCTTTCTTTCCACCCAATCAGGGTCCACAATATACATTACATGCAAAAATAGCAGAATATATATTACAAATGAACCTACCAAACTCAGGAACAGAACAAAACACACACACACACACACACACACAAATCCAAACAATAACAAAGCAGAAAATACTGACCAAAAAAACCCAAGACGTGTGTCCATACTCGATTGCATTCAGATTCACAAGTACATCTGAATGGACATATGAATTAGCCCCTCAATGGAAATAATAGGGAAAGTACGGGGGGTTGGGACTCTTTGTGTGTCCTTTGAAATCTGAATAGAGATAAGGAGATAAAATCCTGAGGTCAAGGGGTCATTTATAAAAAGAGATCTTATCCCAAAGGGTTACATCATAAGAATGGCCATCAAAGCGAAGTTCACAACAAATCTGGAAATTTGTTTTTAGACGGAACTTCAGAGGAATTTTGCAGGAAGCCAAAATATTAATGGGCAAAACAGATGGGGTAGATATCATGGGCCTCAATCAATCTGTTCAAAGGTAAGTTGTATGCATGCAAAGAAGCAATGTGGGCTGGGACTGCATGGGGAAGTACAAGGGGATTTAACCTTTCAACCCCTGATCAGTTCGGTTAATCAAAATTGGAATTCCTGTGCTGTTATTGGCAGTTTTAAATGTGTGTGTGAGGAGTGAGAGGGGCCTTCTAAAATGTTCCCTTTAAAATGCTAACAGCCAAGGTTTAATTCATAAAAATGAGAGGACACAGATATCCCAAACATGTATTGGGATTTCTCTTGGCATAAAATTCAACACAAATGTGGACATTCAGATGAAATGGATGCTTCTACCAAAGCAAGTTTAGGGTTTTGCATTTGTACTGAGCATGGGAGTGTGATTGCTGGTTTTGCATCTATTATTCTACTGTATACTCTTTCCAACCATCCCTTGACACAGTTTTCTGTATACAAAATGTTGTGTTTGTGTTTAGAATATAAAGTAGTAATAGCTTGGAAAGGGCTCTGGTATCCTAAAGCTCCAATTCCTATTGGCTGATTAATAAAGACTCCCATTGGTCCTGAAACCAATCTAGATACCCAATCGCTGAGCCCTGCTTGGGTCCAACAGTATTGCTTGTATATAGTTACACTGTTGAAAGTTATGTGTTGGAACAGTATAAATGAAAGTGCTGCTCTCACAGAGCTGTCTTTTGAGCTGAACAATGTCACTGAATAAAAGCCTGTTTGTTTGGATTCATCGCCTCCTACTCAATACTTAAAACAAAAAAAGAAAGAAAAGTCATCACTCTTTCCTTTGCATTTTTAAACATGGAAGTCTTGCACCCTTATCTGTGAAACAGAAAACAGGGGGACTTAAAGGATCATTGGCCTGTCAATTATTAAAGAGATTCTTCCCATACATATACAAGGAGAAAGCCTAGTACCAAAAGCAGGCACAAAAAGTGGAGAGTTAAAAAAAAAAATAAAGAAAAAGAGAGGATCTCTCTAATGTAGACTTTTGTGTAGCTCTTTCCATATACGAAGGAGTATGCTGTTAAATAAATGACATGGTAAGTCAACAAGGGAATCACTCTGTGAGGCTCATGCACCTTCCTTGATTTCAGAGCTTGCTCATGCAGAAGAAACCATATGTGTGAGGTGATGTGCAACTCTGGCAGAGAATATGAATGCAGCAGCATGGCTTTCAGCTCATTGCTGACAACGATGCTGGACTTGTTGAGTTCAGGTCCCCATGACAGAGAGGCACTCAATTAGAAGTGACAGGCATCTCTCTGCTTTCTAAGCTCACGGTCATATTCCCGGTGGGGCACGGCAGACTGAGTAATGCACCCAGTTCTAAAGATTGAGGGGGGGGGGGGGATACACACACAAACTTTTTGAAATGAGGGCTTGGGAGGGTGAAGAAGGGATGAAAAGATGTTGATCACCTGTTTCTCAAAGCCCATCCTCATGTACACCCCCGCCCCCCAAACAGATTCATTGTAGGTAGAAATCTAGTCATAGTGAATGTCCAGATTTTAGCACCTGTGTATATTGACAGCTACCCAGGCATGACTGTCAACATTCACTGATGCATATGTGAAATGAAGGGGAAACGGGTATCTGTTGTAGGATAATCAGAACTTTAATCTAAAACTGCCTTTTTCACTTGTGAATGTCAACATTCACCAAGCTTTAGATATCCATTGTAACAAAGTCTTTAAAATTAGACAGCCTAGTGTTCTTTTTTTAGAGTTACCTGGAAGGAAACAGAAATAACGTCCTTTAATCATTATAAGTTTATGTCCAGAAATATATGAAGCTTCCTGATTCAGCCCACTGGTCAGATTAGTCCAGACCAGGACTATCCAGTGTGAATAGCCTTGGCTGTCCAAGATCTCAGGCAGAGAGAAGAGCCTTTGCCAATTTTGCTGAGACCTTATTCTATAGGCGCATCCACACACATTCAAGCATAGCTCTTTACAGCTGTAAAGGATAAAAGCTGACATTCGCAGAAAGCAGAATTCTATGTCCAATATCACATTCTGGGCTTGTTCTGCACACACAGTTTCCTGCAGCATCTTGGTGTATACACAGCCTGGTTTATAGATCTGAAGTAGCACCTTGCTTTGTGCCTCAAAATCAACAAAGATTGTGGAGGTGTTACCATTTCCTTCAGCGCCAGCTGAACCTTCCAAATAGGCATCAAGAACTTCCCTGGTAAATTGTGTTTGACAGTAGAGAGCAGGTGTCTCCCACGACAGATTGTCTTGGGAAGACTGAAACAAGAGTTTTGAGAAATTACAACATGGATTAATGATTTCACACACCGCAAACAGCAAGTATCCCCATACTGTACTGAGACCCAGTATGTATGCGGCGATTATATTTAAAATGTCTATCCTGCCCTTCCATCTGACAGCCCAAGGACAGCTAAGAATCAAAGTACTTTCTTTTTTCTTTTCTTTTCTTTTTTGGGGGGAAGCGAGTACAAAGTCTCTGAAACAGACTTTTCCAAGCAGCCTGTCCTTGCTGCATATAGAGAGGAGAGGTCAGCAGCAACCAATTCAAGACCTTTGTCTGTGGTGACCCCCTATGCTACAGAATGCACAACCACTGACGATACACAGTACATGCACCTGGCTATTTTCACAGCAGGTGTAAAGCAATTTTGCTTCAGAGAACTTAAACCTCTCTCCATCTCTGAAAGGAAGATTCAAGAGTTGTGCAATTGGCTAGACCTAGGGTTACCAACTTCCAGACTGGGCCTGGAAATCTTTGACTGATATCCAGACAACAGAGATCAGTTGCCCTCAAGAAAATGGCTGTTTTACAGTATTATACTTTGCTGAGATCCCTCCCCTCTCAAAACCCTGACCTCCCTGGACTCTACCCCTAAATTTGTAGGATTTTCCCTGCCTAGAGTTGGCAACCCTAGGTGGGCTAAGGATTATACAGTTTTCACACTTCCATCCCTTTAGTGTGCTTCCCCTAAAACAAAGACAGTCAGAAGGTCACTCAGGAGTGATGAGTCACTCTCCAAGCTATTAAAAGTAACTCTCCACCCCTTCACCAGTATTGCTGTAATTGTTTTCTTATCCTTTCCATTAGAGCCACCACAGCATTCAGTCATCTGGGGTAGAGTCGGACCGGCCACCCAACAGCAGATACAGCTGGGTGTCATCTGCATATTGATGACACCCAAGGCTGTGCTTCTGGGCAATCTGGGCGAGGGAGCGCATATAGATATTAAATAACATTGGGGGAGCACTGCCCCTTGAGGAACCCCACATGTCAGTGGAAACCTCTGGGAAGTCTGTTACCTGAGCACAACCCTCTGTCCCCAACTCTGGAGAAAAGAGACAAGCCACTGTAAGGCAAGCCCCTGAATCCCCATGTTGGCGAGACGGTGGATCAGCAACTGGTGGTCGACCATGTTGAATGCTGCCAACAGATCCAACAACACCAGTGCTGCCATACTGCCTCAATCCAGATGTCTCCGGAGGTCATCCATGAGGGCAACCAGTGCCGTCTCCCTCCCACGGCCTGGCCGGAAACCAGACTGACATGGGTCCAGCATGGAAGTGTCATCCATAAAGCTCTGCAACTGAATCGCTGCCGCCCTCTTCAGTACTTTGCCCAAATATTTATTTATTGTATTTTATTTTATTGTTTCGATTTCTAGGCCGCTCTCCCTGCTGTTGCTGGCCCAGAGCAGCTAACACGATTTGGTGACCCAAGATTCATAAATACAATAACATTAAAACAGTCAAAACATTATAAAATTCACCCTTAGACATAATAATTTACATGCAGTACAATACAATAAAATTAGATGACGTATGGTCTGTCCCAGCGATTTCAAGCCCCCGTGTCAGATAGCACTAGGGCTAGATGTTATTGTCTGAGGTCCCTCGTTGATGGTCAAACATGAGGGGGGGAGAGGAAGGGCAGCAGCCCCTATGTGTACACCTGGCGGAAGAGCTCCATTTTGCAGGCCAAATAGGGCAAATTGGCCAATACGGCTGGGTCCAGAGATTTTTTCAGGCGGGAATGGACCATCACTTTTTTGAGTGCCCCAGGACCAGCCCTTCATCAAAGGACTTATTAATAATCTCCCAGAGGGCACCTCATGGCCCCCCATGGCCCGCTTTTATGAGCCAAGAGGGGCACGGGTCAAGGCTGCACGTGGTTGAGAGCAATCTGTCAACTTCCTCAAGGCTGAGTGGGCTGAAATGATCCAGAACAGAACCAGAAGACGCACATTGAGCCTCAAGTTCACTCACTGTCTCAACTGTGGCCGGGAGATCACAGCGGAGTAGCAGGACTTTATCTGCAAGATAGCTCACAAAAGCCTCACAGCCAATATCCAATTCCCTATCGTTTAACCTGCCCTGTGGCAGCTCCATTAAAGACTGAATAGTTCTGAATAATTGTGTGTTAAGTCTGGTTAAGTCTGGGATCCTTCTGCACTGTTCAAGTTATCTCATTCCTACCTGTCAGTACTAAAAATGCATCACAAAGATGTTTACACAGGCAGGATGACAACTCATTGGCACAGATTTTTTTAAAATATTCTAAAATAAAATCCCAGATGATCCCCATTCACATTCTCCCATCAATCCTCACAACACACACCAGGCAACTTTCATTTGAAAGGATATCTCTTGTTAATTAGTGCTCACTCACAACCTTGCTCTGTTTTCTTTAGGTGAACAAATCAGAGGAATTAAATAAACAATCCATATGTCAGCAGCGTGCCACCTCTGATCCCGTGTCCTCCAAACACCCTCCTCCTGCCATCTTTTCAACCCAGTGTTTCTCAGGTCTCCAAATAGCTAGGAAACTCAAATTAGCACTGGTCTGCAAAAAAAAAAAAGGAAGTGCCCCTGGAAGAGGAAGAGATTGGATTTATACCCCACCCTTTACTACGTAAAGGAGTCCCAGAGCAGCTTACAATCTCCTTTCCCTTCCCCTCCCCACAACGGACACCCTTGTGAGGTACGTGGAGCTGAGAGAGCTCTGAGAGAAACTGCTCTTCCAAGAGCAGCTCTGACAGAACTTATGACTGACCCAAGGTCATACCAGCAGTTGCATGTGGAGGAGTGGGGAATCAACCCCAGTTCTCCCAGATTAGAGTCCACGCTTCTAACCACTACACCGAACCAGCTCTACACCAAACTGGAAGAGGAAAATGCATCTTTCCCCAGCATATTCTGTGCTATGGGTAGCTCATAACGTACACATGAAAACCAGGTGGCTTTACAAGCAAGTAGGGAACAAAAAATAAAAGCTCTATAAATCTTTTCTGGAATTCTGGACCCACCTGTAGCCAAATCTAGGGCTAGAGGCTGTGGGGAGGCTAGAAACTGACAGAATTGGAAATGCAAGAGCAGCAGAAGGTATGGCATGGTGAATATTGGCTAAGCTGACTAGGCCAAGATAGCAATGTTCGGTCCCTGAATTTTATGGCCATATTGCACATAGCAAGCACTCCCATTTTACACTGAGGCCAGCCTACTGTGTTTATCCCAAGTCTGACCAATTGAGAATCTTCATACTATATGCCAATTACAAGAAGCCAGTGTTGCCGATCCCTTCCACACATGGCTCAGTGGTAGAACACATGTCTAGCATGTAGAAGTTCTGATGCTCAGACCCTGCCATTTCAGAGAGTATGTACTGGGGAAGATTGCTTTCAGCCAAAGATCCTGGAGGAACGTGGCCATTCTGAGTTGACAGTGCTGATAGTTTTGGACAGTGATGTAACTCGGTATGAAACAGCTTTGTAAGTTATACTGTTTAACAGAGGTTACATGTGCTCTGGATGATCACTCATTTTCTTATTGTGTGATTATGTGAATTTGCCTACCATTTAATGATGATGATGATGATGATGACGACGATGACGACAAAAACAACAACAACAACAACATGTATTTGTATCAAAATCTGTGGAGTATCAATGGCTGATTCAGATCAAAGACCGAGATGCTTCAAATCTGCCTGGAAAATTCTGTTTCTCTCTCTGCTCATTTGGAATCATGGATCAGAAATGTCAAACCAATGGGAAACTTCATTGGGAACTTGATTAGAGAATGGGGTCATTAGTGTGGGAACATTTCTGTTGCCATTTTTTTTAACATGCACAACTTCTGGGCCTCTTACTGCATCCTGAGATGCAGAAATTAAGCAAATAAAGACTGTGATATCATAAAAACGGAGTAGGAAACCTGTGCACAAGAACCACATCAATAAAAGCTGGCAACCATTATAATTACAATCAGTAAAATGCTTGGCTGAAACACACAGTGGTCTCTTGTTTAAGATTCTGTTGTTACCAAGACTGGAGTAAGAATATCTACCCTCAAATGAAGTTTTGCAGATAGAAGGGTCTTTTTTCTTCCCACAAATATTAATGGAAGTATGTTCTACTACTTTAAGAGGGATCTCTATCTGTCTGTCTGTCTGTCTGTCTGTCCATCCATCTATCATCTCTCAATCTTCCTCTTAATAGAGGGTTAATGTGTAGAAATGGGAAGCTTTTCATGATATGGAGGTTATCTGTTAAAATGACAGAGCCTTTTTTCTCCAGGCACTTGGGAGATCCAATTTTGCAGTGTTGTTTGTTTGTTTAAATCAGAATAACATAATCCTTTTCATTTCCAAGGATATGGGAGGTGTTTTCCATTTTTTTAAAATCAAGCTAAGGCCAGTTCAATTTTTTTTTAGAGAATCTGGATATCATTTTCCTTTAAAATTTCGAAGGAAACTTAGGAGCTGGCTGACAGATAATGGGAAAAATCTCCAACTTTCCCCAGAAGAATTTCATTTATCCATACACAAGAAATGTGTAGTCACTTTCAAGGTCCTCCCCCCGGAAAAAAAAAAAAACCTGAAAAAGGTCCTATTTGTTATGTTGGCTGGAGGAACCAAAATGAGAATTATAATCAGTGAACAAAAATGAATAAATCCCATTGTTTCCTGGTGTCTGGCAGTCTGGTTTTAGAGAATTCACAGATATCAGACAACAAAAAGTGTCCACAAAGATGAAATTGACTTCAAAGAGTTCAACAACAATTGAAGTCAAGCAGAACAGTGATTCATGTTCATTTCTAAACAAATTGAAGCACAATGTTACCCTTCTATTGGTCAAGGTGACAAAACAAATGGGAATAATAATGAACGGACAAAAAGAAACAACAACAACAGTAATAATAGATATGTCTATCCCTTCACTAAGACCGGTCCTCTATCCTTTCCTGGTGACAACAAAGCTGAATTATCCCCATGTGGCCTACAGCTATGACACACTCTGATTCCAGCTTTCTGTGTGTGTATCTAAAATGCTATCAAGTCACAGCCAACTTACAGCGACTGTAGAATTTCCAAGGCAACGGACTGATAGAGGTGATCTGCCACTGCCTTCCTCTGCAAAGGGACCCTGGAACTCTGTGGTGGTCTCTCATCTGACTACTAGCCAGGGTGTACCCTGCTTAGCTTCTGAGACCCAATGAGATCAGGCTAGCCTGAGCCAACCACGTCACGGCAATTAAGAACATAAAAAGATAAGAAAAGCCAATGTTGGATCAGGCCAGTGGCCCATCCAGTCCAACACTCTGTCACACAGCCAAAAATACCAGGTGCCAGCAGGAAGTCCACTACCGGGGCCAGGACACTAGAAGCCCTGCCACTGTTGCCCCCCCCCCCTCCCATCAAGCACCTCTCACTTGCCCCAGACTGAGAGTTCCTATCTATACCTTGTGGCTAATAGCCACTGATGGACCTCTGCTTCAGTAATATTCAAATACAGGTCCTACCATGGAAAACATGCCCTAGTGGGTGGCATATGGCCACCTATGACCCCAATTACAAAATGTAATTTTGTTTTATATATTGGGGGGGAGGGTGTTATGGGGATTAATGGAGGAGGATGAAAAGACTGCTAAGAGCAAGGAGAGAATGGCTATTTACATGATCAGAGACAGTCACCCAGGAATCCCAATGCCTTGTTTTTACTATTTCCGTCCCCCATCAAACTGTCTTTGTCTCCCCCACAAATGAAATCTTCTTTCTGAAATATGTCAATTAGTCATTACAGAACACTGGAACCAGCCCTTCTGCAGTCAATGCCTGCAATTACTGTTTCCATTCTCGCAAGAGGAATTGTGGAGCTGGGGGCTCTCTTGTTTTCACACCTCTCTTTGGTGCAAATTGACTTCTTGGATTTAGATTGGCTTCACCTATTCTCTTTACTGCTGACTGTACCAATTTACAACAGCTCCATTCTGGTGCCAGCTCCTGTCCTTTTGTGGAAGAAAAGCCCGACTGTTGAAAGAATGACATTATCGCATAGCTCTCCCTTATAAGGAAGGATACAGATTTCCCCTAACACATCTAAATACGTTCCAATTGATGCTGTTTGGAAGATGCACAAATAAATTGCAAAGCTGTAGATGTGCAATTTGCAATCTCGCTATCTAGCAAGCCAGTCTTCCCTCAAGCCATCCCTTTGCCAGTTTTTTCTATCTCCTTCATCTGAAACAGACCTATCAGCTATTTTAATGCTGACTGGCAGTGATGAGACTGCCAAAATGTGACAACCTTATCTGCAGTACAGCCTGCAAATTGCCAGCCATTGATCTGGGAGCATGGACCATCTGATCAGAGCAAGACTAGATGGGTTTCAGAAGGAGGGAGGAAAAGACAAAGGAAGACAGAAAAAAAATCTTTGAATTATACCTCCCCAAAGTGGTTTTTAGAGCATTTCTTTCCCCCACTTTGACTATAGTCCCCTACCCAGCCGTGCATATGTCAGTCCCATTGCAATCTGTCCTCCTAAGGAGTATGACAGGAGGTGGCTTCTCAGTTCTCTTAATATCTCACATTGGGCGATCCTGATTACCAGTGGGTTTCTTGCCTTCTGCAACTTTAGTAACAGTTGTCAGGGTTGTACTAAGGTACAGTCAAAACCCGGGAGGTGGGGGGGGGGGGGCGGCGGCGGCTGGTAGGCATCCTAAACTTCATTTGCCTATCCAGTTTGGTGCAGTGGTTAAGTGCGCGGACTCTAATCTGGGAGAACTGGGTTCTCCCCACTCCTCCGCTTGCAGCTGCTGGATGACCTTGGGCAAGCCATAGTTCTGTCCCAGATGTTCTCTCAAGGACAGCTCTGGAAAGAGCTCTCTCAGCCTCACCTACCTCACAGGGTGTCTGTTGTGTGGAGGGGAAAGGAAAAGAGTTTGTAAGCTGCTCTGAGACTCCAAGTGAAGGGCGGGGTATAAATCCAATCTCCTTCTTCTTCTTCTTCTTCTTCTTCTTTTTCTTCTCAATAGGGAAGAGAGGAGGCTTACCTCTTCATAGCCTGCCAGAGCCCAGTGCCTTGGGGGTCCTGAGTGCCTCTGTGGCAGGGGTAGCTCTGATGGATTTGCAGACCCTGATCTGATGGATATGCAGACCCTGACCCTGATGCCAGATGTTGCCAATGGCATCCAGATACCCAGACATTGCACTTGCATCAGGGGCCCTTCAGGCCAAGTGCTATTTTCAAGCCCTTGATCAGGCTCTCCACTGAAGCAAGGGAGACTGATGTCTCTCACCTTTGGCCAGTCAGCCTGTTTATTGAGCCTCGATCCCTTACTGAGGTTTCAGCTGGATACTATGCCCTCCTGACTCAAAGGTAAGTCCTGCCTTATCATTCCTGTGTCACTTCCTGTTCTGCTGTACTTACTTCTGGTTCTGGGAGGTCTGTCCAATCACTGGACAAAATGCGCTCAGGACTAATGCCCTGTGGCAGTTTCAGAGCCATTTGCCAACCACAGAAATCCTAAGTAGACATATCCTGTAACACTGTCAGCAATCACAATGATTCACAGTTATTCTTACAACAGCAAGATAAGGTCGGCCAGTATTATCCCAATATTGCATATGGGGAGTGAGGCTAAGAGAGAACAGCCAGCTAAAGCTTCCTAAAGAGGTTTCAGTCCAGATCAGGTTTGAACTAGTGACCTCTGGGATCTAAACCAGCATGCTAGTACAGACCCAGTCTGCCTGCAGCTAAGTACAGACTCTGCTTATAGCTCAGTGGCCGAGCACATGCTTCACCAGCTAAACAATATCTGATATCAACCAAAGGTCACTGCAATTCCTTCTGGGGACAAGGATTTACATACCTTTTTAATGCACTGAAATATCCATCAGTATATTCACTGATTTCCTACAACAAGGAACAATGGTCTCCCTGATCAACTGAAGTTCCAAATTCCTCAGGAGTATTAGAAATAAATCTGTCCTGTATGTTGCATACACATCTATATCTGCAAACTGGTTGCATATTTTCAAGGGCCTCTATAAAACTCTGACAATTTATTGATAAGGTCATGCATAAATCTGTCTCCTGACTCTTTATATAGTGGGCAGCAGAAGTGATTGATTTTTTTGTAAGGCGGAAAGGCACAGGTTCAATCCCTGCCACCTCCAAATAAAAAAGCAAAAAGGGGAAAAGAAAAGAAAAGAAAAGAAAAGAAAAGAACTAAGGCCAATTATGCACAGACATCTTTCTGTGGATTTTCAGAGGAGTAAGTCTTTAATTTTGACTTCAGATTGTGTGCCTGCCTTATACACCATTCTTTTTCCACTGGTGTATTTATTCTATAGCTACCATTAAAAAACAGACAAAAAACAACAACCCTTCTCTAAATTGGGGTGGAATGTTATATATATATATATATATATATATGTGTGTGTGTGTGTGTGTGTGTGTGTGTGTGTGTGTGTATTATATAAATTGGGGTGGAATGTGTGTGTGTATATATATATGTTACACACTTGCTCTGTTGCAGCTGTGCAGTAGCATCCAGCAAGCACCTTCCATTTAAATCCTCATGGATCAGGTTTTGCATATGCATTTTAGTGTTAGTTCCTTGAATGAAAAGGAACAGAAAGGAACACAGGCAAAGGGGGAAAACTCATTACTGAAACTGACCAGACTTTTTTCTGAAACTGAGAAGGAGCTGTGAAGCCCTGTTTTCCATATTGCCAAGCACCAAGGGATTCTCTGCTGTGTTAATGGCCACTGTGAAAAATGGGAGTCACATGATCTCATAATATTGGAAATACATTGAGGGTACAGAATGATCCTAGAACCCACTGACACTGGCATTGCAAGCTGTGATTATTGGCAATGAGTGTGTGTACCCACGCACGTGCCTGTGCAAAGTCGGCTGCAACTCCACCACACTTTGCACAGGACTGCAATTTGTATGGGAGAGGAGTCCTCTGGCAGAATTTCTAGAGAGCTTGTCTTGTGCCACTAAAAAAGGGGGTATTTTTGCCAGTGCCCTAGCACAGCTGCATAGTAACACTAATCACCTGCCTTTCCTTGCAAGTTTGCATGGTTTGCTCTTTGTAATTCCCTAATTTGATCCTGCACACTGGTCATGATCTTGGCAGTTTTGTAAAGACTGTCCTGTGTCGATTGCACTCTTCCTCCAAATGAATTGCACTCTTCCTCCAAGTGATTCTTAAGTTTGGTGGGTCACAGAAGGTCCAGGGGCTCAGCCACCATTTTAATGTTAGGCTTCCATAGATTGCCAAAATGGTTCCCTAAAAAAACTTTGTTTACTAAAACATGAAAGGGAAAAAAATGTTTTCAAAGCTTTAGGCTTCCCATCTCAGTCTCTCTCTCTCTCTCTTTCTCTCTCTCTCTTTTCATCTCATGTCAATTTCATTCCAGAGTGATGACCACTCCCCTGCCCTTTATTTTGTTAGCATGCAGTACTGAAACCTTTTTTTTTGCACTGGGGACACTGCTGTTCCTCTCCAATCCCCCTTTCAAATCAGTACCAGCAGGGAACTAAACTTCGCACAGATTCCCTTTAAATTTGCCCATCATTTATTTATTTTTATTCAGTGATCTGAGACTAGTGATAGTCTCAGATCACTAGACTCATCCCCCTTGTAGATGATGATGATGATGATGATGATGAAATGAGCTTGTACACCGATGAAGGGGGGAGGATGGCAGAAGGTGCAGAGTGGGTAGAATGACAGTGTGGGCGGGGAGTGACCTTTGTGGGGTGGCAAAAGGGCAGGGGGAAATCTGAGGGAATCTGTATGCTTTTGAATTACCTTTGGCTTAGAAGTGAAACAAGGGGAAATTTGGCACAGAAAGCAATCTCAGAAAACCCGGGAAAACAGCAACCAGTGAGCAAACTGAGCACTGAAGGGAGGAAAATCAATGCAGAACAACAAAGAAAAGCCGACAGGCATGCATGGTTAAAGCTAGAAGAAATGCCCATACTTAATACAACAAAAAATAGAGGTTTTTTTAAAATAACTTAATTAGCAGAACAGGGAAAACCCCTTTTCCAGTGTCCTTAAAAATCTATCACCCTCCAGAGAACATAGTGCTCGGGTAGATAAGCCAATGGTCGCCATAAGGCTATTTTATATGCCAAAAACTTTTTATATCCCTGATGATGATAAACAGCCCAACCATTCTCCCCCACCCCCTCCAAGGGACAGTACCTGTATTATGGTGTCTGTCTCTACCAAAGTAACAACCCCATTTTCCCATGTTTTGCTTTTTGGAGGTGATGTTGAAGATGCCTTTTAAAATGCTGTTTATGCATGCATGCACAAGAACAAGTTCCAGACCTTTCTCTTTAAGTTAAATACCAGACACTGGAGTGATATATTACCATGTGTCAGTAAATATATCAAAAACCTGACAGCCACCGTTCTCACCAAAGCAATGTCTGGGAGACTTCTTATTTTGCTGGATTTATGAAAGTGAGATGCAAAATATTATTCTGAGCTGCCCACTTCCTTGGATGGCGGAAAGTGTCATGGTCAGCACTACCTGGCTTTGCATTCCTTTGGATGACAGATTTAGGAGTCATTGTCAAATACTCTAGTAGAACATGATGGAGGCAAAGAATCACTCCTACAGGGCACACAAAGCGGCTTCCTTGCATCCTATCCCATGAGAGAGAAGGAGAGACCAATCCCCAAAGAAACTTACAGCTTTATCTGCTTCTCCCTCCCTCCTCTCTCTCTCTGAGAGAGTGGCCCTACCCAAATTCTGACTACTGGCCTATCAGGAAGCAATCTCCTAGCCATGAACTCACATTGATAAACCACCCACAAAACAATGCACCACCAACAGTTATGATACGTTGATAGCAGCCTTCTCCTGTAGACACATTGGCATATGAGGTTAAATCATGGCAGATGCATGGCTGGCTGGGAACAGAGCTTAACCCTTTCCTGCTTCCCACTCATATTTCAATAATACACAATATGATTGAAGTAAATTGCAGCAGATGCATGACAGGGAGTAAACAGAGTTTAACTCATTCCTGTTCTCCACTTCTAGTTTAATAATAAACAATAATAAGGTTGCCAGCTCTGGGCTAAAAATTACCTGGAGATTTTAGAGGTGGAGCTCGAAGTGGGTGAGGTTTGAAGAGGGGAGGGACTTCAATGGGGTACAATGCCATAGAGTCCACCTTCCAAAGTGGCTGTTTTCTCCAGGTGAACTGATCTCCAGCCAGTTTGGTGTAGTGGTTAAGTGTGCGGACTCTAATTCTCCACTCCTCCACTTGCACCTGCTGGATGACCTTGGGCAAGCCATAGTTCCATCACAGCTATTCTCCCAAGGACAGTTGTCTCAGAGCTCACAGGGTGTTTGTTGTGGGGAGGGGAAGGGAAAGGAGTTTGTAAGCTGCTCTGAGACTACAAGTGAAGGACGGGGTATAAATCCAATCACTTTTCTCTTCTTCTCTTCATCTCTGTCAACTGGAGATCAGCTGTAATAATGGGAGATCTCCAGCCACCATCTGGAGGTTGGCAGCCCTAACAACAAGCCAACAAAATATGTATTGTAATGGCCTTAAAACTTCAAGTCTAATTATCAGGGGTCCTTTGGGGCTCAGGAGTGGCCACTAGGGCAGCCACGGGCCGAATCAGATTCTCTGATCTGATTCGGCCTGCCGCTGAATTGCCGCCGAAATTCAGCTGCAAATTTAAAAGTGACTGGAGGGGAGGGGGTTTGAGGGAGAGGCTCCAAACTTGCAGGGTAGCTGCTGGGGCCTCTCCTCGAAATACCCACCAAGTTTCAAGAAGATTGGACCAGGGGGTCCAATTCTACAGGCCCCCAAACAGGTTGCCCCCATTCCCTCCATTGTTCTCTATGGTGGGAAAAATGATATTTATCCAATGATGCTTGTAGGCAGCGGGTGTATGTGTGTGTTTAAGAATGCATTTAAAGTTGCTTTCTCTCTCTGTCTCTCCCCCCCCCACCTCAAGCCTACCCAGGAAGGGTAACACTGGCCAGGGAAGGGAAGACCAATTGGGGAGGCATGCCTCCCCTTCACTTTCCCAGTCACTCTGCCAGGAGCCACACAATATGTATGAAAGAGCTGCAGGTGGCTCCCCAGCCACAGTTTGGCCACCCCTGTAGTATGCTGTGGAAAAATTACAAAGGAGTCCACTACCGCCTTAAAGATTAAAAGAAGAAGCAGCTATTTCAGCATTCATGAGTCAGAGGTTTCCCCCCCACAGATGCATAGAAACAAATCTTTACCAGGCTGGGTTTCTACTGTTGTTATGGGGGATGGCATTTCTTTCCCCCCCAAAGTCACATTTTAAAAGATGTAGCCAACTGATTCCTATCGGTCTCTTTCAAATGAATAATTTCTCTTTGATTTCTCTTTGTAGTTTTACGTTAGATGTCTACCTATCATTTTATACCTTCAGTCACTGCATTTTTAATGTTACACACCACAGGGTGGCACTATAGCAGAAAGGCAGCAAGGTTTGGGAAGACTTTGCCTGCCTCTGAGCAACTGCAGAATGAAATTGTGAAAATTTGTAGAGCCTCCCTTTCTAACCCCACATCTCTTCAAGCTTATCTTTTAAGCAAAATGGAACTGATGCAAAACAGATTCTGAATTTCAGAAAGGGAGGGAGGGAGGGAGGGAGGAAAACCAATTGCCGGATTTCAGGAAGAAACTAAGTAAAAATGAATTTTAGAAATTCCTCTTTACAGTGCTTAAATACTCAGAAGACAGGGGCTGTGGTCACTCATACACACCGAATAATCCACTTTCACTGCACTTTCCAGTGCTGCAATCACACATGCCATTTGGTGCAGAGGGAAAGCGAGCCTATATCCCCCGGTGGAAATTGACACGGTATTGTAAGATCACACATCCTTTGTAGCTGCGGGCTCAGCCCATCACTGCCCAGTCAGAGGGCACCTTCAGGCGAGTGGGGTTTTTTTTGCCTTTTGTTTCCCATGTGTGTAAATGAGGAACCCCACTTCCGCACTGAGGGTTTCCTGTGGAGTATGTGATTATGCACATACTGCTAAACCGGGGGGACGGGGGTGGGGGATGGCATGGAGTCGGGATGGAATGAGCAGACCATCGATGGCATGAGAATATGCTTGAGTGATCAGACAGGGGAAAGTCTGTCTGTAGCCCGTCGGCAAGCATTAGGACCAGATTTTCCCTGGTGTCTTTTAACTCTGCTTTCGTGGTGGAGCAGCATGGGGTGCCAACAATTGTGGGACTTTTCCTAGATGTTGCAGCCCTTTAGATCCATCAGGCATTTGCAGCTGAGTTGGATCTAAAGCCATGTCTGACCACGGTGCAACTGGATTTTACTGTGTGAACTGGTCAAATCCAGTTGGAAACTACATTGAAAATGGATTGAAAATGGATTATTTAGTATGTGTCACCGCAGCCAGGGTTATTTAGAAGGAGTCGGAGATATTGGTGGGGTAATATTTTAACTTCCCAGGACATGGACCTCAGATCCCTCACTAAGGAGACTCTTTACACCACTAATTTGTACCACTACCTAATTTCTTCCTGCATTTGCTTTGATTCAAAATCCAAGGTGCTACCACTGAAAAAGCCCTGTCTCTTGCTGCCACTCAGCTCACCTCTGAGTCAGGGGCAGAGGAAACAGCGGTTGGGGGGGGGATTAAAAGTGTTTCAAAGTATGATGTGACTTTGTTCAGCTAGGGACAAGTGACCGCTGGCAAGCTTCTGATTGGCCATTCTCTCATAGAACTGCCATTCCTGGCACACCTCCTTTCACCTCACTTCTAATCACTGCTTCTTAGTCGACTTGCTCAAAGCAGAGCTGGACAACTGGAAAAGATCAGCTTGTCAAAAACATTTCATTCCTTACGATCATCACTAAACCACCCTTCCTTGAAAACCATCAACCAGGACTTTCTGATGTACAGTGACTGAGGTCTTTTTGGCATAGTGACAAGCAGGGAAAACCATTCACCTGCCACGTTTTGCATGTTCAACAGCTGTAAAGGCATGGGAGTAGGGCCAATTTGGGAGTTTTTTTTTTTGAAAGAAGTCAAGCTGAGATTCATTTAATGTGTTTGCTGTGACTTTTTCAAGGCATTCAAACATGTGCATGGTAGCACTTCTTTAAACATCATTGTTTGCTCACTGACACAATATTAGGATTAAAAATATAGGTATTTTGATAGGACGAGAGTGAGAGCACTGCAATTAAGCACCAAAGCTTGCAAGGTTTTTGGTATCAATGTACCAGGGAGAAAATACTCCCCCCCCGCCCCCCCCCCCCCCGCCCCCCCGGTCCTGTTGCCTGCTGTTCTGATAGAATCTGATGGAGCAGCTTCAGGCCAGATGACGTTTACATAAACAGCTTGGGGTTGCAAGATCTCGGTGGAGGACAGAAACTTAACACCTCTCATTACATAAGGGGTTAAAGAGAGATGTGAAATATGCTTTATGGCAGATGAACGCCCTGGAGGGGGGGAAATCCTGTCACACATTATAATGCTTCTCGCTTCCTGCAACTTTTCCTACACAAGGAAAGGAAGGGAACAAACTGGAAGAGACACAGCCTGTGGTCCAACTAAGGAACCTCATCAGAGGCATCCCGTGTCATACAGACATCAGCCAACCACTCAGGCACCCCTCTCCCTTTGCCCCAGATTGAAAAAGAAGGGACTTCCAGTCAATTTTAGGATTGCCTGTTCCATGTGCAGAATACCTCAAGTTCAATCTTGGGCATCTCCAGTAGAAAGAGAGAAAGGCAGGAAGGCAGGCAGGCTTCAGAGGGCAGTGGAGGACCGGAAGGCCTGGCGTGATCTGGTCATGGGGTCATAAAGGATCAGACTCAACTGTGTAACTGAACAACAACAACAGAAAGGTAGAAAGATCTTTAGCTTTCAGATACCCTTAGTGATCAGTACCTAGTTTGGTACGAGGCAGTGGCAAGCTTCCAAGCAGATATTTTTTGTGCTCCTGGTTCTGTCTATTGGGGCTATTTCTCTTTCCCTCCCCCTCCTGGGGCTGAAAGGGCATTTTCTACTGGGGACATGATGCAGGGGAGTAAGAGTTAAAGCTCCCTACCTTTGCTACTGCTGCCAATTACACTGTCCCCCATGGTTGCCATTTGCCCTTCATTTTGCACATCAGAGAATCCAACAATAAGTCTCTGACAGCACCTTACCTGTCTTTTAGGATCCTTACTGTTCACTGCCCACATAAGATTCTGTAAATGATCTGCGTTTTCAATGGGCCATTTAAGAGACTCATTAAACATGCTGAGGCTCACCTCCCAAAATGGAAGGGGAAACACACACACACACACACACTCACACACACCTTAAATAATGCAGAAAAAAACAGCAGAGGCAGTGACATTCATGTCCATCTGCTTTGATTTGAGCAAAATAAATTTGCTTTTGATTCCTCGCCTTTAGGCCTCTAGCCGCTAACCTTCACACTCTGTCCCCATTCAAGTCAATAAGTGGTTTAGATTAACAGTAATTCCAGGGAGTTAAGTTCAAAACCTGGCACGTAGAGGCGGCAGGCACTGATTCCCATGGAGCCTTGTGCTGCCTTTAATTATACAGCACGGCTCTCACTGCTTACACAGGCAAACACAAAGGAGCAATCCCCCCCCCCCCCATACTCTACAATGTCTTCAAATAGCCAGGGCCTTTGAGCATAACTTACATTAGCACAGTGTCATGGAACAGAATCCAAAGGGAATCCCTAAAAGCTAAGGCTAATGGTATTTGCAGGGAAAAGGGCGGGGAGAGTGAATAATTCTAGCAACACTTCAATCATTCTTTCTAACTGTAAACTGGCTGACCTCTGGGTGGAAGACACAACGATAACATCTGCAAATGAGGCAGGGGGTCTCTGCCTGCTTGGGAGACCACCCTGGAATGCAGCAAACTAGAAAAAAATGCAATTTATCTAAAAGAGATAGAAATATAAAAACGGTTTGATCAAGAATGAATTTTCTACTGAAAACAGGCAGTTACAGTGGAGGGGTGTCTGTGTGTCGGACTGTTAAAACCCTCAAAGGGTTTGGAAGTCCTGGAAGAGAGATCAAGGTGCGTAGGATAAAATTTTCAAATTGCCCTGAAACTAGGGCTGCCAAGTCCCCCAGTTGGGCGGGGGAAACACCGATTTTTAGTGCTTACCTCCCGCTTTTCCAAAGATGGCCACTGGGGGGACAAAATGGCTGCCTTAAAAGGGAAATGTCTGCAGAGAGCCTGCCCTGCAGTAAAAAGCCTCACCAGACATTTCCCCTTTAAGAAGTCAGCAAGAGAGCTTCCACAGCAAGAGAGGCCCGCCCAGAGATTAAGGAGGGACTGAAGGAGCTGCTTTTGCATGTGGCTGGCAAGGTGAGTGTCTCTTCCAGCTCTTTTCATTCTCTCTCCCTCTTTCTTTTTTCTGTCTGTCTGTCTGTCTGTCTCTCTCTCTGTCCCCATCCAGCAGAGGTCTATCAGTGGCTATTATAGCCACAAGGTCTAAATGGAAGTAAGTGCCTCTGCCAGTTTTTTTCCCTTCTCTCTCTCTCCCTCTTTCTTTCTTTTTTTCTGTCTGTCTGTCTGTCTGTCTCTCTCTGTCTCTGTCCCCATCCAGCAGAGGTCTATCAGTGGCTATTATTAGCCACAAGGTCTAAATGGAACCCTTTGTCTGGGGCAGTGATGCTCTGCATTCTTGGTGCTTGGGGGGCAACAGTGGGAGGGCTTCTGGAGTTCTGGCCCCGCTGCTGGACCTCCTGAGGGCACCTGGTATTTTTGGCCACTGTTGTGACACAGAGTGTTGTACTGGATGGGCTGTACTGGATGGGCCGATCCACTGTGGCTTCTCTCCTGTTCTTATGATATGAAAATCATATTTAGCACTTGTGTAGCACTTAGGGCTTCATATTCTGCTGAGATGAGGAAGGATTCAGTAGGGCCGTTGCTCAGTGATAGAGCATCTGCTTGACATGCAGGAGGTATCAGCCTCTTCAGCTAAAAAAGGATCAGGTAATAGGTGACATTAAAGATCTCAGCCTGAGACCCTGGAGAGCCACTACCAGTCTGAGTAGTCAATACTGACCTTGATGGACCAATGGCCTGATTCAGTATTAGGAAACTTCATGAGTTCATGTGGAAGCATGTGGAAGCAACATCACAGGATGTGACATCACAAAATGATGTCACTTCCTTTCTCCTGGCTCCACCCCCAAAGTCTCCTGGCTCCACCCCCAAAGACCCCAGATATTTCCCAAGTTGGACTTGGCAGCCCTACCTGAAACCCATGGTTCTTTCCACATCCTAGCCTCGTTTGTACTATTTGATTAGGGAGAGAATAAGACAGAAAGTACAAGAAACAAATTGCAAAGAGGCCTTTGAAGATAATGAAACCATAAATGGAGACCTTTATCTCCCAGGAAACTAATTTCCATCTGTGTGGATATGTATGCTCAGTAAGCATATATTTACATCTTATTTATTTGCAGTGCAATATATCAAGGTACCTAGCACATAAAGACCCATGCAACAATCTATTCAAACGTGGCGGTCTGGCTGAAATTGGATCTTCTTGTGTTGGGACCCAAAGGGCTCAACTGACTTGGATTTCTAAGGCTTCACAGATACTAGATGTAACAGGAAGGCCAGCTTGGTAACACACTATAAACATCAACTCTGCCTTCAGTCTACTCCATTCCCACTTTCTAAGCATTACTAAATTACTGCCTCTGAAAACTGAGGTTCCCTTTAGACATTATGGCTCAAGGCCTTTGATGAACTTTTGCTCCACCAATCTTTTTAGCCCCTTTCAAAACTATTTGTGCTTACTGGCATCACTATATTGACTGTAGGGTTTGCCAGCCTCCAGGTGGGGCCTGAAGATCTCCTGCTTTTACAACTGATCTCCAGCTGACAGAAATAAGCTCCCCTGGAAAAAATGGCTGCTTTGAAGGGTAGACTCTATGGCATTGTACTATGCTGAGGCCCCTCCCCTCCCCAAACCCCACCCTCTCCTGGCTCCACCCCCAAAGTCTCCAGGTATTTCTCAACCTAGACTTGGCAACCCTAATTGACTGGCAGCAGACCCCACCATTTAACAGTTCCATTAATCCTTCAAAGCATTACGGATTCTAAATCACAATATAAATGCTAAGTTTTATTATCACGGTATCTAATTTTTGGCCTCAGTGAAGCCAGTTAGCTTTGGTGTTTCCCACATGGGGATAGGCTTCTGCAGTTTCTCCACTGCTGCTGCAGCTGCCAACAGAGCACAGTGGCAATGGGGCTCGGCAGGGCAGGTATCCTTGCAACTTCCCTGCCCCCAGAGTCTCAGCAGCAGCCCCCCCCCCCCAGCACTGGGACTTTTCCAGTCCCCCCTCTTTAAATTGGCAACTGAATATTGTTACAATGTCATAACAATCTCTGTGTCGGGTTCAGTGAATTCCCAGCTATCATTTTGCTTAAAGTAAATCTTCAGCCCCCTTCATTGCACAGACGTAAGAAGAAAAGTGTATCACTGCAAGAAAAGGGGCTGAACACTTTTTCTTTTTCTTTCTGGGAATTCGGAGAATGTGAGACACAGATACTTATACTGACACAGTGATATTAAACTGCTTTTTTTAACTCTCAAAAGGCCTCTCGTAGTAGTAGGGAAATGGCTGCTGGGCAGCAGGGAGAATATGCCTACCTTGTGGGCAAGACAAGGGAAATCTAAACTTGACCACCAACACAGCAGCCATCCTGTCTTTTTTGCAGTCTTTCCCAAAACTTTGTAGCAAAGCAAGTTTGTGAAAGATTTTTTTGGGGTGTGGGTGGGATCGCAGGGAAACCTGGAAGATACATGAATGCATTGTGATGCAGTGGGGAAAGTGGGAACCCCCCGGTCTTCTCAGTGGCCTATTTGGAAATGTTCTGAGCAAAGCATCGGAAAGGAGACATTTGTTCCGTGTCTGCAAATTTATTTGTCCGCCTTTCTTATTATACCACATCTTTAAATGCAAGTGCAAAGAAACACATCTCCCAGTATAAGCACTTATGCCTCATTAAAAAAAATCTCCCAACCCATCCTTCTTCTGAAATTAAATCAATCATTTATTTGCTTCGCATGTGCTCTGTAATTGCAAAAAAAGAGAGCCGGGGATGGGGGGAAAGTACGATGGAGTCAATAAGAATGTAATGTTTCCTCTCTCAACTAGCTTCAAATGAAGATTGAAAGATACATCGTTATATTTCTACTGTTAATGAGAACAGCATCACACAGGAGTGTGATACTTAACTGGTAAGCCTGTGCTGTGTTTCTTTGTCAGCTCGGCTAAAGACAAGACCCTTGGTTCAGTGCTCCAGTGTAATCGGGGCACAAATAGAAGGGGGCATGTTATGTTTGTTTACTAATGGTGTCTCATTATTTCACTGAGCTAAAAATACAACATGGCCAAAAAAAAAAAAAAAAAGCCAGGTCATAGTGACTATTTGTCCAGGCCCTAGGATTTGGTATCAAGCCTGAGTGTGTGTGTGGGGGGGGGGATGGGGTATTTATGTCATTTGTATTTATGTCAGTCATTGTTTGACTTTCTCACTGAGACTCCAGACAGATTACACAATGTGGGTACTGGTAGCCAAATGAAAAGCAATCCAACTATGAGACAAGCAGGCAGTTTATGCCGCATGTTGGGTGACAATAAGGAAAGTAGAGAGAGAGACATAGGCAGATCTGACCCATGTGGCACAATCCATTTGAAAATTCTCCACCATAAACCCCAATTGCATGAAAGGGAGCTATGCCAGAGGAATGCCTTGTTCTTGTGCAATTTCAATCAGGCTTGCACAAGAGAATTTTCCAGATGATTGTGCCACATGGGCCACCATTTTGAATTTCCTTCCTCTCCACTAACAACCGTCAGACCAACTGGGAATCAGCCTGACCAGGAGTCCTGGCAATCCGGGTAAAAGCTGTTTGATGGAACATCCTACAAAGGATGGGGGCTATACAATTAGGCAGAGGCCTCTGGTGGGGGAGGAAAGCATCACTGTTAATAGAAAACAGATCCTTGGGATCCAACCATTAGCATTTGTCATAAGTAACGCACCAGTCTTATCTGTGTAGGAGATGATGTCACAGAATAAGCCAGATGCTTCAAGGAGCACAACTGTCAGGCAATGGAAAATTTTGGGCTACCAAAAAGTAGATGAATACGATTGCCAGCCATACACCAGCAACTTCTGGAAGCTTTTGTGTGGCAGAGCATCCAGGGGGGGGGGGGGTTAATGACACAACAACATCTCTTCCAGGTGATCAACCAGAAGCGATGTCACACACACATCCTCTAGAAATTTCCCCAATCTCTGTTGCAAAGGCCACAGAGATTGGGGAAATCCCTAGAGCGTCATGAATGCAGCAATCAGAAGTGACCTCAGCCCACCCATTTTCTCCCACTGAGAGAGCAGATGAGAGCCGGTGGGGGCAGGAAATTGCCTGCTGTGGCGACCCGGTAAGCCTACAAGTGAATGACTATCACAAGACACCATTTTTCATCCCAGCTCAGAAAAGTAAGTTGAGACCAAACCCTCACAGCTGCTTTGTCTTCTTTATAGTAATTCCTGACAACTGATGAGCTGACCGAAAGTGTAGCTTAATGTCACCTTTATAACCTGGCACTCTTCTGCATCATAAATCAGATTTTTTTTTTAAAAAAAACCACCATTTTTAACGCCTAAGCATCAATGCATGTCTTTAAATACACCTAACAGAGGGAGAGGTGTGTGTGTGTGTACACGCGCTTGCTATAAATGCTAACAAACTGCAAAAGCCGAGGGCAATGTATGCAGAAGAAGGTAAATCACTTGGCGTAAGCTAAGAACTGCTCTGAAAAAAAAAATCACTTGAGCCTTGATCTGGATCCAAACCTTTCTACTTAGGTTCAAACAAGCTTGAACAAATACCACCAGTTCCTTTTGTTTGGTTCCAGAAGGCCCCTAGCTAGGAGGAAATCCAGTTTATGGTCCAGAGCGTCTGCAAATCTCACCTGGACATCTGTTCATTTTGTTCCACCCTAATCTCAAGTGGGTTTGCATGGGCTGCCCAGCCTCAGGGTGCAATGGTCTAAGGAGGAGTTATTCTACCGTGGTCCCACACTATGCAACAATTTCTGAACGTATTTCCAGGAAGCTAGAATACCAGGACAGGACCTGGTGAGGCTTCTGTGCTAACAGCAAAAGATCAGACCTTTGTTGATGAAGCAAAGTTCTTTATTATTCTTAATACTGTTTAACAGGTTCTCGAATGTTTGTTAGAGATGCCAAGTAGAAAACAGTCAGAGTTAATATACCCTCCCCATCGTTTGAACCCCAACATTAAACCAATCAGAAATTAGGATAGAAAACGCGGGAGCAGGGATCGGGCCGTTTGGATTCCCACAGGAAGGTGAGGTGAGAAAGTTGTAAAAATTCCCTTCTTGATCTGGGTGACCCAGATGTGTGAAACCCATGCATAACAACCGGCTTGGATGGCAATAACAGACCTTCAAGGTTTTCACAATAAGATAAGACATTCACTGGCCCGGAAAAAAGGGAGGAGGGATGCATGGGAGGAAAGACCATTTGTTCTTGGTGACGTGGAGGAATGCAGGGTCGCCATTCTCCCGCCGAAGACAGTAACATTGTCCAGGACTTCCAAAAGCAATATACTTCAAGGTGACAAGGCGGGGAGGGGGGAGTAGACAGAGAGGGAGACAGGCTACAATTCATTTGATCAGAGAAAACGAAAGCAAACACAATGAAGCCTTTGTCAGGCCACCTGACACCAGAATGGACACCCAGCTCAAATTGCATTCTTTGTACTGACATTATCTTTGGTTACCATAGACTTTTGCCCCAAATACCAAGGTGTTGCTGCATAGCATCCCCGTGTGATGACATCACTTCCAGGTGACATCACAACACCAGGGATGTTGTGTCAAGTGGTGCCTGTGGGGGATGGGGCTTCCCCCTGCCAGGCCAACTGGCCAACAGTGAGCAGGAGCCTGCCAAATCAGGGAATCCCCTGCTCCCACCGAGGGGCTGGCAACCCTACTGGATATATGCATTTGGTTAGAGAAATTCAATAGTGGGGAATTTAATGTGCATCCCCAGCTTGTTATACTTTAATGCCTGCTTTTATTGCTTGAATCACCTCAGTCTGATGGGGTATAAGCCACATATGTGGAATATAAATTTTGACCTCGTCACTAAGGTTACCAAATGTCAAGGTGGGGACTAGAATTCTCTCAGAATTGCAACTGATTACCAAACTACAATGATCAGTTTTCCTGGCGGAAATGAAACTACAGGGGTGGGCGGAAACGGAAATCATAGAGTGATATCATATCCCTATTGAGCTTTCTCCTTTCCCAAAGCTCTGTCCTCCCCTGGCACTGCCCCCCCCCCCAAATCTCCAGGGATTACCCATTCCACAGATGTCAAAACTAAATACAGCAGTGATAATAGTGTAGAAAGCAGTCCGTGAAGAGGAAACGGGTGTTGGGGGCATCACAGAAATGCAGCATATCCTTCCTTTCCTCTTTCAAGCTCTCCACAAGCTTTTTTCTTCCTTCCTTTTTCCCTTTCTTTTTGGTTTTCACTCCCCCCACAACCTGGTCTCTTCCCTCAGTGCAACTCCCTGCTCCCTCCGCTGCCTGCGATCACAGTGGAGTTGGAACAGCTTTTCTGCCCTTTGTCGATTTTCTAAGATCGGAAGGCAGAGAAATAGATGAGGCAGGGAGCGGCGTGATGTAGCAGAAGTGCCTTGAACGTGCCTGACAAATTACTCTCCCTCACTGCCCTCACTATCCTCCCCTTGCTGGGGAATGACTACTCACATTGTGGTGACTAACAATCTGTATTCTGTTCCAGCTGCGAGCTCTGCACAGTACTTTTTGTGGGCCAGAAGGATCGTTTCTCATTCCTCCTAATGTGTTTTCACACACAGCTACATGATTGTGTATCAGCTATCACATTTTAACAGGGAGGTTCAATATTTTTCAGGCTCGGAATTTGCTTGAGCTGGGTTCTCTCCGGGGGGAAAAAAGGGGGCACTGCATTTGCATAAATATCAAGCACACTTTTAAAAATATCTTGGGAGGTTCTTTTTTCCTTCTTCTTTCTTTCTTCAGCTTAAGTATTTGCCAAGGTTGTGCTGGAGTGGGGGGAAAGCTCATCTCCAGTCTGCACACTCAATGTACAGTCCAATCCAAGATTCCCCGACATTTCCCCCTTCTGCTCACAGCACCCATATGTGGTTCATTCACAGGGACTGTCTTTGTGGCAGGCTCTGTAAGATGGCCCACAGGTTTCCTGGGCATTTGCATGTCAGAGCTTGCATCCCTGGCATTTGAACCTTGGGAGTCTAACAGGTGCTTCCAGCTTGGGAGTTGAAGGGGGAGCAGGAGTAACCCCAAAGAAAGAGTTTCCTGAAGACAATGACATACAAGTTCCATCAGCAAGGAGCTTCTTCCTGCTACTGACATCTGCACAAATTCAGGTTGGCAACCTATTTTAACCCCAAAACACCTTGAAACAACAAACTAGTCAGGAAGGTAAAAAGCCAGCAGTGAAGAGGGGGCTATTCAGTGTTTTGCAGGGAGTGCAACGTGTTTGATTACACTGGGTTGGAATTGTGTGTGTGTGTGTTTGCTTTACAGAGCTCTTAGCCCTAAGGAAGCAGGTTTGCTCCCTTGGGGCTAAAATTGCTGACCAGGAGAAGCTGAAGGAGACAGAGAGCGATATGTGGATGAAACTTTCAGGGACCTAATAGAACAGTCCCACTCCTGTGCTGTTGTGTGCTGTTGTGGAGATTGAGAGTCTCAAGGCTAGAGGACATTAAGCTGAGTAGGAGGGACATGATCCCTTAGATGGGACCCTTGCTTGGATGATGGAGCAATATCCTCTGGTATTGCAGATAACCCTCTGGGGTTGGGAGGAGGTGGGCTTTTGGTAGTGAGCGATTCAGTTATTACGAATATGGAGAGTGGAGTCTCTGACAGGCATTTTGACCACATGATGATTTGTTTGCCTGGTACAAAGGCTGTGGACAGCACATGCAGTCTAGATAGGTCAATAGATACTGCAAGGGAGGAGTCATTTGTCGTGGGGTTTTTTAACATTCATTCAGTGAATACAGCATGATGCTGGCTCAAGGGGCCTCCTGGATAACTTGCCTTCCCGAATTTTGTCCCCCCAGCATAGACAGATTTAAAGGGGGATTGTACAGATTCATGGAGGGTAGGTCTCTCAGTGGCTACTTGGCATGGTGGGTGTCTAAAGGGAAATTCCACATTAGGAGGCAGTAAACCTCTGAATGCCAGTGAAAGGAGGCAACTTCAGAAGAACACCTTAACCTCTATGTTCTGTGGTTAGCTACCATGTGAGACGGGAGGCTGCTGGACTGGAGGGACCACTGTATTGATCTCTTTTTATGTTCCTATGTTCATAGGTGTATGTTCCTATGTTCTTAGGAGACTATGACTCGGTGATAGGGTTGCCATTCTCCAGATGGTGACTGGAGATCTCCTGCTATTGTATCTGATCTCCGGACAACAGAAATCTGTTCACCCAGAGACAATGGCCACCTTGGAAGTTGGACTCAATGGCATTATGCCCCAAACTCCACTCTTCTGAGGCTCCACCCCCAGAATTTCCAGGTATTTCCCAACCTGGAGTTGGCAACCCTACTCAGTGAGAAGTGTACATACTGTGGATACTGAAGGTCCCATGTTCAGTCTCTGACATCTACATTTAGAAAGGGTCTCCAGAAGCATGGGTTGAGAAGTTCCTTTCACTATTTGAGACATGGAACAAACGAAAGTGAGCTAAATGGACCAATTATCTAACTTTATCTAATGAATTGCATATGTTTAAGGTGATACTGGAGTCTTAGAATCTAAAGATTGAAACCTAGTTCTCAGGACCTACCTAGATGTAATAAAGGGAAGCCCATGGTCACAAACTCCAAGCACATATCTGCTGATCTCAGCCAGGGATGTAGTCAGGGGGGGAAAGGATCCTGTGGTTAGGCTCTGAGAGGAGAGTAGCACATCTGACTATTAAACGACACAGTTTTTCTCTTCTGGGAGTTCTGGCTGCTGACATCATTGCCATTTTCTCCAAGTGAACTGACCTCTGTCATCTGAAAAATAAGTTGCAGTTCTGCGAAATCTCTAGGCCCCACCTGGAGGTTGACAGCCAAAACTATACCTGTTTATGTGCTCCAAAAGGGTCTGATAGAACTGTTTTTTGCCTCTGTTGAAGGAAAATGCAGGCCCACAATGGGACAAAAAGCAAGTCTGAAGATCCATTCTAAAGAGTGGAGGGGGGAGGGATGAACTTTTTTTAAAGTCTCTTTTGACTTGGTGTAGGGTTGCCAGGTCTGGCTTGGGAAATACCTGGAGACTTTGGGGGTGGATCCAGGAGAGGGCGGGGTTTGGGGAGGGGAGGGGCCTCAGCATGGTACAATGCCATAGAGTCCACCCTTCAGAGCAGCCATTTTCTCTAGGGGAGCTGATCTCTGTCAGCTGGGGATCAGTTGTAAAAGCAGGAGATCCCCAGGCCCCACCTGGAGGCTGGCAACCCTAACTTGGTGAGAGATCATTGTTTTACAAACCCATCTCCTCAACATTCAGCCGTTCAGTCAGATTTAACAAGTCATTCTGCTCTTCACCAGAACTGTTTGCAGAAGAGAACCAAGTGTTTCGGCTCATTGCTTCCTAGGTAGGATTGCCAAATAGCTTAGATGTCCAGCATTTTGTCTGGATTCTGGGCACAGAACCCACTGCCTGATCAAGCCATTAGCTGGCTCAGATCCCTAGTTTTCACTTGTTTAAAGAGCAAGTCTCTAGCTTTCAAGAGATTGTAAAAGGTGCAGGCAGAATTCTGCCAAACAAACACTAAGCTTACTCATGCCTTTCATTGTTTCTAGCCAATAAGGGATGTGACAGTTATGACTGACATCTCTCCCTGGCAAGGTTTGCTATCATCTGCAGAGAAAGCATGAACATATCCTGGCATAAGCAAATGGTCAGCTAAAAAGATGCTTCCCTTGATTCTTCCCAACTTTTTTTTTTAATGACAGTTGCCAGCAACAGACACAAAGCAACTGGTAGACAAGGCAACAATTAATGTGCTTGATAACTTGCAAACAATTTGCATAATATGTAAATGAAGCTGCTTGGATTTGGAAACCTGGAATGCAGTAACCTTACACTTGGGCCCTATGAGCAACACTTGCTATTGCAAACGTTATACAATTATGCACACACAAGACTCAGATATTTAACAGAAGGGCCTTCACTCTAATAGCAAAATGGCTGCTCTGAGTTTCTTTTCCTTGCAGCGTTTGGTGTGTTCCCCATAACTGCTTGCTCCTAGTCTAACAATTCAGCTCTGAAGTGTTTTTTTTTTTTAAATCATACCTTGTGTGTGCATATGTGTGTGTGTGTGTATGCCAATCAAACAAATGGGAGGGCTTTCACCTATGTGAAAAAGAGTAAATTGTATTCCGCAGTTGAGACTGTTATGAAAACACAATTTAATTTGCCTCTATTTGCACATGTAGGACCAAAGTCCCACTGCTATCTCATTGGGTCGACCAACCAGGCTGTTAAGTCCCAGTGGAAATGGAAGCAATTCGTTTTTGATATCAAGTGCAAGAAAGACAAGTTGACACAGTTTTTTACAGTACACAGAGGAAGGAGAAACAAGCTGATGTTCAGCATAGATAAGGTAACAAACACAGGCTTGGTTTGGATTTAGGAAGTGCAGTGGGGGAGCTATGGTCCAAGCAAAGAGGGAGAGGGATGCAAAAGCACTCTCTTGGTAACGAGATTAAATCCCTAGAGCCAGCTGCCTCAATCACAATCAGTGTCTCCTCCATTGTGCTGAGTCTTGTGGGATAAAACAGACAAACAAGGAAAGCCATCCAAGAACTGGGGAACTTATTTTGCTGTAATCATCACCTTCTTCTGCTTAGTGTTTGCCATTAACCCTTCAGGGAATGAATATGACAACAGGAAAACAACAGAGCCCCTCCAAACAGTAAGGAAGAATAATAGTCTGAAGTCCAGTTCCAGTCCAGTTTATGAAGCCTCTTTTGCACATCTTTTTTGCCATTTCATTACCATCTTCCTCTTTTTCTTCTCCTCATCTTTCCCCACAGCATCTTGGATGCTGTATCAGCAGTATTCCAAGTATCCATTGCATTGTTCCCAGGAATCATGAATATGCTTCCCAGGACTCATGGGGGGTGGGGGAGAGATAGTCTAAGCCAGAGCAGAAACCAGGGGCACAATGCTTACCTTAATATTGAGCATGAGCATTATCAGCATTAGCAGAGGTGGTTTTTTTAAATTATTATTCCGGCTAATTGTTTAGCAGACTGCATTTGCAAAGGTCTTTGCAATGCTCATTTTCACAATTCCTATTTTGTGCATGTGAAGCTGGCAGTGCTCAAGAAAAGTCACATCAAATGTGCATGTGAGGCAGAGAGTGCCAACTTTTTTTTGGCAAATATGCAAGTCAAGTTTTAGCATGAAATAGCATCATTCTAGGACTCATAGGCTACCAACCATGCTTTGGGGTTGTTTTTATTTCTAATGTACTGAGCTTGGGAGCATGGTGAGATGTGGGACTGACCCTATGTTGTTGTTCCCATCCTATGTTTACTCAGATGTACTACAAAACCCCACTGTGCCATTGTTTAGGTCATTGGTGGCAAGCACCATGCTACAGACTGGCCACACCCATGTTAGGAAAACAGAGCAGAGTAGTGTGTTCGGATTAGGGAGGCATACATTCCAGTGAGTCAATCACAAAACAAACAAGCAAACAAAATGGGTGGCTAACCACACAGCGGTTGTGAGAATGTGTGTTTAACCCCATTTATGTTACTGTGATGGACAGGTTCAAGCTCCTCCTTCCAAAGGTCACAGCCAATCCCTGATCCTCTGGGAGATATGGAAATCCCTAGAGTTTCCAGCCAATGATAGGCCATGGATCCTCTGTGGGGCAGAGGAGGAAGGCTGTGAGAGAGAAGTTAGAAGATGAAGAACCAAGTCAAGTTGTCAGGGCTCTGGCAAATATAGAGAGAAATAGGGTTTGGACAGGGATAACACTAGGTATCCTGCATTAGGCAGCTTAGTCTATCTTAGGGAGGTAGTTGGTTAGGGATGGGTGAGAGGGTCCTGGAAAACTTCACTTAACTTCATCTTCAAAGTCTAAGTCAAGGGGTGTCCATGCAGACTGGGAAGAGTTCATACTTCCAGTATCTCTTTCAGCATGGTGGAGGCAGTAGTGAAAGGATCAGAGATCCCAGCAGCAGAAGAATAGTTTTTATACCCCACTTTTCTCTATCTTAAGGTGTTTCAAAGTGACTTACAATCACCTTCCCTTCCTCTCCCCACAACAGTTATGATGTGAGGTAAGTAGGGCTGAGAGTGTTCTGAGAGAACTGTGACTGGCCCAAGGTCACCCAGCAGGCTTCATGTGGAGGAGTGGGGGAATCAAACCTGGTTCTCCAGATTCAAGTCCACCACTCTTAACCACTGCACCGCATTGGTTCTCCCAGATAGGGATGGGCACAAATGGGGGGAAGGGGGAATGTGGTTCATGTTGGTTAGTGGTTCATGGCTAAACCATGAACCGAACCATGAACCAAATTGAACCAGGAGATTAGTTAGTGAACCAAACCGTTCATGGCCCCACATACCCATTGAAAGGTACCACAGTCCCTTTCAACGGGGTTTGCAGAAAGCCTGAAGAATAGCTGAGCAGCAGGGATTGCACAAGAAAGCCCAAAATGGCTGACCAGCGGAGAACAGGCTGCCCCTCATCTCTTCAGTTGTTTTTGCAGCTTTTGTGGGGAACAGAAAGCAGGGGTTTAGAGGGGCTTGGGGCCCCTCTAAACCCCTTCTTCCTGCTCTATTCATGAACTACTGCTAACTTCTTGAAAAATTTGTGGGAGTTCGTGATGGTAGACCCATCACAAACTTTGGTTCGCAAACCATGAACAGGGCTTCATGGTTCGGTCCATGTCCATCCCTGTACCCAGATAAAATCACCCTGCTTCTCTCACCAGGAGTAGAACCAGCCTGTCCGTCCTTTAATCTTGGGAATAGGTGTGGCATTCTAGTGATCCCTAAGTGAACTGTGGATCACTGTGAAAAACCATTATACTTTAATAATGTTTTACTTTGTTAACCAAAATAAGCTGTTTAACGCTTCTGTGGAAGAGACAATAAACTCATTATTGTGTTGTTAAAATAAGAGATCTGTGAAAAAAGGAGGGGAGAGAGGGGAAACAGAAATATCCCCTGAAGACCTAAGCTGCCATCTGTAGGTCTGTACAGTAACTTTAGCAGGTTATCCAGCCTTCTTAATGAGTACATTTTGCTTTACTGACCACTCACTAACACACATTTAATTTAGGCTACCCTCTGGTGCGTTGGATGGAGGGGCTGATACAGACCACTGCCTGTCATAGAAGAAGAAGAAGAAGAAGAGATTGGATTTATACCCTGCCCTCCACTCCCCAAGGGAGTCTCAGAGCGGCTTACAAACTCCTTTTCCCTTCCCCTCCCCACAACAGACACCCTGTGAGGTAGGTGGGGCTGAGAGAGCTCTTTCCCAAGCTGTCCTTGAGGGAACAGCTGGTACAGAGCTATGGCTTGCCCAAGGTCATCCAGCCAGGTGCAAGTGGAGGAGTGGGAAATCAAACCCGGTTCTCCCAGATTAGAGTCCACGCACTTAACCACTACACCAAACTGGCTCATAGTCCCTCTGAGCTCCTCAGGGAAAGGAAAGGCTACAAATCTGATTAAAATAAGTAATCTGCTTTTGGTGGTAGCTATGTCATGTCCTCCATGTCAAGTAAGAGCGCAAGGGACATCAAGAAGGGCATTTCCTCTATCCCACTAAGCATTTCCCAGCTTTAGAGCTCATCCGAGGAAACCAGGCTATATCTCCTATAGACAATGCAAGATCATTGAACCTAGGCCAAGAATCCAGTAGCCAAGAGTGAACAAGACTTTTTAAGTGGCAGGTTCAATTTTTAATATATTATGTGTTTCGAATAAATTGTTTTTAAATGAGGTTATCAGCTCTGAGTCTTCAGGGATGGGGCCAAACCATGGTTGACAGCTTTCGGGACAAGGCCAGGCTACAATTTTCAATAAATAACTTTGGCTGTGTGGAGGATGGAGACACTGATTTTTTTTCCCCCTGCAGTGTCTCCAGCCTCTCCAAATCGCTCTTCAGACTGCCAAGAGCCTGACATGGCCTAGGGGGAAAAACCGCAGAGTCTTCTCTAGTCCTCTCCCTGGCTTCTGTCAGCTGCATCTGTCATATCCGCAAGCTCCTGCCAAATTACTTAGGTGAGATCTTCCCTGCTGAAGGCCTGCATGATTGTTTCCACCTTTGGACTCTGGCTGAAATCTCTATTAGCCACAGTGCATTTCAGTTTTCATAGATGCTCAAAAGTAGGCCTGCTGCCAAATTTTGCCTAGAGTAAAATATGAGGTGAATTTGGAGGGTACTCTTTTGGGAAAATATCTCTGGAATTATAAGTGATTCTAGGACAGCAAGAGTGCAGCCATTATGCAGAGTTCTTTCTAACAGGCTTCGGCTGGAGTAACTCTGCATATAATTTCAGTGCAAAGACTACCAAGATTTCTTCAGCAGTCATGCATGTGTGTGCACTGCCCTTTTCTTCTGTCTCCCTCAGGAAATCTGAACTTGTAGTTTCCTAGTTTAACAAGTCAGTGATGACAGAACAGAAATGAAAATGAAGAGGAAATTAAAACCTTAAGGATCACCTGTTCTCACAGGAATATACCCACCCACTTGGGTCATCATCAGGGGCACTACTTCAGGTGCCCCCACCATCTGAGGACAGATGGTGGCAACCTGAGAACCAGCCTTCTTGGTTGTGGCACTGAAGGTTTAGAACTCCCTCCCTAGAGAGATTTGTCTGTCTCCCTATATTGTAGTCTTCCTCTAGCAGGTGACAGGGTTGCCAGCTCCGGGGTTGTCCCCAAAGATTTTTAGGGTGGAGCTTGGGAAGGGTGGAGTTTGGGGAGGGGTGGGATCTCAGTAGGGTATAGGGCCATAGATTCCACCTTTCAAAGCACCCATTTTTTCCAGGGGAACTGATATTTATAACCTGGAGAATAGTTGTAATTCTGGGAGATCTCCAGCCATCACCTGGAGTCTGGCAACCCAAGTGGGTGAAGACTTTTTAATTTGTTTGACATTTCCTTACTAATTCATATATATATATATGTGTGTGTGTGTATATGTATGCATGCATGTGTGTGAGTGTTCTTCAGTAAATGATCTATCTCTGATTATTATGAAATTAACACAAGAGACGGTTTTAAAATAGTTTTAAAAATACATCCGAGAATGGTTATTATAGGGTTCTTGCCCACATCCCCTACTACAATCTCTGTCCCCTGTAATGAACCCTGAAACTGAACCCTGATTCAAACATACAAATACTGTGTCAATTGATGGCTTCTCATTCTAGATGATACATGAATGCGATCTAAAGTGTTCTGTTTGAAGAGATGTCGAATGATAACTGAAGATGGATCTGTTGTGACTGAACTATACATATATAAAATTGTGTTTGCAAATACATTGCAAATGGTGTCTATTTTCTCAGTACAAAAACCAGTGCAATGAAATAGAAAATGTCACTTTAAAAAATAGCACTTTTGATTTGCACAAGCAAGTAGCAGAACAGAAACGGGAATTTTTCATCTTAAAACGACAGGAATTAGAAGTTCAAAATCATCCTTGGTAAAGAATAATTCCCAGTCCCCTCGCCCGAAGCCTGTCATTCCCATAGAGTAAATACAGCATCTTCTCACCAAAGGGATGTCTCCTTCTTCTCCAGTCCAAGTTCAGGAAATGAAATACACTTTGTTCCTAACATTCTATTTATATTGGACAATCAACTCCTGGAATGCATGCCCTTGTGACCTAAACTAATTCATTTCAAAGAGCAAGAAAGGAACAACACATGCCACTGCCACACAGTATTTAATAACTTAAGTAACATGTTCCCCACTGCTCATTATTATTTGAGCATAAACCCCCTCCCCTTTAGTTTGAAACATCTTCCTCTCTAACAAACAGAGGAATGCACTGGCTTCTTGATGAATGATATGTGTGGGGGAAGGGTTAACTTATTTCATATATCGTGCCAAATACATAAGAGGTATGATTATAAGACAAACACAACTTTCAACAGAATCTTAATGGTAATCCACTAATGTGATCTAATTACAATGGGGTTGCGTTTTAAACAAATGATCTGGAAAAATATCATTATTTGGGGCTAATTACAGCTCTGCCTTTTAATATATTTTTTTTTGACAGAAGACTATTAATTCTTAGGCAATTTAAAAATCTATGTTGTCTTAACTAAAAATTTTACCTGTACCAACTGTCTGGCTGTATTTCGTTGTTAACTGTATGGTGATCTTTGACTGTAATAAATCAAATTGAATTGAATTGAATAATTATTTTGGGGTGTGTGCATGTATACGTGTATGGAGAGAGGTTTTTTTGGTTGTTTTAGTCTCAAGCGCAATGGTTTCATACTCTTACTGCTTCACTGTTGAAACACACATTGCAATTTCAAGCATCTTCCCCCAAACCTAATCCTAAATTACTAAACCAGAAGAATACCATTGCAGCTGTTGCTTCTGGTTCAAGCTGAAGTAGCAGAGGAGACTCTAAGAAGGTTCTGATGTGAGTAAATCCCTTCACATGGGGTGCTCAGCCATTCTCAGATATATTGCTGAGAAGCAGAAGAAAACACCTGATCTGGTACAATTACAGCTATAGCTGCTAGGCATCCATTTGCACTAGTATGCCAATGCCATACTTCAGCAACATGGACTAGAGATTTGTGCAAGAAATATAAATGAAGATTTCCTTAGTTCATGGTGACATGTTTCCAGTTGGAGGCAGAACATGAGCAAGCAAAGAACAGCCACAGTGCAAGACCTTGCTGGATCTTTGCTTGGTCTCTATCTCCTCCCATTCTGTCTTTATTTTTTTTCCGATTGTTTGCTTGTTTCCTTTAGAGAAAGGGAATATACAGTCAGATATGTTGTAGGCAGGGTTTGGCCTACTCTGACATGGCTCAGATGATCTTCTGATACTACTGAGGCAATGCAGGAAGAAGAAAAGACATTGCAGCAACTTCCACATGCTAGATATCCTAGCAGAAGGTAGTCTTAGATTGCTTATATGTTGGAGCAGAAGCCCTGGATAATGTGGTTCTAACACACCAGCTTAGTGTCTTTCAAGTACAACATGCCACCACACCTAATCTTTCCGACTCTGTGTTTGGAAATTCCTAGAGATTTGGGAGTGTGGCCTGGGGAGGGGGTTTTGCTCAGCAGGGGTGTGATGCCATAGAGTCCAGTCCACCATCTAAAGCTGCCATTTTATCCAGGGGAACTGACCTCTATTATCTGGAGATTAGTTGGAATTCCAGGAGTTCTTCAGGACTGAGCTGAGCCATACCTAGTTCTGCTAGGTAGGCCCACACAATTTCTGATCTTCCAAGCCAAAGGCAGCCTACCAACCAGCCATTTAGACCCACATGTGCTCAATAAACTTCCTGGTTTTGCTACGCTTGCCGTCCTCAAGGCTGAGCCTGGAGTCCTTCTGAAATTACAACTGATCTCCCGAATACAGAGATTTGTTATCCTGGAAGAAATGGCAATGTTGGAGCACAGAGCCTATGAAATCACTTTGCTGCTGAGTTCTCCCCCCCCCTGCCCTAATCAGGCTCCGCCCCCCAAACGTCCAGTAATTTCTCAACCTAGAGCTGATGACCCTACTTTGGGCAATGCTGTCCAGCGGTTAGAACAGGGGGCCCCACCATGTGTAGCTAATACGAGGCATTCAGCTGGGTAGAACCTTTATTGCATGATCGACAGAGCTCTAAAATACTATTGTTAACACAGCATAGGGAATATTATAATTTTGATTAACTGAGTTATTTCGCCATTTGGGATGGTGTCTTAATTGCTACATTTAAAAAATAAAATACTACTTTCTCCCCAGCAAGAAGACAGGTAACTAACTGTTCTGCTTAGCAGCCTGCTACCTTAGTCAGAAGTATTTAGCTTAGTGGATCACAATCAGCACAAGATGGTACTGGGTAAACATGACTTAAAGGGAAACTGTTACAGTCAACAGTTGAGTCCTGGTTCAAAATGCTATTGATAGCTCCCCGCAGGAAGGATTTGGGGTCTGCTACAGCTTGCTATGAAATCAGACCACACTGCTTCGAATGTTTTTGTCTCAGTTCCATCCACACTCTAGTGCATTCAACTTGTGAGATCCTCCCTAAAATTACACCAAATTATATAATCATTGTGGCTGTGTGGTGGGGAAAAGAAGCATAATTGGAAACGCATAATTATGTGAGATAACAGCAAAATTAAGGGTAATAAAGTCGTGTAAGGAAGTAATTACGATGGCAATGTTCTAGCAACAGGCAGCAGAGGTGCGCCTTCGTTTAATTGAAAACAAAATGCATTTGTAAACATGATTAAGACGACAGGGCAGGTGCTAAATATTGTTTTGGCGCCCTGATTCGAAATATTTGCATGAAGATATCAAGTTGTTATGCTGCTATAATGCCCCCTATATTTCTCACAGGGCATCATGATTTTAATTGCTTACAAGAGAAATGTGGCCAATTCACACAATTACCTGCTTTATAAAGTGGCTGCTATATTGCTGTTCAAGGCTAGAAGTTCATTAGTATGCTTTTGGATGTAATAAGTTGTGTATTAAATGTAACTATATTAATGCTTATGCAGGTTCTAAAATGGTGGCTCTTTCATGAATAGGAAGTTAAGAAAACTGCAATCTGGGAATGTACCATATTGGGGTTGCATAAGCTGCCAGAATCTAGTGCACTGAATTGCACTGACATTTTGCCAGAGGTGATGTTAAATATAAATTTGGTGCTCCCTGTCATGCTAAACATCTGAAAAATTATAAAACAGTTTTGACAAGATTACTGAAAATAAAGTTTCCCATATTCCTAGTTTGGGTCTGAATTTGTACCTAAGCCAAGACTCCAAGTGCATTTGGAGATTCCTGTTCTACACAACAGCTGATGGAGTTTGAAGAAACCCAAACATTTCAGTAAGATCAGAACAATTTATATCTAGTAAGGGCCACTTGAATGTGTGAAGCTGCTTTCTATTGACTCAGAATACCGGTCCATCTAATTTAGCATTGTCTATTTTGACTAGCCAAACTCCGGAACATGACAGAAGACAGGAGGGCCTGGCATGATGTGGTCCACGGGGTCATGAAAAGTCGAAGTCGACTGTGCAACTGAACAATAACAACAACGACAACATTCTCTCACAGGTAAAAAGAACGAGAAGAAACAAAAAGACTTCTTTTATCATAATCTGCTACCTGAGTTCTTTGTGACTAGAGATGGTGAAGACTGAACCTGGGCAGGGCTGGCCCAAGGATTTTTGGTGACATTGGCACCAAAGCAGCTGCTGGCTCTCTTCGTCCCCACTGCACCTTGGTGAGGTGGGAGGCAAGCCTTGGACCCACTTTCCTTCCCTCCTGTCCCTGCCCCCACCAACAGAAGGAGGGAAGGGGCAGACTCTCAGCGGGCCACCTGGTGTGGCCAGAGGAGGCTCCCAGGTCTGCTCCTTGCTGGGGCAGACCCAACACCATAGGCTGTCGAGCATGGCAGCAATGGGTTGGTTGGCACCCTTCCACCTTTGGCACCTTTGGCAATAACATCTAGTGGACAGGCTGGCCCTGAACCTAAGATGTTAGGTGTGCAAAGCATGTGTTCTACCATGGTCTGTCACCAACTGTCTTGGACTGGCTTTCTTCATATGAAACTGTCTTATACTTGGTATCTTTACTGAGTAGAAATGACTCATCAGGGTCTCCAACTTTCTCATTGCAAAGAAAGCACTCTGCAAGAGAGCATCAAATGCACAATGCCACCTTATCCTAATTTAATTTATTTTCTTGTGATTCCAGTACTATCTACTCTGACCACCAGCAACCTGCTAGATTGTGAGCAGAAATGCTGCCCCTGTCCAGCCTGTGATCTTTCTGAAAGTAAAGATTCTTATGACTGACACTGGAAACTTCAGTCTGTAAGACATATGTACTCCTGCCACTGGGCTATGAGCACTCAAAAGCCATTTATCAAGGGGTCTCATATATACCTACTTCTCATGTCCTCAAAGTAGTGTGAAACATCTCTAAGACATTCTTTTACCACCCTTCAAAATTTCCCAGATGTTTTGTCAGAGAGCATGTCCCTGGAGCCTCATGCTTATCACAGGAGTTTTCACATCTGAAGTGGCTGTCACTCACTACAAGCTGAAGGAAAATGCACACACACATGTACACACACAGAAAATGGACAGTCACTAACATAAACTCAATATTAACCTTCCTGGTCCTTCCTTAAGGGCCAAACCACTTTCCTACACATTTTCGGAACTGTTAGTGTAAGATACTGAAATTATGTTTCGACTCTGGTTCTGTGCGTGTGTGTTTTGAGAAATCTACAAACAATGTTCTAAAATCTTAGAATGCTGCATATTCAACCAAATCCATTTTGTAGTATTTTCAAGCCTGATTTCAGTTTGAAGGGCAAGTGAGGAAAAACAGTGGGACATTGAAGGCAGAGCTAACAAACAATGGAAAGATGACTACGGACTTATGAATACGCCCTTTCAGGGCTTGTGTTTATTTTTGTATGTTGTCATCACAACTCTTTTTGATCCACCCATTTTTCTTGCAGGTGTTCCCAATTTGTTCATTTTGTTCAGCCATTTTAAACCATTTCTATCCCATTTCTATAGCATGCACCAGAGAGAAAGACAGACAGACAGAAACAAACAAACAAACCTGGGGATTCAAAGAACCTCCTAGACACATGATTATAGTGTTATAATGATTAGCAGTGGTGGTAAATGGCTGTCACAAAGACTAGCTGCTATGCGCATGGGACCAGGAAAATCCAAAATTTCTTGTCCATGCTGCACGGTGTGTTACATGTATGATTATCTGCCCACTGGGCAGAAGTCTTGGGTGTGTGCCTGGTGCAATGAGCTCCTGGTTCTCAGGAATGAGTTTGCTCCCTTGAGGGACTGGCTGGCAAGGTCTTGAGGCAGCAAAAGGAAGGTTGTGGGCTTAATATGTATGGGAAACAACAGATGTTTATATACTAATTCTAGAAGTGTCCGAGGTTAAATCAGGGAGTTGGAATGCTTGGTGTTGGGGGAAAACATAGACATTGTGGGTATTTCAGAAACTTGGTGGAATGAGGAAAATCAGAGGGATACTGTGATTCTTAGTTATAAATTATATCAGAAGGATGAGGGGGGTGTTGGAGGTGGGGTGGCTCTGTATGTCAGAGAGGGTATACACTCCAGTAAAACTGAGAGGGTAAGTGAATTGGATTCACTTCTGGAAATGCTGTGGGTTGAATTAGTGAGCCCAAAAGGAAGCTTAACCTTGGGAGTTTGTTATCATCTACCAGATAAAAAGATAGAGGTGGATTATAAAATGATAAATGAATTAAAGATAGAGGCTCGATGAAATAACTGTGTTGTAATAGGTGCCTTTAACTACCCACACATTGACTGGGTCAATATGTGTTCAAGTCGGGAAAACAAGATTGAGTTTCTAGACACTCTCAATGACTGTGCTATGGAGCAGATGGTCACGGAACCTACCAGAGGAGAGGCGATCCTGGATTTGGTCCTAAGTAATGCCCAAGACCTGGTTAAAGTGATTGCACCACTTGGGAATAGTGACTATAATGTTATTGAGTTCTACAGTTGTATAAATAGGGAGTTGCCCAAAAAGACTGACACAACCACTTTTAACTTTAAAAGGGGTAACTTCTCTGATATGAGGGGACATGTGAGGAGAAAACTGAAAGGAAAAGTAGAAAGGGTCAATACCATTGGGGAAGCTTGGAGACTATTTAAAATTACAGTCCTAGAGGCTCAGAGAAAATATATACCGAGGGTTAGGAAAGGCACAAATAGGTATAGAAAAAAGTCTGCGTGGTTAACAAACAAAGTAATAGAAGCTGTAAAAGATAAGAAGGATTCCTTTAAGCAGTGGAAAGCTAGTCTCAGTGAGGCTGATAAAAGGGAACACAGGCTGTGGCAAATAAAATGCAAGTCTGTGATCAGGCAGGCAAAAAGGGAATATGAGGAGCATATCGCAAAAAAAAAATAAAGACCAACAATAAAACTTTCTTCAAATGCATTAGAAGTAGGAAACCAGCCAGGAAAGCAGTGGGGCCCTTGGATGACCAAGAGGTAAAAGGTGTACTGAAGGATGATAGGAAAATGGCTGAGAAGCTCAATGCATTTTTTGCCTCTGTCTTCATTGTGGAAGATGAGAAGTGCTTGACCACTCCAGAACCACTGATTTGGGGAGGGGTGTTGAAAGACCTGAGTCAGATTGAGATGATGAGAGAGGAGGTCCTACGACTGATCGACAACTTAAAAACAAATAAATCACCGGACCTGGATGGCATACATCCAAGAGTTCTGAAAGAACTCAAATGTGAACTTGTGGATCTCCTGACAAAAATATGTAATCTTTCTTTAAAATCTGCCTCCATTCCTGAGGACTGGAAGGTAGCAAATGTCACTCCCATCTTTAAAAAGGGTTCCAGAGGAGATCCGGGAAATTACAGGCCAGTCAGTCTGATGTCGATACCAGGTAAGTTGGTGGAAACTGTTATAAAGGAAAAAAAATAGTAGGCACATTGATAAACAAAATCTCTTGAGGAAGACTCAGCATGGATTCTGTGAGGGAAGATCTTGTCTCACTAAACTGTTCGTGTTCTTTGAGGGAGTAAACAAACATGTGGACAAGGGGGACCCAATAGATGTTGTTTACCTTGACTTCCAGAAAGCTTTTGATAAAGTTCCTCATCAAAGGCTCCTAAGTAAGCTCAATAGTCCTTTTGGGTATCAAATACTGGTTAATTAAAAAGAAACAGAGAGGGAGTATAAATGGGTAATTTTCTCAGTGGCAGGAGGTAAGCAGTGGGGTACCGCAGGGATCAGTACTCGGTCCGATGCTTTTTAACTTGTTTATTAATGATTTGGAGTTGAGAGTAAGCAGTGAAGTGGCTAAATTTGCAGATGACACGAAGTTGTTCAGGGTGGTGAGAACTAGGGAGGATTGTGAGGCACTCCAAAGGGATCTGTCGAGGATGGGTGAGTGGGTATCAATGTGGCGAATGGGGTTCAGTGTGGCCATGTGCAAAGTGATGCACACTGGAGCCAAAAATCCTAACTATAAATACACGTTGATGGGGTCTGAACTGGTGGACACTGACCAAGAGAAAGATTTTGGAGTTGTAGCAGATAACTCAATGAAAATGTCGAGACAGTGTGCAACTGCAATGTAAAAGGCCAACGCTATGCTGGGGGTTATTAGGAAGGGAACTGAAAACAAATCAGCCAGAATCATAATGTCCCTGTATAAATCCATGGTGTGACCTCATTTGGAGTACTGTGTACAGTTCTGGTCACCACGCCTCAAAAAAAGATATTTTAGCATTGGAAAAAATGCAGAAAAGGGCAACTAGAATGATAAAAGGGTTGGAACACTTTCCCTATTAAGAAGGGTTGAAGCGCTTGGGGCTCTTTAGCTTGGAGAAATGATGGCTGAGGGGTGACATGATCGAGGTTTATAAGATTATGCATGGGATAGAGCAGGTAGAGAAAGAAGTCCTTTTCTCCCTTTCTCACAATACAAGAACACGTGGGCACTCCATGAAATTGCTGAGCAGTTGGGTTAGAACGGATAAAAGGAAGTACTTCTTCACCGAAAGAGTGATTAACATGTGGAATTCACTGCCACAGGAGGTGGTGGTGGCTACAAGCATGGACAGCTTCAAGAGTGAATTAGATAAACATATGGAGCAGAGGTCCATAGTTGGCTATTAGCCACAAAGTATAGATAGGAACTCTCAGTCTGGGGCAAGTGATGCTCTGTATTCTTGGTGCTTGAGGGGGGTGGGCAGCAGTGGGAGGGCTTCTAGTGTCCTGGCCCCACTGCTGGACCTCCTGAGGGCACCTGGTGTTTTTGGACACTGTGTGACAGAGTGTTGGACTGGATGGGCCACTGGCCTGATCCAACATTGGCTTCACTTATATTCTTATGACTGTGGTGGCATTGCTTTGACCAGCAGCAATGGCACAGCCTTCATGTGGAGGCACCACTTCATACACAAATAGTACCATCAAAGGGCTCATGCAGAGGTCACTGGTGGTGCTGCTTATAAAACACTAATTGTCTCTGAACACCACCACCAATATTAGCTCCTGTAGAAGAAACACATCTACATGGGATGGAAAGGATATGGGTGCTCATCCCATCACTATCATCGTAGGCATCTTTGCAGATGCCCGGTGATTAGCCCTTGAAGAATCTCACTCATGTTTATAGCCATGCACAGCTATTCTGCTCCTGAATCCCAAGCATTCTCTGACAGAAATCACTTGGCATAGCAGCTGCCTTGCACAGCTCAAAGGAATGAGGAGAACCGGGGAGACAAATACCTTCTGAGTCCTGTTTTTACAATTACCAATCTACAGTAATCTCCATCTGTCCTTAAACGAAACAGTATTGTCTCTTGAGCTTTCCCTCACTCATCTCCTCTTTCATTCAGCAATCCATTTCTATCATATCCTTCTTAACTAACTTCTGGGATTCTAGCCAGGATGGGAGCAGTAGGTACACCATACCACCTGGAGCCCTGTTTCTTTTAATTTGATGCGGCAGTTTGCATTGAAGGGATGGGAGCTTGTTTTCAGGTAAGTCTCTGATTTAACACCCCCTCCCTCTTTAGCAGTGATGACTGTAAGAGTGGCCAGGAGTTAACAAGGTATAACAGCAGGAAGGGCAGATGTCTTCAGTCCAGGAGATGAATCCTTCTTGGCCAAGATGTTCAGCCTCAAAACTCCCTCAACTATGACACTGCCACAAACTGGCTGGGAAGAATCTGACCCTACCTGGTAATGCTGTGTGCATGCACCCCCCCACCGCCAGTGGCTCAAACCCTGCTAACTTATCTCTGAGTTTACAGCCTGTGAACTTTCCCTCTTTATATATAGCACTTATTTTCTCCCTGCATAATTGTATTATTTTACTTTTAAATCCCCAAAGCTGTGAATTATCCTCATGCAAACATTCTAAAGAGGCCCATTAAGTACAACTGTTGATAGAGATGAGAGATGAGACAACTGGGAACATGCACTGCTGTGCAGGGGCTTTTTTGCCACTGACAATGGGATAAAGCTTCTACACCCACAAGGCATTAAACTGAGCATGTTTTCATGCAGCAAGGGTATACAATAGCTGCACTCCCCTGCTAGAACCTCCAAACAAGCTTAAGGATTATTTGGGTTGATTGTAGCCATGTGAACTCAGCTGCCACTTGACAGCTAAACAGAAATGGTTCGGCTATTATTATCAGTATTATTAGTGTTCACTTGAACAGCATTTTTAACAGTGCCAATTCCCTTTTAATCCTTGTTTTATTCATGCTCAAAAGCAATTAGACAGAGCAGCTTGATTACTACAGTGGTCCAAATGGGGAGCTAAACTGGAGAGTGGATCTTGACTTGTATGTATGTGCTGACCAATGGTTAGCAGAAAAATGTTTATAAGTCCCACTTGGAAGTTGGTAACCCTACATTCTAGGAATTTTCCTGAACTCTATAGTTGTTGTTTTTTTTAATCACAGAGATCAGGGGAAATCCTAGAACAGTGCATGACAAAGCGGCATCTCAGTCGTTTATTACTCATAGACCAATAGGTAATAACGAAACAGGGGGAAATATATTAATATACAGACAATATGAAAAGCATACGGATACAATTTTTATGTTAAAAAGTAATGCCCCTTAAATGCCACAGACAAACAAAATTTGCAACTGCAAGAGTCACAGATTGGTATCTGCTAGTAACTTAGCTACAACCTCTTGTTTTGCAGCAGATCTCCATTTCTGAATAAACGTTGTGAGCCATTTTTCATGGGTCAAATTGTATTTATTGTGATCAATAAAAAAGTGTCAGAGGGTGGCTAAAACCACAGATTTGCAATCACAAAGCTGCTCAGAAAAGGGAATTCCTAGGAACTTGCCTGCTAGTTCCCCTAGTGGCAGGACATTTATGACAAAGTGACACCTCTCCCAGGTTCCTAATCAAAAGAGACATGGTAGCATCATGTGATGACATTTTTGCCAGTCGTCCCCCATCCACCTGCTGCTATTATGGCCAGGGCAGCCAACCCAGCCACCAAGGCCCTGTTCATAGCACAAATTCTAGGTCCTAATCCACTAGGTTCAATGTTTACTGTTTCTTAAACAGGAGGTTAATTTTTTTCAAAATCTCAGATTGCTAAATCCAGCAACATGAATGTACCAGCAGTAACACTGGGCAGCTCTCTTGATGTCACAATGTCCTCTGGACACTCATGTCACCCCCTACATCCAGTTGGCCCACGTCACCTTTATTTCCTTCCTTCAGAAGTATATTTTGGCTGCTACCTTTGAGGGGCAATGAGCTCCATCCAAGTATAAAAGAGCAGCATATTTTGGGCCTACATTGAATTGCTGTATTGCTACTCCCTGTGCAGAAGACCTATTCATTGCATTTTTCATCCTTTGTTAATATTTGTCTTTGTTAACTTTGTGCTGCCTACCGGAAGGTAGCACATAGAGATTAAATGCGGCACAAAGACAGAAAATACTCAAGGAGTATTGCTCCGAGTACACTTGTCGTTTACCCAAAACTCCTCTTTCTGTGCCAAGTGAAAACAAGCAATACACTTCCATTTGCTTTAGCTTTATCACCCTGTGGAACCACTCGATTCGCTTTTCTTGCTTTCATATTTCATCAAGTGGCATCAAATGTCGCCTCCAATAAGACAAGATGCTGCATTAAAGTACCATTATCCTTAATATTTTCCTAACAGACAATGGGACATAGACAATTGGTTTGAGCTGAAAAGCGCTGAAGTTTGTTTCCTCTTTTTTTTCCGTTTTGAATGTCAGTGATAGATCATCAGCTCAGAATCTCTCATTCAGGAGCTTTTGTGTCTGGGTTGACTAGGAGCTTTCTGAACATAGAGTCTAATCCCCACCACCACCCAAAGAGCTAGAACGAAGCACACTAAGAGCCATTTCACACATTACCAAAGCAACAAAGCAAGCGCACACTCAAGAGCAGCCACAGTTAATCCTACTTCTCTGATAAATGGACCTATAAGTGATGCATTTTCAAACATTTTTATTATTCATACTTGCACATTTTTTAAAGTGTGTGCTTATAAGACCTTATGGCCAAACTGAAGGGGTTTCTAGGAGATCCACACAATGATTTTCTCCAACAATTTTTAATGGACAACAATAACTGAGTGGGTTCCCAGCTCACACTCAGGCCAGGGAACAGGGAGATTTAACCCTTTGCAGGGCACAATTTCACCCATTAAAACCAACTTTTTCCACAAGAAAAGCACTGCTGTGTCCGCCTCATGATCCATCTAATTCCACAGCCTCTATCCCAATCTGCCTACACATTTTTTAAAAAAATGTTGCTCTCTCTCCCAGCAAGAACAAGGTTCCACCCCCTCCATTTTATCTCAACAGCAAAAGGGGCAGTTTATAGGTAGAGAGAGAAACACCCCTCTTAATATCACCCCAATATTTGAGGTGCAGGACACTGCTTGGGCCAAAATGGACAAAGATGGAGGCCAGCCAGGCATCAGCCTGGGGGAAAGGAGGAGGGACCTTCCAATGTGAGTCAGCGTGGCTGGTTGGCTAATATCCCTTCCTGGCCCTAAAGAGATGCATGACTTTAGAAAAATGAGTCCCCCAGGACCTACTGATTTACTCAGCATAACCCCACCATTGCCCTAGCCTCACTTCCCCACACCCATAACCCCTTGATTAAGTGACAATTAAGGAGAAGAAAAGAAGAAGAGATTGGATTTATACCCTGCCCTTCACTTGTAGTCTCAGAGCAGCTTACAAACTCCTTTCCCTTCCCTTCCCCATAACAGACACCCTGTGAGGTAGGTGGGGCTGAGATAACTCCTTTGAGAACTGCTCTTGAGATAACAGCTCTGAAAGAATTTGTGACTGACCCAAGGTCACACCAGCAGTGGGGAATCAAACCCGGTTCTCCAAGATTAGAGTCCGCACACTTAACCACTACACCAAACTGGCTCTCCCAATGCTTAAATCTTTTTACTTTCCTGATTGCTCTTCCCATCCTGTGGCTGTAGAGCCCTCAAGCCTTTCATACTATTTTTGTCTACTCCAGTTACGCCATTTAATCATTGTTTTCTGTCCAATGTGTCATCTTTGCCTATGGGTACATTTTGCCCTATAACTGGATCATCCTGCTGCCCCAGCAGTGTGTGTATGTGTTCCTGGATCCTCTGCACATCCCCACTTCTCTGTGGATCTACTATTTCACTTTCCAAAATGCTGGCCATTTTGCTCTTTGACTGCTGCTTCCGTGGAGCTCTTCAAGTTGGGTAATTATTGCCCTTCTCTAAAAATCTTTCCCCTTCTCCCCTGTTTTTTTTTTTCCTTAGTCAATTTTTGTGTGTGTTTCAGTTTGTGTATGCATTTTTATTTTCTTTTTTCTTTTTAAGAAAACCTTCCTGAATGAACATCTGTCTAGTTTATTTCGAGAGCTCTCTTAAAGGGAAAGCTTCTGGTATACATTGGTGGAAAATCCAAGTTAACCTGCTTTTCACTCTGTCTCCTTTGCTAATTCCCTCAACTAATTAGGAGACTGCCTATTTGGGTAAAAGAGTGACTGGGCCAAAGTCAGTATCCTTGGCATATGCAAATGAGTTATGCAAATGAGCTCCTGCACCTCTTTTTTAATGAAATTACCCCTGGGTCATCCTATATATAACAGGTCATCCTAGCTCAGTATTATCCGTTCCAAAGGTTAGTGGCTTACGAGAGCCTTGCACAGAAAACAGGGTTGCTAGGTTCCTTCTGGCAACCAGCGGGGAATGGGGGAACTTATCAATAGAAATATGAAGGCCTAGGCCACATTGCCGATATTGCGGAGGAAGTGATGCCACCATGCCAGTGACTTCCAGGCAACACATTAGTATTTGAGCAAAAACTGTATGGTATAACTGGCTCCTACCATAAAGTTTTTTGCCCAAATTCCAGAGTGTTGCCCAAAAGTTGCTAGCATGATGATGTCACTTCTTGAGCAATGTCAGCGATGTGGTCTAGGCCTCCTTCTTTTTACTGGTAAATCCTCCCATCTGCCAGCTGATCAGTGGCTGGGGAGCAGGACCTGGTGGTGGGGGATCTGGCAGAAAATATTCCCAATACCTAAGATTTTTTGGAACTGGAGATTCCGAGGACCAAACCTCGGATTTTCTGTATGCAAAACTAATGTTCTACTGCTAAGGCAAAACAAACAAACAAACAAAAAACCACACAACCCTTAACAATGAATTATTCCTGCAGAATTTCCTTACCTACACTTGCTTTGGAGTTGTCATCTACTTTCCCATGCTCAGCTTTGGATTTAGACTGATAGGGTCTCAGAAAGGCACAGCTCCCTGCAGTCTGCTGGCAGCCCCCGGTTCAGTATACAAATACAGACCTAGGTAGCTAGCAGAATCCAAACCATCCAATGAACAATACCAGAGGCCCAAAGCATGTGTTGTTTTGGCATGTTTCTCTGCACAGTGTTACAATGACAATGGACCTAAATTACTTCTAGAATTTCTTAAGTCCTGCAGTAAATTAGCATGTGGTTTGTAATAGCAATTAAGGATTGATACCACAAACACCACAAAGGGCCAAGGATAATCTAAGGGGGAAAAGGAACCAAAAAACTCAGACTATTTCTGCAACTTTATGTGTCTTTTCTTTAATTTGTTAACCTTTGTCTCTTTCTCAACAAGTGCCTGGAGAGATTGTCCACAAATAGTTTGGATTTTGTAAATGGATAAGAAAGTTTCCACTGTGTTGTGATTTTGGGTACATGGTTCGTGTGAGGAGGAGCCAGCAGGGATTCCCACTCCCAGACTGGGAGGGGGATAGGTGCCCTTACAGAAGAGTGTCAGGAGACACTGAGACAGCAATGGAGATACCAGAACTATGGCTATAGCACCCTGTGGGCAAATAACTACTGTCTGGATAGCAAAATCTAGCACTGGCAAAAGATGTAGTCATCTGCACCCACACCAGATTTTACTATGTCTTCAGTGGTTGTGCACCTGACCGGTGCAGCCACCAGGATTGTCAACCTCCAAGTGAGGCCTGGAGATCCCTCAGAATTGTAACTGACCTCCAGACTTCAGAGATCACTAACCCTGGAGAAAATGGCTGCTTTGCTGGGTAGACTCTGTGTCATTATATCCCTTTGGGGTCCCACCCTTCCCCAAACCCCACCCTGCCCAGGCTCCACCCCCCAATTTTTGGGGGACTTCACAAACTAGAGATGATGACCCTGCTTCTCCTTGATGCCCTCCAGGAAATATTGCTTCCTGCATGCCCCTCCCCCTTCAGTGGTGCTCAGTGGCAGGAATGGGAATCCTCTCAGTGCTCCAATCCATGACCCACTCTTGTCTTTCTCTGCATTTCTGTGTATATGTGAGAAAAAGACCCTTAGCACAAATGTAGTGCAATATGATTGGCTGTTTGGGGGAAATTGCTGCAAAAAAAGAAGCAGCAGCATAGAACAGAAATCTGTAGCACTGCTGGTGTAACTACCTGAAGTTTTCCAATGTGGATGTGCTTCTGGTGTTAAAGATCCCACCAGGGATCCCACAGTGAAAATAATATCATTCTCTACTAGCAAAACAAAAAACAACAATAATGGAGGATTGTAGCACAGTTCAGCGCACAATAAAATCCACCTCAAATGGCTCTGTTGGGCCCCATGCAGGGAAAGTTCCAGCCACCACACAGTGGATCTCTTATGCACACTGCAGATGTGTGCCAACAAAGACATCTATCAAAATGGCTCAACAAAAACCATTTCACAACCTACTTAGTCTTATTCCTTTATCTCCCCCTGCTAGAACCTGACTTCAAAAGGACCCTCACAGTCTCTGCTCCTAACCCAAGACAGAATACTCTGTGCTGGAAGAATCCTAGACAGATAGTTGTCAAACTTGCATGTACAACAGCATTATATTTCTGAATAATAGATGCTGAAAACAGAGGGGGGAAATAGAGGTGTTGGGCTGCTGGTTGCTATCACCACCATTCCCACTACCAGTCACTGGACTGAACTAGGCACAACATGTCAAAAGTTCCTTGTTCAACTTTTTTTTAAATGTATTGATATTTTGGCAACCATTCCAGGTCCCCACTTTTCAAGACTGAATCCATAGATTTGTTTGTACTATATATGCATGTTGTATGTTTCTTTTACATTACGTCGACAGTATTCGTCTGCATAATCTATGGCACCAGTATGTATAACAGTGCACAAGTAACACTGAAAGAGTACATGAATAATGATATGTACAATGATACTTTACAGCCAAAATCCAACACGAGGAAACAAACTGGCATGAAGGCCATGGGTTTAATTTCTGTAAGGGAGAGGTGAAATCAAAAGGGGAGCTGTTGGGTCGAAACAGCAGGGAAGAGGAGTTTGAAATAATCCATTGATCAGGCATATTTTACTTTAATCAATAATGCCAGGAAAGCAAGCAATGCATTTTTTTCCTTGTAAAATTAAGTCTAAACCCTCCTTTCCAAAGCTTTGCACAAAAACCACCTACCCCATTTCCTTTTGATGACCTTGTGTTATGGGTAGAATTTTTCATTGAATTCAGCTGTTCTGACTGAGCTGTTAATATAACCCTACCAATTGTCATTTGATCATTTTCTTCCCTTTCCTGGAGCTGGAAAGACCCCATTCCCACTTGGATTGCTTGTGCCATTTTGAGATTAAAATATTTCGTTCAATCCACATTTTTTCCACATGGTTTTCATTTCCTCTCTTCCACTCAGCGTTAAAATCTCTGGTGTAACTTCTGTCTACACATCCCTATTTTTAATCTTTTCTCTGTGGTTACATTATATAGTCCAAGGACATCTTTCTGTTTGCTTTCCCCCCCTTCCTATTATCACGTCTTTTTTTGTCTCTCTTACCTGCTGTGGCTCAAAAATAGTTCTTTGCTAGAACCAGAACACCTTTTTAGAGTGTCATGATCACTGACTGCAAGCTCTTCAGGCAAAAACAGAACAACCCATTCAGGCCCAATTGCACCACTTACCTCTATCATTCCCTCCTCCCTCCCCAACACAAACATACAAAGTGAGAAAGAGTCAGGAAGGGTGCAATTTCATGCAAACAAGTATAGCCCTGAGGACACTGTGACACAATTTAAGCCTTACTCATCCAGCAATGGCTTGTTTGGGTGAATGAGCCATATGTCAGCATAGTGGCTTAGAAATCTGAGAAACTGCCTCTTCAAGTCTTGCCTCAGCCATAAACTTACTGGGTAGCCTCTGGCAAGCAATGCTTTCTTAACTTCAGTCACCATTGCAATGATACTGTCCTAACCTGGACTATGGGACTATGGGCTATGGGAAGGATTATTGGCGATATTGTGTGTGGTTTGTTTTGAATGCTGGCAGGGCTTTATAAAGGTCTATAATTCTTATCACATGGAAATCCAGTGCAGAGAAATCAAACGGTTTATGTGTCTGTCCAAACATCCATGCAGTTCCTGACTACATCAATCGGCTATCCCATGGCATTTCAGTATAACTCTTTTGATACCTTCCTTGAGCCATTCAGTGTTTTCTGAATGAAAATCGGGGGATGGGGGAATCACAGTTACAGTTAACAATCCCACCACTGTTTCCACGAATCCTTATCCCAGGGTGAAAGAAGGGTCAATCGGTCTTTGTTTGTTAAGGCACCAAGCCAGCAAATCAGTATCATACAAAACTGATACAAAGAATTTGTTATAAAAACCATAGTCTAAAACAGGGGGATCGAACTCATTTATTATGAGGGCCGGATCTGACATAAATGAGACCTTGTTGGGCCAGACCATGTGTGCCATAAAACGTAATGCCAGGTAGCGGCGATATCAACTTTATAAAAGACACAAACACAAAGATTTTTTAAAAACTTATAATAAAAAAAAAACATGCTTAAAACATTAGCACTCTTGCAATATTTTGTTTATATCACAGTATCTGATCACTGACACCTCTTGCTCTGAATTATTGCCTCAAAATGTCTGTGTTGTTGTGAGTACACTGTTCAGGTGTGTATCTCTAAGCTGCAAACCTACTTTTGATTTATTGACATTCACCACAGAAATCTCCTACTCTGAGTTCTGAGTCTAGGACCCAGGGGAAAACATGAAATGGCTGAGCAACTGAGAGAGTCTGGCGAAGCAAGCTATGATGCAGCAGCAGCAACAGAACTGGAAGCAGGAAGTGGCCAGTTCCAGGGTGGACCTGATAGAAGCCCTCTGGGGGCTTCATCCAGCCCCTGGGCCACATGTTTGACACACCTGGTCTAAAAATTTGAGGGGTTAAATGAACTTTTCTTTGTGATTACAGTAACAAACTGCATAGAATTTAACTACAAGTTTGGTAATGGTCTGGTTATCATCTGACAATAAGTAACTGACATAGTCAAGAGTCCATCAGACCAGGCATTTCCAGCCAGTGTGGTGTAGTGGTTAAGCATGCAGACTCTAATCTGGGAGAACCGGGTTTGATTCATCACTCTTCCACTTGCACGTGCTGGATGACCTTGGACAAGCCATAGTTCCATCACAGCTGTTCTCTCAAGGACAGTTGTCTCAGAGCTCTCTCAGCCCCACCTACCTCACAGGGTATCTGTTGTGGGGAGGGGAAGGGAAAGGAGTTTGTAAGCTGCTCTGAGACTCTGAGTCAAGTGTGGGGTATAAATCCAATCCCTCCTTCTCCCCCTCCCCTTCTTTATTCAAGGTATAAGATATATTTGGCTTGAGCCAACTTGCACCATGGGCACCTGAGAAGCATATGCTCAATAGTTTCAACTTCTCCGAAATCACATTGACAAAGTCTCTGATCGAAAGATATCTTCCTGTATCTCCCCTCAAGGACAGCCAAGGGAAGGGCCGATAATCTAGCTAAGGTGAAAGCTTTTCTCATCTTGAGATCTTCTGAGTTGGAAAGGTAATTAGGAGGGAGAAGTCGGTACCTGCTTTGCTCGGACATTATATAGGTTGGGCATTTGGCTAGGTCAAGCTGTCTCTCTGTGTCCATTATTCTCTGTTTCAGCATTACCTTGGCCTGTTCCCTACCAAAGGCCAGAACTGCTTGGGGACAAAGTCCCAGAAGCTTTAGTTTCTTATGGATCACCCTCAGCCGTTTAGATTGAAAGTTATCTAGTAAGATCAAGTGTGTTAAACCCTATGGGTAAAAGTTGATGTTAAGCCAATATTTAAGTGATGCCAAGGTAACTTCAAAGAAGGGTTGTTTCCTTAAGACTCAAAACTTAGATGCACCCTTAGAATATATAAATATACTCCAAACAATTGTCTACCAAAACTTTTTTTTCAAACTTTGTAATAGTTACAAACAGGGCTTTTTTTGGTAAAAAAAAGCCCAGCAGGAACTCATTAGCATATTAGGCCACACCCCTGACAGCACAGCTCATTAACATGTTAGGCCACACCCAGTGTTCCCAGAAGTGTGGTCATCCAGCCACATCCACCTTTTGCTTCTTATTCTGTTTACCTTGTTGTCAAAACAGTTTTGTCAAAACCAATAAAAACATTATTTCCTGTCCCATCTATACAAAATCTTGCCTGAACCAATATCTTATGTCCAACAATTATTTCCATACTGGATTGGAATCAATTCCTAAAGGTTAGGTTCCCATGGAAATCAGCTTGCCTTCCTGCAGAACTAGTACGCTGAATATGATTTTTTAGGGTTGCCAACCTACAGGTGGGGTCTGGAGATCTCCTGGAATTACAACTGAGCTCCAAACTACAGAGATCAGGTCAATGGCTGCTTTGGAAAGTGGAGTCCATGTTATTATGCCTTGCTTAGGTCCCTCCTTCCCCTAAACCCCACCCTCCACTCCCAAATCTCCAGGGATTTCCTCAACCTGGAGTTGGCAACTCTAGTTCACTGGCAGAACAACTCTAGGAGCCAGTTTGGTGTAGTGGTTAAGTGTGCGTACTCTAATCTGGGAGAACCGGGTTTGATTCCCCACTCCCCCCCTTGCACCTGCTGGATGACCTTGGGCAAGCCATAGCTCTGTACCAACTGTTGTCTCAGAGCTGTCTCAGCCCCACCTACCACACAGGGTGTCTGTTGTGGGGAGAGGAAGGGAAAGGAGTTTGAAAGACGCTCTGAGACTTCCTTGGGTAGTGATTGGGTAGTGATTGGGTAAATCCAATCTCTTCTTCTAGGTTTGTGGATGCACTGGACGAGAGTAGTTTGTGGACTATTTTATTCAAGGTATAAAATTTTATTCAAGATATAAGATTTCATGTGCCACCCACACTTCTTCAGATGGAAGAAGTGTGCATGCATACAAAAGCTTATACCTTGGATGAAACTTTGGACTCCAACTTTGTTCTGCTGCTTCAGACCAACACGGCTACCCACCTGAATTATTACACAATAATATTTTTTACAAGCAATTATGTACCAGTGGAGTGGTTACCATGCAGAGTCTGTCCCACAGGTAAAATTATCCTGTGAACAGGTGGTCTTTACCACATAAAAGTATCACTACCATCACAAGATCACCAATCGTTGGAACTCCTCAGAAGTGGAAATCTCTCTTATTAGGAGGTTTAAGAACATCAGCTTTGCTGGCCCATTAAAGGCAGATGTCAGCCCAGTGGCAGGAGAAGGACAATCATCTTCTTCAGAAACTCTGCCCACTTTTTAAATTTCACAAAACAGGCAATCTCCAAAGTGCTGCTGACCATGCTCATTTTTAGTTACAACTCTGTTTCTCTGCCAATGTCTCCCAAAGTCCCCCAAGCAACAGTCAAGTGTTCTGCCAACACATACAACAATGAAGCTACTTTTTCAGATGTTTTCTCTTTCATGGCAGTTAGCACCAAACAACTTTAATACAGACTTTAGATACACATATATTTGCAAGCCATTCCCAACAAGACACAACAAACACTCAGCCTTCAAACTTTCTTTTCTTAAACAGAAGATGCCATGAGAAAACTAAAGAGTTTCTCAAAAATTAAAGATATCATCAAAACCAGCATTTCCTGGGTTCTCTGCTTTTTTACATCCCCCCTTTTCAATATTTTTTTAATAAAAACACAAAGAACAAAATGAAACAAAAAGAAAGAAAGAAAGAGGTAGGTATGTAGGTAGGTGGGGGAGGGGGAGAGAGAGAGAGAAGGAAAGAAAGAAAAGAAGGATGGATGGATGGATAGATAGATAGATAGATGAGAAAGAAAGAAAGAAAAAAGGAAGGAAAGAAGGGGAGAGAGAGAGAAAGAGAAAGAAAGGTGGGGACAGAGAGAGAAAGAAAGGTAGGTAGGTAGGTAGGTGGGGGGGGGAGAAGGAAAAGAGATGGGGGAGGTACTTACCGGAGCAGGGAGAGCAAAACGACTTGGCAAGCAAAATGCAGAGAGACCAGGCCTTTCAGTGCAAAGAGCCCAGCCCTGGTGCTTAATCTCTGGGCAGGGCTTTTTCCTTCTGGCTCTCTGCACCTAAAGGGAAAGCTCCAGACGGGGCTTTTTTCTGCCGGCTCTCTGCAGAACTTTCCCTTTAAGTGTAAACAGCTCAGGCTCAGTGTGGGGGGGGGGCAGGCTTGGACGCCAGCCGGAATGCCATTCCGGTGCGTTCTGGTTGAAAAGGAGCCCTGGTTACAAACAACTTCTTAAGAAGAAAAAGCTCATACCATCGAAAGAATTATGGAAAGGACTTGTATTGGACTTAGCCCAGACATGTTAAAGTTTTGGCATCTTCTTTCTAATTTGTGCAAGGGGTCACTGAAAACCATTGACTGTCTACAAGTGGAAACACTAGTAGAAGAGGAAGCAAACTTCTAGGTGGGGCCTGGAGAGCTCTCTGAATTACAACTGACCTCCAGATGACAGAGATCTATTTCCTTGGAGAAAACAGCTGCTTTGGAGGGTGGACTCTATGACATTATACCTTGCTGAGGTCCCTCTTTTCCTCAAACCCTGCCCCCCCAGGCTCCACCCACAAATCTCTCAGAATTTTCTAAACCAGAGCTGGCAATCCTAGCAACATAGGCTGTCTAGTGCACAAAGAACTGGTCCATGTTGAGGATATGGAAAAGAACAGTAATTATAGTATGGCTATCTGAACGCCCATCTCTGTGGTATTATAGGAGACACAGCTGCCCACATTTCACTTTCAGTACTTCTGATCCTTTTACCCAACTGATTGTGGGTTGCAGGATTGCATGCCTCTTATCAACTTACTTTCTGTTTGCCAGTGAAATTAAGCTATAGCTGCATACTAATACAATTATGCAGTCACCAATAAAAATGACAAGTACTTAACAACACATCACATAACATGGTCACTGTATATCTTTGACACTGAGCTAGTCACCTGTACCACAGGAACACTGTGTGTGCTGCAACAGTGAAATCCTGCAATAATAAATGGGTTTATGCTGGAGTGGAAGGACAGAGAATGGGGAACAAGACTGGGAGACTAACAGAGGGGACAATAGAGAACAGAGCCGAAGCCAAACTTTCAATGGTAGAATTTTGCATGTCTGTATCTCTACTGATGGCTTGTTGTATAGGAGTATATACTCTGTCTGTCTGTCTGTCTGTCTATCACTACTCTTACAGCTATTACCTTGAGCAGAAAATAAAATGATCAAAGCCTTACTTGAGATAATCTCCCTGATATTTAATTATTGCCCCTATAAATTGCCCACAAAAAGAGTAACAGAATCCTATGTATCTGGTAGTAGACATGTCACTTGAGCTCTCATTTTAGGCAGTTTCATGCATTCAATAGTCTCAACTTTATCTTGTGAACAGAGTATATACTTACGATAATGTATAACGTTGGGAGCCTAATAGGTACCTTTTGGTTTATGGGCCTGTATCTCAATCTGGTAGAAGCTCCAAGATTCTGGAGTCCTCTGGGCTGCTTTTGACAATGATCTTGGCTGCCCCATACAATTGACATGAAATCTGTGTTACTGCCACAAGCCTCACATTGGCTAAATCAAGAGACATCTGACCATTTCCATCATGTTCACCAGGGCCACAGAAATGGTACAGGCCTATTCTTGGATTTCAGGAAGCACTAGGCACAATAGTGACAAAACAGTCAAAATCATCAAAGAAAAATATGGACCTCTTTCAAGGGTACTGAGAATATGAAACGTTCCGCCTAATGACTTACAAAAAGAAAGAACAAGCACAATATATGACCCTGGGAGGTAAAATGAAATGTGCTTGGCCTAACATATGTTCTCTCAAATACTCGTACAGCCTGTACACCTTCATGTTCAACACAAACCCACCCACTGCTCTAGTGACAGCTGTTTTGAAGAAGAATGGCTAGAGGCAGGTGGTGACTTTTACATTAACAGCAACAAAAGTTACTATTTCGGTTGCCTGCTTGCCTGATAGAAGCCACTTTCTAAATTCACCTCAGGCAAATAGGGTGAAATAAGAACAGCCACTCTTTGCAGAAATCCCCCTTGGTCCAGCTCCTGCCACCTTTAGTTTAGCACTTTGGTGAACACTCTCTTTTACAAGGCTGGCCATTTGCTTAAGGCCTGAGGGCAATTTAGGTTTCAGAGATTGGTAAGAGATGGGGAACAGAGCAGCTGTACTAAGCAGAAACTGGCCCATATGGGGTTGAGTAGGCCCACATGTAATTAGAAGGGTTGTAGCTAGAAGGGTGTTTATACTTAACAGGTAGGGTTGCCAGCCTCCTGGTGGGGACTGGAGATTTCTCCAAATTACAACTGATCTCCAGGCAAAAAGAAATCAATTCCGCTGGAGAAAATGGCTGCATTGGAAGCACTCACTATGAATGTTTATACCAATGAGGTCCATCCCCTCACCAAACCCTGCCCTCCCCAGGCTCCACCCCCTAAATCTCCAGGTATTTCTCAACCCGCAACTGGCAACCCTATGAACAGGGACACCATTCTGGATTTTGGTATGTGAGGCAATTATTACACAGGAGGCGAGAACAGTTACAGCAAGGTTCAAAGGTTGGCTGTTACATATACAAAAAAATTAAACTGTTAAAAAGGCACATTCTGAGGACATTTACCGTGATTAATTTCATACCACGTTGTATTTATAATTCTTAGACTTCACTCATAGTTATAAACTATATTCATGCATGAAAACCATATCACCCATCTTTAATGAATGTACAACTGACATGTTTACCTAGCACATCAGCCCACTTCACTACTTAAAAGAGCAGTCTGTTTATAAAATTAGTGAGTTAGCCGTAGATGGAGGTGCTGCTAATCCCATGTAGTAAGAAACACTGGGAGGCTTTTGCTCCTCCTCCATAGCATTCAGGGGCCATGGTGGCTCAGTGGTTAAGATGCTGAGCTGCAGACCAGAAAGTCTGTAGTTTGGCAGTTCAAGACCCGAGTGCTGCGCGATGGAGTGAGCTCCCCTCTCTGGCCCCAGCTCCTGCCAACCCAGCAGTCTGAAAGCAGAAATTGCAAGTAGATAAATAGGTACCACTTTGGTGGGAAGGTAACAGTGTTCCATGCACCTCGGTGTTTAGTCATGCTGGCCACATGACCACGGAAACATCTTTGGACAGTGCTGGCCCTTTGGCTTGGAAACAGAGATGAGCACCGCCCCCTAGAGTCAGATTCAACCAGCTTTCAAGCAAGGGAAACCTTTATCTTTATCTTTTACATAGCATTCTTGCCAAGCAAACATTTGTGTCTAGGTTTTCACTGGATAGTAAAGAACATCAAAATTTTAAACAGATAATTTCAACATCTGAAATAAAGTATAAAGACAGTATTTAAAACAAACAAACAAACAAAGAGAAAGAAATAGTGTTCCAATAAAGTTCACATTTGACTTGTAACTGGAGGGCAGATGAAGAAGCTGCCAAAAACAGTCACAAACATTAAGGACTAAAAAAAGGAACAATGGTTAGGGGATATTTTATTTATTTATTATCGATTTGCTATTTGATTTGAACTTTATTAAATATTAAACTGCCATCATGTTCCAATCTGTTTCATTTCAAGTCACCCCAATGACCAATATGTTTTGCCAAGAAAAGGCTATCTAATTACACTCTATTATATGGAGATACGCTGCAAAAAACAGCAATATCATCTAACTATGCAGCGGGGAGGGAGGGAGGCAGGGAGGACCCCCTCGGCAGAGGTTTTCAGACTATAAGCACCAACAGGAGCTGATCCGCAGACTGAAATATTATGTGGCCATCTTGAATTCGCATTTAACGTTCTGTGCTCAAAAATAGAATCCTCCAAACAACACGGCTGTTCCACCAATCCATAGGCAGAAAAACCATCCTGCACCAAAACAGCCAGACTCCCTTGTATAACCCTTGCGAGAGCTACTTACTTCAGCTCTGTGTGTGCTGAGTGCCCCCAAGTCGCTTCTGACTTATGGTGACTTTATGAATCAACGTCCTCCAAAACATGCTGACATTAAAAGCCTTGTTCAGGCCTTGAAAACTGGGGTCCACGGCTTCCTTGACTGAGTCAGTCCAACTCATATTGGGTCTTCCTTTGTTCCTGTTGCCTTTAACTTTTCCTAGTATTATTCTCTTTGCCAGCGACTCTTGTCTTCTCACAATGTGACCAAAGTATCATAGCCTCAGTTTGGTTATTTTAACTTCTAGGGAGAGTTCAGGCTTGATTTGGTCTAGAAATTGTCTTTTTGGCAGTCCACAGTGTCCCTAAAACTCTCCTCTGACACCATATTTCAAATGAACCAACTTTCTTCCTGTTAGTTTTCTTCATTGTCCAACTTTCATACCCATAAATAATAATAGGAATATTGTGGCTAAGATGTGAGGCCAGCAAGGAAAAGCAAAATACCTGACCTGTATGGCAGACCATGCTTAGTTAGTGGACCTGGGACTGGGAACCCAGGCTTTCCATAGAGAACAGCCTAGTTTAAGCGAGACAGTGGTCCTTTCCACACTAGACCTTAAATCCTGGTTCAACCCTGTCCCCGAACTTACATTCTACACTACACTCGAGTTCACCCCTTTAATTATCTCAGGGTATTTTTTTACATTCTACGCTATACTCAAGTTCACCCCTGTAATTATCTCAGGGTATTTTTGTTTCCACATTACATGGCAATCACCTCAGTTTCACCCCACACTTGTCCCGGGATAACGGGTGCTGTTGTAACCAGGGATAAATGACAGCTTTTGTGTTGCGAGTTGAACTCTGATAAAACCGGGGATGAGATCCCAGTGCGAAAAAGGACCAGTGGCTGAATGCAAAGTCACACAAATAAGACTGCTTGCCTTGCCACACCATCACATTTCAGTCAGGCCTAACAGTCACATTGTCATTGTCCAGAGAACATTTTTATATATTTTTTAAACCAAATTTCTATACCAGCTATAATTTTAAAAAGAATGAAAGTAGTTCTCCACCCAATCAAAACAATGAGCATCCTAAGATTTTTTTTAAAAAAACCCTAAGCACTACAATTAAAAAGCCACAGTGAAACACCATAAACAATAATTGGTTTTTACAAAATCAAGAAACACAGCAGCAATGTAAAAATCAGCCCGCAAGAATTTTAGTTCTTGATTAACCTCACTCTAGTGTGAGGAGAAAGGTTCTCACAAGGAACGCTTGACCACTGGCTGATTCCACTCATAGGCTGCTGGCAAGTAGCATTCATTGAAGCCAAACATGCAAGACACTGGGGGGAACAGTGGGGGGAAGCCAACTAGGCATGTTCCACTGCATCCACCTTCATTTGTTAAAAGGCTAATTGAATCTCTCCATCACTGAAAGAATCTCAGTATTGCTTTTTGCAGCTAAATCTGTCATTGCCACAGAATGGAAAACGATAATGACGCCTACTCTTTCTCAATGGCATAAAAAGTTGTGGGAATTATTATGGCTAAACTCTCGGATAATCTTACGCATATTGACAAATGTCCTACTCAAACAAATTTCACTGCTACCTGGCTACCAATACTGGAATATCTTTCCACCCAACAAGGTATCCCCAAGATAATGGATGATCTATGGCTCTGGTAAACCCAGTTTCCTATTCTTAAGTATATAAAACTGTTACTTTCACTTCTTTCTAATGCTCTGTACTGGCAGTTATATTGCTTATGTTTCTGTGTATTTTACATTATGTAACATTCCTTCACAACTAGTCATCTTAAGTAAAGATATACTCAGTTGACTGTTGATCACCATATTTTGATGTTGTATTTGTAATGTATTGTATTTTCAATAAAATTTATTGTATACATATAAAAAAGGCTAATTGAAAAAAGAAAACATGGAGTAGGGATAGGGTTGGCAGGTCCCCTCGCCACACTGGTGGGGGATTTTTTTTGGGGGGGTGTTCTAGGATGTTGCCAATTTGATGGCATCACCTGGAAGTGATGTCATCATGTCAGCAACATCACACAGTGACACTGTGGTTTAAGGACAAAATTGTATGGTTTTAAGCCAAATTGCCCTCATACCAGAGCATCCTGCATGATGTCTCAGATGTGATGTCACTTCCATGTTGTGCCTGAATGTGGCTGTTTGGGGGTGGTGTGTCCCCCACTGGTCAGCAATGAACAAAAGCCCCCCAAAGTGGGGGAACCCCCACTGGGACCTGGCGACTGGCAACCCTAAGTGGGGAAGCTGCACATTTTAAGTTGAAATTACTGATTATATGTCTCTGTTGTTGGTAGAGTTCAGGAAATAATCCAATCCACATTCGGGAATTTGCTTTCAATGAATTTACTGCAACAGGATTATGCAAAAAGACTATAACTGAGTGCAGGCCATCAAGGCTACAGAGAGACCTTCAGAGCACAAGCACTAACACACAGCAGAGAGAGAGAAGAAACAAGAGGCAGGTTGAAGAGAAAAAAAGAAAGAGAAAAACATTAAATAAACCCAAAGCATTAGAGAATGCTCCACAGTTCCCCCTAGGGTACAAGTGAACTAAACTACTCCATCAGCCGTATTTACAGTAAATAGACTCTAAGCAGGCTGTCACTTCACCAGCATCTGTATCCTTTATGGCAGCCCCAGTCAGTATCCTCTCATAGCTGCTGAGCTATCCCAATCTGGAACAATCTACATATGCCCAATATCCTACTGCTTTGTGGAAATTATAGTTTATTCCCTATTCATAAAATTGTTGTTAAAATAGACTAATATGTGAGATGTGTCTTGGGGATTGTCTAAAATCCCAAGGCTTGCCATTTCCAAATCCCTACCATATCACTTTGTACCATGTTGCCTTCTTTTCCAATCTTGCAAATAGGTTTTATTTATTTAACTATTTATAGGCTGCCTTTCTTCTTGGCTAGGTTTGTGCATGCAGCAACCAGATACCAACTGCCATTTAACAATGCATCTAACTTTGCATCAATGATCAAGACCATTCTGTATGCTGACTGCACAGGTGCAAAAGTGGCCACAACCTGCAATCAGCTGATCTCTGGACAGACAACACTTGCATTTTCTAAATCAAAGTGTAAACACTTAAGTCACATATGTAGCTTATTTTCCAGGCACATGGCCCACCAATCAGCTGGAGGACAGTTGTTGTTGGGGGTGGGGCTTGGGGGCAGGGCTTGCCCCAATGACCAGCTGACCAGTGGCAGAAAGGAGCCTGCAAACGTGGGGGAGCCCCCACCCAGAGTGGGGAAGCTGGCAACCCTACTCCATAATGTTGGGGTGGTCACTATAAAAGCCCTGTTCCTAGTGGACACTGCTCTGGAATCCATCTGAAATTGTACTTTGAACAGTGCCTTAAGGAATAGGGAGGTTCATGGGAGAGAAGACTCCCAGAATGACTGTGAAAAGGAAGAGTGCATGTCATTTCTAGATCCCTACAGTTGTATAGAGGGCATCTGACAATTTCTATTATTTATTTGAGACTATGAGCAAAATATTCTTCCAATTTAACCTCCTCTCCCCGCCCCCACCCCCAAAATATTATGCCTCAGTAATCAAAAACTTGGAAAAACGGCTCTGCAAGCCTGATCTCGTCAGATCTCGGAAGTGAAGCGGGGCCAACCCTGACAGGTATTTGGATGGGAGACCTCTAAAGAATACCAGGGTCAGGAGGCAGAGGAAGACTATCAAGCCACTTTGCTGAACATCCTCTATGCCCCAGTAGGCGCTGCCAGAGGTCATCATGGCTTCCAGGCATGGGCACATGTAAACACACACAAATGCAAAAATACAAAATAAAAAGGAAAACAAAGAGGCAAATCACTCCACCAGTTATAAAAATTTTAAAACAGGGAACAATCATTCAACCAATCACAGGAAATTCACTGGCATATAAATAAAATAATAGTATTTTTTTTTTAAGTGGGAGGCGGCAAGAAGGAGAAGTCTTCAAAAACATTTCTCTTATATTTGCTGATTGGTGCCTAGGGAGTTTTAAATTATGTAATTTGTTCGTGCTTGAGACAGGTTTGTACTTTATAATATGGCACATAAAATCGGAAGGAGAACACTGATCTTTAAGTATCTATTTTCAGATCTGCATTCTTTATTAACAGAGCTATGCTGATGAATCCAAGCAATGAAGAAGGCAGTACTCCTGCTGTTTTTGCCATCTGGTAAACTTTGGGTACTTCTGAGTTTGAGTTTATTAATATTTATTCAGAACACAAAACTTCAATGAAAGGACTTTTGCCTTGGAAAAAATATAGCAGGTGTGTGTGAGAGATTTAGGAGAACTGGAACCAACAGTGTTGTAAAGGAGCTGGTTTTGCCTGCCCAATCTTTTAAAATTTGCCTCCTGTTTGCATGTGGGAATGTATTTATTTATATCCTACCCTTATTACATCATGCAACTCAGGGTGGGCTACATAAGATTCCCAAGAGTGAGTGGGCATAGATCTGTACAGCTTCAGCAAGGCTACTAAATCTGATGCCTGTCACGAGCTGGATGCCAATAGGACAGGAGTCAAGCAGAAGTCCGGGACAGTCCGAGGTTAAGCCGAATCAGGAATGAGTTGCCAAGTCCAAAACACTAAGCCAAAAGCAGAGTCAGTCCAAACCAGGGTCAAAGAGGGAAACTCACAAGTAGACCAGTCCAGGAAGTCAACAGAGCCGAAGTCAAACAAAGCTAGAATCACAAGCCAGAGGATCCAGAATCAAGTTAGCTATCGTGAGCTGAACAAGTGCAGAGCTTAGCCAAGAAGACTTGTTGCTAGCACAAGTTGGTAGTCTCTGTGCTGTTCCTAAATACCCAGCCACTTCCTGTGCTTGTTAGCAGCTGGCAGAGAGGTCCCGGCTCCTTCTAGAACTTAGTGATCTGCAACCACACATGCATGCCTTTTTCCTTCTTGCAGCTAAGTCTTGCCTGCATTGGGACCTTAGATGTTCCACCCGAGGAGGTGAATCAGGTGGGCTTGAGCTTAGCTGTGGCTCAGCTGCTGCTGGTGCTGGGACAAAACCCTGGGAGGTGCTTGCTTGAGCCTCATCTGGCTCAGGTGGAGGCTCCTCTGGAGCTGGGAGCTGATCCTCTACCTCACTTAGTTCCGCAGGAGGCAGATCCTCAGAGGTACTCATGACAATGCCCTCCAACCATAAAACAGGGTTGCTGGTATGCTTGTCCTGCAGCCATCAGATGGTTACTTTATAAAGGAAGTAGAGTGGGGTGGTAGAATCAGGGATGGGCACAAACCGATCCACAAAGCAAAATTTGTCACAGATTTTGCCCTGTTCATGGTTTGCAAATTAACTTCATCGCAAATTCCTATGAACTTTTAAAGCAGTTTTAGGCAGTTTGTGGATAGAGCAGAAATTAGGTGTCCCTTTAAACCCCTCTTTTCCATTCTCTATGAAAGCCACAAAAACAGCTCCCCACCACTCAGCTGTTTTTCTGGCTTCCTGTAAACTCTGATTAAAGGGACTGTGGCCCCTTTCAATGGGGTATGCAAGGTCAGAAACCTGTTTAGTTCACACATGAACCTCCTGGTTTGATTTGGTTTCGGCCACGAACCAACATGAACCACATTTTCCAGTTGTGCTCATCCCAGGTAGAATATTGACGTGGGAAATGAACTATATCACTTCAGACTGCATCTGGGGGTACCATTTTTTTATGTTCCCTCACATTTAAAAACAAACAAACAAAGTTTGGTCAGATAAACCTGTGTGGAAATGACCGCTCTCCATCATACATGGCAACAGAACCATTACCCATTTTCTCCCGTTTGACATGTCTAATACATTCCTGGCACATTTATACTTGCACTTACCTTACTGTTCTTTTGACGCAAAGGTCTTGAATAGATTGAGAGCCAACCCTCTTACAGGCAATCACCACAGCTAAATAGTTCCTGAGATATTTGAAAGGGGGAGGAACTTGTTACCAAGTGAGCAAACTAAAATCTTCACTCTTATAAATGTAGTTCGATGGGTTTATAAAAAGTACAACTATTATGGATTGCTATCACTGCAAATCTCTCTCTCTTGTTCCCTTCTACAAGAAAGTGTTATCAATGAATCATTTTTTTGGGGGGGGGACGCATACAGCTAATTAAGCTACTGTGTATCAAAGCCATTTATAAATCAAGGTAGTGTCTCATTATAGGCTATCATCTGTGCACAAGCAAATGGAACAACCTTGCTCAGGGTCACACAGTGCCCTGGCCACAGGCAACCCAGCAGGCCTTGAGAGGAGGCTCAGATGAAGTAGACCAGACCGTAGGCATTGTGCCTGTGGCACATCTCAAATTGACATTTTACTTTGTGTAGCTTCCACAGACAGCTGTGCAAGTTTTGCAGATTTTGAGACAGTTAAACCTTGAGGGTAGCTATTTTAATGGGAAAGTACTTTGTATGTATGTTTTACCAAGATTGCTCTCCTGAAATAGGAAAGTCAAAACGACTTGTGATAACAATGATGGAAAGATGCTGAAAACTGTAATTAGAGTAGCTTTCAGGAAATCCCACCCCCAAAACACAAGAAAGTGTCCAAAAAAACCAACAACCAAACCCTAAACTATGATTGCATTTCCCACTCTGCAAATTTGTTGCAGTGATGTACCATCAGGAAACCTGAAAGTGTCCATGCGGAAGATGGATCTTTGACAATGTAGATACATCCCCATGTCAAGTGGGAAGCCAACTGCACAGAATGTAAAGCTCACATCAGCCTCAGCATACTTTCCATGGACTTATATGGAGGACACAACCCGATAGAAGCATTCTCCCAAAGTATGCTAAATTTGGAAGTTCCTGTTCAGGAATAAAACAAGGAATTCCAACAGAACCTAAAGAATATTTTCCACAATTTGCAGTGTTTCTTGGTATGTGTGTATGTCCTTAATAGTGATCATTTGTGATCACACTGTCTGATTCCCACATTTAACTGGAAAACAGTCATCTGTAGATACTTGGCAAACAGGGAATCCAATCTATATCTATTCTGCCGAACAAAACTTCAAGTATTTGTACATGGGTAGGCAGACAGACCACATACATGTGTATTCTTTTTAAAGGTAGCTTGTAAACTGAGACTAATTTTGGGTGCACTGCAGAACTCAAACTTGGAAGGGGCCATGGCTCAGTGGCAGGGCATCTGCTTGGCATTTAGTAGCTCCCAGGTTCGATCTTCAGCATTTCCAGTTAAAAGGACCAGGCAGTAGGTGATGTGAAAGACCTCAGCATGAGATTCTGGAGAGCCACTGCCAGCCTGAGTGGACAATACTGAAGGGCCAATGGTCTGATTCAGTGTAAGGCAGCTTCATGTGTTCATATGTGTTCTGTAGTTTAGACAAGAATTCTCTGAGTGCCTGTACTTCAGAGTCCAAAACTGAGATCATCTGGACTCACAGAAGCAATCCAGGCACCTACAGAACCCTCTTTAAGAGCTAAGATGAAGTCTCAGACCTGTTAGGACTGGTCATTGGAAATGTTCTGGAGTAGGATTCAGTGCAATGAACAGCCTAAGGAGAAAAAACACACACTCTGACAATGAAATTGGATATAACTGGATTTCAAAGTAATCCCTACAAAAGTTACATTCATCTGAAAATTATCAGAAGTTCAGACTGCGGCATTTGTACAATAGTCCAGAATTGTCCTATTCCTGGGAATCAGCTAATACCAGAAAGTTACTTTTTGCCTCTGTCCACTATAAAGCTCCCACTCCTTCCGCATTCCCGCAGTCTGGGCAACTTCTTGCTAAGGGATGACACCGGGCCATCCTTCAACACTGCCTATCTGTCTCCCTGTATATGTTTTGCCTGCCTTAGTCTCCCAGCCTTTGTACCTGTACACTTGATAGGTTATGATTTTTCTCTTAAATGTCACAACAGATTTTTCCTCTTTTGGTGAAGAGGCTACCTAAGACAACATTATCTGTCTTAGAGATTCAGACATACCTTACAAAGAGATTATGGCCAGGAAGCATTGGAATAAATGATTAAAAGGTAACGAACGAAAATGAGCAGAAGGGTGGCAGCCATAATATACCAATGGAGAATCTGCCGAGGAAAGATGGATTTCAGAGAACTGTATGCAGGACATTTCATACCACAAAGCCATTGCTTTCAGGCTTTCCATTTACTACAGTTTTGCTGTCATGGCTAAATGGTAAATTGACACCAGAATGGTCCCTTTTTATTGCTGAAATTTATCATAACATAACTATTATGGGAGAGAGTTCCAAAATGATGCTGTCAGCACAATGTTGTTTTTGCACAGTAGACAAACTTGGTTAAAAAAATAAATAAATCAGAATTGGGAAACTGCATCCAAGTTCCTGCAAGTAGCCCAAAAAGCAACAATAAACTGTGTGGTGGTTGCGAGGGGCGGCAGAACATATAACAGTAAAATACAGTTTTTGGTGAGCGATCGCGATGGTGTTTTGTCAGTTTTCTTTGCAATAAATAATAATAAAAAAAACTTTAGCTATTACTTTACACATTTTTAAAAGCACAAGTGTTTCAGTATGTTCTTAAAACTTGGGTCAATCTTGCATTACTTCTAAAATATCCAAAAGCCTGCATTGCAAATATTCTATGGCAGAGATGCCATCGTGGACAGAACTTCCATGCCTTTCAAGAAAGGAAGTTCTCATATTCAGCTGCCAGCCATCAAGGCCTGGTTGCCACATGGTTACAGCATATCTGATGAACACATTAACAGATTTTGTCACATGCCATTAGGTGTGAGCAGACAACAGTAGATAAGAAAGCCCCACCCAGCGTTATGTCTGTGATGGCTCATTGACATATGTATCTCATTTCAGAGGGTAGCCATGTTGGTCTGCTGTAGAACCTTTAGGTTAGACTCCAGTAGAACCTTAGACCAACAAGACTGGGGGGGAATAAGCTTTTGAGAGTCAAAGCTCTGTAAGCTTTGGCTCTCGAAAGCTGATCCCCATACAGTCTTGTTGGTCTTTAAGGTGCTAAAGGACTTAATCTAGCTGACATGTGTAGGTAATAGTTTGATGCTACAGACATTAAATGAAGTATGTGCATGCTGAACCAGTCCAAAGTGTGCAGTCCTGTGTAGAGAAAGCAAGTCACGTATGTGAACCAGGCCTAAGTCCTTACGCAATGATCTCATCTAGGGGCAATGCATCACACTCGGGCAAACTCCCCTTTTCAGTGTCTTAACTGAGCAAACAGCAACTCACCCTACACATTCATGTTTTCCCAGTCCATTAAATATAATGAATAAACTACAATGTTCACTTGCACAAATACCATTATAACTAACTGGAATCGTGCATCTGTTACGGTCCATCATAAGGACCCATAAAGCACCCAAGGAGTCAGGCGGAATACCATTCTTTTATGGTTGTATATTATGTTTAGTCCCATCACCACCTAAGCATTTTGCAGAGTCCAAACAACACCTTAGTGAGAAGTCAAAAGTGCTGAGATTTTAGACTGCTCATAGTTGCGAGGCAAAAAGTGGCTGTGGTCCAAGTAATTTGCTTTAACTCAATTGTGGCTCAGGATGCTTCCCCCCCCTTAAATGCACTTTAATAGTTGGCATTAAAATGCACACTCACAAAGAAGCCTTTGCCAGCATTCTCTTCACCTAAGGATGCCTGATTTTATGAGGACAGAAAAGCAAAGTTAAAGCAGCCCTTTTCCATTACCCTTACCATTTATATTTTATTTATAACCCTCACATGATATACTTTTCAGGCCCAGCAAGACACTGGTTCAAGTGTATTATACTTTCCATTTAACTGCAAGCTTTCCAAGCTTCTCTGGGGATGCAGTATCCAATATTTCTATTAAAAGAGAGCATATAGAGCAGAGTTGGGGCTCCCAGAGGGAAACAGGATGTAGTTAGCACAGATTGCTGTACCAGAGTCTAGGCAGTGGAGAAGAGAGTGGCTTTTAAATATCATCAGGCTGCAGACAAGGAGGAAGAAAGTTAAGGATATAGAGGCCCTCAGACCAATGAGAATAATGTGTGAATGTTATCAGAATGCCCGGAATAAGAAATATTACACTGTATACAGTCTGATAAAAGTTCCAGTTGCAATGAGGGGAGGGGGGAAGACGTCCACGTTGCTCAGTGCTAGGGTTAATAACAAAGAGTTCCAAATGCATATGCCATTGTCCCAGATAATTCTTGTCAGGATGAAAGATCTAGTTTGTCTTTAGCAATAAGGATCCAAAAATCCCGAAGAATTAATCCCTCTGACCTTTCTGGTAACCCAGTCTAGGAGACCGTATCTTTAGGAATTTAGGAATTTATATTCCCCCTTCACAGGCCTTCAAGTCAGCTAACCATCCCCTCATTCATCGTGACTCAAAACATATGAATGCCTTCAACTTGCTCTGGAAAGGGCCAGGGCCAGTCTTGCATCCTGCAGGAAGGAGACCCACAGTTCAGAAGCTCCTTTTAATGGATCCCAGCTAGGGTTGCCAACATCCAAGTGGTGGCTGGAGAGCTCCTGCTATTACAGCTGATCTCCAGGCTACAGAGGTCAGCTCACTTGCAGGAAATGGCTACTTTGGAGAGTGGATTCTGTGGCATTGTACCCCACTGAAGTCCTTCCCCCTCCCCAAAGCCCATTCTCCTTAGATTCCACCCCCCAAATATCCAGGTATTTCCACCTTAGAGCTGGCAACCCTATTCCCAGCCAATGTTGCCTCAGCTAGAGTCACACAGAAAGATACAATTTACTGACCCCAAGGCTCAGACAGATTCATACAGGTGTGGGAGATGCTTTAGGTATGCTTATTCCAAGTCATTTAGGGGCTTTAAAGGAAAACCACCGTCTTGAACTGAGCCTGTGAACAAACTTGGAAGTCAGCGAAACTGATGTAGTACTGATTTTATATCTTCAGTTTGGTGAACCCTGGACTGGACTTCTACAGCTACATTTTGTACCAAATAGAAGTTTCTGAACTATATTAAAGGGTAGTCTACCGGTACATTTTAAAAACTGTTATTTCATCACATGAGCAATGCAGGAGATGTCTTGTGCCTTATCAATCCAATCATTTCAAGCCTCAAGTTTTTGGGGGCTGGAGAGAGAGAGGGAGGGAAAACAACAACACAGCACTGGCAGGAGGCATGTGACAAAGTGGCTCACAAAAGTGTATGACACAACAGATTAGTTGATCTTTTAGGTGCTACAAGATTTTTTTTTGTTATTATAACGATGGCTGCTCTTCTGTTTTATGTGTGTGTGTGTGTGTGTGTGTGTGTGTGTAGAGAGAGGGGGGGAGGGAGGGAGGGAGGGAGAGAGAGCGCCTGCACAAGTTCTGAATCATTAGCTTTTGAAGCTTTACAGGGTACACTGTGTAGGCACAACTCACATCCATGAAGCTAGGAGAACACCTCCCCCCCAATGTGTGTGTGTGTGCGTGTGTGTGTCTGTGTGTGTGTGTATGTATCTATATAAAAACTGTGTGGGCAGAAAATCTATATTTCATTAGATATGTTTTAAAGCTCTCATTAAATCATATTTTATGAATGCTTTTAGTTAATATTTAATTCCTCAGAAAGTCATATATATTTCAAAGTTTGACTTTATGGTGAAAAGCATGGTGCTCATGTGGACTTCTCCAAGGATTCTCAGCAAATGGTGCCCCATATTAAACGTATATTTGCAAATCAAACCCCCAAAGTTTTGGGGAGTGGAACCTTGGCAGGGAGGTTTTGGGGAGGGAAAGGACCTCAGCAGGATATAATGCCAGAGTCTACCTTCCAATGCAACCATTTTCTCTGGGGAAAGTGATCTGTATCGTTTGAAAGATCAGGAGTCTTTCCAAGAGATCTCCAAGTCCCCCCTGGAGGTTGGGAACCTGAACTTTTAAAGGTATTGTGATTATCTGTATGCACATACTAGGGGTGTTGTCAGCTTTCATGGCAACTCCGGTATGATACAAATGGAGAAATTTGGCACAAAATTGCTTCCCCTGACACACTAACAAAATTCACTACAAACATAGCCATGAAAACTGACTTTTTTATCAACTGCACATAAATGGTATATAACATAAAAATGACATGAAACACCATACAAGAGACAAATGAAAGCAGAAAATCCCGCCCCTGCCCCCCCAAAAAAGTGTGATGAAAACTGACTTCCTGACTATGCAGAAAAGTTAATGGAAATAGGAAAAAAAATACATGTACACATATCCCTGGAACATGTACATTTGATTCAAAATGGTAGTAGGAAAAAGCACAAACAATGGCTCCAGGAATGCTATAGCCCTGGGAACCCTAAGCTTCAAACACTATGTGGCAAGGGCCCACCAAATGAATTCCCTGAACTTGACCCACTACACTATCCTATTTTATGTGGCCATTACTCTATGTTGTTTGCCATTGTTACAAAAGAAGTCAGATATCCAGACTGTGACAGTATAATACTTCCCTCTCCCTTTATTGCTAGTTTGGTCTACATTTTGCAGAAGGAAGAAAGAAATTTTCTCCCTGGCACAAAATATCAAACAGAATTCTCACTTTCTAAGCTTATTATACTATATGTCTAAAATCTGTAAAAAAAAAAAAAGTTCTCTCATTTGGCCAGGAGGCCAAAGATTTTTTTTTTTCCGGGGGGGGGGGGGGGAGGCTGCAATTTTTCCACGCCTCCAAGGCTACAAAGAATGAGCAACTCAGCATAAAAGTTCTCCATCAAGAGGCCCAACAAATGAGGCAGTCATCGGCTACCTCACTTGAAAGAGTTGCACAGTCTTCTGTAGTGGATAGGAATGGGCACAAACCAGCTCATGAACTAAAATTTGTGATTAATTTTGGCTGGTTTGTGGTTCACAAATTGAAGTTTGTGGCAGGTCAACTGGCACAAACTTTAAAGCAGTTAGTGGAGGCTTGTGCTGGTTGGTGAATGGATACATTTCCAGACAGACAGTCTCCCCCGAAACAAAATGTTTACCAAACTCCAAAGCATGCGGGCGGGGGGGGATTCTTCAGCCGTGGAAACACTGTTGTCAATTTCAAACTGGTCATGTCAGTTTCAAGAGGGTTTCATCAACCCCTTTCCTTGCCTGCCTTTCTGGCATAGACCTTGCAAAATCACACCCCCTTTGCTTGGATCACACCTCCTTTGCTTGGATCTGTGACTCTGTGCTTTGAGATCAGTCCTTTTAAGCTTGCAATGCCAGTAGCACTGGGTCTTGCTGGACTTGCAAAAATGCCCCCCTAGTTTGGAATGTGACTGAGCCAAATTGGGACCGTGTACTGCTGGATACTAATACATTGCACTGGTTCTGCTGGGCTTCCAACCTCCCCTTGGTTGGATAGTGATTCTGCACTTGATAGCAGTCCTGGTGAGCTGACATTGCCACACTGGCACTGGGTTCTGTTGGGCACTCTGTGATTGCACTGGTACTGCTAGGCTTGCAAAAATGCCCCCTCCAGTTTTTACTAAAGAGATTCCCCTGGTTTGCACTGCCACAGTATCAATGGTTCTGCTGGGCACATTGTACTGATTCTGCTGGGCTTTCAAAAATATGCCCCACCTTCCGTTTCTACTGCAGAGATTCTCTGGGACTTTGATTCTGTTTTGCTGAGCTTCTATTGACCTTGATTTTTTTGCCCACCCCCCCGCCATTGGAAACAATGAAGAAAGGGGCACCTTCTTTGGGGGGGCATAACTCAGACCCTGTAAATCCAAGCCCCATCACACTTGGAGGGCAGGTAGAGGAGTGTCACACCGAGATCCTCTGTGAGTTTAGTGTTCCTAGCTTGCACAGGTTCTGTTCTATACCCTCCTGAACCTGTGCCTGTCAAAATGACCACTTATCAGCTGTCATTTTCCCATAAAGCACTTTCTTGGTTACCTTCTTTAGGGGACCATAACTCGGACCCCGTAAATCCACTCGTCACCAAACTTGAAGAGCAGGTGGAGAAGAGTCAGTCAAAGATGCCCCACAAATTTGTTATCTCTAGAATGTCAGGGGGTAGGGCATTGTACCGCACCACAAAACTCACAAACTGAACCAGTTTGTTCGGCTCTTAAGAGTTTGTGACAGTTTGTGGTCTGTGAACAGGGCATGGCACAAACCATGAATCAAATCAAACTACATTTCCCTGGTTTGTGCCCATTCCTAGCCTGGATTTCTCTCACCAATAACTCAATGCAGGCAACTACAATAACCCCAAATTCCTTTCTTTCCTCAAACTCATAATTTCTCTTTTCTTTTCTCAAAAGTTTTCATGAGTTCCTCTTCCATTGGGATGTGTAGACCGACACCCCTAAAAGATATTATCTAGTCTTACTGAATTGACTTGAACTTTCCTTGATCTTTTCCTTTAGGTGAATCAAGGTGACAACTTAGAAATCTATAGGACTTCCCCTCCTGCTACTTTCAAAGGAGGGGACACTCATGTACCCCTCATGTGGCTTTTGATGCCAACCACAACTGCTTTTGCTTTGCTTTTGCATTTAGTACAGCTACAGTAGGAGGATCCAGTTGGTAGCCCCTGTTGCCATTGCCTTTTTGAGCAGCAGCGGGAGAAAATAATAATAATAACAACAACAGCAGCAGCAGCAGCAGCAGCAACAACAACAATGTCAGTGCTGTGTGCAACACAGCATTAGTTCCAGGAAATGTCAGTTTTGTCAGTTAACTCTACAAATCTCTGGAAGCTCTATGGTTTTACCATAAAATATCCTGTGATTCCTAGAGTTACCAGTTATCACTTCCAAGTTTTCTCTAGAAGTAATGTCATGGTATGCATCAGGGCCCTTTTTTAGCAGGAACTCCTTTGCATATTAGGTGACACACCCCTAATGTAGCCAATCCTCCAAGAGCTTACAGAGCACTTCTTACAGGGGTTACTGTAAGCTCTTGGAGGACTGGCTACATTAGGGGTGTGTCACCTAACATGCAAAGGAGTTCTTGCTAGAAAAAGAGCCCTGGTATGCATCATGTCGCAATCTCCTGTGTCCCTACCCTCAGAGGTCCCGCTGGTTGCCAAACATGGCTATGCAGGTTTACTCTGGGCCGTGAACTTAGACTGGAGTATTTTGCATAGAATTGCATTGTTAAATCTGCTAACACCTTTTGCCAAACCATATTAAGATGCTTTTAAATGAAGAGTGGAGACTTTATATCAATCCCTGAAAGACCTCCCTCCCTCCCGCTTAGCATTAAGCCAAGGGGGGGGGGGGAGTTCTGCTGTACTCAAAAGCTAACTCTCTACTTTGCAGTTTTTCTGTTGTTCCTCAGGAAAGGTATTAGCAGGGTTGCATAATGGTCAGACAAGGGACAGAGTGACACAGGTTTAAATCCACACTCAGTCAGGAATGACCTTGTGTTATTTACTCCATCTATGCTCTACGCCTGACTGACTTCACAGGATTGTTGTGAGGATAAGCTGGGTGAAATAAAATATGGTAGATGGAATTTGCCTGGGGAGGACTGGGTTTACACTCTCACATAGTGCTTACTGCATGGGCTCACTCTCTCTTAGCTTGACGTATTTCACAGGAGTTTGGGGAGTTTGGGGAGCACAAAGGGTGGCAGGGAAAACCACATACACCCCTTTGATATCGTATACAAGACAAGATAATATGTAGTAGATAACCCCATTAGTGCTTTTGAATTTTGTCTTATAGTCTTTCCAAGAATCTTTGAATTTGTCTTTAAATGTTGGGGTGGCCTGACTCAAATGACGTATTAAGGGTTGAAGGGCAACAAGTTCTCACTGATTATATTTATTATTATATCTGTATGGACCTACATGTGGCTGCCGTGGCTCAAGTGGTTAAGACGCTGAACTGCAGACCGGTAGTTCAGCAGTTCGAGACCTGAGTGCTGCATGATGGAGTGAGCTCCCGTCTCTGGTCCCAGCTCATACCAACCTAGCAGTTTGAAAGCAAGAAATTGCAAGTAGATAAATAGGTACCACTTTGGTGGGAAGGTGACAGCGTTCTGTGCACCTTGGCGTCTAGTCGTGCCAGCCACATGATCACAGACACGTCTTCGGACAGCACTGGCTCTTTGGCTTGAAAACAGAGATGAGAACCGCATCCGTAGAGTCGTATTCAACTGGCTTTTGAGCAAGGGAAACCTTTACCTTTACTATGGACCTACATAATTCTTTTTTAAAGAAACCTTGGACACTAAGATATCTTATGCCCAGTTAGATGGGACTCATAGAGAAGGTGTTCATGTTGAGCGACTCATCCTTGGTCACTGGTATACTCATTCTTGCATTTCCCTGCAATAGAGCACTGTGGATTTTTTCCTCCCTCACACCAGCATGTATTTCTTCCTAATCCCTGTACAAAAAGTACATTTTGTTCTCAGAAATTTATTCACCACCTGGCATCTGACCATTTTGTGCTACCCCAAAAATAAAGGGGAGAAAAAGAGAAAAAAAAAATCAATGTATTTTGATATGGCAGATTCATCACCCCATATTCGGTTTGCACAAAATTCTATTTCGAGGCCATTTAATATACTTTGAGTTTTGCTTTTCAGTACATGTGCTGTTTGGGAAAGGGTTTTAAAAAAAAGAAAAAAAGATGCAAGCTATTCTTTGTACAACGGCATTCACAGGTTTTTAAGCTAGGCATACAGAGAGTTAAATCACAAAGTAAAAGAAACAAACAAACAAAAAAGATCGCGAAGTTTTCTCTTTTTCCCCATAGAAATTATGCACCTAATTGTTTGAACAGCTGAGAAACTACCAGCAAGAAATTGCACAGACCAGCAAGTAGTTGTCTGGCATGGGTTAGCAATAAAATCAAATTTACAACCACTGACGTGCCCAAGTCTTGACACAAGAATTACTTTTTATCAAAAACTCTGCATTCTCTCCCAGTTGTCTGAAGCCAAGTCGTTCGAGGGATGGCACCCAGAGAAAATGAAAAATAAACTCCAGGGAGAATAAGTCACAACGTCAACATTGCCATGAAGCATCACAAAAGAAACAATGGAAGATGGAATAGCTGCTGTTCAGAGTAAAGGGGTGCAAAACAACCTGTACCAATCAGAAAAGTAGTAGGATGCAGTAAAATATAAATATTTGCAGACATAGATCCAGTTTGTGCATACTTCCAAGATGGAGAGATGCATGAAAGAGGAGCAGATGGGTTCCCTTCTCTGCACCAAGCAGACATCACCATATGGAACACAGGCACTGTATATGGAGGCTCAATTTGCAGACCCACCCACTTTGTGTGGAAAGAATCAAGCAGTTGCACAGGGGCCTCCAGAGGAAAGAGTCTTACGGGTTACTTAGACCAACCCCTACCTAATCGAGGCAGGATTCTAAGCCAGAAATGGTTGGGCTTTGTCTTTAGGCTTGTCAGGGTGGGTTTAGCAAACTGGTGAGAGGGCTGGGGTCAGGGACATAGGGTGTGTGACATTCAAGGGCGTAGACTTTCTAATTTTTTTTGGGGGGGGGCTGGGGCTGGGCCAGAGACATTACAGGCCATTGTCTCCAGGGGAGGCTCAGCATGTTCTGAAAAAGTTCGGGGGGGGGGGGCTTCAGCTCCCCAGCCCCCCTGAAGTTGACACCTATGGTGACATTGGCTTTGTTGCCATGTCAGTTCCGGGGAAAACCCAGAAATTATGTAGGGTATCTCTAGGAATTGCTGGAAACTCTATGGTCAAACCATGGAGTGTGCAATATTGGCTGCATTTCTGCATCACTTCTAGGTTTTCCCCAGAAGAGACATAGTGACACAGCCAACATCACCATTTTTATTTTTTTCCCTCCCACAACTGCTTCAAGTGGGAGGCCTTGTCAGCCCTAGCTTGAGGACTCTCACCACGGGGGTAGGCACCCCTCCCTGATGAAGGTTCCATTGTCAAATGGTTTTCCCCATTAGAAAGCTTCACCTAATGTTCCCACGAAAGCTACCATCCTGTAACTTACGCACTGTAACTTCAATTTAAGCTTGCCCTCTAAAGCAGCAGAGAACAAGCCTTGGCCTTATTCCATATGACAGCCCCTGAGGTATCTGACGACTGAGATCATGCCTTCTCTACTCATCAGTTTGTCTATGTAGTAGAAGGATAAAGGGATGTCTGCTCTTCCGACATGCAACTGGTACATGACCCGAAAGTATTTCTGAATCAGGGCATATTCTCAAATACTTCAGTGATGGGGAAAATGAAAAGAAATGGCAAAAGAATACCTCTGTTATTTGAAATGTAGTCAGCTCCAGTGAATAAGACATAGACACATCTTTTCAGAATTCAGTTAAAGATGATCCCTCATTTAATTTTTGCTTTTCCCTAAATCAGCCCTATGATTCTTTATTGTTATGGTGTTCTCTGTTTTGCTGTATCCCATTTTCCCTGTAATTTTTTCCCAATATTGTATGTCAGTAAATCTGCATTACTCATTATTTAAAATATTGCATTATATTGTACTTATATAAGTATAACACTATATTACACACGTGTATAATGTCTGTAATATATTAAACATATTGCTTATGCATAGTGTATGCATACACTGCATACAAAACACACAGCAATTTGAATAAATTTACAAAATCAACAACAAAAAGCTGAAAACTGAAATCTCTGACAGAAATATAAATGATATAAAACTGAACAAAATAGGGAACATTCATGTACCCCCATGTTCAGCCCAAGAACAAGCAGTTTTGACAGAACCAGGATGAAATTGAATGGTGGTGGTAAAAAGTCAAGTTGTAGCCAAATTATGGCAAACAGCCCCATAGAGTTTTCAAGGTAAGAGACAAGCATAGCAACCCTGGACTTCCTTGGTGGTCTCCCATCCAAGTACTAATGAGGACCAATCCTGTTAAGCTTCCAAGATCTGATGAGATTGAGATAGCCTGGGCCATCCAGGTCAGGTCAGGTTTAACAGAGAATTAAAATAGTGAGATCTGGGAAGAACATAGTCAATCAAAAGATCCCCCAATGGATATTTAATGCCAAGGTCAACCCACAAAAAAGTACTGAGGAGCAAGCCAGCCGGGAGCAGAAGAAGTCATTTACACTAGACGCAAGCGGAGGGTGACACTCCACCAAGATCAAGTCAGGAGATATTTTTGGTACTTGGGCACAGCTACAGAAAACAGCTGCAATATTCTGAGGTCTTGGTGATGGGAAGTTATGTATTTATTTGGGATAAGTATGCTTTGATTAAATTCAGATCAACTCCTGCAGCCATTAAGCGGTTGTTACGATGCCATTTCAGCGACAGTGAAATCCACTAAATGCCTGGACACAAGGTTAATATGAATAATCGGAAACATATGTTCTGCAAACAGTTCCTGTTGTCAGTGGAGCAGAACGGGTGTCTCTGGTTTGCTTCTGCAGCTATTTCTCCAGTGCAGGCTAATGACCACATTATTCTGGATCTTCCTTAAAAGGAAAAAAAAATCACACTTCAGCCATACCTTGTTTCCCAGATGGCAGATAACTGACTGATGATCGCTAAAACTTGAGGGGCACCTTCCCTCACCACGACCCTGGACCTGGACAATGAATAGCTGGGAATTTAAAGTCTCCTCATGCCGCATCCCTTCCCTGATACACAAACAACTATCTGCACTCCTTTCATTAGGTGTGGAAACATGGCAAGGAGTCATAGTATCTCATGCCAGTTGCATCTGCACAGTATCCAGTGGTGAAAGCAGGTATAGTTAGATACAAGTCTAACCATAAGACTTGGTGGTGGTGCAGCATTATAACCACATATATAGGGGCGGGGGGGGAATGACCAAACTATTTTTCTTCCTCTGATTGATAGGACAAGCAAATACCAATTTAAAACTTCTTGAAATACTAGGACTTTGGCTTCTTTGGACCAAACCTTGCAGGAGGGGTAGCAGCTGGATCTTCTTGCTCTTGGCTAAATCTATCAATATTGGTAGAAATTTAAATAGACAGACAGACATGAGATTCATCACACCCCTAGCCACTTCCGCTCCGTCTACTAAGCTCCCCCTGTTCTTTCCAGCTTAAACCCAAATGTAACCTTTAGTCCGACAGCCAAAGTGGCAAGAGCACAGAGCCCTTCCTAAGCACCCTAAGCAATCCCTTTAATTTCCACAAAGTCTGATCTACCCATATGTCTTTCAAGACACAGTTGGGGGGAGATGGTAATCAAAATTCTAAATCATTCAAGGACTGTCAGCATCAATTAGAATATCAGCTCCCCAAGATAGGGGCAAGAGACTTGCAAGATGTGTGCTGTTGTTTTTTAATGTATAGATTTAATTCCTCTTTCATTTTAGAAAGAATTATTTATGAACATATATTAATGACTTCAGCAAATAGGACGATGTTTGCAACATTCTGCAGTCTCAGCAACATGGTTCATTGACATCAGTTTCCAAACACACCAGTCGTCGGGCCTCCACATTTCGGTAGCCTATCAAGCCAAAACAGCCACAGCCTTGCTGCTCTGGTTTTCTATTTGCAGAGACTTGTGAAACTATGGAAGCACTATTTAGTGTGAAATCCTGCTGGGAGGGCTGCAAACTCTGGGCTTGGAAATTCCTGGAGATTTGGGAGGGTGGAGCCTGGAGAGAGCAGGGTTTGGGGAAGGGAGGGACCTTAGCGGGGTATAATGCCATAAAGTCCACCCTCCAAAGCTGACCTTTGTAGTCTGGAGATCTCCAGGCCCCTCCTGGAGGCTGGCAACCCTACCTGATGCCTACCTAATGTGGCACAATCCATTCTATCACCTGCTTCTACTGCTTATGGGGATCCAGCCTCAATTCAGGACTAGATTAACCTTTTGATCAACCTGTCAGGGCTCATTGCTTGCTCTTAATTGTCATTTATCTGCTGTCGCCCATGGTTTTATCTGTTAAAAATATGTACTTGATTGATAGATGCTAGGGTTGCCAGGTCTGGGTTGGAAAATGCCTGGAGCCTTTGGGGGTGGATATGGGAGAGGGAGGGGTTGGCGGAGGGGAGGAGACTCAGCATGGCACAATGCCATAGAGTCCACCTTCAAAGCAGCCATTTTATCCAGGGGAGCTGATCTCTGTCAGCTGGAGATCAGTTGTAAAAGCGGGAGATCTCCAGACCTCACCTGGAGGCTGGCAACCCTAATAGATGCTGTGGCACTGGGGCACAATTGGAGCTTCCTGTATTCAGGGGAGTGGGCAGTAGAAGGAGGGACTGGCACCAGCAGACCCATTGGGTGGGTCTAGCCAAAGGGCCATCACCTGGGCTGATGCTGGCTATTGGGCACAGGAGCTGCCTTATGAGAAGAAGGCATTCCTCTGGGTTGGAGGAGGAAAGAAAGATGCCAACTCGGGCTCCCCCTCCAGCTCCCTGGTGGAAGGCAGTTACTGGGTATCAACTTAAGCATGGTCACAGTGAGGAGTTGGAGGGAGGAGGCAGACTTTCGGAACTGAAGTGTCAAGAGGCAGTAGGTGGTCTCATGGGTGCGCAGGCCGGGAACAGGGAATGGAGAAACTACCCCTGTGCAGGACCAAGATTGTAAGTTGGACTGTTAATAAAACTTGTTCAAGTATAGCCTGGCCTTTCCAGTGTTTGTTGCTTTGAAGGAATGGAGGGCCATTTTCTTGCCAGCCTGCTGAAACCCTCTGCTCTGGCAGGCACTACACCCCGAGCTGGTCCCGAATGAGAAATGGCAGCTACATTCGCCTAAGGGCCAGAAAGCAAGACTCCCCCCGCCCCCTTTAGCATGGACAACGAATGTCCCCATCTAAAGAAGTCTGGCTGGCTGCGTGCTGCAGCATTCTGAGCTGAGTTGGGTTTATTAAAGGCTTTAAACATTTATAAACCTCCAGAGACACAGGGATTTAATGGATGGCATTTAATGCTAAATCAGTGGAGTAAAGAGAAGAGGTTCCTTCTTCTGGGGGCCTTATGGGATTAGTGCTGAGGTTCCTTTATCACACAGCTTCTTAATTGTAGTGCATCTCAAAATGATTAGATCTATTGTTAGCAACAGGCATTTGTCAGGGCCGGTGACCCAGTGATGAATAGGAATTTCTCCTCGATTCCTTTGGAGGCGAAAGCCTGGAGTCACAACTGAGCCAGAGACCCCAATTATTAAGTGATTAATGAAATTGTAATTGCCACCCTTTTGTTTCACGTTCATCACCTGGTACAGTATTAATCATCACGAGTGCTGCAAAAAAAAAAAAAGGAAGAAAAAAAGAAAGAAAATATTTCCCCACTGAAGGACCCTAGATGGATAGACAGAGGGAGAAAGTGGAATTAGGGGGGGGGGGGGAGGGACACTGCAGGGTGGAGCAGACTCCCAAGTCATTGAAAGGCAAAATAACCGTGTGTTAGCTTCACCCGAAGGACAACACTTGCAACAGGCTGAGCTGCCAGGTGGTGAAAACCACAGGCTCTCTCATGTTATTGCTACTGAGAAAAATGGACTTTTCCCCAACCATTTAAAATACAGAACACATTCCCACATAATGGCTCTATGCAGTGTTTAAGGGGTGGGTCTATTGATAGGGACTTTTTAAAAAACTTGCACGAGGATTACATGCATAGCCTGAGATCATTTATTTTAACTCTAGTGACAGAGGCCTGTTTTGGAAATTGAGTAGTACAGAAGCTCAGGAGGAGGGGGGGAGGGGAAGACTTTGGATCCAACCTCTTGGAGCAGTGGTGAAGGTTGTCAGCTCCAGGTTGAGAAATGCCTGGAGATTTTAAAGAAGAAGAAGACAAAGAAGAAAAGGAGGAGGAGGAGGAGGAGGAGATTGGATTTATACCCTGCTCTTCACTTGGAGTCTCAGGGTGGCTTACAAACTCCTTTCCCTTCCCCTCCCCACAACAGACACACTGTGAGGTAGGTGGGACTGAGAGAGCTCTTTCAAGAACTGCTCTTTCAAGAACAGGTCTGACAGAACTATGTGTTGAAGGACGGACTCTGGCATTACATCCCACTGAGGTCCCTACCTTCCCCAAACCTCACCCTCCCCAGGCTCCACCCCCAAAATCTCCAGGAACTTCCCAGCCTGCAGTTGGCCACCCTGGGTCTCATGTCTTTACTCAGGATACGGGGACATGACTTTCTCCTAGCCTAAAAATGTAGAGCAAAATACCTGACAGGACTGCAGTTGCCCAAATATTGGCAGCCATTTGGTGTAGTGGTTTGGTGTAGTGGTTAAGTGTGCGGACTTTAACCTGGGAGAACTGGGTTTGATTCCTCACTACTCCACATGCAGCTACTGGATTGCCTTGGGCAAGCCATAGTTCTCTTAAGAACAGCTCTCAAAAGATCTCTCTCAGCCCCACCTACTTCACAGGGTGTCTGTTGTTGGGAGCGGAAGGGAAAGGAGTTTGTAAGCCGTTCTGAGATTCCGAATAAATGGTGGGGTATAAATCCAATCTCTTCTTCTTCTCTCTTAAAGGTAGCCCACAAGTAATAACCAGTTTGGTGTAGTGGTTAAGTACACAGACTCTAATCTGGGAGAACCGGGTTTGATTCCCCACTCCTCCACTTGCACCTGGCTGGATGACCTTGGGCAAGCCATAGCTCTGTACCAGCTGTTCCCTCAAGGACAACTGTCTCAGAGCTCTCTCAGCTCCACTTACCTCACAGGGTGTCTGTTGTGGGGAGGGGAAGGGAAAGGAGTTTGTAAGCTGCTCTGAGACTCCAAGTGAGTGAAGGGCAGGGTATAAATCCAATCTCTTCTTCTCTTCTCTCTTAAAGGTAGTCCACAAGTAATAACCCAAGTCAAAAGAGGGGGAAATATTAACCATTATTATGTAAACTGAATATTAATCAAAACTGTATAACTTTCACAATGGCTTCATGTCTTAATTCTGAGGTGAAGGGGAAACAGACAGTTAGCGGTACACTGAGGGGGAGAGAGAATAATTGGATCTAGGCTTCCCCTCTACTATGGGAAATTCCTGGAGATTTCAGGGCAGCCCTTGGAAAAGGAAAGGTTTGGGGAATTGAGGGAGAGCAATGGGATACGATGCAATAGAGTCTACTTCCAAAACTACCATTTCCTTCAGGGGAACTGACCTCTGTAGTCTACAGACCAGTTTTAATTCCAAGAGAGCTCCAGGCCCCACCTGGAGGTTGGCAACATTAATCTGAACTCAGACTTAAGTAAAACTTCATAACTTGTGCTCTCAGTAAAACGTTTCAGGGGCATACTGTATTCAATTAAAATAATAAAACAAAGCATATATTAGTAGTTGCATAAAAATACAGAAAAAAATAAAAGCATGAAAAAAACAAAAAAAACCCTTAGCTATCAAATCAGCAACACTGTACTCAGTCTCAACAGAAAAAATGGTCAGAGCAGAACACATACTGCCATATGTGATTAATTACCCACAGCTTTTAAAATCTCCTTCCCTCTCAGAAACTTGAAGCGGTATTTTAGTCTTAGTGAATTCCCATCAAAGTGAGGACAGGAATCTGAGTTCCCCGTATCCAATCCAAAGGTTGTAGCCACTCTACCCACAGCTCTACCCACAACTGTCACATCTTCTAGACCTTTGGAAGTGGTCAGGACTCAGCGGTAGAACACATTGTTCCCCCACACAAAAAAGTCTCAAGTTCAGTCCCCGGCATCTTCATTTACAAGGACATCAGGTGTTATGAACAATCTCTTCGAGACCTTACAGAGCTCTTCCTTGACAGAGTAACAGCACTATTGTCCCACTGCTCTGAAGAAGACAGTTTCACAGATCCACAGTTTCTCAAGAACAGTATATCCATTACCTGGGCAACAGATAAGGCCACCATCTTTGTTCACTTACATCAAACCATAATGTAAGCACTCCTTAATTCCCTTCATGCTTAATGTAATATATTAAGATATTCTGCTCTGTGTGTACATGTTGACCTTTAAAGACAAGTTTACACATTTGAAGTATACTTCTGAGTCATCTGTTGTAAGCTTCACAGAATTCTGAGTCATACTCAACTGCGAAAGAAATCTGCAACGAAGTGAGAATCAGAAAAGTAGAATCAACGACGAGAGAACCAGGAATAACAACTAAGGATAGCCTGTTTTCCTCCAGAAAATGCCTGAAAAGAGCTCTAAACTTAGAGACGAACTCATTAATGGCAGTGAGATGAATATCTTGGAAATGCAGTTGTTTAAACATTCTGAATGGAGAGAGAGATCATCACCAGGAAATACCAGGATACCGTTTAGGCACATCTTGAAATATATACAAATCTGTTCCATTTGTTGAAACCCAATGGAAATGACAATTCATACTGAAATAATTATTTTTAAAAAGTAGTAGTGAGGAATAAATGTAATGCTGACGTTAGTATCCAATGACGGGACCTTCACCTGGATTAAGAGAGGAGAAAAATTTCAAGGTGGTAATGTTTGCTGTTTCCACCTGGGGGGGGCAACAACAACAACAGCTCCAACAAAAAGAAATGTCCAAGTGCGAAGGTCTAAATCAAGATGAGGTTTATTACTGAGTCACATCCATAGTATAGAAAGTACACACATAATGAGTAAATCAATACACAAAGTATCAAACACGCATTCAGTACTCAACAATTCAATATACAAAATACCATACAAGAGCTCGACATTTAACAACGACAAATGAGGGGCATTGATTTCTCAGGAGGGTTCTTCTCCATTTATGAACAATGTTCAGCAGATGATCCTGTAGGGGGAAAAATGTGGACATAGATCAAAGTATATTGTTTATTTGTTGGAGAGCTCAACAACTGTATATTTGTGCACTGAACTGTGGAGTACTAAGTGCTTGATTGACACTTTGTTTTAGTCTGCATATCGGGCAGGTAATAGGAATGCGAAACCACATTGTGTGCTTCGGCTTTATAAAGGTTTTTTTTTTTTTTTTTAATTGTTGGTTTTGATTTAACAACAGGCCCTTCCAACGAAGGCCTTATGTTCAATTCTGCCCCGAGTCTCTTTCAGACTTCAACTGAGACAGGATACACCCCCAAAAGGAAAAGAGACAAAACACTGAAGTGCCAGGAAACAGGATCAAAATCAAAGACCAAATACATCTCAGAAAAGTCACCTCAAGGAGATTCTTCATCAGGGCTCCGTTGGGGCCGGGGCGCGCCGGAGCGCTGCTCCGGGAGAGAGGAGGGCGGGGACTTAACAAAGCCCCGCCCCCCGCTCACTCTTCCCGGCAGGCCGCCGCCGCCCCGCCGCCACCACCCCAGGAGAAGCCCCGGGAGTGTGAAGCTCCGGGGAGACGCTCCGGGGAGTCTGTGGGGGCGTCCCCGGTCTCTCCCCAGCCGCCCTCTCCCCGCTCGAGCAGCTTTCCTGCTGGCGGAGCGAGGGGTTCCTGAGGTGGCTCGCCACAGGAGAATCCCTCGGCGAGGGTCCTCCGCTTCCCGGCTGCGGTGCTTCCTGCCTCGGACTCTCCTCGGCTGCCTCTCGCCGTGGCTTGGAGCATGTACCCCCTTTTTGGCGGGAAGGGCACCCCCTCCCCTCAGGGCTGGCCAAAGGGCACGGCAGACGAAGACGGGGCGACCCCTTCGGGGACCGACCTCCCGCCAGCGGGAGACCCAAGGAAAGACGTGCCTGCGCTTTCACACCGAGTCGTGGAGGCTGCTCGTGCCGCCGCCGCTCTGCTCGCTGCGGCTACTTTGCACTTGCCCGACTGCATCCTGCTGCTGCTGTTCCTGGGGGAAAGTGTCCCCCCCCCACACGGCTGGGTGAGTGGCGGCTGGGAGGGGAGGGGAGGGGAGAGGAGGGGGCCGGCTGCGCCCCTCCAGCCTGAGCTCTTCGCGCGTCCCGGAGCTGCCAGTGCGCTGCTTCACACACACCCCAGTTGCTCCGCAATTGCAGCGCTCGTCTGGAGGTGCAGGCTGGACACCCCCCCCCCCCCCGTTACACTGAGCACAGAAATTTTTGATCTGAACTTAAAGGGAGCAGAAGAGGTGTTTCCAGGGCTCGATTTCAGCAGGAACGCTGTTCCGGCTGGCCTCCGAGCCTGCCCCGCCCCCTCCCTGCCCGACCTGAGCTTTTTATACTTGAAGGGAAAGTTCCTGCAGAGAGCCAGCAGGAATGGGCTCCACCGGGTGCTTTCCCTTTAAGAACAAAAAAAGCCAGCAGGAGAAAGCCCCGCCCAAAGATTAAGCACAGGGGCTAGGCTTTCTGCATTTGGCTTGCCGACGACGTTGCGTGGCTTTCCCTGCACCAGTAAGTTCTCTGTTCTCTTTTCCCTCTCTCTCCCCCTCTCTCTGCCCCCCCCACTTTCTTTCTGTCTTTCTTTCTGTCTTTCTGTCTCTGCCCCCCCACTTTTCTTTCTTTCTTTCTGTCTTTCTTTCTTTCTCTCTCTGCCCCCCCTTTAAAAAAAATTGAAAAGGGGGGTGGATGTAAAAAAGCAGAGAGCCCAGGAAATGCTGGTTTTGACAATATCTTTAATTTTTGAGACTCTCTTTAGTTTTCTCATGGCATCTTCTGCTTAAGAAAAGTAACTTTGAAGCCTGAGTTCAGTAGTGTCTTGTTGGGAATGGCTTGCAAATATATGTGTGTTTAAAGTCTGTATTAAAGTGGTTTGGTGCTTACTGCCATGTAAGAGAAAACATCTGAAAAAGTAGCTTCATTGTTGTGTGTGTTGAATAGAAACCAGAATAGAAACCACGCACTTAACCACTACACCAAACTGGCTCCTAGCGTTGTTCTGCCAGTGAACTAGGGTTGCCAACTCCAGGTTGAGGAAATCCCTGGAGATTTGGGAGTGGAGGGTGCAGTTTAGGGGAAGGAGGGACCTAAGCAAGGCATAATGCCATGGACTCTACTTTCCAAAGCAGCCATTGACCTGTAGTTTGGAGCTCAGTTGTAATTCCAGGAGATCACCAGACCCCACCTGTAGGTTGGCAACCCTAAAAAATCATATTCAGCGTACTAGTTCTGCAGGAAGGCAACCTGATTTTCATGGGAACCTAACCCTTAGGAATTGATTCCAATCCAGTGTGGGAATAATTGTTGGACATAAGATATTGGTTCAGGCAAGGTTTTGTATAGATGGGACAGAAAATAATGTTTTTATTGGTTTTGTCAAAACTATTTTGACAACAAGGTAAACAGAATAAGAAGCAAAAGGTGGATGTGGCTGGATGACCACACTTCTGGGAACACTGGGTGTGTCCTAATATGTTAATGAGCTGTGCTGTCAGGGGTGTGGCATAATATGCTAATGAGTTCCTGCTGGGCTTTTTCTACAAGAAGAGCCCTGGGTGTTTCTATGGGAGAAATATATCCATCAAGTTGGATGGATATAATGAGCTCCAGCCATTAGCTGCATGCAGGTTTGTTCCCTCAAACTTTGGGGGATTCCACCATCACACTAAGTTTTGGCAGCTAATTTAATCTGCTGTTGTTTCCTCTGTGCCAGTCCATCATTCACTATATCCCAGCTACCTGGGATTCACTTCTAAATCCACTTCATTGCAGCATCACAGCCTATGTAAAGCCCTCCTTCTGTCCCTTCCCCCCTCCCTTTTTTGGTGTGTCAGTATGACAGACTTGGACATGATTGCTATTAGATGTCATAAGTGCTTAGAACATTTCACACCTTATTTGAAAAAAAGAAGCAGCAGCAAGTTCTGTGTTAAAGCTGCCGCTGTGGCTGGAAACTCCCTGCTGTGTTTATTTAAGCCTTTGCTTCCCCCGGGAGGGCCAAGTCCTGTGCGCAAAGTTCCCCTTTCGAGCGCAGCAATGCCTGGGTGGCACTCTTGGAGGGCGGTTCTGCAAGGGACTCCTGGGAAGAAACGAGGGAGGCCTTCCTAGGAACGCCATTGGAGGACGGACGGGGGCAGCCGGCAAGCGGGGCCGCTCTCGGGTTTGGAAGCCCAGACGGGGGTCGCTCCATGCAAACGGGTTTTGGTGGGGGGGTTTTGGGCAGGGGGGAGGGCTGCGACCCAACCCAACCCAGGTCGAGGAAGGGAGGCGCAGGTGAAAAGCCACCCCTCCACAGTGCAACGCTGTTTGAATTGGAGGCAGCCTGGAGCAGGACTCTGAAGAGCCTGAGAAAAGATTCAGTGCATGGGGCGTAGTGGTCAGAGGGTGGGACTAGTTCCCCTGGGAGACCTGGGTTCAAATTCCAGCTCAAGCTGTGGAAGCTTGCTGGGTGACCTTGGGCCAGTCACAGGCTTTCAAGCTAACCTAACCCACCTCATAGGCTTGTTGTGAGGATAAAATGAGAATGAGGTTTGTGTCCCCACTCGAGGAGAAAGGTGGGGCATAAGTGAAGTAAATTAACAGAGAGAAATGCCCAGAATAAAGAAATTCATGGGGAAAAACTGAGGAGGCCTATGAATTATGCTAAAGGTCCTCTAGACAGCAGGGAAACCCAAGTGTTTGTTTAACCTCTGGAGGAGACCTTGTCCCCCCCCACCCCAGTCTCCATTTGTAGTTCTTTAGCTGGAGTGATAATTGGATTGGCTGATGCACAGTGGCCTCTATTCTCCTGAAAGGCAAGCAAATCATAGAGTTGGAAGGGACCTTCAGGGTCATCTTGTCCAACCCCCTACATGGAGGGGCCCAAGATGGTGGAGCTGGGCTTCTCTGGTCTGGGAGTATAATTCTCGCCTCAGATAATTGGGGGGGACCAAAACAGGGTCTCTGAGGATGGCCAGAGTGAGTGGGGAGGTTTGTCTGGCGGGGGTGTGATCCTTTGGGTCTATGAGTCCCAAACTGTAGGACAGGGCTTTAAAGGTCAAGACCAACTCCCTAACACACTTCTGGTGATGTCAGGGGGTGTGGCCTTCTGACACACTTCCAGTGATGTCAGGGGGTGTGGCCTTTTGACACACTTCCGGTGATGTCAGGGGGTGTGGCATATGCTAATGATTTATGCTAATGAGCTCCTGCAGCTCTTTTTCTACGAAAGGACCCCTGTTCTTCATTGTGGTACATCCATTTTGCTCAGTGGTAAAGACAGAAGGAACACCGAACTCTTGAAAGCAGAGATAATGCTGTTGTAACAAATGACTCATCCAGTGTAAGTTTAAATGAAATACTGACTCACAAACTAGACTTTTCTAAGGGCTGCCAAGCCCCCAGTGGGGGTGAGGGATTCCCTGCTCCCAGGTCCTGTTGCCCACTGCTGCTTGGAGAGGCAGCAGGGCAATTATTTCTTTAAATAAATGCAGCCTTGTGTATTACCAGAAGTCCCTACCAAAACTGATAATGGGTAGCTCTAGGAATTGCTGGAACCTCTATGGTAAAATCTGGTAACTCCTAGAGCTACCCTTTGTGACTTCCAATAAGAACTTCTGGTAAGTAAATGAGGCTGCATTTTTGGGGGGGGAGGGGCTTCTGTGACACTGCCCCCATACTGGTTGCCAGGCACTGTCTGCCAGCCCTATTTTACTAACATGCTAACATCATGGCAATTTAAATCAAGCTGTGGTTTGGAGCAGATCTAAGTAATAAATCCTGATATGCACATAAACCTTAGTTTGTCTGTTCCTCGCCTTCTTCCCATAGTGCTGGCCAGGCAGCAGAAAGGGTTGGTGCTACTCAGCAAACCACAGGGAATTCTGATTTCTTTTTTTTTTAAAAAAACCCTCATTGGTATAAATTGTGGTAAAGAAGAAGAAGGAGAAGAGATTGGATTTATACCCTGTCCTTCACTCAGAGTAGATTGCAAACCCCTTTCCCTTCCTCTGGTGTAGTGGTTCCGAGTCTGGTGTAGTGGTTAAGTGCGCGGACTCCAATCTGGGAGAACCGGGTTTGATTCCCCACGCCTCCACTTGCACCTGCTGGATGACCTTGGGCAAGCCATAGCTCTGCACCAGCTGTTCCCTCAAGGACAGCTTGGGAAAGAGTTCTCTCAGCCCCACCTACCTCACAGGGTGTCTGTTGTGGGGAGGGGAAGGGAAAGGAGTTTGTAAGCCGCTCTGAGACTCTTAAGTGAGTGAAGGGCGGGATATAAATCCAATCTCTTCTCTTCTCTTCTCTCCCCACAGGTAAGTGGGGCTGAGAGAGGTCTTTGAGAACTGCCCTTTCAAGGACACTTCTTGTCAAAACTACGGCTTGCCCAAGGTCATCCATCCAGGTGCAAGTGGAGAATCAAGCCCGGTTCTCCCAGATTAGGGTCCACATACTTAACCACTACACCAAACTAGTCAGGGCTTTTTTTTTTCTGGGGGAATGCACCAGAAAAGAGTTCTGGAACCTCTTCAACAAAATTCCTTTTTTAAATGTTTAAAAGTTTGTGAGTTTTTAGCATATGAATTGAAAACTTCATTTCCCTCTTGAGAGATCTGGCATCTCTTAAAAAAAAAGGCCCTGCCAGTGATGAACTCGGGTGTGTAATCTCAGTTTCTTGACAACTAACAAACCCGGTTTTTTGAGGCTGCCCACACAGTTCAGCATAACTAACCAGGGTTTGATCAAACCATGCCATAGAAACCGACTGTTTCTTATACCGTGTGAATACAATCAAAGTCACTCCGGCACAATCTGCAAAACAAGCAACAAATGATTAAAAAATCTGGGCTCTGGAAATAAACAGTATTTCGATGTGTCTTGCGGCACACTGCAATGGAGAGATAATTTGGTGGTTTTGTCAGCTCACCTTGAAAAAACAAACAAGCAATGTACCATGAAGTCACAGCAATCTTAAAAAGACAGTTTGCGATTCCTAAAGCGTTCCAAGCTTGTTGCTTTTGCTTTCCATTTATAGGTATTTGTGGGTTGTTCTTACCTCATGGTACATTTTGCTTCCCCCCTCCTCTATGCCTGCCCCCCATAGTGATTAACAGACAGTATGTCCTCTGCTGAAAAACATTATGTGCCAGCATTCTTCCTGGGAAAAAAAAGTGACAATAACAACTCTTCTGCATCTGAGGGGGAAAAATGTAGATGTCCCATGAGTGCTATGGAGACATTAAATAATAATAAAATGGCTATGTGCTCCCCCGCCCCATAGCTTTAAAAGTCAGTCAGTGAGAAAAGTGAGATTTAAGAGGTCAGAGTTAAAATCAAGAGCAAAGACAAACAAATTGAGGTGCCATCTGCAAACTAAAATAACCAGTTTTGTTTTTAAATCCAAACTTACTACTGCGGAGACAAAAACAGGTAGGTGGTTTATGGGACCGAAAGCAAAAATCTGCCTTGTGCTCCTTAACAGGTGGTTTGAAAGCACCTTTACTCAGCTTGCACTACGCTTGTTCATATGTTTAAAGAAGCTCTGCCTTGTGCCATTCAGGAATAGGAAGTGCTTACCACAAAAGGGTGAGCAGTATGACCCCAAGGAACAACAGACATACCATTTGGCTTGCTGTACAGGAGAGTAAAAACAGAAAGGTTGGAAGAAGGTGATCTTTTTCTTATAAAGAACTGGCTTTCAAAGTAACCTTCTGGAGAATCCTGGATTTCCTCAGAAGCTTTTTGGTCTTCCCTCAGTAAGAACACAAATTAAGCCCCTTCCCTGAAAAACAGCTTGCCCACCAATCATAGGGTTGCCAGACCCCCCTGGTGGGAGTGGGGGTCCTCCACTGCCAAGCCCTGCCCCCAGCCACCGATTAGTTGGCTGGCGGAGGGGAATTACTAGGAAAAAGGGGAAGGCCTAGGCCTCATTGCCAGTGTCACACAGGAAGTGATATAATCATACCAGCAATGTCTGGGTGACACTCTAGTATTTGGGAAGAAACTCTGTGGCAGAAGCTGATTTTACCATGGAGTCATTGCCCAAATACCAGAGTGTTGCCCAGATGTCACTGGCATTATGATATCACTTCCTATGTGACACTAGCGATGAGGCCTAAGCCTTTCTCATTCTCCTTGAAAATCCCCCCATCCCACTCTTAATCTTCCCTACCATTCTGCAGCCTACTACATATGTGCTAAGGGATGTACACTGCATTCCTGTGGGGTTATGATGTCCAATAGATAGGGTTGCCAGGCCTTGCTTGGAAAACACCTGGGGACTTTGGGGGTGGAGCCAGGAGAGGGTGGGGTTTGGGGAGGGGAGGGGACTCAGCATGGTACAATGCCATAGAGTCCACCCTTCAAGGCAGCCATTTTCTCCAGGGGAGCTGATCTCTGTCAGCTGGGGATCAGTTGTAAAAGCGGGAGATCCCCAGGCCCCACCTGGAGGCTGGCAGCCCTACCAATAGATCTGGCTAGAACTCCACCTGAACTGGCTACACCAATCAGTGACCATAACAACTCTCAATGTGTGTGTGGAGGACAGAGATCACAACAATGAAATCAGAGTTTCAGCCCCCACATAAAAACACATCAAATGTTTTGGCCTGGTTCCTAATGGGCTCGACTCAGCACTATTCATACTTTTGATCTATTTTATTTATATTTATTTATTTTATTTTTCACATTTATATCCCGCCCTCCCCGCAAGCGGGCTCAGGGCGGCTTACATGGGCCAGTGGCCTGATTACTACATTGACCTATAAAATCAGTTAAAACATTACAATAAATATCATTAAAACATATAAATAGTCATAAAAGCTTCCATAATACAGCATCCGATGGCAACCAAGTGGCAGGTCTGGGCCCCGCCCCCTCGGCCATAGCCGAGGTCGTGTTGGACCAGGGTACATCATGGTGGTTATGATGTCAGGTGGTATCCCCAATATCATCGGTGGATATGGAATGCTTTCAGTGGCAGAGGTGATCATGGCTACCAGCAATCCTAGAAATGGTGGCTTTTATTGAGGAACAAATAGGAGCATCAAGTTTTAAAATCCCGGGGGGGGGGGGCTCTTGTGTGTGTGTGAAGCCATGTCCCCACTGCCTCCGCCTCTCCCCCCGCCTGGCCACTCTTGCCTCCTTCCCTCTCCCTCCCTCCCTCCATCCATCCGGGGGCCATCTGGGCAAATGCCCAGCATGATGGTGTCACCCGGAAGTGACACCATCACACTGGGGACATTGCCAGGGTGACGCTCTGGTAATAGCCCTGAAACTCTATGGTGCCATCATGCTGAGCATTTGCCCAGATGGCCCCTGGATGGATGGAGGGAGGAAGGGAGGGAGAGAGAAGGAGGCAGGAGTGGCCAGACAGGGGGGAGAGGCAGAGGCGGCGGCGGGCAGGCCTAGGAAGGGTCCAGGGAGGTGCGGCGGGGAGCGCTCCGTTTTGCTGGGGGGGGGCTCAGTTCCCCCCGAGAAATTTCGGGGGTGGCCCGAGCCCTCGAGCCTTCCCATAGTTGATGCCTATGGGAACAAGGAACTGGAAACTGCAGTTCCTGGTCTCACTGTTGAGAATATAAGCTCTCAAGCATGCTCTGAAGCATCTGTTACCAGGGGAAAGGTGGAAACCTCCATCCCCATCTCTTTGAGCAAGAAAAGTTACAGAGAAAAAAAAAATGAAAACAATGAAAATGGAGGCTGGTGACAGCAGAGAGTTTGTGGGGACATCCCATATGTCTGGCCTCTCTGAGCTTTCTTGGAGAACTCTCAGAAAGCCACCGAGTTTCTCAGCATTTCTGAGAAAACTTAGAGAGACTGAACAAATATGACCTGAACCATGGGGAAGAAAATCCATCACTATTCAGTATCTTCCACAATGCTCAGCGGTTCCTTGGCAGATGCAAAAGCAGACCAGTCAATGTAGAAAGAGTTCCCTGAAGGTAGAAAGATGAAATCCACTTTTGCAGAGTAACATTATTAGGAAAATGAATTTGATATTGTTATAATGGAAATACAAGCTCCAAAACCATGAGAGAAGGGCCTAATGCTCACTAATTTATCATAATCCAAAACTGTGGTCTCCCAGGGAAAAAAGAAATATCTTACACAGCAAATGGTGATGTAACTCACCATTCAGCATGAGCTGGAAGGGGCTAAATTGTGTTACCAAAGTAAATAAATAACCACAATGAATGATGAAAGAGAAGTAATAAAGTGCTATAGGGTTCTATTACACTGTTCAGACAGACATTTGTTCATTTAACGAATGAGATAAAGGCTAGCATGATCTCTCCGGCTGTCTGGAAATTCAGTAATATGCTAAGTAACAAAGTGATATGTAATTAAGTTACAACGGTTAAAATAGGCTGGGTGGAATTGACGGCCTTCATTTCACCTGAAAGAGCCTCATACAGTGACAGATCCAAGATGCCGGGATCCTGCAGAAAAAAAGGGATCATCTCTACGCATCCCTTTATCTTGGATAAGACTTGCTCTCTGTAAAATTACTTTACTATTTCTCATGGTCAGGGGTCTCCAGAAATGTTGAACTGCCAACCATTTCACTTCATAGCTAAGTTCATTTGATGGTACTAATTCAACGGGTTTCTTTATAACAGAGGTAGTCATAGAACCACTGTCATGATTACACAGATGCATGTGTCTCCCCACATTGGTGTGCTGATTTATAGCTCAGTAGTGCCTTGGAATCTCAGCTGTGTTGAAACCTTGGTGGTAGAGAGCACATGGTTTTTCAGGTAGTCTGCACTTGTGATGAGTCTCAAAATCAATTCTCTTATATTTGAAATCACCAACTTCATTCAGATATCACCATTCAAATGGGGGTGGGGGGGAAGGAAAGAAATTATGGGCAGATTCATTTTGTGGGTAGATTCATTTCAGAAAGTAGAAAAAGAAGCTCAAAACACAGTATTCCCTTCATATAGAACAGCTCAAGGGAAACATTGATTTCCTGAATATTAGAACTGCATGTTATTAAAGTGTCATGCATTTGTACTATTCTTACTCAGGGGGGAGATGGAAGAGGCTGGCATTTATCAACTGGCCTACATAATGCAAGTATGTATTACTGTATGGGGGAAATGACCTACTTTGTGCCTCAAAGAGAAGCCCTCAAACTGACAAGTGGAAATTATGTTACCTCGTGGCAAACTTTTTTGACAGAAAAGAAGGTGCGGTGGATAGATCAGTGTCTTCAGCAGCAGCAGCAAACTGGACTTCTCTTCATCTGAAGATACTAGTTTCTTGAGAGTTTTGTGGATATGATGAACCAAGCCACGATGCAATGTGAACACTGCTCAGACACAAGGAACTTGTAAAACTACTTTGCTTCGAATCAGATCTTTGGTCAACCTAGATTATTATTCCGTCTGGCACCATCTCTCCAGCCAAGGTCTTTCTCATAGGGTTTCCAGGTCCATTGGGCCAGTTGGCAGAGGATGGAGAGGGAAGAGGAGGAATGGAGAGGGAAGAATCTGGAAATAAATGTGTCATGCCTATGTCACCCAAAAGTGACGCAAGCACGTTGGGGGTGATGCACTGGTTTATGGGCAAAACTTCTATGGTGGAATTATCTACCATAGAGGTTTTGCCCACAAACCAGAGTGTCACCCCCCCAATGTCCCTGACATGCCTACATCACTTCCAGGTGATGCCACATTTATTTCCAGCTTCTTGCCTGTTTGGAGAGGTAACCCCTATCCTCCACTAGCCAGCTGGCCAGTGGTAGAGAAGAGTGCCTGAAACTGTGGAACCCCTACCCCCACTGGGGGGAGGAAAGGTCTGGCATCACTGCTTTGCCAGTATATGCTACCCAAGTTCTTTTTAACTGGAGGTGCCCCAGATCAATCATAGGACCTTCTGCATTCAAAGCATGGCTCTACTACTGTGCTATAGATGGAAGAGAGCCCTTTCTTTTAAGTATTACTATACTCTGACACACATTTTCAACTCCTAAAAACAGCTACAGATAAGGATCTTCCCATTTAAGAAAGGCAGGGTCCATCAGCAAAAGAAGTAGAAGGCAAGATCAAAAGATCTGACTAGGCCCATGGCCAGGATATACCTTTCCTATTATATAAAGCCATTTTCAAGATTCCAAGGGGCAAGATTCCATGGGGCGCCAAAATCAGTTTGCTGGACGGACTGCCACTCAAAAGGGGGTCCCTGGCTACTGGCTGCATTCTCTCCCTGCTTTGCCTCAGTCCCGCCCACAGAGCCACCAGCCAGCATCTTGGCCTCAGTCTGGAGGGAGCCAGCGAAGGGAAAGGACCAACTGGGTGCTGAGTCCACTTTTCTCCTCCGCCTACTGCCAGGAGGGTCTAACTGTCCCCTCAGTGGCCTGCTTCTGTCAGTGAAAAGACAATGGACTATCAGCATAACCCCCTCCCCCACACACTGCTAGTGTGCCCAGAATAAACTGTCAGAATAAACTATCAGAAACAGGGGGCATTTCATACAGCACCCCGTAGCGCTTCAGGACTGGTACAAAGAACTGAAGAATGCTTGGGAGGAGATTTCAAGGTAAACCGGCTCAGGAATGCTTCCCCAACAGGAGAGGCACGTTTCTGTGTGAAAGGGCCAATATGTTCCATTAGGGAACCGGTACTAATACGGTTCTATGTAGAATGCCTGACAGAAACCGTTACTGAAGAGTTCCTGAAACGGAACATATTGGCTGTGTGAAATACCTCAGGCTCTTTCTCCTGCTTACCTCCACCATGGCTCGCTGGCTAATGAGGTGGGCCAGCAACCATCAAACCATTCCCTTCAATCCCCTGTTGTGTCACTGACTTTTCCCCTAGGGTTGCCAATCTCCAGGTGGGACCTGGAGATCTTCTGCTGTTATAATTGATCTCCCGATGACAGAGTTCCCCTGGAGAAAATGGATGCTTTGGAGGGTAGACCTTATGACATTATAGCTTGCTGAGTCCTTCCATCCCCCCCGCCAAATGCTGCCCTCCACAGGATCCACCCCCCAAATCTTTAGGTATTTCCAACATACAGTTCCCAGGTCTGGGTTGGAAAATCCCTGGAGACTTTGGGGATGGATCCAGGAGAGGGTGGGGTTTGGGGAGGGGAAGGGCCTCAACATGGTACAATGCCATAGAGTCCACCCTCCAAAGCAGCCATTTTATCAAGGGGAGCTGATCTCTGTCAGCTGGAGATCCATTGTAAAAGCGGGAGATCCCTAGGCCCCACCTGGAGGTTGGGAACCCTATTCCATCATCAGAGCCGGCAACTTCCCCCTCAGAGCCCGCTGCTAGGCAACCAAGCTTGCTTCTCTGAAAGCCCCTTTCCACACCTATGTTGGGCTCTGGGAGAAAACTCATTGGGGCCAGCTGAACAGAATGCTATAGAGGCCACCCTCCAAAGCAGTCATTTTCTCCAAGGGAGGGGTGAAGATCTGTTGTCTGGAGTTCAATTGTAATACCTGCTGATCTTCAGGCTCTGCCTGGAGGTTGGCTACCCTAGGCGTAGCAGTCAGTGCTTCAGAAGAAGAAGAAGAGAAGAGATTGGATTTATATCCCGCCCTTCACTCACTTAAGAGTCTCAGAGCGGCTTACAAACTCCTTTCCCTTCCCCTCCCCACAACAGACACCCTGTGAGGTAGGTGGGGCTGAGAGAGCTCTTTCCAGAGCTGTCCTTGAGAGAACAGCTGGTACAGAGCTATGGCTTGCCCAAGGTCATCCAGCCAGGTGCAAGTGGAGGAATGGGGAATCAAACCCAGTTCTCCCAGATTAGAGTCCATGCACTTAACCACTACACCAAACTGGCTCTCCAGGCTCTTCAGAGCAGGCTCTTCAGAGAACTGGCTCTTCAGAGCAGGATCTGCTAAACCCAGGTTCTTGCTGAGTGGGTGATTTCGGCCCAGTCACAGACTTTAAGCCTAACCTACCTCACACATATAGGTCAGGGGGCATTTAATTTTAGGAGGCAGTTAATTAAAGTCAGTATAATTAAGTTTAATTAAATTACTTTGTCTCCTGGGCTCATTCAACAGGTGGTGGAGATGCTGGATGGTTTTTGGGCTCTTGGAACAAAGAAAGGTGGGACTTTTGGCACATTCTACTTAGGATTCTGCTCCTCTTCAGGCATTAAAAAAGGCAGACTTGGGGGGGGGCAGACACAAGGTTGATTTAAGGGCTGACCAAATCTTAATTTCCTTGGTTCTGTTCTGGTTCTCCTGTAGTCTACAGGCTGTAGATAAGATTCCAAGACTTGGGGCTGGGTGACAAAGTGGTTGCTGCTGAGCTTGGCTTCCTTTCAACAGAGGGGAACACCCCTTTATCAGGGAGAAGAGAAGATGGGGCACAGCTGAGTCAGCCACTTCTGGAGCCACCATGTTTTGAATGGGGCTTAGGTGGGTGGTGGCAGCAGGGAGGTGCAGCCAGGCAGGTGAGACCTGAATACTGAAAGTGAGTCCGGCAGTTGAAGCTGCCAGAGGAGATGGGGAGGAAAAGCCTGGCCAGCAGCAGGAGCAAGGCAATGTTTTGCAGTAGCAGTGGCTGCTACGGTGAGCTGGGAGGAACAGCCAGGTCACATGGCTGGGCTGGTGCAGGTGCAATGAGGCCACCACCACCCAGCCAAGTCAGTTGAGTTGGTCCGCAGGGCAGCCAACTGCTGGCTCCGGGCTCGCTGCTAAGGAATCACCAGGGTTAATTAGTTTTTTAAAAAAGTCTTCTGGGATAAAAACTTGTGGGGCATGGCTCTAAATTCAGGGGGTGTGGGCCCAAGATACCCCATTGTCCATGACACCATGGGCCTGGATCTGACCTACAAAATAGAATTCACTAGAATTCAAGGAGGCTTGAACAGGAGAACTTCATGGTGCAATGCTCCTTTCCCACATTAATTAGTACAACAGAAGGTGTCATTTGGATTTCCTGCTTCAGGAGCCCAGAGGTCTTGAGACCACACTAGAAAGTAACCTGTAGAAACATCTACGTTTTGGATCCTTGGAGATTCCAAAAAACCCCCAATTCCACTGAGACCCTGGTAGTAGCACTGTACACTTCAAAGAGAATGCATGGTTTGCAGGCAGTCTACACCTGGGATGGGTGTCTTAATTGGTCTGCTTTCAAGATTCCAGGGCATGATTCTAAGATAGGGTCTAACCTTATTAAATTGTAGGACACTGGCAATCTGGCCAATTCCTGACTTTTAGCCTGAGCCAGGTTATCAAATCCTTGTTAGCAGTTGTATGGAAAGAAGCAATCAGACCTCAATTTCTCTTCTGATAGTCATCCCTCCCTGTGCACATCACAAATATACATCAGTGGGAACCAAGACTGGATAATATGGCTGATGCAACTCATTTCCCCAGGGTATAAACACGGCCACACAGCGAGTACTTTAAGCTGTACCATATGATGGCTTCTGTTGCCATACAAGAGACTGTCAGCATCTGCTCCTAATCAGAAGAATTTAATTCAATCTCTGCATGACCAGCTTTCCTTATGCTGTCACATTACTTCTATGAATGGGAAGTGAATGCTTTTTGTCCCTGGTCAGGAGCTGACGTGGCAGGAGAACAAGTCCCCTCTGATGATAGGAAGCACATGCCTTGGCAGAGGACAGAATTTTAAGCTGGGCCCCACTGCCACACAGACATTGTAGGTGCTCTCTGCTAGTCTTCTGTAGTTATTACAGATGGCCTTTCGGGGACTGAAAAGGGGTGGGGGTCTCCACGACATGTCTGCTGAGACTTGTAATCCTTAGCTGTTCAACCTTAAGGATTTACTGGTCCTGTTTTGTCTTCACCAGGAAACAAGAGGAGAGAGGTGTGGGGGAGAGAAAGGGGACACAAGAAAGAAAACGGAAATCTTTTTTTCATGCTAATCTCTGAATGACCCCCAATTGTCTAAATTAACAATTCAGTTAAACATCCATAGGGCAATAAAATTGTTTCTGAATCTGTCTTAGTTCTGAGAATTTCATAATCTATGTACAAATGAGAAGGAAAGCTACTGCAGGAGGGGTAGGTTAACTGTGAAAAACTAAGGGTCTTCTCCTTTCCTATTCTTACCTCCAAAAAAATTGTTTTAAAGAACCTAATAATGTCCACGGTTAGAAAGTTAACTGCATGCCAAGGTGCATGGGTGATCCAGAAAATCCTCACCCTGACAGTTTATGAAGGATGGATATTATCTTTACCACTGCAAGAATTCATTTTTAATCAGCCAAGGTTTAGCTTAAAGATGTTGCCGGGTAGTCCAGCAGTTGTTTACTTCTGATTCCCCAGGGATGCTTGGGAGACACAGTAGAGATGCTTTAGCAGTGCACTGGAACTAGCAGAGTCCTAGATAGAAATCATTTCCAAGAGGATGCCAGTGCTATTTAAAAAGCTAGTTTTGTTCTTCAGCAATGAATTAAAGCAAAGAACAGTGTTTCAGTGACCACAGAAGGGACTTGTTGGAAGTGGATCTCTTTACTGCTTAATTTGCTGTTGCTTGAAAACATAGGCAGTAGGAACATATAGTTTGAACTCTAAAGGGTTCAGTTGTGGTATCAGACAAGAAGGCACAGCCTAGGCACTAAAAAACACAGGAAGACAGCATCCTTCTGCATCTCTATCACCTGCATCTTCTGCATCACCTGCATCTTCTGCATCATTATCAGGGGTCACCATATCTGAGTACCTTTCAAGATACATTCATGACCAAAAGGCATGGGGATGCCCAGAGCCACTGAAATCAACCACTGATGTTGGGCCTGAAGAAGTCAACCAGTGAACTGATTACTCCTGAACATATAAGAACATAAACTCATGAAGTTGCCTTATATTGAGTCAGACCATTGGTCAATGAAGGTTGGTGCTGTCTAATCTGATGGCAGTAGCTATCCAGGATCTCAGGTGAGGTCTTTCACATCATTTACTAGCCGACTGTTTTAATTCGAGATGATAGAGATTGCATCTGTGATCTTCTACTCGTAGAGCTGATGCTCTAGCAGTGAGGCAGACCACCACATGTGGAACAGATGGGGAGAAGGTTGCTCCCTTTTATGGTCAATCAGGCCACCATCACCCCTTGATGGACTCATCAGAGAACACTTGAACCAAGTCCACAGAAATCTGGAACTGGTCCTGTTCTTCTGGCTCTAGCAGTTTCCCAAGTCACTCTACTACTTTGCCAGGCCTATTTGTATTAGAAAACATTACCTTTGTCTGAAAATACATCACAAGGAAGTTTCTAGTCCTCATTATCCTAGAAAAGTCTCCAGATTATCTCCCTCCCATATCATGTTTATTTCCAAACTTTTCTACCATTTCTCCCTTCTTTTATTACAAACCTTGTTTATATATGAAAGTGTTCTGATTCATTACAACAGAATTATGCAAAGTAATCAAAACCTAATTTGTATAATTCATTCTTACTGCAAAATGTGTATCTCCTTAGTGCATAAGCTGGAGAACAGAATATAGCTATACAACAATATATGGGTGGAAATGTTGTTTGCATTCAGAAAGGTGAATTTCTGATTAATTCTTGAAAGAATCACTGATCTGAAGGATCACTCATATGCATGCATAACTGCCCATGAATACTGCTTATTTGCAAGTCTGCTCAGATGAACACCACCAGGAGTACATGCATTTTCAAAGCATAGGCTTATGTTTCCTGAAGGTACTATGCAAGGAATTAATCAGGCAGTTGCAAAATGAGCAGACATTGCTTCAAGCAGTTTGCAATGAAATTTAAGCCCTTGGAAAAAAAGTGTACCTTATGTTGTAGGGGGAAAAAAATGAGAACCAACCTCATCGTGTTGCCCGGGAATGTTTACAAAGCAGCCCTGGAACTTGATGAAATGCTCTGCAAGGTGGATTGTAAAGTCGGGACTGTTTGATCAGCAATCACTTGGTTCTGTAGTTGGCAGCTATTTAATGCTTGCAGTTTGAATGCACACATTGTGATTTTGGATTCACTCTACACACACAACAGAATTGCTTCTTGGAACAGTCAACCTCTTGCCCCTTTGTCTTCCTGTAGAGGAAGAGGAATATTCTGAAGGCAACATGCGATGGTCCGCCCTCTCTTAAAAAAAAATCTCTGGATCCGGCCGAGTTGGCCAACTATTGGCCAGTTTCCAATTTGCTCTATTAGGGCAAATTAATTGAGATGGCGGTGGCAATACAGCTGCATGGCTTTATGGATGATACTTCCGTATTAGATCCCTTCCAGTCCAGCTTTCACCCAGGATACGGGACAGAGATGGCATTGGTCGCCCTGACGGATGACCTCCGGAGTCATTTGGATCGGGGCGGTTTGGTGGTGCTGTTGTCGTTAGATCTGTCGGCTGCGTTTGACATGGTCGACCATCAGTTGCTGACCCACCGCCTCGCCGACATGGGGATTCAGGGACTTGCCTTGCAATGGCTTGTTTCCTTTCTCCAGGGTTGGGGACAAAGGGTGGCACTAGGGGAACAGCCGTCCAGGAGATACCCACTGGAGTGTGGTGTGCCTCAAGGGGCAGTGCTGTCCCCAATGCTACTCAACATCTATATGCACCCCCTTGCCCAGACTGCCCGGAGGTATGGGCTGGGATGTCACCAGTACACTGATGACACCCAGCTCTATCTGATGCTGGGCGGCCAGTTGGACTCCAGATTGGAAGATCTAGACCAGGCACTGCAAGCCACGGCTGGTTGGCTCAGACAGAGTCGGCTGAAGCTGAACCCGATGAAGACGGAGGTCCTATGCCTGAGTTGGGGTGGTTCGGGGTTGGGGGTCCCACTCCTGGCCTTTGGTGGGGCACAGTTGGTGCCAGCGCCAGAGGCTAGGAGCTTGGGAGTGCTCCTGGATACCTCCTTAACAATGGAGGCCCAGGTAGCAGCCACTGCTAAGTCAGCCTTCTACCATCTCCGGCTGATTCGGCAGTTGGTTCCCTTCCTCGGCCGTGACAACCTGGCTACTGTGATCCACATGATGGTCACCTTGAGATTAGTCTACTGTAACACTCTCTACATGGGGCTGCCCTTGTTGCAAATCCGGAAGCTGCAGCTAGTGCAGAATGCTGCAGCCAGGCTTCTGATGGGTCTCTTTAAATGGGAGCACATCCGGCCTGTGCTGAAGGCACTGCACTGGCTGCCAATAGCATACCGAATCTGCTTCAAGATATTGGTACTTACCTTCAAAGCCCTATATGGCCAGGGTCTGACATACCTGAGGGACTGCCTTTCCCTGTACATACCCCAGAGAGCACTGCGGTTGGGGGCACAACATCGCCTGATCATCCCAGGCCCTAGGGATGCCAGGCTTGCAGCCACTAGGACCAGGGCCTTCTCAGTTTTGGCTCCTTACTGGTGGAATGAGCTCCCAGAAGAGATCAGGGCCCTGCAGGACCTTTTACAGTTCCACAGGGCCTGTAAGACGGAGCTCTTCCCCCAGGCTTTTAATTAGGAGCCGCCACACCATTAACACCACCACTACTGACATCCGTGGTATGGGCTGGCCCTGGCCTGAAGACTGAGTTACACCATCCTGCAAGCCTGAAGATCAATGAACTTGTTGGAGATCATATGGTATACTACCTGTAGTATTGGAAGTTAACTATTATTACTAGCACTTTAAAGAACCTGTGATTGTTTTAATGTGAAGTCTTAATATGGACGTTTTAACTCTGTTTATGGTTTTTATGGTATTGATTACCGATTTGTAAGGCGCCCTGAGCCTGCTCGCAGGGAGGGTGGGGTATAAATTAAATAAATAAATAAACATCTAATCATAGCGCAAACTGCTCAGTGGAAGGCAACCAAAACTTGGTGATTAAAACCAGTGCTGGAGTCTTGCTTCCTTAATGATAAAAATGAAGCGGAAGATGAAGCAGAAGATGGAGGAGGAAAGATCAAATGGACTGCCTCAAAGCAAAGGACCATACGGAAAGGAAGGTGGTATGGTATAGCCTGATCTCATCAGATCTCAGAAGCTAAACAGGGTCAGTACTCAGAAGGGGGGCCGCCAAGGAAGACTCTGCAGAGGAAGGCAATGGCAAACTACCTCTGCTTCTCACTTGCCTTGAAAGCCCCTTGCTGAGGTTGCCATTAGCCAGCTGCCACTAGAAGGCACTTTACATACACCCACACACACACACACAGAGACTGTACCTAGATAGTCTTCCAATTGTGCAATTTTATAAATAGCCCATGCCCCCCCCCATGAGACCAGTTTCATGCATTAAGTGCCACTGCAGAATTCCAATTACTTAGGACAGTAGTTCTCAACCTTTAATCTATTTCTATTCACCAAGTATGAAACATTGTAATGGAATACCACTTTCTTAAAGGACATTAAGACAGCACTGTAAGACAAGACAACATCATTTATATGGATATTTATGATATATGCATTTGATGCACAGCGCTTGGGCACACCTTCACTAAGACCTTGGGCCTGATGGCCATCAGCCAGCTCCTTAATGTGAGGTTTGATTCCAATGTTCTGGGTGGCATTTTTTGAAGGGCCTGGGGGCAGAGTCAGAGTCAACAGAATCTGGCCTTGTCCTCACCGGCCTCCCTTCCAACACTGCAGAAGATGATGATGGCGATGGCATTCCAGAAACATTTCTCAGTTGTACACAATGGGGACATGGATACTTATTGCAGGTAGCAACCTAATGCAAGCTCTTCTTTAGCAGTGTTTGCAATAACAGCAGGGATAATAGACACAGGAGAAAATACTGCCAAAAATACCCCACACTTCCCTCGGACCCAGTACTCAAAAGAAGAGTAAGGTTTATGAGGCTAAGAAGGCAATGAACACTACTCATTTTCCATGCAGTAAAGATACCCAAAGCAATTAGATCTTTGGCCACATGTGGAGGTTGAAAGCACTCCCTTGCCATTGGGCAATTAACTGCCTACAATCAACCCACACCAGATTAAGGCTCACTGAACTAGGAAGCAGGGTGGCCAACCTCCAGGTGGTGGCTGGAGATCTTCTGGGATTAGAACTGATCTCCCAGCAACAGAGATCAGTTCACCTGGAGAAAATGGCCACATTGGAAGGTGGACTCTATGGCATTATACCCCATTGATGTCCCTTCCCACCTCAAAACCCACCCTCCTCAGCCTCCACCCATAAAATCTCCAGGTATTTCCCAACCCAGAACTGGTAACACTACCAGGAAGGGAGAATTCAGAAGTCACAGTGTCATTGCTTTCAGGAGGTATCCCCCCCCCCAGCTTTATTTTAACTTTTATCCTATTCATATTTAATTGGAATTAAGTCCTCCCATAGTCAATAGGACCCACTCTCAAGATAGAATTGTGGTCTGAAAGGGGTTTGGTTTTCTTTGGGGAAAGAAATGTATATTTGAAAACAGAAGCCTTTAAGTAGTCATTCAGATCAGCACCTGAATTACTGAAGGAGTTCCTGTCTATCATCACTCTTCCTCTTCATCTTCTCAGAGCCTGGGAGAAGGCTGAAGGACATTTTGGCCTTCACGCCAATGAAGAAACCCTTCTCTTCATTCTGCGCTGGCAAGGTTTTATTATGAGACACATACCTGTTTGAATCAACCTTCCCAGGCTTCCCCCTCATACTAAAAGGAAAGGACTTCTTCCTCTACTTGGGTTTGAAAGGGCAGGGCTAAATGCCCTGAATGAACCAGAGATTCATTTAAAACAGACACACACACACACACACACACAACACCAACAAATGGATTCATTCTGCTGAATAGCCCTGATTCTGAATAGAGGGAAATGGAGGATTTAAACCGACACAAGTTTATTTGGGCCATAAGAATTTTCCATCTGTGAGAGTCCCTGGTTCCTCAGTGCCTTCCCGCCCCCTTCTGTCCCTCCTGCCTACTTGGAGAGGGCATCAAGGTTTTACCACAGAGTTTCCAGCTATTCCTACAGCAACATAACATCACTTCTGGTTCCCTCTGGATGTGATGCCACATTACGTCATGTACAATGCCCCCCCAGGTCCCTGCTTCCCCACCTCCCACCAGAGACCAGCCATTGACTGGAAACCCTAGCTGCCAGCCTGCCACCCTTTGGACTATCTGCTAAGAATAGTAAGGAGGAATAGAGGAGGGGGATGGAGCATCTGGAGTTGGTGGGCCACTGCCCCTTCTGCTCTTCAGGGACCAGCCTTGACTGAGTGTAGATGTTTCCCATTGTGATTATGATACTTAGCTGAACCTAAGCCTGTTTCTAGTGGAGAAATCAGTGTACATGCTGCTCTGTTACCAGAGCTGCTTTGGTTGAGGCCTTTGGAGAAACAAAGAGCTGGAACCGACAAAGTGCAGTCTTACAGCAACAGAGAACTGGGAGGTTCTGCTTTGATAGCTAGGGAGCAGCTTCTCTGCTCCGACAAGAGGCTGTTGATCCTGTCCTTCCCGCTCCCAGAAGCAGATTTGCTTGGAGAACTAATACTGCTGAAAGTCTGCTTTGCTGACTGGGACAAGCCAGCTTCCAAGAGACTGGAGTCCAGCAGTGAGGAACTTCCAGAATCAGCACTAAGAGGGCCAGCTTAGCCTGCATTTTGTTGCCAGGGTCGAGGCTCTGCTGGCACCCAACAAACTTTGCCAAGCCATTCAAGTAACTGAGCTCAGCTGTCCATTGAGGGACTCTCTTCACCTGCCTCTATTGACAACAAGGCTGAAGTTGGTTTCTTATTCCTGGTTCCTTATTCATGAATTCATCCAAACACTGAGGAGAATTTGAAAGCTCTGAACCCCAAAATAAGGTCTGGACCACCACACTTAATACATCCCCAGGTTCACAGGACTCTCCCCTTCAACAGGATATATTCTCTTTCCTGGTCCAAAGCACGGTTCTTGTGCCAGCTGCTCGAAAGTGGAGTGCCCTAGGACAATTACATAGGCAGACACTTGGGCTACAATACACTCCAAAACACTCTTTAAAGGTAAAGGTAAAAGTTTCCCTTGCTCGAAAGCCAGTCAAATATGACTCTAGGGATGTGGTGCTCATCTCTGTTTCCAAGCCGAAGAGCCACTGCTGTCCGAAGACGTTTCCATGGTCATGTGGCTGGCATGACTAATCACTGAGGTGCACGGAATGCTGTTACCTTCCCACCAAAGCGGTACATATTTAATTACTTGCAGTTTCTTGCTTTTGAACTGCTAGGTTGGCAGGAGCTGGGGCCAGAGATGGGAGCTCACTCCGTCATGCGGCACTGGGGTCTCGAACTGCTGAACTACTGATCTTCATGACATATCCCCACACTCTGGAGACTATCCCCTGCAAGGTGGCATGCAGTGGTGCCTGGTCCAGATACTGGGGTAATGCCACCCTCTGTGGCTATTTAAACCCAAGCCTGGTCGTCTCACTCTCTCGGTTTTTCTTGCAGTGGTTTCCCACCCACCCACCTTCTGTGTTTGGCTCTTCACTTGTTACAGGTTGTGTTACGGTTCTTGTAATTTTGTTTCTCTGTCACAGCTTGGACAGTTTGGGCAGGATGGATCCTTTTGTGGGGGAGCTTGTGTGTCTGTCTCTCCTAGTTTAGGGACTCCCTTAAGGGGTCTTGGCAGTGAAGCCTTTCAGCCACTTGCCCAGTCAATGAGACCACACAGTGGCTGGCACTCACTTGGATCTTGGGCTTTTGCCACTCCTGGTGTCATCTCCCAGAAGGTGGGCTGGAGGGAGTTTGGTTATCAGGTGGCAGGTGGGTCGCCCAGTGCTGGATCCATCTCCATGCTGCACCAATGCTCCCCTCGGCTATATCCAACTAAAAAAAGATGTGGCCATGTTTTCATCAAGATGTGTCTGTTTGTTTTTCCGCTGCATCACCCTCTTACCCCGCCCCCCGAACCTGCAAATCACACCAAAATAGCTTAGATGGAGACAACCAGTGTGACTGTGCTATTGGCTACCCGCTTTTGTTTTCAAGCCTTGTCTCTATGTCCCAATGGCGTGTGTGCTAGAAAGGTCTTTAGGTGAACCTGTCTCCCAAAATTCACCAGCTGCATACAGGGTGGGGGGAACAAAAACAAAAGATGAGGAAGGGATGAAAATGATATCTGAGGGAAATGATCATTTATCTAGTGTTCACACAAGCAGAAAATAACTCATTTCCCCTTACAGCTATGGAAAGATTGGTAGGAGAATCTAAAGTGTTGCTGATTACCCACTATTGAAAAACAGCATTCCCACCCCCCAAAAAACAGTCCCCATTCTTCTCAAACTTCTCAGGACAAAACTGACTTTCTTCCATGGTTCCAGCCCTGAGATCTCAGCCCGTGTGCCCATTTGAGAACACCTGTGGAAATCCTTGGGGAAGGCAAACATGAAGACCAATGGAGCCCTGGCCTGGATAGCCTAGGCAAGTCTGTTCTCATCAGGTCTTGGAAGCTAAGTAGGGCTGACCCTGGCAAATATTTGGATGGGAGGCCTCCAAAGAATACTAGGGCCAGGAAACAGAGGCAGGCTATCAAGCCACTTCTCCATGCCCCAGTAGGAGTCACGAGAAGTCGCTGTGACTTCCAAGCATGGGCACACATGCATGCATGTGCACATACAAATGCAAAAATACCCCCCCCCCCCCCCCGACCAACGGACTAGCACACAGGTCAGCAGCACCTTGTCATCTGTCACACTCTAATGAAACAGAGATGCACCACTTTTTTGGTGGATCTCCCCATGGGGCAGTTCCACAAATAGTAATTATAGGAAGCATCCTACAGTACCCTCACTCTCTCGAGAACTTTCTACAAAGTAAATTTCTGCAAAATGATGGTTGAGGTTGTGTAGCAAGTTAAAGATATATATTTTCATATGCATTTTTCTCCATCCCAGGTACACATGATCAGAATTTCCCTTACGAAATGGTTCATGCCTTACCTCAACCCACTTCCTTTTTTGCTTCCATTGAAATTCCTCAGAGTGTTTGCTTAAGCAAGACCCACCTAATGGGCCTCAAAATTTCACTTTCTGTGAAACTCTGACCAGTTATTAAATCAAAGGGGGGTATTTTTTAAAACTGAATTATGTTGTTGTACTTTGAATTAGAAGGCACCTTGATCCAGAAAGGGAAATAAAAGATATAAATATTTTAATAAACGAATAAATAAAAGTCCATGTTTGGGATTAAAGAACAAACACACACACAAGCACACACACACAATTGTATATGCACATATTTAGCAGTCTGGATGTTTGAGAAACAGCAGATTGGTAATTCGGATGAAATTTAGTCTTAGATTTGAAGGGCACAATGCTCTTGAATATACAGACTGCCCTTGTCACAAAACTTGTGCTGAATGTTTCATCCCTATTGCTTCATTGTTAGCACACACACACACCTTTATCTCCTGATGTTTGTGTTTGTATCGTGCATATCCCGAAAAAGCATGAGTCGAGTTGCAACAGATGCAGGCAACTCTTCCACAGCAAACTTCTGTACCCTTCAAATATGTGTTCTGGAGGAGGGGGGTTAGTGGATGGCCAGGAACAGTACGGAGGACCAAGTAGGAGTCTGAGTTGGAGGGTGAATAAGCAACAGAAATGCAGTTCTGTCTGTGGGGCTGCAATATTTGAATAGAATGGCAGGTAAGGATCCAAGCATGCACTTTTTGGTAAATTTCTGGTCCCTTATGTTGGATCTTCTCCATAAAACATAATCATTTCCCCAGTGTCATTAGTGTCTCACTATATATAAATAATCTGCACTATAAATACATTTCTATACATTGCATTGGCACATAAATGGGATTTAAAAACAAAACAAACACACACACCAAAACATCAATGCCAGTAGTGAAAGCTAGGGCTGCCAACTCCACTTTTGGTGAGGAATGAGACTTCAGCAGAACATAGTGGTATAGCATCTGCCTTTTAAAGCAACTCCCACCCCCCTTTGAGGGGAACTGTTCTCTATTAACAGGAGATCAATTGTAATTCTGGGAGATCTGCAGGCCCCACCTGGAGACTGGCAACCCCAAAGCAGATGGACTAAAAGCATTAAGTTCTAGAAACAGAGTCGGTCCACAAAGGCTGCATACAAGGAAGAAGACCCCACAGTACCATGTTGTTTCAATAAGGTGCTGAAGGACTCGGCAATGATCCAAAATAGATCTACCCTCCATGAAGCCTGCTTGTTCCAACACAATATCTATATCTACATTTTTATGTAGGTAGGTTAGAAATTGCTGTATTTGTATTAGCACTAGTTTAAATTTATTTTATACACTTTTATATTTGTGTACCTTAATTTCTATATTTTATCAGATTATGGTCATTTTTCCCCCCCTTACTTATTTGTATGCTGGCCATGGACTGTAAAAAAAGTAACGTAAGTAAAACCATTAAGCATGGCAACATATGGGAATGAAAGAAAGTTAAAAACAAACAAGCAACAAACAAACAAACAAACAGACCTAACCCAAATTGTCGCCCAGTTCCAAAGCATTAGCCATTCCTACTTTGAAATGGCTTCAGCGACCTCACCTCTGATGCCCCCCCATGAGTGGTGGGGCATTGCACATGTGGTTAACCTTATGGTTGCTGCAGCTATTTCTGGCTTAAACACAGAAACGCAGCAGTGCCACGAGAGAGCAAAAACGATAGCAGCAAACAGGGAAGAACCCAAGGTGAATATCTGCATGAGTCAATTGTTCATCAGGATCCTTCCCCTGCCCCTAGAAAGCCCCAACATCAAAATGGACCAACTGTTGGTGGCCCCCTACAGAGAGGAGAATTGTGATCGAGCTCTGCAAGAGCTTTGTGGAGGAACAGCGTGATCGTAATTTCAGAAGCTAAGTATCACCCCTAGTGTAGCTTTACCTTAAATGTCCCCACAATATTAGAAATATTGCTCCAGTCTTTAAACCTTTTAAAGCTATGATTGATCTTCTGGCACTTGTTCTCCTACCCACCCCACCCCACCAGCCCCAATTCTTTTTAACATACATATTTTGCTGTTTGCTGAAAGGTTGACAACACATCTATCACTCTTAAATAACCGTTCTCAGAAGCATTTGTTTCCCAGGGCTCCATTTATATGGTCTTTTGCTTTATGCATTTCCAAGTAATGAATCCATCATGTTCCGTTTTATTTTATTTTTTTCTCCCCGATCTGAATAGTATCGCAACCCCCCCCCTTTTAAAAGTATATTTATTTTAAAGCCATATTGGTCTGATGTTGTTCTATGCTGGCAGCATGCACAGCTTCTGGGTGGGAGGCACACTATATGTTTGGGAATGGGGATCTTGCATGAAGTCAGGTTCTTCACAGAGGATCACACCAACAAACACATAGGAAATTCAAGTCACATCACGGCTGGCCGGCTGGCCGGCAGGCCAGAACTATCATCTGGTTGCTCCATCTTGTGGCCAGTTCATTTTTTAAAGAGTGTTATGAGATGCACAGACCATCATCAAGTCTTGAAAATAAATCTAGCCCTGGAAATGGCAAAAGCCACATAACCACTTTGCTGTGAAACCAGCTGCAGGACACGCAGGAGCCGGCTTTGGGTTATGCGACTGATAGAGGTTGTTTACTGCCATTCACTGTACATGCACACATCAATCAGAAGACTAACGAATTTGCTAACGATTGAAACAATGAGCAAAATTAAATAACAATAAAAAATTCAGAATAATAAAAGTAGTCAGGTAGCACTTAAGCACATAAATTGCTTGGGGGGGGGGGGATATGGTCTCAGCAGCCCAAACAACCTTGCAAGTAGAAATGATGCAGAGTTTCTCATCTTTGTCATTTCAGCTGAGGGAAGGGGTGTGTCTCAACTTGATTTTGTTTCTCCTTTCTGTTTCAAGTAGAATATTTCCTGGAAAAAGGTACGCATTCTGAGTGTCATTTGTACATAACAATGTATTCCATGTTTACACGATATACAGTGTAGGACCAAACATGAAACTATCTTATACTGAGACAGAACCTCAAGCCAGTTTGTTTGGTGTAGTGGTTAGCGGTAGAGCACAGACTCTAATCTGGGAGAACCGGGTTTAATTTCCCACTCCTCCTCATACAGCTGCTGGGTGGCCTTGGGCAAGCCACAGTTCTCTCAGACCTGTGCTCTCAAGAACAGTTCTCATAGAACTCTCAGCTCCACCTACCTCACAGGGTGTCTGTTGTGGGGAGAGGAAGGGAAGGAGATTGTTAGCCATTCTGAGACTCTGAGTGAAGGGTGGGGTACAAATCCAACCTCCTCCTCCTCCTCCTCCTACTACTACTAGGGCTGCCAACTCCCCCCGGGGGCAGGGAATCCCCTGCTAAAAGGGTCCCCAATCCGCCGACCCAAATTCGACTGGTGGGGGGAACCCCACCCCTGAACTAGCCCGATTGGGCCGACTGCCCCAGCATGATGACATCATCCAGAAGTGACATCATCATGCTGGGCACGTTGCCGGGGCGATGCTCTAGAAATTGCCCCCCAAACTCTATGGTACTATAGAGTTTTTGGGCGATTGCCAGAGTGTCCCCCTGGCAATGTGCCCAGCATGATGATGTCATTTCCGGGTGATGTCATCACGTGCACATCCAGGAGTCCCCCGACGTTTCTAAGGTAGGACTTGGCAACCCTGACTACTACTATCATGCTCAATTTAATTTACTATGACTGTTATCAGCTCTCTAGGGTTCTCAGGGTCAAACTAGATGTGATGGTGTCCTTGCAGCCACCATTTTAAAGTCATGTCACAATGCTGCAAGGACCCACTCCTGGTCAGGCCCACAGTGCAGTTCCTTGCCGCCCACCACACTGGTTAGGGAGGCCAGTCTCCAGTTGGTGGCTGAAGATCTCTCAGAATTACAACTGGCCTCCAGACTACAGACATCAGTTCCCCTGGAGAGAGGGAAAAATGGCTGCTTTGAAAGGTGGACCCTATGGCATTACACTTCAGTGAAGTCCCTCCCCTCCCCAAACCCCACCCTTCCGAGGCTCCACGCCCCCCACCCAAATCTCCAGGAGTTTTCCAGTCCAGAGCTGGCAACCCTCACCACCTGTTCAAGTGCCAAAACAGCTCTGGGGGGCACTCTGGCTGTTTCAGCACTTGATCAGGTGTTGGGGGAAGCAAGCCCACCTCAACCTGCCCACTATGAGGCCAATGAGGACCAGGCTCTCATGGTATTTTAAAATAACTTGAAAATGGTGGCAGCATCCTGGTAGCAACCACAAGGATGCCATCATATCTAGTCTGCCCCCCGGGTGGGAATCTTTTATGTCGTCTTTCAATTGGAAATGCCAGAGATTGAATTTAGGACCTTCTGCATGTAAAGCTGCTACTGTAGCTTTGAGCCAGGGCTCTTCCCTGTGGCTTCCAAGGCTATCTTTCTATGCTGTTCTGCTTCAGTCTTCCAACCAAGGCTATATAAATTGGACACAACAAACTGTAGAACATACTTATGCCATAGAAACAAATCTACAAAACTGAAAGCCAAAAGCAGAGTACCAGAGCCAAAATGATGAAACACAATACTGAACAATCACTCGACACCACCTGCAAAGCAAGTCATCATCACTGTTCCAACTGTGGATGGAACTGGTTTGTGTGTGGCCACTAAGGGAGTTTATGGCTGAGCTCTAAATTCAGTTCTCCCCAGTTCACATTTCACAACCTAACTATGAGCATTCATTATCTCTGTGTTCCTATATACCCATCACCTCAGCTCTAAATTTTATATCTAGGGTCTGTCCTCCAACATCAACTCTTCCAAGGAGATATTTACGTGCTGTTCAGCAATTGCTGAGCCTTCCAACTGACGCACTGTGTCTATTTGCTAGGACGATAAGGCCCTTCTGGAAGAAACAATAGCAATGGAACAGTACTCAATGTACAGATGAGAATAAAAAATAGGGATATAATTAACCAACTTCTATTCCAACCTTACTTGAGAGGTGGGAGAAATGTCTAAAACCTCTCTGAGCTCCTTAAAGTATTAAGAGAGTTGAGGAACTTTCTAAAAATGAATCCACTTTGATCACAGGTTAGACACCCAACGTGTTCAAGTAACAATACCACAAATCCCATTTGAAATTGGCTCTCTCTTAATTATTCTAAAGAGTGGAATGGATTACATTACCCTAAGCCATTTCATTTTAGACTAATGACCCCTGGCAACAACAGAGGTATCAAGATCCTAGAGGTGACCTCAGGATTTCTTTCAGGTGCTGTCAAAGTTTAAATTGTGGTGGGTTTTGCTGCAGGGTCACTAATGCATCTCAGCATTAATTAATAACTTTGCCATTGGAGCTCCCAGCAAATGTACGTGAAAAGCACCATTTACAAAGCTTCCAGATTTCTACTTTCAGCATGAAATAACAAGAAAGGGGGAAAAAAATATGAAAAGGATATTGCCTGGCCTGTAGCTACCGTGGGACATTTTGGTGCACTGTCCCCAGAGTTATAAGCCACACCCCACAAGAAGCCATGCAAGAATATTGATTAAGTTGCACTGGCAGGCGGCTGGGCGGCCAGCTCTCTACCTGCTGGCCAGGTGCCACTGCAGCAGGCAGCCAGAATAACCCCAGTTTCCTCCTGAGCCAGTCTGGTGTAGTGGTTAAGTGCGCGGACTCTAATCTGGGAGGACCGGGTTTGATTCCCCACTCCTCCACTTGCACCTGGCTGGATGACCTTGGGCAAGCCATAGCTCTGTGCCAGCTGTTCTCTCAAGGACAGCTTGGGAAAGAGTTCTCTCAGCCCCACCTACCTCACAGGGTGTCTGTTGTGGGGAGGGGAGGGGAGGGGAAAGGAGTTTGTAAGCCACTCTGAGACTCTTAAGTTAGTGAAGGGCGGGATATAAATCCAATCTCTTCTTCTTCTTCTTCTTCTGATAATCGCTGGAGGCCATGTAGGCAGTCATCACCCTGGGTTGGTAATGAACGGAGAAAGCAGCCGGTTCTCTACCAACTCTCTACCTGCTAGGGTGGTGAGCGAGTGACTGGGCAGGCGGGAAGGCTGCTGTGCTGCCTCTCTGAAGTGCACCTGCTCCAAGGGAGGAATCATGACATGGCCACACAGCAGACTCCTTGCCCGCCTGCTCACTCATTGCCCTAACAGGTAGAGGCCACTCACTCCAAGCATTACCTTCCCAGGGTGATGACTGCCCACATTGACCTCCAGCAGACTCCTTGCCTGCCCACTCACTTGCCGGCCGTCCTAACAGGTAGAGAGCTGGTAGAGAATCGGTCGCTCACTCCCTTCATTACCTTCCCAGGGTGACTGCCTCCATAGACCTCCAACAATTGTGAAGAGGCAACTGAGGTTATTCTGGATTAATGAATGCAGATGGCCAAGGCATAATCCTAAAAACATAACCTGGGTGCCTGATTAATTTAATGTAATTAACTTAACTCCCCCCAACAAATTTAAAATGCCCTCCAATGGAAAAAAAAAATATATCCTGGACATTGCTGTGGTAGTACCTTTCTTAATAGCTGGAATGGTCCAGGTACAAAATCCTGTCACACACTGGAATAGTCCAGGTGTAAAATCGAGCTATGATTTGGTGTTATATGAATGAGTCTTACGCTCATATGTTTCCTCTTGTTCCCCATCACTGACAGATTGGCCAGTTAACTTACAGGGTGGGTCACTGCTGGCCGGGAGCAAACAAAGCCAAGCGACATCAGCTCTGCCTGGTTTTCGAGGCCACTTGTTGGTGGCAATCCATGAGGACGCAATGGGTGAGCTGACACTGATCAGTGATGTTGCCACTCACCTTGGCTTGCTCCTGAGCCACGTCAAGTCCCCACTTCAACCCTATTCCCCATATGCAGGGCTATTTTTGGGCAGGAACACACAGGAACGGAGTTCCGGCTGGCTCCTGAGTTGGCCATGCCTACAACCAAAACCTCTGGCATGTGTGGCAACAGAGCACGCTGCCCTCCCCATGTTACACACAAGAGGGAAAGGTGGCATGTTAAAATGTCATCTTTCCCTCTGGGGAGCTCTGGATTTCCTTGTCAATTTCACTCCCTGCCAGTCAGCTGAGAGTGAAATTGACAAGGAAAAGCCTCTCTCTGCCTTCCCTTCTCTAGCTGACATGTGGCAGCTGGAAAAGGGCAGGCAGGGAACCCAGGCACGTTGAACATGTTTGGGGAGGGAAAGAAAGTTTGGGGAGGGAAAGAAAGGCATTTAACTATGCTCTCTCTCTGCACTTCCCCGAGTCTTGGGGACCAGGGCTCAGGGGAGAAAGGAGCATGTGTGCATGCCTGTCTTCCTTTCCCCAGCCTGTCCACCGTGGCCCTCTGGTTCAGAGGGGGGGTAGACTAGAAACTCGATACTGAAGTGGGGCAGAGAAGCTTGGGGGGGAGAGGCAAGCTTCTATGCCCACCTTGTGCTTTCCCAGCCACTGCTTCATATGCTAATGAGCTGTGCTGTCAGGGGTGTGGCCTAATATGCTAATGAGTTTCTGCTGTTGGGTGTGGGCTATTATGCTAATGAGTTCCTGCTGGGTTTTTTCTACAAAAAAAGCCCTGCCCATATGTGCTATGATTAAATTAGTCCTCTCCAAACTTCTGACAGGTCTGGAAGTCAGAGGTCCATAGTTAGAGGCAGCACACCTCTGAATACCAGTGCTAGAAGCAATGCTCCTTCTAAGCTGTGGAGTCTTGTGAGCAAAAATTCTACTTGGTGAGCTACTGGCATTAAAGTTGTGAGTGAGCAATTTGGTTACTGCATAAATTAGTTTGCTCTGGGGCCATCCTTCCTGAATTGGGACAAAAACATGTGAGCAGGAGGCTAAAAAACTGTGAGCTAGCTCACATTGACTCAGCTTAGAGGGAACACTGCCTAGAAGGCAACATCAGGAGAAGACCTTGGCCTCTCTGCCCTGTTTGTTGGGTCTCTAGGGCAACTAGTTGGCAGGATGCTGGGCAAGATGAACCACTGGCCTGTTTTGAGAGGGCTTTTCTTACATTCTTAATACTGTAGCTCCCTTTTTCGTCCAGAGTTTGATGATGATGCCAAGCCTGAATCCTTTCTGGATATATGCTAGGCATAGGGTTGCCAATCCCCAGTATGGAGAATGGTCCCCACAGGGTATAGTGGAGAACTGATCTGTGGGTATCTGGGGCTGTTTTTGTGGCAGAGGCACCAAATTTTCAGCACAGCTGCTGGCCTCTCTCCTCAAACCCCCCCCCCCCCCCCCAGTTTCAAAAAGATTGGACCAGGGGTTCCAATTCTATGAGCCCCAAAATAAGATGCCCCCCATCCTCTATTACTTCCAAAGGAGGGAAGACATTTAAAAGGAACACTGTCCCTTTAAATGAGATGGCAATTCACCTGGAACTTGCTTCGAAGTTCACACTTATTCCCTCCCCTCTTCCCGAGCCTCCTGGTAAGTCCCCCACTGGCTTGTTGGCCTCACCTGGCAACCCTAGCTAGGCAAGAAGCACTTACTGAACCCCAAACTGTGGCACTGTCAACCCCTAGGACCGTTCACATAGGTAGGTTCACGTAGGGCTTTGCCCTACAAAACATAATCAGCAAGAAGCTTGAACAAGTCTCCTATGAACAGTCAGGCTATTCCTCCAAGAAGCAATTTATTTATTTTATTTATTCCATGAGACTTATATCCCGGCCTCCCTGCCAATAGCGAGCTCAGAATGTCACCTACCCAAAGAAGTGTGGGCATGCTGAAGCTCTGGGTCTAAAGTCAGGGTCTAAGCATGATCCATGAGCATAGTTTATGGATCTCATAGACCTACCCTGGGCTCTATATATAACCCTTTTATAGTATATGCATATTATAGTATGCATGCATCTATATAACCCTGTTATAGTATATGCATGTTATTTCAGAAATATGAATTGTTGTTGATGATTGTTGCTGTTGTTGTTATCTTCCTCATCATCATTATTTTGTGACATGGGATGTTATGTTATAGATGGGGGAGGGAGTGTTTCAAGCCTGTTAAGAGAAGCTAGAGTTTAAAGACCCCCCCCCCCCCACTTTTGTAAAAAAAAGAAGAAGAACAGAAAACTTCAGCTCCCTTGGAAAACACGCACACACACACTAAAGCTGTCTGCCTAGCTCTCTCCAGCTGTAGGCTATTTTGAATGTAGACAAATTGCCAGAGCTGATTTCCTCTACAAAAAACTGATTAGCGAAACCCCTGTGGATTCTTTAACTGTACCGTTGGCGGCCTAAGAGATTAGTGCAGCAATTCCCATCATCAAATTATTTACTGTTAAAATATTGGATTAGGGATGTTGTTATCCACTGCTCTGAGATTACAATGTGATTCTGTAAAGATGAGAAAAGAGGAAAACAAAGTTACCCTCACTCACTGGTAATTAGGATTTGACTTTTAGCTACTTATTTAGCTACCTCATTAAAAAAAAAAAGCCAGCTTCCTAATGATTCACTTGGGCTCTTAACAAAATCTCTTCCTAACTTTTCTTTGTTGAGACAAGGGTCAAACTGAGAGATGTCAAATCCCCCCTGACAAATTCTACTAATCTCATTTTAAAAATACGTCATTTTCTCATAGAATGACTCTAGTTATTCTGACTGAGTGGGCTAGTCAAACTTAGCCTCCAGTTTCAATGTGGACAACGAATCTAAATGGTGATTTAAAACCCCATCCTGAGAAATATCAAAAACCTTGTCAATATTTCCACTTTTTAAAATACCTGTAGATATTTGCTTGACTAAAGCTGCCCTACTTTGCCTTGAATTTCTAAGGTGCCATCTAGAAATCACACCTGCCATCTTGGCAGCTTTCCTCCAACTGCCTACAAAGACTTGCTCGGGCTGGACAATGAGAAAGCCACTTGAATACTGAAAAAAATGTTTAAAAAGCTGATGTCGGATGCAAATTTATCTGTAAATGTTCACACACTAAGACAGTTCCTCAACATTCCTTCTCAACTTTGCAGTAGTTGAGCTCCCCAGGCAATGGATAATTTCTTCAGCAAAGAAATGCTCAAAAAATTTTCACACTGCTGCACGTATGCTAATTGTTTTGCACTGAATCGATCTGTGGATTGGCTCACTATTCCATTAGATGAGAACTCTGAGCTCTGTGAGGTATCAGACATAGCTCCAGTACTGAAGTGTCAGCTCCAGTGACAAAGTGTCTGGAAAAACGGAATAAACAGGTGAGTTTAGCACAGTATGAGTTCAGCATCAGAGTGAGGAAGCTGGGGAACTAGTCTCTCCATGTTCCTAAAAGGGTAAGCATACTTTCCACAAACAGATCTACATAAATAGGAAATTTATATATTAAAAAAAGAAAGTAGAATATCTGCAAGGGATTGGGGGCTATCCCGTGAGTGCAACATGCATGGCTATCTCCCAGGTGAACAAAAGTCATGTGCGTGTGCTTGGTACAAGGAGCTCCTTGTTCTCAGGGACACCCTCAAGTGCACACCCTCAAGACCAACGTGGCTGACCTGGAGAAGCAGAGACAGTCTGTTAGGCACACAGATAAAACTCTTGGGGACTTGTTAGATATGTCACACTCCAAGAATGACAGCCTTGCTGCTGTCAGGGAGCATGAGGGTCAAGGGGAAATAGGGCAATGTGCTGAAGAAAGGGGGAATGCCAGGGAGACAGTGAGTCCTTAAAGGATTACCAAAGGATGATCAGGAAATGGCAGAAAAGCTTAATGCATTTTGTGCCTCTGTCTTCACTGTAGAAGATAGGAGGTGCTTGCCCACTCCAGAAACACTGATTTCATGAGGGGTGTTGAAAGACCTGAATTGGGTTGAGGTGACAAGAGACGAGGTCCTGTGACCGACTGACAAATTAAAAACAGACAAATCACCAGTTCTAGATGACATACATCCAAGAGTTCTGGAAGAACTCAAATGTGAACTTGTGGATCTCCTGACAAAAACATGCAATCTATTACTAAAGTCTGTCTATGTTCTTGAGGACAGGAATATAACTAATGTAACCCCATCTTTAATGGGAGTTCCAGAGGAGATCCAGGAAATTACAGGCTGGTCAGTTTAAATTGACACTGGGTAAGTTGCTGGAATCTGTTATTAAATGTAGAATTAGTAGGCATTAGGGGTGGGCACAAACCAAGAAACAAACTGTGGTTCAAGCATGAACCAAGCCAGTTCGTGGTCATTTTGAACTGGTTCATTTGGTCATATCATTCCCAAATCCAAAAATGAACTGCGTTTTTCCCCATGGAGGTTCATTTGGTTCATTAAAGTGGTTCATTCTTTAGACAGCTTGGCGCCAATTCAAAAAATTACTAGGCAACACTGGGGGTGGACTTGTGGAGAACCCTAGAAATACGCATAGCAGTTGTCCATAGCTTAATTGGCAGCTCTGGGAGACAACCATAGAGAACCTATTCTGCTCTATGGGAGCAAATTCTCTCTCTCTCTCTCTCTCTCTCTCTCTCTCTCTCTCTATATATATATATATATATATATACACACACAGACACACACACAGACACACACACCACACCCTGACTCAGCTGCTTTCTCTTTGCAGCAGGGAGAGGAGTTTTGTTGTATGAGAGCAAGTTAGGAAGAATTGCTTGCTGTGTGACTGATTTAAGAGGAGGCTAGAACTAAGCTTTCCTGTGGGCACCTGCTTTTGGGAGCTATAACTCAGACATCCCAAATCCAATTTTTCCAAAACTAGAAAGGCTGCTGGAGGAGAGCCTGCTGAAAACTCCCTGTGAGTCTCTAATTTGCAAGCGGAGCTGTTCTACCACCTCTGAAACTCATGAACCAAACAAACTATGAACCAGTTCGGGAGACAGGAAAAGTTCGGAAAAGTTCATAAATGTTCATGGTCCATGTAATCAAACACACCACGAACCACTATTTTCTTGGTTTGTGCCCATTCCTAGTAGGCACACTGATGAACAAAAGCTATTGAGGAAGAATCAGCATGGATTCTGTAAGGAAATATCTTGTCTCAATAACCTTTTAGAATTCCTTGAACAAACGTGGACAAGGGTGACCCAGTAGATGTTGTTTACATAGACTTCCAAAAAGATTTTGATAAAGTTCCTCATAAAATGTTCCTAAGTAAACTCAGCAGGCATGAGATAAGAGGACAAGTCCTCTTGTGGATTAAAAACTGATTAACTAACAGGAAACAGAGAGTGAGTATAAATGGACAGTTTTCACAATAGAAGGCGATAGGCAGTTGGGTACCGCTGGGCTTGGTACTAGGTCTGGTGCTTTTTAACTTGTTCATTAATTATTTTCTGTTGGAAGTAAGCAGTGAATTGGCTAAGTTTGTGGATGACTCTAAGTTGTTCAGGGTGATGGAAACCAGGGAGGACTGTGAGATGCTTCAGAGAGGCTGGGCAAGTGGGCGTCAGTGTGACAAATGATGTTCAACGTGGGCAAGTTCAAAGTAATGCACACTGGAGCCAAAAATTCTAACTATAAATACATGTTGATGAGATCCAAATTGGTGGCAACTGCCCATGAGAGAGATCTTGGAAGGGGACTGAAAACAAATCAGCCAGTATCCTAATGCCCCTGTATAAATCTAGGGTGTGGCCTCATATGGAATACTGTGTACAGTTCTGGTCACCGTACCACAAAAAATATATATACACCATTGGGAAAGGTGCAGAAAAGGGCAACTAAAATGATTAAGGGGGTAGAACATATTCCATATGAAAAAAAATGAAGAGGTTAGGGCTTTTTAGTTTTGAGAAATGACAGCTGAGGGGTGACATCATAGAGGTTTACAAAATTATGCATGGGATAGAGATGGTAGAGAAAGAAGTATGTTTCTCCCTTTCTCACAATACAATAACTTGTGGGCTCTGAATGAAATTAATGATCAGTAGGCTTAGAACAGATAAAAGAAAGTACTTCTTCACCCAAAGAGTAATTAACATGTGGAATTCACTGCCACAGGAAGTGGTGGTAGCTACACACATAGACAGACTCAAGAGGGGACTGGATAAACATATGGAGCAGATGTCAATCAGTGGCTATTAGCCAGAAGGAACACTGTGTCTGGGCAGTGATGCTCTGTCTTCTTGGTGCTTGGGGGCCAACAGTGGGAGGCCTTCTGGAGTTCTGGCTCCACTGGTGGACATCCCGATGATACCTGGGCTTTGGCCACTTTGTGACATGTCTTCTCTTATGTCTTCTCTTATGTCACTGTGTGACATGTCTTCCAGCATGTCTTCTCTTATGTTCTTATGCTCCTAACTAGAATTTAGTGCCTTAGAGAAGGGCTGTGGTTCACTGATGGAGCACAGCCTTTGCATGTAGAGTGTCCCAGTTTCAGTCTCTGATATCTCCACTGCCAATCAAAGCCACTGCCAATCAAAGAATACTGAACTAGATGGACACAGGACTGGCTTGGTATAAGGCAGTTGCATAGGCTACTGTGGAGTCATACAGCTTGGTGGCAGGGCAACTGCTTTGAATATTAAAAACAACAACACCATGTTCAGTTCCTTGCATCTCTAGCTAGAAGGATTAGGTATCAGGTGTTGGGAATAGCTTTTCTCTGTCTCTGACGTTGGAGTTCAACTGCCTATAAGGGTAGATAATGCTGAGCTAGCATGTGTTTTTGTACTGTCCTTTGTATTGGGACATTCAGTGTCTCTATGTAAGTTCAATTTTATCAAATTTTCTGGACAGACCTTATGAATTTTATATTTTCCTCTTCCTCTCAAATCATTTTAATGAAGCTGTCTTTGAGGTGGCCAAATTTTGCTCCTTGGTACATTTAACAAGGAAGCAGCTGGTTAAGTCTTTTGTATTACTTGTATCTGCACTATTGAAATCAGCCTATTATATAGATCTGAAATGTTATTGTATATAGATGTATATAGAACAAGGAGGAGAAGGAGGAGATTGGATTTATGCCCCACACTTCACTACCAGAAGGAATCTCAAAGTGACTTACAATCCCTTTCCCATCCCCTCCCCACAACAGACACCCTGTGAGGTAGGTGGGGCTGAGAGAGAGAGAACAGCTCTGAAAGAACTCATGACTGACCCAAGGTCACACCAGCAGCTGCATGTGGAGGAGTGGGGAATCAAACCCAGTTCTCCCAGATTAGAGTCCATGCTCCTAACCACTACACCAACCTGGCTAGATGTGCTGATGACTCCTTTTTTTGTATTAATCTCAGCTGATCTACAATAATAATAAAGACTGATTGATTCTGAGCTAGGTGGACCAATGGTCTGACATCACAGATGTTCACATCACACTGCAAGTGCACATTATCTCAGCAAACACATAGGCTCAAATCCATTCTTGCCACTGTACATAAATGGTGGTTGAAAGAGATATATAACCACAGGGCCAGTTTTAGTTTTCCTCCCTTCCAGCAAATGCAGTCATCCAAACATTAGTGTTGTAAGGAAAGCACAGGGCTCAGAACCTCACGCTCCTCTCATACCATGCAGTACAACCCCAATAAAGTCAGCCAGCCTACTGAGATGAGCAGACATTACCTCTTGATTTTTTTCCTGTATTCATTTCTCTATATATATATATTAAGAACTGTACTGGTTCTCTCCTTCTCAGTGGTGGTTTTCCAGATCCATTTACATTGGGTACACATCTTGTACAGTTCCTATACCCAGTCTGTACAGCATTGTACATTGTCATACTGGGTTGGATCCCGTGGATCCATTCCACTATTGGAGGTACCTTTCTCTGGTGGAATGACCCATGCTAGCAGAACAAACCCACAGGATCCACCCCATACTATATGCATAATGCTGATTTCTTGATGCACACAAAACATTGAAAACTGCATACATTTTCTCAGGAAAATGCAAAGAAACAAAATGGTGTAAATGTAAAGAATCATGCACTTGACTTGCATAAGGGGAAGCAAAATCAATGTAACTGATTTTTTCAAGCTGAAACAGCAGAGATGAGAAATTTGAAATCATCCCTACCAGTCAAAGAGTCAGAGGAGAGAGGCTGACTGTGTTCAGCTGCTGTAGCTAGAAACTCCATTGCATCCCCTGCTTTGGGTAGCTGCGGTGCTAAACCTCCTGGGCACTCTTCTGATCCTGTCCCTTCTTAGAAAAGCAAAAGGTGTCTATAGCGCCTCCTCCACTGTAAATTATTCCTCCTGCATGACACCATATTACTAGTTGGCCACTTGAATAGTGCAGATGTTAATTAAAGACCAACATCCGGTATTTAGCATTTTAAGTTCAGCCTATAAAACCCTCACAGATGTGCACCAGCTAGAAACAATTACAAATGAGCCTTTAATCACTGGACAATGAACACCACTATGAAAGGACCTTCTTGACAGCATTTTATGAATGCAGTATTCTGACCTTCAGGGTCACCTGTGTCTTGGCTTTAGCTCAGGGGGAGGGTCTGGATATATAGTGGCTGACAAGAGAACCCAAATAGTATAGCATCTGTTGAACTGGGCTTTCCGAATGGAGAAGCCAATTTTGCTGGATGTACGCTTACTCCTTTGAACTGACAGTGGAAAATGTGCTTGAAGGCAAGAGTAGGTGCCCCATAAATTAACACTGCAACCCCAAATCTATGCCCTCTCCAGGTGCTTCTGCAATGCATCCATCCATCTTTGCATCTGAGCTGCCCATTTAATATAAATAAGCTGAAGGGTGTCAAGAATGTTCAAGCAAGAAGGATTTGTTTCAGTTTGGCCACGCTGAGAAAACTGGCAGTGCCCATTTGAAAGGTCTCTCCAACTGCAGCACTGTTTCCAGAAAACCTGACTTCAGGTATGCATTGGCCAAACCCACCAAATCCTATCCCATCAAGCCTCCCTCTCCTTGAGCTGCTCTATATGTGCCACCCATGGTCTTCTTAATGCTTTGCTTCTTTGGTGTCCCTCCCTTTCTGCCAGGGTTGGCGCCCAAGGCAGCTTACAATGTTATTTAAAAAGTTTTAAACCTGAGAAGTACATTGAAATAAATAACCTGAGCCACTATTCTTAACCTCATAGAGGCCATAATGTACCAAAGATATAGCACACTTCTCCCAAAGAGATGCTAAGCAACCTCAGCGATGGACGTCAATGGGCAATGTGAGGGAGAGTTTCTTCTCTAACAGGTCACAGTTCTCAAAGCAAACTGCGCTTCCACACTCCCCCCCCCCCCCCGGTCAAGTCACAGTTGACTTATTGGAACCCTGTAAAGTTTTGAAGGCAAGAGATGTTCAGAGGTGGTTTGCCATTGCCTTCCACTGCACTGCAACCCTGGTATTCCTTGGTGGACTCCCATCCAAATACTGACCAGGGCTGATCCTGCTTAGCCTCTAAGATCTGATCAGAGTGGGCTAGCCTGGGAAACTATACATGTTACATGAAGCACTATGACTGCCACCTCTCCATGGTTTCTCTCATATCATTGCTAACTGAAATATGTGCTTCTTCAACCCACGTGGTTAGCCTGATTTGTGCTTGCATACCATACTACCAATATCTTCAAGCCAAGAGGAAAGGGAGGGGGTATAAATTTTTAAATAAATAAGCAAATAAATAAATGAATAGCTGCGTATGGCCAAGTAGCACAAGCAAAGAGAGTCAAGTCTACGTTCCAGTCTAAATATTATTAGAGTTGAGTGGATGTTTCTCCTTATTTGATGGCTTGTTTATATTGTCCTTGACAGTTTCATTTCTATGATTTTCAGTGCTGGTTCTGAATGCTGATTTGTACTGTGCTTGTGTCTTTTGTTAAATTCAATAGATATGGGAATTATATTTGGGCTGTGGCTCAGTGGTAAAGCATCTCCTTTGCATGTAGAAGGTCCCAAGTTCAATCCCTGGCATCTGCAGTTTAAAGAGGGGGCCAGGTGGAAGATGCTATGAAAGATCTCAACATGAGACCTTGGAAAGCCATTGCTGTTCTTAATACTGGCCTTAGAGACCAACAATCTAGTTTAGCATAAGGCACCCATGTGCTTATTGCCGGACGGTTTATCGAGCTGTGAGCAAAAACTGCTGGCGTATATATTAACTGCAGCACGTATAATTCGGGCTAAGCTGTGGAAATCATTGTTACTGCCGGGGAAAGAAGAAGGTGACTGTTAGACTGGGCGGAAATGGATAAGTTAGGTTTTTTGTTGAATGCGGAGGCGAAAAGAGATCCGATGGTTGTATGGTCCAAATTTTATGCATGGATTGTATAATGTATGGCTCCGAGAATGATGTAGACGTTTGGAAGGATGTAACGGTGATGTAATGTTAAAATCAACTTAAAAATATTTTTTTTTTTAAAAAAGGCACCCATGTGCTCATATATTACTGGTTTACTGATATACAAATAAGGTTGAAAATGGTACATTTCACAGGGAGATGTTTGTGAAAGCAAACCAAATGGCATGAAAGTAAAGAATCATATATTCTATTACTGCAATGGGGTCAAGAAGACAGCAAGGATAAGAAGTTTGAAATTATCCTAAAATAGTAGGCAAATGAGGCCACTTACAAGCAACAAAATGCCTTTGATTCATTACACACTTCCAGTGTGGCAGTCTGCATTCAACTCACTTTGTCTTGTCATTTGTTCTTTTCGGAAACAGAGGTCTGATTTGACATCCTTTGATCTCTGAATCCAAGACACAACTGTGGAAAATTGAATTTAAAAGAGATCGTTCCCCAAGCTGAAATAACCATAGACAGACTCGGAATAAGTCAAGCTAACTGACCTCGGTAAAATTGAAACTGTTTATGGGTCTTCTTAACTGCAAGCAGAAACAGCTTTGCCAAACCCTGACATAACTTACCAGCCAAATGTTTAATCAGGGCAGTGGGGAAAATAACTGAAACAGTGCATTCTTATTTAATATTTCAATATACCCTGTACACTTATCACAGATGTTAAGATACTACCTCATGCTGTTTTCCATGACTGTATTTTTATCCCCTCCATTATAAATACTCGGTGTAGAATTTCCCTTGATAGACCAATGGTCTGATAGGCAGCATAAGGCAATCCATGTGTTTGTTACACTTATAATGGCTGGTTTATTGATACACACATAGGTTGTGTGGGATGCCAGGATAATGCCCAGCTCCCATAATCACTAATACAAGGGAAAGCCAATGTAAAATGATAGGATGTCAAAACTTAACAGTGGGAGGGGCTGTGACTCAGTGGAAGTGCCTCTGCTTTGCATGCAAAATGTCCTGGGTTCAATCACTAACATCTCCACTTAAAAGGACCAGGCAGCAGGTAGTGTGAAAAACCTCTGCCTGAGACCCTGGAGAGCCATTGCTGGTCTGAGACCATTTCTTCAGTACCTTCTTATCTCATTTTAGTGGTGAGGATGGAAACGGAGATGAGCACTGCCCCCTAGAGTCAGATTCGACTAGCTTTCAAACAAGGGAGACCTTTACTGTGACCTTTTAGGACAAACACCTGATGCTTTGACTTTGCCCCACTCATTCCGCAATAGGGCTTTTGCTTTAGGATTGGACCCACCCCATGCCTTCCACAATTAATTGGAAAGGGGGTCAAGCTGCCTCCCATCATGCACTATGTCAGTGACATAGCCTATTTTTTTTGGGGGGGGCATGCATAATTACATTGCAACGTTATCACAGAGGGAGAACGAAAGCACTGTGGAACACTGGAAGGGAGGAAGTAGTTATAACTGTAGGAACTGTCGCTACCCGAATAAACCTTCCTGTGTATACAAGGCACCAAGACTGAAGGCTCTCTAGAGGGTGCATTTTAAAATGAGGAACCAGCAAGATTAAGAGGGTGCCAAGTTTGGATCCTGGGGAGGCAAAATGTATCACGGAAACTTTTGCATAGTTCAGTTGTCTAAGAACACCAATGTGGGTGTTTGTACTTTTGTGGAAATGGTCTAAGTAGATAATAGTGACCTTGATGGACCAAAACTCTGATTTAGTATAAGGCAGCTTCATGTTTGAATGTTGGATGTCTACTTATGTTCCAAGATTGAATAAAAGATTTTTTTGCATTGAGTTTGTGAAAGATTTTTTTGCATTGAGTTTGTGAAATAATGTGCTCAGACCAGTAATGTGTACTGGTCTGAGACCATTTCTTCAGTACCTTCTTACCTCATTTTAGTTTGTGAAATACTGTGCTAGTGGGGACACTGAAATTCCCCTTCCCCCAATGCTTAATTTGTGAGAATACCCACTTTTTTATATCCTGTTCACTTTCAATGCCTTCCATCCCTGTTGCTGCCTCTCATCCTCTCATTATTGTGACAACTTCTTAATTGCTTTGTCATATTGACAATCTGGGCCAATCAGGGACCTTACAGGGAACTACACAACTAGAATTATATAATGCTATGTGATGATATTACTGAGGGCAAGTACAACCAATTCAAAGTGGAGTTTTCCTTGACTAGAAATCACACAGTGAAAGGCAAGATACCATGGTATTAATCACCAGATTCAGCTGCATGCTGGTGTCACCAAAGCCAAACATAGTCAACTCATGAAGAAATGATCGCTATATATTTCTGCTCCTTTCCAACACAAGTACCCCCCCCTCAAAAAAGACACAGCCAATAGGCTTCACTGTATGTATGACGCTGCTTTAAATGTTGATAAAAACGAAACTCTCTTTTATTTCAGCTGCATTGCATTATACTTGTTTGTAATTGTTTCTTTTAAAATTAACATCTTGCTAAATTTAAGACCTTTGTAATTAAAAAATCCACATGTTTAATAGTGGCTTCAGATCCATGGCTGCAATCACATGCACCTTTAGATCTGGCATAGCTGCAAATGCCTGATGGATCTAAAGGGCACAACCTGGGAAAGTCCAACTCTAACGGATTCCAATGGGCCACAGATGGACTTTCCCCTGTCTCATCGTGCAAGCACTCTCCCATGCTGTTGTGATGGTTCGATCATTCCATCCTGGCTCAGTGCCGTGTTTTCCTCCCCTTCACATTATGCACATCATCACATACTTCATAGGGAGCCCTTAGTGCGGAGGTGTGATTCCTTGTTTATGCACATGGGAAACAAACAGCAAAAAAAGAGAGACTCACGCGTGGTTGCATCTGATCACACAGTAACAGGCTGAGCCTGCAGCTACAAAGGGATGTGTGATCTCGCAACTGCATGTCTAATTTTTCCGTAGGAAATCAACTGGCACGTGTGACTGCAGCCTGTGATGCCTTTAAAATGGTAGCGGTGATGACGGTGTCACAATATGGATGCCAAACACATCACAATAAAAGAAAGGGTGTCTGCCAGAGATCCTTAAGTTGCATGCCAAGGAAGACACACAAGGAAAGCACTGAATGGAGCCAGAGAGAAACTAGGGCTATATTCACTCAAGCCATTAATTCAGTATAAATCTTTGATTTAATTCCTGATCCCCCCCCCCATGGGAAAGAGAGAGAGAGGCCAAGCCTTCTCTTCTGCAGAAAGGAGGGAAACATCCTCCAATGACTTAATCAAATAGACATTTTGTGTAAGGAATGCATTCCTGCACATAAAGAATATAATGCACAAGGAAGGCATACACTCCTGAATAACACATCAAATAGTGTCTGACCTGGTTTGCCTTTGTTCATGTGAACAAAGGAAGATAAAATATTGAGAGGACAACCAAAGATCACAGAGCTTTCTATTCCACCTCTCACTGATTTACTTCCCAGCAAACTGCAAAGTCCCTTGGGGAGTAGAATGGTTAGACCACTAGCATAGACACCCCCCACTCCTTTTTAAGCCCAGCACATTTCATAGCTCCAGCAACAGAGGAATGTTCCCCACATAAGTGATCTCGAAGTACAAAGACCCTAACTGGATCCAATCGTCTGGCACTAATTGATGCATGGTTTATTTTCCTCCGCAGTTCAATTTTTAATGCAATGGTTTCAGAGAAGGGTTTGAATGCATCCCAAAGCATGGTGGATGCAAAGGATTTTCAGAGTCATTTACAATTTCCTAGCCACTGGTTGCAATGTTGCATCATTAAAAGGAGGGAGCAAATTACAGAGAGGACCTTGTTTTTGTTTTTTTTAAAAGAAAAGCAGGAGAGGGTAAATGTGTGTATTCTGGCTTCCCTGAAAGACAATTCAATTTCCAACTTACCGGCTCGTTGGTCTCCTTATAGAAATGGCATTTGTGAAAAGGCCGACCCAGGGAAAACACAAACAGTGATTGAGGTGAAAACAGCTGAAATTGCCAACAAGCGCATTAATTTTCACTCAACTTACACCTGATGCACAAGCTTGCTCCTAATGACAACATTCCCCCAAACGCCAGCTTCAGCATCAACATTTTCTCATGTACAGGTATTTTTTTACAGGCTAAACTCATTGCTCAGTTCCAATCGTGAACTAATTTGCACGCAGACAGGAAATAGCTGCATTGCTCTGTTGGATGCAGTTACACAGGGCAGCTCTTCCTCCGTAACAGTTTGTCTTCCTATCACCCCCCCACCCCCTGGTCACAAAAAAGGGATTCATACACATTGGGAGGATTATGGGTGTGTTCCCGATGCCTGTGGTTGGAATGCCAAAGCCCAATTCTGAACAGGGCTTACTTTATCCATTAATGGTGCCCTAAAGTGCATTCCCAGAAAGAAGAGTATAATGTGAAGTATCTATCAGTGTGTTGATCTTAGTGAGGAACTGGATGTTCCTTTGAAAGAATGAAAAAGCTACCATATTGTTAGAGGAGAAAATTATTGTGAAGAACTATGAGAAAAGAAGGGAGGAGTCAGCATGAGTTCATACTGTCAGTTTTAAATGCTGGCAACTTTTGCAACTAATGTTCCCCTTGTAGGGTGAATAAAGACTCCATCATTACCAGCTTGGTGCATACCAAACAGGTGTAAACCAGGCAGCCAATAAACACCATGGTAAGCATATACAGATAGAATAGTAGGTGCATGCAACACTACAACACATCTGTACCTGATGTATGATCTAATACTACTTAAATGATCCTGTCAATCACTTAAGAAGTGGGTGCATGCAAACCATAGTTATGTACCATTTAGCAACTGGTTGCTTATATCTAGCATGTGCCTTACTTTTATCAAGACTAATGGGTCAGGGTTTTTTTTCCTTCTATTTCTTCACCACTGTAACAGGAATAGATTGTATGTATGTTTGTACCTGTCACCAAAACATTCCCTATTTTACAGCATCAATGTTTTCTGAATTTCCACATGCTACTCAACAAATCTGGGGTGGGGTGGGGACATAACCCACTGTGGACTATGAGGAAAAGCTCTGAAGGCCATTTTCTGCCCTCTGAAAGCCCATGAAAAACTATGACGAGGGTCATGTAACCTTTTTGGTTTGTGAGCTATCTAAGTTTCAGCACGGTTTGCAGATTTTATAACGCACCCTGTGCAAGATGACATATAATCTACCATCTTGTCAATGCACTTGAAGGCAACCGAAGGAAAAGAAGAAGGTGGCATACATCTCTGCAGCCCACTGCAGTCCCCCTCCAGTGTACATACAACCATGGACATGGTGTTGGCATAAGCTTTTTCTCCTCACTCTGCTCTGGGGAGCAGAGGCGTGGACAAGTGGAAACAAGCACTGCTGCTGGAACTGGCAAAGCTGTCCAGAGACCGGCCTTGAGAAATGGGAAGGTCCACTGATTGCTGTATACTCATTTAACCAGGCAGTGAGTGTTGCAACTACCATGCTATCGCTGCTCAGTCTCTCCCTGCCTGCTTGGCCCATAATGCCTCAGGCCTGCCCTCATTTGGGACACAATTTGCCTGTTCTTTGCACTCCCATTACCTGCTGGAACTCAATGGAGCAGTGGAAGAAAATTGGTGTGCGTAACTGGAAGTGACACACCGTCACACCACTGTTGGTTTCAAGGGCTCAAACCTAGCTGCACCACATCACTGGGCACTCTAGCATTTTCCTGAAACTGTGTGATAAAAACCATAGAGTTTTGGAGAAATGCTAGAGTGTCCCATAATGTGACACAGTCAGTTCTGGTTATGCAGCTAGAAATGATGCTGCTACATCACAGGATGCTATTTCGGTGAGTCTCTACCCCCAGCCCACCCCAGTCTCCCGGGGATTCCTGGCTGAGGACTGGCAAACCTAGCTCTCAGGCAAAGGAGACCTTCTAGTCACGGATGTGGCCTAGAGGTCCTGCAGCTGCCAAGGGTGCTTTACCATATTTAAAATTCAGCACCCATTGTTAGGAAAAGTGGCCATTAATGGTATTTGTATTAAGAGGGAAATTCCCCATACAAGTGTAGAGTATGGAAGATTGTCTTTTGAACTCTCCTTAGTTAAAAAGCAAAACAAACAACAGCAGGGCAGCTGTGGAAATTACCAGGTACAAATCTTGTCACTATACCGGGGGGGGGGGAGGGGGGGGAGCCACCAGACATCCCAAAACAGCAAGGTATTATTAGAATCAAACATTTTTGTCAATTTTTCTCCCCACGTTTCAGATATGAAAGCATTTTTTAAAAAATCCATATTTTCATGTAAGACAAAAAGTAAGACTGAGCACTGTAGCCAATCAAAAAGCATTATATGATCTTCAAGTTAAATGTTGTGCATCAATGTCCTCATTCATCAGTTTTCCCATCCCTTGAATTGAAAGAACATAATTTCTCTTCTGGTGGGTCAAAACCGGTGGACCTTAAGATTCTAAAATGTTCAGCTCATCAGCCTTCACCCTTTAAGCTGTCAGCAGACTTAAATAGAATTCCATCCCCAGAGTTAATGAGCTGCTCATAATTCCACAGACACTGACTTAATTTGTACATTTTCGTTTGTCACCAGCTTGTTAGAGCCTTTTCTGCCATTGTGATTTGCCTTGAGAACAGACTAAGGGCTAAGTCACATGACCACTACCCATGTGATTGTTGCTCTCCACCAACCTTCCCATAACAATATGCAGCCATTGGTGGTGATGGGAATAATATATGGCTCATTTTTGTGACAACCATCTGAAGCCCAATCTATTGATTCATTTGGGTACAAATAAAAAAAAAAGGTGGAGGGAGATTATCAAAGCTGCATCCTTTCCTTCTATCTTCAACTGATACACATTCAAGAGTACCACTTGCACAGAAAATATGGGTTAGATCCAAAGGTGTTCTTCCACTCACATAAGCATGCTGCACTGAAACCTACGTATGTGCACTTGAATGCCATGTCCATAGGTCTCTATGCTGGGGTCCAGAATTATATAATCTCAGTGACTGCAAACACCAGACAAAGAGTACATTTGAACACATGGAGACCAGGGACAGACACAACCAGAGTCAGCTCTTTCTGCATGTACATCAGTATTCAATTGATGTTCAGTTAGTAAAATGGGCTAATTATGTTCTTACACAAGTGCTATGTCTTTCTTTCAATGGCCAAACCACACATGACATTGATCAGCTCTCCCACCTGTTGATTTATTTTTATATCTTAGAAGTCAGACACAGAGCACATGTGTATGTGTGTGTGTGTCCATGCATTTAGGATCATCTCAGCAGGGCGGAGGCTAGCCTTTGCCACTCCATGCTTCAATCCACAGTGCCACTTTTCCCCAAGCGGGGAGGGCCACAATTAGCTTTGTCCAGTCTAAGAAGAAGATCGAAAGGAAATGTCCTTGAAGAATTCTATTTAGCCATGCTCCTAAACCAGGTATTACACGATAATCACCAACCACAATACTTGCTGCATACACTGTTCTGTGGGAGGATATATGCAAGGCAGAGGAGATGGTCATAAATGTTTCCTACCTGTGGCTGAGTCCATGATTCTAGACTTGTTTCTTTCAGTGGAGAATGTGGCCTTCCCACTTCTTTTGAATGCTTTGGAAAAGAAAAAGAAATGCTAACCGTTATTCACTTTGATGGCCAGCCCATCCATTGGCAGGTTTTGAAAACATAAATGGGAGGATTTTTACAGTAATAGTAAAAAAATGGATAAAATAAATAGAGACTAGCAAATTCCTGTTTGTTCTGATCTGGAAACAGGCCTACTGCATTGGGCTACAGATGTACAGTTATATCCTCTGCTATTTTGTTTTGATTCTCTGTTGCCATGCTTATGCTCATTTTTTGGTGTTTCTGTGCCCAATTTATGTAAAAGCAAAACCTCAAGGATGGCTGCAGCTTTTTTCCCTCATTGGTATGCAGAGAACAGGCGAGAACAGTCATGGGCTGGTCTCGGGGGTTTATTGTGGCCACTTAGTACAAAACTAATGCTAATAATTGTGTACATTTGGCAAAAACAACTTGGAGCTAAGAACCTGAAAGGGGTGTGGAAATAAAGCCTCTTGGGTGTAATTTGTATACAGGAGAAGAAAAATATCAACTTTTGAGCTGGACCAGTCGGACTGTGCAATTTGGTAGCATTCCTACCTGGACTAATTTGATCAGCAACCACAAACAGTCTGCTCAGTCCAATCGAAAAGCCCCATCTTCCTTCCCACTATAGACCTGTCACTGCAGCCAGCCCCACATAGAAGAATCATTCTCCCCTCTTGTATACCACATTTGCAGAGAAAATCCCATCATTTTGGAAGGAATCAGTACAGGTGAGGAACCCAAGTGAGAGTGAGTTTGCTTCTTCTTGTGGGACAGGCCTAGAGAGGGAGTGGGGTGAGGCTTCTCCAATCAGAGAACAAATCTGGACCTTGCAGGCTATTTATGGAAGTATTCAAAGGCACTATTCAAAAATCTGAAAGAGGCGAAAGCGTGTTTAGAGATCATTCAATTGACTGATTCCATATTTTCTCATTATGTTTTTGTTCCACTTTTCATCCACCTGTATGTATGCTAAGGTTGCCAGAAGGTCTTCCATCCAAGCACTGACCAGACCCTGACCAGCTGAGGTATGGTCTAAATATGGGGCACAATGAGGTAGGAGTGTGGTTGCCAATCTCCAGGTGGGGCTTGGAGTTCACCTGGAATTATAACTCATCTCCAGATAGGGTTGCCAGGTGCCCCTGGCATGTGGAGAGATCCCCTGGTTTCTGGCGCTCTCCCCCAGCACTGGCCAGGTGGCCAGTGGAGGAGAGTTGCCGCCCCAAACACAACATGCCTGCATTACCCAGCAGTGACGTAAGTGTATCTGTTATGTTGGGGGTGACACTCTGGTTTGGAGACAAAACTTTATAGTAGAATTAGCTTCAAACTATAGGATTTTGCCGAAAAACCAGAGCATTGCCCCCCAGCATGCCTACATCATCTGGAGGTGACAGGCATGACATGTTTCTTCCCTCCCCTCTCCTGGAGCATCTCGGCAAGTCCCCTGCCGGCTTGTCATTCAGACCTGGCTACAGAGAACATGGCAGATTTGGAGAGGACAGACTCTAGGCACCACATCCCTGCTGAGCTCCTTCCCCACCCTAAATTTCACATTTCCCCATGTACCACCACCAAATCCCCAGGAATTTTCTCAGACAGCATTGGGCAGCCTTAGGTAGGAGACACCTGAGTAGGTAGAATATGTAACAGCTACTGTTGTTTGGGCAACTCCACCTTGGCTCTGACTTTGCCCAGCAAGTTTTGGCAGCTTTGTTTATTCTCAGCTGTATGCAAACTGCATTGGGAAGTACTAAACCACATCTCCTTCCTCCTCTCTTCAAACAAACAAAAAAACAAACAAAAACAATATTTTGGAGAAGATGTGAAAGCAGATAGCTGATCGGCCTTTCGACTGGAAGGAGTCTTAAGGTCTGGCTGATCCCAACCCCGCCCCCCCCCAAATAAATAGATAAATAAATATTGGCATGGGGTGCATTAACATTGCCTTGAAATAAATGCTTTTTTGTGTATCCAGCCTGGTACTGCCCCCCCCCCCCCCCCGGCTGCAATTACATCTCATTTCCCAGCCACCTTGCAGAATCTGCTAATGTGCATAATGATTGTTCAACTCTGCCCATAAATGTTCAGGTTTTTATGAGCACAGGGACGGAGGTGCCACTGTAGCCTCCAGAGTCCCTTTACCGTGTTCTTGTGTGAGTATATCGCACCGACCCATGTAGAAACCTGCTCAAGATAAATGGCAAGCCCCGCTTCTTTCCCTCCCACCACAGAACAGCATCCTCTGCCTATTTTTTAAATGGCTCCGTACGGTGGGATAATAGATTCGGTAAGCAGCGAATGTATCCTCTGACTTCCTGAAGGGCACTGACTCGGCTTTTTCAATAAAGCTAAAGAGCCACGTGTACGTTAGCTGGAAGCATTAGATACAGCCAAGAGATAAACGGGTAAATAAATATACCTGTCCTCACGTAGTGACTGATACACCAGCAATAATTGATAAAGGTATCCCAAAGGGATGTTCTTGGAACACTGTGGGAAATGCCCACTTCAATGAGGGCAGTGTAGTTGAGAGGTGCTGGGATTTTTTTACATTCTTCAGCACAAGGCTCTCAGTGTAGGGATGCAGTTCTGGATTTTGCTAAACAAATCCTAAACAATGACATTTTTGACACCAGGGGCTTAGAAAGATATAATCGGTTTAAGATCGCACTGGCAGAGTGTTTGACTTTCTTTAACTGTCTCAGCAGACTTTCGGAAAGTCTCTTTCTATGGGCCTGGCTGGCAGGCTCTGAAGTGCTCCTGAAAACACCCCCTTCTCCTCCTTTTCCTCAGATGGTTTTCTTCTCCCATTCTCTTCAGAACTGTCTCTCCTGAAATCTCCCATCTCTTTTTTTTCCCCTCAGAGATCTCTCTCTGATCGTGTGGGTAATGGAAGGTAATAGCTACAGGTGTGTATGACTGTATGCATCTCCCTCATGTTTTAAAGACCCTTTCTGGAAACAGAAGTGTGAGAATCAGACCACAGCCTAGCCCAGAGGTGCTGAACTCATTAGCCACAAGGGCCAGATCTGACATAAATGTCACTTTGTTGGGCCGGGCCATGTGTACCATAAAATGTAATGCCAGATACCGGAGACACAAACTGTATAAAGGACAGCAGCTGGTAAGTTCCAAGTTGGTGTATCCTTGCTGCAGGGATCGTGGGCTGGGAAGAGGGTGCAAAGGAAAACCCATATGGGCAGACTAGACAGCCAGCAGTACAGTACTGGGCAGACACCCCTATGCTGCTTGACAGCTGCAGACGAGGTTGTTCTGCCATGCTGAAGCCATTATCGGAATGGCTCCGCCCACTTCCCCCTCGAGCAGTCTCCTGTTCCCTCCCTTGCACTAGCTGCTTGTGGGCCACACAAGAGCCCTGGAAGGGCCGGTTCTGGCCCCCAAGCCTTATGTTTGACACCCCTGGCCTAGCCTTTTCCCAGGCATGCTGATTTTCTTTATATTTAGAGATTTATTTATTTTTTACAAATCTTTGTATTTCTTTATACTTATAGATATATTTAATGGAAATACAGGATCCGCTGTTTCTGTGAGTTCCAAACAATGAAAATGCTGCTCTAAAACCCCCAGCCCAGAATGATTCAGTGGAGGAAGGGCACACACAATGAGATGAAACCAGATGAGACATTAGAACTGGCCCCCTCCCTCCAGATCCTGCAATATGCTGCTGTACCATAAAAAAAAACACCTCTGTAAAATGATTGCATGGGAAAATCTACTGTATGGGTATGATCTTCTGATACTGTGTCAAATTCCCCCACATAATAGAATGATTTTTTTTTCCTTAGTACAATAAGGAAAATATTATCACTGTTAAAAGTGTCTCACAGGTAGCTTTCTAGCAGCATAAATGGCACTTGGGCATCCATATGCCATTGAAAGTCAATGAGAATGAGGTACCTAAGTGTCTCTTTGCCATTTATCTTTTACTGTGTTTCTTTGCTTCTAAGTGAGCATGCTTTTTCTCTAAATGAATACTTCAATCTCTCTCTCTCTCTCTCTCTCTCTCTCTCTCTCTCTCTCTCTGACACACAAAGATACACAACCACTAAACATTCTGCTCCCAGTAGCATGAAACACTGGGAACACCCTTCCAGAATCCTTTGTTTATGTTCCCATTACTCTCATCCATCTGACATTTAAACTTAATACACAGAAGAAAATTAAATCCATAATGAGACGAAGATGCTATGATTGATTTCGGTCTGAATGTTACATTATGGCTTTGGCGGCACAGTTACAGCTCCCAGAGCCCCTATCCTGGCACCAATAAAAATTTCCCTGGCAGCCAGGCATGGTTGTTAGCAGAAATCAGGCTCACATAATGGCATGCTTAGCTAAACCTCAAGTAACTTTTAAAAGCTACAGTCCTTCGAAATAACCTACAAGTATAATTGAGGAACAGTTTTGGCCTGGATGGCTACAGAAAGGGTTGGGGGAGTACAGGTTTGTTTGTTTGTTTTTTTAAAAAAAGGGATAGGATTAATGTTAATTTCCTGGATCAGAAAGAGACAGACCTTGAATGGGTTTACATACACCCAATGGATTTGAGGATTTTTTTTTCTAACTCAGAATCTGAAATGAAACCCTCTTCAACACCCCTCTGGTAGATAAATCAGGTGATAAGCAGCCCAGTCTACAAGTTGCAGTCAATGCATGCACGATCTGTGCACAGCGTACACTTGGTTTTTATTTATAAGTGCATCAAGTAATTCTCATATCATATTCAACATATTACAGCTGAACATGCAGTGTAGTCTCCACATTCATTCAGGCACTGGTTCACAGTTTCATTTGTAAAATCAATGTACACTGGCTCTTCCTTATAAACAAATATGTGCATGTACTGCAGGATGCACATGCAGTCGCTGTAACATGTGAACATGGCTAAGTGCTTGTAAGAGCATGGGATACAAGGGAACCTCTAGACTCTGCTGAACACCAAATGATGCCATTGAGAGCTCAGCGGAACCTGTCTTGTCTGCAGTGTGTTGTGTGCCGTCAAGTCGCTTATGGCGGCCCTACGAATTGATGACCTTCAAAGTGTCCTTGCCTATTTAGAAACAGATCTGTTTAAAAGACTGATTCATTTTGAGCTCTGCTAGGTAGAGCTAGGTGAACTGATGCTTAAAAAATAATTGTTGAACTAGATGGGGATGCCAAGTGATCACAATGCTTTTTAAATTAAAAAAAAAGAACCTTGATATTTTTTTGCTAAGGTTGGACCTGTATGTCACGCTTACCTGTGGATGGGGGGGGGGGACACTCAAAGAACTGGTCTCACACATAGGCACCTGCTCTATACACAAGGTTTCATTCAGGCTTCAAATTCTGGTTAGCTGGAAGAACACTTACTCCACGTAACCCATACACCTGTGTTCGTACATCATAGGTAGCAAGAACTCGTGTTCAGTGCAATTCTCAGCTCAAGAAGAAGGGTGGAGTAGTGAAATATATGTATAAACCCAGCAACAAGTTTTGTTCACATTTTTTTCACCTTAATGCAGATATAGGAACTCTTACTGAGCAAATATTATGAGAGGAAACATCAAGTTGCTGATCCCAATAATGTCACTATAAACTAGCCTGCATATGTGCTGAAATTAGCTGTTCTCATGACAACCCAAATACCATTAGTTTAGCATGTAAACAGGTACACAACCTATCACCACAGGTAGAAAACAACTAAAAAGGTAGCCCAGATGCACCACCCGTTCACTGTCCACTACTATTCCGCCAGGGATTATCTATCCTCCCCTACTTCCATTTGAAATGTGCTTATTTTGTCCTTTCCCGATCTGAAAATGAAAGGATATCATAAAACCACACACATTGACAATTCTGCCTGTTCACAGTCACTGCTTTTGTGTGTGTGCACGGGGGGATATTCACCAAGAAAAAAAAATGGTAATCAATTTATTTACATGGAACAGCTTTGCAGACTTAAACTGCATGCCTCAGGGATGTGTCTACTGAAGGAATTTGCTTAACAACATACTTGTACTCTGCATGTTTGCACAAAAGCATCCTTTGTGCTCTAATTTCTCTGTTCAACAACCCTACACTATTCCACAAAGACAAATTATATTATAAAAAGTAGGGATAAGAACATGTCCTTGATTCCATTTCTATACTATTTTGGAATATTGATTTGTGCTAAATCCCACTCAACTTGAGTTCCAGTTTAAGTAGGCAAATACCTAAAATTAAATTCAGAACTGAAATATGCACTTTTCTGCGGCTTTCAGAATTCTTTAGCTCACTGGAATCCCATCCCTTCCTCTATTACCAATAAGAGAGAGAGAGAGAGAGAGAGAGAGAGAAAGAAAGAAAGAGAGAGAGAGAGAGAGAGAGAGAGAAAGAAAGAAAGAAAGAAAGTCATAACTAGCTGTTTATATGTATGATCAATGCATTCCAATGCACTGGTATTCCAATGCACATGCATTCCAATGCACTGGTAAAACACCACACAGTTGATAAGCCAGTCCCAATCAGGATTGTTTTTCTGTAGTGTTTTTATCATATTATGAGATGCTCATTCAGCTTCATGACGGAATGAAACAGTCAAGGAACTTTGAGAACACACACACACGCACACACAAGATAAGGCTAGTGAAATCTCTTAGGTGATGGGGGAGAGCACAAATCTTCTAATTCTGACTAAAACTGGAATTGTGAGGTGACTTTGGAGGTACTTATCCAGGCAGACAGATGAGGAATTCTGAAGAAAGAAGCAAAGCACAAACATATTTTAATAATGCTCTCAACATTCCCCAGGGACCTTTCACACTTTACTGTGCTAAGAGGGCCATGTTGACTCAAGGACTTGCACAGCTCACTTGACATGAAGAGGAAAACATGCCACTCTTTGGGGGGGGGGGCATCACAGCAGATAGAGTAATGTGAACAGCATTTTTCAGCTACAACTCAGTAGCATCTTTCTTCTTGCCCGAAATACTGAACAAGTTAACTCCTGTCAACTACTATCAAGTTTCTCCTTCAGCCTAACCTTTTCCCCATCTATTAACTTTACACAACACACACACAGACAAAACATCACTCCACAGTTTAAAAGAGAAAGAAAGAGGACAGTGGACATTAAAAATACACTAATCAACACAAACCATCTAGCTGCTCAAAGTGTGACCCAATGTCCTGATGTTTCTTATACACGTCACTTCTGGAAAACACTAGATAGAGGAGAGAGAGAGAGAAACTACTGTAAAGTTTCTCCTTTACTCTAACCCATCTTTAACCCTCAAAGTTCCTGTCAGTTTTATCTAAGAGAACGTTCACCTTTTGTGAAATAAATCACTTGGCAGCTAGCAAGATTTCAGTATGAAGGAGCCTTTCGTCTGAGGTGGAATCCTTTGGCAATTCTGAAGGGGGGGAAACCAACAACAACCAAAAAATGCACTTTTTATTTATGCAGCTATAGTCAAATATGGCACCAATCCAGGGCTTGAGGGAGGAATAGCTGGCAATGGTGGGGGAGGGGGAGGGGGGAGAGATGAATGCCTGTAATATGATCAGGAAAGCACAAAAAGGTTTAAGAGAACCTGCCACGAGATTTGGCAGATGGTTCTGCGGCGGATTGTCAAACTTTAAACTAATCTTCGTTTAAGAGTTTTAAGGGTTGTATCCCTCCACTAAAGCTTCTTGCTCTTTTGCCGGGTTGATTCTAGTAAATTATAGATCAGACTTTCTGAAAACTGCTTCCATGAACAGAGCCTTCTTAAAGCACAGCTAAACTGAGCAAGAAGATTACATGTTATTATGATGGGGCCCAGCGGGGCTTTCCCCCCTCCCTTTCTCTTCTCCCCCTTTTCCCTTCCCACAGCAAACATAATGATGTCGAGATGGATAAAACGATCATTTTGCGCAAGGAGGTCATCCTGACAAGAACAATGCCTTTCGACTCAGAGCTCCAGCAAATCCTGCCCCCCCCCACACACTGGTGAATATTCATGCGGCAAACTCTTCTCCTTAATGGGTCCATAAACCCAGCAACTCCAAAGCAGAAACCCAACCCGTGTTCCGAGACCAGATGATCAGAATTGCTCACTGGCAGAGGGGGAAGTCAGTGGGGGGAAATGATGCTGAACGTTACCCTGAAAACATTCTATTCCATGGGCAATTTTTAGCTTAATTGCATCCTACCAGTTTTAAGTTGAGAGAAAGGATTTTCTTTCTCGAGTTCCCGGGTGAAATGTTAGAAAATGTATGCAGTATTAAAAATTAAAATAGACACTAATCTTGAAAGCCACATTTATTCTTTTCTACTGTAAATCAGAACGACAGATGAAAAAAAGTCTCGGAGATATCACTCCACAACATGATCCTATGATGGGAAAACAGAAAATGGGGACAAAACTAGATGTGGTTGTACATGCTATTCCACTGAACTGGGGCAAACAGACCTTTTTGATGGTGCTCCAGTTCAGCAAGGCAGTACAATGAAAATGCATTGGTGTTTGTGTCCTGCGCAAGATCTTGAATGAAACAGATGCAAGCAAACAGGCATGTGGCATGAGCAGATTTTATGAACACCAGGTATTAAATTAGCTGTTTTGGATGGTGAAATTTATGGCACTGTACCCAACTGTGGTCCCTTTCCTCCTTCAACCTCAGCCTCTCCAGGTTCTACCCTGAAATCTCCAGGAATTTCCTAACTCAGAGTTTGCAGCTCTAAAAACAGCTTAGCTCTCTGAAAGGGACCTAAGTGTAAGAGACTTCGGCATCCTTCCTTGCAACCAGCAAGCCATAGCTGGTGCTTACCCTCCAACTCAGAATTGTCAACCAACTTCAAACCAAAAGTTTATAAAATCCTGGTTTGGAGATGAAACACAGATTGTGTTCTGTTGTGATTTGATATTTCTGTGGCCATTTAATTTTGCAATTGTGTTAGGGTTGCCAGCCTCCAGGTGGGGGCTGGGGATATCCCGCTTTTACAACTTATCCCCAGCTGACAGAGATCCCCTGGAGAAAATGGCTGCTTTGCAGGGTGGACTGTACATTATGGCATTGTACCATGCTGAGGCTCCTTCCCTACCCAAACCCCACCTTCTCCCGGATCCACCCCCAAAGTCCCCAGGCATTTTCCAACCCGGACTTGGCAACCCTAAATTGTATGTATTTTATATTTGTTTTGAGACACTTCAGATTTGTAAGATAAAGAAGGTACAAATGGTTGGACAGATATAGATTGATAAAAGTACAGAATCACAACTTTTTACAAAAAAACCATAAATCAATATTAAAAGTAGCAGAAAACCAACACTAAACCCTGGGGTCCATGACCTTTGTGCACTGGTGTGTGTGTGTGTGTGTGAAGTCACAGCCAATTTATGGAGACCCTGTAGGGTTTTCAGGGCAAAAGACGTTCAGTGATGTTGCCTGTCTCTGTGTTGTGACTCTAGACTTCCCTAGAGATCTCCTATCCAAATACAAACCATGGCCAACCATATACAGGGAAGTCAGCATAGTATAGCCCTATCTCATAAAATCTCAGAAGTTAAATAGGGTCAAGTACTTGGAAGGGAGACCACCAAGGAAGACTCTTCAGAGGAAGACCATGGCAAACCACCTCTGCTTCTCACTTGCCTTGAAAGCCCCTTGCTGGGGTTTCCATAAGTTAACTGTGCCACGTGTGTGTGAAATTGCATCCCAACATCTGCAGTAGGTGGGTAATCTTCATAGCTAAACATGGGGATTCTGAACCTGCTCAGCACTCTGTCCATCACATCACCCCAGCTCCTCAATCCTATATATATATATATAGGATATATATATATATCTCCTATATATATATATATCTCTCCTATATATATCTCCTATATATATATATCTTGAAGTCACTGGCTTTAGAAGGGTTTAACTCTGTTTAGGAGTGCAATACAAGTTTTCTCTTTGCCTCTGTCAACTCTCTCTCTCAAGTGAACACAAACAAAGCTGTTTTGTGCTGATTCAGACCCTTTATCTATTAAGGTCAGTATTGTCTACTCAAACTGGCAGCAGATCTCCAGGGGCTCAGGCAGAGAGAGGTCTTTCCCATCGCCTACTGCCTGGTCCTTTTAAATTAAGATGCCAAGGACTGGACTTAGGACTTTCTGCATTCCACAACCCCTCATTATTTTTTTCCAGTGCGGGAAGGGATCTTTTTCAGAACCATTCTATCTCCACACAGCTACCATCTATATTACTGATGTCCAACTCCCTTTCATTTTGCATGGATCATGCCTTTATCATTGTGTTCCGCTACTACAGACTGTAATTCCTTTGGCAACTCACTCCTTTATTTCTGCATTATCTTCAGAGCCTAACATAGCATTAAAATGATGCTTATGGTAGAACTCTCAGAGAAATTACCTTGTTTCGAAAGTGGGAAGGAAGCCCCTCCCATTTTTCCCCATTGGATTATGAGCATCCAACATCACCCCTTTCAGGGTTTCGCCTAAAGGCACAATCTGCTCTTAATATGTTTGGAAATTATTGTTCCATTATATCCACACCAATACGCAATCAAATGGAAATTATAGGGGAGGGAAAGCGATCTGTCTTCTTAATGAGAGTCACCTTGCTGATTCTTCCAATGCCTTTGGCAATCATTAGCTGAGCTGGTGAAATAAACAAGAGCCAGTTGCTCCTTGGGTGGTATCAGCAATCCACGGCGAGACCAGATGGGCAGCCCCCAAAACGAATAATCCAATTTAGAGCAGAAAGCATTTTAAAGTCTTGGTTGGTTTCCCCTAGCCGAGATCCCCATTTTTGACAACACAGCCAAAGCTTTATATCAAAGTCTATTACCATAGTGGGGGGGGAGGGAAATAATATTTTTTTGCATTTTGCAAATATATTGGACAGGGTAGCAAAGTCTGATAGTGAAGACTGAGGCTCCCGCTGCTTCTAAATGGGTTTGATATATTGCTACTGCCTACTGTAAAAGGATCCCATGAGATCCATCAGGAACTCTCTAGTCTGTAAGCATTCAGAAACCCTGATGCTATTTGGAGATCTTGAGCTGACCATGAAGTTTCACAGGAGGGAAGGCAATCAGCATGGCCAAAGGTAACAGGAGTCAGCAGGCCCACCGAGGGCTGCCATGGGCCCGAGATAAAGATTCGTGCAACCCCACAGACCTCCTTGACCCAAGTCTCATATTTTCATGACCTGGTATCACTTCTGAGATAGGTAAAGGTAAAGGTTTCTCTTGCTCGAAAGCCAGTCAAATCCAACTCTGGGGGGCCGTGCTCATCTCCGTTTCCAAGCCAAAGAACCAGTGCTGTCCAAAGACTTTTTCTGTGGTGATGTGGCCAGCATGACTAAACACAGGCGCATGGAACGCTGTTACCTTTCCACCGAAGTGGTACCTATTTATCTACTTGCAATTTCTTGCTTTCGAACTGCTAGGTTGGCGGGAGCTGGGGCCAGAGATGGGAGCTCACTTGGTCACACGGCACTAGGGTCTCAAACTGCCGAGCTACCGACCTTCTGGTCTGCAGCTCAGCTTCTTAACCTCTGAGCCACTACGGCTCCCACCTTTGTGATAAGGTCATGCAAACAGAGGAAGGAAAGAAGCATGGTATAGCCCCATCTCATCAGATTTTGGAAGCTAAGCAGGGCCAGTACTTGGATGGGAGATCACCAAGGAAGACTCTGCAGAGGAGGGCAATGGCAAACCACCTCTGCTTCTCATTAGCCCTGAAAGCCCCTTGCTGTGGGTGCCACAAGTCAGCTGGGACCTGGCAGCGCTTACTTATGTATGTAAACAGTGTGGGATGGTAGGATGGAGGATCTTATTCTATATATTATTTTTCATCCTAATGTTTCTCCAGGGAGCTCAGGGCAGTGCATATGATCTTTTCTATTTTATTTTCACAACAACCCTGTGAACTAGATTAGGTTGAGAGACAGAGAATAAACCAAGATCACCCAGTGAGCTTCACAGCAGGAATGACAGCTGAATCTACCACCACCATCATGCCTTTCCATAGACCTACAATCTAACCACTATATCACAGTAGCTTTCTTTGCTAAATCTGCAGATTACTTCACACAGTTGTGTGATCCCCTGACATCTGGATTACTAATGATGGTGGTTTTGCACAGGTTAACACACTTCTAGCACCACAAACAGAACTTTCCTGTAACTGTTCATTGCCTCAAACACAATTGTTTCCAATGGGGTCAGTTTCCACTGGCACTCATCCAGTGCAAAGAAACCAAGGGATGCTCATACTTGGACACAAGCCACAGAATAGCCTATGCTCACAAATCATTCCTACTATGAGAAAGTGGTCCAGAGGACAGCGTGTGAACTAGGATCTAGATCAGGGGTGTCGAACTCATTTGTTATGAGGGCTGGATCTGACATAAATGAGGCCTTGTTGGGCCAGGCCATGTGTGTCATAAAATGTAATGCCAGGTAGCGGAGATATAAACTTTATAAAGGACACAAACACATTTTTTTTTAATTTAAAATAAAAACATACCTAAAACATTCACACTCTTGCAATATCTTGTTTATTTAACAGTATCTGATAACTGACACATCTTGTTCTGAATTATTGCATCAAAATGTCTGTGTTGTTGCATTCTTGAGTATGCTGTTCAGGTGTGTATCTGTAAGCTGCAAACCTACTTTTTAATTTATTGACATTCACCACAGAAATCTCATGCTCAGAGTTCTGAGTTTAGGACCCAGGGGAAAACATGAAATGGCTGAGGAACTGAGAGAGTCTAGTGAAGCAAGCTATGATGCAGCAGCAGCAACAGAACTGGAAGCAGGAGGTGGCCAGTTCCAGTGTGGGCCTGATAGAAGCATTCTGGGGGCCTGATCCGGCCCTCGGGCTGCATGTTTGACACCCCTGCTCTAGATGAATAGACCACAATTCCCTATTCAACCATGGATTTGCTGGCTGACCCTGGCTGCATCACTGCCTCTAGTGTGAGTTCTTTCCATGGTAAAGTATGAATAATATTGATATTATAAAACACAATATGGGGTTTCCATTAGTAGACAAGATAAAATGGAAAACCTCCTGGCGTTGGATGGGAGGGGTGAGCAAAGGGGTAAAAGGAGACAATACATAAAGATGTTTTCACTGCAAAAAGGCTGAAGGAACATGCACATTAAAGACAGAGTCGGCGAAGAAGTCAGCGGAGGCGGAAGAAGCAGTGGCAGGCGGTGGTGTTCTTGGGTGTTTTGCGGTGGTGGTGGTGGAGGAGGCTGGTGGCAGCTTTTCTTTGGTGGTGGCAGCCAGGGGAGGCACCCTTCCCCGAGCCCCGCCGGCCGCCTGGTAAGTTTGGGGTTTTTTTCCCCTTTTACACTTGGGTGCTTGAGTGGCCAAGCGCCCAAGTGTAAAAGGGGGGGAAATGGCAGACAGGACCATCTGGACAACCCTGCTCTTGCAATGATTGCGAGAGAGGGCTGTCCAGATGGCTCAAATGCGGGCTACTCGCGCAACTCCTGGGAAAACACTTGATTTTCCCGGGGTCGGAAAATGTGGGAGGAACTGCATTTGACCCCGCTTCGGTGTGGGAGTTGTCCCAGCCATCCTGAATGGTCCCTTTAAATGCGGGAGGAAAAAACTCTTCCTCCTGCATTAAAAGGCCGTGTGACCGCGGCCAGAGTCAAGAAAACGACTTGGCTGGATCAGGTATAACTTAATGCTTTCTGTAACTCTTTTATATGCTATTTTACTTTAGAAAAAAACTACAAACATTAACTGTAGCATGGGTGAGACCCTACATATGTGCAAACCTCTGCCTGTGTATGTAGAGGGAAACCACAATGGCTATTTTACATAGCTTTTTCTTAAAATGGCCATTTTTACTATATATATACTTTTTAAATGTAAGATATGCTTCTATTGGATCTTTCTCTTTTCTCACCTTTTCTATCATGCAACACCCACAGCTCACTCTAAATCACAGACTGCACTGGATTACAACACTTGCAAGTTGGAGAGGTCATATAATTTATTAAAGCTTCAATTTACAGCTGAGTGATGGGGAATTTTAAAAGGAACACACTGCATCCTAGGCAGAGTGCACATTCTTTTGTGTATGTTGCAAAGCGCTCAGACACTAGGAGCCCTCTCTCACCTGGAGACCTACTCTCTGAAGACAGCTGAGCATAGTGATTAAACCTGCAGTACCTTTGGACAATTCCACCTTTGTTATTGGTTTGCACTGACCACCATGGAACTCCTTTCTAAAATAATGTTCACTGCTCTCCCATCAAAACTTTCCCAGATTTTCATCAAAACTTAAAGAACCTCAGTCTATCACTTAGTCTGAGTGGTACTGAATTCCCATGACATCCATTCTTTCTACCACCGTGTATGATTTCTAATTCTCACCCTGTTCTGTTCCAGGGAGAAGATGAAATTCAGAAACAACAGAAATGATGACTTGTTCTTACATTACATGTGGGAAATCTAGGTGTAAGAATTCTCAAAAGACCAAGCAATCGTGCAAGAATGTCCATGAACTTTTAAAAAAGAATAATTGCAGAGAGATTGAAGCGACCATTATCATAACCCCGTACAAATTTCTTTTGAAGTTTGCACATTCCTAACTTTTGATATGTCCCCTGACTATTTTAACATACTATGTAATATATCACTTTAGGAAAATTATTAGCATACACTAACCTTTTGCAGATGAAGGTAATGTGGTCAGAGTATTGGTCCTGTATTTGCAAATGTGTAAGAGTATGAGTGAGAGAACTGATGGAGGGGTTTCTATGGCCAGCAGAAAAATGATAGTGGTGGCTTTTCATTTAGACTAATTAGTAAGTAGTTCCACAATTCTCACAATGGTAAAATAAGCCATTTAATGGGGCAGTGCAAACTGCTTCATTGCTAGCATTGCACAGGGGTCCAGTGATGAATTCCAAAGTTCTCTAGCATGCATTAATTGCCTGCCTTGCACCAGTCCAATTATCCGGGCACTGCATGGAATTAGGTCCTTGCTGTTGTTTAATGCATCTGGGTTCTTACTGGTGTTTACTAGTGTTTTAGACCAGCTGCCCGACTTTCTGAACATGATTAATTTATTTCCTCTTGATGAAAGGTAAAGCTAAGAGAAGTTTCTGTGATCTGATCCAAAAAAGGATGGGACATCAGTTCTTTACCATCTTAGTCTCTGTTTTAGCTTCAGAGAGAAGGAAGCTGCTAATATGGAGGTAGACTGCTACAAGGTGTGCATACCACCCAAACACTGCCTGATAGGGCCTTCCTTTAGTCTACATCTCCGAGATGAATCTTCAAGACAGTGGGACAACAGATATTTTTTTATGGGGGCTTGCCCTCACCATGTCCCAGAGCCATCATGGAATGCAGATATACACTGCATTAGCCAACTCACTCCACCATAGGGTTGCCAGGTCTGGGTTGGAAAATATCTGGAGATTTTGGGGGTTGAGGAGAGGCCTCAGTATGGTACAATGCCATAGAGTCCACCCTTCAAATTAGCCCTTTTCTCCAGGGGAGCTGATCTCTGTCAGCTGGAGATCAGTTATAAAAGCAGGAGATCCTCAGGCCCCACCTGGAGGTTGGCAACCCTACTCCACCATTTTGTTGCACTGGCAAGCTAGGCCTAATGGATGATTATCAGTTTGGTCCCTGTGCTTATTTGACAGTTAGCCTCCCCAGGACACCATTCTATTGTCCACCATCTGCAAGGTCTACATACCTTCTCAAAGGCTTAGATTATCATGATGATGCATGCTCTTGTCTTAGCATCCTGCAGTGATGGAACACCATTTCCGGCACCAGAGAAAGAGCAGCATTGTTTGATGGCTGTACATCTTTCTCTGCAAGTAACACATACAATCTACCATATCAGGAAGAGAAGGATAACCTAGCAATATTGTACTAGCTCTTTGACATGCTACCTTTCTATTTGCAGGAAGGATTATAACAACAACAACAACAAAACCCTCCAAAAAACAGTATTCAATTGTGATCAGCCCCACAAAACCTGAAGGGGTACAGGACCATTCTACTAACAAAGGACTGCTTCAGTCTTTTTAGTCCAGCCCCCACCCCCATGTAAAACAGTTGCTAAACTACACCTTATCTTAAAATACATGCCATGTGTAATTAAACTGCTTCACTTCTCTGCAATAAGCAACTTGTTCTGGTGTGGGGAAACTGCAGATTCTGGTTTGTTGTATGTTCATTTTTAATGATATCACTCATTTAGGTACATCCAAAATGTATTCCCTCTCTTGTTTCTCACTACAAAATCAAACCCCATATGGCAAAGTTTTGCAAACACATGGGTATTTTTCTTACACAGTCATA